>OY776264.1:1338571-2632142 GCA_963675405.1 Cosmorhoe ocellata | reverse complement strand
CTTGGATGATGCTGATGCAAGACTGTAGAAGAACACGCCAAATATTTCAACTAAATATTTTTTTTCTGGCATTGATTTTATATAAACAAAGCCTAGTTGATAATCCGTTCAGTAGTTTTGAAAATGTAAACTTACAACAATTTTTTTCATTTTTACTTATTTTACTTGTTGATTATTTTTTGATATGAAACTCCTTGATGAAGTAATTAAAATAGAAGTTTGCGAGTTTCCAGAACTGCGTAAGTACCTACAAGGAACTTGAACTTACTTGGAAAATAGCTCGATGTTGAAAAACACGTATTCTCCCGAGGAAACCATGTTGAGGTCATCAGCAGCCAACATTATTTCCCTGACTGTGTTCGGATTGGCGCATACCACCACAACTGGAACAAAATTTTGGTTTTACAACCATATTTTCAATACATTCTGTCATCAACCAAGCCCCAAACTATGGTAAAAGAACCGATAAAGAATCCAAAATATCTTTAACTTTAGGTTCTCATACCGTTTTGTCCCCATAACCATTCAAAAAGCTAAAATGAGCTGTGCAATTATGTAGTGACGGCAGTAACACACCCCGCCAAAAACCATAGCAGCGAAATCGTGGTAGTTTCGCCATGACTTGTCAGTCACAAGCTAAACTGCATTTTCTGACATACACGCGCCTCACCACAAGCTCTAATAAATCATCTAGTTTCAGAACTTCACATTTCAAGCTCGAAGTAACACTACTTTAATACAATTTTTATAGGTCATGGTACGAAAAAACAATGTCGTATTATTTTGATATTGCTTTATAAGCTTGTGGTAAGGCCCTGTTTGAAAGCCCGCTCTCAGTCCGCTTTTTGTTACGGCGTCGTATTTGTTTCACGAGTATCTGTGGCAGCTGACATGCTTAATTCACATAGTAACATGCTTAGTACACCGCCGCCAGCGAAACAGGTGTAGCAGTTTCGCTTCAACATTGTCACGGTGGAAGTGTGCTACAGCTTTGAAAGAGGAGAAACAGTAAACAGAAATTACACCCACAAAATTGTGTGGCACTAAAATTTACGAAATAGTTTCAAGAGTATTTTAGGATACATCAATTTGCGTTCAATGGCATGTAAAGGTTTACGAAGCGTTGCTCGTACAATGATTTATGCCGTGCTAAAATTTATGCCACTATAAACTCACTGCAACTTCAGTATGGGAAAGTTAAAGGTTATTAAAAACTTTTGAAAAGGAAGACAAATATCTAATGCTATTCCGCTAAAAATCATATAATGAGAGCATAATGTATCATACAACACATTCTAAAAAAAAAGCCAATCAAAAAGTTTCAAAAAGAAACCCAACCTCCAAGATTTAGCTCTAGTATTTATGGTTTATGACGGTGCGATAAGTCAGTATGGTTTCACATATATTTTGTTATTTTGGTAATGCATCTTTGATTAATATACAATGACGCAAGTTGCGCAATGACCGCAACAATAAAACCTTTTGGATTTTAATACCCAAATATTTTTTAACATGACTGGTTTATTTTTATAAGTATTTATAAATAATCCGCTGGATTACACTCCATATTTGCCTAATTTATATTAAACCCACATTCGCAGTACACAATTCATAAAAGCACAGTTATTTGCGTATGGTTTTGAATCCATTATCAAATACCTTTGAACAAATAACTTCCTCACACAAACATGCCAACGCATAAATCGGTTTAGGTACCTGGCGGCCTAGACAATATCTATTTTCTGTTAGCGTTCACGCCATCGAAAATATCAAATTGAGAAACGTCACGAAAATGATCTCCCGCAGGCGTTAACGCTAACATAAATGTATCTTGTCTAGACCACCATCTCGGGTAAATAAATTGGCACGCTTTTTGTATTTCACTGCCAGCTGACGAGTCGTTAGCAGACTGCAGAACGCTTGTTGCACCTACTATCTATTATAATCATTTGTAGATGTCATAATATCTGAGATATTAACGAGTACTATATATTTGCCTATACCTATATACAATATCTAGTTCCCATAGAACAAGCTTTGCTTAGGTTGGCGCTAGATGGCTTAGTGTGAACTGTCCACCAATATTGATTTATAGTATATACGTACTAAATACTTGCCTGCGTACCATAAACTATATAATTGCCATTTTAACGGCTTACTATCACGTACAAAATACCAACTTCTATGAAAAATATGACCATTTGGCGTGCCTCTAACTATCATTTAGGTTACCTAAGGTAAGTTGCCTAGGGTAAGATATCCCTAAAGATCTAAGCCAATAAAATCTGAAGAGCTTTGGGCAGGAGTCCAAATATTTTTATGAAATTCAAATAATTTTGCTTTCTTCATTTTTTTGAACAAATACTTATAAAGAAAATAGTTAAAGAGCACGTCAGAGTCTCCTTTATTGTAATAAGTACTATGTTTTTTTAACAACCAAGCTGATCAACAAGCATACGGCCTATTTGGTAGTGTGTGGTAAGGGTGCCAACGCTTGCCATCCAACATGACCTGTTTGAACGTTCCTTTAATCAAAAGCAAGCCACGTTCACAAATGCTTCGATCCCATCAGAATATTGAGTATCGGCTCACAAACACTAAGCTCAAAGAAATGTGGCTCACACAAAGTGAGCCACATTTGAATTTTAAATCCTCGATAGACGATGTGGAACCATTAAGCTTATAGAGTTACGATTTGGTAATGAGTTTGAATATTTATGGTTTGCGTCAACGCCTTCTAGCGTGGCGTGTTAAAACTACTAAAGTAATCATTAACTTTTAATTATAAGAAAAATTTAAACAGAATACAAAAATATTGAAAAAAGGTATTTATTTATTGATTTCACTATTTGAAAAATAGTTATAAACCTAATTTGTTAACCTAAAGTTCAAAACCTAACTGCTAAACTTTAATTGAACTGTATTGTCTAATTGTAACAAACTATACAGATACAGAAAGAAAACAGATTTCAGACATTTTTACAATTTATAATAAAAATATATTTTGGTAAGACAAATCCTTCGAAGAAATACGACACAAAAGATATATCGCATTCCCCGAAAAGCAATAAATCAAAGCGGAAATTACTCGCAAATCTCAAAACGTTCTAAACAGATTGCTATTTTGATTACGTGTTAATCCCAGGGGCTAATATTTTGAGGCGTTTACAAAAAGCTTTTTTGGCGGTAAAACGGTCTGTAACAAGTGAACAGCACATTCGTTATTCATGAAATTGAGGCAAAATAAATTCGGCTGCTAAAAATGTGCGCGTCGCGTCCTAAAGAGCGGGAAGGACCAAAATCCAATATTATCGTGTTTTGACATTAATCCTTTTCCCTTTTAACTTTGATCCTTATCATTCAGCCCGTTTGCACCCACTAATGGATAAGTATAGGCCTCTTCTTTATCACGCCAATCATTCTGCTTTCCAGTCTTGTCCAAAGATTTCGACTACGCTGACGATTTCATTTGACCATCAGATGGTGGTCTGCCACTTCGTCGCTTAGCATTCCTTGGTCTTCGTTATTGCCTTTGTCCATTAAATGTAAAATTAACCTTATCTCTAGCTTTGTAACGATGTTATAAAAAATTATAGACACAGTATATTTTTATTGAGTTAAATAGGAGTTTTTCGATACGACTGTATTTTTCTGTTGTGTATGTTTATGATATTTGCTAAATTTACAAAAGAAAATGATCCCATGGTTCGTCAAAGTTTCCGTAAAATTAAAAATTAGCTTTTCAAATCTAGACTCGCTAAAGCAATTCAGGTTATATTTGAAGTTTATTTTTGGGTTTACGACTGTTTCTAGACAGATTTTATTTGTTAGTGCTAAAAAGTAGAGGCGGTCCTTTATGTTACCCACACAAGATAAAAGCTATGCTTTTTATGCGGGTAGCAAATTTCAATTCAAATCATAAATAATTTAAATAAGTGATCCTTGTGTCACTTTGAAACGTCTTACATGCTAGGTGAATGTACATTATGTGCCAATTCCAACCTAACCCAAGTACGAGAAGACAGGAAAGACAACCACAATACTGAATGACCTCATTCGAAAAAAA
Source organism: Cosmorhoe ocellata (assembly GCA_963675405.1). NCBI lineage: Eukaryota > Metazoa > Arthropoda > Insecta > Lepidoptera > Geometridae > Cosmorhoe > Cosmorhoe ocellata. Next base: position 2,628,076 of record OY776264.1, on the reverse strand, counting down.
GCGTAGTTTATATCAGCCGTAAGTCGCCCATGTGTGCCCGCCCTTAGGGAACGAAAGCTTTTGACGTCAGCTTTATTTTACGGGGGAGGAAAATCACTGCCGGTTCCAGGATACTTGATAACTCTGAAGGTAAAAGCTTTTACTCAATTTATGGATCAAAACTTTTTTGCACACACTGTCACTGCCAAAACTTTGAAAGAATACCTTTATTCTTTTTCGGCTTATCTGCAAAGAGATTATTTTCAAAAAGCCTAATATATCAGTATAATATGTTTTCAAATAATATACATATATTTTTTTGGATGGAAAATAAAGAGAAATGAGTTTTTATTTTGCAATATTTATCAGAGTTTTTCACTGATATCTAATCGAAAATTAGTCTATTTTTTATAAATTATCTTCAATTAAACAAATTTAGGTGGATTTAACCTAAATTTGTTTATTTACTAAATTTGTTTAGTAAACCTGGTATTATCTATTCTCAGAATAATGTCATGTAAAATGCAAGTAAAATGTCAGTTTACTTTACGATAACTACGATTTATTCTAGAGATAGTGCTTAAACTAGTTATTTCAAACCAACCCTTTGTAAAATATCAGGCCACCACAAAAAAAAGAGTCACTAAAGAATTTTTAGTAATCAAGCAAATTCTTAGCAAAAGTCACCGAAATAGGCACTATATTGTAACAAAAGCCTTTTCAACAAAGGGGTATAAGACAGACTAGGATTCCCAAATGAATGTTAATTTCGTAGATATTCAGAAATTTCACTTTCTTTTTATCAAAGCGTGAATTACAAATGAAACATTGAAATGTATTTCATTCATCACTTCTGTTTTAATTATTTATGTTTGTGTTTCTAAATTTTCTTTATTCAATAGAATAAAATATATATAATTAAATTTAATTAATATGTGTAATGTAAATTAATGAATCGCCAATCCCGTTTTTAGTTACAACAAGCTGTTCCCCGCGACTTTGTACGCGTTAGATTACTTTTGCGCGCGCGAGGAATAAGTAAAATTATCATAACATTTTTATTTGTTAACCGATCTCGATGAAACAAAACCTAAATTTTAATCCAAGCTTATCTCAATACATTAGTGAAAACTGCATTCGATTTGGTTCAGCCGTTGCAGAGATTAGCGTGCACAGACGCAAAGATAAACGATTTTATTATATGTACATTATGTATAGATTACTCTACCACCAAAGAAGAAATCACAATTCTGTTTCCCAATCTTTTATTAAACTGTCCATTTTACTTACTTCTAGTGTTCAAAGACAGTTTGTGAAGCATATCTTTGAATTTGGACGAAGTGGTGTTTGTCTCGTCGAATGGGACTGATATTATATTCGAGCCTTTTACGGTTTTCTTCTGTAGCACAGTGAAAATAGCGCTCAAAATCATAAAGCAGGGGCTGTTCCCCTTGCCGGTGGAAAGGTCGTTATTGTGATACAGCATTCCATATCTTTGCCAGTTGAATTCCTGGAACAAAAAAGAGTTATTGAGTCTATATTATATTACTATATTATGTACCAAAAAAGTAAAACTGCATTTTACTTTTAGGGGCATTCCACTATACGTTATTGAGAGGGGCTTTGCCTCTTTCAAGGGTATTGATTATTACATTGCACTAAAAATTCGCCCCTAATACAATCTGATTAGGTTTCATCATAAGTAACCTTTTTTCTCTTTTTCTTATGACTCCATCTCGTTATAGAGAAAAATACCCTAATACTCCTTTTTGCTGCAATTAGTTAAAATTACTGTCAGCATCTGTCAGCTTAGACGACAAAACCACCCAGAAAAGTGAACAAATTGAAATAAAATCTTAATAGCTTGAAACCCGATAGTAACTTAATATACTTAATACATAAATTTGGAAACCACTTTGGCTTTGCTATAAAATGTCAAAAGGTAAGGCTTTCAGGGTATTGATTGGGTAGTGGAAAAAGGCTTTGATTGAATTTAAAATTTGAACTAAACCACTGAAGCCTTTGTTTGATCTCATTTTTATAAAAGCCTCATATTTTCAGCCAATAACCTTGATAAAAAGTACCTATTTTTTGTGTTACAATGTAGGTATTTCCAAAGTAGGCACAGAATTTCAATACCTCAGTAGTTTATAATCATTTTCATGTAGAATACTAAGTATAAAGTTACGTAAGTAAGCAAAGTATTCAAAACGATCTCTGTGATTTTTCTAATTATATACCGTATAATATTATTTACTTTGAAAAAAAATTCAAATGATATTTACTCGTAGTTTTCTAGAACTTAGAGTAAATTATTGTAAATACTTTAGTTGAGAAATGTCAGAGTGACGAACTTTTTTTATTAAATTTATCTGATTGTACAAGAAGTAAATATCGGAATTTACTGTAAAGTTATGTTTTAATAAATATTCATGTAGGTACTTGTTAATATTTTAACTTTTATACATACCTAATTACTCTTTTATTTATTTTATTCATTTTAATAAATAACAAACAATAAAAGAAAAAAGAAAAGTAAAAACAAAAACGAAATGAGAGTAAAGCAGCTTTATTGAGAACACAAAAACTTAAAAATAACTTGACAGAAGAACTGAAACCATAAAGAGCAAAAATTAAAAACAACACAGTTAGTAAAACATGACATGTCATCTGTCAAACATAAAAATACGAATGCCTAATGCACAATATAATTTGCGATTTTTTGAAAAAATCATGAAAATTTCTAATATCAAATACGAAAGCCTGTTTATTATGTACTTTTAAACTTACGCGATCTGAACACATTATTATTAGTATTAGACGGGTATTTATCGCGTTTAAATTACCTTATATTTTCCCGACGTTTCGACAGGTATGCACGCTGTCGTGGTCACGGGTAGACTCAAATATAAGGTAATTTAAACGCGATAAATACCCGTCTAATACTAATAATAGCCTGTTTATTAACTTATTTAATGATAGTACGAACTCGTTCAATAATTTCGTTGAGGCGGTTCGTCTCAGGTAAATTTCCCTTAGTAATGAGGCTAGCGGTAAACATAGTTTTGCGACAACATTTTCCAAGACCACGTGTGCTTAGCAAAATTTAATGTTAATATTATGCGATCAGTTTGGTAATGGTGTTGGTTTTGTCAAATTTCGTGATAGCTAACCAAATTATCAATCCTACTAATATTATAAACTCGAAAGTTTGTAAGAATGTATGGATGTCTGGATGTATGTTTGTTACCCTTTACGCTGAAACGGCTGAACGGATCTGGATGAAATTTGGCAAAGATATAGATTATAGCCTGGGATAGCACATAGACTACTTTTTGGGATCGATTTGTTTTTGTTTTACAAGGTTTCACGCGGGCGAAGCCGTGGGCGGAAGCTAATTTGATTATATAAATCAAAGTTTGCTAACATGAGGTCGTTGAAAATGGCTTTCAATTGTCGTAAAATACATCTACCCATATTATTAATCAGGGAACACGTGAAATATTTAAAATATAAAATTATTTGAATTTTGGCCCGACCGAGACAAACCACTAAATTTAATTTAGGCGCTGCTCTAACATAGTGTAGCCATTTCAAAGCTTCATTTTCATACTAAATGTAAATTACTAATATGTGAACGTAGTAAATTACTAAATTTAATATTACAGACCTTCATTTACACGCTGTTTTCTTGTTATTAGTCAACTGTGTAATGAAACTCTCCCATATTACATGTATATTTGTGTATAAGAATATATGTTTGTATAGTTTTTTTAAATAACATATTATTTTATATTGTGACTGCATAAATATTATGCAATAAGTTTTTTTACGTTCTATAAAAGCGCTCAGGTTTTTTGCATCATTAAATAATAATAATAATATAAATAATGCTGGACAGTCCACACAGCCCCAAAGTAAGCTACTCAAAGCTTGTGTTATGGGTACTAGATAACTGATATATTTAATATATTATTACATAGATAGATATTTTTTATTATACATAGAAAACACCCAGACCAACGGAACAAATTTCTGCAGATCGTACACAAATTTGTTCCGCGGCGGGAATCGAACCCGCAACCTTTTGCGTCGCAGGCGGACTCTCGCCCGCTGCGCCACTGAGGTCGTCATTATTAATTAGGTCATTGAAGGAAACTTATATTTTTCTATTGTTTTTATTAATGATTTAATGATAGTACCTGGGTGACCGAGCTTTGCTCGTTTTTTTGGGGTAAACGACGTTTTATAAAAATGAAACCTAGCTAGATCGATTTATCACCAACGAAACCCTCTGCATACTAAATTTCATGAAAATCGGTCGAGCCGTTTCCGAGATTCAGATTATATATATATATATACAAGAATTGCTCGTTTAAAGGTATAAGATACATACATTTTATAGTTCTACAATACTTTAAAATATAGAGTTGTAAACAGATAAAGTTACTTTTTAAATCAACATTGCTCACAACACAATACGCTAAGGAAACAACCCTCGTCATGTTAGAGTTTAAATAAAAATGTATATTGTTTATTTGCATTTTAGGCATACTACTGTTTTAGGTATGCTGAATCTTAGGCATTTTGCTTTTTAGAAATTACGTTTAGGCATTTCACTTCGTAAGCAACTTAAAAATTAGACTCTCTGATCAAGAAGGTTTACAACAACATTGTTTATCGACACATGTATTTTATTGGCATTACGTATAGATAGACCCATATTATAAGCATGTATTTGCAAACGAAATAAAACATCACAGATCAGTTAAGCTCCGTACTCACTACGGTTTTGCTCGATCGAGCTATCATGTCGAGCCTACATTTGATGCGGATTACTACTGGATGCGAGCCTTCGAGCCGTGAGTTTTGCGGTCCACACGTTCATATTTACTCATTTTGGAGTAAAACTATCGAGTAATACCGAATGTGAGTACGGAGCTTTACAGTTTACAAATACGACACATAAATACGAGAAAATTTACCTCGAAAATTTTCCTGATTGCCACCGCAGCTTGTGTATAGCTACCCATCATTCTGATCAGGGTTTCGTAGCTGGGAGACTTGTAGCCAAATGCTTCGGCTTGCGCTCCAGCGGTCAGAACTGGTATGCTCCAAGCACTGGCATATCTAGCTACTGGTGCTATCACATACTCGCATCCTGGACCGATGAACGCATCTGAAATATTATTTGTACTTTATCTTTGACCAAGAGAATTCTCTCAAAGAAAAATAAAATAAAATAAGAGAAAAATATAACTTCTGAATTTAACTTCAATGTCAATTAATGAATAATGAGCGGATTTCACAAACTTTTTAATTGGGAGGAAGATTTAGTCAGAAATTATGACCGAATCGTTAATAAAAATATTAGATTTGCTTACCAGCCGATCCGTTGACATAAAACTCAAAAGCTGCCAGAGGTCCATTCACTGAAGAACACCTAGTATCCCGGTAATCCACCAAGATCTTCCAACCCGGTAAGGGTCCTTCGGGACTCGTGATAGCCGGTACTGCCATCTCTAAAATTGGCAGCACCTTTGCCAGTGAAAATATATGCCCGGAATCAGCTGGTAATAGTACTCCAAGTTTCACTACTCTTTCACCAAACTGATGCCTTTCCATCCTCAAGTTAAAGTTGATATTCTTTACGTAGTAAGGGTTCGCTGCCAAATCATGAGGGAAGCCAATGGCTCTAGTATTGTCATACACATCGTTCCCCAACTCGAACAGTTGAGGGTTATCTGTTATGTTTTGTATAGCATCTTTGTTTTTATAGTAGTCATAGTATTTCTTTAGCTCTTGGGCTTCGGGTATCTTCTCTTCACTATCAGCCTGTCTCTTGTTGGACGTTCTGCCTTTTCTGAGATTCTTTCCATGTAATCTCTCATCATGCCTATGCCCATGCCAATATTTAGTATTTTCTCTAACAAGTTCACTAACATGTCTATATTTATATATATCTACATCACTTACACTAGAATCACACTTAATTATCACGTTTATAACACATACATAGAAAATGAGGAATGATAGTAACATTGGCACGGGAAATTTTGGCTGTTTCTTATTTTTAATCTCGAATGTTTGAGCATCGTCCATAAGTATACAGGGTGAATCATCTTCTGAGGTTCGTCTCTTCCTGAGATTTGCTCTATTTATATAGGGTGCTTCCTTAAGCCTAAACGTCGGGTTTGAAGGGAGTATCGCATGAACGACCTCCACCATTTTACTTGTATTTATGTCATTTTATTGGATTATGTTAAACGTCTCACGTTCTGTCGAAAGAATTGATCAAATTATTATCCAGCCACGTCAAAATGTCAAAGATGACAATTGTTAGATCTGTTTGGTGTTTATAAACAACTGATTTTTTGTAGTCGTTATTAAATGTAAAATAAACAAGAAGGGTTTAAAATCCACATAACGAATGTGACTTTAAAATGCTGCATGTATACTCATAATTTATATTATACCATAACTCATAAGTCAGCTAGTCATAATTATCTGCACCCGGTTATCTAAAAGTTCAAAATTGCTTTATTAATCTACCTACATTCAGTTTTTATTTTTGATCTTAGATCTTTATAATTACTCGAAATCAATTCTATTCCAGTACTACCAAGGCTTCTCGTTTTTCATTCGTTACAATCTAAGACTTCTTTCAATCAACCATTTCACCTACAATAAAGTTCCAGCGATACTATATTAAATACTTACTATTATTATTAAGTGCAAGGAGTCTCTCAAGTGCAATTTTATCCTTTCACAACACTGGTTCGAAATAACTAGTGACATGAAGATGAAGAAAAGAAGTGAAACTATTGATAAGTGCAAAGTCAAAACGCGTTCCCGTAACATAAAAACAGTTGTGGTCAATCCATTATTTGGAATGGCCTCACAGCTCAGTTGGTAGTAGCTCTACCTTCTGTGCTGTAGATTGTGGGTTCGATCCCCACCCAGGACAAACATTTGTGTGATGAACACAATGTTTTTTCTATATCTGGATGTGTATATTCTACATATGTATGTATGTATTTAGGAAAAAAAAGTATAATTAATCTATCAGTTATCTGGTTCCCATAGTACAAGCTTTGCTTAGTTTGAGGCTTGAAGGCGTTTTGTAAATGACCTCTACCAACTTGGATACAAATATCAAGTCTGGCTAACATAATTTTTGTAAAGATTAAAACAGCTGTACCTACTGTGAGTACTAACACAAGGTCAGATAGGTAGACAATGTAACTATAAATATAGCCTCTTGAACACATTTTCCAATCGTAAATTATATTGTTGAATGATGATAGCATCTGTATAAATTTTTATATATGGTCCATATATTATTTGTATCGACAATACACAATATAATTATCTACAAAATGAATAGAATCTAATGGGTCTTTAGTCAACTGAGGCCGCTGTCAACTTATCCCGCGGGATGAGTTGACCTAATGCATTTTGAATCGGTCAACTCATCCCGGTGTCAAAAAAAAACAAAAAGAAATAATAACCTAATACTAATAACAGGATACTAACCACTATGCAAAATGTGGTCATGTACCAAATGTCATGTATTTGACACAAATTATGTCAGTTTACTTTTCGAATAATACGATTTATTCTGAAGAATTTTCCTGTCTTAACTATGAATATTGTTTTTTTTCTTTCATGAGAACCTTGTCCTTACAAACAAACATTCCATAAAAAGAATTATCGAAATTTGTCTAGCCGTTATCACGTGATGCCGTGACAAAGGGAAATAGGGATTAATTTATATATATGTATATAAATAATTACCTATACTAGAGACACCCCACGACTTCGGTTGTATTATTTTTAGATCAAAATGCGTTTCTTATGGTGTAACCAATAAGAGCTGGTTAATAGTATGTACAAGGAAGTGATGTTGTTTGCATGTTATATCTGGGTAAGTTTTTTTATTAACAACAAAAAACATAAGCTGTTTTATTCGCAAATTTTAAAAACTACGCTGATTTTGTTATTATTTAAAAATATTTTTCTCAGTGTATGATACAGCGGAAGATCTCAGAAGGCGGAAATATGCATCTACGGTTACATATTTCCTGCCTTTTGGGGTAAAAACTCTACGTCCGAGAAGACCAGAGATATTTCTCCTATTCAAAGAGTTATCCAAAAGTCTGGTAGATTAGACTAATGATCTGGTAGATTAGACTAATGCTTATCTTAGACAGAGGATCAATATGCATAGCTATCCAACGATAGCGTTGCCAGCTTTTTGGATACACTACCTGTGGTCAGTGACTTGAACTTCGTTTTCTATCCTGTACCTTGTTTAGTACATTTGAAAATTAAGTTTTAATTCAGGATAAATATTAAAATTTTCCAATTGTTTGCTAACTAGCCGTTGCCCACGACATTGTTCTCATATACATAATTAACTTTCAAATGTTTCAAAAACTTTTATTTACAGAGAATATTAATTAATAATTGTATTTTTATTCTTATTTATTGTTGAATTATATTTTCATGTACAAAACCTAACAATAAACTCGTCTCCATCCTAAACATTTTTACTTGGTAGCGAAGTAGAGTAACGTGTTTCAGGTGTATGTGTGAGTTTCGGGCTGTCGCTAGAGCAAACGGCTTGACGGATTTCGATAAACGAGATTTTGGATTTGTCTGAAATGATTCTACAGCATTATAACGACCTCCAGTTATGAGAAGTACGACGTAGAGATTCACAAGGTACCTTAATTAGTCACTATTAATAATAACGTTAGACCATTGTTAGATTATTAATTACAAAATTAAAATTCATGCCATAACTTATCAACACAATTGAACATTCAACATATTAATAGTGTAGCCGGCGAATTGATGAACTATTAATAAATATATACTTAGCTTAAGCATAAATTACTGTCTTTTACGAGACATGTCATCGCCCAGACCGCGGAACATTATCATTACTTTATCTTCGCCGCGGCTTCGTGATCATGTTCTGTCTGCTGTGCACCGCTACAATAAGGGAAATGCGAAGGATATGCTTAGCTCTCGGCACTTGGGCTTGTCTGTAGAGTCCAAGCGTATTTATGTCGTCGAGCATCTCTCGCCGGAGACTAAGTTGATACACGCGGCAACAAGAAGATTTGCACGTGACAATAACTTTAAATATGTGTGGGTTAAGTTTGGTCAAGTATTCCTGAGGAAGGATGACGCCTCCAGCGCTATACGGGTCAAGAGTGTGGACTTCCTCAAAACACTTAAAACTCGTTGATTACTGAAGAAATTAATTATTCTGATATATAGTTTTCCCGCGTTACCCTTAATGTTAAGTACTTTTTATCAGAATGTTAATAGAATAAGATCAAAGACTAATGATGTATTTTTAAATGTCTCAATATCAAACAGTAAAAAATCAACTAGTACATGTTTTGGTTGGTTTAATAACTATGTTTGTAGTTATATTAGTGGATATATTATATTAGTAGATATTATAAGTATTATTTTTAAACAATGGTTACAATTTTTTACCAAAATGTTAATAGAATTCGTAGCAAATTGTCACAGCTTTATTTGAATCTGTTAAACGCTAATTATGACATTGTGTGCCTGACGGAAACTAACCTCAATAAAAGCGTTTTTGATGGTGAAGTTGTAGATGCCCGTTACAATATCTTCAGAAGGGATCGCGTAGATTCCTCCTCCGAGAAACAAGAAGGTGGTGGCGTTTTACTGGCTATACTTAAAAAGTATGAGGTGGTCCGTCAGGCCTCATGGGATAGCGACTTGGAGGATGTCTGGTTAACTATTGTACCGGAGTCTCGTGACTTTCCGCGCTTGAATATTTGTCTCTGCTACTTACCTCCAGACACTAATCATATTATTAGGGATGAATATTATTCACACTATCATAAGTTGATATTGAATGATTTTTCAGATGATAATTTTTTAATAATTGGCGACTTTAATACCCCAGATTTTTACACTGTCTCTCTAACTCTCAACTCTACTATTTTATCGTCGGAGCCAGCGACACCTAGTAAAGATTGCCGCATTCTGAATGAACTGCTTTCCCTATGTAATTTAAAACAATATAATAATGTTCTCAACGCTAATAGTCGCTTATTGGATCTTGTACTTTCTAATCTCGATAACATTTCTGTTAGTGAAACACCCTCTTTGAGTCGCTTGGACAAACACCATCCCGCCATTTTAATTGATTTACCATTTTTTAAGGCTTCCAAAGGCCTTAAACGTTGCAAGTCAAAACTTCTGAATTTCTCTAAATGCGACCTTGATGAAATAAGATCTGAGCTGAGCTCTGTTAGATGGCACGATATTCTGGATTTCTCTGACGTGGATTTTTGTATTGATGTCTTCTACGACAAACTATTCGAGATAATCAAGAAGCACACACCTTTGATGTCTATGAAACATTCATCTTTTCCTATTTGGTACAGTAAACCGCTAATCAAATGTAATGAGGAAAAAAACAAATATCACAAGTTGTTTAAGAAGTTTGGTAATCCTCGTGACTATGACACTTTCTCCTTGCTTCGCTCTAGATGTAAAAATCTCGCTGATGAATGTTACAATAAGTATATATTATCTATTGAAGACTCTATAGAGAAGGATATTAAATCGTTCTGGAGGTTCATCAACAATAGAAAAGGTCAAGTATCAATCCCGCTCACTATGTCTTTCCAAAATACATCTTCATCTGATGGCTATGGAGTAAGTGAATTATTTTCGCAGTATTTTGGTTCCGTTTTTGATAAAGATTACAGTCCCGAGACTGAAACAGGTGACGGTATGGTTTCTGTTGATGGCTGTTTTTTGAATACATTGTCAAGAGTCTCAATAACTGTAGTTGATATTATGTCTAAAATTAAGCAATTAGATACAAACAAGGGCCCCGGGCCGGATTTACTTCCTACATCGTTTATAAAATCATGTGGCAAAGAATTATCGGTTCCACTTTGCATTTTATTTAATAAGTCACTTAAGTATGGCGTTTTTCCGATGCGCTGGAAGACAGCACATATTATTCCAATCTTTAAAAGCGGTGACAAATCTCGGTGCGAAAATTATAGACCAATCAGCTTATTATCATGCTTTGCTAAATTGTTCGAGTCCCTAGTCTATAGTCATCTTTATGGTCATTTCAAACCAATCATTTCTGAAAAGCAACATGGCTTTGTAAAACATAGGTCAACTGTAAGTAATCTGTTAGAATATAAACATTTTCTTTGTCAATCTTTTGCTAATCGTGGTCAAGTTGACTCTATCTATACGGATTTTTCGAAAGCCTTTGATAAAGTAAATCACCGTCTACTATGTCGTAAACTGTTTTCATACGGTGTTCATGGGAGTCTGTATCGCTGGCTCTGTTCCTATCTGGACAAGAGAAGTCAGCTAGTGGCTTTAAAAGGCTTTACTTCTACACCGGTGGTTGTGACCTCGGGCGTTCCACAAGGATCCCACTTGGGACCGTTACTCTTCGTGATTTTTATCAATGACCTCATTAAGCGTTTAACCTGTAATTGTCTTTTATATGCTGATGATTTAAAGATATTCAATGTCATTTCTAATCCTAATGATTGCGAGACTCTACAAAATGACTTATGTATTGTATCTCAATGGTGCGAAAGCAATCATATGTATTTGAATATCGATAAGTGCTTTATTATCTCGTTTACAAATAAGCGTCATAAAATCATTTACGACTACAGAATCAACGATCATGTACTTAACCGTTCTTATATTGCAAAAGACCTGGGCATTCTCTTTGATGATAAACTTACGTTTCGTGCGCATTACCAACATATTATCTCTAGAGCTAACCAACTACTAGGTTTCGTATTAAGATCTACTAAAAATTTCAAAAAGTCTCGTACTTTATTGTATCTTTTCAACTCACTTGTTAGAACCGTGCTTGAATATGGGAGTCCTGTATGGTCTCCAAACTATAAAGTTCACATTCAAAATATCGAAAGAATCCAGAGAAAGTGTCTCAGGCTTCTTTGTTATCGTCTGCAACCTGGTCGGCTTTGTTTAAGTTACGAGGAGCGGTTGTCCATATTCGGAATCCAATCGTTAGAAACTCGGCGTTATTATTTCGATCTTCTATATCTCTATAAAATAGTGCACTTTGTAATTGATTCACCTTTGTTGCTGTCGGTGATATCTTTCAATATTAAATTTAGAGCTCGCAACTCAAATAAAATCAATCTCTTTTCTCTACAGATTTATAAAAATAATATTTCGTTTTATAACCCAATGACAAGAATGGCTCGTCAATATAACGAACTAGCTTCTAATAATATAGAACTCGACATATTCATTCCAAAGTTAAGCCAATTTATCAAAGTTATTAAAGGCATCCTCCATTTCTACAACTTGAGCCACTCTGACACCAATTAGGTGTTCTGAGTGGTTCAACACATAGGTTTAGTAGGTACGTTCTCGTACCTACTGTAGATATTTAGTACCTACCACTCATTATAGTATAATTATTCTCTTCCGTTTTGTTCAATAGTTGATATAATTTAGTAATAAGTTTTTGTAGTTCTGTTCTGTTTTTGCCTTAGCTTAGATGTGCGCACATGTTTTATGTTACAATCAAGTTCACAACTTCTTTGTTTGATACAATATTATATTTTGTGGTTGTAATGTGTTTTGTGCGTCTAAATAAATAAATAAATAAATAAATAAACATGCATTTTAGTCTTGCTATTTTATTTTTATATCACTACATATATAACAAAGTCCTCCGCCGCGTCTGTCTGTCTGTCTGTTTACAATTAACTCAAAAACTACTGCACCAATTTTCATGCTGTTTTCAACAATGAATAGAGTGGAACTTGAGGAAACTTTAAGTATGTAATTTGTCAAGTTTTTGTATACTACGTACGTTTACGTACGCGTACGTTTTTGTAAAATGGTGGAATCAAAATTTCATGAATAATTTGGTCACGATAACCGTAACACACATGTATTTTTATCATTCAAAGCCTATTTAAATTTTCTTCTTCACTTCAATGGATGCTGGCCTTTAGAGTATAAAAGCTATTAACACTCGGTCTAATATGTACAGAAGTCATTTTATTTTAGTCTTTCATTGTTACTCGTATCACGTCTCGTCCAAAAGGAGATGGCACGTAAACCGGATATGTACCTACATTATGATATAAGTAGGGCAAGGTTATATACTGTATTGTAATAAACTAGCTAGTATGCCAAATATGAAACGAAATGTAGTGTTTTTGTATACAAGCGTGAGGTGAATATTAATTCAAATTATATTTTTAATTCCTAGTACCTGGTTGATGACATGGGTAAGATAGGAGTGAGTACTGAGATGACGAATGAAAGAGGGAAATGGAAGATGATCACATGTTGTGCCGACCACACATAACGTGGGAAAAGGGCAGGAAAATGATGATGGTGATGAGTACCTGGTTGACCGAGCTTTGCTCGGTTTTTTTTTTTGGTAAGTCTTGTTTTTTGGAAAATAAAACCTAACTAGATCGATTTTTCGCCCCCGAAACCCTCTGCATACTAAATTTCATGAAAATCGTTAGAGCCGTTACCGAGATTCAGATTTTATATTTTATTTTTATTTTATTTTAAAGGTATTAAATATACATAAAATCACGCCTGTTTCCCGACGGGGAGGCAGAGATCACGGATCTCCACTTGCTACGATCCTGACATACCTGTTTTGCTTCATTCACTCTCATTACATTCTTCACACAATAATGCGCGTCGGTTTTAGGTTCTCTTTACCTGGTCTTTCTCTAAAATGTCCCCAATTTGTTTATTCACATATGTAAAATATACGAGTAATTATGTTTTAATGAATTTTACTTAGAGTACCTGGCAAGAATCTGCATTACTTACATCAATAAAACCTTTAGTGATATAAAAGGGGGGACATTTGGATCGGTCAGTATGGGAAAGTCTGAAACTATAAGACAAACGAAGATCTGTTCTTAGGAATGTCATCGATTTTTAACAAGGAAAACTGCATTAATACATTTAAAAAAAACTCGTACTCAGCTCGGGAATGGAACCCGGAAGTTTTGAAAAATAAAACTAACACGTTTTCTATTTAGATATCGATTGTGTTGGTCTTAAGCACTAAATGTTACTAAAAAACATGATGTCTAAAATTAATAAAATAACTCAATACGTAGGTATCTTATACCTTTAAGGCCCAGCATTTTAAAAATTGCAAGTATTGCAACCCTAATCATTCTATTACCGCTTAATAGATTACATTGAAATTGAAACTACACGATACTCAAGGATATAAGTAATAAATCAACCGGAGCTAAAACACGAATTAGTTAGAAAACCTTGGTTAAAAATCACGTCAAAAACACTTCTGAAAATTCAGAAATTCCCTAATTTATCCAGAGCAGTAAGGTATTTTAAATTTCTATTTCACATGAATGTAAAACAGTTAATTTGAAACAAATCAACCCAGCCCTTTTTTTGAAATAAGCTATTTACTTGAACATATTTATGTTTTTTATAAATTGTCGCTTTCGTTACGTAATTCAGAGCAGCCATATTATCAGGTCGCACTCTACTTACTTGTCATTTGGGTATTTCGCTTCGTGCTATGTCTGATTCCGCGGAGATCCGCGTTGCTATACGGACCTATGTCACTTTTTTTGTAACTTTTACGTAAGGAATAGTGTGACGAGTATTCCGGGCCTTAAACGAGCAATTCTTGTGTATATGTATATATTATATATATAATCGAAATCTCGGAAAATGGCTCCAACGATTTTTGTGAAATTTTGTATGCAGGGGGTTTTGGGGGCGATAAATCGATCTAGCTAGGTTTTATTTTTAGAAAACGTCGTTTACTTACCTCAAAAAAAACGAGCAAAGCTCGGTCATCCAGGTACTAGAATCGAAATGAAATACGTAGTTCAAATCAACAAGAATAAAACTATTATACAGATTAATCGCTCGTCTAGCAACACAAAAAACACGTATGCATAAAAACAAAAACGTTGGTGAATCAAGTTTGTGTGACCATCACACGAGACAGGTATGACCGTGACTCCAACACACCTCGATTTCTAAAAATAGATGACTTTGAATGGTATTTTTTGAGACCACCCAAAAATAAACTATTGAATGGTAAATTTTGAATTTGCTAACTGTTTTTTAATCGTAGTTTCGGCATTCTATTCGAGCTCGTGAGCATTCTGCCTTACGATATTCGGTTTTCCGTACTTTCGGACTACAGTTCTTTGGTATTTGGTTATGCAGTCTACATAATTTATTATAAAGTATGTACATATTTTCTGGTTTTTTGTTAAGATCGCCTAATCAAATAAAACATTCAGTACCTATGTACTTTAAAAAGATGATATTTTTTTTGTTTTACTTAATAAACGTATGAGTAAGTTTGTTTACAGAGAATAATTGATAAGCGAGCGAAGCGAGAGAGATCTTTGTATCAAAAATGTTTTTATGTTAGATTTGCTTGACTTAATTTTCGAATGATTAATTTAATCTTCTTAAATTATTTTTTATATTATTTTTATTTTTAAATTTTTCAGTAAATAATAATTAATAAATCACCCACAACAAATAAATTATACATAAAAAACCGAGTTCAAGACACTGATAGCAGTTCTTTTTTTATATATTTTGTTTTTAAAATACAATATTTATCGATCTAAAATGTGAACACAGTCTCTCGGAAAGTTAGACAATGACAGGAAATACGCACTACGAATGAAAGAGTGAGACAGACTCCTGTCGAAGCTAACTTCACGAAGCATAAATCCGTTGTCAGTACTGTAATCCTGATATTAGAATCATAATATTGCCACTTAAGTTAACCTTCGAGATAGGAAGGTGAGATAATTATGGCAGTTTAAATCGAACCTGTTTTTAATCTCATGAGTTATGCTAGACAATTTATGATATACGAGTATTAGCTGTTACCCGCGACTTCGTTCTAAAAAATCCATCAATATAACATTATTAATTCTGAAATTAAAGATATTTGTTCATTGGGAAATTTTCTATGGAGTGCAAAAAAAGGCGCCACCCATCCAAAACTAACTGCACCCGTTCCTCATACAAACTTACAAATAAAAGAATAACTTGTACTTTTTTAAGTACCTAGGTATTTCTTCTCGGACTGGGAATGGGATTACAATTAGGCACTTAGTCATACTTAGCAAGTAGGTAAGTCAATCAAAATATGTTATCTCTCTGATTTTGTTGAATAAATATTATTAATTTTAATTTTAATTTATAATAACGACCAAAATTGCTTGTCAGTCAGTCACTAACACAACAGTTTTTCATTAGATAATTGGACGCATAGTTATTAAAAATATCAATTCGATCACTAGATGATTGAAGAATAAATATATTTGCAGACTAATGAATTTCCATGTGACTTTGTTCGCGTATTTTTTTTCATGCAAAGTTTAACCTCCCTTTGATTTCAGAGGTAACAATGATTTTCCTAATGAAATTACCTTCCGAATTTTAACTCTCTAAACTTATGGTTTAGAGCAGGGTTAGGCAAACGTTTTTCGTCGAGGGCCAAATAAAACCTATGAAATGTAAAGAGGGCTAGATTCACACTATTTTGAAAGTGCTGATTGAGTACGGATGTTGGCGCCACAGGCCGGATTATAACGGTTCGCAGGCAGATGATAGCCCGCGGGCCGTAGTTTGCCCATCACTGGTTTAGCCTGTGCGTTGATCAGTGAGTCAGTCAGTAACCTACCGCAATAATTTTTATATTTATATTAGCAGAGCAAAAAATTAACTTTTTTAATCAGCGATTATTATTATGTAATATGTAGTTACAATTTCCGGCAGTAGATTGGACAGACTGACTTGCACCAAATTTAATTTAGTTTTTAGTTATCCTTGAAATTAAAGATGGTTATCATAATATTCGAGATTTAATTCGAGATAACTGGTTCACCCCGAACTTAAAGATCATGCATGTATAAATTATTCTAGGACGAAGAAGTCAGCGTTTTATCTTTGCACAGTTGGGACACTGACCTACTCAAGAATGGTTCGAGTGGACTTAATGTGAAACCGATGGGTCTACCTCTATTTTTATATAAACACCACGCTAATCTATCTATTCTCTTATTTATAAAAATGAATTGCTGTTCGTTAGTCTCGCTTAAACTCGAGAACGGCTAAACGGATTTATCTTATCTTGATCTTGAAATGTTCGTGGAGGTCTAGGGAAGGTTTAAAAGGTAAGAAAAATTCGAATAACTGCCGGGAAAACCCTAAAAATAGCCCTTTTCTATTTCCCATACTAACATTTTCTAAATAAGTACAAAGTCTGCCGGGTCAGCTGGTCTTAAATAAGTAATGATTCATTTAGGTTTTTTCTTTTTTTTTGGCTGTAATTCTCTAGGTGTAGGTAGTTCTATTTGTAATAAAATCTGCGTATCCAAAATGTTCAATTAGTCAGTCTAACAATTTGGAATATTTCTGTCCAAACAGATAATCGAACTACTAGTAGAACTGGATAGAATAAACGATCTATAAGTTCTTGGCGCTACTTTCAAACTTCCTCTGATACTCATTCCTTATCTTATCCATCCTCGTCACTCCGCACATCCATTTTTCAATCCCACATTTCAATCGTTATACCGTGAAGTATATAAAAGCAGTTTAATTTGATAACTTGTTTATTATTCTATAACCTATTGGTAAAGTGCATTTATTTTGGCCCGGACCGACATTGGCAATCTGCCCAAGTACTCGGCAGTTCAGCCAAATGTTTAACAATCAAGAAATTACATTCTCGTTAAGGTTTGATTGTAATCCGAATGCTTCCGATCGAGCTCTTCGGGCAATATCAAAGTAAGATAACTCGGACCATAAAAATTTAATTGAAGTAATGTTAATCTAATGTTAGCCCAGTTAGGCTAGGCAGCGTTTGGAAAACTACGTCGATTTTTCTCGTCATCTATACCGTAATGCTTGAAATCTAAAGTTTTCAACCTATCATGACCTACAGAGCTGAGACGTCGAAAATTTGCGTGGTGGCTAGTTCACCAGTTCAAAGTCGCTCAGCGAGCTATGGAAATAGCTTGGAGTCTCTCCGAAGGATAGGATTTTTATCAAATACATCCGATAGAGAACCAAAATTATTGACATAGCTCAAAGAATTAGCAGGCTGAAGTAGCAGTAGGCCAGATAATCTCGCGAGGAACCGACCACCACCGATGGGAAATCGCAACTCGGCAATCGTAGTGAAGGACGCTATAGAAAATACTGGAGGCAGATTTTGGACGCGGCGATCAGAAGACAAGGCATGGCGCTTGTTATGGGAGGCCTATGTAGTTTCAAATAAGTTGGTGATGATGATGAATTTTAATCTAAGCTTGAAATTTGACGTTTCTGAATCGTGATGATTTTTTTAAGAACTTGTGGTAAGGCCCATGGACTTCTGAATTCGGTCATTTACGAATGCTAAGGATGTATAGCTATGAGTTACGTTCACCTACGTAATCTTTGGCATGTTAAACATATTGAATAGAAACGCGCTTTTAATTTAAAGCTCTTGCTATTTTCGCATAATACGTAAAATATGGGCGTACGCTCAGAAAAATTAAAATGGCGGTTAGGGGTCAAAGTTGTCTGTATTAAGTTGTTATTTTGGTTGTAGAGATGCGCGCATGCATGTACATAATTTCAAATAATACATTCCTTTTTGTCTTTTTTTGACAGCGGGATGAGTTGACCGATTTAAAAATGCATTAGGTCAACTCATCCCGCGGGATAAGTTAACAGTTGACTAAAGAGTCGTCGTTTCTATGTTGAACAGCCCACTGGCAGGGGATTAGGTATCAAATCTTAGGGCGTTAGTTATTATAGTGCGGTAAGTTATAAAATTCATTACAATAATGACATGTAAACGACTTGATATGCGCCACTTTATACTGCAAAATCGTGTGTCGTAAACGCTGTGTGCGTATTTTTCTAAGCAAGATAACTCGATCAGATCAGATCTACCGCAGCACGTAAGATTTAAATATTCTTATCGCGTAAACTGCGCACTACCAATCTGTTTTCAATATGATACATCTGTGGAAACTGGTGTGGAATAGAGAATTCCATATACCTTTATAAATGCGAATGTAACTCTGTTTGTTTACAAAAAAAAACATTCAATTCAAAACATTCATTCAAGACAATTCCCACAACGCCATTTAGCCCCAAACTAAGCAAAGCTTTTACTATGGAAACTAGATCGCTGATAGATTAATTATATACTTTTTTTTGTAAATACATACATACATAGAATACATAACACCCAGACACAGAACAAACATCTGCGTACATCACACAAATGTTTGCCCTGGGTGGGGATCGAACCAACAACCTACATGATCACGACTGTAATCCCCAGGCTTGACAGATATCTCCGCAGATTTCTAGGTGCTTAAATCTTTGAGGATATCTAAAGAGGGTAATCAGAGGCACGTCAAGCATGAGATTTAGCATATGCCCACATTTTGCACAGTAGTTAGTATTCCGTACGTGACAGGCTGCAAACCCATCGCCTCTAATAATAATTTTAACCTATGACACACCTTTGAATTGTTAGTTCTGGGGTATGCCGGTTTTCTCACGATGTTTTCCTTCACCGTTTAAAAGTACTGGCATTGCACACATCAATTTTTCAAATATTAAAACTCACTGGTGCACAACCAGGTTGGAACCCACAACCAGATCGTGAGTCAGGGGTGCTATATATGCGGACAAAGTCACGGGCAATATAGCTATTGCAAAAATATATCACGTAGCCGACTATGACAATGACGTATTACGTACAAGTACATTTTTTATTAAAATACTGAAAAAATAGTGAGCCACTGCTTTTTGGGGTAGTGCGTACATGAGGAACTTCTTGTGAATTTGGTCTTACGCGAAGTTGTTTTGACTTACTTTTGAACCCAGTAAGAAGAATTAAAAAAAAAAAATTAAACGCTGATGGGGAAAAAATGATTAAATCCTGTTGTTAAGTCGGACTAGCTAAAATTTCTTAGGTATTAATGTATATTCTATTATTTTTTAAGACTAGCTAAAATTTCGTAAACTCATCACGCTACGATGTTTCAAAAATGAGTTTAAGTAATGCCAATATAACTTTGTTCGTTTCTTACCTTTTCACGACTAAATGGCTGAAATTTGTCCTAATTTAAAAAAAATACAATTCCACAGATCACCGCTAGTTTTTACATAAATAATCAACATTAATAATTATGAGAACAGACCTCAATTTCAATATTTAAATGCACTCAAAAGATCTATAAATAAATAAATAAATATAAATAATGCTGGACAATCCACACAGCATCATCTAGCCCCAAAGTAAGCTACTCAAAGCTTGTGTTATGGGTACTAGATAACTGATATATTTAATACATGATATAGGTACATAGATAGATATTTTTTATTATACATACATACCCAGACCAACGGAACAAATTTCTGCAGATCGTACCTACACAAATTTGTTCCGAGGCGGGAATCGAACCCGCAACCTCTTGCGTCGCAGGCGGACTCTTGCCCGCTGCGCCACAGAGGTCGTCAAATATTAAAGTTTCCGTAATAATGTCGATGGAAAATATAATTCGAATCGGTTCTATCTAACGCATAATGACCAATAATTCAGAGTTCCTAAACTGGCCAAACACATAAACGCGAAATGTCAAATTGTCAGAATGACCGATTAAAAATACATTTTAATATTATAAAAATATTTTAGAGACGTATTCAAACAATGTAGCTGTACATTTGTGAAATGCGAGTAATACCAAAAAACAAAACATAACCATACTGCTGTACCCAGGTACTCCTGGGCCTTACCACGAAGTCTTCCAGAACGATTCCGTTTTAGAAACGTCACATTTTGAAGCTTGAAGTAAATACAATTTGCATAGGTCATGGTACGAAATAATAATGTAATATTAATTCGGTAATGTATTATGAATTCGTGGTGAGGCCCCTGGACCCCCAGCGTCTGAGATGAGATTGTGTCTAAAATCCCGACCAAAAAGCTTAAGACCACAGCTGTCTTAACACTTAAGACCAATTTTTAGATTCTTCTTTAAATAAACACCCACGAAAAAGTAATTATTTTCGATATACGATGTGAGGTTATTATTAGAATTAAAACGGGTATTTATCGCGTTTTATTTACCTATTTTTCCCGACGTTATGACAGGTTTACACACTGTCGTGGTCACGGGATAAATAAATAAATAATGCTGGACAGTCCACACAGCATCATCTAGCCCCAAAGTAAGCTACTCAAAGCTTGTGTTATGGGTACTAGATAACAGATATATTTAATACACTATACATATTAAATACATATTTTTTTACTATACCTACATAGAAAAACACCCAGACCAACTGAACAAATTTCTGCAGATCGTACACAAATTTGTTCTGCGGCGGGAATCGAACCCGCAACCTCTTGCGTCACAGGCGGACTCTCGCCCGCTGCGCCACTGAGGTCGTCTGACTCGTCACTGAGTCGTCACTGAAGATGAATGAAACACCGGGAAAATAGGTAAATTAAACGCGATAAATACCCGTTTTAATACAAATAAATGTGTTCAGATCGCGTAAGTTTAAAAATATACGAAGTTCAGGGTTCCGTAATCACTAGTTATATATAAAAGCCATTCGAGACAAGACAGGCTGTCTCGCCTGCCGGCGGGGTCGCAGATGTGTGTGAGAGCGTTCCCGTGGCCCCGTCACTAGGCGGCGAGGAGGAAGACGGGGGGCTTTAGTGGGTATACCGTGGGTCTCATTAGCCTATACGGGGGTCCCACATAACTACTCGGGTGCCCCCTGCGCCCGGGTGGTATGCGTAATGCATTTCCCCCCAGGAAAAAAAAAAAAAAAAGGCTGTCTCGCCTCTTGATATAGATTACAGTTATTACTCATGTCAGTGAACTTTAGGCTATTTTTACTAAAAATAGCCTAAAGTTCGTACTTCAATCAATATTCCAGACAACCGCAACAATCTAAAAATCAATAATCCCCTATTTTTTACATGGGATTGTTTTTTTTAGGTAATTTTGGGCCCAAAAGCAAAAGCAACTGCGAATCGAAGAAGGAGGGCTTGTGTAAGTACCTATGCGAGTTTTTTAGTTGTCGCTATATAGTCCTAAGGGCTCGACTGATTTTGACAAATGATGTATTGTTGGGTTTATTTGGATTACAAGAGGCAACACAAAATGACAAAAAATCTAATATGGTGGCCATAAAAATCTATTTTCAGCTACGTTCAGTGGAGTTTTCTCATTTTTGCTATGAATACTAATAGTTTTACCTGCCACCTATGGTTTATAAAAATCTAAGCTTCAAGTTTGTGGAAACTACTGTTCGCACGGACCAACACGCGCTTGGTTAGTGTTTGTTCAATGGAAACTTTATTTTATTTTTAGCAACATAATAAAATAGCTATTAGTTGTCTTTATTATAATAAATAATACTTTTGATCCTTATCAAATGACGATAATCTTAAGAAATATCGCATATTTATTAAAAGATCTACTAAACTCTTTTCACTTCTATAAATAAATCCTTATCGAGAAATCGCAATCATAAAACTTAGCCTTGGTTTCTCAAAAGCGACTACAGTCACATTACGGACGCTAAGTTACAGAAATATACTTCCTATACCATCGAAATAAACTCTTCTAAATTACGATGTATCTCGTAGTCTATAGAAATCATGAAGATGGAGAACTATGAATTTAATGTGCTTGATCAAATGAAGAATAATTTTAGAATGAATGATTTGATTAAGAAATAAGTGAAATAAGTAATGATGATGATCATCATCATTTCAATATTCCACAACTAGATACTGAATATTATAAAGAGGAAAGTTTTGTATTTTTATATTTTTGTTTGTAATGAATATAAACTCAAAAATTAACCGTCCGATTTCAAAAATTATTTTACCATTAGAATGCTCTACATTATCCCTGAGTAACTTATATTATATGTAGGTACCTTAGTAGGAAGCTAGTGTAGCATAATCTAAGTACTTCTTTTTTGACGGCCTCTGTGGCGCAGCGGGCGAAGGTCCGCCTAAGACGCAGAAGGTTGCGGGTTCGATTCCCGCCGTGGGACAAATGTTTGCATTATTTGCAGATATTTGTCTTAGGTCTGGGTGTTTTCTATGTATAATATGTATGTATTTACAAAAAAAAGTATATCTATGTAGTTTATCAGTCATGTGGTTCCCATAACACAAGCTCTGCTCAGTTTGGGGCTACATGATGCTGTGTGATAGTGTCCAGCATTATTTATTTATTTTATTTATTTATTTTTTGTCAGCTTCTTATGTCGTTATTTTTTTTACATGCCTATACTTATGTACCTATTATGTGTTGCAGAAGCACATAAATGTCTACGTATCTATCTATCCATCTATCTATTCATTAAAGATTAGCGGAAAGATTGTAAAATGTTTCAATAAAAATTGTGTCAATGGCATCGTGGCAGCACTGATACGATCTCTAAATTAATATTCATAGCTAGTGGAACTCTCCAGACTTTGTTCACTCTCAAACTTTTAGCTTCATATCTCACTTGATTATTATCTCACCTATCTTACACAAAACAAGTCTACCGTTAGTGTTACGTACGGAATACTTTATTCATGACATTAGAAAGTGATATTTTAGTAATGAATGATGTAAAGAAAAAATCTAAAAATAGTTAAGTAGTTATTTTTGTGTTTTTAGGGTTCCATACCCCAAGGGTAAAACGGGACCCTATTACTAAGACTCCGCTGTCCGTCCGTCTGTCTGTGTCTGTCTGTGGTCTGTCACCAAACTGTGATGAACCGTGATAGATAGAAAGTAGGAATTTTATTAATATTATATTTACGTTGCCGCTATAACAAATACTAAAGAACAGAATTAAATAAATATCTATGGGGGCTCCCATACAAAAAAACATGTTTTTTTTTCGTTTTTATATATAACTAGCTTCTGCACGCGGCGTCGCCCGCGAAGTACCTACATAAATTATAGCCTATGTTCATCCTGAAAGTTCATTCTACATATTGGTGAAAGAATTTTTCAAATCGGTTCAGTAGTTTCGGAGCCCATTCAATTCAAACAAACAAACAAACAAACAATCAAATCTTTCCTCTTTATAATATTAGTATAGATATAATGGTACGTAACCCTTCGTGAGTGAATCCGACTTGCAATTGGCCGATTTTTTATTTCACACTTGCTACAGTGTCTTTAAAACAATATCTTCACGAAAACAATAACTTATAACAATAACTTCCATAACAAACATAATGAGCATATTAGAGGAAGTTTGAAAGTAGCGCCTGTGACAGAAAAGATGAAGAGCAATAGGTTGGCATGGTATGGGCATGTTATGCGGCGGGAGGAAAGCCATGTTACAAGAAGGGTGATGGATTTGAATGTGGATGGATACAAGAGTAGAGGTAGACCTAAGAAAAGATGGATGGACTGTGTGAAAGACGATATGTGTAAGAAGGGAGTGACTACTGAGATGACGGATGATAGGGGAGAGTGGAGGAAGAGAACCTGTTGTGCCGACCCCACCTAGTGGGATAAGGGCAGGAAGATGATGATGAATAACTTCCATAACAATAACTTAAAAAAATGACAAATTTTAGACAACGACCCACGCGAAAATTAATTATACAATAAATTGGTGTTATACAACTATTTGGTGAAGATCTAGCACTGATATGTATACATCTAATGAGTATTATGAGTATTTTATGACAATATATTGAATCTATCAGCTATCTGGTTCTTATAATTGTTTCGCTTGGGGAACTACATGTGCGTTGTGTGAAATGTCTATTATACAATTTATATATATAAAATAATAAAAAAAAAATATGATCACGACTGTAATCCCCGGGCTCGGTAGATATCTCCTCAGATCTTTGGTTACTTAAATCTTTTGAGGATATCTAAAGGGGGTAGTCAGAGGCAAGTCCAAACATGACATTAGGTACATGCCCACATTTTGCAAGTAGTTAGTATTCCGTACGTGACAGGTTGCAAGCCCATCGCCGCTTATAAGAATACTAACCTATGACGCACACCTTCGAATTTTTGGTTCTAGGGTATGCCGGTTTCCTCACGATGTTTTCCTTCACCGTTTAAGAGCACTGGCAATTTATATATAATAATAATAATAATGCTGGACTATCCACACAGCATCATCTAGCCCCCAAAGTAAGCTACTCAAAGCTTGTGTTATGGGTACTAGATAACTGATATATTTAATACATTATTTATATACATAGATAGATATTTTTTTTATTATACATAGAAAACATCCACACACCAACGGAACAAATCGATGGCCCAACCGAATAAAGCGGTAATAGCTCAATACACCAAATTTTTTTTATTGCATATTCTGATTCTATGGAAGCCAATCTATCACCTAAATTTTTTTCAAACAAATTAAACTAAAAATTCCTTGATTTATAGCAGTAGACGTCATTTCTTTCGAAATTTGCGGCACAAGAAGAAGACGAATATCAACACTCTGTAACCTTACGTTTAATAAGTTATGAAAACAGACGCGTTATAAAATCTTACGCCATTATTCTACTGCAAACGATTAATAGTTTAGTTGTAATGTGATAAAAATATTTTATTTTCACATAGATAAGACCTATATCACATAGAATACCTGGTATACAAAGTAACATTTTTTATACAAAGAATGCTATTCCTCAAATCCCTGATTACAATGTCATCAAAATGGTTAGTAAAAGCCAATGCTAATGAGTATAATCTTTAATACCAGTTTAATTATTCATTCTTCTTTCCTAGCCTGGAATAACACATAGGTTACTTTTTATCCCGGAAAAATGTACGGTTCCCGTGGGAAAGATTTGTTTTTGTTTTTCAATATACCACGCGGGCGACTCCGTGGGCAGAAGCTAGTGTAACATAACATTAAAGGTATCTGATACTAACACGTTCAAACTATTTCAAAACTCTATACCTATTCAAAGCAAACAATAGCATTGTAGCTTTGGCGTTTAGCACTAGTTTCTAACGTATTGAAATCGCTAGAGAGTCTTCATTTCTACAGATTTCCATCAGTTAAAATCGCTTGTTTAATTTTCTAGATTTATAATATTGTATTTGACCATCTCGTTATAACATTGGTATGCAAAATATGTCTAATGCCACAGATTTCAATCAGTTGAAATCGCATGTTTGATTTTTCAGATAAGTATTCAAATATTATATTTGACTATCTCGTTATAACATTGGTATGCAAAATATGTCTAATGTCGCAGATTTCAATCAGTTGAAATCGCATTTTTAATTTTTCAGATAATATGTATTCAAATACATAAATAATTATATTTGACCATCTCGTTAGAACGAAATAACAATGTAATATTAATTCGGTAATGTATTATGAATTCCTGTGGTTGACCTGGTGAGGTCCCAGATTTTGTTTGATACGGCCTCTTTTATCATCCACTTTATAAGTCAATAACTAGTGCTAAGGATATTGTGATTCTACTTAAATAGATATTTGCTTAGAACTGTAGAATATCATTCAATTTGAGTATTAGTTTATAACTACGAGTATGTTTACCATAAATATTTGCCTAAACAAGATGCAAGAAAGAAGATTGATGTATTATGTAATTTATATAATGCATTGATAGGATCTCTATGACATGTTGTGTGTATTTAAATAAAATCATCATCATTATCATATCAGCCGCACGACGTCCACTGCTGAACATAGGTCTCCCTCATGACTACATCTTCTATATATACAGGGTGTCCCAAAAAGTAGTGTCAAGCGAAAGTCCAGAGATAGAACACCCCTTGGGGTACCCGAATCACCCCCATGTATGTTCCGCGATTTTCTATAGTTTTCGAGTTATTAATTTTTTTCCGAATTTTTGAAAATTTTCGACTTGAACAACTTAAAACATTCTTACAAAAAAAGTAGAAAACTTTCTTGAGATTTTTTTTTTGCTACTGAATTGTTATGAGTTGTTCATTTATGCATAAAATAATCAGCTACGTGACTTTGATGGAAACTATGAAAATGTTGGTGTAAAGTCAAATAAATACATTCGGTGAATTATGACTAAAATTTTCAACTTCAAATTAAAAATCTTAAAAAGTGATTTCATGGTGCCTAAATAAGTTTAAAAAATTCTCCAGACTCTCAACTTTCATAATCAATAAAAAAAAGTAGTACTTAATAGGCTACTTTTGCTAAAATCGACCTTCAAAGACGGTGAGGTGGAAAATTCTTAAAATTAGCAACCTGATTAAAAAATAGATTTTGGCCATTTTATCATTCCTAAGCTTAATTTGTTTGTTAACTAACCAAAAACGACTACAAAGAATTAGTTTATGCAAAAGAAATCAGCAATATGGCCGAATTAAGAACAAAACTGAGACAGGCCGAAGAAAAAAATAAGGAACTTAAAATAGCTTTCATACGATTTAAGGAAACCTTTTTAAGACGATGTAGGATTTGTATCGACCTAGAAGGTTGACATTTTGAAAACATTTTGTAAAAAATTAATAAATTTTACTTGTTGTTTTATTTCATAAATTAAGCTAAACTAAATAAATAAAACCTACAAATATTAATGAAATCTTACTTTCCTGCAGTCCTTTTTGGTTAGTTAACAAACTAATTAAGCTTAGGAATGATAAAATGGCCAAAATCTATTTTTTAATCGGGTTGCTAATTTTAAGAATTTTCCACCTCACCGTCTTTCAAGGTCGATTTTAGCAAAAGTAGCCTATTAAGTACTACTTTTTTTTAATGATTATGAAAGCTGAGAGTCTGGAGAATTTTTTAGACTTATTTAGGAACCATGAAATCACTTGTTAAGATTTTTAATTTGAAGTTGAAAATTTTAGTCATAATTCACCGAATGTAATTATTTGACTTTACACCAACATTTTCATAGTTTTCATCCAAGTCACGTAGCTGATTATTTTATGCATAAATGAACAACTCATAACAATTCAGTAGCAAAAAAAAAATCTCAAGAAAGTTTTCTACTTTTTTTGTAAGAATGTTTTAAGTTGTTTAAGTCGTAAATTTTCAAAAATTCGGAAAAAAATTAATAACTCGAAAACTATAGAAAATCGCGGAACATACATGGGGGTGATTCGGGTACCCCAAGGGGTGTTCTATCTCTGGACTTTCGCTTGACACTACTTTTTGGGACACCCTGTATAAAAATGAATTGCTGTTCGTTAGTCTCGCTAAAACTCGAGAACAGCTAAACGGATTTATCTTATCTTGGTCTTGAAATGTTCGTGGAGGTCTAGGGAATGTTTAAAAGGTAAGAAAAAATCGAATAACTGACGGGAAAACCCTAAAAATAGCCCTTTTCTATTTCCCATACAAACGTTTTCTAAATAAAATAGGCGGTACGAAGTTTGCCGGGACAGCTAGTCTATACTAATATTATAAAGAGGAAAGATTTGATTGTTTGTTTGTTTGTTTGAATTGAATAGGCTCCGAAACTACTGAACCGATTTGAAAAATTCTTTCACCAATGTGTAGAATGAACTTTCAGGATGAACATAGGCTATGTTTTATGTAGGTACTTCGCGGGCGACGCCGCGTGCAGAAGCTAGTAATTTATAAAACAAAGTCTCACGTCGCGTCTGTCTGTCAGTTCGCAATAAACACAAAAACTACTGCACCGATTTTCATGCCGTTTTCACTAATGGATAGAGTGGTTCTCGAGGAAAGTCTTAGTAGGTATATTATTTTTTTAAGTTTTTTATGTTCGCATGGGTTGTTACCTGTATTTTTTCACTTCTTCTTCCTGCCCATTTTCCACGCTATGTGGGGTCGGCACAATACGTTTTCTTCTTCCATTTCCCTCTATCATCCGTCATCTCAGTGCTCACACCTTTCTTACTCATATCATCTTTCACATAAGCACCTTAATTATATTAACTTGCAAGTCGAATTCTTAAATTCTTTTGAATGGCTTATTTATATCCAATAAAGCCAGAATCAACGTTTTAATACTATTTCTACTTGATTAGATTTTCATATTAATTTGACTTGCGCAGTATAATCAAATTGAGCAAATTGTGTACCTAAGCAAACATCAAGTTTTACTTGTAATAAGGTTACCGACTTACTAAATATTATAAACTAGTGACCACGCGCGGCTTCACTCGCGTAGTACCTGCCCGGATAAAAAGTAGCTCAAGTACATAATATATTAATTACAAGTTTCATCTGTTTAGCCGTTTCAACGTGATTAAGTAACAAAAACCCATACATCGTCATCCATCCAAACAATACCATTTAGGTACCTATAATATTAGTAGGATTGTGTAGGTTACCTATACATAAATATCTAGATTTATATTATAAAAAGTAGGTAAGTATTCAAATATTTTCGGTATAAGGTCTTATTACAAAATATTGACTAGGCCCTGTGTCAGGAAATAAGGGTTTTTTTAGAAATTTGAAGTATAATAAAAACGGAACATTAGACCAGATAATATAAAAAATGTACGCCTTTTTAAGTATATAAACAAAGCGAATAGGTGACAAAAATAGATCGCAGATTGATATCGAACCAAAAAATAGCAAAACATCGTATTAAAATTTCACGGGATTGTTTAATATTAAGCTTTATTGGCTTTGACATAACGTTGTATTTCAAATAATACGAATTTATTTTCAGAATTTTTAAAAGAGCCGAATAATAAGGTTTTAAATATGGCTAATTGTTATACACGTGGCACCTCATATTTTGAAATTAAATTAAAAATTCAACGCTCGTTAAGAATGTATTTAAAAAAC
Organism: Cosmorhoe ocellata; assembly: GCA_963675405.1. Classification (NCBI taxonomy): domain Eukaryota; kingdom Metazoa; phylum Arthropoda; class Insecta; order Lepidoptera; family Geometridae; genus Cosmorhoe; species Cosmorhoe ocellata. Next base: position 2,598,208 of record OY776264.1, on the reverse strand, counting down.
TTGGTTACATTAACTTTAAGTAAACCTTCTTGCGTTTTTATGTGTACTACAATCTTACTTTTTGTACATAATAAATCTGAAAGTTTGGACGGATGTTTGTTACACTTTCATGCTGGAACGGCTCAACGAATCTAGATGAAATTTGGCACAAATATAGATTATAGTCTGGAATAACACATAAACTACTTTTCATCTTACAAAAATGCACGGTTGCCGTGGAAGAGATTTGCTTTTGTGTTTCAAGGTACCACGCGGGCAAATCCGCGGGCGGAAACTAGTTATTAATAAGTCTATCCACACAATTTTTTTCTCTAAACACTAGTATTATGGTTCAAAGTCGCAAAACTGGAGACAATATCCGTATTTTAATTAGGCATTGTATGACAGGCCTTGTACGAGAAACATAATATGACAATATTACTAACAGCAGTAGTTTTGAGGATATAAATAGATTCTAGAAATAGAATGTGGTTTTTTTGTAGCATTTGAACATTAAAACAACAGTCATCATTGCATACCGGTTTTCAGGGTACTGTAACATGTTTTTTGAAAAATGGAACCACTAATTTATTTGTCTCTCGACTCTTTTTTTATAACGTTTTACTGACCCTCTATTTATTAATCTATGTAAATATTCTTTAAAACCTAATAATATACTTATGTAAAAAATGTAATTGGGGACGTTTTGGAGAAAAGCCAGTTCAAGAGTACACTAAACCGACGCGCATGTATGAAGAATCTAATGAGATTGAATGAAGCAAAAGAGAGATGTCAGGATCATAGCAAGTGGAGATCCTTGGTCTCTGCCTACCCCGTGACACAAGCATTGTTTCATGTATGTTTATAATAATCTAAGTAATAATACTTTAATAATTTATTTTTTAGTTGTAATACGTAACCAAGTACGGAATACTCGTTTTGAAAATAACGACTCACACTTAACATAAGTTACGTATGATGACTATTAATATTATTTTGGTTGTTTGTGTATTAATTTCAAGATTATCCATCACCGTCATTGTGCGATGAGCACGAGTTCCCATCAACTGCGAGTCCGCAACGACAATGATTTTTAAAAGAAAAATTCGCGTGTGTTTACCAAAGGTGTTTACAAAAAAAATATATATATATGATCACAACTGTAATCCCCGGGCTCGGTAGATATCTTCCTCAGATCTCTAGTTACTTAGATCTTTGAGGATACCTAAAGAGGGTAGTCAGAGGCACGTCCAAACATGACATTTGGTACATGCCCACATTTTTCACAGTAGTTAGTATTCCGTACGTGACAGGTTGCAAGCCCATCGCCGCTTATAAGAATACTAACCTATGACACACACATTCGAACTTTTGGTTCTACGGTAGGTATGCCGGTTTCCTCACGATGTTTTCCTTCACCGTTTAGGAGCACTGACATTGCGCACATACATTTTTCGAATGGAAAAACTCATTGGTGCACGACCAGGTTTGAACCCACGACCTTCGGATCGTGAGGCCGGGGTGCTACCACTACACCACCAGCTCTCTAAGGTGTTTACTGATGAGGTAAACACAGTCCACAGATATAATACGCTCCTGACACATCTGTTTCAAGGATAATTTACCGAGGGCGCCTAAACAAAGGGTGCTCAACAAAATAAAGCTTGTTTTCTTTATTGGAATTGTTTTTTTCAACAAAAGCCATGAAATGCCTGTTTATATTTTCGGCGTCCTTATTGTGTCGCAAGTTCTTTCGAATTAGTGTGCTGAAAGAATAAAAGTGCGCCATAGATTTAAATAACGATAAATTATCTTAATACCTATATTTTTTACAAAAAGTTATAATCTTTATCAAATATAGGGTACTAGGTGGTCGCCCGCGACTTTCTCCGCGTATCATTTGTAAATGTTTTTTTATAATACCTACAACATATCAAAAACCATGAAAATCGGTCCAGCAGTTCTGGAGTAATAAGTGTTCGAACAAACAAGTTTTTTTGTGTCTATGAGTGTGTGAACCATTCTATTGTGTTAAGCCTGGTCCAACTTTATATGAACTGTGTCTGTGTGTGTATAAATAAGTAGTAGTTATAAACTATTTTAAATGCAAAAGTTTGGTTAGAGGGATGTAGGATGGATGGATGTATGTATGTATGTATGTATGTATGGATGTATGTTAATCAATAACGCTGAAATAGCCCAACGGATTTGGATGAAACTCGAAATACTCGTAGTTCATGACATGGAATAACATAATGCTACTTTTTTTTCAGGAAGGTACCACGTGAAGGGAACCGCGCGCGTAAGCTAGTACTTTATAATTATAAACTAGTAGGTACTTAAATATTCACGCAAATGAGTTCTATTTCTCATTTGTCCTTGCCACTATAAAATGCACTTGCATTATGTATTAACGTATATTATGTACCTAACTAGCTGTTTATAAAAGAGCGCTGGTGGTGTAGTGGTAGCACCCCTGCCTCACGATCCGAAGGTCGTGGGTTCAAACCCGTCACCAATGAGTTTTTCCGTTCGAAAAATTTATGTGCGCAATGCCAGTGCTCTTAAACGGTGAAGAAAAAAAACATCGTGAGGAAACCGGCATACCCTAGAACCAAAAAATTCGAAGGTATGTGTCATAGGTTAGTATTCTTATAAGCGGCGATGGGCTTGCAACCTGTCACATACGGAATATTAGCTACTGTGCAAAATGTGGGCATGTACCAAATGTCATGTTTGGATTTGACTCTGACTACCCCCTTTAGATATCCCAAAGATCTAAGTAACTAAAGATCTGAGGAGATATCTACCGAGCCTGGGGATTACAGTCGTGATCATATTTCTTTTTCTTTTTTTTTACTAGCTGTTAGCCGCGAGTTCGTCTGCAAAAAAAAAAAATTAAAAGAAATTAATCATTATAACATTTTTTTAACCTGACTGTACTCAACAGCTTTAATAATTTCATGATGTCCAAATCAAAAGTAACAAAAATGTTAAAATCGAGTGTCAATTGGGACACAGTGTCCCAGTACATTTCGTCCGAGTCGTCAGCAACCCCATTGAATCCTTTCTATGGAGTGCAAAAAGAGGCGGTCACCCATCCAAAAACTGACTGCGCCCAGCGTTGCTTAACCATGCGTTCCCATACAAACTTTTAATCCCAATTTCAGCCCCTTCAATATTCCTTTTTGAAACAAAAGATAGCTTTTGTCCGTCTCCAGGATATAATCTATCTCCTTGCCAAATTTCGTGACGATCCGTTCAGCCGTTTAGTCGTGAAAAGGTAACAAACAAACAGAGTTACTTTCGCTTTTGTAATATAAGTACGGATAATCCATTATGTATTAGCTTATTTATATGTTTAGATTGTATCAAAGCGATTTATGCCATATTCGTCCCTAATGTTCGGCCCTCTCCATTAAAAAGTCTTTGTTTGTCCCTCATGATAATATTTGTCCACATTCGTCCCTCATACCAAAATTATTGAAACTACAGTGAACGTCATAAGTGTAATCACCACGACCAAAACGGCTGGTACACTTATCCCTACCAAGCTATCCCTACTGGTAGGGATAAGTGCACCTTTGTGTAGATCTATTTCTACCGGTAGGGATAGGCGCACAGAAAATTTCCACTATTCCTTACTGCTATTTTAGTATACTTAATGTTAAATGTTAAATGTAATCCAGTCTCCTTAAGTTTCGTAGTTTTAATAAACAAATTGACTTATCGTATTATTATTTTATTTTTTTAATCGATAATTAATTCCAACCATATACCGAACTAATGAACTAATACATACCAGATACCAGGATAGCAGAAACGATAGAGAGGTATTTCACTGTAGAATCACAAAGAGCCAAAAGATCACGGGTAGCGAAAACCTCTTCATGGTTTATGCATTCCTGGTACTTGGACTTCTACATGTTTCCTGAAGTTAATGCATTTTTTTCAACAAATTAACTTATCGTATTATAATTGTATTTTTTTCATCGATAATTAATTCCAACCATATCGTAGTGGGTACACGGGTAAACAGGAATTATCCCTACACCCACCGGTGGGTGAAGAAAAACATAAATATGTTCAAGTAAATAGCTTATTTCAAAAAAAGGGCTGGGTTGATTTGTTTCAACTTAACTGATTTATATATTTATGTGAAATAGAAATTCAAAATACCTTACTGTTCTGGATAAATTAGGGAATTTCTGAATTTTCAGAGGTGTTTTTGACATGATTTTTAACCTAGGTTTTCTAACTAATTCGTGTTTTGGCTCCGGTTAATTTATCACTTATATCCTTGAGTATCGTGTAGTTCAATTTCAATGTAATCTATTAAGCGGTAATAGAATGATTAGGGTTGCAATACTTCCAATTTTCAAAATGCTGGGCCTTAATACATATTATAGGTAAGACTTATAAAACACTTTTATTAATATTCATCCGTTTACATTTCGTTTAATAAAGTATTATAGAAAAAAGAACTTCCGAGGTGATGATTAAATATGTAGGTTAAAAATTTAACGTTTAATTATATACCTATTCAGTATGAATCCGTAAACACTAATCAGCCAAAGTCATAATTTCTAAAAAATATTAATTTAATCTTAGCCGCAGCTTTCTTTTGCATCGACTACCCCAAAACGTGCGCTTTAAATTGAGTTTACCCATAGAGTTTACCTTTCTGAGCATTGTTCATATCATACTTACAATATAAAAGTCAAGTAAAGACTTATTGCTTCAACTGTACTAAATCAATGATAATTTGCCTTTACAAAAAACGTGGGCCGAATGTGGAGCAGAAAAGTGGGACGAAATAAGATTTTATGATATAAAATATATTATGGGCCGAGTAAGGCATACAATGTGGGACAAACGAAGATTTTTTCATGTGGGCCGAACTTTCTAGGGACGAATATGGCATAAATCATCAAAGCATCGGAGTCGAAAAATTTACATTTACCTAACGGTAGGTAAGTACACATTAAGATGGTTTATAAATATTAGAGTCGCCCTACCATAAGCTCTTCGCGCGATATCAAAGTAATATTAGTTGTAATTTCGTACCGTAACCTATAAAAATTGAATTGAAGACACGCAGACGGTCTGCTTATGACGACTATTTGATGACAATTTGCATCTGAATTTTATACAAATTGGCAGTTCACAAGAATCGAAATTCAATACTAAGTAATCAAACTTATGCGGCTTCTTTGGCAGTGTTTTTATCTCTCATTCATCATCATCATCATCATCTTCCTGCCCTTTTCCCACGTTATGTGAGTTCGTCATAACATATTATGATCTTCCATTTCCCTCTGCCATCCGTCATCTCAGTACTCACTCCTTTCTTACCCATGTCATCCTATCAACAGTGTACAGTATGAAAACAAAAAAAAATTGATGGCGTAGTGAGCGAGTCCGGCTAAGGCGCGAGAGGTGCGGGTTCGATTCCCGCGTCGTGAGAAATGGTACCATGGTCGTAATTTCTGATAACCGCGATACAGGGAATCCTGGTGTGGGGTTAGAACTATGTATGTGACTGTTGGGTGTTATATATTTATTTATTTAAAAGATCGATTGTGTACATTTCTGTCAGAAAGCTGAACTCATACAAAAACAAATCGTCTTATCAAAAGTTAAAACAATAGAGCTATACAACATTAACTATAGCACACCATGTAAACACATGACAATGGTAAAACTAATTATAGCAGCACGCTCAGCACAAATCAATTTCCAAAATATGTCGTGCCCAATAACCCAAGACCCATGCCGCCGCACAATCTGGTCACACTTGCCGATCTTTCTTCAATATACTAAAGGCCCTGAAACACGACTCATTTTGTTTTTGAGCTTTTTTTATTTCTTTGACGCGCTGCGGCTAGCGAAAATATTTCGACATAAGATAAGCAATTTGCTTTAAATTCATCACTTATTTATTATAATTTCACTGTTAATAGATATTTATTAACTAAATATGTTTAATAATTTGACTTATATTTATAGCTTTATTTACTGAAATGTATATAATTATGATATGATATAAAATGTATATACTCGTATAATAAGTTATGAATTTAAAAGCAAATTGCTTATCTTATGTCGAAATATTAATCGCCAGCCGCAGCGCGCTGGGTCAATGTGATAAAAAAAAGGCTCACATACAAAACAAGTCGTGTTTCAGGGCCTTTAGTATATCGAAGAAAGATCGGCAAGTGTGATAATAAGATTGTGCAGAGGCATGGGTCTTGGGTTATTGGGCACGACATATTTTAGAAATTGATTTATGCGGAGCGTGCTACTGACATTAGATTTGCCATTGTCATGTGTTTACATGATGTGTTATAGTTAATGTTGTATAGCTCCATTGTTTAAACTTTTTGATAAGACGAATTTTATCTGTGTGAGCCCTAATGTGCTTAGTTCAACATTCTGACTGAATTGAACACAATCGATCTTTTAGATAAATAAATAAATAACACCTCAGTCACTTACGTAGTTCTGACCCCACACTCGGATTCCCGGTATCGCGGGCATCATAAACTTCAAGCATAATGGTACCATTTCTCCCGTCCCGGGAATCAAACCCGCACCTTTCGCGCCTCAGCCGGACACTCGCCCTCTACGCCATCAAGGTCGTCATTGTTCAAACCAAAGACTTTGTACTTTTTTGTTTCGTAATGACGATGACATGGATAAGAAAGGAGTGAGTACTGAGATGACGAATGACAGAGGGAAAAGGAAGATCACATGTTGCGGTGACCCCACATAATGAGAGAAAAGGGCAAAAAGATGATGATGATGAAAGTACACAGTTAAAAACACTGCAAAAAAAGCTGCAAAAAGTATGATTAGTGGTAGTGTATATTTAGATTTTTATGTAAAATGCCAAAATCTATTTAAATAAAAGAAAGTCGTGTTAGTTACATTTAACTCAAGAACGGCTGAACCGATTTGGCTGAAAATTGGTGGTGAAAAGCTTAAAACCTGGAGACGGACATAGGATTTTATACCGTTCGGCCGCGTTCCCGTGTGACGTGACATAAAACGTCAACGAGAATATGAGTCACTATCTAAGGCAGTACGAAGTTTGCCAGGACAGGTAGTATTTATATAAAATTCAGTTGCGAATTGCCTTGAAGTGGCATTGTTTAAGACAGTCGTCTTATACAGCCCGTCTATATTTAGCCTTTCGGTTAGTTTACGTAACCATGTATGAATATATTTGATTCGTTGCATATATAATACGAATCGTATGTTTTCACGGCGAATCGTTTGGTTATATACTAAATTTTATTTAAATTTCTTGAAGTATGTTGAAAAATTGAATGTGATCAATGTTTTTGTGGTTTGATTTATATACTTTTAGTTGTAGGTGTGTCATTCATCAGCAGGTATTCTTTAACCATGGGCTTTCAACTGTCACGTACGGCTATCTACTATGCAAAACATGGACAAGTGTTAAATAATTGTGATGTTTGGATGTGCTTTTGACTAACCCCCCTTTTTAACCTTTTTTGACGTTAAATAAATGATTTTATATCCTTAAAGATTTATGTAACTAGAAACTAAAAAATCAGTCGTAATCATGAGTTTATATTTTAAGAAACTTATAGTTTTTTTGTTTTTTACTGAGACCATTATGGCATTTTATAAACCATTTTTTAATAGACTTTAGAACTTTATTTATGAAAATACTCTCTGATTGACAAACAGTCAATAGCGTAAGAATATATTTAGGTATTTACATTATTATTATTGACTTCGAAGAGGCGTGGCTAGAAATTTTTGTTTATTGATTGGTCAATAATATTAGTGACACCAACTATGCAATCAACTCTCCAAAAACTAATTTACATCCAAACGAATTCTAGAGTTTGTGTGTTTAGAAATCGCACAAATCTTAATATAAAACTCGTAATGGTTTTCTGACTGATAATAAATGAACAGCCTGAAGAGAGAACTTTGATTTTTTGGGGTTTATACTTAAATATTACCCTTTAAAAGGCGTGAGGTACATTTTCTAAGTATTTAGCATTATGTGAACGAAGTCGCGTGAAGTTCTACAAGTATCAAAATAGTTTTAAATAGGGGCGTGGCTTAGAATCAGTTTTTTTATGATTGGGTCAACATTTTGGCGTATTTAAAATATTTGGCATATCTCCTAGCTAATTGGTCATCTGATCTGGATCATTTGAGCTATAATATAGATCGTTAGATACCTATTTCACATGATACTGTATTTTATACCTAGTATGTTTAGTAAGAAGATCTGTAATTTTTGAAAATAAATTTTACAGCATTAATCGCAATATTGACAATAGGTATACTCGTATTACCTTGTATAATAAGAATCAAAGTCCTGACTGACACACTCATTCACTGACATAGACAACGCACAGCCTAAACCGCTGGTTTTAGAAACTTGAAATTTGGAGGGTATAACTTTTTTGGTATAAAAACCTTATAAAAACAAAATTCCCAAAAGTTTGAGTCTTTGGCTATTTTGTGTTCCAAGTTTGAGGTGTTCTAATAAAATTGACATAAGAACTAAGTCTAGTTACTGATTTGATTTATTTCAGTAAATTACTTGTTTTTTTTTCATTAGTTCCTGAGTTTACTTATCTATACTAATATTATAAAAATGAAAACTTTGATTGTTTGTTTGTTTGAATTGAATAGGCTCCGAAACTGCTGAACCGATTTGAAAAATTCTTTCACCAATGTGTCTAATGAACTTTTCGGATGAACATAGGCTATATTTAATGGGTACTTCGCGGGCGACGCCGCGAGCGGAAGCTAGTGCATAATATTTATATAAGTTTCCCGTCTCGCGGTTTTGCCCGCCTATAGAACACAAGATATACAACTCGATAATATAATTAATTACAGGGAAATATAGTTTATAAAATGTTCTAGAGGTCATCTGTATAAATAGACTTACAATCACAATGTTATCATAAATTCTGATGTTTGTATGTTTGGATTTTGAATCACGTCGATATAGCTAATAAACAATTTTTTGATGGAATTTGTTATAATGGACTTAACATGAATATGCAGAAATACGTAAAAAGTCAAAGGTAGCAGATATCGGAGATCGTATAGCGAGACTTAAGGCCCAGAATACTCGTCACACTATTCCTTACGTAAAAGTTACAAAAAAAGTGACATAGGTCCGTATAGTAACGCGGATCTCCGCGGAATCAGACATAGCACGAAGCGAAATACCCAAATGAAAAGTACGTAGAGTGCGGCATTATAATATAGCTGATCTGAATTACGTAACGAAAACGACAATTTATAAAAAACATAAATATGTTCAAGTAAATAGCTTATTTCAAAAAAAGGGCTGGGTTGATTTGTTTCAAATTAACTGATTTACATTCATGTGAAATAGAAATTCAAAATACCTTACTGTTCTGGATAAATTAGGGAATTTCTGAATTTTCAGAGGTGTTTTTGACATGATTTTTAACCAAAGTTTTCTAACTAATTCGTGTTTTAGCACCGGTTGATTTATCATTTATATCCTTGAGTATCGTGTAGTTCAATTTCAATGTAATCTATTAAGCGGTAATAGAATGATTAGGGTTGCAATACTTGCAATTTTCAAAATGCTGGGCCTTAAGTGACGGACACTTGGCCAGATTTAGTGATGGTAGCTGGTGTTAGACACTGACCGAGTGGTGGCCAAGGGAGAGTACTAAAAGCTAGGTAGACCACCAGCCCGGGGCGGATGATATAGAGGCCATAGAGAGAAAGACTTAGATAATGATGAATGATAAAAAAACATGATCACGACTTGGTAGATAGGTAGATAATTCACTCAGATCTCTAGTCACTTACATTTTTGATTGCGGATTTTTAAAGGGGTAATCAGAGGCACGTCGAAACATGATATTTGGCACGTGACCGCATATTGCACAGTGATTAGTATTCCGAATGCATTGTATAAGGTTTTTACTCCCGAAAAACAACTTTAATGGGAATCAAAAGGCGTTTTGTATCAAAATAACGCGAGCAAAGTTTCATTTGTTTTAGTAAATCAGGCTTAGTTCACAGTCTGAAAGCGACTATAAAAACCAAAACTCAAGCCGAAGAATATAATTCTGACCCGAACTTTTGTGTTTTCGTTGACTTTAGCATAATATACTACTTTCTAAGTCGCAAGGACGCAGACGCGATCATTCTGCACAGATATTTTAGTATATTTGGGAAAAAGTAGTTTTTGGTGTATTAGATTTTTGAAGGCAAATCTCTTTTATGTTGCGATGATGACTGAAAGAAATGATTTTTATATCAAATTCTTTTGCTTCTTCTCCGTATCTTGTCACAAGAAAAAAAATATTATCACGACTATTTTCCCCATTCATGGTAGAATCTCCTCAGACCACTAGTTACTTCGATCTTTGAGGATATCTAAAGAGTGAGTCGAGCAAAATGTCCATGTAGCAAAACGTCCAACTATCAGATAGCTTGTACAACAGAACATGTTTTTAGCAAAATCATTTTAAAAATGATGTGTATACTCACAAATACACCCTCACACACACACAGAGACACGACAAAATTACAACACCCCGTTGTTTTTGCTTCGGGGGCTAAAATAAATATTGATGGACATTTCAATATACTTTTTTTTGTAAATACATACATAAATACCGACCAAACACAAAACAAACATCTGCGTTCATCACACAAATGTCTGTCCTTATAGTGGGGATCGAACCCACAACCTACAGCGCAGAAGGCAGAGCTGCTACCAACTGAGCTACAAGGCAGGGTTATTATGACGAGTAGAATGACGTTCACTTATTATCCCGATACAGCAAGAGAAAGCCCCTTTCACGTCAGACGCAACTCGAAGAAACCTGTCCGCAATAAATGTCGCTGCAAGTACTACTGCTTTGAGATTGTTAATACAAATAAGGCCGGCAGCAGACGTAACGATAATGTAAAGATAAGGCGTCCTTACTTATATGGAATTGGCATTATGATTTAGCCTTTTCAGCCACAATTGATTGGTTCGAGTGACAAAAAAACATCAAACATGATCACGACTGTATCTCCTAAGCTTGGTAGATAATTATGTCCTCTGTAGTGCGATTACGGAACTCTGATACAATCAACACTTGTCAAAACTGGCTCAAATTTATTGAATAATCACTTTTATGTCATACCAAATCACTTGATTACAATGAAAACGTATTGACATTGATTGGAAGCAAAGATCCATAATCGCCCCACAGATCTCTTGGGTACTGGTTACTTGAAGATATCTATAGAGGAGAGAATGAAGATATCTAGAGAGGAGCGGCGATGGGCTTGCAACCTGTCACGTACGGAATACTAACTACTCTGCAAAATATGGGCATGTACCAAATGTCATGTTTGGACTTGCCTCTGACTACCCCCTTTAGATATCCTCAAAGATCTAAGTATCTTAAGATCTGAGGAGATATCTACGGAGCCCAGGGATTACAGTCGTGATCATGTATTATTGTATTATTTAATTTGAAGATTAAAATAACAGTACCTGGACGACCGAGCAAAAAATCAAAACGGTATGAGATAAAATAAGCGACGAGTGAATTAGCTAGTCTATTAATACAACCACTACTTTCACAAAATCCAAATCAATAAAGCAATTTATTGCAGACTTGGTGGTTGCCCGCGACTTCGTCCGCGTTTCATGTTTTGTATAAAACAAAGAAAACAAATCAAAAACCAAGAAAACCGTAGTTATAAGTGTTCGAACCAACCCGTCTTTTTCTATGTACATAGGTACATACATTCATAAAATTACGCCTGTTTCCCGACGGGGTAGACAAAGACCAGTGATCTCCACTTGCTACGATCCTGACATACTTCTTTTGCTTCATTCATACATGCGCGTCGGTTTAGGGTACTCTGGACCTGGCCTTTCTCTAAAACGTCCCCAATTTGATCGAGGTACCTACGTACGCCGAGGTCTTCCCCTTCCAACTGTCCCATTCACACTCTCCTAATACAACTGTTTCGTCAATCTCCTTTCATCCATCCTTTCTACATGCCCAAACCATATTTTGCATTTTAAGTATTTAAACCGAATTCTCGTCAAAAGAACTTTGACACCCCATTTAACCGTTTTTGAAAAGTTATTTTGAAAAATCCAGAAATATGTGTCCATTTATTTTGCCTATTAAGTATTTAAACCGCGTTTCAAACAAATAACACACCACTCGTTGAAAAAACTTTGACACCCCATTTAACACTTTTTGGAGGGTTATTTTGAAAAATCTAGATACACGTTTTAAATGATTTGGCATTCAAAGTATCCAAACCAAGATTCAGACCAATCGTACCACCCGTTAAAAAGTTCCCATACAAACATTGAGCCCCCATTTACCCCTTTTTAAAGGTTATATTAAAAAATCTTGAAACACGTGTGCATTAGTTTCGTATTTACATTACACATATAAAGTTTCATGAAAATCGTACAGCGCGTTAAAAAGTTTCATACAACCGTTTTTAGCCTTTTTCACCCCCTTAAAAGTGGAATTTCCAAAAATCCCGTCTTATTGCTCGCCTACATACCAAGACGAACATACCCTCCAAATCTCAAGTCTGTACGACCGGCGGTTTGGGCTGTGCGTTGTATCTATTCAAATCAGTCAGGACTTATCCTTTTATATAGTAGATTAAAATATGATTTATTACTTAGTTAGTTATTTATAAAACCGTTTCGCATTCAATGTAATCACTATAAAATAAAAATAGGAAATCAAAAAATACAACATGCATAATTTGACAATCAATAAATAACCTTTTGTGATTATTCAAAATAATGTTAATAATGTGTGTAAAGCTGGAAACAGATTATCAGACACGTGCTACGATTTATCGTTACCGTTCGAACTGCACCGTCAAATCGTAGAGATTTGTCGTTGCGTGTAGCCTGGGGCCTTACCACGAATTCATAATACATTACCGAATTAGTATTAAATTGTTATTTCGTACCATGACCTATGCAAATTGTATGGAAGTAGTGACGTTTCTATAATGGAATCGTTACGGAATCGTTCTGGAAGATTTCGTGGTAAGGCCCCTGATCCGAAGACCGCATTTCAACGCATTATAACATCTGCCGGGCTGACATAAGCACCTCGACAAAATTTTATTGACTGTTTTGTCTCGCTCTTTCTCGAGCGAATATGAGACAACATGCTCGACAAAATCTTGTCGCGACTGCCATGTTTAGCCTGACTGGACTCTTGAAGTCGTAGATACAAATAGAAACACACATACCATCATCATCATCTTCCTGCCCTTTTCCCACGTTATGTGGGGTCGGAACAACATGTGATCTTCTTCCATTTCCCTCTATCATTTGTTATCTCAGTACTCACTCCTTTCTTACCCATGTCATCTTTCACATAGTCCATCCATCTTTTCTTTGGCCTACCTCTACCCTTGTATCCATCCACATTCATATCTAACACTCTCCTCGTCACATGACATTCATCTCTTCTCATAACATGCCCATACCACGCTAACCTATTACTCCTCATCTTTTCTGTTACCGGTGCCACTTTCAGACTTCCTCTAATATACTCATTCCTTATTTTATCCATCCTTGTCACTCCACACATCCATCTCAACATTCGCATCTCCGCCACATGCACTCTCTTCTCATCCGTTCCCTTGGTGGCCCAACATTCAGAAATTAGCAACACACATACCATACCGTTGCAAAATAAAATGTCTAGTTGTACGATGCCAATGTTGCCTTTGAGGTATAAGTCTGTCTTTACCTTTAGACGTATAATGCCTATCTATAGAGTGGTAGAAATTACACTTGCCAGTACATTACTGACTGACAGCGACACACTCGCGTCCGATTTGGGACATAAATAATGTATATTTTTTTGATAACTTGTTTGCAGCTTAAGAATCAATTGCCATGTAACAGCTTTATTTGAGTGAAAAGGGAAAAAAGCGGCTAAGTGGGGGTCGAACTGTCGCATTAAAGGTTCCGTACCAAACAACAAGTGTAGAAACGTTCTTCAATAAGTACTGTGGAAAACGTAGATATCTATGTGCGCAACTCTGACTACCCCCGTAGACGTAAGACTAGATATTTTGAGAATACCTAAAGAGGGTAGTCAGATGTACGTCCAAACACTATATTTGACACATGCCCTCATTTTGCACAGTTATAATTATTTTTTACGAGACAGGTTGCAAGCCCATCGCCGCTTATAAAGAATACTAACCTATGACACACACCTTCGAATTTTATGCCGGTTTCGTCACGATATTTTCCCTCCCGTTTAAGTCAACTCCGTAGAACGATCAACGATATATCGCTAGAATAATCGTGAAAAACCTACTCTAAGCTCTCTTGTTTCGACTATTATTTGAACAATGGTACGACGAACATTTTTTTTGACAATCGATCTCGTAAGCCTACTGTACAACTAATTACGGAAAAAACTAAAAAAAAAAAAAAAAAAAAATGATTGATTCAGGCGTGACTTTGCGGAAATCCATTACAAATACTGAAAAGGACGGAAATGTTTAGTACTTTCCCGCTAAAACTATTATCTAATGAGGTTATTAATTAAGCTTATTAATATTAATGAGCCCCACAAAATGCCTTATAGAAATATTATTAATATTAATAATCCCAACACCACACCTCAAATAGAAACTCGACATGTGTTTCACTTCTCCACAAAGCATCCACAGGACCGTTGACTCGCTCCACACTGGTGTTGCTCCACCGAGCGCCGAGAGAAAAGATTTTCTCTAATAATAGTTTTAGCGGGAAAGTACTAAACATTTCCGTCCTTTTCAGTAAATGAAACAACAGTTAATTCGACTGAATTCGACGAACATTCGCTACCGATTATATCGTTCTCGTTCTACAGACTCAGGTTTGAACCCACAACCTTCGGATCGTGAGGCAGGAGTACACCACCAGCGTTCTATCTCTTTTGGATACAGAACTCTAAAATTTATTATTTTATTAATTACTAGCTTCTGCACGCGGCGTCGCCCGCGAAGTACCTACATAAATTATAGCCTATGTTCATCCTGAAAGTTCATTCTACACATTGGTGAAAGAATTTTTCAAATCGGTTCAGTAGTTTCGGAGCCTATTCAATTCAAACAAACAAACAAACAAACAATCAAATCTTTCCTCTTTATAATATTAGTATAGAAAACCCTAACGTATGGTATGGTTGGTTAGACGTGTGTGTATTAATATTGAATTTTGAAATTTTTGTTAAATTTTAGAGCACTGGTGGTGTAGTTGTTAGAAAGATAAGAAAGGAGTCAGTAGTTTCGGAGCCTATTCATTTCAAACAAACAAACAAACAATCAAAGTTTTCCTCTTTATAATATTAGTTTAGAAAACCCTAACTATAAATACTTATCAAGTTTATGAGTCATGTCTTTATGTTGTCCAAGAGTAGAATCCCGAGCGGAGTAAATACAAATACCCACGAAAAGTTTTTCTGGGTTTTTCCTTTATCATGATTTAGGTAAAATATTCAAATAACTATGTTACAACTTTGTTTATATCGTACCTTTTTACTTTGTCAAAATATACTTAAACTAGTGCAACTCCCGATTTCGTTCGCATTTTTATTTTCACATGTTTCTTGACGTCATTTGACGTATAATTCCTTTAGAATTGTTAACAATAAACTATCATGGAATTTTATCTCGTTTATCTCTATGGTTTTCTCGATGTAAGCGTTTATAATCGAGTACGTTTATAAAAATATTATATAATTTTATTGCCATAAAACTTGTTTTTAAGGGTGTTAGGATTAAATTAGAGCATGACAGTAGTCAGAAATAATCTAGCAATAATTAAAAAACCACTCGTTGTAGAGATTTGAAATTTAAAGGCTATGTCAGTCTTGGTTTGTAGAGGTATTTTTTGAAATTCAACCTTTAAGAAGTGTAAATGAATATTGAAGTTTGTATGAAAAACATGAAGTCGCCGGGAATCCCTCTAGTGTCATAAATAACTATATAGGACCTACATATGTATGTAGGTAATCCACACACAGTAAGCCCTAGAAAGGATTACGGCTATCAGGGAACGCATGAGAGAACTATTTCATTAGTGTGATCACTTTACCGTGCTGCACAACACAATGCGCTGTGGCTCGTTTGAGCTACGCCAGTATCGATTACTAAGTTGCTCTGGAGCAATCCAGTACGAGTAGGTACTGTACGAGTTTTGATAGTTTATGAAACTTTATTACGTTTCTTCTTCTTTTTTATATAATGGCAATCATCAAAGTGTCATACACTTTGATCACAAAAGAGACAGATGCTATTATATAAAGAAGAAGAAGAAACGAAATAAGGTTTCATAAACTATTTTTTTTTTTAATTTAAGGTATTGTCAACGTCATCGTTAAATTGTCGAGTCAATTTGAAAGAAAATATTTTTTTCCGATTGATTTCGAAAAAAACTCACTTTAATTACATATTATATTTTACACCCGTGTCAAGACCTCGGGCTTTATTGGAAAAATAACCACCAAATATATACAATGAAACTCAAAAAAACACGTCAATATATATAAAAACTAGAGTGACAAAGTTCACAGTCGAAAACCCATAAAAAATCTCCTATATTTCGTTTAAAAAATGTGGGAAAAAAATCTCCAAGAGACAGAATTTCTAATAAAGAAAAAAAAGAAGAATTTATATGTTGTAATTTCCAATTAGGAACAGATCGTTGCATCATTTAATCAAATAATTTATATAAAAGAGGCAAATTATCTATTCTTAACGTGTCTATGCTAAATATTTGATAACACCTTAGCATACCATTAGCATCCTTCAAACTTCATAAATAGATTGATAACTAAGTTGGGCGTTTATCATTTTGTTTACATTGACCATAAAATCGCTTAAAATACATGAACATGTGTACACAGATAGCTAAGCAAACAGACTATGTTAATATTTATATTAATCTTTCACGTTTTTATGATAATTCAAGCCTGATTATCTACTAAAAATAGTTTTAATTACAGAGTAGGTACATTATATACATTTTATTTCCCGTAAAACTTAAAATAAATATAAATAAATAATAAATATTGTTGGACATTTCACACAACGCCATCTAGCCCCAAACTAAGCATAGCTATACTAAAGAAACTAGATAACTGATGGTCTAATAATATTTTTTTTTACCATTTTTGAAAATCTATAGCCGCTCCCACCACCGATGAAAACGTATACATTATAGGTATAACATTTTTTTCGTTTTATTATGTAAGCTTTGCAACCCAATAGGTAATATTGCTCGAGCAAAGCCCCATTTAGCATCGTGGGCTCCCCTACTATAAACAGACATTGGAATATTTAGCTTGAAAAAACACTAAATTGAGTTACAGTAACAAGTAGTGTTTTGTTAAGACACAGCTGGTAAGCAATAATACAAAGGCCTTTCAGCGTAGATCAACAGTATCAAAAGCTTTAGTAATTGGCTTCATACTTCTTATCCAGTGAAAGAAAACATCGTGAGAAAAGCGGCATTCTTTCATCATCATTCTCCTGCCCTTATCCCACACTAAGTGGGATCAGCTCAACGTGTTTTCTTCTTCCACTCGCTTCTATCATTCGTCAACTCTGAGTTCACTCCTCTTACATTCATATCATCTTTTACACAATTAAACCACTTTTTGATCGGCCTTTCTCTACTTGCGTGCTCAGATACAGTGATACCCATAACTTTATTGGTGACATGGTTTTCATCCCTCCTCATCACGACGTGTTTATACCATGCTAATCTAGCACTTCTCATCTTTTCAGTAATAAACGCCCTTTCAAACTTTCCAGCGACATTCTTTACAAAATAAATTTCGAAGGTCTTGTATTCTTCTTCTTGGATGATAGGGGAGAGTGGAGGAGGAGAACCTATTGTGCCGACTCCACCTAGTGGGATATGGTCAGGAAGATGATGATGATGATGATGATGTATTCCAATGTACAAAAAATTAAAAATTAGATACGTTTCTATTGAAAATAAAGTGCTGAATACGTTTTTAGTAATCAAAATGGCGGAGAAGGCTCCAACAAGAAACAAGTAGTGCCTTAATTTGCTCACGTAGGAAGGGTTTAGTGGACTCTAATATCGACTAAACCATTACCGTGAATAAACCCTGGCCGTGACCGAACCTCAGCATTATTGTGCCGTAAAAGAAGCACAAACAGAGAAATACCTACTAGACTTCAGCTACTGGCTTTAAACCGCAAAATTACGATACTTTAATAATTGAGTACGTGACGTTTTACTGTTTCAATAATACTGCTACAATAATATACGAATATACGAACGAATCCGGAAATAACCAATAATACTTACGATTTTTTTTTATCCGTCATGATGAGTGATGAGAGTGGAGGAAGAGAACCTGTTGTGCCGACCCTACCTAGTGGTAATAAGAGCAGGAAGACCAGTGGCGGATTTACACATTTGCCGCCAGTAGGCTATTAAATTTAGCGTTTAGTAATTTATCATGTAAAATCGTTGGATTATTTGGTATAGGTGTATAGTATTAAAATATTGCAATTTTGTTAAATTTTTTCTCCGTGTATATTATAATTTTTATTTATTATTTTGTGTAAGGTAATAAGCCAAATTTGCCGCCCCCTAAAATTTGCCGCCCTAGGCTCCAGCCTACTCAGCCTGGTGATAAATCCACCACTGAGGAAGACTATGATGATGTACGATTTTTTTAATTTTTGCTATTATTCTCTACGGTGTCTTAAACGAGGGAGGAAAATATCGCGAGGAAATCGGCATAACGTAGAACCAAAAATTCGAAGGTGTGTGTCATAGGTTACTTACTATTCTTAAAATAAGCGATGGGCTTGCAAACGCATGGAAAACTAACTACTGTGCAAAATGTGGGCATGTGCTAAATATAATGTATAGATGTGCCTCTGACTACCCAATTTAGATCCTCAAAAAGACCTAAGGAACTAGAGATCCGAAGAGATGTCTACCGAACCTCACAGAACCTCAAGAACACAATATTCATGTTTCATGTTTCAATCCAATACCAAAAATCAAAAAATTGCTTAATTATGCAAACAGATTATTATTGAACCAATTTTTTTTAGATCCTGAAAGGAACATAATCTAAAAAGTTCAGATTATTTTTTCAAAATTACAAATTTTGTTTTACGATCAATGGTTTGCGCTTTATTTTTAACTGTAATTACCTGTTTGTTGCAATTAGAAAATAGAGATAAATAAGGATAGAATTAAAATTTAGGTAGATAAGTTATTTCATTAATTGTTGAGTTACAAAAGAGATTGAAATAAAAAAGTTATACGATTCTCGCACTTTGCAAGTTAGTCTAAGCATTTTTTATATTAACATGTAGATAAGTATCAGTCATCATCATCATTATCCTGTTTACCTACATCTAATATGGATGGTTTAGGTGATTGTCATGTAACAGAATTTTTTTAAATTCTCGAACATTTCTGTTCGTGGCTAAAAAGGCTATATAATCTCTATACGAATATTATAAAGAGGAAAGATTGATTGTTTGCATTGAATAGGCCCCAAAACTACTGGACCGGTTTAAAAAACCCTTCACCAATATGTAGAATCAACTTTCAGGATACATGAACATAGGCTATATTTTAGGTAGGTATTTTGCGGGCGACGCCGCGAGCAGAAGCTAGTAAGTATATAAGATAAGTATCATACTATTATTAATGATCTGCAAATGATCTATTAGCTATAAGGTCACCGAAGTCAATCTGCGGTCATACATAAATTTTGACAGAAGCAAGGTTGAATCAAAGTTATCATCTAATTATGGTGTCGTGCTGAGGGCCAATGAACCACAATTCAAAACCTTTTATAACCAGAACGAAATTATTTTGATGATATGACGTACAATTATATGAATACCATCCAAAAAAACATGATCCCGACTGTAATCCCCGGGCTCGGTACATATCTCCTCAGACCTCTAGTGACTTAGATCTTTGAGGATATCTAAAGAAGGTCGTCAGAGGCATATCCAAATATGCCATTTAACACATGCCCCCATTTTGCACAGTGGCTAGTATTGCGTCATATTATATAAGAGTATATTTTGACTAGCTCAGTTGATAGTAGCTTTGCCTTCTGCACTGTAGGTTGTGGGTTCGATCCCCAAACAGGACTAACGTGATGAACGCAGATATTTGATCTGTGTCTGGGTGTTATCTTATACCTTTAAACGAGCAATTCTTGTATATATATGTATATGTATATATATACATATATATAATCGGAATCTCAGAAGCGATTTTCATAAAATTTAGTATGCAGGGGGTTTCGGGGGCGATAAATCGATCTAGCTAGGTTTCATTTTCCAAAAAACACGATTTACCAGAAAAAAACCCGAGCAAAGCTCGGTCATCCAAGTACTTATTCATTATACGAGTAATGTATGTAATTACAAAAAAAAACTATTAGCTATCTAGATCTTAGTAGCTTTGCTTAGTTTGGGGCTAGAGGGTGTTGTGTGATATGTCCACAAATATTTTTTTTTTAGGTTGTACCTGTGTGACGCAGCAGTTGATCGATCAGCTGTCACAGAAAAGGTGCAGCTTCGCACTTTAGCAGTGTAATACTTATTCCGATATCAACACGTAATTATACATGCGCTAAACAACCACAATCTCAACGCTGATCTCAACTAAGGTCAAATATTAATATCAACTCGTGTAATTAGTCTGCTGACGGTAGCATAGCTTAGACAATTCATCGGTTTTAAACCTATTTTAATCCCAACGTTGGGCATACGACTCCCTTATCTTTCCATAAGCCACCCCACAACTTCAAACGCGCTATTTTTCGCAAAATTTTGTAACAAACTTTAACTCTGTTGCTCTGCGTAGGGAAATTTCGAAAATTTCTTTTGTAATGCACTTTAACGTCCAATTTCACTTAACTTTTGTTAACAAAGTTGATCGAGCATCAACGAAATAAGAGTGTTGAAATATCGTTATCTATTTCACGTCATTTCATTTTACGGATGATAATCTTTTATCAGGACATGGTGGAACACAAAACAACTATAACAGGCAAAAAGTTTAACAATTTGTTAGTTTAATTAACAGAGTAAATGAAACTAGCCCTAAAACTCTGAAAAAGCCTTAATAATTTCCCTAAAAGTTACAGTCAGGCTGTGAATTTGTCAGTTCAACAGTGACGTAGCAATATTACTAGCTAGATTAGGTATTTGTGTATACTCGTAATATTATGTACACACATTATCTATATTATTTATTATTCTTAGACGACATGTGCCAAGTTTACTATTAATATCAGTACATCAAGTGCATCGCAATCTGCGGATATTATATTGCAATATAATGATCAACCTTTCGCGAGTCGGGTCGTGATAAATCATCTGTTTTATCATAGATCGATATGTCACTTATATTAAATCTTATTAAATGCCGCAACCGGATAAGTATAAAAACATAAATAACATAAAAAACCGGCCTTTGCATTTATTTTAGATGATTTA
The DNA here is from genome assembly GCA_963675405.1 of Cosmorhoe ocellata. Taxonomy (NCBI): domain Eukaryota; kingdom Metazoa; phylum Arthropoda; class Insecta; order Lepidoptera; family Geometridae; genus Cosmorhoe; species Cosmorhoe ocellata. Next base: position 2,576,659 of record OY776264.1, on the reverse strand, counting down.
TTTAGCGTCAAGCGGGACTTTTTTAATCACAGGGGGTCAATCGCGGTAATTTTTTACATATTTACAAAAGCCATATCGCTATATCGCATTCGTGAACTTTACGATATTATTGTTTTCGTATCACGCTTTTTTTTCTAGAAAACTTGTTCCGTTCTGAATACTACAAACGATACGAAATGTGCATAGCGTAACGTTTACAAATGTATTTTGTCTTTGTCAATAAGTACCTACGTTATGTTACCGCGATTGCTCTCCTGAACGCTGCATTCCATCTCTATAAGCTACCATTTCAGTCAACACTTTCTGTCTAGCCTCACAATTTTTTCTTAGATATAGGACATCACAGCTTGCGTAATAATTAAACTAAATCAAATATTATAGAAACTAGTTGTACCCGCGACTTCGTCCGTGAAACGCGCAAATGTTGATCGTGAGTGAGTGTGATGACTTACATTTTAGATTCTATTCTATAGTGTAGACTAGCATTGTGTCAAGTTTCGTCAAAATCCATCACGTAGTTTTGACAGTGTGCGATTTCATAAATTAGTTAAGTTTTAGACGCCCGAGACTATCCTCTTAGCTTATTGGCCGTATTCATAAAAAATACATGGACATTACGTGTGGTGCTGAAAATACGAAAAAAAGCGTCTGGTGATTTTCAGCTGAAATTCTGATTCAGCGGAAATAATTATAACCTTCAAAATTACCCTCAACAAAAACTAAAACTACGAGTAAGTAAAGTTTGTCAGTAGATAATCCAATAGTTTATTGAATGTAGATTACTTACAAAACCTAGGTATATTTTTCTATCCGCTTAATGTATTGTGAAAAATTTCCATAGTGAAAATTTCCACTCCTAAACCAATCACACAATAACAAATGTTATTTTTTAAATTACTGATTTTCGCTTCAAAAATATTTCACTTTAATGATCGACTTCGTTTAGGTACGTACACACGTGAAGGACTTTCAACCATTGAACCTACTTCTTCAAGTACTTTGGGTAACAAGTTCCTAATTGAAAAACATTTACATTACCTTTTCAAGTGTGTGAAAATTGTTTTGGAATAGCTTTGTGTTTGTGTATTCTTACCTAAGGATGATTAAAAATAACCTTTGATGTGTTACTTCATTATACTCGAACGTCTAACGTTATTATTTTATAATGTCTACAGACTGGTTTCACTGCTCAGTTGGTAGTAGCTCTGCCTTTTGCGCTGCAGGTTGTGGGTTCGATACCCACCCAGGACTAACATTTATGTGATGAACACTTATGTTTGTTCTGTGTCTGGGTGTTCTTATGTATTTCAATTATAAACAAAGTATATAATTAATCTATCAGCTATCTGGTTCCCATAGTACAAGCTTTGCTTAGTTTTAGGCTAGATGGCGTTGTGTGAACTGTCCACCAATATCTATTTATTTATTACTTATTTATATTCAGGTCCTGAGATCTTTATTACAATTCTTACCTGCGTACATAAAACGCTTGCTAAAGTGATATTATCTATTATGGAGTAATCGTACCAAAGCAATATAAAATAATGAATCCGAGAATACAAGGTCTCAAAACAAAAAACAAAATTAAAATAGTCTTTAATTTAAATACGATAGTAAGTAATTGTTTATTCGCAACGCTTGTACCTACTACTGGTCAAAATGAGACTGAAACTGTGTGCACCAAGCCTAGTTATGACTGTCTTCAAATGGAGGAGGTTATTAATTCGGCTACAATTCTTTTTTGGTTTTGGGTCTATGCTACTTATAATATCTCCCTCAATTGTAAACCGATTTAGTTGCATCTTTGACTGTTGTATAGATAATGATTTCACGGTGGTCAATACAAGTTAAACCTGTGGGATCGCTCATTGCTACGTTTCCTGAAAATCTTTAAAGGCGTCTTCACTACGTATTTGGAATTACAGCTACCGCAACGTTTTTGTTGACAATTTATCTTTTTTTTTATTCTATAAAAGTGCAGTGGCTAGTGTCATGCCGTGTGTCACGTAGGCGTAAAAACTCCTTCGAGTAACCAGCAGAATTATTTTGATTGAAGTTGTAAGTGTATTTAGAGTTATATTTGAAGTCAGTACCTACATTTAAATTTTTTGCAAAAAATATAATTTCTTGACTATATATATTTTTAAACACTAGCTGCCCATGAATCTCTACGACATAGAAGGAAAGGTAAAGTCTGGTAAAGTTAATCCGCCCAAAAGCTACATTTCTTTTAGTAGACACAAGTACCAAATAAGTCAAATTTACCTTAGAAGTAAAGCAAAAATAATGAACGTACATCGAAATCGTCTACTTAGACACAAATAATTGCAGACAGTACGTTATCAAGAAATAGGTACATATTTAAATTCTTTTGTGCTGTAATTTACATAAACACAAGTCACCGGTGACGTTTGAACAGCTGAATATATAGCACCAAACAGATCTAAATGACTATCGTATGAATTTTCAATTTGGTAACACTCTACCCAATCGAAGTGGTGAAATCCAAAATTTGCACTGAGCACTGGTCACTTTTATACAGGAGGAGTAAACACTTGGTTAATTAAGGTTAAACTTCACTCGCGTAAAGTGACTTTCCCGCGTTGAAAAGACGTGTGACACGGCCGCCCCCGTCCGCAGCAGAGCATAGACTGACTGCGAATGGCGCGCACAACTCGACGGGTTAGCGAACGATCATTTTCTTAAAAAAAATTGTAACCTTTTTCGACCGGTTTGAAGGCAGTTAATATTGTAATAATAGCTAAAAATAACACGAAATGTACAAAATGTTGCCTTTTATTTCCATAATTTTGAAGGTATGGAATTGTACGTAATTGTAACTGTGATTTTTTATGTTGTTTTTGCGGTTTGCAGGTGCGGATGGAAATTGCAATGAAATGGATGGTTCATTAAAAAAGAAGACTGTGTAATGCCCGCGACTTTGTTCGTTAGCAGGTACCCTGCACGAGGTAAGGAGGTACAGTTCTTAACAACGAGCAGATAATAAATTTTCAACGTTATGATTTAACCGTAAAGAGTATTTTTTAAACTACTTGAGCTGCCTCACATTGCGACTTTTTTTAGGGTTGTCATTACAAATATTATATACAATGTATTGTACAATCATCATCATAATCTCTCTGCCCACCACGTTATGTGGGGTTGACACAACTGTCTCCTTCCATTTCTCTCTATGAGCCGTCATAATTTCTTTTTTCAAATTTGAATTTGTTTTTGTCATTTGAGTACTCACCTTCCTTAGATATTGTACAATATAAGTAGATATATGTACATATATAAATAAAATAATAAATTGCTGGTGTACTACATTGTACCATAGCTGTGTTATGTGAAGGTTCATTTATTAATAAATAATAATATTTAGAATAATAAAATAACAGCCAGGACTAATTACAACGATAATTATAACGTTTTTATTACTTAGATTTTAGATTTTGCTGTTTTAGTATAATTGCTTCCGGAAGCTTTAAATTTTAACGATTCTTTTATTATTTTTAAAATTATTTTTTAAATTATTTTAAAATCTCGAAAGTTAACACTCGTATTAGCAAGATTTTGCAAGTTTATAATACCTGTAATACAAGTTACGTGACAGCCCTATTAAAAGAAGCTCGCTTGCTTGACATTACACAATAAAAACGACTTTCTTTTTAAAATAAGACCTCTTTTTCGCTGAAGCATGCGAGGTCGTGATCTATATATAAAAATCTTGTGTTACTGTCTGACTGATGTATTAACGTACAGCCTAAACTATAAGGCTTAAGAGGTGACTATGAAGGGTAGGGTCCTTTTAGCAAAGACGCAAGCTTCACTAGTCTTTAAAATAATATCTACAGAAAAGTAGCTCAGCTCAATTCAACGTATTTCTTTAGTTTCATTTGAAATAATTGTTGTTAACAACAAAAAAGTTTGCAGTTATCATAAAAACCCACACCGCATTTACACATGAAGTTTTTTGCAAGCGAGTAATAAATAAATACAGGGTGTCCCGGAAATACATAATTATGTTAGCGAAGGGGAAAATCAATTTCAAACCATAATAATTAGCAGTTGTGGAGTACAATAAAATTCTTGAGATTTCTTTTTCAGGTTTACATACAACATTTTATTGCAAGTACCTGGGTGACCGAGCTTTGCTCGTTTTTTTGGGGTAAACGACGTTTCTTAAAAATGAAACCTAGCTAGATCGATTTATCGCCCCTTAAAACCCCCTACATACTAAATTTCATGAAAATCGCTGGAGCCGTTTCCGAGATTCCAATTATATATATACATATATGTACAAGAATTGCTCGTTTAAAGTTATAATAAGATAAATAAAATTGACAACCATTTGTTAACAACGTTTCGAAAATACGCGAGTTCACAATGTCTGCTATGTAAGATACCTTTAAAGGCGAAGTTAAATTAAAAATTGAATTAATCAAAATCTGTCTCGAAAAGCTTATTATGAAATATCAGAGTACTTAGATGACAAAAAAGCTTAGGACAAAGGAGCTCCAACTCTGCTAGGTGTCCCTAACAAAATTAATAAGGATCATACAAAAAAAGCGCTAGGGCCCAGCGAGTTTCCTGTCAGTTCTTCTCGGACTGAGAATAGCACTGGAATTAGACTCACCTAGTATGTATGTAAGACAATTTTAAATGACCCCTGTGATTTTACTGAATAAACATGGTTTGAGTTTGAGTTTATTGAAGTAAACTTTACTACACATTTAATGAAAATCGAATTCACAATAGTCGTTTAATTTCTTATTCACGATAATGTCGAAACCACCTTTCTGGATAACATACTATTTCCGGAACACTCTGTATGTATGTATAAGCATTTCACAGCGTGATTTTTTAATCATTTAATAATTAATAACTTTATTCCAAAGTGTCATCTAGCCCCAAACTAAGAAAAACTTGTTTGTAAATACCCCTTTTTAAGAACCCTGACTACATGCAAGCTTGTGACGGAAGTACGTACGCATGCTGTGTGTACATGTCAAAAACACGCATCATTCAGTACCTATTTATGTATTAACTAGCTTCCGCCCACGTCTTCGTTCGCGTGGTACCTTGAAAAAGAAAATCAAATATATCCCATACATTTTTCCATACTGCTATTCGAGATTATAACCTATATCTATGCCTAATTTAATCCAGATCGATTCTGCCGTTTCAGCGTGAAAGAGTAACAAACATACATCCAAACATCCACATTCTTACAAACTTTCATGTTTATAATATTAGCAGGATTTATTTTGTTTACTGAATACTGCGAGATATATTTATAATCGCATAGCCTACACTAAAAATATAAATTTAAATTTCGTGAGTGTTCTTTATAGAGTACCAGCTTCAACCCGCGCTTCAAACTTTGCCCTTGTAGAAAAGTTTTATGATATTCCTCATTATAATTTAATAATACTTAGTAACAAAATAATACAAAGAATACATAATAACACCCAGACACAGAATATTCTGTGTCTAATAATAATCTGCATTCATCACACAAATGTTGGTCCTGGGTGGGGATCGAACCCACAACCTACAGCGCAGAAGGCAGAGTTACTAACAACTGCACTGTGAGGCCAGTCAAAATTGAAAAAACCCATGACGGTTAAAAAGTAAGAGCAAAGGGATAAAAAAAATGGTAACATGGATTTGCACAAACAATGTAGTGCTCCCTGGTGAGTTGTCACCGTAACACCTATTTAAGAACACACCAACTTAACCGAAACCGATAACTGAAAATTGCATCAAAATTGGACTAGTAGTTTTGCAGAAATATGGCAACACTCCATTCCTTCACGGGTAAAAAATAATGAACCTCAGTTACATAAGCAAAATAGCAGGTAAAACCTTGGTCCTTCTAATTCAGGTTTTCCTTTCCCGGCTACATTGGCAGATTCAAATTGAACTCTACTACCATGGCATAGAGTATTGAAACGAGAAGCTGTGCTTACATGGAAGCAATTATTTTGAGTAGAAATTGAGCGTGACACATGAAACATTTATGACATGTTGTTCATGGTTGTCACGACTGAAATTACATTATTTATTTATGTATTTATCGACTATACTTATTGATGAAACTGTTCAAAGGGCAGTCGGAAGGTAAAGACTTATTGCGAGATATTTAGACCGAATTGGGGCGTTTTTGAGAGAAAGGCCAAGTCAAGAGTGCCTTGTCGATAGGTAAGGTCCGCAATAATAGCAAAATGTACTTTTAAACTTACGCGATCTGAACACATTATTATTAGTAATAGACTTAATTGAGTCTACCCGTGACCACGACAGCGTGCAAACCTGTCGAAACGTCGGGAAAATATAAGGTAATTTAAACGCGATAAATACCCGTCTATTACTAATAATAATAGCAAAATGTCATGATATCAAAAAAGTTCCATTGTTCTTTTCTTTACTGTCTATGATTAAAAGTTATGTCCGGAGTAGTATCAAATTTGACTAGCTTCATAGCTCAGTTGGTAGTAGCTTTGCCTTCTGCACTGTAGGTTGTGGGTTCGATCCCCACCTAGGACAGAAATTTGTGTGATGAACGCAGATCTGGATCCCATAGTACAAGCTTTACTTAGTTTGGGGCTAGAATTATCTTGGATATAGCTAAGCAAGTGGTTTATCATAATGTAAAACTTAAAGACCAGGGGTCTCACCATGAATTCATAATACATTACCGAATTAATATTACATTGTTATTTCGTACCATGACCTATGCAAATTGTCTTGAAGTAGTGTTACGTTGAAATCGTTATGGAAGACTTCGTGGTAAGGCCCCAGGTACGCATATTGCTATATCGTCTGTTAGTTCAGATATCTCCATTCATTTTTTCGTCAAAAACCTTTATTTTATGCATTTTGGTGGAACCAATTGTTGCGAACATACAAGCAATAAAAAGTTTATGTGAAAAATTGTTAATAGGAGGTTATATTGCTATGTACTGGAAGTTCACGGACGATTTTGGTATTACAAATGGCATAATGTACTATAAATATAAATAATGCTGGACAATCCACACAGCATCATCTAGCCCCAAAGTAAGCTACTCAAAACTTGTGTTATGGGTACTAGATAACTGATATATTTAATACATTATATACATAGATAGATATTTTTTTTTATCATACCTAAAAAACACCCAAACCAAGGGAACAAATTTCTGCAGATCGTACACAAATTTGTTCCGCGGCGGGAATCGAACCCGCAACCTCTTGTGACGCAGGCGGACTCTCGCCCGCTGCGCCACTGAGATCGTCAAATATGTACTATGTATAGTTGGCCCAACGAATCTAGGCATTCGTGAAGTTAGCCGCAAGAGCTGCGTAGTATCGTTTTTCGGGAGCAATTGGAGGATTGTATGAAGAGGGGGAGAAGGAACTGTACATGCGCAAACTCGCAACTGTGGCTAACTTCACGAATGCCTAGATCCGTTAGATGACCCAATTATATCTATTATTAAATTTATTTGGCTTATAATAAGTGCACGAGCAATAAATAAAAAAATCTAAAAAAATTTGCTTGCTGAGCGAGCGTCTCTACTAAAGCGTAAAATTTTGTGTATGCTCGCATTCACAGCGTTTCGCTTACCTCGTCTGAAAGGTACCTATTCTAACATTGTTCTTTAGTTTACTGATCGAAGTTTGTAAAAAATAAGATTACTGAAGAAAGAAGGTCTAATATTGAGAAAGTAGTATTGCCAACTTCTTTATTACTTCGAATTTATCGGGGTTTTTCTATGTAATATTTATTCAGTAAAACCTAGAAAAGACAAGGTCAACATAGCTTTTAGACGTTGAAGTGACTATAGTCTGGTTATAATAATCGCAGAACCGAGGAAGGAAAGACTGAATGACGACTGCGAACCGAGCTAAGTCCACTTAATTTTTTTTGTCTTCGTGTTTACCTAACCTAGAACTTTAGAAAGATTTGATCAATATCAATGTAAAACAAAAATTAAACTCGCAATCAACATAGAACTTTAAAGTTACAGTTAGATTAAGAGGTTAATGATGAATTTTTTTGAGTTGTTTCTTTTTCAGCTGTTTTTTTAAGAAAATTTTAGTAAATTATTTTGCGTCTGTGTATCATTAAACGATTCAAGTGCACCTCAAAAACACTTTCGTGCACATGACAAGTCTTCCAAATTTAAAGGTCAGTTTTCTCACGTTGTTTTTCTTCATTATTATTAGTATTAAATGGGTATTAATCCCGTTTTATTTACCTATTTTTCCCGACGTTTCGACAGGTTTACACACTGTCGTGGTCACGGGTAAACTGAAACGTCGGGAAAAATAAGTAAATAAATCAGATCGCGTAAGTTTCAAAATATCATATTATATTCTTCACCGTTTGAAGCGTGGACCTTAAAATCGGTGGGTAGAGCTAATACCACTAGACCAACAGTGTTCTCCTAATGAGAGGTACCTATAGGTACAAGGAAGCTTTCAACTCGCTCCAATCAATTCTCTAATCGTCAATATCCTTCTGATTGTATCTGATCATTATCAGTAAACAAAACGTACATTTGGCGAAAAGCCAAACAGGTCTATTGTTTTTCTGTTTTAGTATTGTTTGCATCTTTTGCGTGATTTGCCTGTTGTTTAGTCTCTTTGTGTTCTTTACAACTTAACCCAAACAGTATCGAAATAATAAAGAGCTGTTTTAGTTGTATGTATTGTAATATAAATAAGATAATAAGGAGAGGATAGTTTGTTTGTTTGTGTAGAAGGTAATATTCGAAAATACCGATTTCAAAAATTCTTTCAGCAATATTTAGAATGAAGTATTTCATACATATACCTACATACCGTGCGGGCGAAGTAGCGGACGGAAGCTATTTATGTTTAGGTATGTTCCATACATACTTTTCGCATGCACTATGACCTTGCCTAAGTAAATAGTTGGTACTAAAAAATAAGTACAACTCCTAGGTACCTTTTAAAAAATTAAAAAAAAATCCGTCTGATATTAAAAATGACAAAATTTGGATAGCTAATATATATGGACGGATGTTTGTTACTCAATCACGCTAAAACGGCTAAACGGATCTGGATGAAACTTAAAATACGCATAGTTTATGACCTGGAATAATACAAAGGCTACTTTTTATCCGGGTAGGTACCACGCGAGTGAAACCGCGGCGGAAGTTAGGTAATGATAAATTTCCGTTCCTCAACTCGTATCATATACCTAGCTAGATTGTTTTTAGGGTTCCGTACCCAAAGGTTAAGACGGAACCCTATTATTAAGATTCCGCTGTCCGTCCGTCTGTCACCAGGCTGTATATCATAAACCGTGATAGTTAGACAGTTGTAATTTTCACAGATGATGTATTTCTGTTGCCGCTTTAACAACAAATACTAAAAAACAGAATAAAATAAATAATTAAAAGGGCTCCCATACAACTAACGTGATTTTTGTGCGGATTTTTAGGACAGCGGTACGAAATCCTTCATGCGCGAGTCTGACTCGCACTTGGCCGGTTTTATTTAAACGTGTTTAATTTAATTATAAGTATAGTAGGTATGCATATATGGAAAAGTCTAGTACGAAACAACAATGTATAGGCGACCAAGAAATTGGTTTACCACTCTAAGGCTGAAAATCATTTGCACGTACAAAACATCAAGGGCTATTTTCGCTTGACAGATTAATAACTGCTTCGTCAGAATCTGTCATAGTAATCCTTAGCGAATGATTATGTTACTGGGAGATGTCATCAAAAGTGGTAAACCAATTTCTTGGTCGCCTATACTTACTGTATAATTTTTTGTAGGATCTTACTCTGTTTTGTGAACTTATAAATAAATAAATAATGTACCTCGGTACTTATACAGGGTGTCCCAAAAAGTAGTGTCAAGCGAAAGTCCAGAGATAGAACACCCCTTGGGGTACCCGAATCACCCCCATGTATGTTCCGCGATTTTCTATAGTTTTCGAGTTATGAATTTTTTTCCGAATTTTTGAAAATTTACGACTTGAACAACTTAAAACATTCTTACAAAAAAAGTAGAAAACTTTCTTGAGATTTTTTCTTTGCTACCTACTGAATTGTTATGAGTTGTTCCTTTATGCATAAAATAATCAGCTATTTTTAAGAATTTTCCATCTCACCGTCTTTGAAGGCCGATTTTAGCCAAAGTAGCCAATTAAGTATTACTTTTTTTTAATGATAATGAAAGTTGAGAGTCTGGAAAATTCTTTAGACTTATTTAAGAACCATGAAATTACTTGCTAAGATTTTTTATTTAAAGTTGAATATTTTAGTCGTAATTCACCAAATGTAATTATTTGACTTTACACCAATATTTTCATAGTTTTCATCAAAGTCACGTAGCTGATTATTTTATGCATAAAAGAACAACTCATAACAATTCAAAGTATTCGTAGCAAAGAAAAAATCTCAAGAAAGTTTTTTACTTTTTTTGTAAGAATGTTTTAAGTTGTTCAAGTCGTAAATTTTCAAAAATTCGGAAAAAAATTCATAACTCGAAAACTATAGAAAATCGCGGAACATACATGGGGGTGATTCGGGTACCCCAAAGGGTGTTCTATCTCTGGACTTTCGCTTGACACTACTTTTTGGGCCACCCTGTATAATGTTAGGGTATTTATTTATTTATTTATTATTAGGTACAAAATAAGTTAATAATTCAATACAGGAGAGAGTGGAACAGTTGCTAAAATATTAAAATATTAAATTTGTCAACCCTAAGATTGTACACGACACATAAAGAAAAATCATTTAAACATCAGAAAAAAAGCAAAGATAAAAATTAAAAACAGATAGCATAGTATTATAGAAACTTATTACTAAAGACTTGTTAGGTAGGTACTACGTATTACAGTCAGTGTCCAGATTAGTTTTGGACAAATGACATTTGTAGAATAATACAGACTTCATTTACCGGGTTAGATTATCAGCCAGTATTTTGGGAATTTCTCTTGATTTAACTTGCATTTTCCCTGGAAACAATGATTATCACAATAATTTGATTATGTAGGTACACTATCATATTGCGATTGCGTAATCCAATTTAACACCGAGATTCCCAAATCCTATTGTATTGTAGTGATTAATGGTAAATTCGGTAATCTTCGGCATTCGGGCAAAATAAATAACAATGTTCAAAATTTGTGGATCCGTTATGCTATCTATAGATCGTTTCTAATTAAGCGCTTCACACACAGCAGCTATAATGTATATTAATGTACATTACATCCCGATACATTACATACAAGATTCGAAGATGTAAAAATATACATTATAGCTGTCGTGTGTGGTCTCGTGACGATTTCTATGGAAAGATGTAATGAGATGTATCGTGCTATAATGTGCATCTTTACATTATAGCTGCTGTGTGTGAAGCCCTTTAATCGACTTTATAGTCAAACTTTTATCTTTAGATATCCTCAAAAGGTCTAAGTAAGAAAAGATCTGAAGAGATATCTACCGAGCCCGAGGATTACAGTCGTGATCATACATATTTCTTTAAAAAGTGTGTGTCATAGGTTAGTCTTCTTATTAGCGGCAATGGGCTTCCAAACCGTCACGTATTGAATACTAACCACTGTGCATAATGTGGGCATGTGCCAAATATCATGTTTGGACGTACCTCTAAAATCTAACTAGAAATCTCAGGAGATATCTACCGAGTCTGGGGATTACAGTCGTGATCATGTTTTATAGTCATACTAGCAACCTCGCTCAGCACCGCTTGCGTGGTACCTACCCGGATAAAAAATAGCCTAAGTGTTATTCCAGGTCACAAACTACGCGTATTCCAGGTTTCATCCAGATCCGTTCAACCGTTTAAGCGTGATTGAGTAACAAACATCCAGCCATCCAAACTTTCGCATTAACGATATTAGTCTAGAATCTACATTAAAATGTTATTGCATAATATGTAATTGTACCTTTATAGTTCATTCTAATACTATCGATAAGTTATTTAATGATAATGAAATTGTCACAAGACTTTTTTTATTCAACAGTCAGCTTTTATATTACGATTGTCAAGAAAACTGATTTTATTTAGTTGTAAAATGCTTACATCAAAACATCTTTTTCGGCTTGATTTCGGCTTTATTTCTGCCTTTTACGTCTCTATTCAAGAGGGATTGATAAATCGAGTATCGTATTGACGGATAAATCAAATATTTCGTCACGTAGCTACCCTTGTTCGATCCTAAAGTGGACACTAAGCCCTTGTCGTTGTAATTGCTCTTGAAAGAACCTTCAGGGAAGGAGATGTGTGTAGGTACGATTTATTGTGACATGGTTCTGTAGCTGAGAAAACGAATAGATAAGGCAATTCTTTGTTTTTATTTAATAGCTCTCTAATATTTCATATTATGTATCTTAAATGTACAATTTCGGTAAGAGGGAAAATACATTTTCTCATTGCACTGTGTCTACCTAATGAAATGCATAATGACAGAAAATGAAGGCGCACCCTAAGAAATTTCTGACATTTGAATTTTACAAAATTATGTTATACATCATTCGATATTCAGATATATCTATGTATACTAATATAATATAGCTGAAGAGTTTGTTTGTTTGGTTAACGAGCTAATATCAGGGACTATGGTTTGAATTGAAAAAATATTGTTGTTTTGATAGTTCATTTATCGAGGAAGGCTTTATTAAGCTTTATTACATTACGCTGCGACCAATAGGAGCGAAGTATCAATCATCCAATATATCACTTAAAATCTGCAGACAAAGTTGCACAGTGGTCAGCTAGTATTATTATATGAATCTATATTCAGTCTTATATGGCATTGGGCACAACATATCACATGTTGTGCCGACCCCACATAGCGTGGGATAAGGGCAGGAAGATGATGATGAAGATGATGATGGCATTGGGCACTTGGCAAGATGAGGTGACGGACGGTGGAGTAGGGCTTTGACGAAATGGTCACCTCGAGAGGAGTGAAACGCCGGCATTACCTGCCAGATGAGTCGATGATATCGAAAGGATTGAGGGAAAGTTCTGGATGCTATCCGCCCCTATCAAGACCTATATGACTCAAAATGGGAAAAGGTTGCATTGGGTGAAAATGATGATAAAAACCACATTTCACAAACAAAGTTACGCGGAGTTAAAATTATTAGCTTAGCTACATGATTTATCCCAAAAAAATTAAACAAGTTTGCATGGAATTTTAGAAGCAACATGTTTTTTCAAAGTCATCGCGTGACCACGACAGTGTGTAAATCTGTCGAAACGTTGGGAAAATAGGTAAATAAAACGGTAAATAAAGGTACTAAAATTATTCTAATAACTATTTTTCAAAATGGTGTAAAAAAAGGTTCGCATATAAATATACTGAGATTGAATTTAGATTTCTCAAACGTTAGCTAAAAATCCAATTATAATATTGTAGAAAATCGAAACGGAACGAGAAAATTCTCATTTCATTTGAAGATTAATTAAAATAAGGGCTTCATTAGTGAGACTCTGAACTCCACTGGATGCAGAAGTAGGTTCCTAGATTGTTTTCAGTGTACCGTAATAAGTTTGAAATAACAGAATCACAAGTTCATCAAATTAAAAACGGACGGGACTCGAACCCGCGTCTACGCATTACCAACTATGCCACCGTCCGACTTCCAGGTCTTAAAGAAAATCTCGAATTGTAGTCTAATAGACGTGCCTCTGACTACCCTCTTTAGATATCTTCAAAGATCTATGTAACTAGAAATCTGAGGAGATTATCTACCGAGCCTGGGGATTACAGTCGTGGTCATGTTTTTTTCAGAAATCACAAAATTTATACTATCTAAGTACCTACTTGCTTAGAAATAATCATAATTTATCGACGCCTTTTAGATGATTTATTTGTTGTAAAACTGTTTCAACCCATTTCTCAAAACTTTATTTTCTAAGTATATATTTCTCACCAAAATATATCGAACTTTAGCTTCCAAAACCTCCTGATCCGAAATGGGTGTCTCAACCCACTACACATTCTATAAATATTTTCCAATCAAATTATGACAATCCAACTTAGTATTGTAAACGTGAAAGTTTGTTTGTATGGATGATTTGTTACTCTTTCACGCTGAAATGGCTAGACTGATCTGATTGAAATATGACATAAAGATAGATTACATTAGATTAAAAATAATAATAATAATGCTGGACAATCCACACAGCATCATCTAGCCCCAAAGTAAGCTACTCAAAGCTTGTGTTATGGTGATTATACACATAGGCTACTTTATTTCCCGGAAAAATGTGCCGTTCCCGCGGGATAGATTTTTTTTGTGTTTCAAGCTGTGTACCGGCGGAAAAAGGGCGGAAGCCAGTAAAGTAATAAAGTAGACGGAAACAGATATAATTGGGATGAATAAAAGGGCATATTATGTAACTATGACATACATAGATATACATATAGGTATAGTATAATAGATAAGTAATATCATATTATTCACGCTTTGTATTTAGAAAATTAAGAAATTTTCTTTACCTCAATGTTACAATGGTGCATCGACCTAAGATCGAGTGACCAAGAAAAATTCAGCATCACGGTCGACAATACCAATATATTTCTCTAAAAGTTATCCATTCATAAGGACACAGACAGGCACGTTTCAAATAAATCTTCGACTGAACTCTTGCTTTCCTAAAAAACGGTGGCCGTCAACTAACAGCCGTCGAATACCTATTTATAAAAATTTTCCAGTAGTAGGTACTTATGGTACTTAGTATTTTGTTTTTCGATTTTTGCCAATGAATAGATGGATGAACTGTGTGAAAATGATAATAGTCAATAATCAAATAGAATATGAGTAAGAAAGGAGTGAGTACTGAGATGACGGACGATGAAGGAAAATGGAAGAAGAAAACGTGTTGTGCCGACCCCACATAGCTTTGGAAAAGGACAGGAAGAAGAAGTGTCTTTAGATTTTTAGGAACTCACGGATAGCACGGTCGAATAAGTTTTAACTCTTCTTCTTCACGTTATTCACTACTGAAGGTCATGCGCTTTGGTCTTAAAACGCTTTAGTACCTACTGAATATTTAACGGCCGTTTACCTCTTACTTTAATTATTACAACTGTCATAAACGCTGGCCGTTATTTAGGAAACGATAGCTTTACAGGTGTCGATCAAATTATTCAAGCTCGACTTGCACCACGTGCCAACTTCAGATTGTGAGCAACATCATAACGAGACATAGATATATATAGGTATAGTTGGCTCAACGAATCTAGGCATTCGTGAAGTTAGCCGCAAGAGCTGCGCAGTATCGTTTTTCATGAGCAATTGGAGGTATGAGGAGGGGGGAAGGTACTGTACATGCGCATAAATGCAATAAATAATTTGAATTTGAAATTTGAGTTTTTATATTAAAATGGTTGTAATGGTTTTTTGTTTAGCAAAAATTCGAAGGTGTGTGTCATAAGCGGCGATGGGTTTGTAACCTGTCACGTACGGAATACTAACTAACTGTACGAAATGTAGGCAAGTGCCAAATATCATGTTTGGACTAAGTACATCATGTCTGACTACCCTCTTTAGATATCCTCAAAGATAAGTAGGTAACTAGAGTTTCAAGGTATTTTTTCAGACAACCAAGCCGGAATATATGCTGGTAATAAAAAATAAGTACTTACTTTTAATCTAAATCCTGACATAATAAGTGGTTACCGTAATTTATCGGCGCTTGTGTCACCAAAGGTACCTATCCATGCGTATGCGTATTGCCGTTCCTAGATAGTTATACCTATCCATTCGGTCAGTCATTTTCAGCCTATTTTAGGTATACCTTTGATATTCTGAAACACTTCTCAAGCAAAAGTCTACCTTGGTGGGTACCACCACCCCAATGCCAGATGATCTACTTCCAAGTAGCACAAGCATTATTTTACGCCGGTTTATGAATCACATTTCAAAAACATCAACTAAATGTATTAATAAATTCTTTATCTCTAAGCTATTTTAATATTATCTGATTTCCCGTTTCCGGAAACACGCCCATGCAATTATCGTAAATAGATGACAGCCAGACATAAAAGGGAGAAAATGGCTACGTAATTCCCCCCAGATGAATGGTAATTCTCCCAGACGCCATAACAATAAGTGACCAGTTTCCAAGTGATAAGCCTGTCTGAGATGAGCCGTGCTTGCTTGTTTTTGTTTGCAAAACAATAATATTTTTGTAATATTTATTACTCTACAGGTGTGTACCTATAACTAAGAGAATACAGTTGTTCAACAGATTCTGTCCAAGCGGAAGACTGGATCCAGAAGCCATCTTGTAAGAGTTTTTACACCTGCTAAGTATTTTAAGCTCGTATGCAGGTATTAGGTACCTATCTACTTTGTTTGATTATTATGTTGCAAAATAAAAAACCTATTCTAATCAAATAATCAATATTATATAACTAACAAATTCCTATGAGGCTACACTTATCACAATATTTTCCATTCGGTACCTACTCAGAGCGTTCTCTGTCAAATCCATAATCTCTATGCCCTTGATAAAAATATCAAAATAAATTACTATTTACCTAAGCAGTAACCGTAGTAACCTTTATCATAATATTTGACAGAGTGGCACAATAAGAATTTCGAAGGTTTTGCTTTCCAGGGATTACCCATAGTTATTTTTACACATCGGGTTTTGGAGAAATAGCGAAAATTGGCCAAAAAGCAGTGCTAAGGTAGGTAGGTACCTAGGTACTCAACAATATTACAAATAAGTAGGTTAAAACCACTCGTGCATCACTCTATTGCTCTGTGCCATAGTAAGGTGTGTATTTTTTATATGAAAGAGTGTACCAAGCGACTCAAACGCACTCACTCGCAAATGTATTGCCAACTTGCGTCCGAAGCATTTCTTCGTAGTCCTGATGAGATATCAATTCCCACCCGAATATATTTATCCCAGCACTCATCATGTAATTATGGAGGGCATCCGCTAGCAAGAAGCCACCTCTCGCACCAACATACGATTCATAGGCTGGTGTATCGTAGATAATAATACCGCGATTCCAGCCATATCTGTTGAAAAACCACGCCATCTGTTTTCGAGTTGCTAAACTAAGCCGCGCCAC
This sequence comes from Cosmorhoe ocellata, assembly GCA_963675405.1. Classification (NCBI taxonomy): domain Eukaryota; kingdom Metazoa; phylum Arthropoda; class Insecta; order Lepidoptera; family Geometridae; genus Cosmorhoe; species Cosmorhoe ocellata. The sequence continues at coordinate 2,559,558 of OY776264.1, read as the reverse complement.
CTTGGGGCGAATAGAAATATTGCGTTGTCACAATGTGTCCCTGTGTAGTTCTTACAGCTAAACATAGATGGCGTTAATACATATAAATGGACTTACTTGTATATTTGTAGCCCATGTAAATTTTCAAGTTTTCGGTGGTGTTAAGTCCGGCATCTGAAGTTGTGTCCCAGGGGGTGTACATGATCTCTTCTTTCTTTAGGAAGTTGGCGAAAGACTTCATCATGAGGAGGCAGGTGGATTTACCAGCGACATGGATTTGCGCCTCGGGTTCGTTGATGAGTAGTAGCTGCTTCCAGTTGTAGCTAGATGGCGTGGAAATAAAAAAGTGTCAGCAAAGCCACTCTGTGCTAAAAAACTGTGCAAGACTTTTACAACTTATTTTAAATTGATGCCTAAGCTTATAAACTATAACCTAAATAAATTGAATCTAAACTTGTTAAGGGTTTTTCTAGTAATAGAGCAATTTATGTAGGTTATATAAATACCTTGGTACTGACTTGCAACGCGCAAATTAGCAATTCGATGATCGCAAGTAAATTAATTGAACCTGCGATTATTCAACTCTACCCTGCCAGCTTTAAATACCCGGAACAATCTACTTAATCATGGTATCAAAGTAATCCTCGGATTAAATGCAATACCATTGATAACCGTGAAAGCCTCCTCTCAACACTACAGGCTCTACATATTTTTGTTTCAAGTGACACTTGAGATAAGCAATTTTGTTTACTGGAGTACCAAAAATATATAAGTTACTAAGGTAGGTTACCTAGATATAGGTATAAGTTATAATTTCATTTCATTTTGTTTAAGTACCTACGTAGGTAGGTACCTATCTTTGTTTGTACGAGCTACTAATAGTTTCCACGTCTTTGATCGTGTTTTTTCTTTGAAATTACTTGGTGATAGTAGATAAAGTTATGAACCTACTGAACAAAATATCTGTAGGAGCAACTTGAATAAAGATAGATCTAGAGGTCAAATAACATTATTCAAAACACGTAGGTACCTAGTTCTTTCTCGGAACTACCTTTTCCAAACTTCGCGGAGAAATAAAATGAACTTTTAGAAGAATTCAAATAAAAACTCGCTTAAGTGAGATGAATTGCGAAACTCAAAAAACCTTAATTTTCTCTACAAAAGAACCTACGAAGTTGATAATTTAATATAAATTGAAAAAATGTGTTTTTTTATATTTTATAATCGTAGGCTAATAATTAAGAGGTCAAACCGGTTCTAAAAATTTGTTTCTCAAAAGTTAACTAAAGTAAGTAACTCAAAAGATTGTGTCATAGGTATTTTTGGACTTAAACCTTTTAGTGGGATTGCGAATGGAAAAATAAGGCAAATCCTTTCCGAATTGGGATAATTAAATAAAGCTATCTTCAAACGGTAAAAGCACATTGAAATTCTCGTTCTACCTACATTTTTAATCAGGTAAAAGTGCTTCTGAGAAAACCCTGAAACCTTCAGATCTACTAAAGGGTCACTGAATAACATTTTGTTTAAGACAAATCAAAATTTGATTAATAAATAAGCCGTTTATATTTTCTGTTGGTTAGTTTCGAGAAATTTCTAAGCGATTATAAATTATCCCACCAAAGTTTTCTGAATCACAGGTTTTGTTCCTATAATCCCCACTGGCTACTGGTGGGGATTAATTGAGTAGCGACAGGTAAGAGGTCAAAAGGCCAAAAGGTCAACATACCTAACTAAACTTACCTAGTTCAATATTAGCTCGAAGGATCATACAAAAAAGCCGAAGGACCAAGACGCTTTTCATGCCTATTTTTCTCAGACTTGGGTTAGACTGGAATTGGCATTTAACTTCACATAAATTTTCAAATGGTCCATGTAGTTCTCTACATCTGCATCTACACTTATCTTATAGAAAAGTAAAGTTCGTATGTAGGAGATAATTTACGAAATTACTCATCTTATTTCAAAAATCAATTTTATTTTTAGTATGAATTTTCATTGTTAACATATGCTATTTTTAAGTAGGTACTTCGCGGGCGAAGCCGCTTGCGGAAAGCTATTATTAATGTATTTTGACTTCTACATAAAAATATATTGTTTTTTAACCTTTTTCAATAATTCTACAGACCTACATCTAATAAAGCGTATAAAGGTTTTCACTCATTTATATCGTTTGAAAATAAATCATTTCTTGCTAAATTATCATTTTACAAAGGCAGCTTCACATGTAACAAAATACCAATTAGAATACCCTTACCGCAACCCAAGCAGAAAGTTAAATAATTGCTCACACGAAAACATAACTTACCAAAATCTCCATTAATGAAATAAGATATTTGGGTTAAGTAAATCAACTTCAGCTACGAGTATGTTATATAATCAGACACGCTTATTTCCACTAGTGAACAAGACCACAAATTTAGGAGCAAGGTCGACCATAGCAGAAGGAGTGTGTAAAATCAAGTGTGTATTGTATTACGTCAGATAAACATTGTATTAGTGGACATTTCAAACATCATCGTAATCTAACCCCAAATAAGCAAAGCTTGTGCTATAGAAACCAATATAACAGTTATAGATAAAGGTTTCTATCAGTTACTGATAGCACAATATGCACTTAAATAAGTAGATAGAGCACAGGAGTAGTGGTAGCAAACCTGCCTCATGATCCGAAGGTTGAGGGTTCAAACCTAGTCGTACCAATGAATTTTTCCATTAAAAAAAAATGTGCGCAATGCCAGAACTCTTTAACTGTGAAAGAAAATCGTGAGGAAACTGGCATATCCTAGAACCAAAAGTTCGAAGGTGTGTGTCCTAAGTTAATATTCTTATTAAGCAGCGATGGGCTTGCTACATCACGTACGAAATACTAACTTGTGAATATTGTGCAATGTGGGCATGTGCCAAATATCATGTTTGGACAAGCCACTGACTATCATCTTTAGATATCTCAAAAAGATCTAAATAACTAGTGATCTGAAGAGATATTTACCGAGCCTGGGGATTTCAGCCGTGATCAGTGTCCTTTGACATAAAAATGGACATGACAGCTTGATTTTACACTCTACTTTATAGACCCTTAACCCTTAGCCAAAACCACCACCAACTTTGAAAGATGTACTTACTGCCTCAGCAGGCCAATAATAAAATGCTCCAGATTCTATGATCCCAGCTCGCATTTACACTCTCTCCACTTACAACTACCCTTAACCCAGGTACGAGTTGGCAGCGGGCGACATGAGGCAGCAGCGGACGACGTGTCGCAGCGACACTACCAAACCACCAGCAACTTTGAAAGATGTACTTACTGTCTTAGTAGGTCAATGATGAAATGCGCCAGATCTTCGAACCCCATGAGTCCAGCTCTCACCAGCATGTAGAACTCATCCTTGCAGGTGACTTTCGGTTTCACAAAGTCGAAGGTGAAGCCGCCGGTGGTGATAATCGGCATACCAGTACTGCCCAGGAATTTGGTGATGCGAGCTACGGAGGCTGTGGGAGAAAAGGTTTCATGAGTGGTTATTAGGGAACTATTGTTGCAATTATAATGTTGCAGAAACTAGCTATAGTTTTATTTTTATAATTTTTTATATGAAGTAGGAATTTGAAATTTTTTGAATTTTTTTGTAACGGTTTTTGCTTTGTTCGTACGCAGGTTAAGTGTTTAAAAAAATATAATTTCAATCCTTTTTTTACTTTACTTTTCTTACTTATGGATAAAGACATGACACCTACTACTTAGGATTGATTATTTGGCATTGTGTTGTATAATTGTACTCACCTAACTGGCTAATGAGTACAAAAAACTATTTTTCAGAATATAAGAAAAACTATGCTACGTTTAGCGCCATCACTAGTTACATAAATGACCAAAGCACTCAGCGCTTCTAATTCGTAAACATGGTACTAGTGGGTACTAGTGGCCAGTGGCGGCCTATAGGCGGCCTATCAGTTAAGTAACTTCTATTGCAGTTTCTAGTTTAATGACGCAGCAACAGCAAAACCTATTTAGATGTAAATAGCGTAGCTCTTGACCTGGAAAGTATAGCCTACTTTTGATCTGAAAGAGTTTTCAAAAACTATTTTTTAATCAAAAAGGTTTTGTCGGCTCCGGGCTAAATTATATTAACTAATTGTTATTAAGTAGCTTAAATTAGTAGGTAGCTTACCTACCTAATATTAAACGAGCAATTCTTGTATATATATCATTTGGATCTCGGAAACGGCTCCAACGATTTTCATGAAATTCAGGGGGTCTATTCCGCAAATCGACAACGATACTATAGGAGTGGAATGTTCGTCGAATTCAGTCGAATTTTCGTTTCGTTGTCAAATTGGAAATTGGTTTACGAGATCGGTTATCAAAAGTAATGTCGGTCGTTCCATTGTTCAAATAATAGCATAAACAATGTTACTAAGAGTAAGTTTTGCACGATTACTGTGCCGATTATATCGTCGATCGTTTATCGGAGTAGACGCCCAGTATGCAGGAGCTTTCGGGGGCGATAAATCAATTTAGCTAGGTTTCAATTTTAGAAAACGTCAGTCGTAAACAACGTCTACGTCGCCGTCGTCTAGTACGTCGGTATTTTTATTTAATTTTAAAAATTAGTTTTTTTTTCTGTATAGGTAGTTGTATTATCATTATTTAGTCCCTTATTGGCATGGCGAATAAACTGACATGAAAAATTAAAAAAAACCTGGCTGAATGTAATTACATCCGCCATCTTGGATTAGGAAGTATATAATTACCAGATGCCCACATTTTTGAGTAGTTACAAGATAATATCAGGCTTCGCTCAATAATACGCTCGATAAAATATGCCCGAGTAAACTTGGATGTTTAGCAATTTACCGTTATTCGAGCATAATTATTTTCATAATTAACTTCGTAATGGATCGGCTTTTGGGTAAATTAAATATTGTTTGTCGAATAAACAGACCTTACATGCAAATTAGGTCAATAATTTGAACGCGTTTGTAGGGTAATTTGCTTCGTGGATCAAGTAAGCAACGTTCAACGCAGATAATATTTAGATGGGTACTGAAAAGACGGAACCGACTCTTTCACCGAAAGAGAAATCTTTACTTCTCTAGTACTCATACTAGAAACCAATGACACACATTAGAATTTTTCGTTCTAGGCAGTGATCTGTTATCTATATCTATATAAGAGCTTGACCTGACTGACTGATTGATCATCGCCGAGCCGAAACCGCTGAAGCTAGAAAGCTGAAATTTGGAAGGTGGTTTCCTTTTATAACAAAACCACCCACTAAGGCGGGATTTTTGGAAATTCCACCTCTAAGGGGGTGAAAAAGGGTGAAAACGTTAGTATGAAACTTTTTAACGCGTGGAGCGATTTTCATGAAACTTTGTTTGTGCACTGTAAATGCAAAATAAATGGACACGTATTTCTGGATATTCCAAAATAACCATCTAAAAAGGGTAAAAGAAGGGTCAAAGTTATGTATAGAATTTTTTAATTAGTGTGATTTGCTTAAAACTCAGTTTAGATACTTTAAGTGAACGAAGTCGCGAGCGGGACAGCTAGTAGTTACTAAAGTAACAGATTGTCTGTTATAGTTACTACAGTGGTTCTAGGGTACATAAAGACGCGTCCACGGCAGAATGACACAAGTGTGGACGCGTTGTTTCCTCACGATATTTTCCTTCACCGATACAACGTACTCGTAATATTTAAATCGTATTTTTATATTTTTAGCACATGTGCGTGCTACGAAGGTCTACGCCGTAGCACACGCCTGCACTGTTTAGAATACCTGGCACAAAAACATTTCAAATAAATTATCTACACACCGGATTAAAAAAAAAGAGATGATCACGACTGTAACCCCCAGGCTCGGTAGATATCTTCCTCAAACCTTTGAGGATATCTAAAGAGGGAAGTCAGAGGCACGTCCAAACATGACATTTGGTACATGCCCACATTATGCACAGTAGTTGGTAATCCGTACGTAACTGATTGCAAGCCCATCGCCGAGTCCGGGGATTACAGTCGTAATCATATTCATATCATATTTACAGCCTCTCGCAGTAAGTATTTTTAATTTTTATTAATTAAACTATTTGTTATACAAATAATCCTACTAATATTATAAACGTGAAAGTGTGTAAGAATGTATGGATGGATGTATGTTTGTTACTCTTTCACGCTGAAACGGGTGAACGGATCTGGATGAAATTTGGCACAGATATAGATTATAGTCTGGAAGAACACATAGGCTGCGTTTTATCCCGGAAAAATGTACAGTTTCCAAGGGATAGATTGTTTTTGTTTTTAATGGTACTACGCGGGTGAAGCCGTGGGCGAAAGCTAGTATAATATAAAAAATATACTTACCTACAACTATAAAAAAAACATATGAACATGACTGCAATCCCCAGGTTTAGTAGATATCTCCTTAGATCTCTAGTTACGATATCTGAGGACTGACTTTTAAAAAAAATGTTGTAGTCCCATATAAACTTGATTCCTGGGGGATTAATACTCTTTACACATGTTGATCGTGTCCACGCGGCCTAATCGTGTTTCCGGGTTTATGTCTTTTACGAAACAATGAATTACTAAAATAATGTTAATTGACAAGTTTATCTTGCCTCAGACTACCAGACTAGCTGTTGCACGTTTTTTACTCGTGCGGTTCTATTTAAAATGAGATATAATAATATACTATACTCTCTCTATATATATATATAGAGAGCGCTGGTGGCATAGTGGTAGCACCCCTGCCTCACGATCCGAAGGTCGTGGGTTCAAACCTGGTCGTGCACCAATGAGTTTTTCCATTCGAAAAATTTATGTGCGCAATGCCAGTGCTCTTAAACGGTGAAGGAAAACATCGTGAAGAAACCGGCATACCCTAGAACTAAAAATTCGAAGGCACTAAGTAGTTTATTGTTTCTTTTATGTTGTTATTTACTAACCAATAATTTAGGTACTTAAGGTGGATTCCACCAAACTAGTTTAAACGCTATCCCCAGAATAAATCGTAGCTATTGAAGAGTAAACTGACGTTATACTCGTACTTGCATTTGACATTATTTTGAGAATAGATATCCAAAAGTTGGTTAAAGTAAATCTTAGCTTCTTAGCCTATATATTCTTAGCCTATCAAGTTAGTAATCAATTTTATTACTGCCCTTGTTTCGATTAAAACGATATTGAGTTTAATACAACAGACAAACATAAATCGCACCTAAGCTTATGTATAGAGAATTCAAATTTATTTCAGCAGCCCGAGCATTTATATAAGAATACTAGCTGACCCGGCAGACTTCGTACTTATTTAGAAAACGTTTGTATGGGAAATAGAAAAGGGCTATTTTTAGGGTTTTCCCGGCAGTTATTCGAATTTTTCTTACCTTTTAAACCTTCCCTAGACCTCCACGAACATTTCAAGACCAAGATAAGATAAATCCGTTTAGCCGTTCTCGAGTTTTAGCGAGACTAACGAACAGCAATTCATTTTTATATATATAGATTGTGTCGAAGCGCCAATTATAAAGTTCTCCGCAGGGGTTTATCTAAATAAATTGTAGGGATAATTTTGTTATTTTCTCATTTCATTCTCATTTTGTTTTTTTGCTCAAAGTAATGTTTATTTTAATTTTTGGGTCGCTTTTCCTAGTTCGCACATCTTCTTTATGGTGTCTAACTGAGCATGGTTATTCCAGTTATAAATAAATCATAGTTTGTGGGTTCGATCCCAGCCCAGGACAGACATTTGTGTGACGAACGCAGATGTCTGTTTTGTGTCTGGGTGTTATGATTTATTGTATGTATGTATTTACAAAGAAATAATTAAGAGCGCTGGTGGTGTAGTGGTAGCACCCCTGCCTCACGATCCGAAGGTCGTGGGTTCAAACCTGGTCGTGCACCAATGAGTTTTTCCATTCGAAAAATTTATGTGCGCAATGCCAGTGCTCTTAAACGGTGAAGGAAAACATCGTGAGGAAACCGGCATACCCTAGAACCAAAAATTCGAAGGTATGTGTCATAGGTTAGTATTCTTATAAGCGGCGATGGGCTTGCAACCTGTCACGTACGGAATACTAACTACTGTGCAAAATGTGGGCATGTACCAAATGTCATGTTTGGACTTGCCTCTGACTACCCTCTTTAGATATCCTCAAAGATCTAAGTAACTAGAGATCTGAGGAGATATCTACCGAGCCTGGGGATTACAGTCGTAATCATATATATTTTTTTTTTTGTAATACTATACCTATAAAAAATATTTCTAGTTGATTTTAATTAGTGTCTGCAATGATGATGATAGTAAAATATTATACACTATGACAAATTTTAAATCCAAGATGGCCGCAACCACAAAATGGCGAGCAAAATTTGTGACGGGAGTTTTTTAATTTTTTTATTTAATTATGTTTATAATATAACATTTAAACGAGCTTGAACTTTTCGAACCCTCTTTATCAGCCACATATTTTTAGTATAAATATTACTCAGTACTAAGTAGTTTATTGTTTCTTTTATGTTATTACTTACTAACCAATAATTTAGCTACTTAAGGCGGAATCCACCAAACTAGTTTAAACGCTATCCCCAGAATAAATCGTAGCTATTGAAGAGTAAACTGACGTTATACTCGTACTTGCATTTGACATTATTTTGAGAATAGATATCCAAAAGTTGGTTAAAGTAAATCTTAGCTTCTTAGCCTATATATTCTTAGCCTATCAAGTTAGTAATCAATTTTATTACTGCCCTTGTTTCGATTAAAACGATATTGAGTTTAATACAACAGACAAACATAAATCGCACCTAAGCTTATGTATAGAGAATTCAAATTTATTTCAGCAGCCCGAGCATTTATATAAGAATACTAGCTGACCCGGCAGACTTCGTACTTATTTAGAAAACGTTTGTATGGGAAATAGAAAAGGGCTATTTTTAGGGTTTTCCCGGCAGTTATTCGAATTTTTCTTACCTTTTAAACCTTCCCTAGACCTCCACGAACATTTCAAGACCAAGATAAGATAAATCCGTTTAGCCGTTCTCGAGTTTTAGCGAGACTAACGAACAGCAATTCATTTTTATATATATAGATTGTGTCGAAGCGCCAATTATAAAGTTCTCCGCAGGGGTTTATCTAAATAAATTGTAGGGATAATTTTGTTATTTTCTCATTTCATTCTCATTTTGTTTTTTTGCTCAAAGTAATGTTTATTTTTATTTTTGGGTCGCTTTTCCTAGTTCGCACATCTTCTTTATGGTGTCTAACTGAGCATGGTTATTCCAGTTATAAATAAATCATAGTTTGTGGGTTCGATCCCAGCCCAGGACAGACATTTGTGTGACGAACGCAGATGTCTGTTTTGTGTCTGGGTGTTATGATTTATTGTATGTATGTATTTACAAAGAAATAATTAAGAGCGCTGGTGGTGTAGTGGTAGCACCCCTGCCTCACGATCCGAAGGTCGTGGGTTCAAACCTGGTCGTGCACCAATGAGTTTTTCCATTCGAAAAATTTATGTGCGCAATGCCAGTGCTCTTAAACGGTGAAGGAAAACATCGTGAGGAAACCGGCATACCCTAGAACCAAAAATTCGAAGGTATGTGTCATAGGTTAGTATTCTTATAAGCGGCGATGGGCTTGCAACCTGTCACGTACGGAATACTAACTACTGTGCAAAATGTGGGCATGTACCAAATGTCATGTTTGGACTTGCCTCTGACTACCCTCTTTAGATATCCTCAAAGATCTAAGTAACTAGAGATCTGAGGAGATATCTACCGAGCCTGGGGATTACAGTAGTCATCATATTTTTTTTATTTTTTTTTATTAAAAAAAAAAGCATTTATCAGTTATCTGGTTCCCATAGTACAAGCTTTGCTTAGTTTGGGGCCTAGAAAGGGTGTTGTGTGATAATGTCCAACAATATTTGTTTATTGAATCATTCTTGAGTGGACTTCCATTCGCCCAGCAGTGGGACGATGATTTGAAAAAAAAACATGATCACGACTGCAATCCCCATGCTCGGTAGATATCTCCTCAGATCTCTAGTTACTTAAATCTTTGAGGATATCTAAAGGGGGTAGTCAGAGGCACGGTGATTAGTATTCCGTACGTGACAGGTTGCAAGCCCATCGCAGCTTATAAGAATACGAATCTATGACTCACACCTTCGAATCAAATTGTTTTTGAAAGGCAGGTAAACAAAGGATAGTTATAACACGATTCACGTTTTGTCAGTATACGCATATGGCGCCCTCTGTCAAAACAATAAGAAAACACGCGTAGGTTTTCCGAATAACAATAGATCCTAAAATAATAATGAAAAGTTATATAAATAATTGTGTTGATTCACAAAAAATAAAAAAGTAAATAAGGTCAGTAGATGTTTGTTAGTGTAATATTGGTTGGTTTATCAGTTCTTTACCATAGCGTCGCGAACTGAGGGCTATTATGTCAATAATTCCCATTAGGTCGGTAATACTAATCAATATAGATTAAAATAACTTATAAATCTTAGTCCTCCTCATTGGTTTGGACGACAACGACCCTAAATAAATAGTTTTATTATATACACCTACGTTAGTTAAATAATTAAATTACTTAGATATCAGATAAATATTACAACCAAGGCCCTACCACAAGCTTTTACAAATCATCATGATTCAGAAACGTCATGTTTCAAGCTATATGTACGATATATCAAAGTTATTTGACTTTGACATTGCCCGAGAAAATTTTTTAATGTTTTGACTGAGAACTTATCTTTCTAGTTTTTATATTTTTCTCGTGTTAACTTGAGTTTTATCTAACCGTCGCAAGGTATATAGGTCTATAGATATTTGGCAATACGTATATTTATTTATATGTACGTTTTTTGCTCAGAGGAAACAAAATATTAGGATTATCCTGTCGTAAGAGCAATTTAATGTAATAATTTCCGTTGTCTTTGACAAAAGTAAATTACCTCTAGCGATTTTCCCTTCATTTTAAATGTTTTTTTTAGACTTGTACGACGCTTACCACTGAGTCATCTATATATACATAGAAAACTCTTGTATGTATCTTGTATTAATGTATTTATTTTCAATAGGTTTTACAAAGTATTTTAAACATAAGTATGCGTAGCTATTAGATATTATTATATAAGGTGGGGTTTTAAAGTTCCTAGGTCAGAAAGGTATTTCCGAAATTAAACCTGAGAGGTTAAAGTTTGTGTGAAAAATAATACGCATGCAAAGCCGCGGGAAGTTTTACTAGTATTCACTATAATGTATTCATTGTTACCCCTCTTTTACATCTACAAATATGTTAAATACAGGCTAACAACAAAACATCGAAAATACAGGTTTCGTATTAACAAAAAACATGACATTTACCAATTCTACAAGATTTTGTATACCTACATTTATTCTCACAACTTGGTTTAGATGTAAACAATAAACGAAAACTGTATGATACATGGAGAATACCTGTCTTAAACCTTGATATAAACGTGAGGGACAATTATTATTATAGGTCGTTAACCTACTTACAACATTGTAGATCTTATTAATAGGTTATGAGCATCTCGTTCGCATTGTTACTGCATCTCGCTGGTGATATCATAGCGTCAGAAACTGGTGCTAACACTAAGTTTGGTTAAAGTGCTCTTTTACTGCACTATAATCAATTTATGCGACAGCACAGCGATTCATTAGTTCAAATTTCCTTTTTAGGCTAAGGACTCACGAAGCGGTTTTCACCCGCGCCCGCCGCGGTGGCGCAATGGAGTTTTATTTTCAAAACTCACGAGACCGGAGTTTTGTGCGGTTACGCAGCCGTCGCGGTTGCGATTATCGCTCGCAATCTTGGCGGTTGATTATCGCAAGACGGGCGTTTGCAAGACGGGTGGTTAAACGATCAGTTGAGTTGCCCACTGCGGTCGCCCGCCAACCGATCGTAGAGCGCGCGGGTGCAACCCGCCGCGGCTGCGGGATCGTGACCCCGCGCCCGCCGGTACAAGATGACCGCCCGTGCAGCGGGACCCGCAAACAATCGCACACGCCGCGGGCGTAAAACGCGTCGTGAAATGTGCTTTAATTTTTTACATAAATATCTGTATTCTATAAAGTCTGCGGGCTCGCAACCGCGGCGGGCGCGGGTGAAAACCGCTCCGTGAGTCCTTAGCCTTAGGGTTCCGTAAATTATAAGGTAAAAAGAGACCCATGAAAGATCATTTCGTTGTCTGTCTGTCTATGTGTCGCGACCCATAAATTATATTAATAGGTAAGTACATATAAAATATTAGATGCCGCGCGCGGCTCCTCTCGCCTAGTATCTAGCCTATGTGTTATTGCAGGTAATAAACGAAGCGTATTCCAAGTTTCATCCAGATCCGTTCAGCCAACTGCGAAAAAAGGCCGTAATGTGTTCGGGGTGTATATAGCAGAATAATCATTAAAAACATTGGAAAATTAACGAAAAATTTAAATAAAATTATAAAACATTTTCATTACATTTTCCCATACAAAATGTTCATGGGTAACTGATATTCACGCAGACAAAATCGCGGATAATCACTAGTTTGCCATAAATACTAGTTTATCATCTCTTCTCTACAATAAGTAAGTACATCACCTATGACCTATTTACCCTCTTCAAGACGATCGCAGAATAATGTATCTACTTATAAAATCGTGTATTCTTACTTAATTTATACTTCACCGCATCATTCGTCTTCGTAAAGCATGAATAATTTTTCCATAATAACTTTCCCATTATGTAGAGTTTTAGGATATAAACATACAGGGTGTTACCAGAGTACTTCCGAAAACTTCAGGGGGTTAATGTAGCCATCAATATAAACAATTTTTTCTAAGAAACCAACACTGGGCGCGAAAAAAGACAGCTATTCCATTGAAAAGTTCAATAAATGTATGAAACAGCTATTTTTTTTCGCACTCACAGTGTTGGTTTCTTAGAAAAAGTTGCTTATATTGATGGATACTTTAACCCCCTGAAGTTTACGGAAGTAGCCTGGTAACACCCTGTATTTAAAAATCTGTTATGTTACTGACTCGGTGACTCACAGCTAACCTGGGGCCTTACCGCGAAGTCTTCCAGAACGATTCCGTTTTAGAAACGTCACATTTGAAGCTTGAAGTCAATACAATTTGCATAGGTCATGGTACGAAATAACAATGAAATATTAATTCGGTAATATATTATGAATTCGTGGTGAGGCCCCTGAACTAAGCCACACTAAGTCTTGCAAAGGAAAAATGCTTTTATAACGAGGTCTATAATAAGGCTTTAAATGTTTTTCACTTTGTTTGGGAATTAATAGCCATACGTTTCGCTTTAATAAGAGTAAGCCGTGTACAGGTATAATCTGCCAATTAACAGGTAAAACGATACAAAACAACAATAAAAATCGTTCACTTTACCATGGTTTGTCACAGTTATGAACACGGTTTCGTAGGAAGGAACACGTTTTTAGATAGTAACAAAAAGTGCTTCTAGAACACGCTTTGGTAAAAAGTAGGTACAGTAAGTTTTCTAAATAAAGGAAAAATAAGGTACTTATATTTATTTCTGTTTCAAAATAATACCTCTAGTGACCGTGTTTGAACACGACTACACGATGATCGCATCGCTTACGTAGTCGCGTTCTATTAGGACGATGCCTCATGATGACTTGGGAAATAAAATAAAAAGGTATGTAAAGAATTTTTACCTGTCATAATCCTAAAAAAAAATATAAATTCTACTTTATTATATGTAGATGAGGTGAAAATAAATGTGAACGAAGCAACGGGCTACGCATTATGCTACTGAATTCACGCCTGTTTCCACGAAAAGTGAGCCGAAAGGATCAAGAAGATTTACGACCTGTCAAACATAGCGATGAAACATTGGAAATTGCTTCTCTGGCAAAATTAAATAATGCAGTACACGTAGAAAACCTAAAAACTGTAACGCTTACATCTAAATCAAGTTATGATAAATTATTTTTAACAAATTTTCTTGTTTAAAATAATACATCTTAACTCTTGCACAGACGCAGGAAAAACCGTTACAAGAAAATTAAAAAAAAATCAAATATAAATACTTATAAAAATAAAACTAGATCACTTAGCCTGTTTCTGTAATAAGTAATATAATCTTGGATATATTTTCTGAGTTTTACGCACAAAAACAAAGGCCTATAAACTTACATACATGCAACCTTTTTGGATTTATATAATATACATCCTGCAGGATATACACCTCCTTGGTCCTACTTGACATAAATACTTATAAAAAGAAAACTAGACCACGTAGCTTGTCTCTGTAAAAAGTAATATAATCTTGCGTATAATTATTGTCTATGCTTTAAACACTATTTTACACGTTTGGAGCTGGAACTGGCACTTAGACTCACCTAGTATGTAAGACGTTTCAAAGTGATCCCTGTGATTCTATTGAAAATAAACATATTTTGAATTTTGAATTTGAATTTTGAATTTTGTTTAGTTTTTATCGTGTAACAAACATACTACGAGTATTTGTAGATGTAAGTAAACTCGGGTAAAACGCATGATTGCAAAATGTTTTAAATAAAATGATGTTGCAAAAGTTCGTGTCATTTTCTTTTCAGCTTAAGTGCTTCTGATTATTTTTGCGTTTGCAGTAATGATTTTCCTGGCTTTGCTCACCAAGGCTTTCTTCTCTTAAAATACGCCCCACACTACATACAAATGTCACACGGATTTGTACGTGTCACTGCAAGGTTTTTTTAGGTGCATACAAATGTCACACGGACTTGTATAGGCGACCAAGAAATTGGTTTACCACTTTAGATGCCATCTCCCAGTAACATAATTATTCGTTAAGGATTACTATGACAGATTCTGACGTAGCAGTTATTAATCTGTCAAGCGAAAATAGCCCTTGATGTTTTGTACGTGCAAATGATATTCAGCCTTAGAGTGGTCAACCAATTTCTTGGTCGCCTATACATGCCACGGCAAAATACCTGTGCTATTCACGACAATTCGTTTTTTCCGTCGACAATTCGTTTGTTACACGTGTTTGTTACGGCATGGAGGTCACGGTGGAATGTCACAGATGTGGACATACGCTTACTGGTAAGAAGCATTGGAATAATGATGTCATAAGCATGTTTGAGCGTAATATCTTATAAGGAATTCATAGTCACTCCCGCCCGCCATTAACACGCTTTCGCATGCAAATATTATCCAATAAACACTTATGATATGTATAGGGGAGAGTGACAACCGGAATATACAAAAGGGTAGGTAGATGATTGTGCTACGTTACGACACCTTGAAACCATACGATCTCTTATTCATCATCATCATTTTCCTGCTTTTATCCCACGCTTAATGGGGTCGGCACAACATGTTTTCTGCTTCCACTCACTCCTACCTATCAGTCGTCAACTCTGAAAACGATGTCTTATTATTAGTAATAAATAAAAATAAAAAAAAATATATGATCACGACTGTAATCCCCAGGCTCGGTAGATATCTCCTCAGATCTTTTAGTTACTTAGATCTTTGAGAATATCTAAAGGGGGTAGTCAGAGGCAAGTCCAAACATGACATTTGGTACATGCCCACATTTTGCACAGTAGTTAGTATTCCGTACGTGACAGGTTGCAAGCCCATCGCCGCTTATAAGAATTATTAGTATTAAACGGGTATTTATCACATTTTATTTACTTATTTTTCCCGACGTTTCAACAGGTTTGTGGTCCGGGATGACGGTCAGTCATAGGTAAAAATAGGTAAATAAAACGCGATAAATACCCGTTCAATACTAATATAATGTGTTCAGCGTAAGTTTAAAAATATGAAAATACGATGTCTTGTGAAAATGTATGGTGTCAAACACAGGCAGGTACAGAAGAATTATAGTGTTTTGTGGAAAATTGATGTCGTTTCATTCATTTATAAATGGAATATTATCCATAGATCTACAATTTACCTGCAAAATAATGTAATATGGAATATAAATGAGCAGTGGAATACATATTCCAATTTTTCAATTCACAATACGAATGGATTTCTTTAACCCGGATGTAGTTAGACTGGGAGTCAGCGGTGATTTTATTTTTTCATCTATATCTATATAAGAGCTTAACCTGACTGACTGATTGACTGATTGATCATCGCTGAGCCGAAACCGCTGAAGCTAGAAAGCTGAAATTTGGAAGGTGGTTTCCTTTTATAACAAAACCACCCACTAAGGCGGGGTTTTTGGAAATTCCACCTTTAAGGGGGTGAAAAAGGGTGAAAACGTTTGTATGAAACTATTTAACGCGTGGAGCGATTTTCATGAAACTTTGATTGTACACTGTAAATGCAAAATGAACGGACACGTGTTTCAAGATTTTTCAATATAACCTTCAAAAAGGGGTCAAATGTGGGGTCAATGTTTGTATGGAAACTTTTTAACGGGTCGTGCGATTGATCTGAAACTTTGTTTGTGTACTCTAAATGCAAAACAAATGGACACGTGTTTCAGGATTTTTCAATATAACCTTCATAAAGGGGTCAAATGGGGTGTCAAAGTTAGTATGGGATTTTTATGAGTTGTGTGATGTGTTTGAAACTCAGTTTAGATACCTACTTTAAGTGAACGAAGTCGCTGGCGGGACAGCTAGTAATGTACAAAAGGGTTACTTGTGTAGGTACTTATAGTTTTTGGCCAAATAAAAATAAATAAAGTTAACTAGCTGCCACCCTCGGCTTCGCCCGCGTGGTACCTTGAAAAACAAAAACAAATCTATCCCACGGGAACCGTAAATTTTTCCAAGAT
The DNA here is from genome assembly GCA_963675405.1 of Cosmorhoe ocellata. Taxonomy (NCBI): domain Eukaryota; kingdom Metazoa; phylum Arthropoda; class Insecta; order Lepidoptera; family Geometridae; genus Cosmorhoe; species Cosmorhoe ocellata. The sequence goes on along the minus strand of OY776264.1, from coordinate 2,542,774 downwards.
AAAAAGTAGACTATGTGTAATTCCAAACTATAATCTATCTCTATTCTTATTATTATCTCTATTTACATACATCCATACGTTCTTACAAATATATATATAGTATTAGTATATAATTATAATATTAGTAGGATTAGTAGGATTATAAACGTGAAAGTTTGTATGTATGGATGTATGGTGTGTTCAATCATCGGACTACGTTAGGGAACAATATTATTATAACCTAAGTAATATAGTAAACTGAGATAAATCGCCATTCCAACTTCCATGAAACTTAAATACAATCTAGCATTGATTTGTTCCCTACCGTAGTCCGATGATTCAATTTGCTGCTACCCGATTTTCTGGCGGGATGAAGTTTTTATCCCGGGGGTAAATAAGAATCGTAAACTCTTCTTGTAATAGAAAATATATTAGTACTAGCTTCCGCCCACGGCTTCGCCCGCGTGTGGTACCTTGAAAAACCAAAACAAATCTATCATAAGGGAACCGTACATTTTTCCGGAATAAAAAATAGCTTATGTGCTACTCCCGACTATAATCTATATCTGTGCCAAATGTCAACCAGATCTGTTAGCCGTTTCAGCGTGAAAGAGTAACAAACATACATCCATACATTCTTACAAACTTTCGCGTTTATAATATTACTAAGATAGGTACAACTAAACCTCACTGGCCTCACAGCACAGTTGGTAGTAGATTTGCCTTCTACGCTGAAGGTTGTGGGTTCGATCGATAAACATTTGTGTGTTGAACACAGATGTTTGTTCTGTGTCTGGGTGTTATTACGTATTCTATGCATGTATTTGCAAAAAAAATATATACTCGTGATTAATCTATCAGCTAGGTATCTGGTTCCCAAAGTACCTACAAGCTTTGCTAGATGGCGTTGTGTGAAATCTCCACCAATGTCAACAAATGTATAAATAAGTTTTTTATTCGCTTTTAATTATAAGTAGACAGAAATACTTAAGTAACAGTTTTTGAACGACCTGTAAATATATTTTATGTCGACTTTGTAAAGGTTTACTGACCGAAAGCGACAGATAAAATTGATATCTATCGTCTTTTATCTAAAATATTTATCATTTCTGAATAATGTACATGTAGGTAGTAAGTAGGTACATACACCTACTTACGAAGTCCTTATGTTAAGTATTCCCTAAGGGATTTGTAAGATTGAGTATGTAGTAAGTTACTTAATATTTAAGCAAGTCTGGAGATTCAATATGTACGAGTAACTATGAGTATATACATATATGCCTTTCCTTTTGTAAATTTCAGTTGATAATGCCTACCAGCGAAGAAGCCAAAAATAATCACTACGTAAATACAAAAGATGCCATTATTATAGGCTAGATGGCGCTGTATGAAATATCCATAGTTATATAATTAAAGGTACCTAATTATATAGTGTTTGTAAAAGTGTATCTTAGATATTTCCCATATCTGATCATAAAAAACAGATCGTGTCCCATCTGACCACACAATTCATGAAAATTATTCGTTGCATTTATGAAATACTTACTAGCTTCCGCTCGCGGCTTAACTCGCGAGGTACCTACATAAAATATAGGTAGCCTATGTTACTCAAGAATTAGCTAGTATTCTAATGTTAAAAAAAAAAATTAAATCGGACCAGTAGATTTTGAGGTAATTCGTTACAAACATATATACAAAAATACAAAACTTTCCTCTTTATAATATTAGTATAGATGTAAAGATAGTATAGAAGTAGGTATATGTAATTGTAAATGTGTAACGACGGTTGTGTATTGTGTATAATAAGTGTCGTGTTCTGAATGTTTCACGTGAACATATGAGACACTGATCTGTTTTGCGGATTTATGCCATATTCGTCCCTAGAAAGTTCGGCCCACATGAAAAAATCTTCGTTTGTCCCACATTGTATTCCTTACTCGGCCCATAATATATTTTATATCATAAAATCTTATTTCGTCCCACTTTTCTGCTCCACATTCGGCCCACGTTTTTTTTATAGGCAAATTATCATTGATTTAGTACAGTTGAAGCAATAAGTCTTTACTTGACTTTTATATTGTAAGTATGATATGAACAATGCTCAGAAAGGTAAACTCTATGGGTAAACTCAATTTAAAGCGCACGTTTTGGGGTAGTCGATGCAAAAGAAAGCTGCGGCTAAGATTAAATTAATATTTTTTAGAAATTATGACTTTGGCTGATTAGTGTTTACGGATTCATACTGAATAGGTATATAATTAAACGTTATATTTTTAACCTACATATTTAATCATCACCTCGGAAGTTCTTTTTTCTATAATACTTTATTAAACGAAATGTAAACGGATGAATATTAATAAAAGTGTTTTATAAGTCTTACCTATAATATATATTAAGGCCCAGCATTTTGAAAATTGGAAGTATTGCAACCCTAATCATTCTATTACCGCTTAATAGATTACATCGAAATTGAACTACACGATACTCAAGGATATAAGTGATAAATTAACCGGAGCCAAAACACGAATTAGTTAGAAAACCTAGGTTAAAAATCATGTCAAAAACACCTCTGAAAATTCAGAAATTCCCTAATTTATCCAGAACAGTAAGGTATTTTGAATTTCTATTTCACATGAATATAAATCAGTTAATTTGAAACAAATCAACCCAGCCCTTTTTTTGAAATAAGCTATTTACTTGAACATATTTATGTTTTTCTTCACCCACCGGTGGGTGTAGGGATAATTCCTGTTTACCCGTGTACCCACTACGATATGGTTGGAATTAATTATCGATGAAAAAAATACAATAATAATACGATAAGTTAATTTGTTGAAAAAAATGCATTAACTTCAGGAAACATGTAGAAGTCCAAGTACCAGGAATGCATAAACCATGAAGAGGTTTTCGCTACCCGTGATCTTTTGGCTCTTTGTGATTCTACAGTGAAATACCTCTCTATCGTTTCTGCTATCCTGGTATCTGGTATGTATTAGTTCATTAGTTCGGTATATGGTTGGAATTAATTATCGATTAAAAAAATAAAATAATAATACGATAAGTCAATTTGTTTATTAAAACTACGAAACTAAAGGAGACTGGGTTACATTTAACATTTAACATTAAGTATACTAAAATAGCAGTAAGGAATAGTGGAAATTTTCTGTGCGCCTATCCCTACCGGTAGAAATAGATCTACACAAAGGTGCACTTATCCCTACCAGTAGGGATAGCTTGGTAGGGATAAGTGTACCAGCCGTTTTGGTCGTGGTGATTACACTTATGACGTTCACTGTAGTTTCAATAATTTTGGTATGAGGGACGAATGTGGACAAATATTATCATGAGGGACAAACAAAGACTTTTTAATGGAGAGGGCCGAACATTAGGGACGAATATGGCATAAATCGTTTTGCGTAATCAGATACGAAATTATAACCTCTAGGGATGTAGCTCCTGTAAATGTTTGGTTAGATAGGGACCACTTTCTGGAAACTAGGGCCGTTTTTTCCATTAAGCATTTTTGTAACAGCCTCGGGCTATTGAGTTACAACTAATATGGCCCCCTTCTATAACCAGGAAATTTCCACTCACCACCCAATAATGGAAAGCAATCAACGCAGTAAAAGGAGAGGGTGTATTTTCTAGGTAGTTTATTCTCCAACCTAGTGACTTTCGTATGATTATTACTCAACCTTAAAAGGAGGCAAATTAATAAGGGGGTACATTATGGCCGTATTAATGCAGTATGGCCATAAAATATCTTAATAAAAACAAATAGGAAGCTGGGGCCTCATTCCAACCACTGCACTATTTCAGCCCACTTAACTCATTTGATCTAAAGTCAGTGCCCATCTCTGATTGCCGTATGAGGACTTTATAAAGCCATGATAAAATTTTAAATATCTTTATGCAATAAAATCACAAGGATCATTTTCCTATCGTCCTATCCAGTCCTATCCCAGTTCGAGAAGAACTGACAACAAACTCGCTGGGCCTAACTTTGTATGATCTTTATTAATGTTGCCAAGCTGAGTTGGATTTGATTCGTCCTAAGCTTTTTGTCATCTAAAAAATCTGATAGTAAGATAAGCTTTTCGAAACAGTTTTTGTTTAATTAAATATTTTAATTTACCAATTGATAAATCAAGCATGGCTTGGGATTTTGTTATAGAAGCTATACATGCTTGTCAAAATAGACAAGGTTTATGTTGATGCACTTGCATATAGCTAACATAATATGCACTTCAAATTTGGAAATATAGGTTTCAATTTTGCTTGAAGATCAAAGCTTGTTGATGTTGAAATTCCATTTTCTGAAGCCATAATAGAGCTCAAATTGCACGGCTTTTACGTGGTAGGTAAGTACATGTACCTATACTTAAATATCGGTATATGATCTTCATCATCATCATCATCTTCCTGCCCTTTTCCCACGTTATGTGGGGTCGGCACAACATGTGATCTTCTTCCATTTCCCTCTATCATTCGTCATCTCAGTACTCACTCCTTTCTTACCCATGTCATCTTTCACACAGTCCATCCATCTTTTCTTTGGTCTACCTCTACCCTTGTATCCATCCACATTCATATCTAACACTCTCCTCGTCACATGACATTCATCTCTTCTCATAACATGCCCATACCACGCTAACCTATTACTCCTCATCTTTTCTGTTACCGGTGCCACTTTCAGACTTCCTCTAACATCTAAGATCTTATTAATATATAAATAATAGATATAAAAAACTACTGTCGTTTGAAGGTAAAAACTTCATTTTTTACGCCACAAAATGCTTTCAAAAGTAATTAAAGTCGTACGATTTCAAATAAATACTTTTGGCTACTTCCGAGAAAAGGATTTTGTCCAAAAGACAATAAAGTAATAACATATTGAGGTATGGAACAAAAACAAACATGATCACGACTGTAATCCCCAGGCTTGATAGATATATATCCTCAGATCTCTAATTCTATTTTTTTTATGCTTTGGTATCTAAAGTATTAAAAATACGCTGAAAAGATTATTCAACACATTGGCCATAAATCCCGTTTTTAACGACAGATTAACACCTGATTGGTTCGTAACAAGGTTACGTAACCATTGGTCAATGTGTGGGTGAACTGAGGGTTTACTCTGGAGTATCAAATTAATGCCAAGCAGGTTTCCTAAGTTCTCCACTCCCTTTCAAAGCAAAGCCTTCAGAAGTAAGATAACTTTAATATCCCTTCAGACTAAGTTGGCTAAATCGAAGTCCTGACTTAGTTAGGGTTCCAAAGAGTAACAAAGAACCCTTATAGTTTCGTCATGTTCTTAATTCTCTCTGCGTATCTATTGATCTTATTCAGAGCCTGCACACCTTCCTCATTATTAATTAAATGTACCTTCGTGCTGTTAAACCATCAATTCTTTTAAAAACCCTGTTATGAAAAAAAAAGTTTTTTTATCTACCACGTTAAATTTTTGAGTAATAAGTTGGCGTGATATAGGCATATTATGCGGCGAGAGGAAAGCCATCTTACAAGAAAGGTGATGGATTTGAATGTGGATGGCCATAAGGGTAGAGGTAAACCTAAGAAAAGATGGATGGACTGTGTGAAAGACGATATGTGTAAAAGGGAGTGACTACTGAGATGACGGATGATAGGGGAGAGTGGAGGAAGAGAACCTGTTGTGCCGACCCCACCTAGTGGGATAAGGGCAGGAAGATGATGATGTTGAAATTTTGCACTGTAATACGTTTAAGACAAATTGGTAGGTATCAGAATGGCGAAATCGCTACGCTGTGAAAAATAGCTAGTAAAAGAACTGTTAATCACAGACTAAACAAATGAAACATTCCGCAATGTAAATAAATAAATCAATTTGATTTACGAATGAACATTCTTGTAAACTTCTACTTCATATCATGTTACTAATTTTTCCGATGTGGAAGATCAAAATAGTAACTTCAAAAAAAATCTCCAAATTTGAGAGGAGTTTGGAATTTGGAGCGGTTTAGCCATTAAAGCTCTGTATAGTCTCGTCAAAGTTCCTTATATTGTGATTTTAGTTGATAAAACTTCAAAAAACTAATTAAAATCGGAAACATTCAATATTATTCTATTGTAATATAAAACAAGATAAATCCGCACTAAATATAAAACAAGATAAATCCGCACTAATTGCCGCTATGATCTGTGACACAACAACTTTAAAAGATTTTGCTCGTTATTTCTACAGCGAAATCGAGAGAAATATTACGAAGTGTCGTCTGAAAAGGGAGTTCCAATGCTGCTTCTGACAGTGGGCACCGGAATTTTAATATGCTATATTCAGGAATGACACAAAAATTAATCATTAAACAAGATGGAAATGAAATTTGTAATCTGAGAATGTTTTGAATATTTATTGAAAATAATATTCGGTAATCCACCGACAATATTACACTCTTATTATAATAAAACTCGGCAAAGAGAATGTAACATAACCTGCCACATACATTATTATATTAAATTTTCCGTACGTGCGTTCGTGTATCTTTGAAAAACCTTTCCATTTTAAAGTTAAACATGTTTTTCAGAGAGTTCAACTGTGAGCCGTCTGGATGCTACATAAAAGCTGACAAGAGAATATTTCTGAGAAGCCTTAAGAGTGATACAGTCGGCTTTCCATCATCCTTTGTTATAAAAGCTTTTTTTCTCGCTTCATCGGCTTGAGGGATCTACCTCTGTATGTGTACAGACTACGCGAACAGCATTGTGAAAATTTAAGGCAACAATACTCGTATATACTTTTCATTTATGTATTATAATCGCTGTTTATGTTTATAATCGGTACAGGTAGGCCAAAGAAAAGATGGATGGTGAAAGATGACATGGGTTAAAAAGAAGGGAGTATTGAGATGACGAATGATAGAGGAAAATGGAAGAAGATCACCTGTTTTGCCGACCCCACATAACGTTGGAAAAGACCAGGAAGATGATGATGATCATCGCTGTTTGTATTCAAATGACAAAAGCTCCGCGATCAAGCAACGAATATTTTTTTTTTAAATGTAATATATTCATACCTAATGTTGTTGTTGTTTATAACCCAAACTGTCCCACTGCTGGACAAAGGCTTCTCCTGAGGTTTTCTTGTCTTGTCGGTCTAACGACATTACCTGCCACAGATATCCAGAAAAAAAAATATTTTTCTAAAATTGTATGCCTCAAAAACCCTCACTCATGTAAAAGGTATTTATATAAAATATAAGGTTTATATTCGTGTTATTTCGATAAAATAATGTTTTATGTCCGAGACCTATGTATGTGTACGTACATCACGTTATCAAAGGAGACAGTGGGCGCACACGAACTCAGATTATAGCCCTTTTACCGACTTTCTGTCGGGCTACTTTGTACTGTAACCTTTTAGAGAGATCTTCAAACGCTTTGCTAGAGAGCTTGATGTTTATGATGTTTTGATAATGACTATGTAAAGTTCATTTCAAGTATATCATCGCACAATATTGAGAAGATTTATAACCAATAATTGACCTGGCGTCTTTTGGCGCCCAACAGTAGCTATTTACAAAATTTTGGCGCCCAACGTGGGGCTGATCGATTTTGGCGCCCACCGTATTTTATCACCAACCCACGGTATAGTTTGCGTCTCAAATGTGTTCATGTTGACTACCTTGAATATTTGGCTTCACTCGATTGGAAAACTAAATTTACCAGCCAATGAACCAGATCAAAACAATTTAAGTTCTAGAGATCTTTATTGAAATCAAAATAATTCATAGCCTGTGGAAAGTATCCTGTTACAAATGAATACTAGATATTAGGATATTATCTCAAAACAAATTATAATATTGTATTACCTTTGACTTCTGAAAAGGGAATTTTGAAACGTTTAATTAATGGTTTTGAATTAATTATCCCCAGTTCAACTTTGAGATCAAAGGCTAACGATTATTAGACATTGAATATTGAAAATTTAACTGACTACTAATTGTTATTAGTGTATTTATCTTCGGGAGATTTTTAATAATTAAAATTTATTTCACCAAGCGCTATCTAATAATTAGATGGTAACTATGATAAAATCATACAAGAATTAAAGTGTTCCGTGTTATGTAACAGTGTTCAACAAACACTACAAAACATGTTACAAACAAATAAAAAAAAATGGATAGCAAATGAAATATTTATAGCAAACAGCGTATAACTATCTACTAAACATTTACATACATCAAAGAAAGTAATTATTTCGTAGCTCTTTTCATTATGGTGTAACTGGAGCAAGTTAATAAATTTCCAGCTGAGCCCCAAGAGTAATTCATAACTAACAAGGAAGTTCACCAACATATTAACCGAATAAGAAACCGTTGTTCAACCTTACCAGTTTATTTAAAGCCAACACTGTGTTAACATGCGTGCTAATACAAAAAAAAGGAAAAGATATTGTGGTGAAACGATTAAAATGAGCCTCAGAGGTACTAAAAAACTAGTGACACGATAAAAAGAAGAAGAAGAATACAACATTTTGTTACGGCGTTCATGGTTCATACCAAACAATATAAAGTCCCAATGATACAATTGTTGAAACAAAGTGTTTTAAAAAGATGAGTTGACAAATGATCAAAAAAAACCACTTGGTTAAAATATAAGTAAACGCCGGCATTACAAAATTAAAGATATATTAGTATTTAACGTGCTGTTGTCTAATATTGTCTCTTGAATAATACAAAAGGGCTTTTTATCTTGAAGGCACTTTCAGGCGGCGCGCGGAATAATTTTGCGCTGGTCCCTTAGCTGCGGCGATATGCCAAATAGTTTGGGACTGACTGTCAACTGCAAATTGTTCGCAATCTCAATTACAGTGACGGGATTTTCTGCGATACATTCGACTGTCAACTTTGACGCTCTGGTTTTTATTATTTACTAAATGATGCCCGCAGCTTCGCCCGCGTGAATGTCGATTATCGCGACTTTTCATACAAACTTTCATCCCTTATTTTATTCCCTTGGGGGGTAGAATTAATCGAAATCCTTTCTTAGCGGATGCCTACGTCATAACATCTACCTGCATGCCAAATTTCAGCCCGCTCCGTCCAGTGGTTTGGGCTGTGCGTTGATAGATCACTATGTCAGTCAGTCAGTCAGTCACCTTTGAATTATATATATTATTTATTCTCGTGTTATTTTTCGCGTGATATTTTGAGTTTTATTGCAATTTTGGTGGTTATTTTTCCAATAAAGCCCAAGTTGTAAACTTGACGCGAGTGTAAAATATGTGAATTAAAATTAATACTTCTTTTCTAAATCCATCGGAGAAAATTCCAAAAATTTTGAACAAAACAGCCATCTTGTGTTTAAAATTGACTTGACATTGACAATAATATTAATCTAAACACTTGACACTAGCAAAATTGATCTCATGTGGAAGTGCCACTGACCACCCCCTTTAGATATCCTCAAAGATCTAACTAGAGATCTGAGGAGTTATCTACCAAGCTTGGGGATTACTGAGTCGTGATCATTTTTTTTTGTAAGGCCCAAAAGGATATAGAAAGACGACTTTGCCTAATGAAAGTTGCGACAAGTAGTTATTTACTATGAATGAGGCTTTGAATGTAGGTAGCTTCTATTCTGAAATGATACAATCAGACACTCTTTTTCTATCCTTTTACTGAAACATTGCCAGCAACAAGCCGCGTAACGAGCCCTTATGAGAGCCTGTCCTATTATATTCAGACCCTCCATTACGACTCAAATTACGCCCTGATACCGAATCAGATGCTTGTAAGAATAAAAATGTCAGTTGTACCAATTTGTATGAGTTTTCCCCTAAGGGGTTCCGTAATGGCTTTTATATACAATTTCTCAGACTTCGTAGACCAAAAAAGTCACAAATACATTCAAAAACAAACTATGCTCATGACTGATATGGTGATGAGTAATATGCTCTCCCTCTTTATAGCGAAATTTAAAAGGGATCCAAAATTTTCATCTTTGCCCAGAGTCAGCCAACGCACTACTAACTATACCACTAATTGGACCGGCCGACCTCTATAATTGAACTTTGAATATTGTATCGGATTTTTTCTCGATATGTACCTACAAATATTATGAAAACAATATTTTGTAATTATTTTACTTTTAAGAATTAACTGATTCCCAACAGAAATGCTTGCCAAAACTAATTATGAAAAGGTAAAGGTTGAATCTAAATGAACGCCAAAGATCGTAGATTTAACGTTAGGTACAGCCGGCTTAGCAATGTCTCCTGGGTTCTTCCTTCCGTGATTCTTTTGAGGATTTTCCACATCACAGACACAGAAAACTTTCTCTTTAAGCTCATTGACGAAATCAGCCTTGTTGAAGCAACTTCAGCGAGTTTATCGGAAACTTGTTAACGGCCCACATTGAAGATAACGAATTTATTTATATATCGGAAAACCAACAGCTTTTTACATTTAATAACAAACGCTTAGTACTCGATAGCCAATTAAAAGTTTTTACGTGTATTTAGTAGAGACATTATATATACAAATTGGTGAAATGTAAGTACTTATACTTATACGAAGAAAGATGGTACAATACGCGTAGTACATAGAAATGCAAATTAAGGTGTTGTCTATCGTGATATTGTTTGTAGCACGATAGACGACACCTTAATGGAATAAATAGTAACACACACAGAACAAACAAACATCTGCGTTCATCACACATATGTTTGTCCTTGGTGAGGATCGAACACACAACCTACAGCGCAGAAGGCAGAGCTACTACCAACTGAGCTGTGAGGCCAATTTGAATTTGGTTAAAACTCACCCAATGCATAGTCGCATGCGGGCCCAAAGAACACATGGGTGCAGTCGTTGAACGCGTCGATAGCTGATATGACCGCGTAGGCTGCATCGCAATCAGTGACGTCATACGTCAGCCATTCAAACTCGATCCAAGACGGAAAGACTTCTTGAACCGCCTTGTCTAGAAGAGCCAGCTCAATGACCGGCTCCACCTGGACAAAAAAAAACTTAAATCATCTAAACTCACATACAAAATATGGATAGAAAAATCTCAATTATTGCGACCTGAGCCTTTCACAAGCTCTTACTTGTTTTGACACATTATTAAGGTTATATTAAGATTGAGCTGTATTATGCAAAATCATCTAATTCTCATAATGTCTGAATACTTAGGCACGAAATTAAACTCCTTAAGTATATTGTTTACGATTTCCTGCAACAATTTTATATTCATAAATTGATTCCATTTATAAAGAGACGATAGGATAGATAGGTGGTTGAGGTATTTCACAAACGGCACAAATTTCTTCTGTACATTTTTTACTGCATACTTTTTTTCCATAAATCTGCACAATTCAAAAATAAATTTTATGCCGTTCGTGGAAATAGTAAAAATGAATTAAAATGTGTACTTTTAAACTTACGCGATCTGGAAACGTTTGAAAAATCTCGACAAGTTTTAACCAAAGTTTCAAATTAGTTACATCCGACTGCACAGCGTTGCTAGACATGTTTATAATTTGATTCCAACTTTGAGCGGCTTTGAAAATGTGTTAGAACAAAGCCGGGTCACAGAACACACAAAATGAGGCGGATGCAATGCAAATATGTGCAGAAATGGGAATCATTTTAATTCATTATTATTAGTATTAGACGGGTATTTATCGCGTTTAAATTACCTTATATTTTCCCGACGATTCGACAGATTTGCACGCTGTCGTGGTCAGTCTACCCGTGACCACGACAGCGTGCAAACCTGTCGAAACGTCGGGAAAATATAAGGTAATTTAAACGCGATAAATACCCGTCTAATACTAATAATAATGAATTAAAATGATTCCCATTTCTGCACATATTTGCATTGCATCCGCCTCATTTTGTGTGTTCTGTGACCCGGCTTTGTTCTAACACATTTTCAAAGCCGCTCAAAGTTCGAATCAAATTATAAACATGTCTAGCAACGCTGTGCAGTCGGATGTAACTAATTTGAAACTTTGGTTAAAACTTGTCGAGATTTTTCAAACGTTTCCGTCAAAACCGCGAATGTTTACCTTCACCCTTAATAGACTAGATTTTTAGAAGAGATATTTATTTTGAGCCCTTATGTCTCACTACCTACTCACATTTAGCCCTTATTTCCTACGTATTCACTTTTTTAAATAGCCACTTCGGCATGTAAATATGGGGCTATCTGTTCAACAGTGCGTTTGTTCACGCTAATCTTCACAACCGCTAAACCAAATCGAATTTGATATAATATCCAATAATCCAATATAATATACTATATTATGATATACCTTATAATATCCAATAATATATAATAATCCAATACCTTCGAGAAAACTGAATTTTTCCCGAAGGTATTGGATTAAAACTTAGTTTCATCGAAATCGGTTGACAAATTAAAAAGATATGCTTATTTAAATAATCCGCGGATGCCCCTTAAGCTTAAGGGGAAAATCTACAAGACCATCATTAGACCTGTCGTATTGTATGGATCTGAATGTTGGACAGCTAAGGCGACGGATGAAAGAAAAGTACATGCGACGGAGATGCGATTGTTGAGATGTATGTGTGGAGTGACGAGGATGGATAAGATAAGGAATGAGCATATTAGAGGAAGTTTGGAAGTAGCGCCTGTAACGGAAAAGATGAAGAGCAATAGGTTGGCGTGGTATGGGCATGTTATGCGGCGGGAGGAAAGCCATGTTACAAGAAGGGTGTTGGATTTGAATGTGGATGAATACAAGAGTAGAGGTAGACCTAAGAAAAGATGGATGGACTATGTGAAAGACGATATGTGTAAGAAGGGAGTGACTAATGAGATGACGGATGATAGGGGAGAGTGGAGGAAGTGAACCTGTTGTGCCGACCCCACCTAGTGGGATAAGGGCAGGAAGATGATGATTTATTTTATTTATTTGTCTTTATTTACCTTCTCACTGTAGGAGAATACGAACCTTTACTTTTTTTGGATTATAATTTAAATTACCTTACCTACATAATAAGTAAGTTTTTTTGCATGTATTTTAACGAATATAATTTAAGAAAATGTATCCATCTCTAAGGAAAGTACAGGATCTCATAAATTTTACGATAGGGCTTACTCCAAATACTTTTTTCGCTATGGTAATTCCTTTCATAAATATCTCGCCCTCTTGAATAAATAAACAGGCCTTTTTGAATCTATTTATATTCAGTACTTGGATGACCGGTTTTTTTTTGGCTAACGACTAACGTTTCCTAAAAATGAAAACTAGCTAGATCGATTTATTTAAAGGTTTTCATCATCATCATCATCAGCCTATAGCAGTCCACTGCTGGACATAGGCCTCCCCATAGGTTTTACGTTACACTCTATGAGGGTTTCGGCCTCATATAGTATATCGTAAGACCTTTAAACGAGCAGTTTTTTTATACCTATACATATAGGTACTTATAAACTGAATCTCGAAAACGGCTCCAACGATTTTCACGAAATTTAGTATGCAGGATGTCTCGGGGGTGATAAATCGATCTAGCTAGGTTTCATTTTTAGAAAAAGTCGTACTAGGTATATATTATTTGTTTATTACCTTAAGTAGGTATATTGTTTGTAAATATCAGAATAACGTTATCACTGTACATTTGATGATAGACATTAATTGTAATTGTTTGTAATCAGAGTTCCGTAAAAGTCACTCTGGACAATGGTAGTGCGATTTCGGAACTCTGATACAATCAACACTTGTCAAATGTCAATCAAATTGATTGAATAAACACTCTTATGTAATACCAAATCACTTGATTACAATGAAAATGCATTGACATTGATTGTAAGTAAAGATCCATAATCGCCCTATAGATCTGCTGAGATGAAAGAGATGTTTTGATACTTACAGCTGATAGGCAGGCATCGTATGTGGTGTTTTTCGGTAGCAGTAAAGCTGCCCGTATCTTGCACTTGTCATGTTCATCGCACACCTTGTCACAGTCTCTGTTCCTCTGCTCCTCACCACGACAGTTCTGACAGTCAGCAAAGCCTACTGTCACTAGCAGTAATAACCACCGCACATCCATTATGTCACTTTGACATTTCCATTTTATGTCACTGTTAAAAATTTTTTAAGTCACTGTTTAATGTCACTTTTTTTGCTCAATAATATATTTCAACGTTGCATTTTTCATTGATTGATCATTGATATTATTTTTACCATTGTTTGATATCAAATTATAAACGCGTCACTGCGTTAGATTGGAATATTCATAAATTACGTATATCATCGATATTGATAATTGATAACGCGTCACATCACTAGGTACTTAGGGTTGTCACACCTTGTTAAATCTGAAACAAAAACATCTTTTTAAGTCATTAAATATTAAGGATACACAATGGCAATGTGATTGTATGATTTATGTATGACATTCAACAAACAAGACAAAAATGATATTAAAATGATTATCGAGAACGAAGTGAGGGTAGTTGCAAATAATGCGACCCCCGCTTCGCGGAGGCGGTAGCTCCAGTACTCCAGTCTACCCGTGACCACGACAGCGTGCAAACCTGTCGAAACGTCGGGAAAATATAAGGTAATTTAAACGCGATAAATACCCGTCTAATACTAATAATAAGATATTAAAATGAGTTTGGAGTGCTTAAAAAAATAGGTAGTATTACATAGGCTGTGTTTTTTTTGTTGTCTGTAAAGTATAGGCACCTAGATAATGATGTTTTTTTTTAAACAAATATACACATTTTCGCAAATTGAATAAGACTAAAAAACAAAGTTTAAAAAAAATACATAAAATTTTTTGCGATCAATCATTTTTATCAAATCTGATAAACTATCTTTGCATTCTTGTGTAATAATTCTAAAATTAAACTCTGTATATCATAGATCATTATCTAGTTGTCAAGTTATGTTAAGTGTCTGCTAAGGTTTTGGAGTAGGTACCTAACTTCTGACCCTATTTCATAAAAATAGGTTCAATTTGGTAAAATACTGCCAACGTCTCGGGGACGCTTCTGGCAGTAATCTGGATCAGTTGAGCTATCTATAGATCGTTTGTAACGGTCAAGCACAACTGTTTTTTATATTTCTACACTGTACGTTTGTAACGAATAAACCCAAAAAATTCTTTCACCATCAGAATGCTAAGTAGCATAAGCTACGAGTAGGTATTTATATTAGTAGCAAAAATTAGGGATCCTTACTAAAACTTCAATAATGTAACCACTAGTGTAATAATTAATGTATTAAATTGGAATTGAAAAATGGAATTTTGCGGACGAAGTTGAGGCTTAGTAGTTTATAAGACACCTGTATCTATATATCTGAAAATTAAGTAAGTATTATAATTATGTAGGGTTTTCCGCTATATTATAACTATCTTATATCTTTAAACGAGCAATTCTTGTATATATATTTTTATGTACATATATATATATATATAATTGGAATCTCGGAAACGGCTAAAGCGATTTTCATGAAATTTAGTATGCAGAGGGTTTCGGGGGCGATAAATCGATCTAGCTAGGTTTCATTTTTAGAAAACGTCGTTTAACCCTAAAAAACGAGCAAAGCTCGGTCACCCAGGTGCTAGAATATAATACTACAATCTGTTTGTCGATCGGACATAATGGTTTCACGAAGCCATCAAATTACTATTTCGTCAATAACATTTTTACGGGCGGATCCTGAAAATAAGTACCTATTGATGATAAACAAACATTGCTTCGATTCAGCGTACTTATTGTCATGATAGAATATTTACAGCTAGTATTA
This sequence comes from Cosmorhoe ocellata, assembly GCA_963675405.1. Lineage (NCBI taxonomy): Eukaryota > Metazoa > Arthropoda > Insecta > Lepidoptera > Geometridae > Cosmorhoe > Cosmorhoe ocellata. The sequence goes on along the minus strand of OY776264.1, from coordinate 2,527,026 downwards.
AAAAACGCTAGACTTTACAGTCTTTTTGTTTATAGAATTTGTATCTATAAAAAACCGAGGCAATGATTGTCCACTTAGCTCCCGTGGGATTTTTTAAGTTCAAAAACCATCTAGGTTTAAAAAAACGTGAGAAACTAGATTTTAGGGACTTGAAATGAAAATTGAAATTTTTGGCACCTCATTTCTTCAGAGTGTAGGTACATAGGAATAGCATATAACATATCCCAACGTTAACGCATAGACAAGTAAACAACAATGCTGACGTAGTGTTTTTGTTGTGGAATACACTTTTTTATATAAAGAAAAAAGAAAAACAAACATGATCACGACTTGATAGATTATATATATCCGCAGACCTCTAGTTACTCTAGATCTTTAAGAATATCTAAAAAGGGCAGTCAGAGGCACGTCCAAGCATGATATTTGGCACATGCCTACATTTTGCACAGTACTTAGTATTCCGTACGTGCCATAAAGATAAATAGTTCAATAAAGTTAAAATAAAGATTGATAAGAGATACAATATATCATATTATCTAACTTATCATCATCATCATCATCTTCTTCCTGCCCTTTTCCCACGTTATGCGGGGTCAGCACAACATATAATATTGTGATTTTCTTCCATTTACTTCTGTCATTCGTCATCTCAGTACTCACTCCTATAGTAGGTATGTACCTACTATATTATTATATGTAGGTACCTACTTATATTTAGAGATAGTTTTGAAACGTTTCATATGCTAGGTGAATTTAAGTGCTTATTCCAAGGCTGCGAAGAACTAGTTTTACTAAATAAGACTATGGGGTCAAGCCAATAACCACCTCCCGTCACAAATCGTCGAGACGTCGAGTAATTGCGTACTTTTGTTTGATTTATTGTTAGCTATTTATAAAACACCTTGACACATCAACGGATCACTGCAAACGGATTCTGGCGATGACTAAATATCCTAAATATCCGGTTTTATAAATGCGTTGACCGTTAAATAACGTTCGTGTTCAAAGTACCTACGTGAAAGAAAAAAACGACGTAAAATACGAACGGAGCATAAAAAGCTCTTTAATCATAGAGAAAATATTAGTAACTATAACAGATCACTGTCTTTAATCCTGATGTTTAATATTGCAAAAGTCACTTTCTGTAAATGTCATATTAAAAGTCAAAGAAAATGTAGTGTCAACGCCATTATTATCCATTAGTATTTATTTTACTTAGTTACCTATTGCTTATTATTTTAATAAAGGTATAGAAAAGTTACGACCGCTATATCGTAGTTCGCCATTTAATGGCGACGACGGCTTAAAAAACCGATGTTTGACTAACGAGAGGCGAATATTGATGCTGCACAAACAACAAGAACGAGATGTCTGTACGTTTGTTACGCTTATTCGTCTGGGATATCGGTGGACTTTTCACACAACGCCATCTAGACTCAAACTGAGCAAACCTATAAGAACCAGATAGCTGATAGATTTATTATACATTTTTTGTTGTAAATACATGTACATTGTAAATAACAATTTTATTATACGACTTAATTATAATTGAATTATATACATTCAAAATAAAGGCATGTGCCAAATACCATGCTTGGACATGCCTGTGGCTACTGTCTTTAGATATTTTCAAAGGTTTCTGTAACTAGAATATTTCGTACCATAACCTACAAGAATCGTATTAAAATAATGTTACTTCAAGCGTAAAATGTGTCGTTTCATGATGGTTCGTAAAAGTATGCGGTAAGACACCTGAGGTGTCTAACAAGAATGGGGATTATAGGTTCTTTTAAGCTCTAAATTGTCTAATCCGATTATTCAAAGTTTCTTTCGAAGAAGTTTCTTCCAAAGAACTGTGTGAGTCCCTTATGAGTATTGTGTTCCATGAAATCTGAGGGTTTGAGAACTACAAACAACTCCTCTGAGACGTAAGTAAACTATGATTTGGAGTAGGTTAGCTTGGGTAACTTTACAAACGGCTCTTTAGGGGCACGGATAACTACAGTGTTAGCACGCTTCAGCACTTCGCAACAAAAGTCTTGGCTACGCAGAATTAATCGATATGCTTTTAACACTTTTTTAGGTTACTTTTAGCCGATATTAGATGGCATGGCATAGCCTATGTCACGTGATTTAAACGAATCCAATGAAATCTCATATATCAAAATCTGTCAATTCGTTTCGGCTACTGACGGAACTTACATACCTACATCTTGAAAATATTACTCTCCTTCACAGTCGGATAAAAAAAGACAAGATTCACACAGCGCCATCTAGCGCCAAAATAAAAAAAAACAATTATTAACTTCATCATCAGCCTATAGCAGTCCACTGCTGGACATAGGCCTCCCCTAATGAGCGCCATTGCGCCCTGTCTTCAGCTCGACGCATCCAGCCTCCACCAGCAGCCTTTCGCAGATCGTCACTCCACCTAGCCGGAGGGCGTCCTACACTACGTTTGCCGAGCCGCGGTCTCCACTCGAGAACTCGTTTACCCCAACGGTTATCGGTTCTTCGACAGATATGGCCAGCCCACTGCCACTTCAGCTTGCTAATTCTCTGAGCTATGTCGACAACCTTAGTTCTGTGTCGGATAGTCTCATTACGGATTCTATCCTTCAGAGAAACTCCGAGCATAGCTCGTTCCATAGCTCGCTGAGCGACTTTAAACTGGTGAACTAGCCTTACCGTGAGTGTTCACGTTTCGGCTCCGTATGTCATGACAGGTAGGACGCACTGGTTGAAAACTTTCGTTTTCAGACATTGTGGTATGGGTGACGAGAAGACTCGACGTAACTTTCCAAAAGCTGCCCAACCCAGTTGAATCCTCCTCTTAGCCTCCTTCTCAAAGTTGTCTCTACCTAACTGTAAAATCTGTCCGAGGTATGTGTACTGCGAAACAACTTCATTTAACACAATTATTGAAACAATTATTAACTTGCAGATATAAAAAATGCAATCATCAATCCTAACAAAATATTCGGATATTTTGTAAATATTTACTCCCCAAATACAATGCTAATACATTTGTAGACGAAAAAACAATACATCCTATCTGGTTTCAGGCTTGTGTTATGTTATGATATTTTGTTAGATAGGTAGATATGACGATTTGAAAGCAACTTGAGGTTGAGCAAATATTGTTGTGAGCACTTTACTCGATTTACTTTCCTATAACTGTAGGTCTGCCATGAGTTTTCACAATCTACACTCGCTAGCAACTATAGTTAAAAAATGTATGAAAACTTGTACAGCGCCTCTAGCGGGTAGTTGGATACTAAAACGTCACGTACCTAGTTAACTATCCTACGTCACAGCGTACTACAGCGACTGTAGTTTGCGCTTCATTAATTTGCTTAGAATTTGTTACCATGTGTAATAATTTTGACAGACGTCATAGTAACATACTATTACTATGTAGTAACGTCAGTCGATCTAAATGTGATAACTCATGGTAGACGTAGGTACTGTAAGTAGATACTTCAATAGAAGGTAGATACGTCCTATTTCGCCATTTCCTTGTTCCGAAAAAACCTTTGAATGTTGAAACCTCTAGTTTTGCAATAATACCTTTTTTACAGAAACTGTACACTTGGCCACTTGTCTATACTCTTATTTGTGCCTCCCAGCTCAGTTAATAGTCACTCTGCCTTCTACCCTGTAGGTTGTGGGTTCGATCCCCACCCAGGACAAACATTTGTGTGATGAATACAGATGTTTGTTCTGTGGCTGGGTGTTGTTATGCGTTTTATGTTTGTATTTATCTGGTTCCCATAGTACAAGATTTGCTTAGTTTGGGGCTAGATGGCGTTGTTTGGAATGTCCACCAATATCTGTTTATTTATTTACTTTCGGCATGAACGTGTCATGCACAGATTAATCTTTGTTCAAAACGAGTGCTTCCTCTTTCGATCCAAGATTGTTACTACCCAATAGAAACACATTTCCTGCGCAGCAATTTCTGGATTGATCACTTATATCTAATACTTAGTACATTAATATTCCATTCTAGTAAGAGTCTAGGCACCAGGAAAACTTATATCTTAAATCCTCTTTGGAATCTCTTTTACAGGAACAAATTAAATAAAGATTTTCCAAGCATCTAGAAATTTTCTCAGAACGAAGAAAAGATTATAAAGCCAGTGCCATCTTTTTATTAAAAAAAACTAGTGAAAGCCCCGTGACTTCGTTCAAACTCAAAATAAATACTTAGGTATCTATATAAAAATAATTGTAGCAAAGCGAATTATCGCTCGCTCCACAAAACAGCCAACGAATTTATTATCTTTTCTGAAGGGAGTGAACTGAACACTGAAGGTGTTTATCAATAGTCTCGAGAAATAAAGTATATCGCAGACACTGTAAGTATTTTTAGAGCTGATTAAACAGTAGGTATCTAACTATAACAGATCACTGTGATTAAACCTATATTTGAAGTTTCTTTGTTTTTTGTGAGCGCTGTAGTGGTAGAACCTTTGCCTCACGATCCGAAGGTCGTGGGTTCAAACCTGGTGCACCAAGAGATTTTTCTAAAAATGTATGTGCCAAAAGAAAATACTGCACGTTTTGGTCGCGCTGCTAGCTATTTTTTTCAAATTTCTCATGTTGTCCAACACTGATGGTAATTTTATTGTCACGTAGTCTAACTAAAACACTAGAAATACTAAATGCCATGAAGTATAAAGATTAAGATGAATTTACTCCGATACGCATCAAACTGCATCTCAACTTCAAATATCTCCGGAACTTTTCACAAGTTCAGACATTGTAGAACAACATTAGCACCAACTTATGTTACTAAAACACAGACCCGAAGTTAGCATTCCTTTTTTTAGACGGAACTCTAAAAACGGTCCACATAATCCCCTGCTGTCAATCATATTTTTCTAAAAATATAATAATTTCTCGCTCTATTCATAACCCGTAGTTTAAACAGAAATTGTTTACACTCTTTGATGTTGAACACACGTGCGATTTAGATTTTGGATCATTAGTCAGAGAACTCATTGCCAATAGCTAGTAGAAAATAAGCTTGTACGTAAAAATACAAAGCTGACGTTTTGCTCTACAGTTCACAAAACATTGCTAATTTTGTTTATTCATCAACTCGAAGCAAAATTTATCGAAAATAACTTTTGGTCCACGATAATGTTTATGTTTATTTTTTTTTATGTAAATAGATGACACCTTCTTCAAAGAATGAACGAATGAATGAATGAATGAATGACTTAATGAATGCTTGAATTAAACTACCTTTTTAGTGTGTCACTTGGTCATTTGTTCTTAGCAAGATGTAATATTACGAGTCCTTTGAGAGACTGAAACGTGAAAATAAATAAAGAAATTCTAGCATAAGCACTCGACATAAAACCAATATTCCAGCAGATAAAGCAATGAATCATATCATTTAATTCTATTATTTGCAATAAATTAATAAGTGGCCTATTCGAGCGGCTTAATAAATAGCTTATCAAGTTATCACTTTATTAAAATACTAGGTGGTTGCCCGCGACTTCGTCCGCGTTTCATGTTTTGTATAAAACAAAGAAAACAAATCAAAAACCAAGAAAACCGTTCTGGAGTTATAAGTGTTCGAACCAACCCGTCTTTTTCTATGTATATACATACATTCATAAAATCACGCCTGTTTCCCGACGGGGTAGGCAGAGACCACGGATCTCCACTTGCTACGATCCTGACATACTTCTTTTGCTTCATTCACTCTCATTAAATTCTTAATACATGCGCGTCGGTTTAGGGTACTCTAGACCTGGCTTTTCTCTAAAACGTCCCCAATTTGATCGAGGTACCTACGTACGCCGAGGTTTTCCTCTTCCAACTGTCCCATTCAAACTCTCCTTATACAACTGTTTCGTCAATCTCCCTTCATCCATCCTTTCTACGTGCCCAAACCATCTTAACATACCCTTCTCAATTTTCATCACTACGTCTTCTTTCACTCCACAACGTTCTCTTATCACGCTGTTCTTCGATCTATCATTCAAAGTTAAACCACACATACTTCTTAGAGCTCTCATTTCCACTGCATTTATTCTACTCTGATGTTTCTTCTGCCATACCCAACTTTCGCTACCATACATCAATGTCGGCACTAACACTCTAAAGTGCACTTAATCACACTATTTCCAGCATTCACTCTCCTTTCAATATCGTCATCATGTTTTCCATCTCTTAAACAGCGTACCCAAATATTTAAACTCTTTCACTTGTTCCACTCTTTTTTTATGTAGTGTATTAAAACCAATAGTGTCCATTCATTTTGCAATTCATGTACTTATCTAATTTGTGTTTCAAACTACATACTATCTCACCTTTCGTTAAAAAGTCCTATAGGTATAAACTTTGATAAGTACCCCTTTTTTCCATTTGTGAGAGCTATTTTTGAAAACATTTAAATATGTGTTCATTTATTTTGCCTATTAAGTATTTTAACCGAGTTTCAAACTAATCACACCACTCGCCGAAAAAACTCTGACACCCCATTTAACCCTTTTGGGAGGGTTATTTTGTAAAATCAAGATATACGTTTTACATCATTTTGCATCTTAAGTATCCAAACCAAGATTCAGACCGATCGTACCACCCCTTAAAAAGTTCCCATATAAACATTGAGCCCCCATTTTACCCCTTTTTAAAGGTTATATTGAAAACTCTCGAAACACGTACACATTTGTTTTGTATTTACATTACACACACAAAGTTTCATGAAAATCGTACAGCGCGTTAAAAAGTTTCATACAACCGTTTTTAGCCCTTTTCACCCCCTTAAAAGTGGAATTTCCAAAAATCCCGTCTTACAGGACTTATCCTTTTATATAGTAGATATATGATGACTCACAATAAAAAAAATACGCAGTGTTATTGCAGAAACCATTGTGAAAAAAATTGGCATAGGTACCCTAGAACCAGCCTAGAACCAATTTGTATTTTATTCAAAAATCTAAATTTCGACTGAACACAACTTCTAACAGTCGCCATAATGGAATTTTTTATTGATTTTATGTTGTGTCACTTTCGTGATTTAGTTAGAGTATAACGGCTTTGGATTTAGACGACAATGACATCTTGTTTGTCAAAATCCGTCCAGCCGTTCGAGCGACAGCGAAATGAACTTATATTGCATACAAAGCTTTTCAGTTTTCAGCTTTTTGTAAAAATATACGTTGCCATAATCTATATCTTAGGATTTTTATTGATTCACTAGAAATCTGAGATGTTTACTGTGCCTGGGGATTACAGCCGTGATCATGTTTGTTCTCTGTATTTTGGTCTAATTCTGTTCGGCACAAAATAAACTTCATTTGTTTGAGATGTACGTATGTACCTACATTGTACATAAAATTATTACTTTGGATGTCGCTTCACATTTATTAACCCATGCCCACATTTTGCACGGTAGTTAGTATTCCGTACGGGTTGCAAGCCCATCGCCGCTAATAAGAATACTAACCTATGACACGCACCTTCGAATTTTCGGTTCTACGGTATGCCGGTTTGGTTTCCTCACGATGTTTTCCTTCATCGTTTAAGAGCACTGGCATTTCTTTGGCGGCAGGACTTTGACTTGAGATGAGACTTTGAAATGAGGTGCCGTTGGCTGTCACGAAATGTCAAAAAATTCAATATGGCGGCTGTAAGAAAGTATTTTTAACTACAGGTCATCCAACGGATCTAGGCATTCGTGAAGTTAGCCACAGGTGCGAGTTTGCGCATGTACAGTTCCTTCCCCCCTCCTCATACCTACAATTGCTCCCGAAAAACGGTACTGCGCAGCTCTTGCGGCTAACTTCACGAATGCCTAGATTCGTTGAGAAAACTATACTTTTAGTTGAGTCTTTTTGATATTTGAAAGTATGCTAATTAGTAATGTTTTGATAAGTCTGCCTAGACTAGCTAGTATCTATCCACTGATGGTTTTAATGGTTTCCAGACGGGTTGATTGCAAACAAAACTGGCTATTTATAAACCCAGATTCATAATAAGCTAAGCATAATAATTTGAGCAAAATACTTTATACTGAGACCCACTTGCACTACCTACTTGTATCATTAAATTTAGTTACAACCAGGTTTAACCGACGATTTATTTCTGCTTTGTTTTCTGTTTTATGTAAGTTCTATGTAGGTATATCTAAATAAACATTATTATGTGTATTTTCCTCCTATTTTATCCCACCGCTGGGTTAGCACAGCTCCATCTAACGGGGGTGACTTGTGACATTCTTCCGTGACGGTCACTTGAAAATTTGTTAAATGGTCACGCGTCTTTGTTACGCACAAAGACACGGTCACGGCAGTATGTCACTAGTGTGGACACGGTGACTTATTCGACAACTGGCGAGCGTGAATCTCGCGAGTGCGCGCGAGTTGGCACTTTTCGATTTTACCTAATTTTTCTGTCGTCAACTCGCGCGCACACATTTTAAAGTACAGTCATGCTAAAAAACTGATTGAAACCAGTTAACTACCGACGATTTTGGAAATTTGATAAGTGTCGTTAGATTCGTCTGGATTACAAAAATGAATTAGGCTTTATAAAATAGCAAAAATATAATATGCTGACTGTAAAAAGTTATTTTCAATTACTTTCAGTCGAGTTTTTTAATATTTGCAATGCAATAATATACATACATACATACATAAAATCACGCCTGTTTCCCGACGGGGTAGGCAGAGATCACGGATCTCCACTTGCTACGATCCTGACACACCTCTTTTGCTTCATTCACTCTCATTACATTCATCATACATGCGCGTCGGTTTAGGGTACTCTTGACCTGGCCTTTAGCCTTTACCTTTCTCGCGGGGGCGAAAAGTGGCTCACGGAAAGCCGTTTTGCTACGTTTTGCAATAATATACTAGTTTATAAATTCTTCTTCTTCTTCTTCTCACGCGTCACTAATTTTATTGCGGCTAAAGTATTTTGACCCAAAGTCTTCGAGCTTTTTAGGTTCTACAATGCCGATTTTCTCAAATTGTTTTCCTTCACCATTTGAGAGTAGGTACTTTTATAGCGTACATAAGATTTTCCGTATTTTAATCGGTGATTAGCTTTAATGTGCTGTGCAAGTGAGTGTTTGTTTATTAATCAAACAAAAAAAGTCTGTGTTCGAGATAACCGCAAGTAAATATTACATAAACTTTGTTAATGAAAATGAATTTATTAGAGATAATTAAATAGCTATGCAAACAATCGTAAAAATTTGGAAAAAAATCTGTTTATATCTTTTTTGCATGATAACCTTGTTTGGAACATTAAAAATGGGTCACTTTACTTCATCCGACTAATATTATAAACGTGAAAGTTTGTAGGTATGGATATTTGTTACTCTTTCACTCTGAAACGGCTGAACGGATGAAATTTGCCACAGATTTAGATTATGGTCTGGAATAGCACATAGGCTACTTATTATCCCTGAAATATGTACGGTTCTTGCGGGATAGATTATTGTTTTTCAAGGTACCACGCAGGCGAAGCCATGGGCGGAAACTAGTAATGTGTAAATATGATAAGGGTTAATATTACTTTATAATATTTTAATTGTGTAGATATGTATTATGTTGGAATTTATATTTGCGGTTCCATTTATTATTGTTATTATAGGATACTAGCTTCGACCCACGGCTTCACCCGCGTGGTACCTTGAAAAACAAAAACATCACTATCCCACGGGAACCGTACATTTTTTCGGGATAAAAAGTAGCCTTTGTGTTATTCTAGACCATAATCTAAATCTGTGGCAAATTTCATCCAGATCCGTACAGCCGTTTCAGCGTGAAAGAGCAACAAACATCCAGACATCCAGACATCCAGACATCCTCACAAACTATAGCGTTTATAATATTAGTAGGATAGTAGAATAGGATTTTTTCGGGATAAAATGTACCAATGTGTTAATTACAGTGTGTTAAATATTCAATCTTCTAAAATTTTATCTAAATCCAATCTGTATGTTTTTTTAAATTCTTCTCCAAAAACTCACTACTGGTTTATAACTTTTCGCAAAGAAAAATTAGATTTTATTAAGTGAAGACCTAAATACTTTACTCAATCATCCGTAACTTCGTAGGACGATTTTACTTAACTATTTAATAAAAGTTTTTTAAGTAAAATATTTTGATCGTTTTGATTATATTCCTATTATATTGTCTGGGAGTTATGTACCTATAAGGTCTTATTATATTATTTACTAGATGTAGGTATATAGAATTATAGAAATAGAAATAGATAGAAATAGAAATCATTTATTTTGCGTCACGTTACAGATATCTTAAGTTTAATTATAAAGCGTTGCTAAGGTGACAATAAAACAGGCAACCATTCAGCATGAGCTGCAGCAGCACACATGGTGGCTGATGCAGCGCTGATTGTCGATGGCGCCTCAGAGCAGGGCCGAGCCGCCCATATGTGCGAAATGTGCGGCGCACACAGGCGCCAAGACAATAGAGGCGCCGCCATCGAAATTATTTTTGATACACTTACACAACAACATATTCTCTGTAGTGGAGTATCGATAAGTAAAACCTAAAAAATGCACACCACTTTTACAGACCAAATTTAATTTTTTTGCCGTATTAGGCGACACAATATGTTTCGCGCACCGGCGCTGTGGGGCGTCGGCGCGGCCCTGCCTCAGAGTAGTGCAGCAATGACAGCGACACGCGTTACCATATTTACTAATACTAGGTTAAGCACTTACTGCTTATCATGTCAGAAGTTAAAATGACAAAGTTATTTTTAACTTAGACAAGTTTTTGTGAATTAGTATGGTGAAACAGTTTCTTGAGAATCTTCATTGATGAAAGGAATTTTATTTCAGCGCTTTATGAAGCAATATTAGATAGATAGATAGATAGAAAATACTTTATTGCACACCATAAATATTACAACAAAATAATAAATTATTTAAAACTATGTCATACACTGGGCGGTCTTATCGCTGGAAAGCGATCTCTACCAGACAACCTTAATATTAGTGTGGAGCGAGTCAAGGGTCCTCAAGATGCCTCGTGGAAAAGCAAAACTGATATCAAATTAATACTTGAAGATTTTGTGCTATTTTCCTTTACTTACTTTACTTTATTACTTACTAGCTTCCGCCCACGGCTTCGCCCACGTGGAACCGTGAAAAACAAAAAAAAATCTATCCCACGGGAACCGTTCATTTTTCAGGGATAAAATGTAGCCTATGTGTTATTCCAAACCATAATCTATATCTGTGCCAAATTTTATTCAGATCCGTTCAGCCGTTTTAGCGTGAAAGAGTAACAAACATACATCCATCCATACATTCTTACAAACTTTCGCGTTTATAATATTAGTAGGACTTTACTAACTAAAAATTCGAAGGTGTGTGTCATAAATAAGTTAATATTCTTATAAGCGGCGATGGGCTTGCAACCTGTCACGTACGGAACACTAATCACTGTGCACACAATCAAATGTGGTCATGTGTCAAATATCATGTTATATTGGACGTGTATAATATTGGACGTGTCTCTGACTACCCTCTAGAAATCTTCAAAAGATCTAAGTAACTAGAGATCTGAGTGGATTATCTACCGAGCTTGGGGATTACTCGCAGTCGTGATCATGTTTTTTTTTACTTTATTCTTTGTACACACAGAGAAAATCACATTTTAAATCTTAAAATTTCATGTGCACAGGCGAGCTTAATGCTAAAAAGATTTATCCAGCAAACCTTTTACCTTAAAAAAAAGCTTTTAGCGCTTTGATTGGCTTTTATTTGGGGGCGAGCGGGTGTTGCAAAAGTCTGTGCAATCCGTTTAGCTCAATAGGTAAATTTTAGCGAATTAGAACCTACTTTGCCTGGCCTCACAGCTCAGTTGGTAGTAGCTCTGCCTTCTACGCTGTAGGTTGTGGGTTCGATCCCCACCCAGGACAAATATTTGAATGATGAATAGGTACAGATGTTTGTTCTGTGTCTGGTTGTTATTGTGTATTCTATGTTTGTATTTACAAAAAAAATATATATAATTAGTCTAACAGCTATCTGGTTCCCATAGAACAAGCTTTGCTTAGTTTGGGGCTAGATGGCGTTGTGTGAAATGTCCAACAATATTTATTTTGATTTATTTATTTTTGTTACTATATTCGTCTCTTTCAGTCATGCCTGAATCAATCCATAATCATCATCATCTTCCTGCCCTTTTCCCACGTTATGTGCGGTCGGCACAACATGTGATCTTCTTCCATTTCCCTGTATCATTAGTCATCTCAGTACTCACTCCTTTCCTACCTATGTCATCTGTCATGTCATCATGCCTGAATCAATCAGTTATGGAAAACATAATGGAGTTAGTTTGTAAAGTTTCACTCAAACATTTTCCGAGATACGAGTGTGCACCTACTAGTCACTCTGTCGATACTTCGGAATCTTGAGATAATGTTATTTTATTATTTAAACAGATAATCAAGTCTTTATCACATGACTGTTACGAATTTGTAGGAAAAACCCCGATTTGACAGTCTTCACTATATGAGGAGAGTTGTAAGGTGACATTTATGACAATCTACTATATAAAAGGATAAGTTCTGACTGATTTGAATAGATACAACGCACAGCCCAAACCGCCGGACGTACAGACTTGAGATTTGGAGGGTATGTTCGTTTTGGTATGTAGGCGAGCAATAAGACGGGATTTTTGGAAATTCCACTTTTAAGGGGGTGAAAAGGGCTAAAAACGGTTGTATGAAACTTTTTAACGCGCTGTACGATTTTCATGAAACTTTGTGTGCGTAATGTAAATACAAAACAAATGTATACGTGTTTCGAGATTTTTCAATATAACCTTTAAAAAGGGGTAAAATGGGGGCTCAATGTTTATATGAGAACTTTTTAAGGGGTTTTACGATCGGTCTGAATCTTGGTTTAGATACTTTAGATGCAAAATGATGTAAAACGTATATCTTGATTTTACAAAATAACCCTCCAAAAAGGGTTAAATGGGGTGTCAAAGTTTTTTTGACGAGTGGTGTGTTTTGTTTAAAACTCTGTTTGTCTTGGTATGTAGGCGCCCACTAAGACGGGATTTTTGGAAATTCCACTTTTAAGGGGGTGAAAAGGGCTAAAAACGTTTGTATGAAACTTTTTAAAGCGTAGTACGATTTTCATGAAACTTTGTGTGTGTAATGTTAATACAAAACAAATGTACACGTGTTTCCAGATTTTTCGATATAACCTTTAAAAAGGGGTAAAATGGGGCCTCAATGTTTGTATGGGAACTTTTTAACGGGTGGTACGATTGGTCTGAATCTTGGTTTGGATACTTTGAATGCCAAATCATTTAAAACGTGTATCTAGATTTTTCAAAATAACTCTCCAAAAAGTGTTAAATGGGGTGTCAAAGTTCTTTCAACGAGTGGTGTGATTGGTTTGAAACTCGGTTTAAATACTTAATAGGCAAAATAAATGGACACATATTTCTGGATTTCTCAAAATAACCCCTCAAAAAGGGTTAAATGGGGTGTCAAAGTTCTTTTGACGAGAACTCGGTTTTAATACTTAAAATGCAAAATAAATGAACACATATTTTAGGGTTTTCAAAAATAGCCCTCACCAATGGAAAAAAAGGGATATCAAAGTTTACCTATAGGACTTTTTAACGAGAGGTTCGATAGTAGTTTGAAACACAAGTTAGATAAGTACATGAATTGCAAAATAAATGGACACTATTGGTTTTAATACACTACATAGAAACGCTGGTAGGTATAGGTACGCTGTTTAAGAGATGGAAAACATGATGACGATATTGAAAGGAGAGTGAATGCTGGAAATAGTGTGAATAGGGCACTTCACACATTTATGAGCAGTCGGATCGTGTCCAAAAAGGCAGGTCTGGCTGTGCACTTTGGAGTGTTAGTGCCGACATTGATGTATGGTAGCGAAAGTTAGGTATGGCAGAAGAAGCATCAGAGTAGAATAAATGCAGTGGAAATGAGAGCTCTAAGTAGGATGTGTGGTTTAACTTTGAATGATAGAGCGAAGAACAGCGTGATAAGAGAACGTTGTGGAGTGAAAGAAGACGTAGTGATGAAAATTGAGAAGGGTATGTTAAGATGGTTTGGGCATGGAGAAAGGATGGATGAAAGAAGATTGACGAAACAGTTGTATAAGGAGAGTGTGAATGGGACAGTTGGAAGGGGAAGACCTCGGCGTACGTAGGTACCTCGATCAAATTGGGGACGTTTTAGAGAAACGCCAGGTCCAGAGTACCCTAAACCGACGCGCATGTATTAAGAATTTAATGAATGAAATGAATTGAATGAAGCAAAAGAAGTATGTCAGGATCGTAGCAAGTGGAGATCCGTGGTCTCTGCCTACCCCGTCGGGAAACAGGCGTGATTTTATGCATGTATGTATGTACATAGAAAAAGACGGGTTGGTTCGAACACTTATAACTTCAGAACGGTTTTCTTGGTTTTTGATTTGTTTTCATTGTTTTATACAAAACATGAAACGCGGACGAAGTCGCGGGCAATCACCTAGTGATATAAGATACGAATTGCAATGACTCGCGACTCTTCTATCATCTTGTTCTGAAATAAGATGGAAAACCACAACATACGTACTGCTAAATATGTTATTGATTTTAAAATAAAACAATGTTTAGACAATTTTTATCACAAAAAAACCAAAAGGATAAACGATACAATGTAATAAATAAATAAATAATAAATAAATATTGGTGAACATTTTACAATGCCATATAATCCCAAATTAAGCAAAGCTTGTACTATGGGAACCAGATAGTTTAGTACATTAATTATATACATATTTTTTATAAATATATATATATAGAACACTAATAACACCCAAATACAAAACAAACATCTGCGATCATCACACAAATGTTTGTCCTGGGTGGAGATCGAACCCACAACTTACATAATATACTACCTATAGATACATAAACTGGCACTTTATATAAAGGAATACATAACTAAGCGGCTATACCAATTATTATATCAATAGGTACATTAAATCAATAACAATTTTCTGCTTTTGTTATAATATAAAAAAAAACTTTTTCAATGGACACTCAAAATAGTTTAAAATAAAAAGTTTTAGTACTTTAAAATCACAAGGATCATCAAATACACTTAGTTTTGTGTATAGCAAGACGACTCTAAAAATCTAAGTATGTAGTATAAGTATTTCCCAAACAAAGACAGAATAACCAGACCCCTATTAAATAAACATTAGAAGTCTACAAATTTGTAAAAAAGAAACAATACTATGAAGAACTAGCTTCCGCCTACGGCTACGCCCGCGTGGTACCTTGAAAAACAAAAACAAATCTATCCCACGGGAACCATACAATTTTCCGGGATAAAAAGCAGCATTTGTATTATTCCAGACTATAATCTATATCTTTGCCAAATTTCATCTAGATCCGTTCTGCCGTTTCAGCGTGAAAGAGTAACAAGCATACTCGTACATCCAAACATCCATACATTTTTTTAAAGTTTTCGCGTTTATAATATTAGTATGTTTGTAGGTACAATTTTACAATTTTGTAAATTTTCCACCATTACCAATTTGTAAATCGTGGTTTTTTATTAAACAGAAGCTTGTAGAATTGTAGCCGGTTACAATTAATTGTATTTTACAATTTGTAATGTTTATTACATAGGGGCCAGGTAATTATAATGTGAACACTTTCCTGAAACAGGTATTATGAAACTGTTCAATTTGTATGTCGCAAGTGTTCCACTGAATACCAGTATTATAAGCTTAATTAATGGATCTGAAAGGACCTTTATAATGTAATTAAACCACATAATTGATCATCACATGCTCGTGCATTCAATATTACAGTAGGTAAACTTATACAGGGTGTTACCAGGCTACTTACGAAAACTTCAGGGGGTTAAAGTACCCATCAATATAAACAACTTTTTGTGAGAAACTATAACTGTGAGTGCGAAAAAAAAACAGTTGTACGATGCAAAATTTCAAAATGTATGAAATACCTGTTTTTTTCGCTTGATCATGTTTTTTTTTTATACCTGTATTTCCGATATATTCTAATACAAAAGTTTAAGATAAAGAAACGTCTGAGAACACGTGCTAGGGGCCTTACCACGAATTCATAATACATCACCGAATTAGTATTACATTGTTATTTCGTACCATGACCTTTGCAAATTGTATAGAAGTAGTGACGTTTCTATAATGGAATCGTTACGGAATCGTTCTGGAAGACTTCGTGGTTAGGCCCCAGTTACCTGTTAGTAATTTTCATTTACCAGCGGGAATATTGCTACTGGCGGGATTTATGAGTTTACAAGACTTGCTGTTATCTATATCTATATAAGAGCTTAACCTGACTGACTGACTGACTGACTGACTGACTGACTGACTGACTGACTGACTGACTGACTGACTGACTGATTTATCATCGCCCAGCCGAAACCGCTGAAGCTAGAAAGCTGAAATTTGGAAGGTGGTTTCCTTTTATAACAAAACCACCCACTAAGGCGGGATTTTTGGAAATTCCACCTCTAGAGGGGTGAAAAAGGGTGAAAACGTTAGTATGAAACTTTTTAACGCGTGGAGCGATTTTCATGAAACTTTGTTTGTGCACTGTAAATGCAAAATAAATGGACACGTATTTCTGGATATTCCAAAATAACCCTCTAAAAAGGGTAAAAGCAGGGTCAAAGTTATGTAATTTTTTTATTAGTGTGATTTGTTTAAAACTCAGTTTAGATACTTTAAGTGAACGAAGTCGCGAGCGGGACAGCTAGTTTGACATAAAACATAACTGAAAATTGTGTTATGAAAGCTACAAAACATATGACGTGTCTATTTTGATATAATTTATCGCTGCTATCGTATTATGCTGAAACTATCATTGAGACTTTCCATCTTAAGAGTCGATAACGTTGAGTGCCAGTGTAAACCAATTTAAATTGAGCTGGGCCCATTCTATTCGATGATTTCGTCATTGATTGCAACAAAAAATTTTGGTTATCTCGTAAAAATATCTCTTTAAATATACCCTTCGTAAAATAACTTATTATCAACCAATCTTTTATTGCACCATCTTCATGCTATCAGCTTGAAAGACAAGCTCTAAAATCAAGGTTAAAACAGTTTTTAAAATAACAATCTAATATCAAATTGAGTAGAATAGTCTACTTGCCAGCTTCAGGGACGAGTGAAAAGTCTTGTTTAGACGGCTGAAACTGTTGACAAAATTACATCACGTAGCAATTGGTAGCTTAAGAAGGAAATGAAAGACTTGCTGTCCTGCGCTGAGATACTTATGGCTTAATAGAAGTAATACAAAAAATATGATCACGAACGTAATTCCCTGACTTGGTATATATTTTCTCAGATATATAGTTACTTTTGACGACCTCAGTGGCGCAGCGGGCGAGAGTCCGCTTGCGACGCAAGAGGTTGCGGGTTCGATTCCCGCCGCGGAACAAATTTGTGTACGATCTGCAGAAATTTGTTCCGTTGCTCTGGGTGTTTTCTATGTATAATAAAAAATATCTATCTATGTATCTAATCACTAATGTATTAAATATATCAGTTATCTAGTACCTATAACACAAGCTTTGAGTAGCTTACTTTGGGGCTAGATGATGCTGTGTAGATTGTCCAGCATTATTTATTTATTTATTTATTTATTTATTTATTAGATCTTTGAGGATTATCTGAAGAGGGTAGTCCGAGACACGTCCAAACATGATATTTTAGTATTCCGTACGTGACAGGTTGCAAGCCCATCGCCGCTTATAAGCATACTTACCACACAACATCGAATTTTTCGTTCTAGGATATGCCAGTCTCCTCATTATGTTTTCCTTCTCCATACAATAGCACTGGTATATGTATTTTTTTCGAATGGAAAAACACACCTATCTACGGCCAGGTTTGATCACATGACCTTCGGATCGTGAGGCAGGTTACCACTACACCACCTGTGCTTTTTTCCTTATTTTTTCTTCCAGTGATTTCTACAGAATAATAAAATAAAAAATTCCAAAATCTTACACATTTCTTGAAGCATAATCAAATGGTTCAAATTTAGATCCTGAACTAACTGAAGTAGATAAGTACCTACTTCGATTTTTTTATAATAACGAATGAATGATAGTTGCAACTTTTCGTTCTATTGTTATAACTTACTTTTTCATCTTTTTTGTAATAAACAGCTTGGCAGGAAAAAAAATATCAATAAATTTAAAATCAGCTCGGTTATTTAGGCTGCATAGATAATTATCGTCTTTCCTTCTTTTATTTTCCTTTATAATCGCATACAACAAACTACCCAACCACATTTTGAGATGGTCTAAACAAGTCATTACGGAAAAACAAAAGTATAATTTTTTGCTAAAAAATCAAAATACCTTACCTTAAAAATATCCATAGTGAAACGATTCATGAAATCAATGCTAAATACCCACAAAAAAAACAATCATTCACAAATGGACCTTAACTTTCCGCGCGCGTTTTTTATCGGTCCGAGGAGCACACGTCCTTTACCCTCGGTGGTTGCGAGTCAACTGATTTCATTCGGGCTTCCCTTATCACCGCATAATGCCGATAACATTTTATTTTAATACCTGGATAAATGTTTGGCACAGATTTGAGTATAAACTCCACACGTTTATCATAATAAAGGGTATTTTTTTTGTAATTTACATAAGTATTTACATATTGGTGTTCTGTAAGTTTATATGTATTTAAGCTTATTAGTCCGGTGATGGGCTTGTAACCTGTCACGTACGGAATACGAACTACTTTGCAAAATGTGGGCATGTATCAAATGTCATGTTTGGACGTGCCGCGTGCCTCTTACCACCTTCTTTAGATATCCTCAAAGATCTAAGTAACTAAAGATCTGAGGAAGATATTCTACCGAGTCCGGCGATTACAGTCGTGATCATATTATTTATTAGTATTATAAGTTGTTAGTAGGACCCAAGATTTGGCTCATATTCATTTGGAAAAATATAATCATCATTGCCATTAAGCGTGGTATGGTAATTCTTCTGGCAGTGGTCTGAATCATTTTATAGCAGTTTTTAGACATAGGTATACTAACCAATTATGAATGACAAACCGAAAAATTATGTGGTGCCCAGATTCGAATCCACAACCACTGAATCGCAAGAGAACAATGCAACCACGGCGCCACCATTACTAAAATTAATGATTAACAGAATCAAAATAGTTTTTTTTTTTTATTTTAGAATTTTAAACATAGTTTTTATAGTTTCAGACAGGATTTACAAAAACTATAAATGGCATACGATTTTCTGAAATAAGAAAGTAATAATTATAATATTAGTGTGCTGTGTACGATAATAATACTGACCATAGATAAGATTATTGGCTCTATTAATAAAATACTTAAATAAATATATCACAATCTGATATGACTTGTGTTATCTTTAAAGTGGCAGATAAAATGGACTGCTGTCTGTCTGTATTGCTTTATTACAGTGCCAATTTTCAGTAGGTAACTAGAAGTACATACGTTACTGAAACTTTACAATTGAACGCTCCAAAACTTGTAAGAAAATGTATCTACTATATATATAAAAATGAATTGCTGTTCGTTAGTCTCGCTAAAACTCGAGAACGGCTAAACGGATTTATCTTGTCTTGGTCTTGAAATGTTCGTGGAGGTCTAGGGAAGGTTTAAAAGGTAACAAAAACTCGAATAACTGCTGGGAAAACCCTAAAAATAGCCCTTTTCTATTTCCCATACAAACGTTTTCTAAAAAAGTACGAAGTCTTCCGGGTCAGCTAGTCATATAATAAAAATACAAACATCACATATTTGGCACAAGTGTCTACATTTTGAAAGCCCATCGCCGTTTATAAGAATACTAACCTATAACACGCTCCTTTGATGGTTCTAGGGTATGCCGGTTTCCTCACGATGTTTCCCTCTACCGTTTCATAAACTCTTGTGCACGGCCAAGTTTCAACCCACGACCTTCGGATCGAGAGGCAAGGGTACCACCACTACACACCAGTGCTCTATATCAAATAAATCGGTGTATTCAAATGGAATATAATAGTCAGTGATCACACTGGAAAAAAAGCGTAATTTTCAAACAGTGCAATTTAAACTCTTGTACCATCAATGGTACAAATCAATGGTACTACTAACACCAAGGCAAAACTAGGTAGGGAAAATTATGTATTACTAGCAACCGCGCGTGGCTCCTCTCGCAACCATACCGAATAAAAAATAACCCATGTGCTATACCAAGTTTCATCCAGCTCCATCTAACTATCCATCCAAACTTTCGCATTTATAATATACGAAAGATTAAAGAAAACAAAGATTTAAAAATACTAGTTCTTTCAAACCTCTCAACGACTCTATATTAATATTAATACGTAAAAAAATGTACTAAAGTGACCTTTTAGATCCCCTAAAAGTTCGCCCAAAAAAAAAGTCAAAAATAAGCTCCCAGTTAGTTTATATAAAATCACGAGCTTTCCAATTCCCCACGGGATATCGTCTAAGCTGGCCTGAATAGCCTCATTACGTACCACTTCGTATCCACGCTTACAAAGTTAAGAGACGAAGGTTTCCGATCGACCCACCAGACATCCCCATAGATGAGCGCATCGGAAATAAACCTCTCTGTTAGTGACTTTAAGGGCTTAACTTATGTAACTGGGTAGGAGTGTGGAAACCACTGATATTAGTGTTTTAAAAAATATAAATAAAAAAAAATATGATCACGACTGTAATCCCCGGGCCCAGTAGATCTTTTGTTACTTAGATCTTTGAGGATATCTAAAGAGGGTAGTCAGAGGCACGTCCAAACATGACATTTGGTACATACCCAGGTTTTGCACAGTAATTAACCAATAATAGATTCACATGATTTAACATGCGTTTTGTTGACCGTAAAGACACAAGTGTAGCCGTTTTTTTTCAACCTGTTCCCACTGCTGGGCAAAGGCCTCCCCCAAATCACGCCAACCATATCCTTCTATTAAATAATAATTATTTTGTCTATTCGCCCCGTAATTTTACTAGTTACAAATATTTCTGTTCTCATTCACATTGCGTCAAACGTCAAATTGCATACCTATCGAAAAAGTATTTGGGTAAGTATATAGGTACTACACTTATTTTAAGGATATTCATTGTATTCTAAGGCACGTCTTGTCAAAGTCCCGAAAAAGCAATTCAACAACATTTTGATATTTAATTTACAGAATAAGTATTTTCAGCAATATTCCTACGGATCAAATTGCTATTATTTTGTTGTAATTTCTATACATTTTTAGTATAAGTGCAACGAACCAAGTATTATAATAACTACTTATCTGAATTAAGATTGGTGCGGAATCTTAGAGCAAAGGTATATGGAACACAAGATTTTGAGGAGAAATAAATAAAAAAGTCTTGTTAAAAATATATTTATATAAAAACTCAATCAACAATGGCATTTGCATGAACACGCCTATTGAAACGTATCTTTTAAAGATATTTCTTGTAATTACATATTTATATATATACTATTGACTAAATAAGGCAGGTAGTTCTATTCTAACCTTCCAGAAAATGTTATCCCATTTTAATATTTGTCTTACCTATCACCTGTTTTATTTCAATCTTTTGCGAAAAGCTCGCAAAGTGGTATACCGTTTATTGGCAGACAGGTTTTCATAGAAACTTGTCAATTTATCCCCGTAGGTAAAAAAAAATATTTTGTTAAAAATCTATAAGAAATTCTCAACAAGAAGGTTCCCATCAAAACGATAACGAGAATTAAAAATGGGTTCAATCGAAAAAAAATGTGGGTCGAAACGAGAGGCACTCGTTTGTATGGGAAACCTATATTTGGGATACATAAATTCAATTTAACCTCACAAAAGTAAGGTTAAATTAAATTCAATAACATAAAAAAAATTTTACAAATGGCACAATAAATAAAATAAAGCACTAACTAATCCTGAAGAATATAAGAGACTGATATATTATATACAATTTTACATTCCATACTATTCGACCAATCTCATCGACAAAGAAAAACTAAAATTTTCAAATTACCAGTCGAATGGTATAATGTTGAAATTTAAATCAAAATGTACATAATTATAGTCTTTAATTATTAATAGCCCTAACAATATACAGACAGAATCATACCTATGTAAAATGTCACCGTTATGTACCTCATCTATTTTTAAACTTACGCAATCTGAACACATTATTACGAGTATTAGTGTTAAACGGGTATTTATCGTGTATTATTTGTACTTACCTATTTTTCCCGATTTATTTTTCCAGAAAAATAGGTAAATAAAACGTGATAAATACCCATTTACTAATAATAGTAGTTATGTACCTCTTTAATAAATTATAGCAAATTCAATCTGATAATGCAAACAATTTTTGTGTAAAAAATTCAGAAAATCCTGTAACCAAATTCTAGAAAACAGAAGATATAGACAGAGAATGTAGACGTCATTATTGTTCCTCGCTCAGTCGAAATAAACCAGAAATTACACAAACTGTCTGAACCCGTTTCTTTGCAGATAAGGGCTATAATCGTAAAAACAGAAGGTCGGTTTTAAGAAGTACGCCCTTGAAATGGCTATTTTATCACAACAATAAAATAAACCTTAGCTAGTCTTAAACTTAATTTTGTTTTTCAGGCAAAATATTTTATTTTTGCTACATTTATATTATTGTACCCAGTATCTGTACAGGGTGTCTCATAATAATGTGTAGCGTTAGAATTAAGTAGGTTATTGAAGCGTGGCATCGTGGAAATTTATTAGAAAATATTTAAAAAGAAGACCAATAATCTCAATGTTTTTTTTTCAAACACATTGCCGACGCGTGGACTACCAAACTTTCCACGAAATTCTTTTGTGGAATAGTACTAATTATTTATCATCCTTTTCAGTTACATTCAGTTTTTTCTTAAAGCCAAGTTGACACGATCAGAACCAGCTCGGACCGAGTGAACTCGGATACCTCTTCGGAAGCAACTCGGATTGTAGCAACCTCTAAGTGGGCTCGGATTAGAGGTTACTACAATCCGAGTTGCGTCCGAGTAGGTATCCGAGTTCACTCGGTCCGAGCTGGCTCTGATCGTGTCAAAGCGGCTTAAGCTATTATTCTACACCCTGTATTAATATTCCTTCTTCCATCAGCAGAATCCAGGGTTGGTATGCTCAATAACACATCGCTTACAGTACTTCTTGACGGCTCTGTACCCTCGTAACGTCACAGGTGTATCCTGGATATTCAGCTGACAAAGTCCTCGGCAGTAATAAGCCACTGCTTCCAAGCCATCGTCTCCGACCAGCTCGCATCCTCGGAGAGCCAGCTTCTTCAGGTTGGGACAGCAGCGCGCCAGGATCTGAAAGGATTTTTTACATTTATAGACATGTAAAGTTGATATGTCACTGTCAATAGTACTCTCTAACACGAGTAGTGAAGGAAAACGTGATGAAACTGGCATTTTACTTCCTAGTGCGGAAATTAGACTTTCTGATCAGGAAGCTATTGTAGAACCTAACAATTTGAAGACATTGACAATAGCTCAGTCGGTAGTAGAGTTTGCCTTCTGCGCTGTAAGTTGTGGGTTCGATCCCCATCCAGTACTAACATTTGTGTGATGAACGCAGATGTTTGTTCTGTGTCTGGGTGTTATTACGTATTCTATGTATATATGTATTAACAGAAAAATGTATATAATTAATCAACTATCTGGTTCTCATAGCACAAGCTTTGCTTAGTTTGGGGCTAGATAGCGTTGTTTCAACTGTCCACCAATATCTAAATTTTAATTGTGTCAAATGCACACAAGGAGCTTAATATATCACTTTAATCATTTCAATATACTTGTTCAAAAGACATCTATAAGGGGATTAAATATCCATGAAGACATTAAAATGGTTACCTGTAAGCCAGCTTCCGAGACATCCGTAGCCCCTAGGTCCAGGGCCCTCAGCCGGGAACAGCCCCTGGCCACCGATTCCACTCCAACATCCCCCAGTGCACCACAACCTCTCGCGTTCAGGTATCGTAGCTTATAGCATCGACGGGCCAGCGTTCGGACACCGGAATCTGATACCTGTGACGAGAGAACAAGATTGGTTTTAGCTTGGAGGTATCATAGCTTTTAGCATCGACGGGCCAGCGTTCGGACACCGGAATCTGATACCTGTGACGAGAGAACAAGATTGATTTTAGCTTGGATATTTTAGCGCGGGGATTCAGTAGGCATATGAAAATTTGTGGTCACTGTCTATCCCGTCGTGTAGTGAGTGATGAAAATATAAAGACAATCATCATCATCATCTTCTTGCCCTTTTCCCACGATATGTGGGGTCGGCACAATATGTGATCTTCTTCCATATCCCTCTATCATTCGTCATCTCAAAAAAATAAAGCCTTACATTTTTTTTAACAAATTATAGTCATTACTTTTGCACCACCCTATCTATCTGTTACTATGTGAACTACACCACCACGACAGAAAGTGGGATGATAATTCCCCTTTTTACTTTTAGGGGCAGTGAACCCAATTTTATTTTTAAATCCGTTGAGGACCATCCAAATAATTACTTGTAGACGCCTAGGGCCTTACTAGATAGAGTCTTTACCACAAGCTCATCGGGCAATAAAAATAATATTACTTTGATATTTCGTACCATGACTATCAAAATTGTATTGAAGTAGTGTTACTTCAAGCTTGAAATGTGACGTTTTTGAAACACGATGGTTTGTAAGAGCTAGTGGTAAGGCCGTGATAGAATGTTTTTACTCAAACAAAATCGAAATCTACAAAATTATAAGTACAGTTGACCCAAGGAGTCGCGCTGTTGTGCAGTATCGTTTTTCGGGAGCAATTGGAGGTATGGAGAGGGGTGGTGGGACTGTACATGCGCAAACTCGCACCTGTGGCTAACTTCACGAATGCCTAGATCCGTTGGATGAACTGTACCTTCTTATTAATTGACCATTAGAGCATGTAGAGGCATTTTCCTCCAACGAACTCTGAGTATAACTGAGCCAATAAGTAAGTAGATAAAAGTCTGCTGATTATAAAGTCTTGTGATATTTATGTCAATGATATAGGGTTTAAAATACAGTGATTCGTAATTTTTCTTTTATTTTACATTAGCAGATACGAATAATACATGCGTATGTAGGTGTGTAGGTACAAGTTTATTATGAAATTTCCGTAGGTAGTTGGGCCAACAACTGTATTATTCAAATTCTAACCGAAAATTACAATTTTGCTAAGAGCGCTTTACAATGCTTTTCCCTTTTATCCGGAAGTAATATATAGTGTTAGGAATGAAAGGGGCGTGTGAGATAAACTAAAGGATTTCCATGGATTTTAGACGCTGAATTTGGGAGAATCCGAATAAAATTACGCTTTTAACTTCTAGCGATTGAAAAAATCGGCAGATTTTATATGCTAGTCACGATCAACGTAATATAAAAAATCTATATTTCCTCAAGAGTCTGCGAGTTACCATTAATTGCTTTCTGCTCGATAAAGTGTTATATATTTTATCCACACCAAACAAAAACAGCAAAAGTTTCGTAAAATTGGGTTGAATTTCATGAAATAAGTTAAAAAACCTGAAGGTAATTGAAAATAGTTTTTTACAACCGCCCTATTGCATTTTTTCACATTTCATACAGCCTAAAACCAAAACATTCGAAGGTATGTGTTGTTAGTATTCTTATGGGTTTGCAATCTGTCACGTACGGAATACTAATCACTGTGCCAAATGTGGTCATGTGCCAAATGCCATGTTTGGACGAGCCCCTGACTACTCCCTTTATAAATCTTCAAAGATCCATGAAACCTTTTTATTCACTTGTCATAAAAATATTTTCATTCGACCAAACATTTTTCCCAGAATTCAGTTCCAATCACGAATGCTGTACGATATTCGATTCTAAATAATTCCTTTACGTTTTGTCTTTTCTTTTTGTTTTTCCAATTAATAAAATATGTTTATACGATATATTTCCTGTATTCAGCGCGTTCCAACAAAAAGTACACCTAGATCAATGATGGGCAAACTACGGACCATCTCGGGAAAAAACTAGTAACAACCAATTATAAAAATCTTGCCCGCATTACATTACATAGGTTTTATTGGGCCCTTGACGAAAGAGCTGTCTCAACTCTGCAACAGATGAGAGTTACCAACTTTTTTCTACAAAAATACTGATACTAGGTACTTTACTTTCATGAACACATTTCTATTCTTCATTCGAACGAAGCCTCGATCTCTTTGATCCTAAAGGGATTTATTGTCCGGTCCGTAGCGTTCCCAGGAATCCGCAATTATCCCGAATTATCCGTAATTCCTAAATCTCGAGACAGTCTCTACTCCGACAAGTTACTGACATGGAGTAATTATTTAGATTCTTTCCTTCTTGTATTTTGATTCATCTATTTTTATGCCCAGGCTCTTTGAGGATATGTAAAGAGGGTTGTCATAGAAGCACGTCCAAACATGATCTTTGACACATGCCCACATTTTACACCGTTATATCATCTATTTTATCGCATTTAATTAATTTCCTAATGTTTTAATAGTTATTCTGCTATTCGAGACGGACACAAACACAACAAATTAAAATCCACGAAAATCAGTCCAACCGTTCTAGAGTTAATAAGTGTTCGAACAAAGTGAACAAACCCAACTTGGTTTTATATAATCTATCGTGCATTTGTCTCGTATTTATATGAGAAATAGTTTAGCTTTTTCTCAGAACCTTTTTAGCTTACCTGAGTACACTTAGCCACAGAAAGGTACCGTAGTGCCTGCCCTAACTTAGCCAGCTCGTACAACCCGAAGTCCGTCACCCCGGTACAGTCAGACACACTGAGTTCTTTCAATGCACAGTACGCGGGAATCCATCTTACGCCAGCATCTGAAAACAATATACTTCTGTAGATACTGATTTAGTTTTCCACTTTTGGCCGGCTGATGCGACATCTTTGCACATCGTAAATTTGATGACTGTACTTTGGAGTTATTAAATCTATTTGGAATAAAATCCATGTTTCCAAATATGTAGTTCGATCCGTCAGTATAACAATTTGGAAAAAAAACATCCAAACAGTTCGACTATCGAACTACTGGTAGGACTGGATGGAATAAACGGATTATACAGATGTTACCATACTACTTCCGAAAACTTCAGGTTGGTTCGTTTTCACAGTGTTGGTTTCTTAGAAAAAGTTGTTTATATTAATGGCTACTTTAACCCCCTGAAGTTTTCGGAAGTAGTCTGGCAACACCCTGTAAGTATAACTATCAGCTTCATTATAACCAGCCAGACAAAAAAGTGACAGCGCTCTCAAACGGTGAAGGAAAACATCGTGAGGAAATCCGTGAGTATGTTTACACAGCCTCAAGTAACATAAAAGTATGTAGCTAATTATTTATTTAAAAAATCAAAATCCCAAATGTGATTGAAAATAGCTTATTCTTACAACTGCCATATTGGATTTTTTGTCATTTTCTATAAAGCCTAGATCTCGTGAATCAGACTATTCCAAGGACACCTCAATGTCAAAATCCGTTCAGCCGTTTGGGCCAGAGCGAAAGCCAAATGAACTCAAATAAATAGGTCAAACACACTATCCCCCTTTGCAATCGGGTAAAAAGTACCTTCCATTAGGAGCTATATCCTGGAGATTTCTTTTTGAATATAAAAAACCAGAACACGTAAAGGTATGTCAGGCATTTCAAACTGAAATTCAAATGCTCCAATTCCCATATCAGGATCTAGCTGGATAGACTGAATGATATTTACATGTGTCTTTACACATACACCCGGTAGCCGTCTAAAAGAGCTCGAAAAAGTAGTAAGTATGCTAAAAATATTCACACTTTATTACGTTACATAAATTCGACAATGTTGACAATTTGTTTTACCCAACTGCGAAGAAGGGGTATAAGTACCTACTTATGTATGTGCTGTATGTGTATGTATTTATGTCTGTTGGTTCAATGTGAGTGACATAGGCTATATAAAATGTAAAAAAAACAATATGGCGTCTGTAATAAGCCATCAATTACTTTCATCCGGTTTTTTTTAAATTTTTGCAATAAATATTAGTTATTAAAATTATTTTATCGGATAGAAAGCAACCGTGCACATGTGAGAAGACTAAGAACTCGTTTTGAACCCATGAAGCGTGAAATTACAAGTAGGTAACTGTAGGTACTTTATGTCAAAGTAAGCCGCTCAAGAAAGTGGATTAATAGCATAATCACCGAGTAACTTTCAATGATCATTTCTATGGTAAGGGTAACTCTTTACATTGCCAACTTGTAACTAAAGCTAGTGCCACATAACGAACTATGGATGTAAGTTCCTTTGAGTGTCGCTGTAGCACAAATGGTTGGACGGATTTTGATAAATAAAATATCATTGGATTCTTCTACCTACTTCTTTTTTATTTGTTATCTGTCTCTTGGAGATCAATTTTTCCAGTGTCTAGTGTAACGTCACAGAGACTTGTCAATTTTAAACTTGAATGAGAGGATTTTCTGCGGTGCATTTGTCTGACAACTACGTCGCTCTGGTTTTTATATTATTTCTCGTGTTATTTTGAGTTTTATTGCGTAATTTTGGTGGTTATTTTGCCAATAAAGCCCGGGTTCTTGACGCGAGTGTAAAATATGTGAATTAGAGTGAATAGTTCTCTTCAAATTCCATCGGAGGAAATCCCGAGAATTTTCAACAAAACAGCCATCTTTTGTTTAAAATTGACTTGACAACTTGACTATGACTCTGTGACGTTGACAATACTTATAAATAAATACACTTGACACTGGCAAAATTGTTCTCTAAGAGACAGATGCCATAATTGAAGAAGAAGAAGAAACTTGAATGAATTTAGGAAGGAACTATTGACTTTAATTCACTTATTTCACACCCGTGCCAAGAACGGGCTTTTTAGGAAAAACAACCACCAAAATTTCACAATGTAACAAAAGAAAATTTAAAGACTAGAGTGATAATGTTCACAGTCGAAAGCATCAGAAGCAAATCCTGTTGTTAGATTCACCTAGATCACAGTGGAGTGACATTAGTTTTTAGAGGCACCATCAAACATCCTAATAACCACATGTGTTTTTCTATTCGAACAATTTATGTGCGAAATGCCAGTGCACTTAAGCGGCGAAGGAAAACATCGTGAGGAAAACGGCACACCCTAGAACCAAAAATTCGAAGGTGTGTGTTATAGTTTACTATTCTAATAAGCGGCACGGGCAAACCGATTTTGGTTTTTTTATTTTTCTTTGAAAGGTGAATTAGTCGGGAGTGTTTTTAGCTATCGTTGATGGAAATCCAAGATGGCCGCCGCTACAAAATGGCGGATTACATATTTTTTCACAACTCCCTCAATAAAGGTATCAAATAAAAGGGCTTAAGTAGTAGAATACCATACACTATGACAAATTTCAAATCCAAGATGGCCACCACAAAATGGCGGGCAAAATTTGTGTCGGGGGTTTTTAAATTTAAATTAACTTGTTACCTGTGACTAGAGTGCATCTTCTAAGGTATAGGTACTGCAGGGATGGGCATGTGTGTAACAACGCACACAGGCCTGCATCAGACATGTTGGCGCAGTCCGTCAGATCTACGTACTCTACTGGGGGTCTCCTGGCCCCGAGCCGGGGCTCCAGCCACGCCCATTCAGGCCAGTCCAGGTTTGGGCAGCCTGGAAGGTAGATAGAGTCAGATCAGTCTAAAAATGCACGCCCCTGCAATTTATTTGCTACTCTATTTCCTCTACATGCGGTACAAGTACAAGTGGAGGGGCGTGCATTTTTAGATTGAATCATCTCTACATTTATGAATAAATTTTGTTTCTCACCTCTCACTAAGTCTTTTAAATCTTACTTTTTTTTCCCACGCTAAAAACTAAGCTTTTAACAGGAATACAGATTTAAGGGGACAACGACACGTGAAATTTTGACTTCCCGTTGTCCCCGTCTCCGAATCTACGTAACGGGGACGACGGGAAAGAAATTTTATCACGTCCCGCTGTCCCCGTGAAGGGGACAAGGCGTACGGGGACAATGGGCATACACGGTTTAGGTAGGTCCTATTTCGCAATTTCCTTGTTCCGAAAAAACCTTTCAAAGTTCAAACCTCTAGTTTTGCAATAAGACCTTTTTTATAGAAACTGTACACTTGACCACTTGTCTGTTCTCTTATTTGTGCCTCCCAGCTCAGTTGGTAGTACCTAGCTCTACCTTCTGCGCTGTAGGTTGCGGGTTCGATCCCCAGCTCGGATAAACATTTGTTTGTTCGGTGTCTCGGTGTAATTATGTATTCTATATGTATTTACAAAAAGTATTTGATTAATCTATTAGCTATCTGTGGGGCGATTATGGATCTTTGCTTACAATCAATGTCAATACGTTTTCATTGTAATCAAGTGATTTGGTATTACATAAGGTTGTTTATTCAATCAATTTGATTGACATTTGACAAGTGTTGATTGTATCAGAGTTCCGTAATCGCACTACTGATTCCCATAGTACAAGCTTTGCTTAGTTTGGGGCTATATTTCGCTGTTTGAAACGTCCACCAATATTTATTATTTATTTATAAATGTTTACAAAACTTGTAGATAACGCGTTTATAACAAAACATGTTTAAGACTCCGTATATGTAGGTAGATGTAAGCGCGGGGTCGCGAAATAATAGAAGTCTTTTAAAAATAGTTAACTAAAATTACGGCATCGAAAACAAGTACAGATAATGGAACTATTTTTTCAGGCTTCAAAATGTATTTGGAGTAGGTATTACGAGTATTTGCATATGTTGCTTTGTGGGATTTACGTTAAAAAAATGAAAATATTTTATCAACTCGATACGGCCTCTATGAATATTTTAGTTTCTGTGCAAACTGTGTTTTCTTTTAGGATATTTTAGGTCTGATATTTATTTTATTTTTATCTATCTGTGCAGTTGTACCTACTGTAATCTGTGTACAGTTGTATATATATAAATACAGTAGAACCCCGTGAAGGAAAACATCGTGAGGAAACCGGCACACCCTAGAACCAAAAATTCGAAGGTGTGTGTCATAGGTTAGTATTCTTACAAGCGGCGATGGGCTTGCAACCTGTCACGTATGGAATACTAACTACTGTGCAAAATGTGGGCATGTACCAAATGTCATGTTTGGACGTGCCTCTGACTACCCTCTTTAGATATCCTCAAAGATCTAAGTAACTAGAGATCTGAGGAGATATCTACCGAGCCCGGGGATTACAGTCGTGATCATATTTATTTATTTTATTTATATTTTAGAAACGTAGTATATTGAAGAAAAGTAAAAAAAAAGTCAACATAAAAAGAGTCCACATACATATTTCTGTCTCTTTCTTTGGTTGTTTGCTCTCTGAAAATACTGAACAGATTTTCATGTAGGTAGTTTTTATAGTTTGAACATAATTCGTAGCAACAATATGGACTTCGTATCATTAAAATAAGATGGCGAAAAAAAATTTCTAGATCCTAATCTGTAGATTTTACCAGTGAGGTCGATATGCCTGAGAGCAGCCAGGTCTGTGACGAGAGGGGCCATTGACCGCGCGTCAATGCTGCTGGAAGTCGTGACTGCCAGGTGAGTCAGGTTTCGGAAAGTGGCTGCCAGTAGCTGGGCACTTGCCACCGTCACCTGGAACCAAAGATAAACCTTTTAGACTGAAGGGTACTTTTCAACCAAAGTACTTACTGGCTTTCAATCAGAATAGTGACGCGAAAATGTCATCATCATGAAAACAGACATGAGTGAATTTGACATACCAGATACCAGGATAGCAGAAACTATGGAGAGCTATTTCACTGTAGATTCACAAAGAATCAAAAGATCACACGGTACGCGAAAATCCTTCCTAGTTCATGCATTTCTGGTACTCGGACTTCTACATTTCGAAACTTTTTTTGGGGTAAGTGCTCCGAAGAGTTAATATAAATAATATAATAAATAATCAATATGATTAAAAATAGTCAATCTACAGTGTAAGAAAAAATAGAACCGGGATTTCTGGAAAAAAGTCAAACCCACTGCTGAGTATAGTAGGTACGTTTCTTTTTCAAGTTTTGTCACACACCGTCAACCCAAGAACGTGTCGCAAAAATGTTTAATCATAATATATTTTTATAACAAAAATGTTCTTTTTTCTTATCGTACCACTAGTTTTTTCGAACCAGTGTAGTGAAAGAATTAAATTGCACTTCAGAGCCTTTTATGCACTTGGCACTGTCTTCGAACTTGTTAGATTCTACATCTGTTTCACGATGTTTTCCTTCACTATTTGAGAGTTCTTGTACAAAATAAGGACACCTTTCCTTTAAAGTGCGCCTCACTGTCTTTGAACTTTTGAGATTCTACAGGCCGGTTTCTTCACGATTTTTTTTTTTCTACCTTGCTAAATACTTACAGCACAATTCTTCGCTCTCCACTCCTTCACAGCATTAACGCAGGGTCCTGCCCTGGCCCCAGCACACCTGGCGGCCACCTCCAGAGGGCCAGCTGCTCGGATCCTGCGCCACGCTTCAGGCCTGGACGTAAGTCTGGTCACCAGCCGCGCCCACCGCCTGCAGACCCGAGCCATGCGGCATAGATCTGACACCTGAAAGAGAGCGCATTGAAATAATTTTGGTAAATAGTTACAAGTACATCAAATAAAAAAAAAGATTCAATATTTTCAAAAAGCGTGACTCGAACCCACGACTTTTTCTGAATCCGGGCAACACCCTACTAAAGTACTAACTAGGAGTCGCATCCATTTCAAAATTTTAAATCGTTTTAAATTAATTTGATGTTATTATATTATGATTTAGTTAATTCGCTTTAAAAATAAAATGGAAAAGAAATAATCTAGAATTTATAAACTATCTGCATTAATATTATTATTATAAAGAAATAAAGTTTGTTTGTTTGTATGTAGGAGGTAATCTACAGAACTACTCATGCGATTTCCGATTTTTTTTAATACAAAAAGACTAACCTATGACACACACCTTCCAAATTTTGGCTCTGAGGTATGCTCGGTTTCCTCACGATGTTTTCCTTCACCGTTTAAGAGCACTGGCATTGCGCTCATAAATTTTTCAAATGGTATAACTTATTGATGCACTACCATGCTTGAACCCACGAAGATCGTAAGGCAGGGCTGCTACCATTACACCACCAGTGCTCTTAGCTGGATGTATGATTACCTGAGGCGCCATCGACAATCAGCGCTGCATCAGCCACCATGTGTGCTGCTGCAGCTCATGCTGAATGGTTGCATATTTTATAGTCACCTTAGCAACGCTTTATAATTAAACCTAAGATATCTGTACGTCTACCATGAGTTGTCACATTTAGATCGGCTGACGTTACTACAGTAGTAATAGTACGTTACTATGACATCTGTCAAAATTGTTACTCATGGTACCAATTTTTAATCAAGTTAATGAAGCACAAACTACAGTCGCTGTAGTAAACTACGTGACTCATGGTGCGTTTTAGTACCCAACTATCCGCTAGAGGCGCTGTACAAGTTTTCATACAATTTTTTAACTACAGTCGCTAGCGAGTGTATATTGTGAAAACTCATGGTAGACCTACTGTAACGTGACGTCAAATAAATGATTACTATTCTATTCAATAGAATAGAACACTACCTCAAGGTATGATAAGATTTTAAGCCATAGAGCATCATTTAGCGTAGCATCTCGCTGTTGAAGTCTTCTTCTTGGTGGGTGTCCTTCAGCAAGTGTGTGGTAACCCTGGTCTAGGCTTAGCTCGCTTAGGTCTGCGGTGAGGGATAGGGCCGGCTCGGGGGGCGGCGGGGGGCGCCGGCGAGCCCCTCCGCATACTCCAGGCCCGGAACAGCTCCCTGTCGACATCTTGAGAACCTGGAAAGAAAAGAGAACGATGTGAAAGAATTGTATTGATTCAGATGTAAAAATGACAATTTTTTTTTTGGGTTGCTCGTGTGGGCTGTGCGTACTACTTTTAGGGCTTTGTAGGGCTTTTTATTTGCGGGTTTGCAGTTCGTAAATATTATATCGAAACTCTTTTCTACGTGTCTAGATGCAAATCATAAAATGTGACAATAGGATGAGTTGACCGATTCATAAATGCATTAGGTGAACTTATCCCGCGGTAAAAGTTGAAAGCGGCCTCAGTTGACTAAAGACCCGGCAGGGAGTGGAAGGGAAAGATTGAAGACTATAAGTATATTTAAAAAAATGCGCGAAGGTAAAGTCGCGAGATTTTCTAGTTCATTATAAATGGCTGTTTGCAAAGCTGTCGACGTGTTTGTATAATTAATATAGCAATAATATTAATGTCCATTGAACGCGAGATAAACTCACTGTTAATACGGGTTTGGAACAGTCAGCCAAGAGTCTACTATGTGATTAGTTTAATTAAATTATCAGCAGAAATTCTATCGTTTTTCTCTATAAGCTCAGACATGATAGGCACTCTTGTCTTTTCCGTATCGTTTTTCTTTGTATGATCTCTATTCTTGGACTTTACACTACGATAGGTAGGTACTCTATTTATTTTTGAAGTAAAATTTCGTCATGCACGTAATAGATTTATATTTATATATATGATTTATAATATGAAATAATACCAAATTATTTAAATAACATTAATTTATTGACATCTAATTGGGTCTATGCTACAAATACTTTTTAACATTAACGTAAAATATTCAAGACCACACATTATCTAATCCACTAAGTTATCGAAATTATTTAATATAAAATCATATCACAAAAAGAAATCATAAAATAAGATCCAAATTAATTTAATGAAATAAAATGACAAACCGTACCTTATTATGATCTTTAAACCAACAATAGCCAGGGATACACTACAAATAATATTATATATAATACATTTTAACTATATAATTTTACTTAGCTTGTTATTCCGTAGTGTTGGAGCTCTGCTCGGTTTGAAAGTTGAAGACAGAATGATGTCGCTTACCAAGCGGCAGGGCCTTTTATACCAAGACGTAAACAAGTGACGTCACAATCGCCTGTTGGGGCATTTGTTTTATAAAAATGAAAACTAGAGCTTTTTGAACCGGGATTTTTGCTAATATGTTTATAAAAAGCTTTACTGATCACTTCTACAAAACAATTAATACATAATATGTGTTATTTACATAGTTATTTACTGATATTCTAAAATCATGTAATAAACCTTATATATTTTACTAAATTCCTTCTATTTAGACAGAAACTACATCGAAACATCATCATCATCATCACAGAAGTCACATACACATATTTATTTTTGTTATTTGGAGTATATTATTTGAAATAATCTATCACGGCCAAACTGACCAGTACTTCGATCTCGAAGTACACAACCATTATTATTTGTGATCTCTAGACTTGCCATACAACACCTAATCACCTGCTACACCATGAGTACCAGTGAAGTATCAGACTAGGGACCGACTAGCAGTTTATTATTATTTGTGATCTCTGGACTTGCCATACAACACCTAATCACCTGCTACACCATGAGTACCAGTGAAGTATCAGACCAGGGACCGACTAGCAGTTCATTATTATTTGTGATCTCTGGACTTGCCATACAACACCTAATCACCTGCTACACCATGAGTACCAGTGAAGTATCAGACCAGGGACCGACTAGCAGTTTATTATTTGGCTTGTGAACTTGACATATTAGCCCTGCCACCCGCTGCTAGTGACATTCAAGCTAACATCAGAACAGAAGCGACCAGCGGAAAACTACCTAAATATGTGTATGTTCCCATTTTATACATTTTCTCATTTACTTAACTACATTTTGTTATAAGTATTACTCAATTCATAGTTTTATTTAGTATAACAGTATCATATTAAATTATTTTTTTTTATTAAGATGTTTCTATTAGAAGTAATATTAACTCCATAGTTTAATCAAGCTTTATATTTTAGTAGGTATATTAATCCATCAGTCAATAAGTATTTAATAATTAAACATTTTACATAATAATCTACTAATCCATAGTCCCATTTAGTATTGAATTAAACATTTAACATCATAATCTATCACGGTAATACATCATGACAATAATATTATGGTAGTTCAAAAGAAACGTTTTGTTCAATCCATTCACCCGGCCAGAGTCGCAATTTTTCTTTAGCTACTGTAATGTTTCGCATGTTATTGTTACCTCACAAGGAAAACCTATCATTTTGCAATTGTTCTATTATCTCGTAAGGACCTTTATATTTTGAATTTAGTTTATCATGACGTCTGTGATCTTGACTTACATAAACGACGTCTCCTATATTGTACGTTTTATTGGTTCGTCTGGTTGTATCAAAACGCTTCTTGAACTGGTTAGCAATATTTACAAGAAGTTGCTGAGCTAATTCCCTATCAGTATTTACGTTAATTGAAAGGTCTCGAGAGCTATCGGCTACATCATTATTACAGGATTGTATACATGGTATTTTTGCCTAAATACCGATTACAAGACAACCTTCTATAACACGTTCGGCCAATCTGACGCTTCATTACACATAGTACTGATCATATCACTAACAGTGGAAACAGCGTTCTATCTGACCGTTACTTCTTTTCTTCAAAAAGAGCCTGGACTTGGTTACTACCTACTAAAGTTGGCGCGTCGATCCGAAATGACTAAAGAGGGTGACTCGAATAAGGTGAAAGTATCACGGATAATTGGTATTAATTCATCTGCACTTAGGTTTAACGTTTTTAGGAGACGAAATTTGGTAAACCCATCAACTATTAGAAAATATGTTTATAACCCTCATTAGATTGTGTAAAGGGTCCCGTACAATCCATTTGTTTTCGCCTTACTCTACTCCCCGTATTATGTGTTACTATTTCTATGTCATGGTAATCTACACAATTTCGACCAATCAAGAGATCGTATTTAAACTTCTTATTCTTAACAACAAACATATCAAGTTCTATATAAATATCCTCAAACCTAACAGGGACAGTTTTTTTTTCGAACACCTCTAGGCTGCCACAACCTATTTCGTTAAAACACAGAGTATGCGGATGAATAGAGCATTTTTAACGTTTAGCAATAGATTCCTTAACAATACAACAATTAAGGGTCATTTTTAGCCTTGACATAACTTGAAAAGAACGATATTAGCTCAGAGGTTGTCTTTACATTACTATTGAATGATGCCATTCTAACATTAACGTCCGTATAACTACCGTAAAATAATTCATTGAGTTGATTTTCTGTAAAAGCCATTTTTGTGTTGCGAAGCAAACGAATCTTTTCTCTTGCAAATTCATAGTAGGTATCGGCTGTCTGATATAAATGATACAGCAGTTGACAGTTGTTCAGCAAGATTGCATTTTCAGGGTACAGATCAGCGAGGTCAGTGCGAAACTTTTCCCATGTTCTACCCTCCGTTTAGGGTTCCCATGAGTCAAAACATTTTAATACAGACCCCCTGAGGGTCTTACCTGCTTTTGCAACGGTTGCCAACTACTCCATCCAAATTCCTTCGAAAGCTCTTCGATGTCCTTTACACCACCAATGGTTGTGCTGTTGTCATGTCACACGTAGCTGGGTCGAAAATGGGTAGCGCCACATCTTCCATCAGTTCGTCGTTTATGCCAGGGTATCTCGTATAGCCTTTAAGATGTCAGTCAGGAGAGCGGGATCTATTCTGAAACTTAGACACGTGAGTATTAGTAATGGAATTACATAGATCCCACTTCTGATAATAGATTTATATTTATATATATGATTTATAATATGAAATAATACCAAATTATTTAAATAACATTAATTTATTGACATCTAATTGGGTCTATGCTACAAATACTTTTTAACATTAACGTAAAATATTCAAGACCACACATTATCTAATCCACTAAGTTATCGAAATTATTTAATATAAAATCATATCACAAAAAGAAATCATAAAATAAGATCCAAATTAATTTAATGAAATAAAATGACAAACCGTACCTTATTATGATCTTTAAACCAACAATAGCCAGGGATACACTACAAATAATATTATATATAATACATTTTAACTATATAATTTTACTTAGCTTGTTATTCCGTAGTGTTGGAGCTCTGCTCGGTTTGAAAGTTGAAGACAGAATGATGTCGCTTACCAAGCGGCAGGGCCTTTTATACCAAGACGTAAACAAGTGACGTCACAATCGCCTGTTGGGGCATTTGTTTTATAAAAATGAAAACTAGAGCTTTTTGAACCGGGATTTTTGCTAATATGTTTATAAAAAGCTTTACTGATCACTTCTACAAAACAATTAATACATAATATGTGTTATTTACATAGTTATTTACTGATATTCTAAAATCATGTAATAAACCTTATATATTTTACTAAATTCCTTCTATTTAGACAGAAACTACATCGAAACATCATCATCATCATCACAGAAGTCACATACACATATTTATTTTTGTTATTTGGAGTATATTATTTGAAATAATCTATCACACGCTTGACCATGGGAATAAACCGTTACTAAAGCTGCGTTTTGGTAGTACAACCCTGTGACGCGATATTTCTTTAGCCAGAGGCTTTGCTGCTTTCAGATCAAATTGAGGAAATTGAAATTGAAATTGAAAAAATATTTATTCAATACAATCACAAGGATCACTTTGAAACGTCTTACATGCTAGGTGAATCTAATTCTGAGGTGAGTTCGAACCAATTTATCGGTCGATCTGAACGCAGCTTTAAAAGCTTGCTCCATATAAAAACAAGCAACTGTACAGAGACTTGCTGACCTTATTTTGCAATTAAACATGATTGTCTTTACAATGGAGAGATAAATCAAGCCACTTTTGTCATTTGCGGCTTTAGCTCGCCTGATTGTGTCATTATGGATACCTAGGATTTGCCAATGGGTTTCCATGCATTTAATTTGGATCTACCTGTAGGTACTTAAAAACACTACAATATTGTCCGTCGGTTTTAAAGCCAAGCTCAATTGTGTTGCCCATTCAGGACAATTATAATGAGCATAGATTTTTGTTTTCCTCTAAAATTGATAGATTGTTGTGTAGGTAGATATTCGCTTTAGATTACAACTAATTTTAATGATAGATTTATTCTAATTTGGGTGATTTAAATCTCAAACACTTTAAAATTATCACTAATTTTATTTCCAAAGCTAGCCGGTAGCGATATATAACATAACTAGATACCTACGTGGGAGCGTATTAAAATAACAATTAATTATAGACGATTCAACACCCACGCGAATCATTTAATTTTAAAATTATCGGCATAATATCGCAAAACCAATTTAATGTCAATAATTGGATCATTAATTTATGTTATAGGTCATTATCAAAGTCTGATTGCAGACTTTTAATACTTACTTAATTTATTTTATTGGTCTAGATGTGTCCAAATAAATTTTAAATACTTATGTCTTGGTATCTAAACTGCATCTACGAAGATGAGGCAAGTTTACAGATTACGAATGCATGAATTTTATGAAAGTTATGCATTGGAAACTTGGAACTCGTCTTGTTTATGTATAATGTATTTTTTTTTTAATCACCAACCTCTATCTCATTGATAAACTTATAACCTCCATAACAACCACATAACAAACTATAGAACAAGTGACATTATGGAATCTCTAGCTCAGTTTTTCAGCGTTAAAAAAACCAAAATTGACTTTGAGTCCAAATCTGGCGCAGCCTTTTGCAAAGGTATCCCTCCGTTCCTTTTTCTTCCTCCACTACACTCTTAGAACTTGGGTACTTAAGCCAATATTTCACAGACTTATTTTTTCCATACCCATGATAATTTTTCATGTTTATCCGTAAATTTAAAACGACCAAATACTATTTACTTAGCAATTTTTTCGACAAATCCTGGTAAGTTCTAGGTCGAAGTTATCCACTATGACATCAACCTTTTGTAACTTAGACGTGCCTTACCACAACATCTTAAAAACCATCATGTTTCAAAAACGTCAAGTTTCAAGCAAAATTATATTTTGATACTCTGTACAGTGGCTTCCGCCCTCGCCCACGTGGTACCTACCTTGAGAAACAAAAACAAACCTATCCCACGAGAACCGTACATTTTTTCGGGATAACAAGTAACCTAATGTTATTCCAAACCATAATCTATATCTGTGCCAAATTTCATTCAGATCCGTTCAGCCGTTTTAGCGTGAAAGACAAAAAAAAATTCACACGTGAAAGACAAACATTCAGACATCCTCACAAACTTTCGCGATTATAATATTAGTAAGATTGCCCTAAGAGCCTGTGGTAAGGCCCCTATCTGAACTACTAGGGGTCAAAACTATGAAGACGTTGGAGGTTGCTAAGCTTGGTCGCCAAAGAGTACTCGTAAGCTAAGTAGTACCGACAAACAAACAGACAGACTGGATATAGATGCTGGCACCAGCATTCCAGCCCACGCACGCCCTTGGTGCATGACAGCTATCATGATCGGTACCTCTCACTTTAGTCACAATATCGCTATCTTTATTACTAAACACCATGCAATATTCAGTAGGTAATTTGATTTATTCTATAATATTGTGTATCTTCTGGTCTTTCTTCCTTTGATATACATTCTACTAAATTCAGCTAGCTCTCATCAAGATTGGGTTTTCACTTCTTTTATAGTTTGTGCACAATAAAGCATAAGTAAATTATCTATAGTTATGTTAGGTTTGAAATCATCGTCAAAACCAAAGTTTGCGCTACCTCACCGTAAATTGGACACCTCTTATGTCACTTTATTATCATCATCATCATCATCCGCAGCCCGACTTCACCCACTGCTGGGTATAGGCCTCTTTTTGCATACCATTGTCCTCGGTCTGCTGCTAGCCTCATCTAGGTCTGGCCACTATAGGTATATTATATCAATGCCTTAGGCTTATAAAATGCAGATGATCATATAAATAAATGCATATGAATTTCCGATAGACATTTTTGCAAATCTCTCGATACTTACTTAAATCTTTGAAGTATATTTTTAAATGTTAAATAGTCCTAAGATTATAGAGATCGAAATTGTTTAGTAAATTGTTGATTTGTGTAGTTTTTGGTTCCGTAATAAATAACTAAGTATTTCTGTGTTTTTAGCCATTTAAGTAAATAATATTTAAAAATTTTAGCTGAGTATACCTACCCATGTTATATTATTTTGTAATCGATAGATACATATCCAAAATGTTGATTATTTGTACTTCCTAATATACAATTGTTCATTCAAAGAGTGTTGGTTTATTTCACTTAATTCTCATGCTGACTGTACATAAATCCACGATGGAGGAACCGATGACGAATTTACCCATAAAAAATAATATTTTATTCGACGGTGACAAATTTACCCTCCAAGTATGGAACTTAAAAGTAGCACAAAAAAAGGACCGATGACGAATTTACCCTAACCCACCGAATGTTTGGTTCTAGGATATGCGGGTCCCATAAGATCATGTTGATCTCAAAAAAATTCAAATGGAAAAATCTATTGATGCATTAACATGATTAACATGCATTAATCCATGACTGTTTGGACTTGCCTCTGACTACCCTCTTTAGATATCCTCAAAGATCTAAGTAACTAAAGATCTGAGTTTTTTTTTTTTTTAGTCCATGACTTCAGGATCCGGCGGCATGAGTAGGTAGGTATTTTATTATTAGTATTAAACGGGTATTTATCGCGTTCTTAAATAAATAGATAATTAGAACGCGATAAATACCCGTTTAATACTACTTAATAATAATGTGTTCAGATCGCGTAAGTTTAAAAGGCATGAGTACTTTTTAAAATGTACATTTTTATTATAGTAATACATAGCTCATTACGATATTGAATCCGTGATATTATAAATCATGCTGTCGTATTATTGTGTCGCTATACCATAATATCTACAACAGTGTATAAAAGGGTTTAAATCATAAAAGCGCACGCAATGTCACACAGATATCGTTGTCCGATCGAAAGTTATGTCGATAGTAATAGTAATTTATAGAGTGGGAGAATTATCTCGTAAATGAAGAATAAGGACCGTTTAATAATACGGAAACGCAACGCGATGAACGTCCATGTGTTCACACAAACCACGAGATAAAATGGAAAATTAGCTTATTAAAAAAACATAATGAACACTAAAAAAAACACTAAAAACCTAAAAGATTCAAGTTAACAATGCATCAAATAATATTCATACAACTAAAAATCATATTTAATATGCTGAATTCACATTGTACAGTCCCGGGAATTGTGCCCGCACCTCTGGCGCCTCACCTAGTCAATAATCCGCCGCGCCGCAAAAGTGATCAACTTAAACTGCGTGTGCGCCTATATCTCTCTTTAATTACACCGTCAATATTAAACCTGGCCATCAGTTCAATACGTAATGGCCAAGGCATGTCAAATGTCAAAAGATTTACCGTCACAGGAAAAATAGAACCGCTTGGTGACTTATTTATACTGGTAGAGCCCAATCTCTGGTATACAGGATGTGTTTTGAAGGGCATTAAAACCGTGACAAACAATTGACGAACGCCTACATCTGGACAGCTATACTTACTCCCATAACACCCATTGAGAAAGAGCTTTAAAGCATTTAGAAAACTTACCTTAGTATTATAGAATAAAACGTGTAATGGTGAACTCTTAAAATGAACAATACTAAAAAATAACAATAAAAAAGATAATTTTTATTCTAACCATCTGATTCCTCTACCTTTGCTTAGTTTGGGGCTAGATGGCGTTGTGATGTCCACCATTTATTTATTATCTATATTTTAAATAATTTTAGTTGCAATTTGAAATTTAAATTCAATTAAGGTTTCGAATTCCATAATTTTACCTTCTGACGGACAACTAATTTGACAAACAACAACTGATCCACAGATACCAAATTCGAGATGCATCTTCCCGTGTAGTGATCTATCTATCATACATTCGACTGTGGTTTTGTATAGGGATACGTGGGCAGGTGAAATACAGGGCCATAGAGGTTTAGTGCCCAAGTTGATGGTATTTACGGCCTTCGAACAAATTACACTAATATTAATAGGAGTCCAATTATATGGACATTTCGATCAGCGACTAAGGTAGGGCTGGTCTTATTCTATTCAGTCGTCGCTTTTAGCAGAACTAGTTGAATTTGGGGCTTTCTTCGCAGTTTGTAAGGATGTCTGGATGTCTGGATGTATGTTTGTTACTCTTTCACGCTAAAACGGCTGAGCTGATATGAATGAAATTTGGCAAAGATATAGATTACAGTCTAGAATAACACATAGGCTACATTTTATCCCGAAAAAATTTATGGTTCCCGGGGATATATTTGTTTTTGTTTTTAAAGGTAACATGCGGGCGAAGCAGCGAGCGGAAGCTAGTAATCTATACATATAATATATTTTTTTATCCGTGCGTTTGTGCACGCTATTCTCCGCAACGGCTAAACCAAGGATAATTTATATGAGGTGTACCTATGTACATATGTATATGAAGTAATTAAAGCTAATTAACCGAGTTCGTGTTAACTTAGCTTTATGAAAAGTTAGCGTATGTAAACAAAAACTTTCGTAATAACATTGAAAGACGTAATTTTCTATAACTTTTCTCATAAAGTTTAACAGTTGATTCAGTAACTCAACGGAAACATTACTAAATGAAATAATCAAACAAATATTTTAGTATCGTCTTGTATTCGCGGAGAAACCATGAATGTTTCTTTATCTATTTCTAAACTAATATAATAAATTAAAGTTTATTTGTTTAATATGTAGGAGGTAATCAAAAAATAAACTGAAGAATGAACTTTCAGGATGAACATAGACTATATTTTAAGAGGGGCGATAGGCGATATATAAGGGGGAAGAGTGTAAAAAAACTGTATAGATAGAAAATTTAAAAAAAAAAAAATATTTTTA
Organism: Cosmorhoe ocellata; assembly: GCA_963675405.1. Taxonomy (NCBI): domain Eukaryota; kingdom Metazoa; phylum Arthropoda; class Insecta; order Lepidoptera; family Geometridae; genus Cosmorhoe; species Cosmorhoe ocellata. The sequence goes on along the minus strand of OY776264.1, from coordinate 2,483,030 downwards.
ATCAAAAAGGGTTGGGCGTTTTTATAAATTTGTCTGTGTCATCCAAAAATCATTCTTAATTTATTTTTATTTAAAAAATATGATGTCATTTTTTTTATGAGTCTTATTTATTTATACAAAACAGTAACCTATATAACATTTTTTTTAATAGCACCAAACTTCTTAGTTACTGAGAAAAAACAGAATACAATCATACTCATACCACTAACTAGCAAATGTCCGAAAGGCTTGCTAGGTTACCTTATCAAGCACCCTTAGGGCAAGTTTCTGATGCTATCAAATCTCTAGATTACCTATAAACTGGTGCTAGGACCTACAATATTTGGATCTAAAGGTGGAGTCGACTAACCAAGTACTCTATAGGTAAATTAATACCAAACCAGCGCAATGTCCGTGAAATTGTGTACTGTGATCTTAATCTTATTTCAAACTAACTTCGATTTAATTAAACTCAGGGATGTAATCAGGCCATGACAGTGACTTTTGGGGCATTTTCAGTGGATTAAAATTGCAGAATTTAATGTACCGATAAATTTTAAATTTTATTTCAAGTGACGCAAAACGCAACGCCAACTTTATTGCCTATTTTTTTTTATAATATCAACAGTGAACTTATGCCAACCTGCCAACTTTTTAAATTATAAATAGCTATTACTCTTAAAAATTATACCTAACCGTTTTTGTGGATCATACTACTAGGTAAATCCCTCTCTTCTTTTCATCCATACGTCTCGTTCGTTTTTTTTTGGCAAAATTGAGGTTTTAATACTTTTATACAAAATAAAAAAAATGAAAAAAAACGTAATCACTATTGTGATCACCCAGGCTCGGTAGGTATCTCCTTAGATATCTAGTTACTTCGATTTTTGAGGATATCTAAAAAGGCACGTCTAAACATGATATTTGGCATATGCCCACATTTTTTACAGTAATTAGTAACGTAGTAACTACGATTTTTTTTTTATTTTTTTTTTAGGTTAACCTTTTTGAAGGTTTTGGAGGAAACCTTTACCCAATAGTGGGACAATATAGGTTAGGGAATATAAAAGTTATGAGATATCTGCCCTTATCCCACGCTATGTGGGGTCGGCACAACATGTGATCTTCTTCCATTTCCCTCTGTCACTCGTCATCTCATTACTCACTCCTTTCTTACCCATGTCATCTTTCACACAGTCCATCCATCTTTTCTTTGGCCTACCTCTACCCCTGTATCCATCCACATTCATACCTAACACTCTCCTTGTCACATGACATTCATCTCTTCTCATAACATGCCCATACCACGCTAACCTATTACTCATCATCTTTTCTGTCACCGGTGCCACTTTCAGACTTCCTCTGATATACTCATTCACTATTTTATCCATCCTTGTCACTCCACACATCCATCTCAACATTCGCATTTCCGCCGCATGCACAAAGTTATAAGTTATGAGATATATAAACTTATTTAAATGTAAAAGCTTCAATCTAGCCCTTCGAAACCCCGCCCCCAGCCAAGCCTCAATCCCCCCTAGTCCACGGTTGTTATATGACACTACATTCTTGCCCTAATTACGACCACGGAGTCAACTGTTATGCATGTGGCTGCTATTTGTCAATGGCGCCCGACGGCGGCTTTTGAAAGTCACTTTGCGTTTCGCAGAATGATTCTACGAAAACATTTCAAAATTGGACCAGTCTGTTTCCACGCAGGAATTCGGCGCATGTTGAGTTGCACTCGTTAAAAAAGTTTTATAATGGCAACTATCATGAGGTATTTTTCTTCAGTAGTGTAGGCCAAAAAGACAAGAATCCTGGATTTGAAAAAAAAATGTTGTCAACCTGTTTGACAGTGACAGTATGAGGGTAGGTAAATATGATGTAGGTAAAACATGTGTTACTTTAGTAACTATAGCAGATCACTGTATGTAGGTACCTAATTCAATCATTAATTAACCGCCTTGGTAAGTGCATAATTATTAAATATTTAAAATAGAGAAACAATATATTTTTTTTAATTAATTGAAACATTTGACACTGGCAGAGTTTGATCTTCAGACAGCTAGATGCTATAAATAAAGAAAAAAATAAGAATGCGTCAGAAAGTGAAAACTGATTTTTTGATGGTAAAGTAAGAAGACGTAAGTTTTTTACAACAGCTGGTGAATACAAAGCCCTATTCATAAGTTTTACAGCACTATTCTTCTACGCTGAATAAATCACATCAATTGTATCAGAGCAGAAACTCGAAGGTAAGTTGACTTCTTTAGATTTTTGTTTATAATTCCCGTTTTACTCACGATGTTTTCTTTCTACGTGCACCGTGACCACACATTTTTCGAAAATAAATATCCATTGGTGCACTACCAGGTTTATTTATTCGGACAACACAAAAATCCATATAAGTACCTATTATATAATGAATTTTAGGTAAGTATTAAAAATTATATGCCACACAGTTTCAGTCATATTTTTTTTGTTATTTAACACCACACAAAACCAAAAGGCTTTGTCGCTGAGCGACCACACCGCCTAGTGAGTCTTACTCACAGAGTCTTACTCACAGAATTAATTTAAGTTATCATTTTTTTTGGCATAAGGATTGATCAGACTTGACATTTTCTGCTAGCCAGACATTGACAATAATAGACTGAACCAGCTGTGTAGGTGTGGGCTGTGGCTCATGCCTCTGCTATCGGGAACTAAAATGGCGCCTGAACGACTCTATAAACAACGAACACATTAGCAACATTGTCCAGGCGTGGTTTATAACAATGATGCTAAGATCTAGCTAAGATAAGAGTCCTTATCACAAGCTCTTCAGACAATATCAAAGTAATATAACTTTGACTAGCCGACTCTCGCGCAACTTTGTCTGTGTTGTTTTAAGTAATATATTTATTTCCGTTTTTGCAACATTATTTATTGATGCTCCGCTTCTATTGGTCGTAGCGTGATGTTATAAAGCCTTAAACCTTCCTCGATAAATGGACTATAAAACACAAAAATAATTATTCAATTGAAACCAGTAGTTCCTGAGATTAGCGCGTTCAACCAAACACACAAACTCTTCAGCTTTATAATATTAATATAGATAGTGTTAGGTACATCAAGCTTGAAATTTGACGTTTCTTAATCATAATAGTTTGTAAAAGCTTGTGGTAAGGTCCAGGTACCTACAATAAAATGAAGACACATGACATGTGACACACATTTTTAAGTTCTACGACATACTGTTTTCTTCCTTCATAACTCTTAGAAGTTGATTTCAGATTGTTATATTCTTTAAGTCTTAAAATATAAGACGTAGTAAAATAAGTAAGTCGTAGTAAAAACGTATGCTAACTGCTAGACTAGGAGCTATCCTAGTCTAGCAGTTAGCATACGTTTTTGCCGTTATCTATTCGCTAACATACCCTCCGTACCGTATATATTTCATAAGCCTTTTCCCACGAGTTTATTGTTCGCAAGATGCCTAACTAAAAGAGTTTCCATACCAAAGGAAGAAAAATCATTTATTCCACTTGACGTTGTAAATCAGCCAGGATAAGCGGCGATGGGCTTGTAACCAGTGATGTTTCTCTCTAAATCCGCTACGGGCGCTGTGGTAAATGTGTGGTAGAAAACTAAACGAAATCAAGTTTCGTAAACTATCACAACCCGTAGTACCTACTCAGCCCGAAAGGTATTTGTAACGTGACAACAAACAATCCAATATGGCGGCTTTAAGAAAATATTTTTATACCAAATACTTTAGCTTTACTTCAGATTTTTTTCCAAATACATACTACTAGTTTTTGAGTCATTGAATAGGATGAAAACTATCTAGTACTATCACGCTAATCTGTTATCCTACACCAAATGCCCGCCCCCAAAAAAAAACCATATAAATAAAGCCAACACACGGAATCAGCACATTCAACCTCAAATAGTAACTCGACACGTGTTTCGCTTCTCCACGAATTCTGATCGAATCATGAATATACAATTTAGTCATTAGACATAAAGGCCTACCACTTAACGTGAGAAAAAGGCAGGAAGAAGAAGAAGACGCAAAAGCCTGTACGCTATTTCCAAACTAGTGCTAATAGTTCCGTGTAGCGCTCAAATCGTTTACCCACGGTCCACGACTCTCCCGCGGCAAGACATGCAATAACAAGTGGTTTTTTTTTAATATTGTCCGCTTTATCGCCAGGAGCAAGTCCAATAAGGCCTCTTAATACCCGTTCATGACTATCGTCCACGTAAGTGCCTTCATAACGTTTTGTTTATCGCTTGTGGGACCAGCCTACTTGCTGAGGGGTGTTTTCGTTTTGCAAGTGATTTTCTATGTTAGTTGATACATTAGGGTCAATGTTTTGGGTGCCTCGAAGTTCCATTAGCCGATAACTTTAATACAGATAAATATTATGCCTACACAAAAACCGAACTGGTCAAAACACAGACATGATGAGACAAGTTGTCAAAAAATTTGCGCACGTGTATTTGACAAGATTTGACTCCAAAAGAAAAATCTCTCTGTATTCGCGAAAATGCTTTGTGGGTGAAACCCGACGAATGAGGAGTGTGTATGCTTCGCATGGCTTTTTATTTGGATTAAACTAATCTGCATTGTGTTAAGCTAAATCAAAGAAAAAAAAAACTACTAGTAATAATAGATATTAGTGAAGAAAATTCATGAGTTCAATTCTGAGTTAGTTACACAATCCAAACCAAATGACATGTCATTTGAATAGACTTGTATACTATTAGCCCGGTTGACAAAACAGGGAAGCAATTAAACAATTACGATGTCGTCGGGTAACCAACAACCAACAAGCCAACAGTAGAGGCAACCAAAATGGGCAACCAGAAGACAAGCACAGCACGCTATTTGCCTATATAGGAGCACTGGCAGATTTGATGTTACAGCCGGATCGCTTGCAGCGTAGTTCAGGATCGCAAGTACAATCCACGCTCCACGCATTACGATCTTGGATCGTGGATCGCGGAATCGCCGATCCAATTTGGATCGTCTGGTGTAGACCCGGCTAAAATGACATCGCTGTAGGTACTATTGAGTCTATGTTCATATTTTAATTTTATCAGAAATTCAGAGAAGTTTTAACAAAACAGCCATCTTTTGTTTAAAATTGACTTGACAATTTTGTCACAAAACATTAACATGACATTATAATATTTTGATCTTTAGAATGTCCTAAGAACTTTCGTAACTCAATGAACACTAACACTTTAAGTAGGTACATACCCACTTACTAAATTAAGTTAAAAAAACACACAGGACTATATTTTCTTTCTGTGTGCAGTCTCCCTAAGCCATTGAGATACCTCGTGACCCCTGGGTCGCGTTGCAAGTAAAATGGCCGACGTTTATAAAGTGGAGAGCAACAATGCATCAAAGCCTGTGCACTAGGCTTATATTCACGTAAAAAGCAGGTTGCCACTAAGTCAACAATAATACTTACTACTAGATGGCGCCACAGGAAAAATTAGAACGCGCTATTGGTGTTGGCGTAAAAACTATAAGCAGGATCAGTGAGATATTCGCATTTATAATATTAGTAAGATTAGTAGGATGCAACCGTAGCGTTATAGCTAGGTATTATAAAATCTTCTTCTTCTTCTTTTAGTTTTTTCTAACTAATGAGGTGAAAAAACTAAAGTGCCCATCAAATGCAAGGAGCATTTGATGGGCACTTTAGTTTTTCCTGCACTTTATTTTATTATACAAATGAATGAATACCAATAGATACCTGTGGTGCGATTACGGATACAATCAACACTTGTCAAAACTGGCTCAAATTGATTGAATAAACACTCTGATGTCATACCAAATCACTTGATTACAATGAAAATGTATTGACATTGATTGTAAGCAAAGATCCATCATCGCCCCTCTGATTTCTAATCAACGATGACTCTGGCTAATAGTCTATCATTATTGAACTACTATAGATGAAATGTGGACTGGCTGGCTGATATTGCGCTGACTGACAGCCGGTTAACACCGGCGCCGACCTGCTTTCCTTGTAAGTGTAGACATAAAGGCTCGGTGAATTAAGTTCGGAAGAAATGGAAGAACCCGTAAATGGACGCAACTTTGTATGTAGCAGTTTCAACTTTCAATCAATTTTATTGAAATATTGCTTACTAGACTTTAGTGCTTGAAATTTATGACTAGGTATGACCATTAGTTTATAATTACGTATGGTAACTAGCTGAAACCCAACACCGTAATGGCCTTGAATGAGCCTTCGAATCCCCATGCTTTTATAAGCTCATAATCTTTTTAACCGTGAGTAAATTAATACGAAATAAATTAACAAACAATAAAATATTATAATATGAAAAAATATCAATAATTTACTTAGGTGCTTTAGCGTGCATCTACACTTGTGACATTTCGACACGGTGAAATGTCACAGATGTAGCCGCATCTTTAAGCAGGTTAGAAACCTCTAACATGGTTGACTACATTTTTTTTCATTTTAACAAGATTTTGATGGTCATTAGCAGAAAAAAATGGCGCCTGGTAGGTATTCAAAAATACTTAATTCATAAATATCTCATTCTAAAATCAAACTAGGTAGGTATACATACAGGTAACTATTAGTATATCTTTCGATGCGACATTTTTACACATCCGCACTAAGATTTACAATGTTGCTAGATCTAGTTTTGATACATTCGATTTCTCTACTAACATTTTCATTGCGAAATTATCCCACCGTATGGGAATTGAACCTGCACCAACCGCGTAGGCAGAGCTACTGCTGCCTTCTAACGTTGTTGGTTGTAGATCCAACGAAGTCAAAATCTAGCCCAATAATAAATCACTATTCTCCTGCCCTTATCCCACGCTAAGTGGGGTCGGCACAACATGTTTTCCTCTTCCACTCACTCCACTATCCACTCACTCAGTAACTGTACTAGCCCAATAATAAAGTTAGTAACAAAATGTTGTAACCAATTTAAATAACTAACTGTGCCTATTCTGTTGCGCGATATATTTTTCCTGTGACACCGATTAGTGATTGATGACATATGAGACATACTTAGTGTCAAATAACACGCTTCAACAACATCCCCGATCCATCAGCGAAGCCTACATTTGTAATCAAATAAACTCCAATGAGGGTGACGTAAGGTTGACGTAAGAATCGGGCTTAAAACAAAAATCTGCGTTATTTCGTATCCATGTCACAACATCGACAAGAAGAGTGAAAATTAATTTTATTCAATAAAATCACAATAACTATTTTCATATTTTTTATTTGCTACGTGAAATTAAGTACCAGTTTCAACTAACTAGAGAAGAATCGCCAAGTAACTCATCACGGTCCTAGCGCTAATTATTGTCCGGTGACATTTATTTTATGCCAATGACATAATTTACAAAATACAATGACATACATAGGTATTACATAAATACATAAAATCACACCTGTTTCCTGACGGGGCGGGGTAAGCAGAGATCACGGATCTCCACTTGCTACGATCCTAAAAAATATAATAAACCGCCTCTTAATTTATTAATACCACTATCTACTCAACTCCCTTGGGTATTGAATTATGAGCGAATATCAGTTACAAAAGTAACAAAACATCAGCTAATTGGGCTAAAACATTATCTAATTACAAGTAGGTAGGTAAGTAATTCATTTGAAGGCGTTGGCTTTCTTTCAAACAGTAGGTATTTTGTACTTCAAAAAATCGAAAAAAAAATATTTTTTTTACGACGTTTTCTAAAAATGAAACCTAGCTAGATCGATTTATAGCCCCCATAACCCCCAAAGGTATTTATATGATTGCTATAGTGATTATACAATCCCTTGTCACAGAAATATGGCGCAGCCAAACGGTTTTATACCCTGTCAAACAAATATAGATTAAAAAACCTAAAGACGCACGAAAGGAGCCTGATTCTTTCACAATACTGGTTCCAAACAACTAGAGACGTGATAAGAAGAAGAAGAAGAATACTGCGTGAGTAAACCCGCGCGCAGATGCTTTCAAATACCTAATACCTATAATGATTGCACAAGCGGTACAAGCGTAGGTTTTCCGATATTGAGATAAATTACGAGATAAATTTCCCGCTAATCTCACAAGTTGTGACTCATTAGTTTGCCTGTTAACCTTTCGTGTGGAGGCTATTTGTGATGTAAATATTTTGTGGTTTATGCACCTTGCTTATTTGTAGTGTAGTCACTGCTTTATTATAAACTAAAACCTCTTATTCAAAATCATAAACTTAATGCTACAAACATAAATATTTAAAAAAAATACCAATTTAAAAAATAGCTGACTCTCGCGCAACTTTGTCTGCGCGTTTTCTATACTAATAATAATAATCTATACTTATAATATTATAAAGAGGAAAGATTTGATTGTTTGTTTGTTTGAATTGAATAGGCTCCGAAACTTATGAACCGATTTGAAAAATTCTTTCACCAATGTGTAGAATGAACTTTCAGGATGAACATAGGCTATAATTTATGTAGGTACTTCGCGGGCGATGCCGCGTGCAGAAGTTAGTAATAATATTATAAAGAGGAAAACTTTGATTGTTTGTTTGTTTGTTTGTTTGAAACGAATAGGCTCCGAAACTACTGAACCGATTTTAAAAATTATTTCACCAATGTGTAGAATAAACTTTCAGGATGAACATAGGCTATATTTTTTGTAGGTACTTCGCGGGCGACGCCGCGAGCGGAAGCTAGTAGGTAATATTTTTGCCCGTTTTTAAACATTTTTTCATTGATGCTCCGCTCCTATTGGACGTAGCGTGATGTTTACAGTCTAGCCTTTCTCAATAAATTGACTATACAACTCAACAATAATATTTCAATTCATACCAGTAGTTCTTGAGATTAGCGCGATCAACCAAATAAACAAACTCTTCAGCTTTATAATATTAGTACCTATTAGAGCTAGCTAGAACCTAGAACTTTTGCGTGACTGACGAACAGCCTAACTCAATAAGTTCTAGAGAACTGTCATTTGAAGGGTGTCCCTTTCTGGATCTAAAAGTACGCTAAGGAATTTCTGAAATTTCACGACTAATCTCTATTATTCCCGTTGTCTACCTATCCACCTCTCGCTTGTCTAACACTGGAGGACAGAGGTTGAAGATTAAAACATTTATCCGACTTTACTCTTAAATAATGTAGCATAAATGATCAATAGGGAGGTGATTCAATAGGGTTCAGTTGGCACGTAACTTGGACGAATAAAAACACCCACTGGTGCAAAGGGATCCCTAAAAACCCTTTTAAAACCAACAATCGTATCTCAAACTCGATGCACAACTCATGCTAGAAAGCCACGATCTATCCTGATTCGATTTTCGTGACGCCGCCGAGCAGCCTATCTGATGAAACCAACAATGTACGGATAAATCAAGATCGCTAATCAATAACAGATCGACCGGCGTTCCCACGAAATCTGGAGATTGCGTGATTTGCCATATACTTCTATATCTAGACTTATTTTATTTGATTCTTAGAACGAACAGTTTTACACACTTTATAAATAAATTTAAATAATAAATCATAACCAATTATGTGTTCTTTCTTGCTAAAATCTAAAAGGCTGCTTGCTTGCGTAACAGAAATGTAACAGAATAAGAATAAGAATAACTGTTCAAACTGTGTTATGTACGAGTAGGTAGGTAGGTGATAATGATAATGATAATGATCCCAAAATTATAACAGTTTTGTCTTGTCAACTAGGTTAAATGAAGTAATCTAAGACTAGTAATACCTAACTATACCTATAGTACCATAGACTCGTAAACCATTACCTATAGATTAATTACCATCTACTATAGATTAATTACCTATTTTTAGAACTTCCCGCTTCTTCGTTCACGTATGTACCTAAATGTTTTTTTCGTACCTAGGTTGAATTTTAGGAATTTCTTTATTTTGAAATTTGGAAAGATGGATTGATAAAACGTTTGACACTTCAGATTCAGACACACACATTTATCATACCATTTATTATTTTGTGCCTAATAGATAAACGATCAAAAAAAACTTACTTACCATCCAAAAGAGGTCATTAATTTTAAGCCCAAAAGCCAAAGTACCGGACAACAAAAAAAAAAGAATGACCTCGTTTTGGAAGTTAGTGCGAGTATTTTTCATTAGGGCACCAAAGTCTCCGAACTAAAATCGGCAGTGTAGATAAATGTAGGTACCTATGGCAGGAAACGAAACGAAATAAAGTTTTGTAAACTATCAACCCGCACTAAGCCCCTGAACGGTTTCCCCATTTATCATTTTGGCCGAATCTACAATAGAAACGCAAAGTATGGGTTCGGAACGACACGCGATGAATCGATTGAATTTAGTTGCAGATTGAGAATAGGCGGTGACGTAAGAGATCGAATTATTTTGGACAAGGTACCTACGTATCGAACGATATCTAAAAGTAAGTTTTTGAAAAGATAATTTTATTGATTGCTTACATTAACTAATTCAACAAACTTTATATACAGAAATATGCCGATATAGCAATATACTCGTACATATAATGAAATGTGAAATAGTTGAGCTATGTAATGACAATTACAATCATCTTGATAGCTCATGGAAATGCGCCCATTCGTGCGCTTGACACATATCGAACTTTTGGGTTCTACGACCTGCCGGTTTCCTCACGATGTCTTTCTTCACCGTTTGACAGTAACTACTGGTATAGGGTTCATGGGTTTTTTGAACATTTGTTCACGACTGGATCCGAGCCCAAGACCATGGATCTGAAGGCTACCATACTACTACCATCAGACCACCAGTACGCTAGTGCAAGCTTGGGGTAAATCTTCGATCATAGATAAGTATATGATAGACACATGGTAGACACAGAACAAACACGTAAGTACATCACACAAATGTTTATCCTGGGTGGGGATCGAACCTACAGCCTACAAACCTACCAACTGAGCAATGAAATGAATAGCCAGTCAACAAAAATCAACACAATCAACATAAAGGTTTCCTAAAATCAAAATGGCCGACGCTATTAAACAGGTAATAATACCATTCAGAATGTAGAAATTTATAGTTTTGCATTACGTTGCAATTTGTGCCACCCAAGATCTGAAAACCTCGGTACCTCCTTCGCGATTTTTTACCGTGCGTTGCGGTGGTGCGCTGTTACTCCACAGGTGAGGAAATGATGTAGCTTGCTATAATGCGGATAAACGGTCTGTCAGCAAACTTTCTCGGTGACACAAAAAAAACTTGCTAAAAACTAATGATAGCACGATCAGAAATTGAATTGGCTGAGAGGCATTTTACATAGATAGCAAGATTTCAAATTTGACTTTGGGGATCCGACATGCGTTTATAATTATAAACTTATTTAAAGCTAGCTGACCCTCGCGCAGCTTTGTCTGCACGTTTGAAGAAATATATTTTTCCCATTTTTTTTATGCACCGCTCCTATTATTCGTAATAGCGTTCCTCGATAAATTGACTATACAACACAACAATAATATTTCAAATCGAACCAGTTATTCTTGAGATTAGCGCATTCAACCAAACAAACTTTTCAGCTTTATAATATTAGTATATTATATAGCTTAGTATTCCGTACAAAAAAACTAATTCTTAATAGGATCATTATGTTTGAATTTTTTGTTGTAAATAAGACATCATAAGTACATGCCTCTAATGTTGTCTACAATCCTAACTTGTCATCTATTTCAATCTTAAAGTAAATTAACATTACAAGACATCTGTTTGCTAAATAAGGTATTAGGTTAACTAATAGAAAACTACAACTTGCTAACTAACCATTTAAAAGAAAGCTAAACAGAGACGCATTAGCGGAAACCAACCTAAAGTATCCCAGGCTGAACGTATTCACGTAGAAAACAGGTCCAAAGTCTGAGAATAAATCATCGCAATTTGTATCTTATGCTATTGACATAAATAACAAGAGCTCAGGGGCCTTACCACGAAGTCTTCCGAAACGATTCCGTTTTAGAAACGTCACATTTGAACCTTGAAGTAACACTACTTCAATACAATTTGCATAGGTCATGGCGAAATAACAATGTAATATTAATTCGGTAATGTATTATGAATATGTGGTGAGGCCCCAGATGGTGTGTGTACCTCTGCCTTCTGATCCTAAGGTCTTGGATTCAAACCTTGACATACATGATGAGAAACGTTGTGAGAAAACTGGCATGCTTACAATTACAACATACCCTAAAACCTAAAATTCAAAGGCGTCATTGCTTAGTATTCCTATCAGTAAGTCAGTAACAATAGCTTGCAACCTGTCACGTACGGAATACTATGTACTATGCAATACGTGGGCGTGGGCATGATATTTTTTCGCGATTACTTTCGTGGTCATGCTTACTTTGTTTTGGAAGACTTTTGTATAACAGATTTCATCCCCGTTTAGACATTCCAACTTGACCATCACAAGGTTTGACCACTTGTAATGGCCGTTATTACCATGTGTTTAATGGTTACCGCTAGCAATGTCAGCGCGGTCACCTCGTTTGAGCTGGTAAGCGCCGATAAGCTTTCTACACAAATCCGGTTAAAGACAAGAAACTCGTTACGAGTAAAACCAATACATTTCTCAGTTAGAATTTATGTTCACGACGATATTAATTAGTTATTGGATACTTCGTTCTCAGTGTGTACGGTAGCATGATTTGATACCTATTGCAAAATATTCTAGGCACGAATGTAACCCCCCTTGCTACTCAAGTTTATATTCTACTAGCGACCCGCCCCGGCTTCGCCTGCGTGGTACCCACTTTATTAAATTATAGCCTATGTTTAATTCCAAACTAATCTATCTCTGTGAAAAATTTCATCCAGATCCTTCCTTCATGCACTTGACTAACGTCTTTGAACTTTTAGGTTATGGGAAATTGGGCACAGGCGAAATATTAACATACGTACATACCTACATAAAATCACGCGTGTTCTCCAACGGGTTAAGCATACCTCAATACAATTATTTGCATAACGTGTTTACGGGACGGGAGCTTTATGAAATTATCTCGTGCACAACCCGTCTCCGTCCCGTTCCGTTGCAAATGCTATGTTCTTTCAGATAATTGGTTGACATTAACCACACTATGGTTCAGACACATACGAAAAAGATAGCATCTGTAGCATAAACATTTATTCTATTACATTATTATATGATTATTAATATACGTACTTAGTAATTTATTAATATAAGTAGGTTCCTACGTTCCTAAAAGTAGTTATACTTATCTAAGTATCTATAATATGATTAGTTATTTACGTATGTATATTATTAAATTGTTATACCTACTTAATTCTTTTTGTGCACCGACTTAGCTCTAAACCAGACTGGGTTGGCTGGTAGAAAATACCCCTACAAATATTTGTTATCTGTGTACAATAAGTATAAATAAATAAATAAACGTGTGGTCCACGTGTGATCCTTAGCTTCAGTGGAAGGTTTTACAAATATTGGGCTCGATTTGGTAGGTACCTTTCGCAAGTGTTAGTTTTATTGCTTGCTACCACAAACTGGTATTTCTGCCAGAAGGTACAGTCAGCGACAAAATACATTGTTTGTTTTAAAGAGGAGTTTCCGGGATGTATGATGGTACTCGATGGTCATAGGTCAAGCGTGCGACCAAGCACACAATACATCTCACACGTTCCAGTTTAATACCGCATATTTTTTTCCTTATACATATATTATAATTTTAATAATTTTCTTATTTGGTAGAAAATCAGCGCCATCTAGCCCCAAAAATCAATTAAAACTTATTTGCATAATTTTTGACATAAATGAGTAAACTTATCTTAAATTTACTCGTATAGTTTCTCATAATTTTGGAATTACCGGCCAGAAAATACATGATTTATCTAGGTAAATCCAGGTTTATTTGTGACTATTAAAGTTTATGACGCTAAGTGTACTAGGGACCATGGCTCAGTAGGCTAGGTACTTAAAGTTGCACAATGCTAACTGTGTAATAGACACTTGGTAGTACAGGTTGCACGAACCATTTACAATACCTTAAACAAACAAGCCATGCAACTGAGCTTAGAAAAGACACCGGTCTAAGTACTATAATCTATACCTTAGCTCGAATTTTCAACAGAGAATTATTGAAAGAACTTTGCGTTTCCATAAAAGCTCCGTTTTTTCGAATGATCTTTTAGTCATCTTCAAAATAATTCAGAAATCAAGTCAAATAAAAAAAGTGACGACTAAATGTTCGTATAATAAAATTTTAATTCAAAATATTATATCTTATAATATCGAAATCTTATCCTAAGTATGGTCACGGCATCACGCGTAAACGGTTGGACCGACTTCGCTAATCCTTTTTTTTCGTGTTTGTTATTGTAAGAAAGTTCTTATGAAAGAAAAATCTAAGAAATATGTGATATAGATGGATTTTTGCTGACAAGTCGCGGGTAACAGCTACATACAATATTTTACTATATCAAAAATTATCAGTCCCTGAGAGACTACCGTTGCGAAGAAAGGAAAAATCAGAACGTTTTAGTACTATAAATGTATCAAAAGGGACAAAGCAGGGGGCAAATGGGAATAATTCCAATAAACAAACAATTGTAAATTACAAGAAATAATTACAACTGTTTACCAAATTGTGAAACAAAACTAACAAAATCAAGGAACCTAAAATAAAATAAAAAAATAAAAATCTGGTATATATTTATAAATCTAAATCAGAGCGCTGGTGGTGTAGTGGTAGCACCCCTGCCTCACGATCTGAAGGACGTGGGTTCAAACCTGGTCGTGCACCAATGAGTTTTTCCATTCGAAAAATTTATGTGCGCAATGCCAGTGCTCTTAAACGGTGAAGGAAAACATCGTGAGGAAACCGGCATACCCTAGAACCAATAATTCGAAGTTGTGTCATAGGTTAGTATTCTTATAAGCGGCGATAGGCTTGCAACCTGTCACGTACGGAATACTAACTAGGTACTGTGCAAAATGTGGGCATGTACCAAATGTCATGTTTGGACGTGCCTCTGACTACCCTCTTTAGATATCCTCAAAGATCTAAGTAACTAAAGACCTGAGAAGGTATCTACCGAGCAGATTACAGTCGTGATCATATATTATTATTATTAGATTAAAATCGAATGTAACAATCTTTACAATCTTGGGAATCTAAGGCATTAGAAAGTCAGTATCCTAGATATCTGGGATGAGTTCT
Organism: Cosmorhoe ocellata; assembly: GCA_963675405.1. Taxonomy (NCBI): domain Eukaryota; kingdom Metazoa; phylum Arthropoda; class Insecta; order Lepidoptera; family Geometridae; genus Cosmorhoe; species Cosmorhoe ocellata. The sequence goes on along the minus strand of OY776264.1, from coordinate 2,467,831 downwards.
AGGATTTCCCTCTCGAATCTCTAGTTTTACATACAATACGTGAAACTAATTCAAAGCGTGGATAACTTGGATTGCTAAGCCTTTCCAACGGTTGGCGCGCTATCTATCCAACTTATTATCTTATACCTTTAAACGAGCAATTCTTGTATATATGTATATATATGTATATATAATATGAATCTCGGAAACGGCTCCAACGTTTTTCATGAAATTTAGTATGCAGAGGGTTTCGGGGGTGATAAAGCGATCTAGCTAGGTTTCATTTTTAGAAAACGTTGTTTACCCCAAAAAAACGAGCAAAGCTCGGTCACCCAGGTACTTATTATTAATTCTTTATTGTACAAAAGTTTCAAAAAAATTAAAGACTTAATGCCTTGAGGCATTTTCTGCCAGCCAACGCAATCTGAATGAAAGCTAGACACAATAAAAACTAGTTATAAATCGAACTTAGCAAGACTAAATTACCTGGTAATTGATAGGTAGGTACATAATTCCTATATACCATTTGAATTATGGACGTTTGAAAGTGTTCATTAACTTTTGTTGGTGGTTGTACGAGTACCTACCTACCTACAGGTACTTACTACTACTACTTCTGATTTAAACGCAGTGAATATTTTTTTTAATATCTCACTACTTTTTATAACCTATTCTTGTGTCAATCCAAACCTGGCTTTTTAATTTAATTACCTGGTAATTGATAGGTAGGTACATAATTCCTATATACCATTTGAATTATGGACGTTTGAAAGTGTTCATTAACGATTGCAAACTCATTGTAAACTCGATTGCAGTAAAAATATTGGCATTTCGTTATAGTTATAATGTTGCTAACGCGGTGAAACTCTCTAGGTAGGCTGCCATAGCAAATTATAGGTAGTACCGCAGAAGCAGCCGACTACATGTGAAATGGAATTAATGTGTTAATTTGTAGAATTTCTGGAATAGCGTCGAAGCATGACTGATTTATTCGTAAAATTCAGTTTGAACATCCCGTTTCTGATTTGGGAGTTTCAATTGAAATGGGCCTGAAGTGAATTCCTATGAATAAAATTCATGAAATTTAAATTGTCACTACCCTCTGATTTAAATAAAGTTTTTTTTCAGGAGCCTTACTACAAGCTCTTTAGACAATATCAAAGTAATACATTGTATCTTTGATATTTCGTACCATGACATACAAAAATTGTATACTTAGTGTAGTGTTACTTCGAGCTTGAAATGTGACGAGACTGAAACATGATGGTTTGTAAGTATAATAAGAGTACCTACCTAATAATTTTTTGAAATCGTAAGTGTAATTTTAGAAATTACGTCTTACGTTTCACGGGAAAAGTATCAATACAGTAGGTCTACCATGAGTTTTGACAATCTACACTCGCTAGCGACTGTAGTTAAAAAATTGTATGAAAACTTGTACAGCGCCTCTATCGGATAGTTGGGTACTGAAACGTCACGTAGCTAACTATCCTACGTCACAGCGTACTACAGCGACTGTAGTTTGCGCTTCATTAATTTGCTTAGATTTGGTACCATGAGTAACAATTTTGACAGATGTCATAGTAACGTAGGTACTATTACTACTGTAGTAACGTCAGCCAATCTAAATGTGACAACTCATGGTAGACGTACAGGAATCAAATTTATATGGGCTCACTTTTGAACATATAATACTCGTACGTAATAAAAATACCTACCTACAGTTGAACCACAGAGCCTCCTCTTCTTTTAAGTCGGTTAAAAAGACGACTATTATGCTACCAAATGCCGAGGTCTTGTGATGTGACTTGGCATAAGAACCAAACCACCTGACTTTCTTTATTATAAAGGAATTTTGTGGAAAATCCAGAGAATTTTAAACAAAACAGCTTTTTTTTTGACTGTCACTTTGTGACATTGACAATACTATTAATATACCACATAAAAAGAAAAAGAAAAGCCACTTTACGCTTCTTATTTGACTTATAAAGGTGTAGGGAATTAATTAAAACTTGGAAGCATTTAGTTGAATCTAGAAACTAGGTAAATGCCTAAGTACCTAAGTAGGTAGGTACACACCTTTTGAACTAAATACCTAGGTAACTCACCTCTTAAATCTTTTTCCTCACAGATTTAACGTAAAGGATGTTTTTCAACATCTTTCACCTCACACACATATCCAGCACTAACTTAAACTTAAAACTTAAACCACATAACACCAGCACTCATAGTTATTTCACTTAAAACTCGCCCGTAAACCAGTCATAAACCAACACTAAGAACTTTGCGAGTTGAATTGACGAAATATGTCAAAGTATTTGACATAGAAAGGGTCGAATGTCTATAAAGCGTATGATGACCTTAAAAGTTGCTTTGGAACTGAGTGTTTGATGCAAAATGCTGGTTTCTGTGCGCCCGCGCCGCGGTATGCGGTGCGCGTGTGTGTGTGACGCACACAGGCGCAGTAAGGCTGCACGGTTTTTGTCGAATGTCCACAGGGCAAGTAACGTTAGTGGTGAAGCGTTGTAACTTGAGAGAAATTAATTTATTTAAAATATTGATTTAGAGCGCTGGTGGTGTATGGATGGGCTTGCAACCTGTCACGTACGGAATACTAACTACTGTGCAAAATGTGGGCATGTACCAAATGTCATGTTTGGACTTGCCTCTGACTACCCCCTTTAGATATCCTCAAAGATCTAAGTAACTAAAAATCTGAGGAATTATCTACCGAGCCCGGGGATTACAGTCGTGATCATATTTATTTTATTTATTTTTTATTTTAAGTGTTTATTTTTTTTGTCACTGCGTTAAGTCGCGAAGAGTGGAAGAAGGGAAGGGAGTCCTTTGCCATGCAGTGGGACGATAGCGGCTAAATAATAATAATTAATTTTAAAGTTCTATGAATGACAAAATTAAATGGAAGAAGATCACATGTTGTGCCGACACCAGGAAACGGGCAGAAAGATGATGATTGGTTTATTTAGAATATGAGTAACACTTTTTTGAACAGGAAAACAGTACAAAATATAAAACCAAATTTACCTAAACGATAGTTCAATCGCTTTATTTATAACAACGATCACTGTCAGCCAACTTTGGGTAAAGTTGGCCATACATAAAAATAGAAGGGACAGTTGGCGTGGTAGGTAAGACCTAAACGATTACCTATATAAAAAGAACTGAAATAAAAAAATACATTTCATTATTTTAACAGTGTTCATTTATCTTTTGATTACCCTACGTGTGGCTCGTAAATAAAGCCAGCCAACCCTTTGACTATTTTTACCATCTATTTCCGCAAACCAAGTAACAAAATGCCTAAATATGGACGATATTGTTGCGAAAACTAGGGTTCGGGATTGGAAGGAAACATGCTCCAAACTTTAAATTAACTTTTAAGTAATTCTTGTTAAAGATTTATTTACTAAGGTAAGTAATTTGGTACAGGTACCTAAGAAGACGAGGTAGGTATATCAAAACAAAAAGGATTCCTACTTAAAATATAATAAAGACCCTATAATAAAAAATTTAAAGTTACGCTGTAGCTCGTCGTAAAATAAGATCTTTGGATGCGCAGGCGTTGTTCCAAGTTGCAACGCTTGGACACTAAAACGAAGTTTTTTTGAAAGCTGCTGGTCGATGTCCCGCTAGCGCGACTCGAGCTTCAATGTCCCCTCCTTTTCTCACTTTTACCCGCCCGTACGTTAGAGAGAGACGCATGTAATTCCAGCAGCAAGTTATGATTTTGCAGAACTTGATGTGGATGTACTGAGGTGTTCCTCGGAAGAGTGTTACGGTCGCTTTAGTGATATCCGACGGAAATCAAAAGTCTTACTTTGAAAGAAGTTTCATTAGTAAATTGTATTTTTAATTTGGTAGCGTTAGCGATATTACCATTCGTGGGTTTTATAGGAATAGAAGCCGGATTGTTAGAGCTATAACTCTACCAATTTACTTGCAGTGCGCGTGCGTCTTTTCAATAAGCACGTGGTATTACGCAGTCATTGTCGCATTGTTTTTTGAAACATTGACAAACAACTGAAACTCAACCCAATCTTTTAAGAAACGTGTCACATTTTTCCTGGCAGGTGACCATGGCTGAAAAATACATCCTTCTGTCTCGCTCTTCCCGTAGATATTTGATTAAACCGCGTTATTTAAACAAGCTTGTTCATAAACGATTTTCAAATGGTGTCAACTAGCCTTTTAAAGTTAGGTAGTTACCTAAAAAACAATAAGAATGTACTTTTTAAATAAATATTTAAAAGATTGTACGAATGGAGCTCATGTTATTTTTGGTCAATTTCTGTTAAGAAAATAGAATTATCTGTAATTGCTATAAATAAAAACTAATTGTATTAAGATTAGGTTTACTATGACTCTACATTGTAGAGTCAATTGTCTAGTCTGTAAACCTAAATTTCATAGTCTACGAGTACAATCACTTGAGTGATATGACTAGAGGTAGTCATGTTATATAATAGTAGATTTCAAACCAATATGAGGTTGTATCTCACAGAGGGTGTAATTTGTTAAACCGATGATTTTAATAATTTTAATAAAAATACTTTTATTTTTAACCGATTTCAAAATCAAGTCACATACCCTTTATTATATAAAACCTAGTAAATTTTAAAGTTAAGAATAAAATATAATAATTAGCTGCGTTTTAAAAATTAGGAAAAAACCGGCTTCAATATGTTACGGGAAAAATATCTGCTATGTACCTAAGTATTTACTTAATTTTACTAAAACTCGAAAGTAAGCTTTCTAACAAAAACTAATTTTGGAAATCGGTCCACAAGTGTATCCACAAGGTCCACAAGATATCTGTAAACATGTACACATAAAAAACATACTACTTATTGAACATAGAACCTCCTCCTTTCTTCAAGTCGGTTAAAGACTAAATATACTACTTGCACTCAACAAATTTTATATTATATTTGACCAACTTATAATTCCCAATTCCAAAAATGTATTCATTAAAAATTATGATTTTAAGTTCTGTCTCAACATAAACTTCGATGAATAAGCGGTACGACATGGGACATTCCTGATCTTCCGTCCCTTTCTCGCAGGCTGCTGAAAGAGGGAGAGAAAAGGACAAACATCGGAGGAAGCACCCTCTTATCGTTCATTCCAAGAATAACTTTCCCATAGATGTGAATGATGCCACTTTAGCGCATTTTTGATAGATCTGGCGACATTTCACGAAGTAGTTGGTAACTCATCCTACTAATATTATAAACGCGAAAGTTTGTAAGAATGTATGGATGTACATATGTTTGGGTAGGTACTCTTTTACGCTGAAACGGCTGAACGGATCTGGATAAAATTTGGCACAGATATAGGTTATAGTCTAGAATAGCACATAGGCTACTTTTTATCCCGGAAAAATGTACGGCTCCCTAGGGATAGATATATATCGGATAGATAGGATAGATTTGTTTTTATCTTTCAAGGTACCACGCGGGCGAAGCCGTGGACGGAAGCTAGTATTATAATGAATATTGGTGGATAAATCACACAGCGCCATCTAGCTCCAAACATTTATCATTTTATTTTTGTAAATAGATAGTAGGTATATTTATAACACCCAGCTATCAACAATCAGTTCAATATTATACTGTAATTTGTTTATTAAGTTTTAGTCCTGGATTGGAATCGAACCCGCAACTTCGGTACTGTAACTGTGAAATCGGACAATCAGTAGGTACCTAGTTCTCTAAATATATAGCTGTAAAAAACTAAAAACCTAAATCTTTACGACCTAGGTACAAATCTTAGTTGCCCTTATGATTGTTTTTTTATAATCTGGCAAAATAAATAGTCTCAGTTGGCAGCACTAAAGAGGGTTAGTGTTAGGAATGCAAAAAGTTTTATGCGCATTTTTATGCTCGTTAAAGATGGTACCTATAACTTGTTTAGTCCAATCTCTTCTTTTTCTTCTTCTTCTTCTTCAATTATGGCATCTGTCTCTTAGAGAACAATTTTGCCAGTGTCAAGTGTATTTATTTATAAGTATTGTCAACGTCACAGAGTCATAGTCAAGTAGTCAAGTCAATTTTAAACAAAAGATGGCTGTTTTGTTGAAAATTTTCGGGATTTCCTCCGATGGAATTTGAAGAGAAAACATATAAAAACCAGAGCGACGTAGTTGTCAGGCAAATACACCGCAGAAAATCCCCTAGTCCAATCTCACCAATCTTCCTCAAATTGACAGGAAACTGACATTTTACCACTTCAATAACTACCCCTAAAATGGGGTAATAATTTCGGAACGAGTCATCATTATATGATGTTGACACGTAAAGTTCTTTACATAAAAACGTTGTCTGTTAGAGATCGCTCCAGTCTAGCAATAAGACCGCCCATTGTATAACATATTTTTAAATAAAATGGCTTAAATAATTTCGGAACGAGTTATAATGATGTTAAGACGTAAAGTTCTTTACATAAAAACGTCTGGTAGAGATCGCTTCAGCAATAAGACCGCTCATTGCATAACAGTTTTAAACAAAATGGGTTAAATAATTTCGGAACGAGTTATAATGATGTTAACGTAAAGTCTTCCATCAAAACGTTGTCTGGTAGAGATCAATTCAGCAATAATACCGCCAATTGTATAAATGTATTTTTGCAAAGTAATTAGTATTCCGGAATACTAACAACTTTGCAAAATGTGGGCATGTGCCAAATGTCATGTTCGGACGTGCCTCTGACTACTCCCTTTAGATATCCTCAAAATAACATTTTAACAGATAAAAACGGTTTTTATTACGAAAACACGGGGTACTTTTCGTATTTTTTTCTGATATTTCTAATTATTTTTTTTAAATTTTGAAGTTAAGGAGATCTCTATTTATATATAGATTTTTTTTCTGAACTTCTATCGATAAAGATTCCAGAGAAAAAAAGTTTTCAAAAAGATCAATTCACATATCACCGTCTTAAATCTCCTTATGTTTTACAGTGCCAATTAAAGTCTTGGTAAGGTTCAGAGAGACACAGTTTCCGCACCCCATTCGAAGAACCAATTCCATGACGTCACGCAATCGTCCCTAATCGTTGACTAATTAAAGCATTTCCTCTGATTACTTGTCTTGTGTAGGAATCTACTTCCGGCCATTCAATTGAAAGTCAAAGTTACGAGCTTTATGTGGAAATCTGAGGCAGTAGAGACGGCGTGAAGTGTGTCTGTTCATGTGTGTGGGGGGGGTGTATGTATGGGAGGGTTAGGGTGTGTGAGTGTGTGTTTTGAAGAATCTAAAACGGGTATTACACTACACGGTATTCACGCCTAGCCTCTACGCCTTACGCCCTAACTCTTATTACACCACTCTTATTTAGGGTAAGGGTCCCTGAATTCAAAGTACCTATTGTAATAAGTGCTTAGGTTAGGTACCGAGAAAGTGAGCATGAAGATTTTACGAGTACCTATCTACACAGTTTTCATAGTTGTTGTATAAAACGGATAGATAAATTCAAACATAAATAATTTATTTATAATCTTATCTTTAATCTAATATTTAATCATATGAAATCGAATCTTTTATTAAATCTCTTATTCAAATGGGATAAGTTTTTAGTTTCACTGCATTTTGCGGTTAGACATGGCATGATAATATAATTTTTTAGTTAATATGTAAAACCTAGGGCCATTTAGATGGAGAGAGTTTCTCGAACGTTTTTTGGCGAGAAATCGTACGCTACTATCTCAAGCAATACCTAATCTCCAAGATTACCGCGTCATAATGTTTTAATACAGGCAAGAACTAAATTCTCGCCCATGATTATGTCATACATCACTAAGGCCCAAAAACTCGAAATACCTACAATTCATGCTTTGTAGAGTTTTGTTTAAACGGAGACAGATATATTCTATTGCGAGGCAATTGTCGCCCAAGGGGCAGGGCGACAATCGTGAATGCTTACTTGCTTCGATAATCGTATCTTCGATTCGAGAAACTCTCTCCATCTGGCCCTTTATATTCTCGCTCGTCCCCAAGCTTCGTCCATGATCATTGAATAGCCAATAGTATAAAATTATAGTTCCAAAAACACCGCTAGATGTCGCTAGTGAGCGAAACAAAATCCTGAATCGCGCTGACGAAAACACACAGCACGAAATGACCTCCCCTCGATAGCGATGTGAAGTCATACTTACCTGGCACAGGGGACACCGTGATCACAAAGGCGGTTCCCCCAGAGAGAGGCTCTATCATTGCACTGCGATAGGGTTGACCTCTGCGAATATCCCTAATGTGGATATCTCGGGTGCGTTATTTTTGATAGTGGGGACTGCGTACGCGCCGTCCCCTTCATTAACCTGATTGTGAAGAATATGAATTTTCTTTCTAAGCTTCTGTCTGTAGCGGCTTCGCCTAAAAATAAATTATAACAGAGTCTACGTTTATCTTGAAAGTTCACTCTGAACATTGCTGAAACTTTTTAAATCGGATGGGTAGTTTCGGAGATTACCTCATACATACAAACAGACAACTTTACTTCCTTATAATATTAATGTTAATTTCATCTAAAATTGTTTAAAAAAAATGTTTTTTTTTTTATCAATTTATAAATGGTGGTAATTCTTCAAACGAGCTAAGATTTTCTAGATTACCTACGAACACGATCTCATTTTGTTCACCTCAGAGATAGCAAGTAATACCTAACATTTTACGTTAACTTCAGTTTAAAAATTAACATTTTTAACTCAAAAAATTGTTATCTTGATTTTGCACCGTTCTATTCAGCACCAATTTACTTGGCTACTAAAAGGATCTAAAACAGTTCCATCAATTAAACATTTTAGGCTAGTTTAGACTTTAATGTTAAAAAAATAAGACTATTCGTAGGTAAATTAGGTAAACACATCAAACTAAAATGCATAATTATGTCTTTAATCGTTTTGTCTTGTTTGTTCACAGTGCATTCTTAAAATAAACAAGAAAGAGTTCGCCATGCCGGCGTCGCGTCATCAGACAGCTTACTAAACCAATACCAAGTGTCAAATTCCATGAATATTGCATAGGGCTTGAGAAAGTTATCCGTTTGGCCGTAGGCACGGCTCAGTAACTAATTAACATGTATCCTAAGCAAATAGACTCAAGATAATCACACATTGTTTGTCTAGTTCAAGATATTGTAGTTTAAATATTTAGGTAGGTCGTAATAAGGACTATTATCTATATAGCTTGTTTATAGTAGGTATGGTATTCCAACTAATGTACCTACACTAGGCGATAAATAAGTTGTTCGTTGGAGAACCACGCATCTTTGTCACATAGGTAAGTAAAATCTCAGACGAGTCTACACGTAGATGACCTTTAAAATCGCTGAACATTTCAAAATGTGCGGCGGAGATGCGAATCTTGAGATGGATGCGTCGAGTGTCGAGAATGGATAAAATAAGAAATAAGTAGGTACCATATTAGAGTAAGTTTGAAAGTGGAGCCGATGACGGAAAAGATGAGGGATAATAGGTTTGTTATGAGGAGAGATGAATGTCATGTGACGAGGAGAGTGTTAGGTATGAATATGATTGGATACCAAGGGGTAGAAGTAGGCCAAAGAAAAGATGGATGGAATGTGCGAAAGATGACATGGGTAGGAAAAGAGTGAGTAGGTACTGAGATGACAGAAGGAAATGAAAGAAGATCACATGTTGTACCGACTCCACATAACGTGAGAAAAGGGTAGGATGTTGGACATTTCAAAGTGTTTTCAAAATGATAAATGCTTTATTATTATTATTTATTTTAGTTTCAAGTTGAGAATGTATAGGTATTATAGTTACTAAATATACATCGATGTCGAGAACAATCGATTAAAATATTCCGACGCGACGAGCGAGCTTTTGTCTTGCGCAACTGGTTGCCTAGATTGGTTGCATAACTACTGGCTTTGCGTCTACAATACCCTCGTTAGGCACACACGGACTACTAAGTTTATGTAACTTTGAAATGTAGGCTAAAGCTTCCCAAAGCTTTATTGGGTTTCAAAGTCTAATTGGTACAGTAAGGCACAAAACGATAACGAAATATATACCTATAATTGTTACATCATCGTTTCATTCGAATATAATAGTATAAGTAATTAACAACATTGTAGTAGGTATCCTTTAGTTTCAGGCAACATTGCACACATTCTAAGACATTTAAATTGTCTATTTATACTCAGCTCTGTCATAATTTATTTGATAATTTTAGTAGTTAATAATAAATAATTGTTTTTCAATAAAACTACACAATCAATTAAAAACTAAATTATGGAATCTAATAATTAATGACTAGGTACCTACATAGCAAGGCAAACATCATTGTGAAATATTGTGGGGCTCTCGCTCGAGATCGAAGTCCAATTTAGTTTCAAAACGATTTTTTTTTTTCAGATTTTCTCTCTATCGAGAGTTTTTTACAAATCGTGTTTTTACAACCATGACAGAAATATTAAAGTTTATTCACTTTTAAACATCATCAGCTATAAGCAGATTAATTTATTTTTACATAGCTCTTTAAAGAAAATTTCAGGTCATATTCTCTTATATTTCCAGATTCAAAATTATTAATTTTCTAGAAACGACATCTATTTCTACCGTGTGTTTTCCCCTCTAGTAACAGTCTGACAGTGTAAAATCATGGGGCGCCATGCAATGACCCACTACCGAGTAAGTGGCACCACTATTTACCAACCCTGGGCCGGCTGAACCACATAGCAGCTCATACTGATAATATTATATACATACATAGTTTACACTAGCTGTACCCGCGACTTCGTCCACGAAACGCGCAAATGTTGTTGAACGTGAGTGAGCGTGATGATTTACAATGTACCTAAATCATCATAATGAATGAGAATAGGATCTATTACTCGTATATCCTATTCTCATTATGTCAAGTTTATCAAAATCCATCACGTAGTTTCGACAGTACCTACCTATATATTCATAGGTATATGCGATTTCAAAAAGACAACAGACAAACAAAAATTCTAAAAAGTGCTGTTTCGGCATCTAAGTATATCGTAAGTTATGCGCTAACCCCAATTACTAAAAATATTTAAGGCCCAGAATACTCGTCACACTATTCCTTACGTAAAAGTTACAAAAAAAAGTGACATAGGTCCGTATAGCAACGCGGATCTCCGCGGAATCAGACATACCCATAGCATAGCGAAATACCCAAATGACAATTAAGTAGAGTGCGGCATGATAATATGGCTGCTCTGAATTATATTAACGAAAGCGACAATTTATAAAAAAACATAAATATGTTCAAGAAAATAGCTTAGGGTTGATTTGTTTCAAATTAACTGATTTATATTCATGTGAAATAGAAATTCAAAATACCTTACTGTTCTAAATAAATTAGAGAATTTCTGAATTTTCAGAGGTGTTTTTGACATGATTTTTAACCAAGGTTTTCTAACTAATTCGTGTTTTAGCTCCGGTTGATTTATCACTTATATCCTTGAGTATCGTGTAGTTCAATTTCAATGTAATCTATTAAGCGGTAATAGAATGATATGGGCTGCAATACTTGCAATTTTCAAAATGCTGGGCCTTAATGTACCTATGTACAGATTTTGCTCCGTTACAGTTTTAATATAGTATAGTTAAAATCACGCCTGTTACCCGACGGGGTAGACAGAGACCACGGATCTCCACTTGCTACGATCCTGACATAACTCTCCTGCTTCACTCACTCTTATTACATTCTTCATACAGACGCGTCGGTTTAGGGTCTTCTTGACCATAAGTCTTACCGCAAATGAAAAGGACGGAAATGTCTAGGTAGTACTTTCCGTCCTTTTCAGTATTTGTAATCAAATGGATTGCCGCAAAGTCACGCCTGAATCAACCATTTATTTTATAATATTTCGGTGTTAGGTACTTCAAGCTTGAGATGTGACGTTTCTGAAACACGATGGTTTTTAAGAGCTTGTGGTAAGACCTCTGAAGAATAGCACAGCATTATTTACGATTACGATCTCCCAGTTAGAGCATAATTGATTTATAGAGGTCTTAAAGTATCTAGGTAATTTAGTATATAAACAGGTACTAAAGGATGTGCCATTTCCTTCGTCTTTCCAATATGCCTAATTTAACCATGTTAAGGGTGGGAATCCACCAAAGCGAGAGTGTACCTACTAAATATAAAAGCAACATGAGTCAGAAAGTTCGCAAAAAAAATGGCCAATGACTTTTCTCAACTTATTGTTTTATGCATGTCTTCATTGCTTTGATAGGCCTTCGCCTTTAGAGTTCTTTTGCTAGTGGTGATTAGACCCCTTTCAGAAGGTCATACCTTTTTCACGAAAATAGACACAATCAAGTTTATTTAGGGCAAGTGGACTCTAGATAGTAGGTACCTACAAATTTATTCTTTCTAAGTAGTTATTTCATTCCTGCCATAGTCACTCGGCACTTACCTACTACCTATCTACCTACTCTTTCCACTAATAATAGAATAGCAAGCAAATACCTAATTAATATCTAAGTAAATAATGAGAATATTTCGAACCTAATATCTAGCAATTTTGACTGTAACTAGGTACTTTAAATATAGGTAGAGATGATTCAGTCTAAAAATGCACGCCCCTCCACTTGTACTTGTACCGCATGTTGAGGTAAATACATTGGAGGGGCATGCATTTTTAGATTGAATCATCTCTACTTACATAGGTGTTTTCGGCTAGTTTCACTTGTTACAATGCCTTTCAAAACTACCCATACACAGAACTTATGCTTGTTGTAAATGTATCTACTTTACATCCTCTGGATAAGGCTAATTTTGATCCTGGAAAAACTTCCAAGGGGATGAAAAAAGAGGTTAAAAACGCCACAACAGCTAGTGAAACCGCTGCTGGTCGCAGCATTCACAGATTCCTTGAAATTATTACCAAGTAGTAAGAACTTAATTCTCGCTTAAAAGTTATTTTTTAAAAACAGAAATACAAAAGAATTCATGTGAACTATTAAACATTAACTACCTTCGTCCTAAACGGGCGTTAAACGAGTTATGAACTTTTGCTACAACTACAATTAGTAAATAAGAGCGCTGGTGGTGTAGTGGTAGCACCCCTGCCTCACGATCCGAAGGTCGTGGGTTCAAACCTGGTCGTGCACCAATGAGTTTTTCCATTCGAAAAATTTATGTGCGCAATGCCAGTGCTCTTAAACGGTGAAGGAAAACATCGTGAGGAAACCGGCATGCCCTAGAACCAAAAATTCGAAGGTATGTGTCATAGGTTAGTATTCTTATAAGCGGCGATGGGCTTGCAACCTGTCACGTACGGAATACTAACTATTGTGCAAAATGTGGGCATGTACCAAATGTCATGTTTGGACTTGCCTCTGACTACCCTCTTTAGATATCCTCAAAGATCTAAGTAACTAAAGATCTGAGGAGGTATCATATTTTTTTTTTTTTTACAATTAGTATAACAAATGGGTCTCTTAGAAGCTCTGTGTGTGGTAGACATTAGTAGTAACCTACCTACATCAAACACACGCTTTGTCTCGTTTAAAGAACTTTTGTTGTTATTTTTAAATGGTTTGGTGTTCATTGCTGTTTTATACGACTTTTTATTGCTGGAACCTTTTAAATCAAAAACGACTCTATGATAGCTTATAACAGCAGCTTGTATTTCTTCAAAGATTTGGTGAATTCATTAGTCAAAATGCGTCCAGCCTTTTGGGCTACCGACAGGCAGCCTTAAGGAGTTCGCATAAGTAGGTAGACCTATCTAACGACCTAAACACTTTACCCTCTTGTTTCGTAATCAGGTAAAAATACAATAGCTAAGTAGAGACAACAGTTGAAATATCCCAAACGGAATGTTGCAACTGAAAGCATGTTGCAAAGTTGCAACATTGTTGCTAAAGCGGTGCTCACAGCGTGACAGATGACCGCAATCCGGAAAGCTGCCAGCATAAGGGATATAACGTGTGAACGATTCCTTACTCTCATACAAGCCAGCCCCTTGGTTTTACTCATAATTATCTTTGCACACACACACCTACTGTGTAAAATGTCGAATATAAATTTGAGCATTTGCCTCTCACTACTCCTCTATAAATCTTCTAACTAGAAGATGTTACGTTTGGTTTCACAAGTTTTTTTTTTGGTCTTTGATTATTTGTTTAGAATCATATAATATCAATGTACCTACCTACCAAACGAAATGCGTTGTCTGTTTGATGCCGAAGTGTTTAGAAAATGTAGAATGACAATTTGATTGTGACTTTGCGATATTGACAAGCCTTCCTATCCTTCTTAGCCGCGCGCAACTACGCTTGCATGGGGTCTACCTACCCGTATAAAAAGTAGCATATGTGTGATTCCAGTCATAAACTACGCCTATTATAAGTCCCATCCAGATCCGTTCAGCCGTTTCAGCGTGATTTAGTAACAAACATCCATCCATCCTAACTTTCGCATTTAATAAATTAGTAGGAAGTAGGGTATGATGGTAAGTTTAACTACTTAGGTAGGTACATTTCATGTAACTAGACATTTTAGACGTTAATGGTTACAAACAGACATTTAGATCACTTCCTTTTAAGTAAGCTACACTGCAGCTCAAAACACTTTACGACCTTGTCATAATAAGACATGAGCGTCGGTTAACGGATTCTTTGCCGTTTTTACTGCGATAGGGTTCCGCAGTTCCTTGGACATGACAAATTCGGGTTAATAAACTGTAATGTCGAAGGTTCGAAAGATGTTTAAAGGCGTAACGGCAATTTATTGTATCAGGTTGGCACCTCATGTGTGAAGTCAATCATCATTATCATCAGTGTTCCATATAATAACAAATCTAACACCAAATAACGTTTAAAAAGTTTTCTACGTTTGTCATTCCTAGGTAGGTAAATAGAGCAGTTTTAAAAAACTGCTATAGAAATTGATACACTTTTATCGACATACCTAACCGTCAACACCGAACGCTGTTTGTACCGAACTTGGCCCCTTTTTTATAGATAGGTAGGTACATACATACCTACATGAAATCACGACTGTTTTCCTCTGTTACCTCCTTTGCTTCATTCACTCTCATTAGGTACCTACTTACATTGTTCATTATGCGCGCTTTTCTCTAAAACGTCCCCAATTTGATCGAGGTACCTACCTACGTACGCCGAGGTCTTCCCCTTCCAACGTCCCATTCAACTCTCCATATGCACCTGTTTCGTCAGTCTCCTTTCATCCATCCTATCTACATGCCCGTCTTAGTTCATTTTTAGTGGTATTTTTGTGGTATTTTTGTTGGGTTGTTATTACATAAATACAAAGATAAATAAAATTTTCAATCATGACATTTAAAGATAAAATGTTAAAGAAATTAGTTGAGTTTTCAGCTATTTCCTACTGACTATATTTTTTATAGCTTTAAATTTTTAAAAACAGCTTGTGGGCGAAATTGGCTCGGGGTACGGCCTTAACATAGGTACCCTTCTCTATTTTCGTCACTACATCTTCTTTCACATTGTCTTTATCGGGAATATTAATACCACTAGTAGGTAGGTACGTAAATGCAATAAAAAAACCACAAAACTGCAGTACAGGTTTGTGGAACATTCGTCTGCTACCCGCAGCGCAAGTCACAGTCCTACCACAGTTTGACATCGTAAAGCAATAAACAGAATGATATATCGCCTGAGGCAGGAACAAAACGATTGGAATAAAGACATAACTTCTATATTACCTATACCTACGTAAGAAATATACAGCTCGGAGAGACAAAGGGAGAGCTTAGTACGAGTTTTGATAGTTTATGAAACTGTGTTTCGTTTCGTTTCCGTCATTAAGTATATTTATCAATAGCGCCCCTAGTGAAAACATTGAAGAACTAAAATCGACAGTAGGTACGGCCGTACAATAAGGTCCATTTCACCAAAATTACTATTAGGCATCAAAATTAACAAGAATGTTAAAGTATCGTTATTTATATTAGGAAAGGATTATCGCCTTTGCCAGTAGGTACATGATGAACACATAATATAGGCAATTAAAAGGATTAAGATAACAGTACCTGCCCTATACCTTTAAACGAGCAATTCTTGTTTATATGTATTAGGTACTTATAATCTGAATCTCGAAAACGGCTTCAACGATTTTTATGAAATTTAGTATGCAGGGGGTTTCGGGGGCGATAAATCGATGTAGCTAGGTTTCATTTTTAAGAAACTACGTTTACCAAAAAAAGCTCGGTCATCCAGGTACCTACGCATGGTGAAACTAGTCCTAAATGTAAGTATGTAAGGAAACTACTAAACGAAATAAAGTTTCGTAAACTATCAAAACCCGTACTAAGCCCAACGCAGCCTGCGTTGGGCTTAGTTACGTTAGCTGCGTTACGCAGGATATAGTTTCGCCAGATCACACGCTGAGTGGTAGCCATTATTATTTTGTTACTCCTTTTAGTCTGACCAATACATTTAGGTAAAAAATTAACTTTTTTTTATTTTATAAACGTCTCAGCATGGTAGCATATGGACTTGAGATTCTTATTTGAATCGTGTCGCTAGTTTTTTTTAACCAGTGTGGTGAAAGGTACTTTAACCTCACCACCCCAGCGCCTCAGAGATCTTATTGTGCACTAGGTATACATTTATTACAGGGGCATTTAATCTATATTATGCTACTACTAAATAGAACACCAGTCAGTCAGGTATGTAGGTATATAACTAGTAGTTCGCCCCGACCTGAGATTTCGCGCGCGATGTCTACAATCCTCATTTGTATTCACGACCTGTTTTTGGACACAATATATATGTACTAGGTAGGTACATGCATAGTTAGTGTCTATGCCTTCGTAAGTTGGTCCTGATAACAAAACAAATATTTGATTATCATATCAAGGTAGGATTTTCGACTTTGGAACCCAATATCTTAACAACCCCTTCACCGATTAAACTCTTAAAATGCTAATATTTTATTATCCTATCAAGGTAGGATTTTCGACTTTAGCAACCCCAATTAAGCTCATATGCTTCCCCAAAAATCTAACAGAACCTACGCTCGCTCAATCAAAAACGCTGTTAAACTAGAATTATCTACAATTTATTAACAGAACAGTCTTACTTAACCAATAATAACTTAAGCTATATCATTTATAGTGGAAACCATCGTTGTGCAGCATCTAATCTTATTACTTCTCCGTTGAGCATGGGATTTTCCACAATACTGGTGACCAGATGCGCAAACTCCTCAGGCTTCCCCAGTCGTGAAGGGAATGGCGTCATCCTCTGTATGAATTGTATCATCTTTGTGGGTAGGTAGGCGACAAGGGGCGTGTCGAACAAACCTGGAAATTATTTCGGTGGGCTTAGTATTTTTTATCTATACTGATATTAGCTACAGCTAGATTAGTTTATTTTAGCTACTTCCATAGTGTTATGTCATATGGTATAATTCTCTGGGGAAAAGCAGCTGATATACAATCAGTATTCGTATTAAAAAAAAGGGCAATTCGTGCCATTTACAAAATGAAACCGAGGGACTCTTTAAAAGAAAAATTTAAAGAAATTAATATTCTCACAGTAGCGGCACAATATATATACGAAAATTTACTGTACGCTCATAAGAATAGGGATAGACTTCAGAAAAACTGCGATGTACATGGAATCAATACTAGGAACAAACATAAATTATTAATCCCTAAGTTTCGGTTACAAAAAGTGAACGGGTCATTTATGGGGAACGTGATACGTTTCTATAATAAACTTCCTATAAATGCAACTAAACTTCCTGTTAGAAAATTCAAAGCCTTCATTAAGAATAATCTCTTAAAGAAAGCATATTATAATATAAATGAATATATTGATGATAGGAACTCATGGCCCGATGTCGCTCCGCCCTCCGACAGCTAACCAATTTGCAATGTAAACGCTGTCCTTTTGTTTTATGTATTTATGTTCTGTTTTGTCTTTTGTTTTTATGTTATTATTATGAGATAATCTTGATTACATTTTTTTGTAAGAAGGATCATACAAAAAAGCGCTAGGACCGAGACGAGTTTCTTGCCTGTTCTTCTCGTACTTGGGTTAGGTTGGAATTGGCACATAGATTCACCTAGCATGTAAGACGTTTCAAAGTGATCCTTGTGATTGTACTGAATAAATATTTTTCAATTTCAATTTCAATTTCAATTTCAATTAGAAAGATTTACGTTTTGCATTTTGTATTTTTGTTTGTAATGGAATTACCTCAAAAACTACTGGACCGATTTCAAAAATACTTTCACCATTATAATGCTTCATTATCCCTGAGTAACATAAGCTATATTTTATATTAAAAAAAATAGAGATACTTTTGCTACCCGTGTGAAGCTGGGGCGTGTTGCTAGTCTATGATATACATTTGGTTTTTGTATATGATAGGAATGTAGATAACTACTGTGCGGGATTTTCTGCAATGTATTTGACTGTCAACTTTGTCGCTCTAGATTTCATATTTTTTCTCTTGTTATTTTGAAGTTTATTGTGTAATTTTGGTGGTTATTACTCCAATAGTTTACCAGAGTTCTTGACTCGAGTGTAAAATATGTGAATTAAAGAGTTCCTTCCTAAATCCACCCGAGAATTTTAAACGAAACAGCCATATTTTGTTTAAAGTTGACTTGACAATTTGACTATGACTTTGTTACATTGGCAAAACTACTAATTTAAACACTTGACATAGACAAAATTGATCTCAAAAGAGACAGATGCCATATCAAAGAACTACTGTGCAATTTAAGCACATGCCAAATATGTTTGGATATGCCTCTGGCTACCCTCAAAGATCTAAGATCTGAGGAGATTACAGTCGTGATCATGTTTTTTTTTGTACCTGGTGCAATAGTGACAACTCTGATGCCTCTAGACGCGAGGTCTCTTGCTATCGGCAGGGTCATGCCAGCTATCGCTGCCGTGGACGCCGCGTACGCAGCTTGCCCTATATCTCCTTCATAGGCTATCGTGGATGATGTGTTTACTATAACACCTCTTTGCCCATCAGCATTGGGTTCATTTTTCCCTATCACGCCGGCGGCAAGTCGTATTGCATTGAATGTGCCTACTGTGTTTATCTGAAATAGAGAATTGTGAGATTATTATAACACAGGAAAATTTAAAAGTCCTATGCTAAATCATGAGTAATTTTATTTTACTTTTTTTAAGAAGTCTAATTACAATAATTAATTATAACCAATATAATTCTAAAAACTGTCCTATAAAGTTTCTATAGATATCATAATATCATCTAGAGCAGATGCAAGGGCCTATAAAAAAAAAAAAAAAAATTGGTGAACATTTTACACAATGCCATCCAGTCCAAAACTAAGCAAAGCTACTATGGGATCCAGATATTTAATACATAAATTACAACTTTTTATAATAACACCCACAGAACAAAAATCTGCATTCATCACACAAATGTTTTCCCTGGGTGAGGATTGAACCCACAACCTACAGCGCAGAAGGCAAAGCTTCTATCAACTGAGCTGTGATTCAGTATAAACAATGATAATTTGAAATACTTCAAAATATATAGGAGTAGGTAGGTACCTTATACAAATCTACATATAGGTTAATACTCTATAATGTTTGTTATAAATACTTTTCTACTAATAATAAGTAATTTTACCAAAAAGTTTTTTTTTATACCAAGTATCTATTACAATTATGAATTTAATTTCAGTGAAAAAAACTTTTGTTCAAAATTTATCCTTACATTGATTAATTTTGTGAAATGCTCCAATTCGCATGATCTGTCTGAATGGAAGTTGTATATCTGATGTGTATATGACTGGCCCGCGCAGTTTACTAGTACATCCAGTCTGCCAAACTTTTCTTTGACTATTTCTAATGCTTTATTTACATCTGGTTCTGATGTAATCTGAAACATAGGATACAATTTTCTTTGCACAAACTCGGATGGTATGTTAGGAAGAGAGAGTTTTTTTACACAAACATTATTTAAATAACTCTTAGTAATAGCTCTTTTCCATTACTGTTAGACTGACATATCAACAAAAAGCCTGGAGAGCTCAAAATAGTATCTCTATGGCTCAAAACATGAGAGTGTTGGATCCTTTTAAAAGGTCGCAAACGCTATAAGAAAGTAATTCCCGGAATTAAATATATAGGGCACGAAATCTATACATAGCTCGAAGTTTTTAAAAAAAAAAATCGCGAAAGAAGTGCAGAGTTCCACTAGTTGAAAAATAGAATGGATATCGATAGTCGGGAGAAATTAAGTTCATAAACTCACACAGCCGGTGTGAGAAATCACATTATCACCAAGCTTCTCAGCAACATCCTTAGCTCTTGTTCCCTGGATATCGAGGATCACCACTTTGCCACCGTTTTTCACCAATCTTTCTACGGTAGCCTTTCCTAGTCCTGATGCTCCTCCAGTAACTAAGCTCACCATGCCCTGAGAAATCGGCAAAAATTATAGGTTATGTTTACATTTACACTACACTTGAAATCTGACACAATAAATGAATTAAACTGCCTTGGTATGTAATACCTTCAACATATTTTTATGGTTATTTGGCTGGAATTATGATTTATTTGATATGATTTGCTTTTATTACAAATAAACGAAAGATTCAAGTAAAATACCTAACCAGAATTATTGTAAGTAGGATATAATCACTAATTCCTGGATTGACGTTGACAGTGATAGATAGATAGTGAATGGAAATAATTTAGGATCAAAGCTGAATGATAGAACGAATCAAATGAAATCAATTTATAGAAAAATAACGATTTCAAAATTAAAATAATACAATTACACGTAGTGACTATATTCTCTTTGAATACAATCATATTATTATTGTTCGATCCCTTGATTGAACGAAAATACATTTGACCCGCATTACCATTTATGTACTACTGTCTAAAAATCATGTAATTCCGCCATTATTATTTTGTCTGTGGAAATACATATAACCAAGTGCCCAAAAGCTCAAAAGCTGAGCCCAGCACAGCACAGCAAAGCAAAGCAAGCCTGCCAGCCAGCCAGCAAGCAAGCAAAGCAACAGCAAGCAAGCAACCAACCAACCAACCAAAGTAAATTTTTAGAAAAGTTCATTGAGCTTTGTGAAGAGAAATTCAATAACTTCTATAAATGCCTTTTTCTGAATAAAAAGTAGCATTCCGTTGTATTTTTCGCTTCGCTCCTGATAATGGCGAAAGTTGAGCAACCGTCTTTTGTATTGCCAAAGAAGAGAAACGGTAAAAAACCTAATAGCAACGCCGGCCATGTAGACCACATAATCACCATACAGGTACTTAGTTTTTTCACTTACAAAAAGCAATATTTCATAGAATACTCTAAAAAATTCATTAATAGAAATGTCTATGAGAATAAAATACTACGAGAACAGAAATCAGCAGATATCAATTTGCCCTAAGCTCACATATATGTATTTTCATTGAGTTTTCATTGAGCTTTTTCATCACAGGGATCTGGCGATGATACGCAAGTAAAATACAAAAATGGATTGTCTCCTGTCACTGAGCATGACAACACTATCATACAGCCTTCCATGGAAGCCCTGAAATCAAGCATGAAAATAAGCCTGCCTGTTATCAACGATATCAATGATGAAGACTTTAATGATACGGAGAAGGTTCACATTCAGAAGAATGGTTACCAAGCCCTGTCAACTAACACCAGCCGTGAACTCATAGATCTGTCACCGATCTATGAAAACTCATCCGATGCTTGCTCTAGCTACGGTGACTTGCAGGAGAATGAAGATTTGCAGAGCTGCAAAATCCTCAATGAGATCAATGAATGTGCATCGGCAACACCGAACAGCACTTCCCAGACTCAGTCGGAGAATAGCTTTGAGATGGGTAACCTCTCCGATAGCTTGAAGAGTGTCATGAAAAAGAAAAAAGTAAACATCGTTTCTGAAGTACATGATGCTGACAATACAAGTTCGGATATCACTAATCTGAAAATGGAGTCCGAAAGTGGATCAGCTACGGGGGACTGCTCTCTTGACAACTCCAAAGACGGGTACTTGACCATGACTGGCACTATAAAGCGGGGAAAGAAGAAGGGACAGCAGATTGATGTCAAACTGAATATTTCACGAGAAGAACTCGAGATCATTGAAGCTGCCATTGTAGCTGAGGAATATGAAAAGATGGACATCTCCAAATGCTCAGTCTGTAACGGTCCACACATTTTCCTATTCACCTTAATTTGCTCACCGTTTGTGGCTTTGGCTTCGGCTGGATACTCATTCTACATTGGCACTCTGGCTTGGTACAACATCCTTTTAAGCTTAGCTGATGACATGAACTGGAAGACGATTCTGCTTCCAATTGTGGTGCTCCTGTATCCAATTTTGATCATAGTTCTGAACATTGGTATTGGACTGTACGCTGGTATCGTTCAGCTTACCTTCAGCCGTGCTAATTGGTGGATGGGCGTGTGCGATTTTGAGAAAGGCTTTTACGGATGGCTCTGTAATGCTGTAGGTATGTCTGATTGCAGTCCATATGAAGTTGTAATACTAATGGATGTACGGTCCTAAAATATGTTTTATAACGTAAGTAATACAATATAATCATTATTGTCACTACCATTTTTAAATAGATTTAAGTATAGAGAGGGATAATCTGAATAAAGATTACAGGAAAAGTTTATTCATGCCGGAAAGGGAACAAGAAGATGGTTTTATGAATTTCTAGTCTATTTACAATACTCGAGTGTTCAATGTTTGTATTCGATTTAATTTAGATGCTTTTGCATTTATCTCTTTAATCTCTATGTTCTAGTCGCCATTAAGTAAGTCAACAATATTACGACAATCTCTGTAGTTTATAAATATTTACATATCTCGTAAATAGTTTATAGAATTATATTTATTTTTATAATGTAAGTTTAATGTAACGGTCTGTTTTGTTTTGGTCTAATTCTTAATAGAAAAGTTTATATACTGTCCTTTAGTTTACTTGATTTATACAGCAGCAAGTGGAACTTTTTGATCACTTGCAAGGAGCTGTAGTGCCTGGAACGTTTTTAGATGAATAAGGAATATTCCAGAGATTATGATGTGTCATAAAAAAAAAATTAGACCAAAACAGCGACCTTGAGATCTCAAGTAATGAAAAATTTCAGCAAATAAAAATATTGCTTGAATATTGATGATTAACAATTTATTGCCTATTTGCATGTAAGCAGCTCTGTTTTATACTAGTGTCTAGAATGTTTACACTATTAATAATCAAGATTTGTTTCTAAGACTGATGTATTCTAGTCACTAATTGTGGTTCTCCAATTCTACATAATAAACATTATTTTACAAAAACAGAGGTTTTACTAAAACAATAGCTACATACATTCAACAATAATTAAAATAATAGGAAGCTAACAATCACATTGTCTGTACAAATGTCTCATGATGTATCCTTGGGTTCACTTTGTTCATTTTTAGGTTGTATTGGCTTTAATTCTGAGTCTATTCTCTCTTTGGCTCTCACTATTTTCGATTGTAAATAGAAGGATCCACCTTTTGATTTGTCGTTCATATTGAAGAGATGTTCATAGTTCTGCTTAATTTTTTCAGGGTCTAATTTCTCTATGTTTAGGATCTGCATTGCTTCTTCTAACGTGAGCCCTGTGCTTGCATTGGCGGCGGCTCTTCTTGTACCCTCAGGGCCACCACCAGCTCTTTTAGCTGCCTCTTGCGACGCGGCTATTTCTTGCTTTAGGGCCCTCGCAAACGCCCGCCCCACCACTTGAGCACCCAAAACTATGATTTGCGCGATGTATTTTGCCATTTTTTATTCAAAAAAGGTGTTGAAACAACTATTGACATTACGACATCGGTGTTCGGTCAAAAAATGACGTTTTTTTTGAGGTTATTTTTACGAATTACGAGAGTGACAAGCCTACATCCAATCCACAGAGTAAATTTAGCCCTTTCTTTGCCAATGCATTTACAAAAATCAATCATCTATTTAGTTTTATTAATGTACATAACACAACGTTATATAACGTAGTGATAATATTCTGTTTGGTTATATACATAAAATCGTATCAAAATAGAATAAATAAGTATTATTTAATTACAAACTATATTTTACAATTTACTATCTATGTCTATAAATTGTTTGTAGACCGACATCACGCACGAATCCGCACCATAGAAAAAATTTCGTCGCGCGCTTTTTGACATCTTGCGGTCTGTTTCATAGAGGGTGAAGAGAGATTCCCGCCAAGGAGAAAATGGCGGTTAGGTTAGGTTAGATTAAGTTAGATTATAGAAAACGGAAGAAATTAATTTACGCAAGACTAGGCAGTAAGGTCTATGACTATAAGCCTGCTCAAATGAGCGAATAATTTAACAACAACTGTTTCATAGAGTAACTTATATATAGGTAACTTATTATGGTCTGTTTGTGTTGCTGTTTCTATTTTTGTAGTATTTAACTTTTATTGTTTGTTTGTTTTCGGATAAAATAGAAAGCTTGTTTTCAATTTTAGGCGTTAGTTATTTGGTGACAAAGCTTCGGCACGATAACTTTTGAATAATATGGTAAGTTATAACCTAGTCCTACGATTGAAACTGAACTTCAACGACTGCTTTTCTCACAGTATTTTTATGATACATCTTCATCATGAAATCTGAGATTGGCCACAATTTCTGAATAGAAGCTACATTTTATTGCTCAATCATAACCTCGTACAACGAGCTTAAAATAAATGTATGCCCAGTGAAAGACTGTTGTCAGTCCTACATTGATAATACATCGACTTGTCAAATATCTATCAGGCAGAATTTCACCGCAACAAGACCTACTGATTTCGTTCTATCTCATTCTGGCTTATCTAGAGTTCACCGGCACCAGACACTCCAGAAAGAGATGGAGCTAGATCTCGGATGACATCGCCAGCTAGAGAGTATGAACCGTTTGAAGATGAGGCCGGCATCCTCGGAGACAATCCTCAGGAGGAGGAGGAAGATGGAGAGGAACTGTTTGGGGACAATATGGAAGCGTAAGTTTTACCGGCATGGTAATTTTTTCGTCTCTAAAAAGCTCAGCTTACAAGAGGACCTAGCTAGAGAGAGATCAGTACTTACTCATGAAAGAAGCCTTTGTGACTCTCTTCAACCCGTTCACCACACTAGCTTGAAAGAATTAGTGATGTGATTAGAAGAGGGATTTTATGGATTTTGACAAAATCTTCTCCCACCCTGGGTGGTAGTCAGTTTTATTACCATCCCTATTATTTTAGTCCACTACATTTGTTTTCAGGGATTACCGTCCGATGCCTGGGCTAGATCGCTATGACAATGAAGATCTGGATGATGAGAACTACGATGCAATGTCGATAGGAGACCGGGCAGCTGCGGAACAGGAACTCAGGAGACGTGATAGAGATGAAGGCAGGATACGGAGGGATGATAGAGATTTGCTTTATGGTAAGTAACCATAATATTAGAAAGTAAGGAGCCATTATCCTACTTCCTACTAATATTATAAATGCGAAAGTTTGTAAGAATGTATGGATGTCATGATGTATGTTTGTTACTCTTTCATGCTGTAACGGCTGAACGGATCTAGATGAAATTTGGCACAGATATAGATTATATTGGTGGACGATTCACATTACTCCATCTAGCCCCAAACTAAGCAAAGCTTGTACTATAGGAACCAGACATTTCAAGACCAAGATAAGATAAATCCGTTTAGCCATTCTCGAGTTTTAGCAAGACTAACAAACAGCAATTCATTTTTATATATATAGATTACAGATCAAAACGCGATAAATACCCGTTTAATACTAAATAATGTGTTCAGATTGAGTAAGTTTAAAAACATATGTCAATTCTGTTGATAGATGAATCTGATGAAGAAAGCAGTGACGCGCCAAGAGCTAAACGCCGTCGTGCAGCTGAAAAAGCAGCCAGGGGTGACCACGAACCAGTTGAGGAAGGCATAGAGAGCATTGAGAATCTTGAGGACACCAAGGGTTACACCACTAAGGAGTGGGTCTCCATGCTGGGGCCCAGGACTGAGATTGCTAACAGGTCTGTTTGTTATTGAATTGGTGTGCGCAATGCCAGATCATACAAAAAATGCGCTAGGGCCCAGCGAGTTTCTTGTCAGTTCTTCTCGGACTGGGGATAGGACTGGAATTGGCACCTAGACTCACCTAGTATGTAAGACGTTCTATGTAAATCACAGGGATTTCATTGAAAATAAATATATTTTGACTTTTGACTTTTTGAGTGCTCTTAAACGGTGAAGGAAAACATCGTGAAGAAACCGGCATACCCTAGAACCAAAAATTCGAAGGTGTGTTATTGGTTAATATTCTTATAAACGGCGATGGGCTTGGAACTGTCACGTACGGAATACTAACTACTGTGCAAAATGTGGGCATGTACCAAATGTCATATTTGATTTATTTGATTTTATTATTTATTTATTTAATTACAATCATGATCATGCTAGTTAATATGAGAATTTCTTTTACCCCCCCCCGGCTTAAAAAATTGTTTTTCCAGATTCAAAAACTTCCTACGCACATTCACAAATTCGAAGAACCAGTTTGTGTACAAGGAGCGAATCAGGCGGATGTGTGAACACAACCAGGCATCGTTTCACGTTGAGTTCGATGTTCTCGCGAGGAGGGAACAAGTGCTGGCATACTTCCTCCCTGAAGCACCGTTTCAGATGCTGCAAATATTCGATGAGGTACAGGTCATCCAACGGATCTAGGCATTCGTGAAATTAGCCACAGGTGCGAGTTTCCGCATGTACAGTTCGTTCTCCCCCTCCTCATACCTCCAATTGCTCCCGAAAAACGATACTGCGCAGCTCTTGCGGCTAACTTCAAGAATGCCTAGATTCGTTGAGCGAGCTATAAAAGCTTATACCTTTAAACGAGCAATTGTATATCTTTATATATATAAATCACGTGTCACGTTGTTTGTCCGCGATGGACTCATAAACTACTTAACCGATTTTAAATTAAATGCACACCGTGTGCAGTTTGATCCAACTTGAAAGATAGGATAGCTTACATCTTAATTTATAGCCGCAATATATAGGATAGGTGATATCTGGGGTGATACGAAGTACACCGGGTCATCTAGTATATTATAGGTATATATAATCTGAATCTTTGAAACGGCTCCAGTGATTTTCATGAAATTAAGTATGCAGGGGGTTTCGGGGGCGATAAATCGATCTAGCTAGGTTTAATTTTCCAAAAAACACGATTTAAAACGAAAAAAAACGAGCAAAGCTCGGTCATCCAGGTACTTATAATAATACTGGCTTCCGCCCTCGTGATACCTTGAAAATCATAAATAAATCTATCCCACGGGAACATTATATTTTTCCGAGATAAAAAGTAGCCTATGTGCTACTATTCCAGACTATAATCTATATCTGTGCCAAAATTCAACCAGATCCATTCAACCGTTTCAGCGTGAAAGAGTAACAAACATACATCCAGACACCCATACATTCTTACAAACTTTCGCGTTAATAATATTAGTAGGATAGTTGTTATATTATATTTAGGTTGAGCAATCTGTGCATTGATACGTCAGTCATTAACAGCCAACTTTAGTAAATCTATATTTTATCTCATTTTCATGCTACCAAGGTTCGCAGCTAAATCATTGTAAGTGTATTTCTGCTAGACTAACGAGTATCTCTAAAATTGGAGACAATAATATTCTATTTATGTTGTTCTGTGATATTGCATAAAATCGAACATTAGGCTCGGTTTCCACCAAAGCCGAGAGGAGATGTGTTTAAATAAACAAATCAGATTTTGTTATTTCCACTCTTTTTCGCTTAGCTTCAGTGGAAATTCATCAAGAGGAGAGGAGATGTCTCGTTTTTATATAGAATTTTGTGCGGCAAGCGAGCAAGCGGCGCGGCAGAGCGGAGAAATGTCTAGTCGGGCGGCTCTCTCACACTCGCTAGTACTACTACTCATCTCTCTCTGCTACACTTCTCTCCGCTTTGGTGGAAATAACCTGCCAGCTTTGCCGCACATCTCTTATCGTCTCCCCCTTTCTGCTTTGTTGGAAACCGGGCCTTGAGGGTTACATCCCGGTCACATTATCTCGAGACCTGGCGTCGATGACGTCACGTCGCGTCGGCGCTCTGATCTCTCTCTCTCAGCAACGAAAGTGCGAGCGCGGGGAGGTGAAAGAAGAACGGGGTGGAAAATTCGCATTCCAGCGAGGTCTCGAGATAATGTGACCGGGTTGTAATGTTAAAATTTTCTTCACCAACAGGTAGCAAAGGATATAGTGCTCCAAATCTTCCCATCATACGAGCGAGTCACCTCAGAAATCCACGTCCGCATATCTGATCTCCCTCTCATTGAAGAGCTGCGTACCTTCCGGAAACTTCACCTGAACCAATTGGTCAGAACTGTGGGTGTGATAACGAGTACTACTGGTGTACTACCACAGTTGTCTGTTGTGAAGTACGATTGTAACCGGTGTGGGTATATATTGGGACCATTTGTGCAAAGTCAGAATGCTGAGGTTAAGCCCGGGTCCTGTCCGGAGTGTCAAAGTGCAGGTCCTTTTATGGTAAGTTGTTTTGATCATGACTAGTTGCCAGCCCTGAGGATTTACACGCCTAAAATACAATTTGATAGAGATGATTCAGTCTAAAAATGCACGCCCCTCCACTTGTACTTGTGCCGCATGTAGAGGTAAATACATTGGAGGGGCGTGCATTTTTAGACTGATCTACCTCTACCCTATTATATATTCCAGGTATACATAATTAATCTTTGAAATATTGTTGTATCTCGGAAGATCTAGAGATTTTGCTTTGTAGATTATGTTCGGAAGCATAATGAGTTTAATCTAAGGGGTTGTAAAGATATTTGGTTCTGATGTTGAGTGGGGTTTCAAATGAAAGGCCTTTACTTATACATTCCAAAATGATGCTTTATATTCTAAGGTAGTTGTTTAATAAATGTAATGAAACATAATGTAACAAACATAGTTTTTGAAATGTAACGAAAAAGTAAACCGCTGACATCTTAGCACTAGTATAAGTACCTACCTAGGTCGGATTATCAAATATTTGTTTTTAATTATGACCATCGTACGTAGGCATACGGCTGATTTCTATATTCTATCTATCTGTGCTTTTTGGATTTTGGATAGGTATTTGACATTACTTTTAAAGGATTAATATCAAATACATATCCAAAATCCGAAAACCGCAGATAGAATATAAAAATCGGCCGATAGGCACCTACTGCCACCTTTACTTAGATTGAGGATATCTGAAGAGGGATAGGCAAAGGCAACATATTAGATAATCAACTTCATTTCCACCAGGTAAACATGGAGCAAACGGTGTACCGCAACTACCAGAAGGTGACCATCCAGGAGTCTCCGGGCCGGATCCCCGCGGGGCGCATTCCTCGCAGCAAGGACTGCATCCTGCTGGCTGACCTGTGTGACAGGTGCAAGCCGGGGGATGAAGTGGATCTCACCGGCATCTACACTAATAACTATGATGGCTCATTGAACACTGAACAGGTATATATTTTACTAGCAGTTACCCGTGACTTCGTCCGCTAAAATACATTAATATAACATAAAATATAATCTATGTTACTCAGGGATAATGTAGCATTCTAATGGTGAAAGAATTTTTGAAATCGTTTCAGTAGTTTTTGACTTTAGTCATTAGAAACAAAAATACAAAACATTCCTCTTATATTAGTATAGACTACCTGGGTGACCGAGCTTTGCTCGGTTTTTTGGGGTAAACGATGTTTTATAAAAATGAAACCTAGCTAGATCGATTCATCACCCACGAAACCCTCTGCATACTAAATTTCATGAAAATCGGTCGAGCCGTTTCCAAGATTCAGATTATATATATTTATATATACAAGAATTGCTCGTATAAAGGTATAAGATTTGGAAAATATATAGGACTAGCTTTTGCCCGCGACTTCGCCCACATGGAATACTTACTTTAAACAGCATTTTTAATTTTTTAGGAGTATTTTTTGCATATAACTTTCATCCCTTATTTCAACCATTTCAAGCATTTTTTCGCGATTAAAGCATAAATCCTTTCTAAAGGTCTAGTTTATCTTTGTATCAAATTTCATCAAAATCGGTTCAGCAGTTTTAGCGTGAAAGCGTAACAGAGTTACTTTCGCATTTATAATATTAGTATGAATTACAAACAAGACTAGTAAGTAGTATTCATTACAAAAATCGAACAGTAAATAAAAAGCTTCCTGACTGGTGTTTTGATATCACGGATTTCACTGATCAGAAAGTCTATTTTCCAAAATGGAAGTAAAATGCCTTAGGAAGTAAAATGCCTTAAAATGTAAAATGATTATTTTGCAGAAAACCTAAACAGAAAAATGACTGAAAGTTCCATTGCGCCTTAAACATAAAAGGTCTAAAATGTGTGAAGATTGTTAAGTTACAACTTTGACCACCTTTATTCCAGGGTTTCCCCGTATTCGCAACTGTTATAATCGCAAACTACATAGTTGTGAAAGACTGCAAGCACATCGTCGAGTCCCTCACTGATGAAGACGTGGCCAACATTGTGAAACTGTCTAAAGATCCTCGAATCGGGGAGAGAATAGTGCAGAGCATAGCGCCCTCTATATTCGGACATGATTATATAAAAAGGGGGTTAGCGTTGGCGCTGTTTGGAGGGGAGCCTAAGAACCCAGGTATTATATACTCTAACCGCTAGTGCACCCTTTAAGGGTGTTGATGTTGACATACTTAGTTCACACTGAGAGAAAATAGTGTAGAGCATAGCGCCCTCTATATTCGGACATGATTATATAAAGAGGGGGTTAGCGTTGGCGCTGTTTGGAGGGGAGCCTAAGAACCCAGGTATTGTAGTAGTATCTAACCGCTACTGCAGCCTTTAAGATAGATAGATAGATAAAGAATTTATTTGGTACCACAGACACACATACAATTTAACATAAATAAATATACAACTTTAACAAAAACACACTGAACGAATTCCTTAAAAAGTATGTTTGCAAGAATAAGTCAACGTAGGCAAGTTCGTTTAAAGGTGTGTGGATGTTGACATACTTAATTCACACTGTTTTTAGAATATTTAGAATAAAATAGCAGAGGATCCTTTAGATATTATTGAATTTATACCTTGTTACAAAAATTACATGGTATCTGTTATTGACATGAACAAGACAGCGAAAACAATAACACTCACAAACTACGTTTATATGTCAATGACAATTTCTAAGTTAGAAATTGTTCTAAAAAAATACCGGTATAACTTATATCGATACCAAAGATGTACCGGCACCACGTCAAGGTCAGTCGAACCGTTATTTGAAAATACCGCTATTCCAAGCCCTGTTTCTAACACACAGTAATATAAATTTGTATGTAAGTAGCAGATCCACTCAGTGCTGTGCCCGATGTTTATGTAATTTTCTTACTTTGACCCCCTTTTTCATCCCCTTAGGGGTGAATAACTGATACTGAGCTATATTATAGATTACTAAATATGGTTTATTTGAAGGTGAGAAACACAAACTGAGAGGCGACATCAACGTGCTCATATGTGGAGACCCTGGAACAGCCAAGTCACAGTTTCTGAAATATACAGAGAAGGTACTTTTAGTGAACAATAATTAAAACTAGTATTGCAGCAATTAATGTTTGTTCTGTGACTGGGTGTTATTATCTATTCTATGTAGGTATGTATGTATTTACAAAAAGAAAATATAATTAGTCTATCAGTTATCTGGTTCTCATAATACAAGCTTTGTTTAGTTTGGGGCTAGATGGCCGACATAATAAGATTTTTTGAAATTTCGTATAGCCTATGTCACTCTAGTGATCCAGACAAATCTAACGACACCTGATTTGTCAAAATCTGTAATATACAAACAAAAAAATAAATACAAACAAACATACATACACCCCACTTCTTCGCTTCGCAGTTGGGTGATAGATAACAGAAACACAAAAATTAAATCACTAAAAACATGTTAAATGTTACAGATTGCTCCTAGGGCGATATTCACGACAGGTCAGGGCGCTAGCGCTGTGGGTTTGACAGCTTACGTCAGGAAGAACCCTACTACAAGGTAATTTATCATTAAAAGTGCATATTATTCAGTAAATTAATTAAGTATAAATATTTATAATAACGGCCTTTCTACTCTATATGATATTTTACAGTTATTTGAAAAACGCCGTCTTTAAATCAGATAGCATGAAAATAGAGCAATGAAAGATTGGTTGATAATATGTTATTTCACGAATACCATTCGTGAAATAACATCACATTTAAAATTAACTAATATTATACGAGATAAACAAAATTGTTTTTTGGGAACAATGACAAAGCCGCTGAGTACAAAACCCTATAAACAGAATTGAGAGAATTTAGGTTTGTGTGCGTTTTGGTACAACTTAGTTCCATACTTTACAGTGTTTTACAACCTTTTTTTTTCCGGACTGGACAAACGCTTTGTGTGACAACCTGTGACACTAAGTTCCGATACTAAAAAAGTTTCGAGTAACGAGATGCATTCGGGTGTAACGACTTGATACTCGGTTCGAAATGGCGTACCCGTTACTCAATACCGAATACATACGGTTTGCTACACCTTTACTTCACAAATTACATACGCCATCTAGATTCAATATAAGAACTAAACCATTTGACATCCACAGAGATTGGACGTTAGAAGCGGGTGCACTCGTACTGGCCGACCGTGGAGTGTGTCTCATAGACGAGTTTGACAAAATGAACGACCAGGATCGCACCTCTATACATGAGGCGATGGAGCAACAGTCCATCTCTATATCGAAAGCTGGTATCGTGACTTCGCTACATGCTAGGTGAGTTTTTAGTGAAGCGAAAGAGGGTAATGTGTGTTGGGGTGTATGTATTTTTGTATGTACAGGGTCTTACCAGACTTTTATTAGTATTAGACGGGTATTTATCGCGTTCAAATTACCTTTTATTTTCCCGACGTTTCGATAGGCTTGCACGCTGTCGTGGTCACGGGTAGACTCAGTCTAAACTTAGTCTAGACTCTGTCGAAACGTCGGGAAAATAAAAGGTAATTTGAACGCGATAAATACCCGTCTAATACTAATAATAATGTGTTCAGATCGCGTAAGTTTAAAAGTATATGTTACCAGACTACTTCCGAAAACTTCCGGGGGTTAAAGTACCCATCAATATAAAAAAACTTGTTCTAAGAAACCAACACTGAGCGCGGAAAAAAGCATCTGTTTCATACATTTTAGCTAAGTAGGTATTGAACTTTTGCATGGAACAGCTGCTTTTTTGCGCCTTCAGGGTGTTCGTTTCGTATAAAAAGTTGTTTATATTGCTGGTTACTTTAACCCCCTGAAGTTTTCGGAAGTAGTCTGGTAGCAGGTAGCACCCTGTATGTTTCTATGTAAAGAATTATTAGAGAAAGGCCAGGTGAGGAAACTGGCATACCCTAGAACCAAATTCGAAAGTGTGTGTCATAGGTTAGTATTCTTATAAGCGGCGATGGGCTTGCAACCTGTCACGTACGGAATACTAACTACTGTGCAAAATGTGGGCATGCACCAAATGTCATGTTTGGAAGATCCTCTAACTACCCTCTTTAGATATTCTAGTAACTAAAAGATCTGAAGTGATATCTACCGAGCTGGGAATAACAGTCGTGATCATATTTATTACTAGCTGTCCCGGCAAACTTCGTACCGCCTTCTACATTGCTTAGACAACAGTGAGTGATTATAATTTAATATGAACTTTATTAAAAAGTAATAAAGTTCAAATTGACTCTACATTTTATTTAGAAAACGTTTGTATGGGAAATAGAAAAGGGCTATTTTTAGGGTTCTCTCGGCAGTTATTCGAATTTTTCTTACATTTTAAACCTTCCCTAGACCTCCACGAACATTTCAAGACCAAGATAAGATAAATCCGTTTAGCCGTTCTCGAGTTTTAGCGAGACTAACGAACAGCAATTCATTTTTATATATATATAGATAGATAGATAGATCATCATCATCTTCCTGCCCTTTTCCCACGTTATGTGGTCGGCACAACATGTGATCTTCTTCCATTTCCCTCTATCATTCGTCATCTCAGTACTCACTCCTTTCTTACCCATGTCATCTTTCACACAGTCCATCCATCTTTTCTTTGGTCTACCTCTACCCTCTCTCTCTATAGATAGATATAGATTAATTTTTTATCATCCCACAGATGCTCAATAATAGCGGCGTCCAATCCGATCGGCGGTCGTTACGACGCCTCCCTTACATTCTCGGAGAACGTGAATCTATCGGAGCCAATCCTGTCTCGTTTCGACGTGCTGTGCGTCGTCAGAGACGAAGCAGACCCAATGCAGGACGCTCACTTGGCGAAGTAAGTACTTGTTCCTACTAAAAAAACATTACATAATGAACAATTTTAACTAATTTTGAATATTAGCTCTCCATATTCTCTGTCAAAAATAAAAAATACAAGTGAAAGAATTACTTCGATTCATCAATAAGTTTCCGATTTATAGAAGTAAACGTGTGATGCGGACTCGTACGATGCTTGACGGTGTGACGTCATCGCACAACACAACTACTAAAATGCCTGTAAAATCAAAACTAATAGGTATTTTTGACTACAACAAAAACTAGTGTAGGTATTTGTACGAGTATAATAAAAGCTTTACTGTAACACTTTCAACCGATTTGACATACTTAGTAACATTCTTAATACCCAGTGAACGGAAAATACATGGAAGGATTCCTTGAGCTAAAAATAACCCTACAAAAATTGTGCTGTGGTAGGCGGGGCTTGTCAATTATACCAAAAAATTGTATCAAAAATTTACATATTACAAAAAATTTACATACATAGGTACAATATCTACACGTTACGCGGCAAACCGAAAAGTGAGGGAATAAAGGCGACATTAATCTACTAGTTTCCGCCCACGGCTTCGCCCGCGTGCTACCTTGAAAAACAAATTATCCCGCAGGAATCGTACATTTTTCTGGGATAAAAAGTAGCCTATGTGCTATTCCAGGCTATAATCTAAATCTGTGCCAAATTTCAAGCCGTTTCAGCGAGAAAGAGTAACAAACATACATCCACACATCCATACATTCTTACAAACTTTCGCGTTTATAATATTAGAAGGATTTATTTATCTAGGCTTGACATAAACTATGTTTATGTAGGTTTGTAGTTAGCTCGCACATCAGGCATCACCCGACGCAGCGCGGCACCGTGCTAGAGGACCACAACGCGCCCGACCCTGACTTCGCACTGCCCCAGGATATGCTCAAGAAGTACATAGTCTACTCGCGGGAGAATGTTCATCCAAAACTACAGGTCAGTTAATGCGCTCTGATCAACGGATTCGTTCATCTTCTCACTATTCGTCATACGTCAATTTTGCTTATCTCGTTTAAAATATTCGTTTATTGTAAACTAGCTTCCGCTCGCGAGGTATCTACATAAAATAATTTTTGAAATCGAACCATTAGTTTTTGAGTTTATTCATACATTACAAACAAAAATCAAAAATACAAAACTTTCCTCTTTACAATATTAGTATAGATGTAGGTAAGTATGAAATTACTTATTATTGACCAATCTTTTATTGCTTCATCTTTATTTATTTATTTATTTATTTATTGGAAAACCAACAGCTTACAATTCTTCATATAACTATCAATAGCATCAGAGAGCCAATTAAAGGTTTTCACGTGTAATTAAACATTGTATATAAGAAAAAAAAATGTGAACTTAATTATAATAACATGGTAGCTAAGTAACATAACGAAAAAATGTAAACCTACTCGTTAACATAATAAAACTAATTATCACCAAAAAATTCTGCATTCAGCCGCCGCCTGGCTGAACTAACACTAGTAAAGAATAGGTCAAGGTCAAGTCGCCTACACAGTTCATTGAAATTATCGCTTGCTCGCCACAGAAATGTATTCTGTCGGTAATTAGTACCAGCTGGAGGTACATATATAATCTTAGTTTGAAAGACGAGCTCTAAAATCAAGGTTAAAAAAGTTCTTAAACTATAAAATTGAGTAGAATCGCACGCTAATAGACTTCTCAAAAAATAAAACAAACATGATCACGAATGTAACCCCTAGGCTCGGTAAGTATCTCCTCAGATCTCTAGTTACTTAAATCTTTGAGGATACCTAGGGGGTAGTCGGAGGCACGTCCAAACATGATATTTGACACATGCCCACATTTCACGACCTACAGCGCAGAAGGCAGAGCTACTACTAACTGAGCTGTGAGTCAATAATATATAGCATTAGTTGGCAAGCGAGCCGTAGATCACTGTAACCAATTACGATCAGATAGGCTTGAGACAAAAAATCAAATTGTTTTTCTCTTACAGAATATGGATCAAGATAAAGTGGCCAAAATGTACAGTCAGCTCCGGCAGGAATCTTTGGCTACTGGAAGCTTACCCATCACAGTCAGACATATTGAATCAGGTATAAACAATTTAAATTAAATTAACTTAATTTAAAAAACGCCCCAACACTAATTTTGCCCGCCATTTTGTGGTGGCGGCCATCTTTGATTTGAAGTTTGTCATAGTGTATAGTGTATTCTACTACTCAAGCCCTTTTATTTGATACCTATATTGAGGGAGTTGTGAAAAAATACCTAATCCGCCATTTTGTGGCGGCGGCCATCTTGAATTATAGAGTGAAGAACAGTGTGATAGATAAGGGAACGTTGTGGAGTGAAAGAAGACGTAGTGAAGTAAATTGAGAAGGGTATGCTAAGATGGTTTGAGCATGTAGAAAGGATGGATGAAAGGAGATTGACGAAGTAGATGCATAGGGAGAGTGTGAATGGGACAGTTGGAAGGGGAAAACCTCGTACGTACAGTGATCAAATTGGGGACGTACAGTTCTTCCAACGGATCTAGGCATTCGTGAAGTTAGCCACAGGTGCGAGTTGCATGTACAGTCCCAGTTCCACCGCCCCTATCCATACCTACCTCCGATTGCTCCCGAAAAACGATACTGCGCAGCTCTTGCGGCTTCAACTGCAACTTCACGAATGCCTCGGCTCGTTGGGCCAACTGTAATGTATTGTATTATTGTTTGTCCCAGTGATTCGGATGAGCGAGGCGCACGCGCGGATGCACCTGCGCGCGCAGGTGAACGAGGAAGACGTCAACATGGCGATACGCACCATGCTCGAGAGTTTCGTCGACACGCAGAAGTATAGCGTCATGCGAGCTATGAGACAGGTAAAAGACCACTGACTATTAAGTAAAAGTTTTTACATATTTATATTAGTACCTGGGTGACCGAGCTTTGCTCGTTTTTTTGGGGTAAACGACGTTTTCTAAAAATGAAACCTAGCTAGATAGATTTATCACCCTCGAAAC
This sequence comes from Cosmorhoe ocellata, assembly GCA_963675405.1. NCBI lineage: Eukaryota > Metazoa > Arthropoda > Insecta > Lepidoptera > Geometridae > Cosmorhoe > Cosmorhoe ocellata. The sequence continues at coordinate 2,430,404 of OY776264.1, read as the reverse complement.
CCTTTGCATACTAAATTTCATGAAAATCGTTGGAGCCGTTTCCGAGATTCCGATTATATATATGTGTGTATATATATGTATATATATATATACAAGAATTGCTCGTATAAAGGTATAAGATTATCCCTACTTATAATATAAACGTGAAAGTTTGTATGAATTGATATTTTTTTACTCTTTCACGCTGAAATGGCTGAAAGGATCTGGATGAAATTTGGCACAGAGATAGATTATAGTTTGGAAGCTATTCCATGTGTTAACATAGGCTACTTTGTCCGATTTGTCCGGTATTAACCCGGACAAATCGGGTCCCGGAATCGGAGTACGGATCCCGTCGGATAGATTCGTTTTTGTTTTTCAAGAAACCACGCGGGCGAAGCCGCGGGCGGAAGCTAGTAATAAGATAAAAAAATGGTCTTCCTAAGCATATCATTTGAGGATAGTAGGAAAATACAGAAAAACCTAAAAGTTATTTCATCTATGTTATTTTTGCATAAGCTCAAGTCCTATGACGATAATAATGATGATTAAAACATTTATTTTTCAGACATTCCAGAAATATCTATCCTACAAGAAGGACCACAGCGAACTACTGTACTACATTCTGCGACAGTTGACCATGGACCAATTAGCGTACATGCGAGGGTTACACAACCACTCGCAACCGACTATTGAAATTTCAGGTATAGTTACTTGTTCCCTATTGGTCACTGAGAAAAGTCTGTTACCTTTAATTGGATGGTTTTAGTTTAGTCAAGTGTCGCTATCATATACAAGTATACTAAGCAGACTTTTTTTTAATCTTAGTGAATATGAAATTTAAAGCTATTTTAAATTAAAAACTAAAAAAACTGACTCCAATGTTCTATTACTGAAAAAGTTTTACAGGTAAAGTATCAATCACTCAGAAATCAAAATTTATATGGTATCTACCACTTAAGTATCTTTAAAAAAAGAATTTTTGAAAACAGTTCTGAATTGATTGAGATATTAGTGAAAATAGAAAAAAACACAAGTACATACAGTTTGAACATATGTACAAATTTTTTTGAAGTTGCTTAAAAATCACATTTGGCAAATAAAAAAAATTGTTCGCTCATATCATATTGATTTGTCTGAACTATGAGTTACGTAATTACACAATGCCACTCGTAGCCTGTTTCACTCATACGAACTTCTATTTCCAGAGCGAGACCTAATGGAGCGAGCGAGACAGATAAACATCTCGGATCTCAAGCCATTCTACGACAGTAGAATATTCAAAATGAATAATTTCAGCTACGACCTGAGACGCAAAGTGATAATTCATACGTTACCTGACGCGCCGGCCGCTACATAAAATATCGAAACCCAAGACTCATTGCATTCTGTATCATAAAACAATTTAGATAAGATTCAAAGTGTCTCGCAACTATTGGCGCACTAACCTAAAGCTGTGTATACATGCATGTCTCTATATTTCAGAGTAAAAGAGAAAGAAATTGTCAATTAGTTTTATGAGCTGTCAAATTATGTATTAACTTTCGCTCCTACCCCAGCATGCTAGACATGTTTATTTATGTAAAATAAGCTTAATTAGTGCTATTCAGATTTAAGCCACGCGCTTTCTTCGAGTCTTGACTAAGGTCAGTAGCGTTAGGAGACAATTTTAACCCACCAATTTGAATTATGATCTGTTTTTTTTTGTGTTCAAAGATAAATAAATTTACTAAGACTTAGTGATTAGTTCTGTCTGTTAGACGATGTGTGTTGCCGACTATATTGTTAAAGTACGAACATTGTGATTTGAAGTGCCTGATACCGTGTTATTTTAAGGTAAAACTTGTTAATAAGTTTGTAGGTAATATGTCTAGGTACCTAGGTATATTATTGATTGTAATCACACTTTTCAGTAAATCTTTAAATCATGAAAATGGAGTTTTAATTTCTGTTGAGTTGGGCTTTAGGTAGTTATTTTTATTTGTACCCCAGAGTAGAAAAGTATCTATTTTTTTTATGTATAGGTACTAATATTATAAAGAGAAAAGTTTTGCATTTTTTTATGTAACAAATAAACTCAATAACTACTGGTCCGATTTCAAAAATTCTTTCACCGTGCACCGTTAGAATGCTACGTTATCCCTGAGTAACATAGGCTATATTTTATGTAGGTACCTCGCGAGCAAAACATTCCTCTTTATAATATTAGTATAGACTAGCTGCCAACCGCAACTTCGCCCACGAGATACCTACACAAAATAAAGTCTAATTTCACCCTGAAAGTTCATTCTAAACATGGTGAAAGAATTTTCGAAATCGGATGATGGGTAGGTTCAGAGATTACCTCCTACATTAAGTGCTTGTTCACGTAGGTACGCGCGGGCGCGGGGGAGGGTGCGGGCGCGGGAAACGTTGCGAGCTCGTGTTCACATTAACCGCCAGGCGTTCGCGTATTATCAGAGGTCGAATTATGGACGACGATCTTTTCGCGACGTCAGGTAAGTTCAAACTGGTTGAACTTACCTGACGTCGCGACTGAAACGCGCGAGCCGCCGCTAGTTTGACATGAACACACACAAACATCTTCACGCGTTGAAATGACCGCGAGCGCTCCGCGCGCACCGGTCGCTAGCTTGCCCGCTAGTTAGACCGCACGTGCGTTTCGTACGTGAACACTTGGAATCACTACATATGTTTGATATTTCGTCACCGCGCCCGCGAGTCAACGTGAACAAGCACTTAAACAAACTATCTCATAACATTAGCGTAGATGTAGATAGTAGAATCTGACTATCAACTGTCTAAACCTTTAGAAAAAAGAAATATATAGGTATACACCTTGAAATGTATAAGAATATAATCTCTTACTGTATGAAGCAAATGGGAAGCAATTTTTGGATAGCAAACGACAGGTGACTCATCATTCTGACGGTAACAAACCTTTGAAGTTCAAATTACCCCCCAAGGCTATGAAGGGTAGGTTTTTAAGGTCTGATTTATGGAGGTTAAATTAAGGAGCAATAAAAAAGCAAGCACACTTGAATAAAACAACAATTCACATCCATCAAATTAAATTTTATTGAAATTCAGTGTTCTCTATAATAATATGAATCAAACAACTACAAACGAAAACATTTTTACAGTCTTAAGAATATAATACTACCGTCTATGACATGTCTATTTTAATTTATATATCTAACTCTAAAATATCGATTAGATCAATAAGATAAAGAAAGTTTCACAAAGCATATATAGACAACAGTACAACATACAAGAAATATTTTAGCTTATAACAAAATCACACAAATTCCTTTCAAGCATCCTAAAAATCTCTTTAAAAAAATACTTAAGATACCTATTATAAAGTACAAAATGGAGAATTGCAGAGAATATTGTTAATAATTGAAATTGCTAGTTTCTAAAAACATAATTCATGCTTCGATAGGATGGATCAAATGGTACATTTTGGTTTTTATGGAAGAAAAAATAACTAAAGCTGCATGCCCACCTGATGTCATCATCCCCCGCAGATGCTGGCAACACTAGCACACTGCCCACCCTGAGTTTTTAAGGGTATTCTAAAGCAGAAAATCTATAGTGTATGATTAAATTTTGAGAAAGAGTAATTTTAAATGCATTACTATGTTGTCTTGAGACTTTTCGTTCTTCTTCCATTCAGCATTTTTTACTTGAAGCTAAAATTCTGTAAAAAGCCTCTATACAGATGGCGCAAGACAGGAGTGCATGGAGAGTGATGGTGGCAGGGGTCCAAAATGCGCCATAATCACGTCCCTCAGTCATGAGGATACGACAAAGAAGAAGAAAATTCTGTATGCTTCATGGAAGAAAAGTAGCATATTAATGCAAATAAAAGTATACATTTACTTGGGTGAACATTTTTCTTAACCATCAATATTAACTTATCCATTTTGCACTAAATTTAAAAGATCGCATGTTTGGAAGGGACAGAGGTTGATAATGCCTTAAGTACAACACATTGGCATGTGTCAATCCTCCCATAACACACAACACATACATCATTCTTACAAACACACATGTGAACATTCTATGAATTAATTTAAATCACAAAAGCAGTATGTAATACAGCATTGGCCTAATAAACAGCACTCTATTACATATTACATTTGTACTTATTCACTATCAATGAGATAAAAATAAATTGGGTTTAATCTCCTTTAAAATCAAAACAGGTTATGTATGAATGGCCAGCATCAAATAAACCTGCTACCTCTTGCTACTTATGCCCAAAGCCCAATAAAGTGTTTCTGCCAATGCAGGTCTGCAGTTTTATGGTTTGTTAATTCGTTTATTTAGGGCAGAAACGCTTTATATAGTCTATTGACTGCAATGATGTAATAATTTTAGCTTCAGTGGTTTGTCCAGAAAATAGATCTAACTGATTCTGCCTGAGGTTGTCAACGCTGATCAAATTGTGACAAAAACAAAGGCGTAAGACAGAAAGACAATTAAATTTCAGAACAAACCAACTTAATCTCGGCCACGACTGAATTTAACAGTCGCTGCAAGAACCAGATCCACTGCCACTGCCACTGCTATCGCTGTCACTGTCGCTGTCGCTGTCGGAGCCACTGCTGGATCCACTGTCGGAGTCGCTGCTCGAGCCAGAGTCTGATGAGCTATCGTTCGACATTGAGCATTCCAGGCAGTCAGACTCAACTTTCTTCTTTTTGTTTGCTGGTTTGCAGCTCCCAGTGCTGTGGTCAAAAAATTATATTGTTAGTTTGTTTAACTATTGGATCTTTTATTCCCAAAACCAGGTTGCCTCAAATTGAAGTTTTTTTATAATTTGGGTCACCTATCGGCTGTTATAATAGTAATACAATGTATAATATTACTAATTTTAAAATGTTACAATTTATAGACAAAAGATATGCTTAAAAGTACTGCGGCTAGTAAAAACCTGGGTACATACTGACACAAAATTAAAATGAAGGTAGTTATGAAAATTGCTACAGTTATGAGATTTCTAGATCTGTTTTGGTGCAACAAGCCAACAAAAGAATTTTTTGACAATTTTCTCATTCACTTACAGCAGCTGTTAACAAATACAATTCAACAGGTATAGGCTTACCTGCATGAGCCTTCCTCCTTTGCTTTCAAGTTCTTCTTCATCACTTGCGTGCGGGAGGGACGCACTAAGATCTTGCGTTTTCCTTTGCATTCGTAGCTCCAATGCCCATACTCCAAGCACTTCTGGCACCGTATACCTTGCGGAAAGGCAGCTGCCAGCGCCGCTTGTCTGCAAAAATACAAAAAATTAACATCCTAGCGAGCTAAAATAAAGCTACAAAAAGAAAAATATTCTAGAAAACTTACTTCTTCCTCTGAGCTTGGTGTCTGTTGTATGTTCCCAGCGTCATATTGAGACGGCCGTTGAACGCAATTAACTATTGAATATTGTTTAATTTAAAGATGAGGGTATTTAGAACAGAATTCTGGTCCAGCTTCAAGATACTGGTGATCGCCAAAGCTCTTCAAATGCAACTGATTTGTTCAGAAAAACAGAAACGCAGTGCATGCACTCGCGATCGCACACACAGCACCAAAGCAAAGAGAAAACAAACAAGCACAATGAACGAACGAATAAATGAAGTAGGAAGTAAATGCAAGTCAATGTCAAGATGGAGTCTATTTATTGATCATTTAGTTAACTGTGTTTTGGAACTAGAGTGCTCCAAAATCTTAGTTGAATTCCTCTAAATTCAGATGAATGGGCAGATTGTTATCTACTTGTTTTTTATATCTCAGGTTGCGTCATCTCATCTCAAAAAAGAAACGATGTACATTCTAGAGCAGTGTTTAAGGTGGTATGGTCTCATGCCTTTAGCCTGCTTTAATGGAAAAAAACAATGTACAGTGGACCCCCGGTAATCCGGCAAACATTATGCAGGGCAGTGTCAGACTATCGAATTTGTCGGATTATAGAGCACTGCCTAAGACCCCTATAGTCCGGATTTTTTTACGAAAGAGTACCTTGTAATCCGACAAATTACATATCTAATGACAAGAATCTATATATTATACGTACATATGTATGTACTTTGAAGTACAAATCAGACTTAATTTATGTAAGTCGAATTTAGTAAATTAAATAACAATTGAGAGCTTACGTTTTATTATAAAATTAAGCATAAATGCACATACATATCTACCAAAATAATCAACTAAGTAAAACAATGCATACGCGTCGAGCACAATAGCGGTGGCGCGTACGAGTTGTGACCTGTTCAAACCTGCGTGATCTATATGTATTAGCAAAGATTGTCAAACATACATGTAATTCTAAGTCATGTCGGATTACAGGGGGCGCCGGATTAGACAGGGGCCGGATTATCGGGGGTCCACTGTACTTGACATTGACATTACATAAATTTGACAATTAAAATATTTACGTGGACTTCTGTCAGTGGCTATATTTATTTACTAGTGTGTGCGTACGTGCAGTGGCGAAGCTTGTGTTGTTTCCTCGTAATAATTCTGTAAAGTTTCATAATATAAATAAAAACAGCCGGTAGTAAGACTGAAATGTCCACATTTAATTTAGCAATAATAAAATGTTCCACTGGCGTTGGAAAGCGGTCATTATCATAGTCATATTGCCTTTTTTTGTTTGTTATCTACGAGCTGATGATACTGTGAAAAAGTTGCCTTTTTGTAATCCTACAAACCCCAAAGATGGTCCTGTTCATAACGAGTAAGTAACTATTCATACTCTGACCCTAGAAGTACATTCAGACACAAAATAAGCTTATGTAAATAAATACGATGAAACTTTTTGTAATTATTTGTAAACAGAATGAAACATGTTTTTTGTAAACAATTTGACCGATTTACTTCCAAGTCAAGGACGATAATTCACTATTGTATGTAATAGACGTAACTTGATTGTTAGTAATGTCGACCATGTATTTTATATGCTGGTTGATTATTTTTTCTAGTTCTACACAACATGTTTAGACATGTATACCCATAATAAAGCACTTATTACATTACCCTGAATTCAGGGACCCTTACCCTAAATAAGAGTGGTGTAATAAGAGTTAGGGCGTAAGGCGTAGAGGCTAGGCGTAAGGCTCCCTTACTACCGGGCCCTGAATACCGTGTAGTGTAATACCCGTTTAAATAGGCCGCCCTATCATTAAAAATACAGGTGCACTTGTACAAGAATTATTTGTTACTACATTGAATCTTATCAGTGATCAATTTAGATATAAGTGCAAGTTTGGACTTAGCATAACTGTTCATAAAATATATTTTTCTATAACAAGTACACTCAGTGTTGAATCTAGAAAACAAAGCAGATAATAGTGATTAAGCTTATGTAGGTATTAGGATGCTTCCGCTACTAGATCTCAGTCACCTTATGACATCAAATTAAAAATACTTTTAACTATTATCTTAGTTTAATTATCTATGGCCTTTATGGCTGTAATCATAAATATACAAAACAATTTAATACAAATATTTTGCTTTACTTAATCTAAAATAAAAAGATTGTATAAGCAACCTTCAGTTATGTATGAAGGAACACCTGTGTTCATCTTGCATTAAGACATAAAAATTAAAGCTAAATTTCCAAGACCACTAATCTAATTCTTATACTTCATTATGCTATTGGCACGCTATTGGTTAATTGTGTTGTGTACTTACTTATGTACAGTTCTTCCAACGGATCTAGGCATTCGTGAAGTTAGCCACAGGTGCGAGTTTGCGCATGTACAGTCCCAGTTCCACCGCCCCTCTCCATACTTCCGATTGCTACCGAAAAACGATACTGTGCAGCGCTCTGCGGCTAACTTTACGAATGCCTAGATTTGTTGGGTCAACTGTAAATCTATTCTTATATATAAAAATGAATTGTTCTCGAGTTTTAGCGAGACTAACGAACAGCAGTTCGTTAGTCTCGCTAAAACGGATTTATCTTATCTTGGTCTTGAAATGTTCGTGGAGGTCTAGGGAAGGTTTAAAAGGTAAGAAAAATTCGAATAACTGCCGGGAAAACCCTAAAAATAGCCCTTTTCTATTTCCCCTACAAACGTTTTCTAAATAAAATGTAGAGTCAATTTGAACTTTATAACTATTTAATAAAGTTCATATAAAATTATAATCACTCACTGTTGTCTAAGCAATCTAGAAGGCGGTACGAAGTTTGCTGGGACAGCTAGTAGATTATAATTATAACTTTCAGCTTGATGATAGTGAGTACTCTGGATGGAAAACTGACTGCATTCTCAACACAGAACGGCATCAAGGTGTGGGATGTCGAAACACAACCCCTGCTCTCTTCGAATCTGCATCACATTGAGGTAATGAAAATATACACATTGTAGAGTGTAATGACCTTTTTGGCAAAGATGGGTGAACACCATTGCAATGTCCAGATGATTGCCTCCTATGGTGTATCCTAGTGGAAACTTTGATGAACCGAAATCAGAAGTACACCAGTGCAGCCCAATAATGTATGGAAGGAAATGAAATGGAATAAAGTTTTGGTAACTATCAAAACAAAAAAAAAACAGTACTAAGCCCCATGGCCTTTTTTGACAACTTCAAAAAGGTGGATCTTAAGGTGACTGCATATTTTTCTTTACCCGACTGCGAAGCAAAGTAGAGTAATATGTTTAAGATGTATGTATGAATGTTTGTATGCGAGTTCCTTTGTCGCTGTAGCTCTGATGGCTGGACAGATTTTGACAAATGAGGTGTCGTTAGATTCGTCTAAATCACAAGAGTGACATAGGCTCTACAAAATATCTAAAAATCTAATAATGCTGGCTGTAAAATTTATTTTCAGTTACGCTCAGTCGGTTCAAATTGAGGCCGTTTTAGAGAAAGGCCAGGTCAAGAGTACCCTAAACCGACGCGCATGTATGAAGAATGTAATGAGAGTGAATGAAGTAAAAGAGGTATATCAGGATCGTACCAAGTGGAAATCCGTGATCTCTACCTACCATGTCGGGAAGCGTTTGCTTTACATTATTCGCTCATTTAAGCAGGTTAAAAGTGTATAGACCATACTGCCTAGTCTTACGTAAATTAATTTCTTCCGTTTTCTATAAAATCTAACCTAACCGCCATTTTTTTTCCGGGAAACTGGCTTGTTTTTATGTATTATGTAATTACTAATACTAGTTTAAATGAGCGTTATTTAATTTCCAGTTGACATCTGGTGGTAAATGGGTGCGGTTAGTGCCATCTCTGCGCGGGACCCTGTACAGCGTCAGTGGCGAGACTATAGAGCCTTTGCCCTTCAATGCAGAGCAGCTACTGTCGGCCTCCTACAAGTATAGCGACGACTTAGTGATAGCTGGTAAGAAACAGTCTTACAGTGGGATTTATTTATTTATTGATCACCATCATAGTGTACCTATACCAAAACTAGCTTAGAGATACCTTAAAAAAAACATGTCAAGTTTCAGTATTATTATTATAGGTGAAGACTGCATGCAAAAAAATATAATCATGGGCGATTAACATACCTACCTAATATTGGATTGATTGCCCTTAGCTGAAGCTTACGGTATGAAAATGAAATGAAAGAAAGTTTCATAAACTATCCGAACCCAAACTAAACTCTGGTGGTATAGTGGTAGTGGCCATGATTCTCCTCAATTTGATATAATATTTTACCGTTAAAAAAAAATAACTTTGAATTTAGAGCTCGTCTTTCAAGATGATCGCATGAAGATAGAGCAATAAAAGATTGGTTGATAATACTCTAGTGACTTAGATCTTTGAGGATATCTAAAGAAGTTAGAGGCATGTCTATGTCTGAACATGACATTTGGGACATGCGCACACTTTGCACAGTAGTTAGTATTCCGTACGTGACAGGTTGCAAGTCCAACCCCGCTTATAAGAATACTAACGTATGACACCCCTTCGAATTTTTGGTTCTAGGGTATGGCGGTTTTCTCACGATGTTTTCCTTTACATTGCGCACACAAATTTTTCGAATAGAAAAAAATCATTGGTGCACGACCAGGTTTGACCTTTGGATCTTGAGGCAGGAGTGCTACCACTACACCACCAGCGCTCTAGGATCCACTGAGGCACACTCTCGACTCTACGGTAATCTATACATATAATAAAATCGTTTAGATGCCGTTTCTGTTGACATTTTCAAATAAAATATAGTGCTACCTAAAGAAAACCCGCTGCTTAAACCCAAAACAACCGTTTTTGAAAAAAAAATTGTTTGTCTGTCTGTTTATCTGTGCATTTGTACACGTTAATTTCCGCAACGGCTGAACCAAATCGAACGCAGTTTTCACTAATGTACATATTTAGAAAAGCTTAGATTAAAACTTCGACTTTGTTTCATCGAAATCATTGACAAATAAAAAGAGATAAGAATTTGATATATTTGATGAAAAACCTTATTCATTCGTACATCCCTAGTCACAGAATATTAAAAAGTTATAACGCGTACGTAGTCGCGGGTATTGAAATTGAAATTGAAATTGAAATTGAAATTGAAAAATATTTATTCAGTACAATCACAAGGATCACTTTGAAACGTCTTACATGCTGCTAGGTGAATCTATGTGCCAATTCCAACCTAACCCAAGTACGAGAAGAACAGGCAAGAAACTCGTCTCGGTCCTAGCGCTTTTTTGTATGATCCTTCCTGTATCAAATAGTATGTAATAAAGTTAGTACCTTGTCTAATGTAATGCAATAAACGGTAAAGTATGATTTCATGTTACCGATAAGGTGGTGTAATAAATGCTTAGTTAACATAAACACGTAGTAAATCATCATCATCTACCTGCCCATTTCCCACGTTATGTGGTCGGTTATGCGTCGAGCTGAAGACAGGGCGCAATGGCGCTCATTAGGGGAGGCCTATGTCCAGCTGTGGACTGCTATAGGCTGATGATGATGATGATGTTGTCGGTACAACATGTGATATTCTTCCACGGCTTGGAAACCGGAAAAAAATCAAACCGGTATCGCTCTAAATAACCTACAACCTTTTCTTTTGACGACCTCAGTGGCGCAGCGGGCGAGAGTCCGTCTGCGGCGCTAGAGGTTGCGGGTTCGATTCCCGCCTCGGAACAAATTTGTGTACGATCTGCAGAAATTTGTTCCGTTGGTCTAGGTGTTTTCTATGTATAATAAAAATATACCTATATAATGTATTAAATATATCAGTTATCTTGTACCCATAACACAAGCTTTGAGTAGCTTACTTTGGGGCTAGATGGTGCTGTGTGGATTGTACAGCATTATTTATTTATTTTCGATTACGTTCTGCCGTAACCTCTATTAAAACGGTTAGTCAAGAACGATAAATCCAAAAGGGTTTCGCTCAATTAACCGGTTAGAACGAAATGATTTCGTTCTTATTTTTTCCCTCGCTTCGCAGTCGAGTAAAAAGGGTTTTTTTGTTCCTGCAGGTGCAAAGGAAACAGTCTGGTATGGCGTGGATGCGAGCACTGGTGGAGTGCTATATGAATGTGGTTCCAGCGGATGCAACAGCGAACAAGCCTCTACCAGTGCTAAGACCATCCTGGTACTGAGGAGGCATTCCAACACTGTGCGAGCGTTGGACCCACGTGTGGGCAACGAGAAGTAAGCCGTAATTAGTGTAATAATTATGCCAGTGATCTTCAATGGTGAAGGAAAACATTGTGTGTGTGGACTTGCTTATGTACTAACTACTGTGAAAAATGTGGGCATGTGCAAAGTATGTTCAATCTTGCCTGTGACTATACCCTCGTTTAGATATTCTTAAAAAAACTCTAAGTAACAAATCTGAGAGTGTTGGTGGTGTAGTGGTAACACCCCTGCCTCACGATCCGAAGGTCGTAGGTTCAAATCTGATCATGCACCATGTGTTTTGAATACGGAAAATTTATGTGCGCAATGCCAGTGCTCTTAAACGGTGAAGGAAGACATCGCGAGAAAACCGGTATGCCTGAGAACCAAAAATTCAAAGTGTGTGTCATAGGTTAGTATTCTTATAAGCGGCGATGGGCTTGCAACCTGTCACGTACGAATACTAACTACTGTGCAAAATCTGAGCATGTGACAAATGTCATGTTTGGACGAGCCTCTAACTACCCTCATTAGGTATCCTCAAAGATCTAAGTAACTAGAGATCTGAGGAGATATCTACCGAGCCTGGGGATTACAGTCGTTACCTTGTTATAATGTAGTCACAGCGTGGAAGAAGCATTTAGCGGTTAAAAAAACAACTTTTTTTCATATCATTACAGATGGAATTTCAGCGTAGCAGAGCACCAGTTAGCCCTGAGCAGGGGGGAATGCGTGGGAGGCGCCGCCCCCGGGCCTCCGCCCCCGTACCAAGTGGCTGTGGCGCTCCATGATGGCAGGCTGGCGTTGAGGACTCCTGGAGGCAGCCAGCCTATATGGCAACAGCAGGTAACCCTGATGACATAATATACATACATAACGTTCATACAATGGATTCGTGAAGTTAGCCACAGGTGCGAGTTTGCGCATGTACAGTTCCTTCCTCCCCTCCTCATACCTCCAATTGCTCCCGAAAAATGATACTGCGCAGCTCTTGCGGCTAACTTCACGAATGCCTGGATTCGTTGAGCCAATTCCATGCTAGTTGACATATTATTTACTGACTTCCGCCCACGGCTTCGCCCGCGTGGTTACTTGAAAAAACCAAAACAAATCTATCCCACGGGAACCGTACATTTTTCTGGATAAAAAATAGCCTATGTGCTATTCCAGACTATAATCTATATTTGTGCCAAATTTCATCCAGATCCGTTCGGCTGTTTCAGCGTGATAGAGTAACAAACATACATCCAGACATCCTTACAAACTTTATAATATTAGAAGGATAATAATATTAAGGCCTTTTTTATCGGCTGATAGAAAGTACCTTTTGGTTCTAAGCGAACTAAATCACGGAGAGTTGATACTAGTGTCATAATGTGATGAGGGTCGTTCTAGCTGGGAGCGCCGCTGGCCGGCATGTGGCGGCTGTCCCGCGGCGCGCTGCACAGCATCGACGTGCTGTGGGAGGCCACGCAGACCCTCGCGCCGGGCGGCCTCCCCCAACAGCCCTCCTTGTACATCGGCACGCACGACAGACAGGTCAGAACTTTACCATAATCAAAATACAATACAAAAAAAAGCATCATACAATACAAAAAATGGATCATAATAAAAAAAAGCGCTAGGGCCCAGCGAGTTTCATGTCAGTTCTTCTCGGACTGGAATTGGCACCTAGACTCACCTAGTATGTAAGACGATTCAAAATGATCCCTGTGATTTCACTTAATAAATGATTGTTGACTATCGAGTTAACTATTGACCACAAGCTCTTAAAAACCATTATGTTTCTATAACTATTATGTTCTCCTAACAACGGACAAATGAAGAGTGACGTAGTTTAAACAAGTGGCAAACCAGTTTTTAATTAGTTTTATTAAGTTTTTTTCTTATATATTGGTAGGTACTTATTGATAAAACTCTTACCAGTGTGGTGAAAGGTTTGAAGTGCGCCTCAGAAGCTCTTTTCGTGCATGTGCAATAATAAAAAATAAATATTGGACACTACTGGGAAAAATCTGGGCATGTGCCAAATATTGTACGAGTATGCTAGCGACCCGTCCCAGCGTCGCACGGGTGCAATGCTGATAATAAATACACTAAAATGTGCTTATTTACGACATCACATTAGAAAAACTTCTAAAATTATCAGTGTTCCTCTACTCTCATGGATGTATCTATCTTCTTCTTCTTTTCTTATATATAAAAATGAATTGCTGTTCGTTAGTCTCGCTAAAACTCGAGAACGGCTAAACGGATTTATCTTATCTTGGTCTTGAAATGTTCGTGGAGGTCTAGGGAAGGTTTAAAATGTAAGAAAAATTCGAATAACTGCCGGGAAAACCCTAAAAATAGCCCTTTTCTATTTCCCATACAAACGTTTTCTAAATAAGTACGAAGTCTGCCGGGTCAGCTAGTTATAAATAAAACCTTCTTCTTAAATCTCTCTATCTAATAAAAAAAACCGCATCAAAATCCGTTGCGTAGTTTTAAAGATATAGGCACAGAGAAAGCGACTTTGTTTTATACATAGTATTGATGTTTTTTTTTTGATAAACTGGTCGCTCCCACCAGTTGTACGTGCAAGAGAGTCCAGGGTATACTCCTAAGTTGGAGACAGCCGTGGCCTCATCCCCGCTGCCGTGGAAGCTGGTGTCCGCCCAGCCCCAGCTCGGCTCGGAGACAGCACTGCAAGTGCCCAGTCCTGAGGCAGGCAACTCCTTGACCAAAGTCATGCTGTACGGGTCTACGGGGATGGTCGGTGAGTCAACTTATCTCCTCAGTTTTATTTATTACCTCATTATACTACTAGCCTATTACCCTTGTTAGAGGGTTATATTGAAATATCCAGAAATATGTATCCATTTATATTTATAACCGACTTCAAAAAAAGAAGGAGGTTCTCAATTCGTCGTAATATTTTTTTATGTATGTTCACCGATTACTCAAAGACGCCTGGACCGATTTGCAAAATTATTTATAGGGTATACTTCCCAGGTGGTCCCATAGTCATCAGGTAAGGATCTGATGATGGTATCCTAGAGAAATTGGTGGAATTCTTAAAATTTTATTTATTTTAAAGCTGGTCTTTTGGTCGGTTTTCTTTTTAGTTTTTAAAACGTAATTATACATATTAAGTATTCAAACCAAAATTCAGACCAATCGCACCACCCGTTAAAAAGGTCCCATACAATCATTGACCCCCATAAATGACCCCTTTTTGAAGGTTATATTGAACAATCCTGAAACACGTGTCCGTTCATTTTGCATTTACGGTACACAAACAAAGTTTCATAAAAATCGCTTCAAGCCTTAACAAGTTTCATAATAACGTTTTCACCCTCTTTCACCCCCAGTGGGTAGTTTTGTTACAAAAGGAAGCCACCTTCCAAATCTCAGCTTTCTAGCTTCAGCGGTTTCGGCTTGGCAATGATGAATCAGTCTGTCAGTCAGGTTAAGCTCTTATAAGTTATACTAGCTTACGCCCACGGCTTCGCCCGCGTGGTACCTTGAAAAACAAAAAAAAATATCCCACGGGAACCGTTAATTTTTCCGAGATAAAATGTAGCCTATGTGTTATTCCCGACCATAATCTATATCTGTGCGGAATTTCATTCAGATCCGTTCAGCTGTTTTAGCGTGAACGAGTTACAAACATACATCCATGACATTCTGACATCCATCCATACATTCTTACAAACTTTCGCGTTTGTAATATTAGTAGGATGTAGATTAAGTTCTTAAACATCATTCTCCAGGTGACTACGGCTTCTTCCTGTACCTCCAAGAGACCTGCGACCAGTCGGTGCAGGTGTCCGAGGACGCCATAGACTCGGAGACCCTCAACAACAGCGAGGAGTCGCCGGACCACCACCATATCCACGTTCACGTCTACAGTCTCTGGTTCTGGTGGAAGGAAGTCCTGCTGATTGCTGTCAGCAGCGCCCTGCTGATGAACCTCATGATATGGCCGAGGTAAGAGAAAAATACTTTTTGGCACGTCCAAAAATTGTATTTGGCACATGTCAACATTTTCACTGACAGAAAAAACTGGTGGTGCAGTGACGCAAACTGATGATAGGGCCAAGGTAAGATAAAAATAGCACTCTGCCTGTCCAAACATTATATTTGGCACATGCCAACATTATCACTGACAGAAAAAACTGGTGGTGCAGTGACGCAAACTGATGATATGGCCAAGGTAAAAGAAAAATACTAGTTGGCACATGTCAAAATTTTCACTGACAGCAAAAAAACTGGTGGTGTAGTGACGCAATGATGAACCTGATGATATTGCCATGGTCAGTAAGAGAAAAATACTATTTGACATTAATAATAAAGTTTGAAAATACATTAAAAACTCCTTTTTTTTTTAAATACTCAATAACTGTGTTTTTTTTTTGCCAGGTTCTTCGCCCCTAAACTAAGAGCACCAACACCACTACCAATGAACCAGGAGTACATAGTGGTGGAGCGGCACTACGAGCGGCCCGCGCCCCCCGCCCCGGACTACGTGTGCCGGTACGAGAGCGACTTCACACCGCTACGCTGCCTCGGCAAGGGCGGGTTCGGGGTCGTGTTCGAGGCACGGAATAATATAGATCACTGCTCGTACGCAGTTAAACGGATCACGTTACCTAAAAAGTGAGTATCGTGCCAGTTTGGGGACCAGGGGCCTCACCACGAATTCATAATACATTACCGAAATAGTATTACATTGTTATTTCGTACCATGACCTATGCAAATTGTATGGAAGTAGTGACGTTTCTATAATGGAATCGTTCTGGAAGACTTCGTGGTAAGGCCCCAGAGGCTTCACCACAAATTCATAATACACTAGCTTTCGCCCACGGCTTCGCCCGCGTGATACCTTGAAAAACAAAAACAAATCTATCCCGCGGGAACCTAACATTTTTCAGGGATAAAAAGTAGCTTATGTGTTATTCCAAACCATATTCTATATCTGTGGCAAATTTCATCTAGATCCGTTCAGCCGTTTCAGCGTGAAAGAGTAACAAACATACATCCAGACATACTGACATCCATCCATCCATCCATACATTCTTACAAACTTTCGCGTTTATAATATTAGTAGGATTATGTGTGTGTGAACTTGCAACCCGTTAAGTACGAGATGCTAACTAAAAAAAAAAAAATATGATCACGACTGTAATCCCCGGGCTCGGTAGATATCTCCTCAGATCTTTGGTTACTTAGATCATTACAAACATCAGTATCATCAGTAACAAACATACATCCAGACATACATACAAACTTTCACGTTTATAATATTAGTAGGAAGTAGGATTACCGAATTAGTATTACATTGTTTTTCGTACCATAACCTTTGCAAATTGTATTGAAAGAGTGTTACTTCATGACTTTTCTAGAACGAAATCGTTACGGAATCGTTCTGGAAGACTTCGTGGTAAGGCTTCTGGCCTTTCTCTAAATTGTCCTTGATCGAGGTACGTACGCCGAGGTCTTCCCCTTCCAACTGTCCCATTCACGCTCGCCTTATGCACCTGTTTCGTCAATTTCCTTTCATCCATCCTTTCTACATGCCCAAACCATCATAAAAAAACAAACATTAACATTATGAGAATGTTGAATTTAGAACTAATTCAAAAGAAAATAAAAGAGTTATAGCTCGACCACTTAGAGATAGCGAGTTACTTTAGTCGCCGTGGCTGTGTCGTCACTCTTATCAAGTCAATTCAATTCAATTGGCTATTTGACAGTTTTCAAAAAGATACTTATAAATATACGTAAGTTTATTTTAAACCTCTTACAATTATCTTTTCCTCAAAAAAAGCGTTATTTATCAGAAAAAATGTATATTTTCCACCAGTGATTTGAAATTCGCGCGAAAACAGCCGGTCACGTGACATTTCTGACTGTGACGTCACGGGTCTCGGACGGATAAAAGGATAAGTCCTGACTGATTTGAATAGATACAACCGCTGGTCGTACAGACTTGAAATTTAGAGGGTATGTTTGTCTTGGTATGTAGGCACCCACTAAGACTGGATTTTTGGAAATTCCACTTTTAAAGGGGTGAAAACGGCTAAAAACGTTTGTATGAAACTTTTTAACGCGTTGTGCGATTTTCATGAAACTTTGTTTGTGTAATGTAAATACAAAACAAATGTACAGGTGTTTCAAGATTTTTTAATATAACCTTTAAAAAGGGGTAAAATGGGGGCTCAATGTTTATATGGGAACTTTTTAGGGGTGGTACGATCGGTCTGAATCTTGGTTTGGATACTTTAAATGCAAAATAATTTAAAACGTATATATCGGTTTTTCAAAACAACCCTCCAAAAAGGGTTAAATGGGGTGTCAAAGTTTTTTTGACGAGAGGTATGTTTTGTTTGAAACTCGGTTGAAATACTTAATAGGCAAAATAAATGTACACGCATTTTAAGGGTTTTTGAAAATAAACCTAAACCAAAGGAAAAAAAGCGGTGTCAAAGTTTGTATGGACTTTTTGACGAGAGGTGTGATTATCTATACTATCTGTACTAATGTTATAAGGAGGAAAGATTTGATTGTTTGTTTGTTTGTTTTTTTGCATGACTCTGAAAATACTGGATCGATTTCAAAAATTTTTTCACCAATGTGTAGAATGAACTTTCAGGATGAAAATAGGGTATATTTAATGTAGGTACTTCGCGGGAAATGCCGCGAGCGGAAGCTAGTATTTTGTAAAAATGACAAGCTAAAAAACTTGTGCCGTGCCTCTGTGTAAAAGTACTACTATGAAATATCCTGACAAATTGTTTATACACGTTCCTAAATGTCCGAAACTCACATTCTGAAACTCAGCTGAGCAAAAGTTAGGATTACCTACATGCAAATAAATTTGCAACCTTAAATGAATCGATTTTTGGCTGATTTGCACTATCAGCTTTTATATAGACTGGCTCCATTTTGTGGAACTTCTCACAAACACAAATTAAAATATTTAGAGTAAATCTTTTCAGCAAACTGCCAACGATAAAACACACGACATTTTACCATTGAGATGCATTTTACTGTGACACTTAGAGAAGTGACGTCACACGATGGTCAAGCATGGCCGCCCGCGTTTCGGCTTTTGTAATCCACGGACAAAAAAACTCTAATGAATTTTTCAAAAACGATACATTTACAATTTATTTTAATGCAAAACACATATTGTATGAGTAATGTGAACCTATAAGCTAATGTATCTAATATATGAAATATGTTATTGTTACTATTGTCAAATAGCCAATTCTTGGTTTATGGCTACTGTGACTTGAGATTGTCACAATTCTGCCAGTGTCCGTTTCATGCTAGTTTCATAAACTTTGCTGGAGATAGTGAAGAATATGGCCGGTATTTTTAATAGAGGGTCCAAGATGATTTTCTAAAACAACACAACATAACACAGATGGTTAGTAGGTTAATCTATACCTATATAAGAGCTTAACCTGACTGACTGACTGACTGACTGACTGACTGACTGACTGACTGATTTATCATCGCCCAGCCGAAACCGCTGAAGCTAGAAAGCTGAAATTTGAAAGGTGGTTTCCTTTTATAACAAAACCACCCACTAAGGCGGGATTTTTGGAAATTCTACCTCTAAGGGGGTGAAAAAGGGTGAAAACGTTAGTATGAAACTTTTTAACGCGTGGAGCGATTTTCATGAAACTTTGTTTGTGCACTGTAAATGCAAAATGAATGGACACGTGTTTCAGGATTTTTCAATATAACCATTAAAAAGGGGTCAAATGTGGGGTCAATTTTTGTATGGGAACTTTTTAACGGGTGGTGCGATTGGTCTGAAACTTTGTTTGTGTACTGTAAATGCAAAATAAATGAACACGTGTTTCAGGATTTTTCAATGTAACCTTCAAAAAGGGGTCAAATGTGGGGTCAATGTCGGTATGGGATCTTTTTAACCTGGTGCGATTGGTCTGAAACTTTGTTTCGTGTTTCAGGATTTTTCAATAAAACCTTTAAAAAAGGGGTCAAATGGGGGGTCAATGTTTGTATGGGAACTTTTCAACGGGTGGTGCGTATGGTCTGAAACTTAATTTCATGTTTTAGGATTTTCAATATAACTCTAAAAAAGGGGGTCAAATGGGGGGGGTCAATGTTTGTATGGGATTTTTTTAACGGGTGGTGCGATTGGCCTGAAACTTTGTGTAAATACTGTAAATATAAAATGAATGGACACGTGTTTCAGGATTTTTCAATATAACCTTCAAAAAGGGGTCAAATGTGGGGTCAATGTTTCTATGGGTACTTTTTAAAGGGTGGTGCGATTGGTCTTAAGTTTGGTTTGGATACTTTAAATGCAAAATAAATGGAAACGTATTCCTGGATATTTCAAAATAGCCCTCTAAAAAGGGTAAAATTGTATTAGTGTGAATGATTTGTTTGAAACTTCTTTAAGTGAACGAAGTCGCGGGCGGGACAGCTAGTCTAATATACAACGAGTATTTATAGCTAGTTTTAGTATATGGTTATGTACATATAAATACACTATTTACAGCTTAATATTATTTATAGTAATAACTTTACATAGAATATAGTTAATTTGGGGAGAAAAGGTTAAAGATAATATATATTTAAGGGAAGTGGGGCGGGGAATATCAGGGTCTTATCAAGTCCGCGACTATGTATGGAGATGTCATCCAATTGTCATTGACAACTGGGTCACATCTCCATACATAGCCACAAACTTGATAAGAGTGACGAAACAATCACGGCGACAAAAGTAACCCGTGCGCGCTATCTCTAAGTGGTGGAGCTATAACTATTTTTTCTTTATCTCTTTTTTTTCTCTTTTTTTTAAGAGCGCTGGTGGTGTAGTGGTAGCACACTTGCCTCACGATCCGAAGGTCGTGGGTTCAAACCTGGTCGTGCACCAATGAGTTTTTCTATTCGAAAAATTTATGTGCGCAATGCCAGTGCTCTTAAACGGTGAAGGAAAACATCGTGAGGAAACCGGCATACCCTAGAACCAAAAATTCGAAGGCATGTGTCATAGGTTAGTATTCTTATAAGCGGCGATGGGCTTGCAACCTGTCACGTACGGAATACTGACTATTGTGCAAAATGTGGGCATGTACCAAATGTCATGTTTGGACTTGCCTCTGACTACCCCCTTTAGATATTTTCAAAGATCTAAGTAACTAAAGATCTGAGGAGATAATCTACCGAGCCTAGGGATTACAGTCGAGATCTTTTTTTTTTTTTTTTTTTTTTTTTTTCGCTATATCTTACGGTGTCGTTCCATCTATACTACTCGTAATATAATAAAGAGGAAAGTTTTGTATTTTTATACTTTTGTTTGTAACGAATAAACTCAAAAACTACTGGTCCGATTTCAAAAATTCTTTCACCGTTAGAATGCTACGTTATCCCTGAGTAACATAGGCTATATTTTATGTAGGTACCTCGCGAGCAAAGCCGCTAACGGAAGCTAGTCAGTAATAATGACTACCTCAGTGGCGCAGCGGGCGAGAGTCCGCCTGCGACGCAAGAGGTTGCGGGTTCGATTCCCGCCGCGGAACAAATTTGTGTACGATCTGCAGAAATTTGTTCCGTTGGTCTGGGTGTTTTCTATGTATAATAAAAAATATCTATCTATGTAACGTATTAAATATATCACTTATCTAGTACCCATAACACAAGCTTTGAGTAGCTTACTTTGGGGCTAGATGATGCTGTGTGGATTGTCCAGCATTATTTATTTATTTATTATTATAAGTATTGTGTTGTCTTCAGAGAGAAGAAGCGAGAGCGGGTGCTGCGCGAAGTGCGTGCTCTGGCAAAACTGGAGCACTCTCACATCGTGCGCTACTTCAACGCCTGGGTGGAGCAGCCGCCGCCGCTGTGGCAGCTGCAGCGGGACCAGCTCTGGATGAGGTGGGGACCACAGCCTTCTGTGGGGCGATTATGGATCTTTGCTTACAATCAATGTCAAAACGTTTTCTTCTTCTTCTTCTTCAATTATGGCATCTGTCTCTTAGAGAACAATTTTGCCAGTGTCAAGTGTATTTATTTATAAGTATTGTCAACGTCACAGAGTCATAGTCAAGTAGTCAAGTCGATTTTAAACAAAAGATGGCTGTTTTGTTGAAAATTTTCGGGATTTCCTCCGATGGAATTTCAAGAGAACTATTCACTCTAATTCACATACTTTACACTCGCGTCAAGAACCCGGGCTTTATTGGCAAAATAACCACCAAAATTACGCAATAAAACTCAAAATAACACGAGAAAACATATAAAAACCAGAGCGACGTAGTTGTCAGGCAAATACACCGCAGAAAATCCCAATACGTTTTCATTGTAATCAAGTGATTTGGTATGACATAAGAGTGATTATTCAATAAATTTGAGCCAGTTTTGACAAGTGTCGATTGTATCAGAGTTCCGTAATCGCACTACTGAGGAGATATGTACTAGGGATTACTCTGGGGATTAGTCGTGATCATATTTTCGTATTCCAGAGAGCTAGACGACGTGTCTCTGGCGATGACGGAGGAGTACACGGCGACGTCGCCCGCGCCGCCATTGCCCGACAAGTGTAAAGGCAGCGTCATGCTAAACCTGCAGCGGCCGGTCGACGACTGTGTCGACGCGCTCGACTACCAAAAGAGGTTACAAGCACCTTCTCAAAGACTGAGGTAGTTTATTAATGGGGCTTTATTGTTTGCGGCTCGCTTCGCTCTGTAAACGCGAGACTCGCTTTGCTCTATAAACGTGAGACTCGCTTCGCTCTGTAAACGTGAGACTCACTTCGCTCTGTAAACGTGAGACTCGCTTCGCTCTGTAAACGCGAGACTAGTTTTGCTCTATAAACGTGAGACTCGCTTCACTCTGTAAACGTGAGACTCGCTTCGCTCTGTAAACGTGAGACTCGCTTCGCTCTGTAAACGCGAGACTAGTTTTGCTCTGTAAACGTGAGACTCGCTTCGCTCTGTAAACGTGAGACTCGCTTCGCTCTGTAAACGCGAGACTAGTTTTTCTCTGTAAACGTGAGACTCGCTTCGCTCTGTAAACGCGAGACTCGCTTCGCACTGTAAACGCGAGACTCGCTTTGCTCTGTAAACGTGAGACTCGCTTTGCTCTGTAAACGTGAGACTCGCTTTGCTCTGTAAACGCGAGACTCGCTTTGCTCTGTAAACGCGAGACTCGCTTCGCTCTGTAAACGTGAGACTCGCTTCGCTCTTTAAACGCGAGACTCGCTTTGCTCTGTAAACGCGAGACTCGCTTCGCTTGCTATTAGCAAGAGTAATAGCATTTTTTGGAGTAGCAAGAGTCATTAGCAAGTTGCTAATGACTTTACTCCGAAAAATGCACCTAAGAAAATGCACTTAACTACGCTCACTTACTTTCATTAGTAAAAAGTTATGTTAAGTTATGAAAAGTATCTGTATAGATTCGGCTGAAAGATTCGAATAGTTAACTATTCGAATCTTTCAGCCGAATGTATAATGGCAATTTAATGCGGCTCGCTTTGCTTACGCTAGATAGTTCAAAAATAGGTTAGGATCACTTGATGAAATGCGGTTCGCTACGCTCACGCACCAACGAATCCTACATAGTTTGGATTAAAAGAAAACATCTGAACACACAAAAGGGCGATTCTACTCAATTAAATATTATACCGTTATTTTAAAAACATATTCTAACGTTGATTTTAGAGCTCGTCTTTCAAGCTGATAATTTATTTATTTATTTATTTATTTATTTATACAATTTTGGAGAAACTAACAGCTAGATTTACAAATTTAGATGAACATAATAGAACATGCCTGGACAGACCAGTGCATGTTTGTTGACGGCCAATTAAAAGTTTCCGATAAAAATAATAAATAACATAAAAATGGAGCAATAAAAGATTGGTAGATAATACGTCCTTCATTCACTATCCAAAAAGGAGTTAAGCAGGGAGACCCCCTATCTCCCTTACTGTTCACAGCAACCCTCCAAGAGGTATTTAAAACGCTGACTGTTGCATGGGCAACAAAGGGCATTGACGTCGATGGCAAACGCCTTACAAACCTGCGCTTTGCCGACGACATAGTTCTTTTTGCACCAACAGCTCACGACCTACAGGGGACGCTCCAAGACTTGAGCGCGGCAAGTCTTGAGGTTGGGCTTCAAATGAACCGGTCGAAGACACAGTTAATGACCAACAGCACGAAACGTAGGGTCGAGGTAGATGGGCAGGTAATACAATACGTCGATGAGTACATTTACTTGGGCCAGCTAGCAAGCTTCGAAAACAGGCAAGACAAGGAAATCGGTCGCCGAGTCGATAACGCCTGTAGGTCTACCATGAGTTGTCACATTTAGATCGGTTGACGTTACTACAGTAGTAATAGTTCGTTACTATGACATCTGTCGAAATTGTTACTCATGGTACCATATTCTAAGCAAATTAATGAGCGCAAACTACAGTCGCTGTAGTACGCTGTGACGTAGGATAGTTAGCTACGTGAGGTTTTAGTACTCAACTATCCGCTAGAGGCGCTGTACAATATTTTCATACATTTTTTTAACTACAGTCGCTAGCGAGTGTGGATTGTGAAAACTCATGGTAGACCTACTGGAAGAGCTTCTGGTCCATGAAGGCGCACATGAAGGGAGACCTTCCTCTGACGCTGAAGCGCAAACTCGTCGACATGTGTATCCTGCCCGTCCTAACCTACGGTGCGCAGACGTGGTCACTGACCGAGCTACAGAAGTCCAAGCTCAAGATTTGTCAAAGGGCAATGGAGAGCAGCATCCTCGGATTTAAACGCACTGACCGAGTGCGGAATAGCATGTTGCGTTCAACCACTGGCATTGCCGACGTGGGCAAAAAAACAGCCCGGCTCAAGTGGGACTGGGCGGGCCACATCAGCCGGATGTCGCCAGACAGATGGGCGAATGCCATTACAACCTGGCAGCCTGACGGAAAGCGAGGTCGTGGCCGGCCACGCAAGCGTTGGAGGGATGATCTCGATACCTTCGAGGGCAGATGGTGGGAGACCTCGAAGGATAGAGATGGTTGGCGTGATTTGGGGGAGACCTTTGCCCAGCAGTGGGACGATATAGGTTAGAAAAAAAAAAAAAAAAAAAAGATAATACGAAGGGTACATTTAAAATTAAGTAATATAATATTTTACGTGATAACCAAAATTATATGTTGCGAACAATGACGAATCCGTTGAAAAGAATGGTCCGGGAGGGTTAATGTCCGAATAAAAGGAAGGGTTAATGTCCGAATAAAAGTAGAGTTAATGTCCGAATAAAAATCTATTTCAGATCGCAGAGCTGCAGCGACTCGTTCAGCATAGTTTTCGACGACGAAGCGCCCAAAGAGATGACGTCATCGAAAGATGCTTCGACCCGAAGCGTGCACGGTGACGTCACCACACCAAACACCTTGTCGAAGAACGTACCTACGGACGACGACTCATATGTCGTGTTTCAACATTCCAACGATCACGTCATAAGTCACAATCACTCGGGTAATCCTACTTCTGTAGGTCTACCATGAGTTTTCACAATATACACTCGCTAGCGACTGTAGTTAAAAAAACTTGAGAGGCGACAAGGGCCACCCGGATGGAACGAAGTTCCTTTCCTTGCTTCCTATGAGAGAGAGAGAGAGACAGAAACACGCGCACGCCGCACGGCTTACAACAATAGCAAAAAGTGTCGATACAACTTTTCGTGAGATTTTTTTCCGTCTAGCCCACTTTCGCAACGCGCGATAAAGAACTTCGTTCCAAAAATGTATGAAAACTTGTACAGCGCCTCTAGCGGATAGTTGGGTACTAAAACCTCACGTAGTTAACTATCCTACGTCACAGCGTACTACAGCGACTGTAGTTTGCGCTTCATTAATTTGCTTAGAATTTGGTACCATGAGTAACAATTTTGACAGATGTCATAGTAACGTACTATTACTATTGTAGTAACGTCAGCCGATCTAAATGTGACAATTCATGGTAGACCTACTGATTCAATATCCTACTAATATTATAAACGGAAAGTTTGTAAGTATGTTTGTTACTCTTTCACGCTGAAACGGCTGAATCTAGATGAAATTTGGCACAGATATTGATTATAGTCTAAAATAGCACATAGGCTACTTTTTATCCTAGAAATAATATTCACGGTTCCCGCGGGATATATTTGGTTTTATTTTTCGAGGGCGGGCGAAGCCGTAGGCGGAAGCTAGTTTTCGATATTTTTTCTTCAAAAAACCAAATGAAAACAAATATGATGACGACTGTAATCCCCAGGCTCGGAAGATATCTCCTAAGATCAGTTACTTAGATCTTTGAGGATATCTAAAGAGGGTAGTCAGAGCCACGTCCAAACATGATATTTGGTACATGTCCACATTTTGCACAGTAGTTAGTATTCCGTACGTGACAGGTTGCTAGCCCATCGCCGCTTATAAGAACTATGACACCTTCGAATTTAGGTTCTAGGGTATGGCGGTTTTCTCACGATGTTTTCCTTCACCATTTTTCACTGGCATTACGTACATAAATGGCGCACTTTAATTCTTTCACCACACTGGTTTCCAAAGAACTAATAACACGATGCAAAGAAAAAAATGATACTTAATGCATTATTTCAATTTAAAGTACTTATCTTTTTTTTTAATGAGTGAGTACTGAGATGACGAATGATAGAGGGAAATGGAAGAAGATCACATGTTGTGCCGACCCCACATAACGTGGGCAAAGGGCAGGAAGATGATGATGATGATGATGAAAGTATCTTTTTTTAGTTTCAATTTCAAGTATCTTATATGTACTTTTAAACTTACGCGATCTGAACACATTATTATTAGTATTAGACGGGTATTTATCGCGTTCAAATTACCTTTTATTTTCCCGACGTTTCGACAGGTTTGCACGCTGTCGTGGTCACGGGTAGACTCAGTTCAAGTATCTTTCCAGGTCATAACGGACAGCTAGGTCATTCAGGTCAAACGGAAGGTCACCTTAGCACTGGCTACTCGGAGGCGAGGCAGAGTTCACTCGACAAGAGGTTAGAGAGAGTGCAAGAATGTGAATACAAGACTGACAGTACGAGCTCTAAGAAGAAAAAGGTCAGTGTTTGACTTTTTGTAAAAAAATAAAAAAAATAAAAAAATATGGTCACGACTGTAATCCCCGGGCTCGGTAGATACCTTCTCAGATTTTTAGTTAGGTACTTAGATCTTTGAGGATATCTAAAGGAGGTAGTCAGAGGCACGTCCAAACATGACATTTGCACAGTAGTACATGCCCACATTTTGCACAGTAGTTAGTATTCCGACTTTTTGTACAGGTTAAATTTAAAAGGAAATTTAAAATTTTTGACGACACTCACCAATCATGCTATCATTCTAAAATCCATCCAAAATTTAAAATGGCTTAGGTTTCGATGGAAAAGTCGCGGGTTCATATCTCGGTAACAAAAATAGATTAAATGTTTTTTTGACTGCAAAAAAATAAAGATCTATTTTCGTTAAATATTTTTTGTTAATATGTGTTAGTATTCTATTTGCAATTAATTTGTTTGTGGGGTCATTTTTTAGCTCAAGGAATACTTCCATGTATTGTCCTTTCACTGGGTACAGACGAATTCTGCCGTCCTTTTGTTAAAAGACGGCTAAGTGACAAAACCAAATTTTTGGGTATGAGCAAAAACGTGGGAAAATGGTGTTTCTAGAAATTGTGAAGACTTACAATTTTTTTTGCTATACCAAATTTTTTGTATTATTATAAGCTTTTATTATTTATGTTACAATCAGGCGTAGCTTGTTTATTAAATTTTTAATTCATGTTTTTGTGTTTTAGCCATCGACATATGTTTTTAAAATGCTATCATTTAAAATACTAAAAAACGGCTGGCTGAAGTACAACCGTTGTATAGCGTTGGATACGATTGTAACTGCAGCACTCATTCCAAATGAGTCACAGTTTTAAACAATTACAATACTATATAACAGTTAAGTCACATAACCTTCTTCTAGAATTGAAACTTAACTTAATTACATTCAACATAATTTTTAAAAACAAGGTGAAAAGCCTAAAACCGTTTATTTACTGTTTTCAAACTTAATTTTTTTTTATATTTCTACACTTAAATACAGTTTTAGAATGAACACACAATGAAAACTGTTTTTTAGCGTTGGCAATAATATTTGAAATGTTATGATGTACTGTCAAATGAACGGCTAAGCGTAACTTTTTCCTACATTAACAAGGTATTATATTATGAAAATGATTGTTTAATAAAACGAAATAGTACTTGTTAGTTAAAAAGCTTTCGATGTTGAAGTCCTTACACTTATAAGAAGCTCTTACAAATAAAATGGTACAACTTTTTATTATTATAGTAACTTAATTAAGTCTAATCAATATGTTCCAAAGAACTAAATGAAATCAATTATTAATTTACTTAAAGTATTATACGTCTTCACAGCTTAATGTTATGTGCTTACTAGCTGGCCCGCTCGCAACGGCATTTGCGTGTTTTATTTTAAATAGTTAAAAAGTTCATAGTCAATCATTACCACCCCGATGTACGAGTACTATATTATTAAATTCTTATGTCGTTTACACCACGCTTTAAGGATATTTTTTTAAATAATTGAATCATAAATTTTGATGTCTTGAAGAGTATTTTTTGCTGAGTTTTAAACAAATCGCATCACACATTAAAAAGTTATTATATAAACTTTAACACCCCTACCACCCCTTCGTAAGAGTAGCTTTGGGAAGAGATAGATAAATTTATTCTTTTTTTATTTATCTTGAAGAATATTTTTTCCAAGTTTCAAGTGCATAGAATACGATTTTTCATACAAACATTATCCTCTTTTTTACCTCCTAAGAGATTGAATTTAAAAAAAAATCTTCTTAGTGCACGTCCACGTACTAAGAAAGTCGTATCCTCCAAATTTCAAGTCACTACGACCAGCGTTTTAGACTGTGCGTTGTCTATAATGTCAGCGTCTAGAATGAATATTTTAGTCAGGACTTTGATTTTTAGAATATAAAAAGATGTCCTTGAACTCCTATCTGTATCCTGCTTAATTATTATTTAGTAAATAAATAAGTTCAAGTTAATAAAACTCGCCAACGGTGTCTGAAAATAGTTAAATATTTAGATACATACATAAAATCACGCTTGTTTCCTGACTGGGTTGGCGGAGACCACGGATCTCCACTTGCTACGATCCTGACATACCTCTTTTGCTTCATTCACTCTCATTACATTCTTCATACATGCGCGTCGGTTTAGGGTACTCTCTAAAACGTCCCCAATTCGATCGAGGTACGTACGCCGAGGTCTTCCTCTTCCAACTGTCCCATCCACACTCTCTTTATGCGCCTGTTTCGTCAATCTCCTTTCATCCATCCTTTCTACATGCCCAAACCATACATACCCTTCTCAATTTTCATCACTACGTCTTCTTTCACTCCACAACGTTCTCTTATCTTATCTTACTGTTCTTCCCTATAATTCAAAGTTAAACCACACATACTTCTCAAAGCTTTCAAAGTTAAATATTTAATTTATAATAAAGAGTTACATAAGAAAATAATAAGTACCTACTTAACCAAACAAGTTACTTGCCTTAATTTAAGTTCACATTTTGTAATGATTCCGTACATCTCTGTATTTCTTCTTTAAATCATGCATACATAAAATCACGCCTGTTTCCCGACGGGGTAGGCAGAGATCACGGATCTCCACTTGCTACGATTCTGACACACCTCTTTTGCTTTATTCACTCTCATTTTTTAA
Source organism: Cosmorhoe ocellata (assembly GCA_963675405.1). NCBI lineage: Eukaryota > Metazoa > Arthropoda > Insecta > Lepidoptera > Geometridae > Cosmorhoe > Cosmorhoe ocellata. Next base: position 2,401,045 of record OY776264.1, on the reverse strand, counting down.
ATCAGATAGGAGGTAAGCGGCGAACAGACCATAATATTTTTATTTTCTGGGCCGTAAGTTTTTATGCCAACGTCATCAAATAAATACTTTCATCTCCTACTACATACTCCCTTTATGGTAATTTTTTTACAAACTTTGAATGTTGTATTTATTTATATCTAATCAAAGCCTAACAAATAATTTCCAAGCTTCTAGCTTTAAAAATGACGTTTTCACTAAAATTTAATCGTCTATTTCAACTTCTTACACTTACTCCTTACTTTTTTCGCAGTAAAAAGTAGCTTATGTCCTTTCTCAAGCTCTAGACTATCTCTGTACTAAATTTTATATAAATCGGTTTAGTAATTTAGGCGTGATTGCCTAACACACACACAGACAGAGTTACTTTCGCATTTATAATATTAGTAAGGATTATGCCTATCATGAAACATCAATCATCTCAAGCCTATGAGAGAGAACAACTTCAACAACTATTTAATAACCTTCTATCTATTTAAAACGATACATAATATTGATATATCAAAATAATCATTCATCATTCTTTTGCCCTTATATCCATCCACGCTACACGGGTCGGCACAACATGTTTTCTTCTTCCACTCACTCCTATCATTCGTCAACTCTGAATCTACTCCTCTTTCATTCATATCATCTTTCACACAATAAACCACTTCTTCTTCGGCTTTCCTCTACCTGCGCACCCAGCCACACTTATGCACTTATACTGTTTTGGTATTCATCCCTCCTAATCACGTGTTCATACCATGCTAATCTCTAATAACGAGTGCGCGGATTGTACTGTGCGTACGAGAAGGTACTGCAAATAGACGTTTTTTAGCGTTGGAATGTTGTTTAGTTAGTTTCTAATATTGTATTTATTAGCATTCAGTAATAACTTTCAAGACTAAAAAACAGTCACTGTATTTTAGAGTTGTAATAGTTTTATACCCACGTGAGGTGAAAAACAAATAAGCGGCAAAGTATGTCTAGCGGTGTTATAGAGTAGCAGTTGAAGGAAAACTGTCTTTTAGACGTAGTAAATACCTTTGAGGATTACAATTTATAAATGACAAAAACACATCTTAAGTCGGGTAACGGCTAAGTAGTATAGTAACATCATTAAACCGTTTTTTAGGCTTGTTTCATATATATAATTTAATGTTGAAATGTACTGTTAAGTGCATTTAAACGTATTGTAGTGTTTTAATACGAGTTAACCGTATTTAAGAATTGGACATGTCCAAAAAAGGTGTAGATAGCCGTGTACGAGGTGTCCAGAACTCAGTAACTATAAATGATAGAAACGTGTGTCCAAGACTGGTCGATAGAGAAAAATGCGGGCTTTCGCGTGGTATATAAAAGTCATTTTTGACCAAATGTCACTTAACGGCCTTTTAGTAATCGGACGGCAGAATTGAGAACATCCTCCTTTTGGAAGTCGTTTAAAAATATAGATTTACTAGCTTCCGTCCTCGGCTTCGCCCGCGTGGTACCTTGACAATCAAAATCCTTTCTTAGCGGATGCCTACGTCATAACATCTACTTGCATGCCAAATTTCAGCCCGATCCGTCCAGTGGTTTGGGCTGTGCGTTGATAGATCACTATGTCAGTCAGTCACCTTTGAGTTATATATAGATCTCCTGTATATGCATTTGTCTGACAACTACGTCGCTCTGGTTTTTATATTATTTCTCGTGTTATTTTGTAATTTTGGTGGTTATTTTGCCAATAAAGCCCGGGTTCTTGACGCGAGTGTAAAGTATGTGAATTAGAGTGAATAGTTCTCTTCAAATTCCATCGGAGGAAATCCCGAGAATTTTCAACAAAACAGCCATCTCTTGTTTAAAATTGACTTGACAACATGACTATGACTCTGTGACGTTGACAATACTTATAATTAAATACACTTGACACTGGCAAAATTGTTCTCTAAGAGACAGATGCCATAATTGAAGAAGAAGAAGAAGAGTTATATATATTTAGATATTTAAAAATATTACAGAAAGGCCACACGCGTCACTGGTCTTTGGACATGGTGGTCAAAAGCAGCTCAACACAGCCCGACACCGCGTCAGTGCAAATGTACCTTTACATACAAATGCAGCTTTGTCGCCGTGACAGCTTGCACGATTGGCTCAGAAACAACAGGACCATTGAGGCGCGGGGCGCTATGGTAGGTGTATTGCTTCTATCTGTTTGTCCTATCATTTTATTTATTTATTGAAGTGAAACTTCTAATGCGACTTCCAACAAGGTTGCGTTAAACATTTAACGCGACCATGAAAGGAGTTCTAGGGTATGCCGGTTTCCTCACGATGTTTTCCTTCACCGTTTAAGAGCACTGGCATTGCGCACATAAATTTTTCGAATGGAAAAACTCATTGGTGCACGACCAGGTTTGAACCCACGACCTACGGATCGTGAGGCAGGGGTGCTACCACTACACCACCAGCGCTCTATTCGAAGGTATGTGTCATAGGTTAGTATTCTTATAAGCGGTGATGGGCTTGCAACCTGTCACGTACGGAATACTAACTACTGTGCAAAATGTGGGCATGTACCAAATGTCATGTTTGGACTTGCCTCTGACTACCCCCTTTAGATATCCTCAAAAATCTAAGTAACTAAAAATCTGAGGAGTTATCTACCGAGCCCGGGGATTACAGTCGTGATCATATATATTGAAGGGAGTAGACTAGCTTGAAAAACAAGCCTCGTGCATCCCGGGCTTTAGTGTCAGTAAGCTAGCAAGCTTGTAGATAAAACTAGCTTCACTTCTAAGCTAGTAAGTAATAGTAAGCTAGTGAGCTTAAAATAATCTAGCTCGTGTAAACAGAACTAGCATGTTCCAAGCCAGGTCAGCAAGCCAGGACGGTTTAGTAAAATAATAGCTTCCTATCCTAGCTTGAAAAACTAGCCTCGTTTATCCCGGGCATAAGAGACAGTTGCCATAAATAATAAAGAAGTTTTTTAAGTTCAAGTTATTGTATAGTTGGCTCAACGAATCTAGGCATTCGTGAAGTTAGCCGCAAGAGCTGCGCAGTATCGTTTTTCGGGAGCAACTGGAGGTATGAGGAGGGGGAAGGAACTGCACATGCGCAAACTCGCACCTGTGGCTAACTTCTCGATAGCCTAGATCCGTTGGATGACCTATACCTATATACTATTCCTTTTCGTCCTGTTAATCCCAGGCGAGGTCGCTCTTCAGTCAGATAGTGTCTGCCGTGGAGTACGTGCACTTGGCCGGTCTGATCCACCGTGATCTCAAGCCGAGTAATATCCTGTTCGCGCTGGACGGGCGCGTCAAGGTGGGGGACTTCGGGCTGGTCACCGCCATGGGGGACACCTCCAGCGACGGCGAGAGGCCCGAGGATCTAGACGCTAATCAAAGGCATACCTACCGAGTTGGTAAGTTCAAAATCTATATCGATAATTTCGTCTTTCTATCTTCACTAACTTAGGGTAGGTCCCATTTGTTCTATGAAACATGACGTAATAGAACAATTTGAGAAAATACTGTCAGAAAATGTTGTAAACAGTTTAAATATTAACTTTCAGAAGTTTATATAATTATGTAACTAGTTTGTTCTATGGAACAATTTGAGACAAAAAGTACAAACTGTTCTATAGTACAAGTAAGGGACAATATTTTCTCAAATTGTTCTATTACGTCATGTTCCATAGAACAAATGGGACCTACCCACTTATATCTCCCTCGCTTCGCCCGATCACACTTTTCGTAACGCTCTCGGCACGCAAACCATCTACTAAGTCACGCGTGAAGAAGTTTTAAAATCTCTATTAATAATTTCGCCAAGGGGTGCGGTAGAGTCGATCGAAACCATACTTAAATAATCTATATCTATATAAGAGCTTAACCTGACTGACTGACTGATTGATCATCGCCGAGCCGAAACCGCTGAAGATAGAAAGCTGAAATTTAGAAGGTGGTTTCCTTTTATAACAAAACCACCCACTAAGGCGGGATTTTTGGAAATTCCACCTCTAAAGGGGTGAAAAAGGGTGAAAACGTTAGTATGAAACTTTTTAACGCGTGGAGCGATTTTGATGAAACTTTCTTTATGCACTGTAAATGCAAAATGAATGGACACGTGTTTCAGGATTTTTCAATATAATCTTCAAAAAGGGGTCAAATGGAGTGTCAATGTTTGTACGGGATCTTTTTAACGAGTGGTGCGATTGGTCTGAAACTTTGTTTGTGTACTGTAAATGCAAAATAAATGGACACGTTTCAGGACATTTCAATATAACCTTCAAATTGGGGTCAAATGAGGGGTCAATTTTTGTATGGGAACTTTTTAACGGGTGGTACGATTGCTCTGATATTTTGTTCCGTGTTTCAGAATTTTTCAATAATACCTTAAAAAGGGGGTCAAATGGGGGGGGGTCAATGTTTGTATGAGAACTTTTTAACGGGTATTGCGGTTGGTCTGAAATTTGGTTTGTGTACTTTCAGGATTTTTTAAAAGGAATTAAATGGGGTGTTCATCATACGTTCATGGGATCATACAAAAAAGCGCTAGGACCGAGACGAGTTTCTTGCCTGTTCTTCTCGTACTTGGGTTAGGTTGGAATTGGCACATAGATTCACCTAGCATGTAAGACGTTTCAAAGTGATCCTTGTGATTGTACTGAATAAATATTTTTCAATTTCAATTTCAATTTCATGTCAGTATTTGTATGGGAACTTTTTAACGGATGTTGCGAATGGTCTGAAACTTTGTTTCGTGTTTGAGGATTTTTCAATATAACTCTAAAAAGGGGTCAATGTTTGTATGGGATTTTTTTAACGGGTGGTTCGATTGGTCTGAAACTTTGTTTGTGTACTGTAAATACAAAATGAATGAACACGTGTTTCAGTAATTTTCAATATAACCTTCAAAAAATGGTTAAATGGGGGTCAATGTACTTTTTAAAGGGTGGTGCGATTGGTCAGAATTTTGGTTTGGATACTTAAATGCAAAATAAATGGAAACGTATTTCTGGATATTTCAAAGCAACTCTCTAAAAATGGTAACATGGGGTGTCAAAGTTAGTATAGGATTTTTTTATAAGTATGATTTGTTTGAAAGTCAGTTTAGATACTTTAAGTGAACGAAGTCGCGGGCGGGACAGCTAGTAATACATAAAAAAATAAAAATTTCGAGTCGTCAATTCGGATTGTCGAGTATTTTGTTAAATTCTAATGTTGCTAATAGAAGAGGAGACGTGGAAGAACGACCTTCACCGATCTGATAACCAGATGAGACGTATTTTTTTAGCAAAATGTATAATTTATAAACAAATATGCCTATGATAGCTTGCATATGAAAAAGTGTTCATAGCTATTTTTAATTTTAGGCGCGGCAGCTAGCTAGTGGCCAGCGGCATACTGTCCGTTGCATGAAAAGTCTAAGTTTTATCCCTTCGAATTGTAATAATTTGAAATAATAATTTGTGTTAAATTTAAATAATAAAAATGAAGCACCCATTTTATTTATAAGTAAATTATCTACCCGTTGGTGTAAAAAAAATATACGGAAATTACCTCAACTTTAGAAGGAGAAGCAGATTTTGTTTATTTTTTGAGGTTTTTTCAAGAATGAATACTAAAGTTAGTACGTCGTTTAAACAAAATTTCAAACTCAGACTTTAGAGATAAAATATTGATTATTTTCAGTGACATTTCAGTTATTTTCCACTACCCTTATTTACCGAGGGTAAAGCATCTGAAAAACAGCAAAACTCCGCGATCAGCTGACCACCGCGCCTTAATCTATACTTATAATAAAACTGTAAGAGGTCAAATTCTGTACATTGAAGATATTTTGAAAATTTTTTTTGGAGGGCACTCTATTATCGATACTGAAGCCAAAACTGTAATATTTTTCATTTTTGTCTGTCTGTCTGTATGTTGGCTGAGCATCACGCCGAAACTACTGAATGGAATCAAATGAAACTTGGCACGGTTTGAGTTCATACTACGAGGTAGGACATAGGATACTTTTTATCCTGAAATTCAGCACGGTTCTTTTGGGAGAGGGGATGAAAGTCAAAATGCGTACTTAGCTGTAATTCATCAACGCGTAGTCCGATTTCATTCATTCTTTTTTTGTTCGAAGGTACGAAGGTTCGAAGTACTTTGAGGATTGTCCCGTAAAAATTTCAAGGTCACCGGATTTGTAATTGCCTTACCCCGAGCAGTAGGTTCGTTAGGTTGCTAAATAAGAATATACGAAACCGAATTGCCTTACCCCGAGCAGTAGGTTCGTTAGGTTGCTATGTAAAAATATAAGAAACCAATACTATCATTTTTGTGTAGGTAAGTACCTAATCAGTTTTAATGTGTTTGGAAAATAATAATTGCCCATGTTACAATTCTAGGGTCAAGCCTACATTTTCACCAACAATCTTTTTTACCCAAAAAGCAAACTAAATAATACAATATTTTACTTTACTATGCCATGAAAAGGTACGAGTAGAGAGGGGTATAAAGAGCTATCGCGATCGAAGTCGCGGGTACAGCTAGTTACTAATAATAAGAACCTGGTTTCCTCAACCCCCAGGCACCCACCTGTACATGTCTCCGGAACAGCTCCAGGGCCTGCCGTATAACTACAAGGTGGACATCTACTCGCTCGGCCTCATCCTGTTCGAGCTGCTGCAGCCGTTCGGGACGGAGGCGGAGCGCGTCTCCTGCCTCATGAAGATACGGAACGACTTGTACCCGCCGCATTTCCACCAGGAGTACCCTTCCGAGGTGAGTGCAGCCATAGCTAATCTACATATTTATTTATTTATTTATACTTTATTGTACAAAAATTACACAAAAAACATGTGCGAAAGGAGGGCTTAATGCCTAGGGGACATTTTCTACCAGCCAACCCATTCCGGTTTAAAGCCACTTCTTACTATACTCGTAGTATCTTATACGAGTAAATGCATAAGTTTATGTGCATGTTTGTATCTCTTCCTACTAATATTATAAACGCGAAAGTTTGTAAGAATGTATGGATGTCTGGATGTACATATGTTTGTTACTCTTTCACACTGAAACGGCTGCACGGATCTTGATGAAATTTGGCACAGAAATAGATTATAATCTGGAATAACACATAGGCTACGTTTTCTACAAATGAAACCTAGCTAGATCGATTTATCGCCCCCGAAACCTCATGTGGACTAAATTTCATGAAAATCGTTGAAGCCGTTTTCGAGATTCATATTATATATGTATATAAAAGAATTGCTGGTATAAACGTATAAGATTAAGTTATAGATTTGAAAAAATTGTTTTCAGACGAAGGTGCTGAAGCTAATGTTGAGCGAAGATCCATCACAGCGGCCCACCGCCAGCGGCGTCAAGGCGCGCGCCCCCCTCTACGAAGTCACGGATGAGAAGTACCACTTCACCCTGCCCGCTATGGCAGCCGCGTGAACACGGCCACCAAAGCACTGGGTGTCTCTACGAAAACGATCTAATCAGAACCGAATGTTCGGCGAAATACGTCTAATTATCAGTTTTTACGTATTAGTGGGGATTATGACAGAACCTACATGTTTTCGCAATCTCCAATGCCGAAATTGACAACGTATAAACTATTATTAGTACTAAACGGGTATTTGTCGCGTTTTATTTACCTATTTTATTTATTTTCCACTTGAAACGTCGGGAAGATAAGGGAAAAAAACGCGATAAATACCCGTTTAATACTAATAATAGTTTTTACGTTGTCAAATTCGAAATTTCAGCTTTGGGGATTGTGAAACATATAGGTTCTGTCATAATCCCCACTATGCGTATTATCCAAAGCGGAGAGAAAAAACAGAGGTGTGTGAGAGAAATAAAAAATATATAATTTGTGTCGAAAACAATGTTACTATTAAAAACTGAATATTATTCACACATTCATATTGTCACAACTCAGCATAATGCTGCTGCTGACATGTATAATTAATATGTTATTTTATAATACCCACCAGCTTTGGGGATTGTGGAACAATGCATTAACTATAAATATTCTGTTTTAATCCCCACTAAATAATCAAAGAGGAGAGGAGAGAATATTATCCCCATAAGCTTTGGCCTGCAAAAAAAAATCTGTCGTAATTATGTCTTTGTGACGTAATTTTCGCGCATTTTTAACGCCAATTACGTCGTTAAAATAAAATATTTTGGGATCATAATGTAATGTTAACATTAACTTATGCTATGGATTAATTTGTAATGGAACCCAGTATATTTGTTATAAATTAAAAATGGATTATTATATTATAATTATAGTGATGCGTAAGTTGAAAACTTTAATCATTTTCAGAAAATAGTTAATAAGTATTTTTTGGCAATGATTGATTATATAATAGTTATGTAATAATCAAAAGCAATACATAATGTAATATTAATATAAACAGTTAGTTATTATCAAATCCTAAAGTTTTCTAATTATGCATCGTCGCATTAGTATCGTTGGCCGTCACGTATGACGGCACCGCTATATTAGGAATCCTAAAAAGCGCTAGAAACTTATTTAAAAAATGTTGCTACGTATTTTAAACGAAAGTGGTTTTTTCGAAAACTGTAAGACTGGAATAAATGGGAATGTATGTTAAACGAAGTTGTGTTTAAAAGATTTGTCTGTCTGTATTTAAATCTTAGTCAATGCTGTATGTTAAGCCTTTATTTTATAGTTTTCGGCTCTTGCAAGGGCACTTGATTTTACAGAACGCGTCTAATGTAAAAAAATATTCATTCTCAAGAGGTGCTGTGTGCCATATGCAGCCGGAAACTATATCTTTTATAAATTTCACCGGGTTAAGCTACACATTGTGTACATTCAGCATAGCATAACTAAAACTATTAAGCTATATCCCATACCAAATTCAGTGCTGAAGCATTCAATGAAATGTAGCTTGGTCAGAAAATGTATTACTTAGTCAATACAATACAGTGAATGTAAAAAAATGGGAAGGTATATAATAAAGTTATTGTATGGTTATGTACTCTAAGTACTAGTGCAGTCCACATCAAAGTAAGCTAAGCGATAATAAATCTATGATAGTATTTAATAATGTGTTTTAATATTTATTTAAATAAAAGTTTATTCGCTTTATTTTAGAATTCACAGAGTGTGGAGTGAAAATATAAAATAAACCTAAATTATTTTTATTGTCATAATCCCCACCAACCAGAATACGCAATGTTGGTGGGGACAACGCTAAAAAATATTTGCATTTTGTCATAATTCCCACTGATGGGGACAGCTTAGTGGGGATTATGACAATAAACCGCTTATAGACCAGGTTTCAGGATTATAACGAAAAAAACACAGTTAAAACTAATAGTAACTTTATGTATATAAATTAGTTATCACAATAAAAATACATTTTATGGAACACTTAAAAACTATCGTTTTTATAATACTTTTAAAGTTAATACATGTTATTTTTTAAACCGAAATTTTACAGACGTTTCAATACGTTATGGTCAGGGCCTTTCAACTCAATAGTTTCGTCATTGTTCGTAACAAAAAATTTTGTTTATCTTGTAAAATATTAGTTAATTTTACCCTTCGAAATACCTTATTATCAACTAATCTTTTATTGCTCTATATTACCTGAAAGATGGAGCTCTAAAATCAAGGTTAAAAAAGTTTTTAAAATAACGGTAATACATCAAATTGTGTAGAATCGGCCCTTGAAACTGAAGCAACTTTATATCGTGCCACTATTTCTTTGAACCAGCGTCTTAAAAGGATTAAAATGCTCCTCAGAGGCTTAATAGCAACTAAATCTTGCGACTAAGAGCTTTACATATTAACTACTACAGGCGACTATACATAAATTGCTTATCTATCGCTTACACGGAGCGAGTCTCTCGATAAATAAAAGTTGAACCGTGTAAACACGTCCGACACTCGTTGGACACAAGGGGGTCTACTCCGCAAAACGACAACGATACTATCGGAGTCGAATGTTCGTCGAATTCAGTCGAATTAACAGTTGTTTCGTTGTCAAATTGGAAATTGGTTTACGAGATCGGTTATCAAAAGTAATGTCGGTCGTTCCATTGTTGTTCGTTCCAAACAATGTTACTAAGAGTAAGTTTTGCACGATTATTGTGCCGATATATCGTTGATCGTTTTTCGGAGTAGACGCCCAGAATCGCCTTACCTTTCGAATGGCAAAAGCTTATACTTCTATGAAGCTCTAAAGTTATAATAAAATTGGTCAATTTCATTAACAATGTCAAATAGGAATACATTAACTGCTAAGATTTCTCAATATCACAATAATTAAGTCAAGATTATCTTTATCTATAGTCGAGAATATTTGTTTAATCCATACTAATATTTTACAAAGAAACTCTGTCCGTATGTTACCTTTTAACGCCTTAAGAGCTGAACAGATTACGATACAATTTGGCATTAAGACTGTATCCTGGACGGGGATATAGGCTACCTTTTGTCTCAAAATCAATGCGAAATTGCGAACAAAGTTACGGGAAACATGTAGTATACAATATTTATATAAAGCGAAGATTGAATAGGTATTTCAAACCAGGCACTAACCACAGCATTTTATATGCAAGAAAGTAAACTCCACTTAACTAAGTAGATGGCTGTACCCCTAGTAAGAGTTTTTGATAGTTTACGAAAACTTTTTTCGAATACCTAGTACCTATCCTTTCATACATTTACCTCCATCGTAAATGTTAAGGAACTAAAATAAGGTACGCATCGTGAAAACTTGGTTCGAAAATCATTGCTGGGACTGCCGATTAGATATTTTCGATATTATCGACCGTATTTTAGTTCCTTAACATTTCCGATAGAGGTAAATGTATGAAAGGATACCTACTATTTGAAAAAAGTTTTCGTAAACTATCAAAAACTCAAACTAGGGGTACTGTTTATAGAACATTTAGAGAGAACATTAGAACATTTACTCTATGTAGGTATAAATTATAATTATTGCTACCTAGGGCATCCTTATACCTCCAATATGGGTAAAACTATTGATACTTATGGTGGTTCGTCTTGTTTGGGTGCGAAATTACATCATTTTGCAGATTTTAATATAGGTATCCTGCGTTTACTAACGGCCGGGTTCTATATTCTATCTATAATTTTGGATAGTTATTTGGCATTAATGAACATGGTATTCATGTCAAATACCTATCCAAAAACCATAGATAGAATAATAGAAACTTGCAGCAAGTAATAAGGCTAAGATGTTGGTAAGCTATTTTCTACGGCTGGACAATACTTTTATCCACGAAACAAGAGAATTATTAAATACCGCAAATTATTTCTCTGCTAGGTATTCCTTACAAAATTAACAAGGATCATACAAAAAAAGCGCTAGGGCCCAGCGAGTTTCTTGTCAGTTCTTCTCGCACTGGGGATAGGACTGGAACTGGCACTTAGACTCACCTAGTATGTAAGACGTTTCAAAGTGATCCCTGTGATTCTATTGAAAATAAACATATTTTGAATTTGAATTTGAATTTGATTTGAAATTCGCGTTCGACTGAGACGAACCACATTAACAATAAATTATTTTTATTTCCATCTACCCAAATAGTGAATCACCACTTATACCCATAGTTGCTGTGTATAAGAAACAGAAGTTAATGTCAAAAAAAGTTTTGTTTAAAAAAAGCTCTATCAAGTTGCAATTTAAACTATCGTCAAAAACAAATGTCAACTCTGACTCAACCTATGACTCGTATAGTTATTTCGTAAAAAATCTGGTACTTTCCCCTCTTTCACCGTTCTCAAAGCTTGCAACACCCTTGCCGTGTCTAGCTCGCTTTCCGATGCCTTTTCGTTGTCCAAGCACAGTTCAGTCATTCTACCATTGAACTGCTCTATGACCTTCACTCTATAGTCTATGGTCGACGCGACAGGATTGGCCGTCAGCCACAGATACTCTAAATACGGGAGTTTACAAATATGCTGAACTTCCTCAACATCCTCTACCAAATTACATCCTAAATCTAAGCTCTCCAATGAGAAAAGTCTCGAAAAACCTTGTAAAGACGTCACTTTGTTTTGTGACAAGTTAATTTTTACAATGTTGCCAATTTTCGCGTGCCAATTTTCGCATATTGAGAATCTGTTCATGGCGAGGTTAAGGACCCTTAGTTCGTGGAGGCAGGATATATCGCATAGCTCTGTTAGCCGGTTCGATGTGAGACTGAGGGTTTTCAGACCAGGTACTAGTTTGATCGCCCAGTCGATTTTCTCTATGTTGTTGCTTGCGAAATTTATTTGAACCAGTTTTTTCCACTTCTGAAAATAAAATTGTTTAAGTTATAGAAATAAAGTAAGTACCTATCTATATGCCGGTTTAAAGACAGTCTTTATCTTACTATTCTATCATACATACAGAGTTTGGTGCATACATCCCACTAATGCAGAATATACACCTCTTTAGAGGTTGAATTTTGAAAAATCCCTTAGTGCCTACACCTCTATGAACCAACACAAACATACCCTCCAAATTTTAAGTCTGTACAACCAGCGGTTTAGGCTGTGCGTTGTATCTATTCAAATCAGTCAGGACTTATCCTTTTATATATAATAGGTATATAAGCTTTTTATAGCATAAATTATAAGTACCTGGTGGACCAAGATTTGTTCGTTTTTTTTTGGTAAATCTTGTTTTTTGGAAAATGAAACCGAAAAATATAGATCGATTTATCGCCTCCGAAACCCCATGTATACTAAATTTCAGGTAAATCGTTGGAGCCGTTTCCGAGATTCTGATTATATATACATACATACATTACATAAAATCACGTCTGTTTCCCGACGGGGTAGGCAGAGATCACGGATCTCCACTTGCTACGATCCTGACATACTTCTTTTACTTCATTCACTCTCATTACATTCTTCATACATGCGCGACGGTTTAGGGTACTCTGGACCTGGCCTTTCTCTAGTACGTCCCCAATTTGATCATATATTTGATCATAATGTGATTATATATATATATATATATATATATATATATATACAAGAATTGCTCGTTTAAATGTATAAGATACTTATAAGTTAGAATATATGAGTAGGCCTATAGAAATGCCAGGAGTACCCTAAACCGACGCGCATGTATGAAGAATATAATGAGAGTGAATGAAGCAAAACAGGTATGTCAGGATCGTAGCCAGTGGAGATCCGTAGTCTCTGCCTACCCCGTCGGGAAACAGGCGTGATTTTATGTATGTAAGTATAATATGATCGACCTATTTACGAGTATCCAATATGATACGTAGGTACTTATAACCAGTTAGATATAATTGCATTAGGATCGCCACACGTGACGCGAGGTCACTGGGCGGGGTGATAAGGCTAGATAATGGTGACACATTTGCGTTTATAATTTGATTTGCACGCACTATCATAATAGGAACTAACCAATAATCCTACTAACACAGTGAACGGAAAAATACATGGCAACATTTTTCACACATCCAAATTCCTTCGTGGATTTGCCAAATATGGATTAATGTTGAATTTATTCCCTCGACGTTTGGGTTTAAATTGCCGTGTAACGTGTAATAAGCTTCTGTAAATTTTTGATATAATTCTTTGGCATAATTGAGAAGCCACGCCTACCAGGGCTCTATTTTGTGGGGTCATTTTTTAGCTCAAGGAATGCTTCCATAAACTGTCCGTTCACTGTACTAATATTATAAACGTGAATGTTTCAACGTGTGGATGTTTTTGTTACTCTTTTACGCTGAAACGGCTGAACGGACATGGATGAAATTTGGCACAGAGATAGATTATAGTCTGAAATAGCATTTAGACTAATTTACATCCCGGAAAAATGTGCGGTGCCCGTGGGATAATTTGTTTTTTTTATTGAAGGTACCGCGCGGGCGAAGCCCTGGGAGGAAGCTAGTGAACAATAAACATCACAGCTCTGTTGGTAGTAACTCTGTCTTCTGTGCTGTAGGTTGTGGGTTCGATTCCTAATCGGGAATTCAGGACGGAGACAAATACAACAAATCAAATACCATGAAAATCAGTCCAGCCGTTCTATTGTCACAAGTGTTAGAACAAACCCAACTTTGTTTTATATATTAAGATTTACCTAAATACATAGAAATGATTGAAAACTAGCTTCCGCCCACGGCTTCGCCCGCGTGGTACCTTGAAAAACAAAAACAAATCTATCCCGTGGGAACCGTACATTTTTCCGGGATAAAAAGTAGCCTATGTGCTATTCCAGACTATAATCTATATCTGTGTCAAATTTCATCCAGATCCGTATAGCCGTTTCAGCGTGAAAGAGTAACAAACATACATCAATACATTCTTAAAAACTTTCGCGTTTCTAATATTAGTAGGATAGTCTTCCTCGATAAATAGACTATACAAAACAATAATAGCACTTAAATTCAACCGATACCGAGATTAGCGCGTTCAACCAAACAAATTCTTCAGCTTTGTAATATTAGTATAGTATAGATTTAGATTTACCTTACTTAGAAATTATTGAAAATGTCCAACTTACCACCGTGTCGGCGATACTGGAAGGTTCTTTATGCAAGATATCTACTAGCAAGAACTCGTTGAGTGAGCTGACACTTGCTATCAGCACTGAGAGGTGCACCAGTGTCTCTCGCAGGGAACCTGAAATATTGACAAATTATTGAATGACAATTGAATATTTTATTCCTTGTATTGACATTCAAGGCCACATCTGCAATGTGAAACCTTGGCATAAACCTGAATAAATATGGAAAATATAACACCACCTTCAAATATTTGTATCTACTAAATTATACCATTTTTTAATCAAGGTTGAAACCATTTTTGTATTCTTTGTTTTCAACAGTTAGTGTTATTGTTAGTAACTTTACCATTGAGTAGTTACCGACGCATCATCATCTTCCTGCCCTTTTCCCACGTTATATGGGGCTGGCACAACATGTGATCTTCTTCCATTTCTCTCTATCATTCGTCATCTCAGTACTCACTCCTTTCTGACCCATGTTTGAAATAAGATTTAAAAACCATCCTTACCAACACTCTTAATACAAGCCATGGGTACTCCAATGATCTTCAAGTGCATCAGAGACTTGAACGGCACCAGATCAAATGGCAGCTCATTTGGTACAATATTACTGGTTCCGAGCTTGTCGTAGCTGCCTTCAATCGTGAGTGCGGTTATATGTGAGCAGTAATCCAAGACATGACTGAAGTCACACATTTTATCTGTCCTTTCGATCGGCGGACAGGGTATTTTGAGCCTTTCACTGATAGCGTGCAGCTGTTGGTAAAATATATAGGTTTATGGTTTACTAGCTTTTGCCCGTGATTTCATCCGCATGGAATAGTTACTTTAGGCATTATTTTTATTTTTAAGAATCGTTTTTTTGCACTTAACGTTCATCCCTTATTTCAGCCCATGTCCTTTGTAAAGCTCAAGTCTATTTTTGTACCAAATTTCATCAAAATCAAGCTTATGTATGAAAGTGTAACAGACAGACATGAGTTACTTTCGCATATTAGTATGGACTAAAGTTTGTATTTTTCTTGTGAAATATTATTTGACATAGACTGTATTGTATACTGATATGGACAAATATAGTTATTACCTCATAGACTCTAAGTGGATTTTTTCCATGGGAAAATGTATGTGAATGTGACTGACTATGAATACCTAAATATGAACATTATTAAAATGTAATCAGAGATAAAATTGCAACTTATCAGGCAGTCATGCAAATATTGAACTTTACAACTGTGTCCTTAGTTTTATTGTGTGCTGTCTGCAACCAATGACTCAGTATGAGGTAGCATTTTCCTTATTTAGAATTCAATCTACTTTAATAATCAATAATCAAGGTAAACAAGATTACAGTACATGACGAAATAAACATACCTGTAACGGTGTAAATGTTTGAGAGTTCTCATTCTGCAGCAACATATCACCTTCTAGAAACAACTTCTTGGCTAAATCTTGTAGCAAAAAGAATATATCATACAAATGAAAGTCCAGGAAGTGAGCGAACTCAGACGGCATCGTTAGCCTCAGATAATTAAAAACATTCCGTAAATAGTCGTTCAACGCTTCGCGCCTTTTCTCGACAAACTTTGGTGTTTTGTTCCGAATAACTTTCTTTGGCGGAAGTAGCTCTTTCGCTACTCCATGGTCTGTGACGAGACGGTCGTGCAGCTCCACAAAATCACTGAACCGATGATACACTTCCCAATGCACAGAGCCCACTGTAACTGTAATTTTGTAATACGTAACACTGTCTTTTGTGGTGGCCTCGTCTACGCTGGCTGTGCTGGTCTCACGGTGACTCACGAAAGAAGACATGATAGCAAATACTTTCAATACCTAGAACTCACAACCACTTCCTGTTGGCGAGAAAATCGTGAGCCATAAAAAATGAAGATCGCATTTATGTACTTTACTCACATCTCACTCTACATACACTACCATTCACAACTACGCTGTTTTCCGAAATGAATGGATTGGTAATTGGTTTTTATCTAGGAAATTATGGAATAAAAATGACGACGAAATAACGACGAACAAAAACAACAAACAACAGTCTGGCTGGCTGGAGGGAGACCGATATAATAAAGTACTCTGGTGAGGGAGACTATCTTTGAGTGTTTCCAGTTCCACTAACTAAGGATTTTGGTTTTGCCCTAAATTCTTTGGAAATTATCCTTAGAAATCCTTAATTTTTAATTTAATCCAAAATTTTAATTCGCTTATTTAGGGCACATGAACAATAATTTAAAGAAACAAAATTTTTTTGTACATTTTAACGCTAAAAAAAATTAGCAAAACTAATTCATTCGAAGACTCAGAAGAAGAAGCATTACTCTTGCAGGCCTTCCCTAACTTCTCTCCTTTAACTTGAGATGAAGAAGATTACTAGCTCACTATTATCACTCGTGTCTTCCATCACTTAATAGGTAGAGCATAGAATAAAAAGGTTTACCACCTCAAGTAATCTTTACCCTAAAATTCCATAAATCCCTATCGCAATAAAAATAGCCCTAAGTCGTACATGAACAAGTAGTTTCGCCTTAAAAATGGGCGAAATTCCTAAAAGTGGAAACACTAGTGGCTGGTCTTGGTCCTTGACACTATACTGTGACTGATGACTTGATGATGACTTTTACCATTTAATTTTTTTAGAATATAAATAACATTGACATAAAAATATTTTTGACATTTCAGTGTTTGTTTGCTCACTGTCAGCTGTCCAGCAGACAGCCAGCAGTTATTGCTGTGTCTCTCTCGCTCCGCTCGTCCATCATTCTCCTCTATTTAGTTTTTGGAATCTTGAATTGAATTAATAATAATATACCTACATAAAAATGTCTTGAAATAATACTGAAAAAATTTACTTCTAATTGTGGCACAAAATGCTAAGCAGATTTTCCGATGTATTGCAAACTGCTGCAGACGTTGTAAGTACAGCGCTTGTGTGTGTTGTGATTGTAATCATCCTATCAATAAGGCAAGGTGAGAGCCGACTGCAGGTAAACTACATAAACTTGTGGTTTTTTAGCTGGCGCCGCCGCCGACGCGACTGGAAGACTTCGAGTACCATTGGAAGATGATACTCAACTTTTACCAAACTTATGATGATACCACCAAAGTTCACGTTGAAAACACTCGAATACCTCACCATTTACATCAAATGCTTCAGGTATTTTGTCATAAAAAAACAGCTAATTATTAATTGTCCATTGTTGGACAAAAATATTATGTAAGCTAACTGGACACAATAAAATTTACCCCATAATCACCCTGAAAAAATCTATGCATGGGGTAGGTAATTATTATTCTTAAAAAAATCCTATACTCCACCTAAGCAGGCAAAATATGCATAATATTTACTTACTCAAAATGTTCTAGCCGTGAGCATTGAGGCTAACTTTCTCCTATGTACTACAATCAAGAGAAATGTATAAATGACTAGGTTCATTTATACATTTCACTTGATTGTTATTGTATAATATGATATCTTATTTACTGATTATGAGCAGCCCCCTGCGGTTATTCAGTTTTAAACTTTAAACCCCCTTTTAATTAAATGGGGTTTTTTTCAGGATAGATATTATTGGTAATCTAAGTGGTACCAGGGTATACATTCATACAAAATTTTATTCAAATTTGTTCAGCCATTGCAGAGGTTATAGAGGTACAAACATACACAAAACAAACCTTCATATTAATAATTAGTAGGATAGGGAAGTAAGAGTTTTTTGACAATATTTTCGTACTCACAGCTAATTGTAGATGAAGAAAAAGAACAACAGGGAGGCACAGTGGGCCCATGCCTAGAAGCCATTGTACAACGTTCTATATGCATGCTGGATGCTCTGACAGCCCTGGCTGCTGCCGACAGGCCTCCCGGGGCAAGGGCATTGGCTCTGAGCACAGGAACAGCTCTGCTTCGACGGACCCGACAGCCTTGTGTGAATAGTGCTCACGTTTACAGGCCCCTACAGGTGTGTGGAACTGTTATATAATTATATTACTAACCATTGCCCGTAATTTCATCTAACTATTCTCGAGTTCTTGTGTGTTCGTCAAACCTGACTTTGTTTTATATATTAAGATTATAATTATATTCTATGTAAGTTTTACAAACAAAAAATATATAATTAATCTATCAGCTATCTGGTTCCCATACAATCTTTGCTTAGTTTGGGGCTAGATGGTGTTGTGAATTGTCCACCAATTTTTATTTTATTAAATAACTATAACTCCAAAGTCACACAATTTATATACTATACCTGATCACAGGCTATATCTATTTAAATTTTCATTTAAATATATCCAGCTAAAAAATACACATCTAAACATTTACATAAACTTGCACTATCTTAATATTAATGTGGTAAAACTGGTGCAGTTTCTATTCAATTAATTAATAGGGACAAATTACTTTATATGTAGAGGTCTTTTCTTTCAAATTAATAAACAATTGTCATTCCAGCGAATGCTAATTCAATGTAACGAGAACCCAGCATCCCCGACAGAGAAGGAAGAAGTGGAACTACTCCTCACATTATGTGGCCTTGTACGCCAAGAGCCAGGCCTTGCCAACATTTTCACCACACCATTTGTAGAAGACAAAACCTCCTTACTAAGTATACCGGAAGATATACAGAAACTTATACCAATCAGAAGTAAAAAGGCGACACCAAAGAAGAATCCCTTATTTGAAGTTGATCTTCCCCCAAATCCGCTACAAAGTGTTTCTATAATACGGACTAATTCAAGGGAAGATTACTGTCATGTGTCGAATAGTTCAGTGGTAGATGACAATGCGTCTATTAAAAGCCATAAAACTGTCTATGATGACAACGACAAGTTTCTACTAATAGATCTGTTGCTGTCTTATTTGAATAGTGCTGTAAGTTAATATTCTGAGTGAAAGAGCACTGGTGGTGTAGTGGTAGCGCCCTTGCCTTACGATGCGACGGTCGTGGGTTCAAACCTGGTCGTGCACCAATGAATTTTTTTGAGAAAAATTTATGTGCGCAATGATGTTGAAGGGAAACATCGTGAGGAAACCGCCATACCCGAGAACAAAAAATTCTAAGGTCATAGATTAGTATTCTTATAAGCGGCGATGGGCTTGCAACCTGTCACGTACGGAATACTATACACTGTGCAAAATGTGGTCATGTGCCAAATATCGTGTTTGGACGTGCCTCTGACTACCCCCTTTAGATTTCCTTAAAGATCTAAGACAGAGATATCTACCGTGCCTGGGGATTACAGTCGTGATTATGTGTATGTTAATTCGTAATATTCGTGGCCAGCCGGGCTAACATGCAATCGACAATATTTTGACGACATTTTTATCATGCAATTGTCTCATATTCGCACGAGAAAATGTGATGTTAATGGGCGAGAGTCCGCCTGCGACGCTAGAGGTTGCGGGTTCGATTCCCGCCTCGGAACAAATTTGTGTACGATCTGCAGAAATTTGTTCCATTGGTCTGGGTGTTTTCTATGAATAATAAAAATATATCTATCTACGTAATATAATGTATTAAATATATCAGTTATCTAGTATCCATAACACAAGCTTTGAGTAGCTTACTTTGGGGCTAGATGATGCTGTGTGGATTGTCCAGCATTATTTATTTATTTATTTATTTAAATATATCAGTTATCTAGTACCCATAACACAAGCTTTGAGTAGCTTACTCTGGGGCTAGATGATGCTGTGTGGATTGTCCAGCATTATTTATTTATTTATTTATTTAAATATATCAGTTA
Source organism: Cosmorhoe ocellata (assembly GCA_963675405.1). Classification (NCBI taxonomy): domain Eukaryota; kingdom Metazoa; phylum Arthropoda; class Insecta; order Lepidoptera; family Geometridae; genus Cosmorhoe; species Cosmorhoe ocellata. Next base: position 2,380,758 of record OY776264.1, on the reverse strand, counting down.
TCTAGTACCCATAACACAAGCTTTGAGTAGCTTACTCTGGGGCTAGATGATGCTGTGTGGACTGTCCAGCATTATTTATTTATTTAATAAAATTGTGGTATCAAAATTCCAGGATAATCAAGTGGTACTTCGAGCGTGTGAAGGCATTATGATAGTGTCATCACTACCAGAAGATGATATTGCCAATCTGGTGACGAGTTGCAGTCCAGCCTGTGAAACTATCATAGATAAACTAGCCGCCAAATACAAGTGCTTACCAGCTAATATAGATCCTGGCGATGTAGAGCATTTGAATATAACATGGGCGTAAGTATTAAATAGAATTGAATTTTTACCCGACTGTGAAGTGAGGGTTTTGATGTGTTTGGGGTGAATGTATGTTTGTATGTGAGTTCCTTTGGCTGTCGCTGTAGCTCAGGCTGGACAGTTTTTGACAAATGAGGTGTCATTGGATTTGACCGGATTACAAAAGTGACATAGGCTATGCAAAATTAAAAAAAAAACCTAAGAAATATGGCGGCTGTAAAAATCTATTTTCAGTTACGTTCAGTCAGGTTTTTTTTAATTTTTGCTATAAATAGTTAGACGTTTTAGCCTGTGAATTTATGGCTATAACTGCTCTTAAGTAGTTTTTATATGTATTTTTCGTGTTATTTTGAGTTTTTTAGTGTAATTTTATTGGTTATTTTTCCAATAAAGCCTGAGTTCTTGACACAGGTCTGAGATATGTGAATTAAAGTGAAATTCTCTTACCAAATCCATCAGAGTTTTTTTCCAAGAATTTTAAACAAAACAGCCATCTTTTGTTTAAAATATATATCTAACTGTTTCCAGGTATGTGGCTCATGATTTTGGTGACAAATCTTTCAACAAATTCCAAGGATATAGAGAATTAACTAGTTTTTTCTCTTGGCTTGACTACTGTGATACATTAATGAAGGTATACTATTTGATTAAACGAGATTAAGAAGGATCTGTTTAAGGTGTATGTATGTTTGTATGTAAAAAAACACATGCCCACGACTGTAATCCCCAGCCTCGGTAGATATCTTTGGTTACTTAGATCTTTGAGGATAACTAAAGATGGTAGAAACCAGCCTAAGAAGGACGAAAGAGGATCTAGCTTAAGTGTTCTAAAATGTTGAGTGGAAGCTTCTTAAATCCCTCCATAGTTAGAATCCTGAGGCTACAAAATGCTAATGTTACAACTGTTTACAAAATGTTGCAACCATTTACAAAATGCAATTGTTTACAAAATGTTGCAACCATTTACAAAATGTTGTAACTGTTTACAAAATGTTGCAATTGTTTACAAAATGTTACAACCATTTACTAAATGTTACAACTATTTACAAAATGTTACAACTGGTTACCAAACAAGCAAACGTCCCACCGGTTGGTGAATACCTTTCCTTATCCAGGAGTGCCACCCGGTGATAGCGGGCCACCTGTCGCGCACGTTCCGTCTCCAGTTCCTGGAGGGTGCTGCGGAGTGCGGAGTCACGCAGCCCCACCACGCCGCGCTGGTCACCGCGCTGCTCTCCAAGTGTCTGCGGGTCCTGGACTCGCCACATCTCATCAACGGTAACTTCAAATAAATAGATAGATAGATAAAGAATTTATTTGGTTCCACGGACATACATACAATCTAAATACATATATTATAACTCAAAGGTGACTGATCAACGCACAGCCCAAACCACTGGACGGATCGGGCTGAAATTTGGCATGCAGGTAGGTGTTATGACGTAGGCATCCGCTAAGAAAGGATTTTGATTAATTCTACCCTCAAGGGGATAATATAGGGGATGAAAGTTTGCATGAAAAGTCGCGATAATCGACATTCACGCGGGCATCAGCTAGTAGGTACATAAGTATAGGCATGTAACAAAAGTAACAACATAACAAGCTGACAAGAAAAGAAGTAGATCATGCAACATGTGAGATGATGATGCAGCTTAAGAAAACAGATAACACAAAAATAAAAAAATGGTTACAAAGAATACAGTGTGTGCTGCAGCGAAGCAAAAAGGCAATAACTCAGCGCATAGTTTGCTTTAAGAGCAAACACTGATTTTCAGTATCAAATAAATGAGGTAACCAGAAGAACGAGACACCAACAAGCAGAACGGTGTCTATATTACTAAATTATTTATATCTGCAGAGTTTTCGAACTGGCTGGTGGGTGACGGCGAGGTGTCGGAGTGGCCGCTACTCCACACCCTCATCACCAACTGCCTCTCGGAAGACCACGACCTCACCTTGGAGACGCTCAAATTTTTCGAGGTAAATAATACAGTTGGGGTAAAATGTTATGGAATTTAATGAGTATAATAGTAAGTAATAAGTATGATATACTCGTATGGTATTTTCATTGGTGGTAACAACTAACAGCATTACAGATTGGATTTTTTGAAAAAATAAATAAAATAACTTAAACTTCGATTATTCCCACCCGTCCTCCTGCTCTGTCCTCTTGGGGGGGACAGATGGCACTAAAAAAGTTCGATTTGTCCCCCTCTTTCTTAATTACAGATCTTACTTAACCTACGGCCCAAGTAAACAAAAAATACACATTAGCTTTAAACTACTTACACTTAATTTACGCATTGTCTGTAAAAAGTAGACAGCTTAACAATGTGTCAAGTGGCTCTGATGCGCGCTTTATAATTGTAATAAAAATAATTGTTCATTAAATGAATCGAACTTTGGCGTCTGTTTCTCAAATCGATCAATCTCAAAAAGGGATCACTTTGAATCGTCTTACATACTAGGTGAGTCTAGGTGCCAATTGCAATGGAGAACTGACAAGAAACTCGCTGGGCCTAGCGCTTTTTTGTGTGATCCTTGTTAATTGGCTGACGCCTTAGCCCGAACGGCTGAACGGATTTTGACAAATGAGGTGTCGTTGGATTCGTCTGAATCACAAGAATGACAAAGGCTATCCTAAATCTCAAAAAATCTAATATGGCTCTCAAAATCTATTCTCAGTTGCATTCAGTCGTGTTTTTTTTTTATTTTTGCAATAAATATTAGTTAAACAAAGTTATTTTGCAGAGTATCATAGAGAAAGGGACAGAGCACAGCATCCACAGACTAGTGCTGGCGCGCGTCGTCTCCCGCGGGTATTACGCGCCGCAGCCGCCGCTCGACGACGACGAGCGGGACAGACTCAACGACGTGCCGCTCTGGAGAGAGCGAGAGAGAAATAAGTACGTTAACTTACTTTATTTTATTTTTTATTTTATTTTATTGTTCAAACAAAATCAACATGGTATGGTATAAACAGTTCTAACCTTATTAATGTAACTTAAGGCCAATAAGAGATTTATATTTTTTAAAAGACACTTACAAAATACCGACAGTCTAACTTAAACAAAACACAACTTACAGAAATTACTTACTTACTTACGAGTACACTGAGAAAAATAGTGCTATCTGTGCTTACAGGCGTTGTCCTGTCCAATTTTCGAAAAAATAGGGCTAATTATCTGACCATAGAGTCACTTGTCATATCTAATATTAAATAAATCATAGGAAAAACCTCTTATTTTCCAATTTATCGGGAAGGTTTCAAAGTTTTCTTTAGAAACGTTATTTTATTACGAAAATAAAATAAAAATACATCGGTCGAACCGTGCTCAAGTGTTGCACTTACCATTACCAACTACTCATCTATCTATCCATCCTTTAAACCTTTTTACGTTTTGGGGGGTTTGGGGGGCAATACATCGATCTAACTAGGTTACATTTTCCAAAAAACACGATTTACGGTCGATAACGGTTATCCAGGTACTATTAATTAATTTATATAGTGCACAAAAGAATCTCTGAAGCGCTCATTAATCCTTTCACCACACTAAGTCGAATTGGTGACACGACAAAAAAAAATATTTATAGATAAGTAGGTGTTAAATGCATACTATTTTCTATGATTTTGTCACTGAAAATCAATAAAAAAAATAAAAATATAATTTTTGAAATATTAAAGTTGTAGCTTCTTATGATGTGAATGAATGAATTATAATGTGAAATTATGTGTGTCCTTGTGTCCTATGATGTGCTCTGGAGAAAGCTGAGAGACAGGGGTGTACCGGTGGACGTGCTTCGAGTACTGCAGTACTGGTATTCGAACCAAAGTAATTTTGTGAAGTGGTCTAATGCTTTTTCTGACCCATTCAGGCTGGAGTGTGGGGTGAGACAGGGTGGAGTAAGTTCTCCCTCACTCTTCAGCCTGTATGTTAATGATTTGATAGTCGAGCTCAGTAGCATGCGTGTCGGTTGTAGCGTGGATGGTGTCAGTGTAAACAACATCAGCTATGCTGACGACATGGTGCTACTGGGCCCGACTGCGGGGTCGGTCGGAAAAATGCTAGAGGTCTGCGCCGGCTACGCTGCTTCTCATGGGCTCTGCTATAATGTTAAGAAATGTGAATACATGGTCTTTGGGGCCGCCGGTAGTAGCATGACAAGTTCTCTAGATTTAACCCTTAACGGAATGAGCATTAAAAAAGTGACTAACTTTAAATATCTGGGTCATAGCATTACCGACGGCCTTAAAGACGATGTTGACATAGAGAGGGAACGCAGGGCTCTAGCCGTCCGAGGAAACATGTTGATCCGTAGGTTTGCCCGATGTACTGAAGAAGTCAAGCTGACACTTTTTAAAGCTTATTGCCAGAGCTTCTACACGGGTAACCTATGGGTCAACTACTCCAAAAAGCCCTTGGACCGGCTCCGTGTCCAATATAATAATATTTTCAGGATGATGTTAGGGCTGCCTCGCTTCTGCAGTGCGTCAGGGATGTTTGCAGAATACCAGACGGATGCTTTCGAAGCTATACTACGTAAGAAAACTGCATCCCTGATTCGCAGAGTGCGGGATAGTCAAAACAGCATCCTGAAAACTATATCGGACAGGTTCACCTCTCCGATCTGGAAATGTTTCGTGCGGAGGGCGATTTAAACCGCCGGTGCTTTATGTTTTTAATTAGTTCTAAGTTTAGTTTTTAAATATTTTATTTTTGATGTATTTATGTGATTATTTGTTTTTTGTAATATGGATTGTAATTATCTGAAATAAAATGAATTTGAATTTGAATTTGAATTTGAATTTTATGACTAGGTCAAACCTAGATCATAGACCTTGGTCTTTGTCTCTACGACTTTTAATGTAGCTAGCGGTCAGTGGTCACCCATCCAAACTGTCTGTTCACGTTGCAGAGAGGCCATGAAGCAGTTACAACACGAAGACCAGGTGAACGAGCAGATAACCGACATCCTCTCGCACGAGGGAGTCGACACGAAGGAGCAACAGGGAGGGGAGAATATACATAAAATTATTAACAGGTATGTGTGTTACCTTTATTTCAAAAAAATAGTGCTTGGAGTCCCTCCGCGCGGAAGAAGTGAAACTTCGTAATGTGGGTACTCGCGCTGGCCTGTAACAGGTATACTACGCGCATGCGTGCGAGTGCCACGCATTCACTCTCGCTCTGTCTCTTTCATACCCCTCCATGGTAGCGTTAAACGTTTAACGCAACATTGTTTGAAGTCGCATTAGAAATTTCATCAAAATACAGATCTATCATATAATATAGATCTATCATAATATAATATACGCATACACTATACAGGGTGTTAGCAGACTACATCCGAAAACTTTAGGGCGTTAAAGTACACATGAAGATAAACAACTCTTTCCAAGAAACCAACACTGTGGGTGCAAAAAAAACATTTGTTTCATACAAAATTCAATTCCGTAAAGTGTTGGTTTCTTAGAAAAAAATATTTAAATTATGTTAAAATTAGTTAAAATTATGTTGTTTAAATCTGGTAACACCTGTAGAGTATATACCTACTTACTATAGTATTCATTGAAAACAAAAACAAACTCGACTGAAAATATATTAAAATAGCTTTTATTGGATTTTTTGACTGTAATCCAAACGAAGCCGACGATACCTAATTTGAAAAAATCTGTGTTTGGACTTCACCGACAGCCAAAGAAACTCTCATACATTTATACATAAATACGCCCCAATCACATTAGGTACACTTTTTCTTTTTCGGATGTGAAACAGTTAAGCCATCTAAGAACCGTTACGAATTTTAATGATCTATAGATAGCTCAACTGATCCAGATTGCTGTTTGCATGTTGTAGATTAGATCTCATATCGTATATAGGTTTTCCAATGGCAATTTCTATAATCCAATAAAAATAGTATCATGTGGGGATTACGGTGGAAATATTTTAGATTTACATAATAATTTTCATTAATTAACAAGCAGTGAGTTAATATGACATAACATTATAGAACATTATTCGAAATTAATTGCTTATATTGCTTTATAACTAGATTTTTCATATCAAATATGGCCTGGCGCATTATATTAGCTGCAATAACCTTTTAAAACAAAAAATATACACAAAACGTATTTTTGAAGACCACGGCGTACGTACCTCGATCAAATTGGGGACGTACTAGAGAAAGGCCAGGTCCAGAGTACCCTTAACCGACGCGCATGTATGAAGAATGTAATGAGAGTGAATGAAGCAAAAGAAGTATGTCAGGATCGTAGCAAGTGGAGATCCGTGGTCTCTGCCTACCCCGTTGGGAAACAGGCGTGATTTTATGTATGTATGTATGTACGTATTTTTAACTTAAATCACTTCGCTTCTAACTAGCTTAAATCACGTTCTAGGCGGCTCGAGCGGTTAAAAGCGCGAATTGAAGAAATCATGGCCGCCAACTGACGCACGCCGAAACTTACTTCCTGCTTATTATACATAGCTTAACTTATATTAATTTATTTAAAAAAATATATATATATTTAAACCGGTTTTGTAAATAGTTTTGCATAATATGGTAAAAATAGTACATAATGCAGCTTAGCAGACAAAAATACATATGTACAAAGCATTGGCCATTTTACTTTTAAAGTATTTGTATAAATATATTATAGAAATGTAAATAGGAGAGAGATCATTATTTTTGTAAAGTATTTTATTTAGTTTAGTATATTACTTAGAATTTACTTCCATACGCGTTTTTATACAAAACTAAATCATAGCGGAGATGCCAGTGAGAAATATTTGATAAATCTGCAATATAAAGTTTCTACTAGATTATAATGTAGATTTCGTTATTCATAGCGTCCTAGACGCGCCGAACGCGTACATGTTAATATATTTAGGATCTCAGTTAAAAACAAATTTTTGTGGTGAGATAGCTTATTTGATTTTTATGACAAAAAAAATACAGAACAAACATCTGTGCTTATCACAAATGTTTGTCCAAGGGAATCGATCCCACAACCTACAGCTCAGAAGGCAGAGCTATTACCAACTGTGCTGTGAAACCACTCAAATACCTATAATGTCATATTGGTGGACATTTCACACAGCGCCATCTAGCCCCAAACTAAGCAAAGCTTGTACTATGGGAAACAGATAGTTGATAGATATTATAACCATTTTTTTGTAAATACATACATAGAATTCATAATAACACCCAGACAAAACAAACATCTGTGTTCATCACACATGTTTATTTTGGGTGGGGATCGAAACCACAACCTACAGAGAGAGACCTTACCACAAGCTCTTACAAACCATCGTGTTTCAGAAACGTCAAAGTTTCAAGGTTAAACTAACACTATTTAAATACAAATTTTATTGTCCGTTCAGCCGTTTCAGCGTGAAAGAGTAACAAACCTACATCCATACATTCTTACAAACTTTCGCGCTTATAATTTAGTGAGATATGAAATATCCAAGTTTTTTTTAACCTAATTCATCCCACTGCTGGGCAAAGCCCTCCCCCAAATTACGCCAACCATCCCTATACTTCGAGGTCTCCCACCATCCGCCCTCGAAGGTATCGAAATCGTCCCTTCAACGCTTGCGTGGCCAACATCTACTTAACCAGGTTACATTGTTACATTACTTTGATATTTCCGGAAGAGCTTTTGTTAAGGTCACAGAAGCCAGAGTCACTACCAATTGATCTGTGAGGCCGGTCAATGTAAATGTACATATTATATGCTATAAATAAAAGGTTGTTGAAGAGCTGGTTGTTTTACTGCAGTTATCTGCTCCTGCTGCCGCGCGCCATCCTGTCGGACCCGGTCGGCACGGACTATGAGCACTACATACACGACGCGCATAGGCACTACCAGGTATTCATTACTGCAACTAAGTAAGCACTAGTGCGAATTGCGCATAACGCCATCTAGCGACAAAATTTATTTAAGTAGGAATTTCACACAGCGCCATCTAGCGTCAAACTAAGCAAAGTTTGTAGTTTGGTAATCAAGGTATTAAAATACATTTTAGCAGATCCAAATTTAAATGAACATTATTATTATTAGATACTAGTAGGAATTTTACACAGCGCCATCTAGCGTTAAACTAAGCAAAGTTTGTAGTTCGTGTATTACTACATCTTCAGCAGTTTCAAATTTAAATAAATAAATTAGTACTATTTCACACAGCGCCACCTAGCTTTAAACTTAGCAAAGCTTTTACTATAGAAATCTAATTACCAGGTAAATCTTTAGCAGAAGCAAATTAAAATATGATTGGCCTTCACAGCGCCATCTAGTAGCAGAAAAACAAAGCTAATATAATTCCAAAAAATATTGGTAATTTTTAACATAATTTTATAATTAGATTTCAAAGTTAATAGATGGATATTAGTAGACTTCTTGTTTTGTGTAGTGTGTTACATACAACATACAAGTGACATAAATACAAACCTTCCAGCTCTGGCTCGACATCACCTCATCGTTCCACTGGCCGGAGACCTGGTGTGACAACACAGCCTCATCCACCCATAGCTACGATAGCCGGCCAGAGTCAGACCTGCATCTCGACGAAGACAGAAAAGATTACTTCACTCAGAAACTAGTACTCAGACACCGAGACCTGACCCACACATCCGAAGAGGATTTCGACGAAGGACCATTCTTCAGAATGATATTTAAACTACTAAGCAACATGCCAGGACAGCCGTACCAAGTGAATTTGCACCTTACGTCGATTATTTCAAAGTTGGCTTTGCTGCCGCATCCGAATGTTCATGAGTATCTGTTAAATCCTATGCTGCCGACTGGTAAGAAGACGCAGACGCTCTTCAAGACTCTTCAGGATCTAGCGAAGAAGCTGACGGTGGAAATACCGAGATTGAGGAATTACAAGAAGCTGGTTGAGAATATCAGGATGCAGTTGATGAGTGAGGATCCGAGCTACGATGAGAGGTATTGTTTTTGATTATTGTCTTTCACAATTGTGGGACACTGGGTCACGGGTTTTCTCCGGGATAAAAAGCGCTGGTGGTAGCACCCCTGCCTCACGATCCGAAGGTCGTGGGTTCAAACCTGGTCGTGCACCAACGAGTTTTACATTCGAAAAATGTATGTGCGCAATGCCAGTGCTCTTAAACGGTGAAGGAAAACATCGTGAGGAAACCGGCATACTCTAGAACCAAAAATTCGAAGGTGAGTGCCATAGGTTAGTATTCTGATACGCGGCGATGGGCTTGCAACCTTTCACGTACGGAATACTAAGTACTGTGCAAAATGTGGGCATGTACCAAATGTCATGTTTGGACGTGCCTCTGACTACCCTCTTTAGATATCCTCATAGATCTAAGTTACGAGAGGTCTGAGGAGATATTAAGCCTGGGGATTACAGTTGTGATCCTGTTTTTATCCTTTCACCAAACTAGAGACACAATAAGGTAAATGTTGGGACATGCCTCTGACTACCCTCTCTACTATCCTCAAAGATTAAGGTAACTAGAGGTCTGAGGAGATATCTACCGAGCCTCGGATTGCAGTCGTGATCATGTTTCCTTTTTAATTATTTTATCAAACTGGTGGGAACTAGAGACACAAGGTAAAGATATGTTTATCTCTCCCACAGCACCGACCACAATCAGCTGGTGGAAAGCTTGATAGTCCTCGAGGAGTTCTGCAAGGAGCTCGCAGCCATAGCCTTCGTGAAATACCAGCACTCTGTGCATATGCACAGATAGCTTAACAACGCCATCTATTGAGCATCAGGTTAAGTTTAACTGCGGTTGTTTTTAGGGCGCTTTTCAAACGGAGCAACTTTAATTATAAATACAAGGTGTAACAAAATATCCCTATAATGCCGGAAAGGGAGTATTCTATACGTCATTGTGAACAACGTTTGTTCAACGACTTTTGAAGTTTCAAAGGTTTTCATTCATGAAATGTCTCTTTAACTTTGCTCCAATACGTAACTTGACACAACATGAGGCAACCCTGTTTACATTTATTAATTGCTACTGTACCTACTTTCTAATTAACTGTGGGTAAATATAAGACCATACTGTACCTTTTCAATTGTTGAACCAAATAAAGTTATTATTATTATTAATTGAGGCAACTATCAACTTATTGAAAGGTTTCTTTACAAATTGCTAGTTGCTAGTAAATTGTTGTTTTTTGATATTATGTAAAAAGCTAGTTGCCAGTTGCTGCAATAGTTGCTTCATGTGCAAAGCGCCTTAACCTGCCAAGCCAGTTAGGTCTGAATCAACAAAACATATTTATTAACAAAAGAACGTATAATGATATTGTTTTGTTAGTTATGCTAGATTTTTGTCATCTCTTACTAGCTTCCGGCCGCGGCTTCGCTCGCGAGGTACTTAAATAAAATATAGCCTATGAAAGTTCATTCCAAACGTTGGTGAAAGAATTTTTGAAAGCCTATGTATAGTCTCGGAGATTGAAGAAACTTTAAGTACCTCTTTATAATGATAGTAATCAACTTAAGCGCATAAAGGAAGCCTCGTTCACTTTAATCCTTTTACCACACTAGTTACAAAACGGTGACATTGAAAAAAAGATGGCGAGAAATTATCATTCAATTATTTTTCCATATAACTCCAGTTTAGTAAAAATAATGTTAGTTAGATATTCTTTTAATTTATTGTTATACTTGTTATATCCGTGTTTCGCTGTAAAAAATACCAGTCGTAGCATTTATATCAAATTATCGATGCCTTAAAATTTTAATTACTAGGTACGGGCAAAAAGAATATAATCACTGGTACGGGTGAAATTGAAGACAGTCGAAAAATTGCAGATATAAAATCACTCCAACGTTTTTTTTTCATTCATAGTCGATAATATTATATAAAGTTTCTTCCAAATGATAATATTATACTTAGGTGTTTTTGTGTGTTAACTATTACGCGAGTGCGACACTTACGTTCTTTTTCGCTCATTTACTGTCCCATTCTTTAGTAAACGTAGGTCTATGTCGACTAAGTACTCAATTTCACCCTGCAGTTAAACTATGTAGTTAAAATTTAACTATTATTGTACAAATGTGCCGTATTTATTAAAGAAAACAACAAATTATGCGCTAATTATGTACTGGCTTACAACGATTTGATATAATAATATAGATATCAGAAAATCTAATTGAAATTGTGTTTTATACTTTGAATGTAATAAAGATATATTATTTTTCGACTTATTACTTTGCAGTATTGTGAAATATCACTGCATTCCCAAATATAGGTGGCATGTTTAATTTACCAAAAACCAGAAGAAAAAAGTAGAACCAAAAATTCGAAGGTACATATGTGTCATAGGTTAGTATTCTTATAAGCGGCGATGGGCTTGGAACCTGTCACGTACGGAATACTAACTATTGTGCAAAATGTGGGCATGTACCAAATGTCATGTTTCGACTTGCCTCTGACTACCCTCTTTAGATAAACTCAAAGATCTAAGTAACTAAATATCTGAGGAGATATCTACCGAGCCTGGGGATTACAGCCGTGATTATATTTATTTTTTATTTGTTTAATTTATTTTTATCATGGATATTTTTGTCTCAACTACGTATGGTATATGAATTTAATCTAATATTTTGTTTACATAGACATGCTGAATTCAAAAAGAGGGTGCTATGTCAGTACTTTAGTCATACTAATATTTCTAGTCCATTAGTGCTAAATTTTCTATAGTCAGATATCTCACTGTTAGCCTTTGTATATCATTCGGAAATTTTATTTGCAAACGTCGCTCAAATTTCAAATAACAAGAATTATTTATTGCAAAAAACTTAAAAACACTAAAATGTTCAAAAATTTCGGGTCACTTATGAAAAAATCAAGCGCAAATATTTTTGTATCAGCGAATTTCGAATAATAGAGTTTATTACACAGATATAGCGTAGTTTTGTGGTTTCAGCCTGAATTTGAGTCATAAGTTCAACATGCATGAGTATATAATCGTTTGGCCCGCGACCGTTTGTAAGCATTCTTATATCTTAAACCAAATATGTGTGTAGTATTTATTCCAGAAATGTATTTGAATATATTGCACAAACTGAATATTATGTTATTGCTAGAAATAGTACCTGTTGTATTGCCTGTTGAATAAAATTGTTATTATTTAAATAAATTATGTTTTTATGTATGTACACACTTATAGAAAAATACTGTATTTTTTTTACTAAAGGATCCTAATATCAGGAATATGATTGATCAGAATTCTTACAAATTAAATTACAAAAGTTGTATGTATTGTTACAGTAAAACACAAAAATAAAATGCAATAGTGATTATATTTTTATATTTCTTCTCCAAAATTAAATAATATGCATAAAACATGAAATAACTATCAAACAAGTTTGATATAACTATTTACAATGGAGTCCCAACTGTTTTATAGGAAGAAATGTTATTCAAAGACTTTGTTCTATATACAGGGTGTACCCGGACTACTGAATATTTCAGAGAATTGAAAATACTCATCAATTTAAATTGTTTTCAACACAAAAAGTTCAAAAACCACGCAAAATGTATGGTTTTTATTTTCATAAATAGCCTCACTGCATTTTGTTTAAGATATTTTTATAGAACTCAAAATTAAAAATGATACATGATAATTAAATAAATAAATACATTCTGATAGCAGCCTAAAAGTGGTTTCATTCTTGATCCTTCGATATACCTACATGTCGCATACTAAAGTTATTATCGCAAGCGACATTCTTTTGAATAAATACGAGTTATTATTTACTTCCTACAAAACTGTTCTTACATTTTTAGTGTATCGAACACAACTTTACAACAATTACATTTTATAACATGTTTTATTCACTTGATACATTTGTTACGGCTAAAGATTGATTGACTGATTAAAAAGTTTCCGCAAAGTCACGGCTGAATCAATCATTTATAGAAAAAGGTTATACACGAGCAGCTTGAAACATTCAATTGTATTAGATTATATTTATTATAATCTATATTATATTATGTATTTAATTATATTATTATATTCAATAAGTTCGGGCGGCGGTCACGTGGAAGGCCTAGGAGATAAACTCAACGCATACCTCAAAAAGTTGTCCCAATTTGCTGGTAACAGAGAGAGATGGAAAGAGAGAAGGGAGGCCTTTGCCCTGCAGTGGGACACTACAGGCTTATAATAATAATTCTGTAGGTCTACCACGAGTTTTCACAATCTACACTCGCTAGCGACTGTAGTTAAAAAATTGTATGAAAACTTGTACAGCGCCTCTAGCGGATAGTTAGGTACTAAAACGTCACGTAGTTAACTATCCTACGTCACAGCGTACTACAGCGACTGCAGTTTGCTCTTCATAATTTGCTTAGAATTTAGTACCATGAGTAACAATTTTGACAGATGTGATAGTAACGTACTATTACTACTGTAGTAACGTCAGCCAATTTAAATGTGACAACTCATGGTAGACGTACAGTTATGTTACATAATATTACAATCAGTTATATTATACATATAGGTAATTTATATTATGTACTACTTTGAGTCAGTAGCCAACTCTGGTGACGTAATAGGCCACCCAAAGATCTCTCTTATGTTGATGAAAATGCCACTGCGGTCACCCATCCAAGAAACGCATTCGCAGAACATTTGCTTATCTTTTGATAAGTTAAGAACGACTTAGTTAATGCTACGAATGCAGAATAAAAAACACTTGTGCAGCTGCTCCGTGCCTTGAAGTGTAACTCAACCCAAGCTTTAGCCGTAAATAACATGTGTTAATTAAAACTAAATTTGATTTCATCGTACTAACTATGGAATCAACTGATATTGTACTATTAAATTTAACGTTAATATAACTCGCACGTTTCACCGACTGTTAAACGATTGCTTACAAAACCCAACGTCAAACTTTTATAAAAAAAGTAAGTATTAATTTTATTATTATTGAAAATCTGCTTTCGCTTATTATAACAATGCCCTGTAGATTAGATAAGAGGCTAGTCTTAACAGTCGTTCAACGAACGGTTGATGTGAAGGTGAAAATAGTCTAAAGGCAAATATTCGAACAAAGACATTTGTAGAATTAATCAATGGGACGATTCTACTCAATTTGATATTTTACCGTTATTTTAAAAACTTATCAACCTTGATTTCAGAGCTCGTCTTTCAAGCTGATAGCATTAAGATGGAGCGATAAAAGATTAATTCGTAATTAGTTATTTCAGAACGGTACATTTAAAATTAACTATTTTTTTCGAGATAACCAAAATTGTTTGTTGCGAACAATGACGGAAGTGAGAACAATGAGGAAACCATTGAGTAGAATGGTCCAGAGAGTATTTGACGCCTGTTTCTTAGCTGACACACTGGGACCTTACCACAAGCTCTCGCAAAAATGTTAGAGAAACGTCAAGTTTCCTTTGATATTGCCTATAGATCTCGTGGTAAGGCTGCTAATGTGTATCTAAATACAAAGGACATGGTGTTACCAGACTACTTCAGATTTAAGTACCCATAAATATAAACAACTTTTTCTAAGACACCAATACTGTAGCGCGAAAAACATGAAGTTTTCGGAAGTAGTCTGGTAACATCGTATTGCTTGGTTTTACAAACTAGACACTTTGATGGATGTCCGCCCTTAGCGCGCTTTCACACACAATACACTAATCGGAAGCTTAGGGATTTGAAAACCATCTAGCTTCTATAATAAAATGAAAAAGTCACATTGGTTCTTATATCTGTCTACCCTCAAAGTTATGAAAATATGTATCATTAAATAACTTGTAAGTTATTATTCAAAATATTTTAGCGTGTAGTATCCGCGTAGATATTTCAAGTTTAAACCGTATTTTAAGTAATAGACAGTCTTGTGGTTAGACCATTGGATTTTATTTATAATTTCAAGTTAGACGATAATTTATTTAACGATTTAAACTACCTATTTATTCTAAGTGTGATTTTAAATGTTTACGAACCTATAATTTAAAATGATTACAGCCGGTTATAAATAAAGTTTCAAGTTATAAAAAATATAGCAGTTATCCCACAGAGAGCGAATAAGCGAGAGGTCAATATAGACAGCTGATGTAACTACGATTCAGTGTAAATGAAAGAGATGGACATATCACTGACTGTTCTCACTGCAGACTTATCTGGAAAATATTTTCAAGTGAATAATATTAGTATTTCACACAGCGCCATCTAGCTCTAAACTCGGCAAAACTTTTAAATAAGAACCAGATAAATAGAATGCACTTTTGTAAATACATTTGGCAAGACAGAAATAATACTATGTTCATCATAAAAGTTTGTCCTGGATGAGAATCGAACCGACAGCGCAAAGGCAAAGCTGATCAAAGCTCTCAACTGAGCATTATAATAGTGAATAAGTGCATCTCTTTTACACAGAATCTTGTATTCATTGGTGAGACAAAGAGAATCGTAAGTCGCTTACTCTCTACTGTGGGTTGGAAAGAGAGTAGATAAAAAGAATCACAAAATATCTCAATATTGGACTAGTACGGTCCAATGACGACCGTAGGGCTCACTGCTAAAGTCAGAGGTATCACAAGAAGTATAGTTGGCTCAACGAATCTAGGCATTCGTGAAGTTAGCCGCAAGAGCTGCGCAGTATCGTTTTTCGGGAGCAATTTGAGGTATGAGGAGGGGGGAAGGAACTGTACATGCGCAAACTCGCACCTGTGGCTAACTTCACGAACACCAGATCCGTTGGAAGAACTATAATGGCTAGTGGAACTAGTCTATCTTAAAGTTAGCCGTTGCGTTGCGCAGTGCAGGTTTTTTATACTAAATTGTCTACTGCGCATCGAATAGGCTAACTTCACAGCAGCCTAGAACCTAGCCGTATGTAGTTAAACAAAAAATAATTGAAAGCTAGAATTACACTCGATTATGCCACAACGCATTCAACTGGAAACCTGTGGGTTTAGGTTTTGATAGTTTATAAAACTCGTTAGGTTTCTTTCATAGACCGGCAGCGCCCCTAGCGGAAACTTACAGGAAAATATGCAAGAGACGTAACCAAATAAAGTTTTGTAAACTATCTAAACCCGAACTAAGCACACTTTGATCACAAATGTATGCGTATTCGTATCTTATGATAGACAATTTGTCTATCATGAGATCATATCTTATCTGAATATATAGCTGGGAACTTGACTTGTTAAGGACAGACTGATCTTAACCAAAGTTCAAACAAGGTATTATAATTTGTATAAAACTGTTTTAATTTATTGTTTTTTCCATAAACAAGTTGTGAATTTTATACAAAACTTGTAGAAAACGTGTAGGCTTTCAAATATGTTTTCTTGTTTGATACAAAACATGTATAAGACTCTTTAAAAAGTTGTTATTGTGTAACAAACATGTTTGTAGATGTTAAGGAGAAAGATACTTAATATACACATTGTATACATTGCGTACTTCCGTTGTACATTGTATACATTGCGTACTGTATATTTTGTGTACATATATTATACAATGCACTAAGGGTGGATTCGACCAAACGAGAGTAAATTTTATTCGTAGAATAAAGCATCATTTATTCAATCAAAATTAATTTTACGTTTTACCATCTGCTATTTTAAGAATATCGAGCCTACTCGCGAATAGTCACTATACCACCGTTTTGCGTGGAGTAACAGCAATTCCAAAGAATATTTTAATGGCGTCCACGCGTCATATGGTTTTTTGTTGTATTGTCATTTCAACCATTGATTGACATAACAGCTAGCATCACATTATAATACAACAAATGCGAGTTGACATGACATAAGCTAGTACAACGTCCCGTTTGTCGAACAACATGTATTTGTAGGGTAATACATTCGTTCATCGTTCGTTTGCCTATTCGCGTAAAGCAATTCGAAGAGTAGTTAATACTTTACATTGTATGGAAAAACGGCTTTTGTTTTACTCGAGATTAAAATGATGGAATAGATTAATCTCGGTATAGTTACGCGTGTATTTACTCTCGTTTGGTCGAATCAACCCTAGACATTTAAAACCTAAGTATTATACTTGGTAAATATTTTTTCAAGTTGGATAAGTCTGGCCTTGTGAAAACGATAAATCAAATTACGGATCGGTCTACCTACGTAGTCTCAGAAAAAAAAATGTAAAAAAATATAAAGTTAACGTAACAATTGTCACAAAATACCTAACTTCAGCAGTTGTGTACCTAATAGTTTAATTTAAAAATGCTCTAATCTACATTATTACATACATAAATATACATACAATTGTGTTCACTAATATTTATATCTGCTTCACCATGGAACTATCACCTTTCGATTTCTGAAAAAGACAAAATATTGACTCGATTATTTTTAAATCAAAAGGTTTGTTTTTTAAATAAATAAGGTAACCAAAGGACCACCCTCCAATAGCAATAAAATATATGTCGTTGGATAGGTCTTTTCAATTGGAACAACTATTGCTATGACAGCTTTGCTGTCACAATTGTCCGTTTAAAGATATAAGACTTTTAAGTTTTGATAAAATGTTAAAATAAATAAAATATTATTATTATAATAATGAATAATTACACAGTAACATAAAAAAGGGGCCCCCTTTAATCAGTTTTAACAGTGTTTTTTTATTTATTCTGGTATTTAGGGTATTCATGTCCGACCGACGACGTATTTTATGGGTTATCCATAATGACATTGCTTAAAAATATTGCTGGTGCATTAAACCCTTCATGAATTGCATATCCTAAATACCATATTATTGATATAATGTGTGCAGATGTGCCCATCGTTCGCCTTCCTGATAAGCATGTACAATAATGGTCTATAATGTTGCCTTCATTCGGATTAGGTATATCTAATTGAAACATAGAGAGAAAACCAGTTAGATGACCTGCCCGATTACGGAATTCAGGAAAATGTGTAGCTTTTGCGTGGACATATCCAATCGCGTCATGGATGACAAAGAATGTATTATTGTTATTTATTATTGAACAACAACCAAAATGAAGGCAACATTATAGAGCATTATTGTATATGCTTATCAGGAAGGCAACGGAGGGCACATGTGCACACATTATATCAATAATCTGGTATTAAGGATATGCAATTCATGAAGGGTTTAATGCACCAGCAATGTTTTTAAACGATGTCATTGTAGATAACCTATAAATACGTAGGTAGTCGGTCGGACACGAATACCCTATATACCAGAATAGAGACCCTTTATCAGTTTTATCAGTGTTTTATTTTATGTTACTATATAATAAATCATTATTGTAATAATAATATTTCATTTATTTTAACATTTTATCAAAACTTAAAAGTCTTATATCTTTGAACGGACAGCTGTGACTGCAAAGCTGTCTAGGCAATAGTTGTTCCGGTTGATTAGACCTATCCAACGATATATATTTTATGTCTATTGGAGGGTGGTCCCAGGTTCCATACATTTTTGCCCATTGTCCTTTCTTTAAGATCCATTCAGCATTTGCCTTAAAATGGAACAAACAAACAGAATTGGAATTGAACCCACAACCTGCAGCGCAGAAGGCAGAGCTACTACCAACTGAGCTGTGAGGCCAGTCAAAATCTTAGTCATAAAAGACTAGCTTCCGCATAAAATATAGCCTATGTTACTCAGGCATAATGTAGCATTCTAATGGAAAAATATTTTTTTAAATCGGAAGTAGTTTTAATATACAAATATACAAAACTTTCCCCTTTATAATATTAGTATAGATTAACACATTGGTTTAACAAGGTACTGCGGGCGGAAGTTAGTGGATAATAAGTACCTTTAGACCGTGCAGGCACTTGGCACAGCTCCTCACCACCAGGAGAAGAACGGAGACTTGTGCTGGAAGCGTTGTTGGAACGAGTCGAAGAAACGCGTCGACGCCGTCCCGCTCTTGGACCTGCAACAAAGAAGTGATGTAGAATAGAATATAATATACTAGCTTCCGCCCACGGCTTCGCCCGCGTGGTACCTTGAAAAACAAAGACAAATCTATCCCGCGGGAACCGTACATTTTTCCGAGATAAAAAGTAGCCTATGTGTTATTCCAGACCATAATCTATCATCATCATCATCATCAGCCCTTCTCATCCCACTGCTGGGCATAGGCGTCTCTTCGCTTTTGCCATTCGCCTCTATCTTGCGCCAACCTCGCCCATGTACGACCTGCGGATCTAACTACGTCGTCGACCCATCTTGCCTGCGGACGGCCGACACTCTTTTTCCCGTCTTTAGGCCACCACTCGGTCAACACTCTGCTCCATCCACCTGTCGTCACCGCGCCTGACCACGTGTCCCGCCCAACTCCACTTGAGCCCCAATATTCGCTTGCTAACATCTTGTACTTTTGTTCGCTTGCGAATTTCTATAATCTATATCTGTGCCAAATTTCATCCAGATCCGCTCAGCCGTTTCAGCGTGAAAGAGTAACAAACATACATCCATCCATCCATACATTCTTACAAACTTTCGCGTTTATAATATTAGTAGGATTTTATTTGACACACACACACACACACACATAGTAAAAAATCAGTTTAAAACAGAGCTGGAAGGAGATAGGTAAATATGTATAGGCGACCAAGAAATTGGTTTACCACTTTTGATGACATCTCCCAGTAACATAATTATTCGCTAAGGATTACTATGACAGATTCTGACGTAGCAGTTATTAATCTGTCAAGCGAAAATAGCCCTTCATGTTTTGTATGTGCAAATGATATTCAGCCTTAGAGTGGTAAACCAATTTCTTGGTCGCCTATACATCGAGGTATTTTAAGATTACTAGAAACAATAAGATAAAGGTAGATTAACATACTAACTTAAAAGCAGAGGTCGGAATTAGGTAGAGTTATTTAAGTACTTGCATCGAAATGTTGATATTAATATGGATCTTCCCGGGATTTGTAATGGACAATCCCGTGTAGCCAACAATAGCACAAATAAATAATAAAAATCTCAGAGATAGATAAGACAAATAAATCATAGATAGTTAACATACAATTTTTATTAGTATTTACATTAATTTACAATACAACTTATTATAATAGTCTTAAAGTTCTCATACTTATACGTCGCCTTTTTTTCAATGTCATATCCTACTAATATTACAAACGCGAAAGTTTGTAAGAAGTCTCGATGTATGTTTGTTACTCTTTCATGCTGTCACGGATCTGGATGTAATTTGGCACAGATATAGATTATAATCTGGAATAGCACATAGGCTACTTTTTATTCCGGAAAAATTGACCATGTATGCCAGTTTCCTCACGATGTTTTTCGTCCAAGTCCAAAAAAGATGGATGGATGATATGAGTAAGAAAGGTGTGAGTACTGAGATTACAGCTGATAGAGGGAGATGGAAGGAGACATGTGCCGACCCCACATTACTTGTGAGAAGGAGATGATGAATTAGTATTATTATAGTATTGTTGTAATGGAACAGTTGGAAGGGGAAGACCACGGCGTACGTACCTCGATCAAATTGGGGACGTACTAGAGAAAGGCCAGGTCCAGAGTACCCTTAACCGACGCGCATGTATGAAGAATGTAATGAGAGTGAATGAAGCAAAAGAAGTATGTCAGGATCGTAGCAAGTGGAGATCCGTGGTCTCTGCCTACCCCGTTGGGAAACAGGCGTGATTTTATGTATGTATGTATGTATAGTATTGTTAGTTAAGTTCATTACCCCACGTACCTTTCGACGATGACGGCCGGCATCTGCACCAGCTGTACGGGGCTCTTGCTGTCCTTGAGCGCCTGCGTCAGGTTCAGGAGTTGTCCGCGCATCACGGACATCTGCCGCTCGAACAGACTCCGGTCGAAACCCTTGTCTTGCTGGAAGACACAAGGAAAAGTTAAGTTAATTAGTTAACGGCCTCAGTGTCAGCGGGCGAAGGCTGAGACGCAGAAGGATGCGGGTTCGATTCCCGGCGACAAATGTTTGCATTATTTGCAGATATTTGTCTCAGTTCTGCTTTCTATCTATACTAATATTATATAGAGCAAAGTTGTGTATTTTTGTATTTTTTATTTTTGTTTGTAACGAAATAACCTGTGTAACATAGGCTATATTTAATATACGCACCTCGCGAGCAAAGCCGCTGGAGGAATTTAGTGTATAACATGTTTTTTTTTTTTTTTTTTTAGCCTATATCGTCCCACTGCTGGGCAAAGGTCTCCCCCAAATTATAATATATGCAATTACAAAAAACAAAATGTTTAACAGTCATGTGGTTCCCATAATACAAGCTCTGCTTAGTTTGGGGCTACATGTTGCTGTGTCATAGTGTCCAGCATTATTTATTTATTTATTAAACAAAAAAAATAAAAGCCTCCGTCAAAAATTTCGCCCGCCATTTTGTGGCGGCCATCTTGAACCGATTTCCATCAAACATAGCTAAGAACACTACCCTCAACCAATTTTTATTGCTTCATCTTCATGCTATCAGCTTGAAAGATGAGCTCTAAAATCAAGGATAGAAAAGATAATGTATACCAAATTAGTTGAATCACCAAAAGTATTATAAACTAAAAGTAAAGTATTATAAAAAAAATATAATAATATAATATTAAAAAAAGTATTATAGTATAAATAAACTTACTTTAAATAATATGTGTAGCTCATCACACAGCTCCTGCACGAAGTTCATGTCTGATAATAGTGGTAGAATCAATTCCCTGAAAATTAATGAAAAATAATGCTATTACTTTACTTTGACCGCGACCACATTCCATCAGGTGGGCATAATCCACCCACTGTTGGGTATGGCTTACACCGGTATTCATAGAATAGAATAGAATAGAATAGAATATTTATTTCAGACCTCTTAAAAAAACAATACTTGCCTCAGTAAACTAGCATTACTATGCGAAGTAAGGCATTTCTCGATTCTTATTGGCCGATCGCCACTCAAAGATAAATTTCTTACTTCGCATAGTAATGCTAGTTTACTGAGGCAAGTATTATTTGTGAATACCGGTGTTACTCTTTACGCAACACTTTTCGATCCCCAGCAAAAAATAAATAAAATAACCCTTAATTGGCAGTCGTAAAAATATCTTAAGAAAACTACCAGGAACACAAGTGAAATTGCGTGTAAAGTTCGAAATTGTTCCTATTCAATCTACTACTAATATTATAATGAGGAAACTTTAGTATTTTTGTTTGTAACGAATAAACTCAAAAACAGTAGTTTTTGATTCCGATTTCAAAAATTCTTTCACCATTAGAATGCTACATTATCCCTGAGTAACATAGGCCATATTTTATGTAGGTAGGTACCTCGCGAGCAAAGCCACGAGCGGAAGCTAGTCTACTATATTCTTACTTGGTTTCTTGACTGAAGGGTAGCTTGGCCTGCGGCAGCCACGCCCAGTGGTAGGGGTAGGCACGCCACGAGTCCGGGTGTTTGAACGGGAAGGCCAGCCCGTTGTCGATGGCCGCGATCCGGACTTCGCAATTACCCCACTCCTGCCGAAGCGAACAAACTTATTAGCTGTATTTCTACTTTTCCTTATTGTCTTCTTTAGACACATTGAAAGAATTAAACCGACGCGGCACAAGCCAGATAGAAAGGGCGCGGATAAGATCTCATCAATGTGATTTCATACAAACTGTATAGTTGGCTCAACGAATCTAGGCATGAAAGTTAGCCGCAAGAGCTGCGCAGCATCGTTTTTCGGGAGCAATCGGAGGTATGAGGAGGGGGGGAAGGAACTGTACATGCGCAAAATCGCACCTGTAGCTAACTTCACGAATGCCTAGATCCGTTGGATGAACTATACGAGACTAACGCGGCGCAAGATGGAAAGGGCGTACATCGGGCACGCTAAGGGCCGCCATACACGGACTGGTCGAGCAGTAGCCACTGATAACATACACGGACCGCTCGAGCAGTCAGTGTATGCCTGGCGACTGCTCGACCGCACGACCGCTCGGAACAGTTGTAACTGCTCCAGCGGACACAAGACGGTAATTTTCTATACAGTCGCAGATTGAACTAGTCAATAATGGCTGCTCCGTGTATGCTGTCTTTAAGGCGCACCGCTTCTATCTGGCTAAAAAGGGCACACTTCGGGCACATCTAAGACGCGCCCCTTGTATCTGATTTGCGCCGTAAACAGTAAAGCTAGGTACCGAAGGCTCCGTCATGCTGATATCCTGCCCGTGCTGCGGCGCGTCGTACGTGATGAGCCAGTTGTCGTATGCTGTCTCTAAGGCGCACCGCTTCTATCTGGCTAAGTTTACATACCATCGACCTAAGAGATCTACAACTGATTTCCGCACGCTAGATAAAAAGGGCGCATGTCAGCACTTTGAGACGCATCAGATCCAAATCTACAACTGAATACCGCAAGCTAGATAAAAAGGGCGCATGTCGGCACGTCTGAGACGCGCCCCTTCTATCTGACTTGCGCCTTAAACAGTAAAGCTCGGTACCGAAGGCTCCGTCATGCTGATATCCTGGCCGGGCTGCGGCGCGTCGTACTTGATCAGCCAGTTGTCGTTCCCGCGGTCCGTGTTGCGGATTATGTAGTCCAGCACGACCAGACGTTCGAATTGCAGCTGGAACCTGCGACAGCACGGTATTACTTTATTTACATCCCACATCTAATACCTTAAGGCTGTGTCCCCAGTAGGCAAACTGTTAGCGGCCGACTGAGTTTGCGGCGTATCGGTTTAGTACGCCCTTCCATATATTTGAAATGGAGTGTCTACAGTTTGCGAGTTTTGCGCTCACTTTACGCAGATTGCAGCGTTAAGTGCGCCTTGTTGTTTTTCGCCAATTTGCCTACTGGGGACTTAGCCTTAAACGAGCAATTCTTGTATATAGGGGTTTCGAAAATACATCCGAAAACTTCAGGGAGTTATATTAAATATACAAAAGTTCAATACCTACTTGGCTACAATGTATGTAACAGCTGTTTTTTTCCGCGCTCACAGTGTTGGTTTCTTAGAAAAAGTTAATGGGTAATTTAAACCCCTGTAGTTTTCGGAAGTAGTCTGGTAACACCTGTATATATACTGAATCCCGGAAACGGCTCCAACAAATAAGGACACCTTGTCAAAGAATGATTGCAAGAATTGACATAAGCTATACAAAATTTAAAAAAATCCAATATGGCGGCTATAAAAAGCTATTTTTCATAATTTTCAGTCGGGTTTTTTAATTTATGAAAAAAAAAACTAATTGTGTAATATAATGTAATGACATGGGTAAGAAAGAAGTGAGTACTGAGATGACGAATGATAGAGGCAAATGGAAGAAGATCTAATGTTGTGCCGACCCCAAATAACGTGGGAAAAGGGCAGGAAGATGATGAAATGCTAGTTGTGTAGAGATGATTCAATCTAAAAATGCACGCCTCTCCACTTGTACTTGTACAGCATGTAGAGTAGAGGAAATGGTATAGCAAATACATTGGAAGGCGTGCATTTTTAGACTGATCTACCTCTACTTACTTTTTCATAACGTGTGGTGGGGGTGGGTCCTGTTCGAACCTCCTCAGCCAGTAGTCCGCGTCCTTGTACCCTTCCACGAACAGTTGGAACGAGCCTATCTGGGAAGCAACAAGGATTATTGATCAACAATAAAAAACAAGACGAATCACAATGAGGAACTCTTCTGAGAAAATAAAGGTTTTTTTAACTAAATATTTGAATATTTGTTTGTGTCAACGGGTAAACCTGTCGAAACGTTAGGAAAAAATAGGTAAATAAAACGCGATAAATACCCGCTTAATACTAATAATAATGCTTTGTTAACAAAAGTTTGGTGAAATTGGACGGTGGTCGTGATGTGATAACAGAGTTACTTTGCAATACTCAATAGAGATCTCTTCTCTTTCGGCGCTCGGTGGAGCAACACCAGTGCGCAGCGAGTCAATAGTCCTGAGGATGCTTCGTGAAGAAGCGAAACACGCGTCGAGTTTCTATTTGAGTTTGTGTTGTTAAGCTCATTAGATAATAGTTTAGCGGGAAAGTACTAGATACTTCCGTCCTTTTCAGTATTTGTAATGGATTTACGCAAAGTCACGCCTGAATCAATCATTTATCTTACTTTGCAATATGTATAGATGTGATAGATACCTTAGGCGGTAAACCCATTCTGTTGAAGCGTAGATTGGGGAACTGCTCGGTGATGGCGCGCTTCAGCCGCGACCGCTCGCGATCTATACGCAAGTAGTTGAACGTCTCCGAAACCAACTTCACCACCTAAAAAAAACATGATCAGTATAACCATACAATAGTGTGTAATTTTTTCCCCAAACATTTTTGCTCACGTGTGTAATCCCCCGGGCTCGGTAGATATTTCCTCAGATCTCTCGTTACTTAGATCTTTTTGAGGATATCTAAAGAGGGTAGTAGGAGGTACGTCCAAACACGACATTTGGCCATGTCCACATTTTGCATAATGCTTAGTATCTACGTGACAGGTTGCAAGCCCATCGACGCTTATAAGAATATCTATGACAACTAGAATTTTTGATTCTAAGGTATGCCGGTTTCCTCACGATTTTTTCGTTTACCGTTTAACCTTTCAAAGAAAATTTTATTAGTGACGTTTGTACAACAACGTTGTGTTACATCAAATAAATGTCAATTTAAACTATTAAATTTGTAATTTAGAAATTTTACGTTTACTGTCTTTCTAGTCAGTGAATTGAAATAGTTACTAAAGTAAACAAAATAGATAGTACATACAGTTAAGCATTTTTTAAGTTAGTCTGAGGAACAACTGATTATAATCTCAAGTTTAAACGCACTTTAATAAAGTTACGAGAGGTCAAGACGCCCGCCAAGTCACGTAACTGATAACTTTGTAACAGATTTATTTGTATTATCAAAGTTATTGAATAAGCAACATTGTCTGGTGTATACTTAGACAAAAACATTTTGTGCGAAATATAGTGGAACTCCCCGCGACTTTGATCGCGTTATTTTTTATAATACTGAATTATCTTTAGACCCTGAAAGAAACCTAGCCTCCAAATTCAGCTCTCTAAGATTTTTGGGTTGTACATATTAGGTCTGTCAGTCAGTCTGTAACGGAAGTTTTATATATTGAAGTTCTTGTCTGGGTCTAGAAGTGCATTTAGAAATTAATTCTCGAAATTTAACCTTTAAGGGGTGCAAATGGATGTTATATTTCACAGATCATTTGACTCACTCGTGTCTTGGGCACGATGCGGAGCCCTATCTTGGAGTCCACCAGGCTCGCGCCGGCCTCCGACAGGTAGCCCTGGTTGGGGATGAGGCAGGAGCGCCCGAAGCAGCAGGGGCAGCATAGCTTGTGCATCCATTTGGTCCATTTGGGGTTCAGCCTTCCGTAGGGCTCCTCGTCTTTAGGTTTGAATACACCTACTATTTTCTGAAAAGATATTTGGTTAGCTGATTTCTTATGCATTTAATTTTTTTTTAGTCGATAGGCATGAATGCTTATTTCCTTCCCCAGGATAAAAGCCCGCGGCTTCGCCCGTGAGGTACCTACACAAAGTTTAGCCCATGTTCATCTTGAAAGTTCATTCTAAGCATTGGTGAAAGAATATTTCAAATCGGTCCAGTAGTTTCCGAGCCTATTCAATTCAAACAAATCTTTACATATAAATAAAATGCTTTGTCCTGAATGACTGACTGACGGATCAACGCACAGCCTAAACAACTGATCGTAGCGAATAGAATAGAAATTTGTAAGGACTAGACTAGGTTATAAATTATAATAAATGGTATTTATGTATAAAACGAAATTAATAACCTAAACACTAATTATAAATCCTATCAGAACCATTTTCGACTTCT
This sequence comes from Cosmorhoe ocellata, assembly GCA_963675405.1. Lineage (NCBI taxonomy): Eukaryota > Metazoa > Arthropoda > Insecta > Lepidoptera > Geometridae > Cosmorhoe > Cosmorhoe ocellata. Next base: position 2,353,645 of record OY776264.1, on the reverse strand, counting down.
ACGCGGACGAAGTTGCGGGCAGAAGCTAGTATTATTATAAGTGTAGATTATAAATAAATAATAAATAAATAATGCTGGACAATCCACACAGCATCATCTAGCCCCAAAGTAAGCTACTCAAAGCTTGTGTTATGGGTACTAGACAACTGATATATTTAATACATTATATACATAGATAGATATTTTTTATTATACATAGAAAACACCCAGACCAACGGAACAAATTTCTGCAGATCGTACACAAATTTGTTCCGCGGCGGGAATCGAACCCGCAACCTCTTGCGTCGCAGGCGGACTCTCGCCCGCTGCGCCACTGAGGTCGTCATTATATTCGGATTATATTCGTGTAGATTGTGAAACAATAAATTTCCTTTCTATTTCTATATCGCCGATGATAAGGCAAAAACTAAAGAAGCAATTGCATAAATGTTTCAGTCGCACCAAATGAAAAGAAAAGACCTTGAATTCCTTCAACCCCGCGACAGAATAATGCTATACGCTCATCTGATACAAAACTTGTAATAACTGCAAGTTCGTTTAGTACAGAACGAGCTACTGAAAACTTAGCACCCCCTTTAGGAGTAAAGTACATGAATTTCTACTGGTATGGGGAAATTATCCTAGTGATTTTGTTTAATTATACATCAATATACATCAACTTATGAACTGAGTCAATTTTATCATCGACTTTCCTTTGACCGACTTCTGGTATAACTTTATTCTCAGAATAATGTTATCTACAAATGCTAACTATTGTGCAAAATATGGGCATGCGCCAAATATCATGTTTGGTCGTGCCTCGTTAGATATCCATAAAGATCTAAGTAACTAGAGATCTGAGGAGATATTTTATCTGCCGAACCCGTGGATTACAGTCGTGACCATCATGTATTGTATTGTATTGTAATGTCAAATGGAAGAGAAATGTCAGTTTATTCTTCGAAAATACGATTTATTCTGGACATATTGCTTTAACTAGTTTGGTCAAATCCCAAAATAGTGAACGATTAAATTCAGGATAGAGCACAGAAATTATTTTTTATTAGTGCTTAATATTATACAAATAACTTGCAAAATGTGGGCATGTGCCAAATTTTGACATGCTTCTAACTACCCCTTTAGATTTCCACAAAGATCTAAGTAACAAAATATGTCAGATATCTAAAAAATCTGGGGATTACAGTTGTGATTGTAAGTTTTCGTTTATTATTTCATTGTCTTTGCTTTTGTTAATTTAATATTTAATGATGTATTGAACTTACACTTCCTGGATTTTTTACGAAGTAGGACCCACTGGAGCCCTGGTAGATCCGTTCGGGGTAGATGCCGTTGTCGATGGCAACCTCGGCCTGCCATAGCAGCTCACTGAACTGCGGATCATCTGAACAAAAACAGTATCTTCATTAAACCGATATGCTACTTCTACTTGTCGTATCACCAGTTCTTTTGGACTAGTGTGACGAAAGGATTTTATTTTATTGTGAGCCAACCTAGCTCTCCACTCTCAGCCAGAATTGGGTTGGCTGGCAGTAAATGCCACCTCTATTTTTTCATACACTGCTTGTTTCTTGTGTATCCTACTAATATTATAAACGCGAAAGTTTTTAAGAATTTATGGATGTATGGATGTATGTTTGTTACTCTTTCACGCTGAAACGGCTGAACGGATCTGGATGTAATTTGGCACAGATAGATATAGATTATAGTCTGGAATAGCACATAGGCTTATCCCGGATAAATGCACGGTTCCCGCGGGATAGATTTTTTTTGTTTTTCAAGGTACCACGCGGGCGAAGCTGTGGGCGGAAGCTAGTATAACAATATTTCCAAAACTAAGTAGGCATATTATGAGGCCTATGATTTAACTTCAAAATTTAGTCTGCCTTGATAGCAAATACGCGTTTACACATCGTCAATGCGATATCAAAATAATTTAAATAAAACATAAATATTCATAACACTAACTGCTCACCGACCTTGCCCCAGCAATCATGTCTAACCAAACGAAGACAAATTTAAATTTCTTAATACAAATACGTGTAGCAAGCATCTTATAAGGTCATCTACTGTATACCTTGAACATATAGCAATATTGAAAAGTGTATTCAAACTGAATTTTGATTTCGAGTTCGAATTTGAAATGAACCAAAACATTTGCTCTGCATTGTAATAATATTGTTGAATATTAATATTTACTTAATTTAGTTTTGTCAAAGACATCTCAACTCTGCTGCAGCTTTTTTTTGCCTGGATTCCAGACACAATAGAAAATATATTATGTCTTGCGTGAATTCAAGTTCTGGCATATCAAAGGTTTAATTGAGAAAAATCTTGTGTGGGGAAAGGATTAAATAAAAGAAAAAAAATAAATATGATCACGACTGTAATCCCCAGGCTCAGGTAGATATCTTCTCAGATCTTTTAGTTACTTAGATCTTTGAGGATATCTAAAGGGGGTAGTCAGAGGCAAGTCCGTACGTGACAGGTTGCAAGCCCATCGCCGCTTAATAGAATACTAACCCATGACACATACCTTCGAATTTTTGGTTCTAGGGTATGCCGGTTTCCTCACGATGTTTTCCTTCACCGTTTAAGAGCACTGGCATTACGCACATAAATTTTTCGAATGGAAAAACTCATTGGTGCACGACCAGGTTTGAACCCACGACCTTCGGATTGTGAGGCCGGGGTGCTACCACTACACCACCAGCGCTCTAAATAAAAGAAACTACAATGAAATTAGCTTAAAGTGCCATAGCTACATTGGAATCCACATAACAGTTGATTTACATAAAAACTTGTTAAGCTTATCAATTCTGAATATTAATTCTTGAACCATGTCACAAATACTTGCACTTAAAATGTTCCTAATTTGTACATAAACATTGTTACAACAGCGTTGTTAAAACAAATTTTAAGAAAACATTTTAAAAGTAACCAATAAACATAAAATATAATGGAAAAATATATAGAAAATAAAAATAAAAACAGTAGTATGACAGAGTTAAGGAGTAGTATTTAAGTATGCAATGCCAATGCTCTTAAACGGTGAAGGAAAACATCGTGAGAAAACTGGCATACCCTATAACTAAAAATTCAAGGGGTAGTATTCCTAAAAGTAGTGATGGGCTTGCAAACTGTCACATATGGAATGCGAACTACTGTGCAAATTGTGGTTATGTGGCAAATATCATGTTTGGATGTGCCTAACAGCTTGATGATATAATATTGTTTTAATTCTTTACTAGCTGTGCTGTGCAGTCACAAAGTATTTAACTTTGACGACCTCAGTGGCGCAGCGGGCGAGAGTCTGCCTGCGACGCAAGAGGTTGCGGGTTCGATTCCCGCCGCGGAACAAAATTGTGTACGATCTGCAGAAATTTGTTCCGTTGGTCTGGGTGTTTTCTATGTATAATAAAAAATATCTATCTATGTATATAATGTATTAAAAATATCAGTTATCTAGTACCCATAACACAAGCTTTGAGTAGCTTACTTTGGGGCTAGATGATGCTGTGTGGATTGTCCAGCATTATTTATTTATTTATTTATTTAACTTTAATCCCCTCTTTTCATCCCTTATATTGTTCCATCCCCTCTTTATATTGTGATAACTAAAGTAAAATAAACCTTTTAAACAAAGCAGAGATACATACTTTTCCATATGGTAAGCATATTTTTATAAAAATCTATATTTTTATTGATTAATAATAAGAAAAATTAACATTGTTCATGGTAAATAACTTACTGCAATAAAAAGGGTCGTTCATTTCAATTTTTCCGCAAATAATTCACAAACAGTTTCCAATTTCAGTATCTATGTACTATACAATTTGTTACACATCACTGAAAATTACCTTCTGCTGCTGAGTTCACACCAGTTGCACAAAATAAGTCTTGTAATTAAAAACAAACTGAAGTTGGTGCTATCGGCAGCACTTTGAAAATTAGTTTTTTTTTTATGAAGTGTGTATTTATGAAATCTTATTGTTCAAAGTGTCCTTGTACGTCACGATAAACATTACGCATCACCAAAACAGATGGTTTCTTTGCTTCCCAGTTTTAATAAATACATAGGTTGTTTTGTTTGATTTCTTCACGAAGCCATAGTCATGCTTTGTTGAAGATATACAACAGAATATGATGCCAAAGTATTTGCTGGTAAAATTACGATGTTAGAATATACGTCGTTTTTAACAGCTAATTGGTAGGATGTAGGTACGTAGTAGAAATCGAATTACCTGGGAAATGATTATAGGAGACTTCGAAATCGCCGCGGCCGCCGAGCAGCGGCTGCGACTCTCGGTTCACGCCTGGAGAATCCAGGTTGCCCTCGAACCCAACCTCTGGTACTAAACAGATCTCTTCTGAACTACTAGATAACGAGACCACACCGTCATCGGGCGGTGTATTCAATGTGTTCGGCTTGTCGAAGTCGAGATTCAACAGAGTCTCTTCCGTACTCATGAGTAAAGCTAGACAGTAAAACTCTACTGAGCCTCATTTATTTCGTATAAATCCCTTTGTTTCACAATCATTTACACAAACACTTTACTTCATTCGCAAATGAATTGAATTGACCATGGATGGCCATAAACAATAATAGAATAGAGTTTATCGGGCGATGACAGCTCAAAAAGCTTAACGTCATGTCAATTGTTAAGTTTATGCTAAAGCATAGACAACTTTATTCTTTTATCAATAGCGCCCTATGTAAATAGTAAACACGTATTCGTTCAACGCACTTTTAAGGAAATATTATTTATTTATTTCAGGCAACATTTTTACATTAAAGTGTTCATCGGTTATGATTGACTGGCTGGCCCGGACGCAAGTGCAGGTTCGATTCCTGCATCCAGAGCTGGCCAAGTACTCGGACTTACAACACAGGGCATCTAACAAGTACAAAACAAGTTAAAAATAAAATTGTGCTACCTAGCGGCGCAATTTAACATGTTAGGTATATCTATCTTATCTTATACCTTTAAACGAGCAATTCTTGTATATATGTATGTATATATATATATAATTTGGATCTCGGAAACGGCTCCAACGATTTTCATGAAATTTAGTATGCAGGGGGTTTTGGGGGCGATAAATCGATCTAGCTAGGTTTCATTTTCAAAAAAAAAACACAATTTACCAAAAAAAACCGAGCAAAGCTCGGTCACCCAGCCCAGGTACTGTATATAACTTAGGTATAGCTACTTAGGTACAATTCACCATGGTAAAGTGCATTGACCTTTTGCGTTTTTTTTTTATTATGTTACCTACACCTAAAAATGGTACCTACATCATGTAATTAAAGTCAACTTTCACTAGAAAATGTTCCATCGAACCCTTGTGAATCGGCGAAATCACTAAAATCTTTTTCCGAAAATCCTTTATCTGTAAACCCCTGTTTACCATAGATTCCCTTCAGCCTGTCATGGTGGAAGTTTCTTCTATTAAATCCTGCACCAGCTTTAACTTTGTGCCCTAGTCCTTTAGCACCAACTTTGCTAACTACACCACTTGTTTCATCATCTTCATAGAACACTTTATCTTTCTTGTATTCGTCTTTATGGTGAACCCTATGAAATCCTCTGGTTTTTGTCCCTTTTCTATACTTCCTGTCTTCAGTTCCTTTTACTCCAACAGCCGTACCCGCGTAACCCTCAGCCAGAGCATAAGCTTCATCATCATCGTATGCTCCTTGATCATGGCTTTTATCAGATTTATAAAACTTTCTTATATCTCCAATGGTGTGTTTGTTTTTGGATCCTTTGTTTGAAGCATTCTTTTTCTTATATCCTGATGTGTTTACATTTGTTTTGGCTTGGCTTCCATCGTTTGTAGTTTTAGCATCTTCATCTAGCAGCTTGGAGAAGTCGTCCAAATCCTCTTCTTCTACTTCGTACTTCAGATCAGATACGTCAGTGTCCAGATTATCAAATTCCAAAGATCCTAAACCAACCGGTGTTGATTCGACTTTGATATAAACGGTCATTAGGAGCAACAGGCACAATTTTTTCTGCATTGTTCCAATTTTTTTGACAGCTTCGGAGCTTGCTCTTGCGCAATGGGGTTGCGACCTGTTGCGACACTGACATACATGCAGTTCGATCAGTTTTATATAGCCTTTTGTTGAAATTAGTGTGCAAGGATAGTTTTTTCGAAGATGAGTGGTTTGGCTTGGGGAATGTTTCAGGCCAGTGGATGCGTAATTGGTGCAACGACATGGATCGGTCAAGGTCACGGATAATGCGCGGTCGTGAATGGTCACGAGGTTTTTTGGACGTAGGGTCATGACGATCAGCCTTCAAATGTTCCCAATAGTAGATCGAGCTAGTGATTGGACCCTACCTACTGAATCTTCCATCAATTAGACTCAGGAAAGTGGGGATTGTTGATCAATTGTTTACGTACTTATAAGTATTTCTCGTGTATGCCACATGACATGGCGGTTTCCACGCGATGTTTTCGTTCGTTGAATTATAGGTACCTAGGTACCTACCTACTTATGTACATAGGTACCTATACATTTAGGTGTAACTACAAACTTAGGTAGGTACTTACACATAGATAAAAAATAGAAGAAAAACTAGCTTCCACGTGCGGCTTCACTCGCGTAGTAGGCACCTATCCGGATAAAAAGTCGCGTGTGTTATCGCCTATTCAAAGTTTCATCCAGATCCATTCAGTTGTTTTAGCGTGATTGAGTAGCAAACATCCATAGGAAGGAAGGTAGGTACATCCATCCATCCAAACTAATTCCCATTTTTTAAATTAATATCCTATTAATATAAAAAATGCGAAAGTCCCCATTTTGATCAAGGTACGTAGGTACGCCGAGGTCTTCCCCTTCCAACCGTCCCATTCACACTCTCCATATGCATCTGTTTTGTCAATCCACCCTTTCCACAAGCCCAAACCATTTTAACATACCTACCCTCCTCAATTTTCATCACTACGTACACTCCACAACGTTCTCTTATCACACTGTTCTTCACTCTATCATTCAAAGTTAAAGATTTAATCCTACATAAAGTAGGTTTACCTACATACTTATTCCCGTGACGTCTGAGCGTCAGCGGTTTTCTTAATATTACTTTTTTCGTTTCCATATTTCTAAAACTATCCATCGTAGAATTTTTGGTTTGTACCTAAAATGAAAGCCCTTTCATTTAATACAAATTTTTACACTCAATAAATTAAAAAAGTTTTAACTTAGATTTTCAACTTCGGAACCCTATATCTTGAAAACGCCTTCACCGATTAACCTCATAAGATTCCCAGCAAATTTTCATAGCACTATCACTTGACCTTCCAAGTTTCATGCAGATTGGATTAATTAACGGTTGTTAAGTTATGCTAACAAACATACCTACAACAACAGATCGCCCTATTTGCTACAAAGATTTTTGTGGCTTCTCTTGCTCAATCCATCAGGTACAATGTACCTAGATAACAGGTAGGATTAAATGAGCTAATAGACTCGTTAAAATTTTAGGTGACAAACCCAATACCTATGTATCAAAGTTGCAAGTATTAAAACATAATACGTATTTATAGCCAAAAGATTTATTTATTTGCTTTACAAAAGTTATCGTAATCATTATCAAACATAACAAAACCGTAGAAAGAACTATTATATCAGGTATTAACAAGCTAACTTATAATTCTATTCCTTGTCGTCGTCTACTTCGTCGTCTTCATCGTCATCATCATCGACATGCAAGTATTCTTTTTCACTACTGTTGTCTCCCTCTGTATCATAATCTTCCTCATTATTATAATGACTGTCATGACCCTTTTCAGCGGAATGACCTGCTTGACCTTCGTCGATATGGCCCTTAGTAAGGAAACCAGAGCTGCCGACAGCTCCTTTGTCGTATCCTGAAGAATGTTTACCTCCTTTCTTGTTACCACTATTTTTTGCCCCGTGATGCTCTTTCTCATATCCATGCTTGTTGAAATGGCCACTTTCATCAGCTACATCGTAAAAGTCATGGTCTTTTTTGAACTCGTCCTTGTTGAAGACTTTGTGATATCCTGTAATGTCTTCCCCTTTGCTGAAGTGCTTCTTGTGCCCGTGGTCTCCGCCTTTGTAATTTTTACCAGATTCGTGATGTTTGCCGTGAACGTTGGCTGCATCGTGGTGGGAAGCCGACTCGCCTTTGCTCTCGTCGTAATGATTTAATTTTTTCTCCTTTCCGTAGTGTCCAGATGCGCCCTTAGCGTGGTTACCCTTAGATTTGTATCCCTTACTTCCTTTATGTCCGTGAGCTGCGTGATGTTCTTTTTCAAAGTCACTGCCAGTGAACTTTTTGAATTCATGACCGGGATCAACATCAGCGTGTTCGAAGGATTCTTCATCATCTTCGGCGTCTTTGACGATGATGGGCTTGGCGAATGTGTAGGGAAGCGGTACAGGTGCGAGGTTGTACGTTTCGAGCGTCAATGGCTGCGATACGGGTAGCGGCAGGGCGAATGCGTGTGGCTGGTGATGGTAACCATGATCTCCAAGTTGAATTAAACTTGCAGGTCCGTTATTATCGCTTCTGTAGATGTAGCTGGTTGCAGCTTGAGGTCCGAGCTGAATGGCTGAAGCGGTCGCAGCAGCGAACAGCAAGCTTATAAATGAGTTGGTCATCTTGAGATGTCTACCGCACTGGTGCCTATGCTGTAATAACATGATAAGTCCATTGCCCAATATTTATATCTAGGCTAGAGACAAAAGAACCGTGAGTACAAATATGCCTCTACAACCATGTAACAAAATTCATTATCAGACGAGGTTATAAGTGACAAAGAACATTAATGAAAAAATTGGCCATTGTGCAATAATTCGAGCATGCCGACCGCAAGATAAATAGGCGTGAAATGCTTTTTCTAGAAGAGTCTGCGCGGAGGCGGTAAAAAAATATCTGTATGACCTGTCGTCGCCCGTGCCGCCCACAGTGCCAATGACATTACATTACAACAATATCAACTAACGCTGTTTATGGGAAATATAATGACTCATCAAACTCCATAACATACTGCCAGATTTCCATTGTTTTGTCTATCAATGTTTTGGAGCAGCCGGTGTTAGTAAAATATAGAGAAATCCTTTTGTGCAAGGCAGGGATAAGAACCCACGAAACACATAAACACTGGAAGATTCTGAGGGGATATTTCACTGCATTGTTGGACAGTCAAGACTCGAGACATGTATGGAACCAACGCTACGTAGGTAATCATCCCTTACCGTGCAGCGCCAGCGTCTTTGTATGGTATGAGCGAATTAGTTTTTTTAATACCTAACATACATTGTTCCTGAAAAAAATTACCGTGAACCCATCAGTGGGTTAAGGAAATGGGGTCATGGGGTGTCACTAAAGTTGGCTATGGCAGAAAAAGCATCCGAGTAAAATCAATGCAGTAGAAATGAGAGCTTTAAGAAGTATGTGTAGTTTAACTTTGAATTATGGAGTAAAGAACAGTGTGATAATAAAAGAACGTTGTGGAATGAAAGAATACGTACCTACTACCTAGTGATGAAAATTGAAAAGGGTATTTATGTTATGATGGTTTGGGCATATAGAAAGGATGAAAAAAAAATTAATTTTTAATAATATTTTTTTAATAGAATCCCTACATCGTGGTTATCAGATACTACGACTACCTAGACCTGCAATGGTAGAATTTCGAAATAAATATTTGCAAACATTTCTCCCGCAGCGGGAATCGAGCCCACACCTCTCTCGTCTTAGCCGGACACTCGTCCGCCACGCCACCGAGATCGTCGAACGCCATAGAAAAGCTAAAGGTCGCAAGTCGCATCTCTTGCAGAGCATTATGGCTTCCGTGCTCTCCATCTATGTATTTTTGTATGTAACAGGTCACGTGTGTACGAAATAATTAAAGGTGTGTGTTTTGTAGGTATTCCTATAAGCGGCAATAAGCTTGCAACCTGTCTTAGATGTTCGTATTATGGTAGTATATGGTCGAAGCCTGTCTCGTACAGAATATTAACTAAGTAAGTACCTACTGCGCAAAATGTGGGCATGTAGCGAATATATTTGGACGTTCCTCTGTCTACCAACCTGGGGATTAGGTACAATAGGTACCTACATTAGTGATCATTTTCGTTTTTTGTTTTGTTTCGGATAGCGCGTTAGTCTGTCCCGGCTATTCAGATGTTACCAAATCATTATGGAGAAATAAACAAGCCTAGATATTAAAAGCTAGGTACCTACTCTAATTATCCTAACTGTTTTAATGACTCATATCTGGATCCTAGATTAGGCATAAAATAACCTACCTACAAACCAGATATTGTCGATATGATGAAGACTTAGGATCATTTTTGAAGGAATGGATATTAAAAAAAAAATTGTATGTTAAATGGCTTATCTTTATAATTACAACTACATTATTTACAGTACCAAAATCAACAACACTATAACTAGAATAAACAAATCAGTGCTTGACTTCGTAGCCATAGCCCTTGCCGGCATGATGTCCACCTTTAGCGCCGAAGTCTCTGTAGTGATGGTGGGAAGCCTCCCCTCCTTCCTTTCCTGAGTAGGCAGACTCATGTTTATCATCGGACCCCTTTTTAACAAAACCACCTTTTCCGAAACCACTCTCATCATGTCCTGATTCGTGTGAATCTCCTTTTTTGTGGACACCGGCGTCTGATCCATGGTTTGCGTGTCCATTCTCGTACTCATGGATGTCTCCTTCATGCTTTTCTCCATCGAAAAAATCATGGTCTTTCTTGAATTCGTCTTTATCAAAAACTTTGTGGTATCCGTCGACCTCTTCCCCTTTGTTTTGCGCAGATTTGTGTCCGTGATCTCCTCCTTTATATCCGTTGCCTTGCTTATACTCTTTTCCTTGTTCGTCGGCTTGGCCATAGTGTTTATTGTCACCGCCTTGATCTGATATGGAGAAGCTCTCGTATTTCTCTGTATGATAGTCTCCGGCGTCCCCTTTCCCGTATTTGTGACTTTTGGTATACCCTTTGTAGCCTTTGTCTCCGTGATCTTGATGTTTTTCCGAGCCGTAATCGTTCCCTCTGCCGTGTTCATAGAGTCCATGATCAAAGTGTCCCAGTCCGTGGAAATAATCAGAAAAACCCTTGTAATCATCATCTAATCCGTATCCTTCGAAAATCTTTCCGTAATCTTCATTAGCTATTCCATCGATGTGGTCTTCGTCTTTTTCGCTTATTTCAACAACGGGTATAACGTATGCTGCACTTGCGTGTGATCCAGCCTTGCTTTCATCTTCTTCATTGTGGAAAGGTCCGATTGCGGCTGGAACAGGTGCTTTATAAGCTTCCGGTTTCTCGTACAGCTTCGATAAATGGTCAATGATTTCGCTCTCGCCCATTTTGACGACGCTTTCAGGCCCGTTGCTTTCTTTCTTATAAATGTATCCAGTTGCCGCCGGCTGAAGGTCAGAACCGGTCGTTCGTACCATTACCATCCTCTCCACCGTTTCCCGCATTTCCATGCAGGATCCGTATGCAAACAGTATGATTATTGGAGCTATTTTCCGCATGGTTCAGGCGTGAACGCTACCTACAAAAGTGTAATAATGACGGCAAAGGTCAAGTGTAGCACTTATATAGCGAATACAATACTGCATCCAACATTGACATTCTTAAATAGACCGATTCGAGAGCGCCCGAGATTGAGCAACGGTCTTCTGTGTCAATGATAATAAAAAACCCTGTATTGATTTATACGGGGCATTACTGCACGTTTAAATAGCTCGGTGCAGTTGAGAAAATATGCATTCGATTAAGAAATAAATACTGAATAAACTACTTACTTTAACAAAAGTAATAGACTAGTTACTTACGTAGGTTTAAGCCATACTTCACCATTTTGAGATGAAAAAACCGATAGTCTATTATTTTATGTAAAGGTTGGAAAACTTGCGCCAATTTTCACCTTCACTACACTACGAGATGTCCACGAGCCCATTAAATCGACACACTGTCCCACCAGTGGGTCAAATTAGTGGGACCACGAGTCGCGACCCGTACCTACTGCGCCATTGCAGGAAATAAAGACCTTTTAGTGATACCTAAGTAAAAGTAGGCTTAGAGCATAGCTTTAATGTTCACTGTACGTACCTAGATAATGGGTAATTATTGATCGGAATAGCATTCAATACTATTTTACTATTTTTAGGTATATCAAGCGTGCGCATCCGCAACCAGATACTTTAATACCACAGTACACAATTATCCACAATATTTAATTTAAGAGAAAAAATTACTAAATTAATACATTGATTACTAGTTGCTACATCTGCATTGAGTTAGTTTAAGACGATTTTCAAATACCAAACATATTCTTACAGGATGAATACAGTTGGTCTTCAAATGGAACTAAATTGTACGATAGTTCGCGTAATGTTTCACATTCTTGTGAATCTTCACGGTGTTATTAGTGCTTTTCTTTTTCTTAGCATTCTTTAAGTCCACTTCGTTCTCGTATCCTACCGATAGGCGTTTCATTTTGTTAGTAAATATATTGGAGTTTTCTTCCAACGAGCCATTTGAAATGTAGCCTTCCTGTTCATCAAGAGTATCAGGATGCATTCTATAAAATATGGCGTAGGGACTATTTTCAGGCTCTATGCTTTCTTCATGACTACCGATTCTAGAGAACTCTTTAGCACTCTTCCGTTCCAAATTGATAGTTTTGTCTTTACCAATAATGTACTTTCTTATAGTATCCGAGTTAAAGTTGCGATTGGCGTTGTCCATGTCATAACCACGGTCAGTGTATTCGGTGCCTCTTTTTTTGTATTCCTCTTTTAATATCCTGTCAGATTTATGCGATATTTCATCGAGAACTCGCGACATTACTTGCGAGTTGCGGTCGCTGTGTGTGGACAGTTTCTGGTATCCTTCTTCCTGACGATGATGTACAGGAACAGAAGTGAATTGTTGATTGCTGTTTCTAACAATTTTTTGGGGGTCGGTCGGTATCTGCGTTTTGCGAACGTTCATTTGCACGAAACTTGGCTTGCTGTCATATCTGTTCTGATGAATATCTTGATAATTGTGCATTTGAATATTTTGACTGCGCTTCAGCGTTGGAGCGCGGTACTCTGTGTTAACGGGTTTAGATCGTTGCAGGTTTACAGGTTGATCCTGAATTTTGTCAACGCTCCTTCCTACTTGATTCCCGTGCACCATCGATTCTTGCTGTCTTCCTGTATCTTTATAAGTCTCTTCGTGCTGTTTCGTCTCCTGTTGTATCGGTGCGTCTGTATTCCAATAACTCGATTGTATTTCTTCTCTCCTGTTTTCAACTGGTAGGAGATCTGGTGGTGTCTTCTTCACTTTGAAATGGGAATCGACGAAATTCTCATTTTTATGCTTGTGGACGCTCCCCGCAAAATTGCGTCTCTGCATCCCTCCGAAGCCACGCTGTTGATAAGTTCTTCCCACGTTTTGTAACGACACGTACCCTGCTTTAGGGCTGTCATCTTTTAAGTAATATGACAGAATAGGACAAATACCTAACAAGAAAACTCCTATCACACAGTGAAAGTCCTTCATCTTGGGTCGTCTGAAACTAACTGAAGGATACTAGAAACGACGTTCTTATAAATTCAATTCATTGTCAATGCAGTTTATTGTTTGCTTACGTTTAGAAAAAGCAAACAAAATACAATGTATTATTCTATTTTACTGAATCAGTGATTGTTACTAGTCAAATATAAACAAATAACAATTAATTAAAATTCAATTAGTTAGCGAATGGTCGCGCACGGCAATAGGCAAATAGCACCATGCTTAAAAATGCATTGTAGGATAGTGAATTAATATATTTTACATTAACTCATTATTTCAGCACACTAATTTAAAACGAGTCTCAATCAGATGAACAATAAGTAACATGTTATGAAAATAAAGCATACCTATTACTCACGGCCACTCTCATGATCTTTAATAGTCAATCTATGTACATCTATTTAAATAATATTTATAAAACAATGTATGTTTTCTTTCAATGTTGAATCAAAACTAAATAGCCAGTCTAGATTGCGTACTAAGGCGAGAAAGTTCATTATGAAGTATCAGTTATTAATTTTCATAATAGGAATATTCAATGTTATTTCAACTGATGGACGATTGATTCATAAAAATAAGACAAGAAACGTAGAGGAAACACAAACTGAAAAGCCGAACCCTTCTATTCGACTCACCAGAGACATACAAGTTGATTACTTGACAGGATTTTCTAAAGAAAAATTTGATCAAAGTGAAGAGTTTACGAAGTCTTATAATAGAAGAGCAAGATACTTTTACAAAGAGAAAAAAAATCAAACACCAAAGAAAACACGTTTTGTCAGAGATTCTACAGAAAATATGAAAGATCCTAAAGGTAAGAAAACTAAGGAACTTAAAAAGCCTACAAAAATGAAGGCAGTTTTAGTAAAAAAGCCAATACCTAAGTTTAATGATAAGGATGATGGTGATTTTCAATCGAAGATGAGCAACAGTGATATAATAATCGCAGATTCCGGCGACCATGAAGATGAAGACTTTAATTTAGATGATTACGATTTTGATGTCAACCATGATGAATTCATCAGCGGAAGGAAACCTATTGAACCTAGAGTAAGTATCAATACTGCCAGTAATACTGAAAAACAGGATAAACAGGATATGAAATCTATGAGTAAAACGGTAGTTCCAGAAAATGTTAAGCCCGTTTCGAATAAAAAAGAAAGGGCGGTAAAACAAAATTCTAGAAACGATAAAACGAAAGAATTAGAATACTATGATGATTTCTTTAGTACAACAAAAGCTTCAGTAAAGTTCACAACGACCCCAGCTGATGAATATAGTGACGAGATTGATGACAGTAAAGAACTTGATAACGTTCCTCCAAAAAGAATTGTCAGATCTTGGGATTTTAATCCGTTTGGCGATAAGTTCACTGACAAAGTGGCATTGATTGCGAAGTATCTCGGAGTTTTGCCATTGTTTCCTCAAATACCAGATTCATATCAAGATGAGAGTGAGTCGGGAGAAAGGAACTATAATATGTTTTAAATCATATAATACTTATTGTTTTAAAATGTATTCGTAGATATATTTAAATTTATAACGGGCAGCCATGGGTAAATAGGATCACTGTAACATCAATAGTAATGACGTCATTCCGGTCAAAGGATCAACAATAATTCCTAAAAAGTGTATTTTTTACATAATGCTTATCCTGTCATTCAATGATGGCATTGAAATAGGATAAGTAACCTAACTAAATAAGAATTTGAGATTTCAATTACATGCGTGTCGTAGACACTGTAAACACTGTAACTAATGATGGTAAATGGTAATAAAACAATTATACAAATAAATAATGCAGTTTTTATTGATTAAGGTAGGAATGTCATAACGATATTTACATCAACAAAAAACAAAAGTATACTTTAATAAACTTGCATTGAGTATGTGCCATAAATAGTTTTAAAAGAATTGGTTGTCTTTTCTTTTACACATTTTTACATCACACAACACTTTTATAAAAGCAAGTTATCTATATTCTATAATGATCTGAATAATCTGCATTGTTACTCAGCGCAGTTTGTTTAGCCACGTCACGATATTTGTTGAAATGTCCCACGAAACCTTTGCTATTATTGTGTCGTGTGTTCAGTGTATCATCTTCAAATCTGTTCTTTTCTGCGTTTCCTGCCTTATTAAAAGTATCTGATTTATTGCCTAACGATTCAGCTGCGTGAGATGATTGAAAACCTTTGGAGCCTTTAATGTGGGCATCAGCACTGTTCTTTTCTTCAGATTTAATACTATTATTATTGTTATTATAGAACTCTTTATCTTCCTGATATTCATCTTTATGATAAACTCTATGAAATCCTTTTCGTTTCTCACCATTTTCTTGATTTTTTTTGGAAACGTATTGTGAATCTTTTTTATTGTCCTCTGAGCCAAATTTACTGGCAAAAGAATTCACGAAGTCTTTGAATCCGATACGGTTGTGTTCATTTTGTTCATATTTTGTTTTGTCATTTGTATTTTCATTATCACGTTTTTGATGTTTACTCGAGTTATATTGTTCACTTATTCCTTTTTCGGCGATGTCGTTATTATCCACCGTTGCTACTTTATGATGATGTGAATGGGAATCACCGGTTTCATATCCAACGGGTTGATAACCAATGTCTAAATGGCGATTTTTCCTGGCATAGTCATCCAAATCAAAATCATTGCCCCATTGAATTCCTTTGAGCGAGATATGATCGTCATAATTATTTTTGTCAAAATAATCATTTAAGACAAACGAAAAGAAGGGATCATGACCAGTCATAGGATTGTCCGTAGCCTTTTGTCTGTAGTAATCAGTTGTGAAGACATATTCATTGTAATTCGGTGTATCATCGGACAGATCTTCGTGGATTGGTATAATTTTTCTAGCTGTATCGGCAGCGTAGCGTTTATCTTTCGCCTTTTCAGTTTCTGAATCAATTTTGGCGAGTTCATATTCATAATGGTTATGGTGGTATGAAGGCCAGTTGTCGTAGACACCTCTGGAGCTCGTTCTGACATCATCGTCGTCGGTGTGATATTCGTGACTATCATATCGAGCAAAATCTATAATTTCATTCGAGTCATCAGGAATACGGTAATCCATTGCTGTTTTGAGTCTCTCATACATAGCATCGGTGTCTTTTTTCGAGGGTAGGAAGTTCGTGTTGAATTTCGACTCTGCTTTATCGATTACGTCTCTTTTTGATAACGACGACTGGTACGTTTGCTTCGAGAAGTCTATCGGGTGATACTGTATCGGCAGGAGTTTCTGTTCACTATATATTTGCGAAGTTGTTTCACTGGTGGTCCAATCGCTGTTGGACGCAGATGCTCTCGCCGGGTTGTTTTTCACTTGTTTGTAAACAAAGCTAGCTTCAGTCGGCGTGGAGTCTGACGATTTCTTTGCTACGTATACGCGATGTACTTGTGTTTCAGAAGTCACGAACGATGCGAGACAAAATATTATTAAAACACTCATATTTCACACCGATGAGAAAATCATCAACGTGCATTCGTCGGCCAGGTAAGAAGTGTACTGGAAGCGAGAGTTTCTAATGTTTATATTAAATGTTTATTATTTCCGTTTTGCTGTTAACAATATTGAGACAATGGCGGGTCAGTTGAGAAATATCCCGCAAAATCACAATGGGTGACTAGACTAGGTGACTATTTGTACAAATGCAATACAAAATATGCTATGCCATGTCAATAATCTATACTAAGTATACTAATAAAGTTATTGTAGGTACACAAGTACATAAAAGACTGGTGGAAAAAGAAAAATAGGACAGAACAGAATTTATTTTTACTCCTCCAAGTTGTCCTGTACAGAACAACTACACAAGACAACTCGGAATAAGCGCATCAGACATCGGTGTAGGTACTCCGAGCATTATGTATGTACCTACCTATATGTATATTTCTTACCAAGTAGACGACGTGTGTGAATTGGATATGACTGTACCAAAGCAGACGATTTGAAAGGATGACAATTAGAAAGAGCGACTATTTGAAAATCTGACCATTTGAAAGTCTGACCTTGTGAAAATAAAGCATATTGAAATGTTGCTAAAACGGGAAAAAATATATCCCGCAGTTAAAGTTGCGCGCTGGTTAGCTAGTTTCCGATAAATCTATATTCTATACTTCTATACTAATATTATAGAGAAAGATTTTGTATTTTTAAATCTTTGTAAGTAGTAACGAATAAACTCAAAAACTACTAGACAGATTTTAGAAATTCTTTCACCATTAGAATGCTACATTCCTCAGTAACATAGGCTATATCTATATCTATATAAGAGCTTAACCTGACTGACTGACTGACTGATTGATCATCGCCGAGCCGAAACCGCTGAAGATAGAAAGCTGAAATTTGAAAGGTGGGTTCCTTTTATAACAAAACCACCCACTAAGACGGGATTTTTGGAAATTCCACCTCTAAGGGGGTGAAAAGGGGTGAAAACGTTAGTATGAAACTTTTTAACGCGTGGAGCGATTTTCATGAAACTTTGTTTGTGCACTGTAAATGCAAAATTAATGGACACGTGTTTCAGGATTTTTCAATATAACCATCAAAAAGGGGTCAAATGTGGGGTCAATGTTTGAATGGGAACTTTTTAACGGGTAATGCGATTGGCCTGAAACTTTGTTTGTGTACTGTAAATGCAAAATAAATGAACACGTGTTTCAGGGTTTTACAATATAACCTTCAAAAAGGGGTCAAATGTGGGGTCAATGTTTGTATGTGAACTTTTTAACGGGTGGTGCGATTGATCTTAAACTTTGTTTGTGTACTCTAAATGCAAAATGAATGGACACGTATTTCAGGATTTTTCAAAATAACCTTCAAAAAAGGGTCAAATGTGGGGTCAATGTTTGTATGTGAACTTTTTAACGGGTGGTGCGATTGGTCTGAAACTTTGTTTATGTAGGTACTGTAAATACAAAATGAACGGACACGTGTTTCAGGATATTTCAATATAACCTTCAAAAAGGGGTCAAATGTGGGGTCAATGTTTGTATGGGAACTTTTTAACGGGTGGTGCGATTGGTCTGAAACTTAATTTCGTGTTAAAGGATTTTTCAATATAACTCTAAAAAAGGGGGTCAATGTTTGTATGGGAATTTTTAACGAGTGGTGCGATTGGCCTGAAACTTTGTTTTCTGTTTCAGGATTTTTAAATATACCTAACTCTAAAAAAGGGGTCAATGTTTGTATGGGATATTTTTGACGGGTGGTGCGATTGGTCTGAAACTTTGTGTACTGTAAATACAAAATTAATGAACAAGTGTTTCAAGATTTTTCAATATGACCTTCAAAAAGGGGTCAAATGTGGGGTCAATGTTTTTATGGGTACCTACTTACTTTTTAAAGGGTGGTGTGATTGGTCTTAGTTTTGGTTTGGATACTTTAAATGCAAAATAAATGGATACGTATTCTTGGATATTTCAAAATAGCCCTCTAAAATGGGTAAAATTGGGTGTCAAAGTTATTTATGGGATTTTTTTATTAGTGTGATTTGTTTGAAACTCAGTTTAGATACCTACTTTAAGTGAACTAAGTCGCGGGCGGGACAGCTAGTTTTATACAAAAAGATAGAGATAATTTTGCTACACGTGTGAAGCCGGGCGTGTTGCTATGCTCGTAACTAATAATGTAGGTAAACGTTTTCGTAAGGGCAAATGAGGTACTTCAACACGTAGCATAAGTAGTTAGTGCATTAGCCGGCTTCAATTCAAAGACTCGGGTTCGAATCCAGCCCGTTCGAAATTTTTGGTTTAGGTAGGTACCTTCTTTTCTACGACATGCCGGTTTCCTCTACCTAGCCTACCTACTGGTAATAGCGTACCTATATTTAAGTATTTCGAAAAAAAAAAACATTTTGCACGACCGGATTTGAACTCACAACCTTAGGATCGGAAAGCGGAGTTACCACCACTAGACCACAATCATTCTATGCTACTTAATTAACTAAGTTCAATAAGTTCCGATTATTCACGGTTACCACAAACAATAAAGTGTCCTTCAAATTGGTAGATTTCACAACTATAGATAGTTACTGAGCGTACCTATAGTGTTACTAGTCTCTGTCCGTGGCTTTGCTCGTCCTTTGACTTTGTACGGTTTATTGTCATAATCCTCACCATTTGGGGATTATGACCAAACTCAAAATTTTTTTTGGTGTTTTCCCCACCATCATTTTGTATCCTGGTTTTATCCTGGGGATTATGAAAATAAACCCTTTGGACGGGGTGATACGGGCTTTTATGATAAATTTACGAAACTTTATTTCATTTCGTTTACGTAGCAAGTGATCCTACCCTACGTCTCTGCCTACCCCGTCGGGAAACAGGCGTGATTTTATGTTTTTATGTATTATTTAATTTCGTTTTGTTTCCTTTCATACATTTACCTGCAGTAGTTACATACATTTACCTGCATAGTTTTTTTATCAGGGGTACCCTGAGAAAAAAAACTAACAAATTGTATGTAACGTGGCGTAATATAAATAATTTCTGTAATAAATAAATATGGTGGTGGACAATTCACACAACGCCATCTAGCCCCAACCAAACAAAGCTTGTACTATGGGAACCAGATACACCATCTGCGTTCATCACACAAATGTTTACCCTGGGTGGGGATCGAACCCACAACCTGCAGCGCAGAAGGCAGAGCTACTACCGACTGAGCTGTCTGGCCAGTGTGGGAAGAAATAAAACAAATAAATCCCATCAGACAGTAGACTTTATTGTACATCGATTTAACATTCACGTTTTACAAAAATAATAGGTATTCTAGTAATCCTAATATTATTTTGTACAGATCAAGCCTCGATAGAGAATTCCAGGACAGGCCACAGATGCCTAACTTAATAAATTCAGTTTTCAAAATATTGACTAAATTTTATTATGATTAAGACTTTTTATTTTGGTATTAATAAAGACCATATTCACAAACAAATTATACACACTCGATTGATCAATGGTAAGTAGGTATTGTTTGGAAATACGGGGAAAATCTATTCTATGATGAGAGATTATTGAATGTGCGATTTTAACATATTTGATTAAGTACTTACATAAAAATAAATAACACAAAAATGTAACATATTATTTATTTCAGTTATTGTTATAACGTGTGGACGGTTCGTTATACATAATTATGTTATAAATAAATAAAATCAGGAGTCTTATTATTAAAATAATAATAATTGCAATCATGCGAAATACATACGTGTAAACAGTGAATTGTTATAGTTACTAAAGTAACCGTGTAAATAACATATTATTGTTATATGTTTGGTATTTTATTGTTTTCTATGTCATGTTATTTTTTCACAAATAAACTAAGTATAAGTTTTTTTACCAGTTTCATGGAATCCAGACGCACAGAATACGTGTTACGTGGATATCCGGAGCATACCAAAGGTGTATTTTTCAGATCTTTGGCTAACTTAGCTGGTAACAATTTTATTTACCTATTGCGACTTGACAGTAAACTTGATGCTGACATCAAATCCTTATCAAGACCTTCCCTGAAACTTTGAAAACTTTCTGAGAATAATTGCAATTTAAGCAAAAGTAAATGTAAGAAAAAAAAGAAAAAAACCAACACTGTGAGTGCGAAAAAAAACAACTGTTTCATATATTAATCTATACTAATATTATAAAGAGGAAAACTTTGATTGTTTGTTTGTTTGTTTGTTTGTTTGTTTGAAATGAATAGGCTCCGAAACTACTGAACCGATTTGAAAAATTCTTTCACCAATGTGTAGAATGAACTTTCAGGATGAACATAGGCTATATTTATGTAGGTACTTCGCGGGCGACGCCGCGTGCAGAAGCTAGTATTTAATATTTATCTATGTGTGTAATGTATTAAATATATCAGTTATCTAGTACCCATAACACAAGCTTTGAGTAGCTTACTTTGGGGCTAGATAATGCTGTGTGGATTGTCCAGCATTATTTATTTATTTTATTTATTTATTTTAGCCGAGTAGGTATTGAACTTTTATATGAAACAGCTGTTTTTTTCGCGCTCACAGTGTTGATTTCTTTGAAAAAGTTGTTTACATTGATGGGTACTTTAACCCCCTGAAGTTTTTGGAAGTAGTCTGGTACCTATGCATAATATCTCAAGGTGCACTTTAATCCTTTCACCACACTAGTTCGAAAGAACTAGCTATAAAAATGGGTATAACATTTCCCTAAACCTCACTTGCATCATAAGTTTAAGCTTGGTTAGCACATGCTTCTAGTTTTTGTTCAGATGATTTATTCCGAGAAATATAGTACTTATCAACTCTTTCATTATAAGATTAAAAATAACTCATCGAACTCAGATACTTTTTATTTCCGTCAAAAATATACTCGTATTATCTATAGCATTTTCTACGACATTTAGACCAAAGTTCACCAACAAGTTAAGTGGTTAGAACCGCTGGTTCTGAAAATGAGCCTTACCACGAAGTCTTACAGAACGATTCCGTTTTAGAAACGTCACATTTGAAGCTTGAAGTAACACTACTTCAATACAATTTTCATAGGTCATGGTACACAACAACAATGTAATAATAATTCGGTAATGTATTATGAATTCGTGGTGAGGCCCCTGGTCAATTTAGACTAAAGTTCACCAACAAGTTAAGCAGTTACAACCGTCGGTTATGAAAATAAGTACCGGTGAGAGAAAAAGTACATGTGGTGAACTCCAGGCAATATCTACCACTAGCTACCCGCCCCGCGGTTTCACTCGTATGGGATACGTTATTAATCTACCACAAAAATATTGCTTACAAGCCCGCGATTTCGTCCTTATTGATTTTTATTCTATTATTTTGAGACTAAAGATAGCCTATATCCTACTCTAAGATACAACCTATCTCCTTGCTGAATTTAATCTAGATCCGTTCAGCTGTTTAAGCGTGAAAAGGTAACATACAGACAGAGTTTCTTTCATATTTATAATATTAGCACGGATGAATAGTACATAGAGACAATCCAGCCATCTATCAGTGATAGTTTAAAGAAACAATTGAGTAATTCCAAAGATTACTTCCTTGCACATAAACTAACAAACCTTAACACTTTATAATTATTAGTGTAAATAAATATTAAGTTGTTTAGACACCGCTCACGAATAGATTTTTCAATACTTATTTATAATTAAATTTTACTAATTTTAATGATTTTTTACTTAAGTAAATTCATCTTAATTTCGACGCCAAGAGGTTTTAAGTCCTACAAATTAGACTAGAAATTGAAAGGCACAAAACTCACAACGTAATTAATATTATTAAGAATTGTACCTAAACTAGCTCACTTAAGTATTTCGTCTAAACTAATAATTTGTTTACTTAAAGTATTTCGCCTAAACTTATTAATTATTGTAACACATGATTTATATTTCATGGTTTATTCGAAGACATTGATTGACATTTTATATTATGAAACACCTTATTCAATAAAAATTAATGTATTTTCCGGAAATCAAATAAAAATAACATTTTGAAACGAATCTCTTCATGTAGGTACGGTAGGCCAAGAAAGTGGTGTACCAGTTTTGATTTAGTTTCCTAGTCATAAAAAATTACAACAAGGTTCAGTTCATATTAAAAAAATAGAAGTTGTCAGATAGATCTGCAAGCGAAACTAATCTTTATCACCTATGAATCTGCGAGCGGCAGTCAACCTTAGGGTGGTAAACCAATTTTTTGGTCGACCGTACGAGTATGTATAGAAAAAGTTTAAATCCAAAATTCAACGATATGTAATACAACAGAGTAAAAAAATCTCTATTTTGCATCAGGGATGACCTCGAAAGAACAGAATATAGAGTTGCAAAGACGAACAGACAGATAAGACATGGCAAAATTATAAGGATTCCTTTTGAAACTTCGGAACCCTAAAAATGAATTAAACTCAAAATAAAAGTTAAAATACATAAACGCTAATATTTGGTATGTACAATACTATAGATTCTACATGCATACACATAATATCAACAGAATTAAATACTTATATGTATTCCTACATGTATTCTTATCATTTTTCATCTTTTAAGTTCTATGGTACCAATATTCAAATATTATACTTAAAAGTACATGAAACTAGAAATTTAAAAGAAATATACTTTGTATGATATCCACCGAGTGGCGCCTCGACCCGGCGAGAAGGCGACGCGGCAGACCGAAACGGAGATGGCGGGAGCAAATAGCACAGGATCGCGACATCTGGAAAGATTGGGGGGAGGCCTTTGCCCAGCAGTGGGACACAAACGGCTCATAATAATAATAATATCCACTGCATGCTTTCATTTTGAAGACAATAGGTATATTGACTAAAGTTAAAAATAAACAAACATGGTCACGACTGTAATCCCCAGGCTCGGTAGATATCTCCTCAGTTCTCTAGTTACTTAGATCTTTGAGGATATTTAAAAAGTGCAGCCACGTCCAAACATTATATTGGCACATGTCTTTATCACAAGTTAGTATTGGGTACGTAACAGGTTGCAAGGCCATCGCCGCTTATAAGAATACTAACGTATAACACACACCTATGATTTTTTTTTCCTAGGAATTTTAAGTTTCATGTTACATTATAGGGATCTTAAAATTAATATAATTAAGTACTTGAATGTACTTAGGTATAGTTAAAATAAAGAATGCTCTAACGATTAAGGTTTGTCTCGCTCTGGCGCGATATTTAAATAAGTTGCAGTTTTTAATACTTCCTAACTTTCTGCATTCCCTAAGTAATATGGCTTGCGTAGATGTGGTTTTGCAATAATCATAAGCCATCTTCTACGATTTCGTATCATGCCTAATTCGAAAAACAGCAAATTATTTATATTTTGCGCCCAAGCCAGACAATCTTTAGGCAGAAACGACTAAAGCGAATAGGACATGTGACGTGTGGAAATTGATTGAATTGAATTGAAAAATATTTATTCAGTACAATCACAAGGATCACTTTGAAACGTCTTACATGCTAGGTGAATCTATGTGCCAATTCCAACCTAAACCAAGTACGAGAAGAACAGGCAAGAAACTCGTCTCGGTCCTAGCGCTTTTTTGTATGATCCAATCAACCAATGCTTCCGAACGACGGTGATATTTTTGACAAGATCATTATTAGTGACTGGTGCGGTACTGTGACATATTATCTCTCTTATCCGCTTTGACCGATACTAGCCTTAATGCAACGTCCAATGGTCGTCAAAAAACTTGTCACTGTCCGCCATTTTGAATTTATTTGGTACCCTTATAAGTGTAAAACATAAAAAAATTACGATAATGAACTAGTAAGTTGAACCTTATGATATAGACATAAGGACCAAAACCTCTTGAGCGTGCATAATTACTTCTTTATAAAAATATTTATTATTACTAAATAACGTACATAGATTTAATTAATTATACTATTTGAGAGCGTTCGAGTAGGGTAGGACATGGATTCTTACATGCACCGGAATCCAGGGCAACCGGTCATCGGCATAGAATATCTGGAAAAAAAGAAATGTATATACAATGCAATTCTTTTATTTATTAAAGGTATACACATAATTTTAATCTTAGACTATTATATAAAATTCATGTGATACTTGAGATATCTGGCCTCACAGCTCAGTTGGTAGTAGCTCTGCCTTCAGCGCTGTAGGTTGTGGGTTCGATCCCCACGCAGGATAAACATTTGTGTGATGAACACAAATATTTGTTCTGTGTGTGGGTGTTAATATCTATTCTATGTATGTATTTACTAATAAAAAAGAGTATTTAATTAATTTATCAGCTATCTGGTTCCCATACATTTAAAAATTAACACAGTACATTTGAAATTAACTAACATTTCACGAGAAAACAATTTTTGTTGCGAATAATGACGAAACCGTTAGAAGAATCGCCCTTAATCTAGTTTGGCCGTTTGTCTAAGTCATTTAGATTGATTTAATGTATTTGAATATTATACCTCAGGTGTCGACAGACTGGTTGGCGAGGGAGCCGTCCCACGCGGCCTCCTTGTGCGCCGCCGCCTGCCGCTTCTTCTCTGCAACACACAATATACAAGATAATACGCTTTTTAAACGGCTTGGAAACCGGAAAAAAAAACGGTATCGCTCTTAATACAACCTTTTCTTTTCGGTTACGTTCTACCGTAATCTCGATTAAAACGGTTAGTCAAGAACGATAAATCCAAAAGGGTTTTGCTCAATTAACCGGTTGGAACGAAATTATTTTGTTCTTTTCCATATTAGTAACTGAACATATAAGTCTTTCTCTATTCAAGCGGCTAGACTTTGGAATGATCTTCCTGACGACGTTAGGAAGATTGATTCCAGAGAACGTTTCAAAAGACGGACTCGGGAGTTATTTCTTGAATCGTCTCCATCATCCTCTTGCTAAATTTTAATATTTAATTACATAATGGTTTGTATTACTGTTTTAAATTTTCAATCATGTTAAATTTTAGGTTTAATGTTAGATTATTAAGGTTATTTTTGTTGTTAGCACGCCTTCTGTATTTTTCCTACTTTACTTTGGTCAGCAGGTAGAAAATGCCTTCGGCATTATGCTCGCCAATTGTGCATATTTTGTATTTTGTGTGCAATAAAGAATTTAAATAAATAAATAAATAAATTAGTGAGCTCCGCGACGCGTCCGCTCTTACGAACGACAAACGAAGCTCGCTTTTAGCGGTTAATCTAAGTTCGAGTTAAGGTTTTGAAAGAGGTTGCTCTCCGAATGCTATTATCGAAATACCGGTTAATGGTCATAGCACAAATATTAACTCGGAAAGGGATCGTCACCGTATCGCCTTACCGTCAACCAGGCGTCAACCTAACGTAAACGCGTTACCAAGCGATCAGCAGCTCCGAGTCGACTCGGCTTACGCCTCGCCGGCCGCTGGGTGACGGCTAGGCAGGGTGCCTTGTGAATGACAGCATGTTCGCCATAGCAACGCAGGCAAGATCGTAAGATAGCGTACGGTGAGACGTAAGCGCGGGAACGGCAAGTCAACCCGCACCGTTCCGCGGTTCGTGAGCTTGTCCCGAGGCGAGGCGATTACGTTACTATTCCGATTAGTGTGCGTTGCAATAGGGAGTTTATTGAACTGCTAGAGTCGTTACGTTTACGAGTTGATTGATATGTGTGCTAGCTATGACCATAATACCGGTTTATTTCTGGTAAACTATTAACCGGTTCCAAGTTCTGATTTTAACAGTAAAATTAACAGTAAATTAGCGTTAGATTTGCTAGCCCTGGTTTTCCGTAGAAGAGGGGCGGTGGTCGGTGGTCACCTCTGGCGCGCGTGATGAGGCGGCGCTCCTCGGCGCGCTCCTGCGAGGCCGTGCTGAGCCGCACGCCCAGCGCGCCCGACACCAGCCGCCGCGCCAGCGCCGTGCACGTCTCCGGCCGCTGTCTGCAACACGCCACATTTATATTTATCTACGTGTACTAGTTGATACATAGCAAAGCTGTAGCAAACCGTATGTATTCGGTGATGAGTAACGGGTACGCCATTTCGAACCGAGTATCGAGTCGTTGCACCGGAATGCATATCGTTAATTGCGAGTAACGAGATGCATTCCGGTGTAACGACTTTCTTATTTTTTTAATATATTATTTAAAGCATTTGTCCAGTTCGAAATAAAGTTCAAAATACGGAAAAGTGCAAAAATGCACCTTACGCAGTTTGTAATGTTTTGTACAAATTACGAATGTTACAACGCCGCGAGACGTCATACTGTACGCGTACGCAATAAGACTCGATTCAGTGTAGAGCACCGAATCGTATCCGTGTAGAAGTAACGCGTAACGTATAGTACCGAGTACATACTTTGTTGTTTTAAAAAAATAACGATCACGACTGTAATCCCCAGGCTCAGTAGATATCTCCTCAAATCTCTAGTTACTCAAATCCTTTGAGGATATCTAGTCAGAGGCACGTCTAAACATGAGATGTGGCACATGCCCACATTTTGCATAATGATAAGTATTCTGTAAATAAAGAAATAAATAATATTAAACTATATTGCTGACCTGTAGGGCTGTAGAAACTCTGCGCTCTTCTTGGCTTTGTTCCTGGACTCCAGAGTGGCGGCGTGGAGAGGCCGACACTTAGCCAGGGTCCGCGGCGTCGATAGAACCTCATTAGCTGAAATTATTTAACCTTCAATTAGAGCACTGGTGGTGTAGTTCAAATCTGGTCGTGAACCAATAAGTTTTTCCATTCGAAAAATTTATGTGCGCAATGCCAGTGCTCTTAAACGGTGAAGGAAAACTTCGTGAGGAAACCGGCATACCCTAGAACCCGAAAACAATATAGAACTTTATTTATTTAAAACTAGTAGCTGTTTTTTTTAAAGGATGATTTTTAAAAATGAAACCTAGCGAGATCGATTTATCGCCCCCGAAACCCCCTGCATAAGTACAAAATTTCATGAAAATCGATGGAGTCGTTATACATATAAGTATTCAAAAATTGCTCGTTAAAAAAATTTAGAAAAAAGAGTCAATTGAAGGTTTTCACGTTAAATAATCAAAATGTATACATAACTTACTATACATTACACCTGTTAACATAAAAAACTAATAAAACTAATTCTTGCCAAAAGATTCTCCATTTAGCCACCGCCTAGCTGAGCTAACACTAGTAAAGAATAGGTCAAGGTCAAACCGCCTACACACTTTGTATAAAATAAACCTTGTTTTTAAAGTTAGTTAAAATAGTTATCTTTGTACTTTTTGACGTACGCGCAGATGCCACAATTCCGTCATCTATTCAGTGACCGCGCTAAAGCAAGTAGGTCTTATGAGTCATTGGCCAACTCTAATGACGGGGTTAAAATGATCGCGATGAAAAACTGAACCGAGATATCCAAGGGGTTAAGTCGGAGGCACGTCCAACCAATAACATACATATTTTGCAGTCACAAAAAAACATGTTCACGACTGTAATCCCCAGGATTGTTTGACATCACGTACTGATTGCTAAATAAATATAAAGATCCAAATAACTAGAATTCTGAGGCGGTTATCTACGGAGCTGGGGATTACAGTCGTGATTATGTTTGTTTTTGTTGTTTTATTAGATTGTACAACCAGGGCTTGGAAAACGGAAAACTTATCAAACCGGTATCGCTCTAAGTACCTACAACCGTTTCTTTTCGGTTACGTTCTACCGTAATCTCTATTAAAACGGTTAGTCAAGAACGATAAATCTAAAAGGGTTTCGCTCAATTGACCGGTTAGAACGAAACGATTTCGTTCTTTTCCATATTAGTGACCTCTGCGTCGCGCGAGCTTAACTAGAACTTAAATTAACCGGTTAAAGCGTTAATGGCGAAGTTCGAGTTAAGGTTTTGAAAGAGGTTGCGCTCCGAACGCTATTATCGAAATACCGTTTAATACCAGTTTATTTCTGGTAAATTATTAACCGGTTCCAAGCTCTGTGTACAACATTTGCTAATATAGAGTAAATACGGTTGTATATGAAATCTCGTGATCGCGAGGCGTCAATAACTGGCAGTGACGCAATGGCCGAGTAAGTGGTACAACATATGACTTGAGAAAACCGTCGTCAAAAAATGAATTCTTTTGGACTGGGGTTGAGAAACGAAAATAAAGATAATTATTACTGCTTCCGGGAATAGAACACGCACCTCGCGCAATTCAATCTACAGACGGGAGCAGTAAGAATTCGAAGAAATGTCAAAGAATCCAGTTCCCACGATCAATTATAGGAAGTCATGATATAGGAAAATCAAAGCTAATGAAAACCAATTAAAACGAGAATTGAAAAAAATAGAAAAGGCTTTCATCGAGTCACTTTTCCGGAGTATTTAAACCCGTTTCTCGTCGTATACCTAAATAACATATTCAATGCGGGATTATCAACTAGGAAGCACGATTCAGACGCTCGAACAAGTAACATTTAGTAGATATAGATAGGCAGGTTCCATTGGTGCCAAACCTACTTAATGTTCATGTAACAATTGGCATTACGTTTCCTAGAAAGATTGTAGTTTTAAAAAAAAAAGGAGATTATCAATAGAAAACCGAAAAACACATTATTTCAGCGAATAAATTAAGTTTTAAAGCAACTTATTTGATTTTATTATGTCTATTTTGAATTAAGTATGAACAAAAACCGTTTTGACGTCACGCCTATGTAAACATTGGATTGTGTCTATGCTAATTACATGCAATGACGTCATTCACTGTGATTGGTGTTTCAGTTAAGATGGCGGATTGCAGTGATCTGTTATAGTTACTGCGGATTACCGTATTTTATACTTACTTTAGTTTTATTAAAAATTTTATTATTCTAAATGTTTTTATTAAAACTGGATCAATTTTTAGATTCTGGCTGGCAACCTGTCACGTACGGATGGAATACTTACTGTGCAAAATGTGGGCAAATATCATGTTTGAACGTGCCTTTGACTACCCTCTTTAGATATCCTCAAAGAATTAAGTAACTAGAGATTATCTACAATAATGATGTTAGGTTTTATGTTTTGTTATTTATCAAATTGATTAATATTTAATCATCTGTGTCACCCTAAAACATATTCAAATCAAATTGCACATAAGGAAATGATCATTAAAAACTTTGGAAATGGCGTAATTAAAAAAATATTTGAATAAACGTACATATCTCGCACGCGCACGATGTTAGCCTACCAAACTAGACGCCCGAGTATTTCGCATTTTGTAATACATGTAACGTTATGTAGGTGGCGATGTTAACGGACTCAAGTTCAAGGGAGCAATGGAATGTGTCCTGAATAGAGATGGGCGCTTACCCGGTAAAAACCCGCAGTTCGGGTTTTTACCCATTTTTACCCATTTTTACCCACCCATTTCGAATTAATACCGGGTAAAAATTCAATGCTTCTTTTTCTTGAGGTTCAACTAATTATATATGCTTTAACTTGTTAGTTTTTATTCTTGTTTGTTTTTTGGGGCTAGATGGTGCTGTGTAAAAATGTTCGCCACTAGTTATTTATTATTTTAATTGTTTTTTTTTAGTGTTTCGATGTTCTCTGGTGTAAAATAATGTAATTATCAGTATAATTTGGTTGGATTATATTTATATAAGTATTATATTTATTGATTTCGTTATGCTGTGCAATTATGGTTTTTTAGATTTTTTATAATGACATAGAGCGTATACTTATATATTTTTAATCTTTCTGAAATAAATAACAAAAGCCTTTAAGTATGTAAAAACATAAAAACGACAGATTACAATATAAAGGCTTTTGTTATTTTTAGAACATATAAATAATAAAAAAATATAAGTGTATAACGTACATAATTATGTCTTATAAAAAAATACTCGGCTTATTTTGAGGTACGGTGTAAGTTTACATGACTGAAAAGATAATTAATGTGCTATTTACACAATATACACTCGCGGGCTTTAAACTGGAATCGCTTCATCAAGACAATATTTTACAATTTCTGGCCATTGAACTAGGGATTGTGGTATATCATTTTTTTAGCTATCAAAATCTTTGTCGTAGGACGTGCCTACATAGTATTGACCGACGACGGTTCACATTCTGGTTATGTCCGAGAACACAGGACTCGACTCCATCGCTCCATATAATCAAGTGATCGCGAGCAAACTGAAGCCGGACTTGTAGGTGGGCTGGAGACAATTTATTTCCCATGGCTGGCCTTTTTGGGGTCAAGTTCACTTTTTAGTGTTTTCGTCTGACTGTCCACTCGCTCACAGCTCTCCCTCTAACTTCTCTTAGCTGCTATTGGACGTCGACGCCGGTCAGGTGTCTTTTTCGGAGTGAAGTGGTGACAATAAATCGACCATCTCTTGGCGTATTGCCTAGCTATCGTCCAGGTTCTGGTCTCCGGACTAAGTTTCCGATCTCCCTGAATCTCTTGTGCACCTTGGAGGCACCGGACTGGCTTGGGTGAAGCTGTCGAGCGATACTACGCTGAGACAACCCTTGCTGAATTAGGCTGACGATTGGAGCGGCTTCTGTGGTTGTGGTTTCCATTTTTCTTAAGTTCAACTGTTCCCAGTAAAGTAAAACATTGGACTGATGACCAATTTTCATAAAAGCTCACTATTTATAGGATTTCAGGACTTCCAAACAGTTGGCGATTTGTTTGAAAAAATGATGTTTTTTTCTTTTTATGTTCCATGATACAAGGTGAATGCTTATTGGTTATGATATTCAAAGATTTTCCTCCTCCTTGCGTCGTGTTCCTCAATGCTGAGGGTCGTGACCTCCTTTCTGCATCACCTTCTCTTTAATAATTATCCTCCATCTGTTTCTGTCTTCGGCGGTGTGGAGGGCGTTGGTTGTAAACCGAAATATCAAGCGCGGTTCGGATCTGGACTGCGTCTACGAGGCCTTTTCCCGTCTACTTTGCCGATCACAAAGAGCTTTTCGAGGTTGTCACCGTCTTTTCTTGCAATGTGACCGAAATATTCGAGAACTCTGCGCAGACACTCAGTGGACAGTCGCGAGGAGATATTGAGTTCTCGCAATATAGAGACGTTAGTCCAAAATGCTGTCCAAGGGATACGGAGCATCCTTCTCCAACACCACATCTCAAAAGCGTCAAATGTTTGTTTTGTTTGTTTAATTGTCCACTGTTTCAAGGTCCAAATCGCCAGTGAGTTCTAACTTTCCAGATCTGTCTACCACCATGACTTTAGTTTTGGACCTGTTTATGCAAAGTCCCATCTCCTCGCTGATTCGCTCCACTCGGTTTAGAAGAGTAACCATCCCCGACTCATTTGCTGCAAAAATAGTAGTGTCATCAGCGTAGCGCAGGTTGGTGATTTTCACACCACCAACTGTGATACCTCCCTTTCAATTCTCGCAAGTCTGTCTCATTATGTACTCTCCATAGGCGTTGAACAGAATGGGCGATAAAATGCAAACTAGGCGTACTCCTTGGTGAAATTTAAAGGGTTTAGAAGTTACTTTATCAACTCTTACGACTCCCTGTCTTAAGTCATAAAAGGTGCGAAGTAGAGCGATAAGATGCATTGGTACTCCAAGTTCTTGTAGGACCTTCCATAAGCCCATAACCCCAGTTGACACAGTCGAAAGCTTTGCTGTAGTCGGCGAAACACATTATCACTGGCGTATCAAACTCGAATGCCTTCTCAACGATCTGCCTGACACTGAGAATCTGCTCCCGAGTGCCCTTGCCCCTCACGAAACCGGCTTGCTCCTGAAGGATTTGCCAATCCAGGTAGTAGCGGATGCGATTGTTAGGAATATGGAGCAAGATTTTGCTGGCGTGTGAGATGAGGGTCAAGGTTCGATAATTACCGCAGCTCTTAGTTGACCCTTTCTTGTGCAGCGGTAGAATTACGGATTCCGTCCAGACTCGTGGCCAATTACCGTTTTGCCAGATAAATGTGAGCAGATATTTTGTAGTGTCGACATACCCAAGTCACCCATAGCTTTAAGCACCTCTGCTGTTATTTGGTCGCTTCCTGACGCCTTCTTCTTCTTGAGAGACTGTAGAGCAGTAGCTATTTCGGAACGAAGAATCATGGGTTCCAGTTCTAGCTCCTTCCAGTTCGGGTCACTTCCGGGCGTTAAAAAGGGATCAGTATATAACTGCTCACAGTAGGCACGCCATCTCTCGGCAAGAATTTAATAGCTAATAAAATATTCTTTCAAATGACATACCACAATCCCTAGTTCATTGGACAGAAATTGTACAAAATTGTCTTGATGAAGCGATTCCAGTTTAAAGCCCGCGAGTGTATGTTTTCGAAATGATTTTTGTGTTGGTTTTATTTGATAAAAACTTCTTTTTAACTCATGGTTTAGGTTTTCCTATATAATATTAAGGCTTCCCTACTTACTACGTATTTTTAAAAGTAATTAGGTTTTTTTATTTTCATTGAAAAATGTACGTTGAATTTTTACCCGGCATAAATAAAAAATACCCGGTATAAATGGGTATTTTTTAATTTATACCTATTTTACCCTTTCTTTCCTATTTAACCCACCCGAATTTTTACCCACCCGCCCATCTCTAGTCCTGAATGAATAAACAGTGTTCGAAAGTGGCACGCAGAACGAAACAGTAGGTCTACCATGGGTCGTCACATTTAGATCGGCTGACGTTACTACAGTAGTAATAGTACGTTACTATGACATCTGTCCAAATTGTCACTCATGGTACCAAATTCTAAGCAAATTAATGAGCGCAAACTACAGTCGCTGTAGTACGCTGTGACGTAGGATAGTTAGCTACGTGATGTTTTAGTACCCAACTATCCGCTAGAGGCGCTGTACCAAGTTTTCATATATTTTTTTAACTACAGTCGCTAGCGAGTGTAGATTGTGAAAACTCATGGTAGACCTACAGAACGAAACTGAAAGTGTAGTCCAAGGCCATAGTGCTGCAGGTGATGTAGTGATAAAATTAGTCATTTCTAGCTTGGTGGTATCTTGAAAAACAAAACCAAATCTATCCCACGGGAACCGTACATTTTTCCGGGATAAAAAGTAGCCTATCTGTTATTCCAGGCTATAATCTATATCTGTGCCAAATTTCATTCAGATCCGTTGAGTCGTTTCAGCGTGAAAGAGTAACAAACATACATCCAGATATCCATACATTCTTACAAAGTTTCGCGTTTTAAATATGAGTAGGATTATTATATCCACTTACTGGAATATTTATGTAAGTACTGGCTTTTGATCAAAGCTTGGATAGGTACCCAAGACCAAAATTAAAGTACCAATAGTCATGCTATTATCCTACTAATATTATAAACGCGAAAGTTTGTAATAATGGATGTATGGATGTATGTTTGTTACTCTTTCACGCTGAAACGGCTAAACAGATCTGGATGGACTGTGTGAAAGATGAAAAGAGACAGGGTAAGAAAGGTGTGAATACTGAAATTTCGGATGATAGAGGGAAATAGAAACCGGGAAAAGTCAGAAAGATGATGACCAGATAGGAATTTTACAAGTAAATTTTGTGAAAAAATAAATTGAACGAAATTTTAGGAGAATTTTACTACGAGAAAAGATTTGTTTGTTTGAATTAAATAGGTTCCGAAACTACTGAACTGATTTGAAAAATTCTTTCACCAATTTTTAGAATGAACTGTCGGAATGAACAAAGGATATATTTTATGTAGGTACCTCGCGGGTGAAGCTAGGGCGGAGGCTAGTATCTGATAAATATTGGTTTACTAGACATAGAATGAACAAGCTTTGCAAGATGCAATTGCCAAAGAAAAGATTGCACTTCATGGTAGATTCAAACCTCGCTTCTCGGGCCATTGCGTAAAATTACGAAGCCTGATGCCATTGTTCTGTGCAAAGAATAGTAGTTGCAAAAGTTACTTAGGTCAGATTTGACCAACTTCTGGTCTAAACTATTCTCGGAATAATGTCAAATGCAAATAAAATGTCAATTTACTCTTCGATAACTACGATTTATTCTTAGGATAGTGAGTAAACTAGTTTGGTCCAATAATATAAATATAATATCGGTAAACATTTCATAATAATTATGAATGCATGAAATTATAATTGAACGCGCATTATAATTTAGTCCTAAAGATGGGCGTAGAATGAACTTTCAGGATGAACATTATTATAAGTAGTAACTCGCGGGCGAAGCCGCGGACGATCACATTATTATTAGTATTATATTATACCTTTAAACGAGCAATTCTTGTATATATATATATAATTGGAATCTCGGAAACGGCTCCAGCGATTTTCATGAAATTTTGTATGCAGAGGGTTTCGGGGGCGATAAATCGATCTAGCTAGGTTTCATTTTTAGAAAACGTCGTTTACCCCAAAAAAACGAGCAAAGCTCGGTCACCCAGGTACTTAGTATTAAACGGGTATTTATCGCGTTTTAATTACTATTACAAAATTCTTGAATAATTTAATTATGTCAAACCAAAATTATTCAATAATACCAGAAAAACGGAAGACTTGGCGAGCTATTGGTCACTGACCGCAAACAAACACTTTGAATGCAAATGTCAGTGAATTTGCCGTTTTTGCTTGTTCATACATAACACAACTGAATAACAAACGTATGAATGGTAATTTAGACTGGGTCATTTCAGATAGGTATTTTAAGAAAAGCTTTGGCATATATTTTTAAAGGTTGTACTTAAACAGTTAGTACCTGTCTAAGGGCTGGTTTAACCATGGTCTATTAATTAAACTAAAGCTTGTTAGCCCTTTAATCACCTGATAAAGTTGTTTTGTGTTCCAACTTACTTCCGCCATGTTTTGACAAAGGATTATCTTCCGTAAAATTATTGTCAATATTGATGCATTAAGTAATGATTTGTTAACAAAAAATTGACTTATGTATTTATCGGTAGTCAACTACTTATTGTTTACCTTACTTAATTTTTTCGGATTAATGTGGAAAAAGGGTTGAAGTGCGTCTCAAAGACACCTTTCGTGAATTTTAGCTAGTCCGGCGAAACAACCTAATCAATCACCAATACTGACTACAATGTTCTATACTTTCCGTGTATTTAGTATGAAGTAATACGATCACATACATACTAATTTTTGAATTGCATGGAAAACGGTAGTTACTATTTAAAATAGTGTAGAAAAAACACTTCAAACTTTATGTTTAAAAACGTGAGACACCCATTTCCTCGTAAACGTTCGACATGCGATATTCCGTGAGTTTAATATTTATAGGAAATAGACGATATGAATAATGAGCAAATCTATATAAAAAAATGAATCCCTACTTCCCTTGGTCACGGCATCACGCGTAAACGGTTGGACCAATTTCGCTAATACTTTTTTTGTTATTTTAAGGAATTTTGAAAGAAAAAAAAAAACAATATTCATTGAGATTATGACGTTAGACATTAAGATAGGACAACGTCTGTCATAGACACTAAGACAGGACAACGTCTGTCGGGTCAGCTAGTAACATGAAAATTATAAATAAAACAAAAAAATGATAATAATATGCGAAAATACATCGTATACCTCCCACCCATCACTACAAATCGTTATTATGATGTACTTATGCAGAAATGGAAACAATTTTAATTCTTTTTTTCTATTCCCACGAACGGCAAATGTTTTTTTTGACTTGTGCAGAAATGTGAATAAAAAAGTGTGAAAAAGAAAATTGTGACGTTCGTGGGAATATTATAACCACGTTCATACCACGTTGTCTTTCAAAGGGCATCTTTTTAAAACGATCGTTGACAGAACTGCAAAAATAACATAAAACCGCACCGCGAAAGAGTTTCATAAGGCATTACTAATTCAAAATATTTCATGGCATCAATAAACCGGGCGTACTAATCGGAGTTACGGCATTGTAACAACTTTGTTACGCTTGCGTCACTTACGATAACAAGCCGATAATGGCAATAGTTTTAAGCAGATTAATATTTTTAGCACACAATAAACTTTTTTTAATTTGTAAACAATCATTGACGTATTGTAATAAATGAGACAGCGGATATAAATAATGACGTTATTTATTTCACATGTATGATTTATTGGTGCGGGTTATTTTACGGAACTTTATTTCGTTTCGTTTCCTTCTATACGTTTACCTACAGCACTCCTAGCGGAAACAAATCAGCAGTAAATGTATGTATGGAACGAAACGAAATAAAATACCGTAAACTATCGAAACCTGTACTAAGTCTACTTCTATTATGTTTGCTTTTTTTGTTACTAGATTCGATTTTGTTAACATATCCAAGTAAAAGCCTCTTCCCTACATAGCTACCCGTAACTTTTATGAAATGTAGGTACAAAAAAATTATGTTTGATGACCTTTGCTGTATGTATGATTTTGACTACCATAAAGTAAGTAGAATAAATTTGAAAATAGTCATGTCAATAAAGTCTTTAACCATAGGAAGACATGGGTGTCTGTCAATGAGGCATAGCATAGCAAATTATGCACCATAGTCGATCAATTAATGAAAATAATGAGCCGCTACAACCACTTGTTTACCAAATAGCAAGTATATTACGCTTTCCTTATGCAATGTTACATGAAATTGAAAGTGTATTGAGTTCATTAGTGCCACAGAGTGTCCGCTATCAACAATGTATTCGACTCAATATTCGTGTAAAGCCAACTCTAAGTCATATTTTGACAATCATTTGCATGATAGAACGAGACATTGCTTTTGGCAAATGATCTTGTAAAATAAAATTACATTGACAATGTATATTGCGATGTGGACAAGATAAAATAATCAATATTCTACGAAATTTTAGCTAGTTCAGCAAAACAAGAGAATCGCCACTAACCAATATTTTATTTTACGGTTTATCTATATCTATATAAGAGCTTAACCTGACTGACTGACTGACTGACTGACTGACTGACTGACTGACTGATTTATCATCGCCCAGCCGAAACCGCTGAAGCTAGAAAGCTGAAATTTGGAAGGTGGGTTCCTTTTATAACAAAACCACCCACTAAGACGGGATTTTTGAAAATTCCACCTCTAAGGGGGTGAAAACGTTAGTATGAAACTTTTTAACGCGTGGAGTGATTTTCATGAAACTTTGTTTGTGCTCTGTAAATGCAAAATGAATGGACACGTGTTTCAGGATTTTTCAATATAACCATCAAAAAGGGGTCAAATGTGGGGTCAATTTTTGTATGGGAACTTTTTAACGGGTAATGCGATTGTTCTGAAACTTTGTTTGTGTACTGTAAATGCAAAATAAATGAACACGTGTTTCAGGATTTTTCAATATAACCTTCAAAAAGGGGTCAAATGTGTGGTCAATGTTTGTACGTGAACTTTTTAACGGGTGGTGCGATTGGCTTGAAACTTTGTTTGTGTACTGTAAATGCAAAATGAATGAACACATGTTTCAGGATTTTTCAAAATAACCTTCAAAAAGGGGTCAAATGTGGGGTCAATGTTTGTATGTGAACTTTTTAACGGGTGGAGCGATTGGTCTGAAACTTTGTTTATGTACTGTAAATACAAAATGAACGGACATGTGTTTCAGGATATTTCAATATAACCTTCAAAAAGGGGTCAAATGTGGGGTCAATGTTTGTATGGGATCTTTTTAACCTGGTGCGATTGGTCTGAAACTTTGTTTCGTGTTTCAGGATTTTTCAATATAACCTTAAAACAAGAGGGTCAAATGGTCAATGGGGGGTCAATGTTTGTATAGGAACTTTTCAACGGGTGGTGCGATTGGCCTGAAACTTAATTTCGCGTTTTAGGATTTTTCAATATAACTCTAAAAAGGGGGTCAAAAGGGGGGGGTCAATGTTTGTATGGGATTTTTTAACGGGTGGTGCGATTGGTCTGAAACTTAATTTCATGTTAAAGGATTTTTCAATATAACTCCAAAAAAGGGGGTCAATGTTTGTATGGGAATTTTTTAACGGGTGGTGCGATTGGCCTGAAACTTTGTTTTCTGTTTCAGGATTTTTCAATATAACTGTAAAAAAGGGGTCAATGTTTGTATGGGATTTTTTGACGGGTGGTGCGATTGGTCTGAAACTTTGTGTACTGTAAATACAAAATGAATGAACAAAGTGTTTCAGGATTTTTCAATATGACCTTCAAAAAGGGGTCAAATGTGGAGTCAATGTTTTTATGGGTACTTACTTTTTAAAGGGTGGTGTGATTGGTCTTAGTTTTGATTTGGATACTTTAAATGCAAAATAAATGGAAACGTATTCCTGGATATTTCAAAATAGCCCTCTAAAATGGGTAAAATTGGATGTCAAAGTTATTTATGGGATTTTTTTATTAGTGTGGTTTGTTTGAAACTCAGTTTAGATACCTACTTTAAGTGAACGAAGTCGCGGGCGGGACAGCTAGTAGTTGATAAAATTCAAAATATATGATTATTCAATAAAATCACAGGGATCATTTTGAATCGTCTTAAATGGTAAATGAGTCTATCTAGGTGTCAATTCCATGTCCTACATATTTAATTATTAGGTAATTTTATATGATATAGCCTACATCGACATTTTACATCTGTGGTAACATCGGGAAAAACATTTAAAATAGCAGAGTCAAAAAGAAAACAGAATTTACGAGCCTTCTATTTACCGATCGAAGTAAAAACTTGTGGACGCAGACGGAGATATCAGAGAGAAAAAGGGGCCGTACATGATAAGTTTAAAAGACGAGATAAAATCAAGCAACTCACCAATTTTAGCGCTGCTGAAGACAATCAACGCGTGCGTATCATCCACCCACTTGATCTCGAACCCCGTCTCCTTGTACTCACTGAACAATGAGAGCAGATCGTTTGTCTTAAACTCATTGGGAAAGTCGTACACTTCAACAACATGAGCGAACGTCTCATCATACGGACCACTGAATAGTTGCTGACCGCGGGTTTGGTACTGATCGTAATTATTCTTAGCTTTACTTATGTGCACTTTTCCTACAGTTGACGTCAATTCTTCGAGCAACGACGGGTCTAAACACTCTCCACTATCATCGAACACCGCATCCCAGTCATTTTCTTCGCGTTTGAGGGAAACCTTGGCTTCTAGTTTCGGCTTACTGATCTTCGTCACTGGTTCTAATTCGATTTCATCAAGATGCGGTTCATTATTCTCCACTAAATCCTTATTCGTCTCCACAGGATCGGATATGACTAGTACATCTGAATGGAAGCTCTGCTTTATAAGTCTCTTGCTACTCCTATTGATGTTTAGAGATGCTCGTTTCAACTCATTCTTCTCAAAGTCTTCATCCTTACTATATATATATTCATTATCGATAATATTGCTTTGATTCGATTCGTTCACGGCCATGTTATCTTCGGACTCATTTGTCCTCCAATCGCCACGTTCCAATGCGTAATCTCGATTGGTGTCAGCGTATTCACTATAATAATTCGGCGTGTAGAATCCTAGCTGTCCGTTTGCGAAATAATCTCCTATATAAAAACTTTCAGCTTCAACTTCGTTATAACTATTATCAATATTATCACTAAACGATATTGCACTATCACTAATTGGCACTTGGAAGCCAGAAGGCACAGATTCGTTTGTATCGCTCGATGTCGTTTTGTCTTCTATGCTGGGCGCCGTGTGAGATCTTTGATTCCTGAGGTGTGGGGGTGTGTAGACGTTGCAGAAGGTTTTGTCTATGGATTTTCTGGGCGTGCTGTGGGCGGATTTGTCTTTCGACAGGGGGGACTTGGGACACTTTGTTGCCTCAGTGCTTTGGTTCGTTCGTTTGCTTGTGTCCGTTTTGATTTCTTCCGTGGAATTGGTGTCTCCTCCACGCAGCGCCCTGGGCACGTAGACGGCTCGATCAGGACGACGAGGTTTCGCAGAACTGGTTCTGTTGACAAAATTAAAAATGATTGTACATTCTTCGTCTATGCGCAACACACGAGTGACACACTATTACTACTGTATTATAGCTTATTGCAAACGATCAGATAATGCCGGTTTGGTCATACAAGTAGGTGGTAACATTTTGAAACAATTGTGAAGTACTGTTACCAACGTCTTGCAAAATTACCGCCAACAACAAACGTCTACGGGACTTTTAGTTGGCGACATGTCACTGTGTCGCCAACTAGATATATATCTCAAAACTTAAATTATCGTCGAATCTTTACAATTTTATAAAGTTATATCAGAAATCAGGAAGTGAATCCCATGATTCACTTCCTGATTTCTGCCCATGCATTATGATTAACAAACATACTTTTGGTGTTTTTAATTTAATTGACAAATAAATCAATGTCGAAAACTAACCTAAAATTATTAATGATTTAATCATCTATCACATAATAACAGTGATCTGTTATAGTTACTAT
The DNA here is from genome assembly GCA_963675405.1 of Cosmorhoe ocellata. NCBI lineage: Eukaryota > Metazoa > Arthropoda > Insecta > Lepidoptera > Geometridae > Cosmorhoe > Cosmorhoe ocellata. The sequence goes on along the minus strand of OY776264.1, from coordinate 2,312,258 downwards.
ATTTTCTCTATGCATAATAATGACAACGTAGTACAACAGTACAAATTGTTCAAGATTAAGTCGAAAAATATAAGCTTTTGGATAATTCAATGGCGAAAACTACCCTAAAAATGCTTATTGCCATTCACAATAATGACAGCGCAGTGCAATAGAACCAAATATCAAAATAACGTGATAAAAGAGTCACGTAACAGCCAAGCGGGGCAAGGCCACGCAGTTACCGCCGGCCGGTGGATGGCACACTTTCGACCATTTCGGCCACGACCCGAGACCAGTTTGTGTAATTGCCGATGATAGTCACCAGTACCAATTTGGTAATCATTTTGTAACATCCAGAGACCATTACTAGATGCGTTTGTGGTTGTGGCAACATCAATTCATCAATTACATTTGATTTTGTAAATGTGTTTGGTGTCATCTATGAACCACTTAATTTTTCTTCTTGTTAAATTTCTTGTCTTCTTTCGAAGAAGTGTGGTGAAATGATTAAAGTGTACCTCAGAGGCTCCTATGATAAATACCACTCAAATTACGGGTTCGATCTACCATTAACATTTGTGTTGTGTTTTTTAAGTTAATAAAACTATGCGACACACATCTTCATAACGCTTCAATGTTTTCAAAATATTAAAAACCAGTTTAATATTTTGCTTTTTTGTTACGATTTGATGTAACTTTGTATATGACGGCATCGATTTCAAGATTTATAGATTCCGTTTCAACAACAAAATGCGATTCAATAACAAACAACGCAAGAATTGTGTGTACCAATCGATATAATGAAGGTAATGCAAGCAGATGTTCGATTACGAATATCGATAAAACTATATTTCCAAAGGCTATGAGGTCGACAAGTGTGTTAATTGGCATTTGCAGCAGGCAGAAGGTCAGTATGATTGAACCTATAATTATCACACACCTTTTCATAGCGTATCTTGAACTCTTTGACCAGTGAAGGGGCAAATATCTATTTGAGTGCAAAGTATGAACTTTAAAATACAAATTGCTTTGACGATTTATGAGATGATGTTGCAAAAAATAGGCCGCCATACTAATGGCGCGGTAGACATTATCTTTAGCTATTTTAAGATGATCTATGGCCTTTAACAATTTTGTCAGTGTTATGTTTTTTTTTATTACGTTATGTCAACGTCAGTGTCCAAAGAGGTCAACAATTTTAAAGCAAGTGTTAGGTTGTTATGCTAATCCTGGCCACTTATGAGAAAGTACTCGTTTCTAGGGTTTACTGGTTTCCTAATGCCGGCTTTTGATAGTTTACGAAACTTCGAAGAACTAAAATCGGCAGTACGGTATACTAGTTCCCTGTTTTTCTTAATCGTTTTCGAGCAGAGGCATTGCTGCGTATATAATGAGAAAATCCATCAACCAAATTAGAACAAATAACCTTAGGATAACCTTAGAAGACTACTTGTGGTGAAGATAATTGTGGCGTTACCATGATTATAACACCATCAGTGGTATTTGTACGTTTAAAAAAGATTTCTAAATAAAATCTATTAGAAATTGTTACAAGTAATCTGAAGTTAGATAGGACTTTTGTTATCTTGAAATATCACGACATGACGACAAGTGTTTTGATAAGATCGTACGTGATTGAATGTTTTATTTTTATTTTCTATATAAAATAGAATACAGAATGCAGATAAGTTATTTGACATATTGCTCAAACAATGAGTATTTTGAGAACAAATATTAATGCACGTTTGTGTCACCTGTATCAATAAACAAAGGAAAATATACAATTTAAATACAATTACAATTACAAATTAAATAGAATCAAGGACACTCTTTGTTTACAGTTAAATAAGTGAACAATGTTACTCACTCTGAATCACTTTCAATCCTTTTCAAGGGCACCATGCGGTTGTTACACTCAATAGACGATAAACACAATCACACTTTTATTTTACAATCACGCGATAAGGGCGCAGTGAAGGCGTCAGTACGCCTCGCCGTACAAACAACAAATGATGTAGGAAGTGTTTTGGCACCAACCTGATCTTTTCCTGAGGCTGCGCTCGGCGCTGCGCTTGCGCCGTCTTGCAACCTCCCACCGCCGCGCCTGCGAAACAGTGTTACATAAAGTCACCATGTTTTTGTTGCATATAAGGATTTAGATGCACTTCTTCTTCTTATAATTCGAAGGTATGTGTCATAGGTTAGTATTCTAATAAGCGGCGATGGGCTTGCAACCTGTCACGTACGCAATACTAACTACTTTGCTAAATGTGGGCATGTATCAAATTTCATGTTTGCCTCTGACTACCCTCTTTAGATATCCCCAAAAGATCTAAGTAACTAAAAATCTGAGGAGATATTATCTACCGAGCCTGGGGATTACAGTCATGATCATATTTTTTTTCTTCTTCTTATTGTGGCACTAGTTTTTTTAAACCAGTGTGGTGAAAGGATTAAAGGCACAGAGGCTTTAATAGATGTACTTATATTTCAGTTTGTGGAGATCAGTTTTAGGACTGGAATTGCATTATTTGCTTCAATAACTAATTCTAGGCATGTGGGAAACGGTATAGCCAGCCTATGACAGTTCTTGTAATTCTTTATTGTATACAGTAAAATATTCACAAGCAAGACATAGAAATACATGTACAAAGGCGAGGTTAACCCTAACAAACTTTTCTACCAGAAAACCTTAGAGACCTTAGAGTTGATCACCAAAAGCTTTATAAAGCTTTGGACATCATGTTACTCTTTATTCTTAGTATTAAAAGGGTATTTATCGCGTTATTATTTTACCTATTTTTTCCCGACGTTTCGACGCGATAAAATACCCGTAGTAATAATGTGTTCAGATCGCGTAAGTTTAAAAACATATATCTTTCAGTTGAGTTTTCATTTTTTTAAATAATTAGGTACTAGTTTTTCATAATAGTTATGTTTTAGCACTTAAAAAGAGCTTCTACTCATCATACATAATCAATAAATGTAAGCTCAAAACACTACAATTTCTCATAAACTGACAAAACAATAGAATCTGTTATGAAAACATTCTCCACTTAACTTGTTAACCGAATTACATCATTCAGCTTAAAATGCTCACGTAATGAAAATGGGTGCAGCAAAAATGAAATACCGATAAGGTTAGAGACAAACAAACATTTACGAGTATAATGACATACTCGTATTATATACATATACTGGCCTCACAGCTCAGTTGGTTAAATTCAATTAAAAAATAATTTATTCAATGGCAAAAATGGCATTTGGACGAAAAGCAGCTTTGACTAAAAGGTATTTGACAAAACGCACCTTTTGGGAAAATGGTATTTTGACGAAAAGCAGTTTTGACGAAACGCATAAAACTCAAAATCACACAGGATAACTTTGACACGCCTTATATGCTAGGTGAATCTATGTGCCAATTCCAACCTAACCCAAGTACGAGAACAGACAAGAAACTCGTCTTGGTCTTAGAGCTTTTTTGTATGATTTTTCTTACAAAAAAATATGATCAAGATAATAATAACATAAAAAAAATAGACAGCGTTTTTGCAAACTGGTTAGCTGTTGTGGGTTCGATCCCCAGCCAGGATAAACATTTGTGTGATGCACTTAGAAATTTGTTCTCTGTCTGGGTGTTATTATGTATTCTATGTATGTATGTATTCACAAAAGTATATAATTCATCTATCAGCTATCTGGCTACCATAGTACAAGCTTTGCTTAGTTTGGTATTAAATAGCGTTGTGTGAACTGTCAACCAATATATTTCTTATTTTCCTTACTAATATTATAAATGCGAAAGTACCTAACTCTGTATGTGCGTTACGCGATCACGCCCAAACTACTGGACCGATTTAAATTAAATTTGGTATAGAGATAGTCTAGAGCTTGAGAAAGGCTACATTTTTAAAAAAAGCAAAAAAGAAATGGACAAAGGCGACATTTATTATTAGCGAGACTGTCCTAGAAAAACATAAATGACACACACCTTAGTTTTACAGCGTTGGTTTTTTTAATTGTTTTTTTTTTGTCCGACGAAATTAGGCAGATATGCGGGACCTAGTGTTACGAGCACATCAGTCAGTGCCTAATTAGAATGTTTCCCATGCTAGTAATGGTATAGGCTCTAGCACCATGGTTTTGTAAGGCCATTGTATTAGATGGATTATAACTGCTTTGTACCTAGAGTACTTGTCACAACTGGTTACTCCATAGCCTTTCAAGCTTTGAAAGGAGTATAGAAGTTAGGCAATAGCGTTCTGTAGAGTCAACATACTACTGTAGATTATGAATAGTACATAGTCCTACTGGGGACCCTTCTACTCAACGGTTACGTTATTGTTCTATTCACAAATATTCTCAACAAAAAAATTTGGATATTTCGTAAATATTAGTTCATTTAAAATGAACGCGAGACGCGGAAAATCTATGGAATCTACCACCCACAGCTTCACCCGCGTGGTACCTTAAAAAACATAAACAGATCTATCCCACGGGAACCCACGGGGATTCCAGACTAAAATCTATCTCTGTGCCGAATTTCATAAAAATCCATTGAGTAGGTTTTACGTGAAAGAGCAACAAACATACATCCATACATTCTTACTAACTTTTGCGTTTATAATCATTAGTAGGATAACGTAAATTGTAGCTTATTTTAAAACTGTAATTTCAAATGTCAACTCAAAAAAATGGTTGACCAAAAATTAACCAGTGAAGTGATACAATCATCATACAAAAAAGCGCTAGGACCGAGACGAGTTTCTCGTCTGTTCTTCTCGTACTTGGGTTAGGCTGGGGTTGGCACATAGATTCACCGCATGTAAGACGTTTCAAAGCGGTCCTTGTGATTTTATTCTCTCTCTCTCTCTTCCCGACTATTCATCCCACATGGTGGTGGGGTCAGCCTTCCTAACACTCTTTTTCCACTTCGCCCTATCCATGACGTCATTATGGGAAACGTTGCATGCCTTCATATCTCGTTCCAACACATTTTATTGAATATTTTTATTTTCTTTCTTTCTTTCATACCAAAGAGAAGTTTGGCTACCTTAGTGATGCCAACTTGCAGTCTTGTCTTCCTGTTTACATTACAAGAGTCCGTGCTTGGCGAACTCATCTTAAACTGGCTATTCTGGTTTTGCTTTTTAATGTTGTTGTAAATCTATTGGATAGATCATTTATGATAACTGGAATTTATTAATGGTATAAAACTACAGATTACGCGCATTAGTATGCGTATTGTTAGACGTTGAAATAATATTGTCTAATTTTTTTTAAATATTTTTATTTTATACATTTTTCTATTTGTAATATTTATTATTAGTGTACGACAGGATTCGATCACACGATCGGATCGGAAGTACTCACTATCCAGAGGGTTTAGCACGGGTTTTGATAGTTTACTTTATATCCTTTCGTTTCTTTCCATACATTTAACTGCAGCGCACCTTAGCGGAAACTTTAAAGTACTAAAGCTCTACAGAGTCCAATTATTTGAAAAATCCTTAGTCCCAAAGCGCTACAGTGTCCAATAACTTGAAAAAATCTTTAATCCTAAAACTGTACAGTGTCCAATAACTTGCAAAAATCCTTAATCCTAAAACTCTACAGTGTCCAATAATTTAGAGAAATTCTTAATCCTAAAACTCTACAACAGAGTCCAATAACTTGGAAAATCCTTAGTCCTAAAACTCTACAGAGTCCGATAACTTGGAAAATCCTTAGTCCTAAAAATCTAGTGCCCAATAACTTAAAAATCCTTAGTCCTAAAGCTCTACAGAGTCCAATAACTTAGAAAATCCTTAATCCCTAACTCTACAGAGTCCAATAACTCGGAAAACCCTAAGTGCAAGCTCAAAGCTCCAGTAAGTAGAATGTTAACCGCGCCACTTTCACTGGTGCTCCACATTTCGCGGCCCCGGCGGCCGACCGCGTTGTCGGCTTGCATCAGCGTTATGTCATTGGAATTTTACGGCGTTACTTTTGTTATGATGCCTCGAAGGACGTCTATTGACCTGGCGTCTCACCACAAGCTCTTAAAACCATCATGTTTCAGAAACGTCAAAATGGGTCACTTATTTTTTAGGTACCGCTTTTTTCTATACCTAACTGTTAACGCCGTAGATCTACCGCAACTTTGCTTAAGTAATACTTTATCTTTAGATACCAATGTATACTCATTCTAAGTGGACTAGTTTGTTCTTTTTTGAGTATAAAAATAAAGATCTTTAAACCGAAACGTCAAAATTCAAGCTTGAAGTAAAAATTTGTAAAGAATCCCCCAGGCTCGGTAGATATCTCCTCAGACCTCTAGTTACTTAGGTCATTGAGGGTATCTAAAGAGGGTAGTCACGTCCAAACATGATATTTGGCACATGCTCGCATTTTGCACAGTAGTTAGTAAACGATAGTGAACGCATATAAACATAGAAGCATTTCTTCATGTTATACGCGACACATGACACCAAATTTAACACATCTCTTTCGTGGATTTGCCAAAAAATAATTAAGGTTGACTTTATTCCCTCGAAGTTTGGGTTTCAATTGCCTTGTAACATGTCACAAGCTTCTGTAAATTTTTGAAATAACTCTTTGGCAAAACTCACAAGCCACGCCCACCAAGGCTCTATTTCTGTAGGGTATTTTTTAGCTCAAAGCTTTTAAAGAGCGCTGGTGGTGTAGTGGTAGCACCCCTGCCTCACGATCCGAAGGTCGTGGGTTCAAACCTGGTCGTGCACCAATGAGTTTTTCCATTCGAAAATTTTATGTGCGCAATGCCAGTGATCTTAAACGGTGAAGGAAAACATCGTGAGGAAACCGGCATACCCTAGAACCAAAAATTCGAAGGTATGTGTCATAGGTTAGTATTCTAATAAGCGGCAATGGGCTTGCAACCTGTCACGTACGGAATACTAACTACTTTGCAAAATGTGGGCATGTACCAAATGTCATGTTTGGACTTGCCTCTGACTACCCTTTTTAGATATCCTCAAAGATCTAAGTAACTAAAAATCTGGGAAGAAATCTACCGAGCCTGGGGATTACAGTCGTGATCATATTTTTTATTTTTTTTTATTTTTTAGCTCAAGAATCCATGTTTATATGCGCTCACTATACATGGATTACGGTCGCGCAAATCTCAAACACAGCATTGAACAGGCTATGTGGAGCTACAGACGTGGTTACATCACTGCAGGTACCTAATCGGTGCATGTAGCGTAGATGCAATAATGTACATGCGAGCGCCCGGTACTGAATGGGAAAGTTGATTTGTGAGGTTGCAAGGCCCTGATATGGAACACGGTATGAAGGAAGTTTTTAACAAATCGAACATTAAAATAAACTTGTTACTGAGTTGACAACTTCTATCGTGTCAAATCCTATCCTACTAAATTATAAACGCGAAAGTTTGTTAGAATGTATGGATGTATGTTTGTTACTCTTTCACGTTGAAACGGCTGAACGGATCTGGATAAAAATTGGCACAGATATATGTAGATTGTAGTCTGGAATACTTCACAATTTACATAGGCTACTTTTTATCCCGGAAAATGTACGGTTTCCGTGGGATAGATTTCTTTTTGTTTTAAATGTGTTTTCAAGGAGCAGGCGAACTAGGCGGGCGAAGCCGTAGGCAGAAGCTAGTTCAAAATAAATGTTTTTGTCACTTTCTGGGATCTTACCACCAGCTCTTCCAAACAATCATGTTTTAGTATTTCTTTTAAGTTAAATTTGTTAACTCTATTATATTAATGATGATGATGCCCAAATAATCTAACACCACTATTTATTCAGACAGCTAAAGGCCTATATGTATTATGATTTTTAAGCAATTTATAATGTAAACTATTCTTTTTTTGAATTAAATTTTATCCTTATTAGGTAGGTTTGTTACTCGCCCATGATTATATTTTTTTGCATGCAGTCTTCACCTATAATTATACTGGCACTTGACATGTTTTTTTAAGGTATATCTAAGCTAGTTTTGGTGTACACTATGTTGGTGATCAATAAATAAATAAAATAAATAAATAAAAAATAAATGATGTTTCATATTGTGATTTTGAAGGTAAAGGACATAAATATTTCAGATCTCATAGCTAATAATAAGTAATAGAGTAATAGAGAGCTAATAATAAGTTTCACGTTTACCCCACGTAAACGAGAAAAGGACTCTATTACAAGTTGTGGAGAACAGAAGATGACAGATGATTGGCATCTTATACGACATGAAATTTCATCAAAAACATTATAGAAGGAAACGTGGAAGGAAAGAGAGGAAGAGGAAGACCGAGGATAAGCTATACAAGCAGAGTGAAAGAGAAGGTTGCTGTCTAAGTGGAGAAAGATTCATCAGTTATGCCGACAAGAGTCAAACTCTTAAGGTCGATTCACACATAACAGTGAAGTCACAGTTCCGACACAGTACCGGCACAGTGCGAAATATTCTTTCATACATTCTCTATGAACGCACCCCCACTTGTCAGTGTCAGTGACGACACAGTGCCCTTAGAGAATGTATGAAAGAATATTTCGCACTGTGCCGGTACTGTGTCGGAACTGTGACGTCACTGATATGTGTGAATCGACCTTTAAGGTGGGTACTGACCAACGTTACGAGGTGTATTGTAACATTCGCATCGAGCGTGTTACGCATCGAGCATGTTACGCTGTGTTCTAAAATCGGCGAAACATGCTCGTCAAAACTCTGTGCTCCGTTTTCGCCTGAACCGACTGAACCGCGTAACAGTCAAAGGATTCGCCAAAAAACCGACAGCCGGGTGGAGCACTCAAAGCGAGCAATGAGCGGCTCGTTGCTCGCTGGTTTCTGCACGAATGCTCGCTGTGTAACACGTTACATTACACCTCGTAACGTTGGTCAGTACCCACCTTTAAGTTAAGAAAAAGCAAAGCGGCATTTCAGTACTCAGGCAATAGTTAAACGAAACAACAACTTACTAGAGTGTGTGATGGTGGCATCATCACGATCTGGCTGAGTCAGTCCCATGGCAGGTTTGGCACAAGCTTCATCACTGCAAACGAGAATCTTGTCAAGCTCTTTTAAATACGTTTTATAGTTAGAAGTCGTATGTGATATGATAACACTAAAATGTGAAAAAAACATTAAAGTTTATTAAAAAAAAGTAAATAGCTAGACTGTTTTAATTCTCATATACATGTATACATTAGCTGTTACCCTATCTGACATTGGTGGTAATTCGGTTGTTTTGCAGACTAACTTGCTGCTAAAAAATGCTACAATAGGTACGACCTTATTTGGCTTACTATAAAGACTAAATTAGCGTAACATTTTTGAATGACAGTTTTAAAAAGATCTAAAATTGACATAATCATTCTAATTTTAATTAATTTTCCACCATTTTCACGTAGCTTTAGTCAACACCAATTTACATGCCTTCTAAAATAAGCTAAAACACGTCAATCATACGTCAGTTTAGTCAAATTTAGAATTGTAATTTAAAATGTTTACGCTAATTTAGTATTTGATGTGAACAAAATAAGGTTGTGTATATTTCAGCATATTTTTAGATTTTTTTAGTTAATCCGCGGAACAACAGAATCACCACCATTGTATATTGTACACTATAAGCTAATTTAGAAACTCATTGACCGTTGCATTATTATGATGATTGTATGACCTGCTATTTTGACTTAGATTCTGATTAATTCATCAAGATGTAAAATTGTCCATTTTTATAATGAATATTACTTAATTGTATTGTATAAATGCTATCTGTTATGTGTATGTGGTGTAAACTGTTCTAATTCAATAAATAAATGTGATACACACCCCAAATCTGGTATAATGTGGATCTGTTAAGTTACCTCAATAACTGATGCTGGTAGCAAACAACGGTACGTCGCTCCGCGCAGAGCCCAATGGAGAATGTGGCGAGGTCTCCTCTTTGGAGCTGTTCCACACACTTGTGGATCAGGAACCGACGGTAGTTACTCACTGGGGGGAAAACCAGTACCCTGGAATGGTAGCCTTTTTTAATTTCTTGTTCTATTTTTTATACAATTAGGTAAGTACTTAGGTATAATAATAATATAAAATTTCTTTATTTACAGAAATAAGTATAGTATATATAATAATAATAATAATAATAATGCTGGATAATATATAGAAACCTTAATTAAATATATCACAATACAATTAGGTAAGTATATTAAACATATCAAATTTCTTTAGTACAGAAATAAGTATACAGTCAAATATATAAATACAAACCTATATCACAATAAAATTTGGTATAATATAAATATCAAATTTCTTTAGTTGCAAAAATAAGTAGGTATACTTACAGTCAAATTATAATATAAACAAACCTATATCAAAATACATGGTAGAACTGTAACAAGTAGGTAACCGTCGCACGTAAAGTCCAGCGATAGGACTCCGCCGTTCTACCACCCAACCCACACGTTTTTAAATAAATACTCAAGGTGTCATCCCGATTCGCATCATTTATTTTAGACATGCGCTTGATTCTTGATAACCTTGAAACGAAAACCTCCACCGGAACAACTATTACCGAGCCAAATCTCAAGGTCGACAGTAGTTAACAATCTCACCCCCCGCCACTAATAGTTTTATAACATTTTGAATACAATTTCAAAAGAAAATAAAAATAAAACTGATACCTGTCAACTCTTCCCTCGCTCAAAAAACATTTCAAGTCGTCGTTAACATCTTCGACGAAATTATCGTCGGCAAGGCTCAGAAACCTTTCAACCGTTTTGGTACCCAGTTTGCCGGTAGACTGCTAAATAATTATCAAATATATCTTCACGTGCCAAACTGGAGGAAAATTAGCGGCCATCCATTTTCAATATTCAGTTTTCACGCACAACACACACACACACAAACAACAAATCCGATCCGACACAGCTACGAAAAGTAATTTTAGACTGGTCTGTGCTTTCATGACATAGGTATGACATTGACAACACACACAAGTGGACTTGAAAACAATGTACTATTATTTGAAAATAAAATAAAAAATCAGAAGTTTTTCGAAAGGTCATAGGCGACGAATCGTGTCTCCTGTAAAAATGAAAAATATAAGCTATATGAGTACCTACTGGTCTGGCTGCACTTTCGAACATAGTCACTGCAATGCGCGCTCGCGGTTTGCATGTTAAGTTTCACGCGGAAAATTTATGTCTTGGAAAGTGTCTTTTCTCTCTTTTGTGCTTTCTCACAATAAGTACATAAGCGAACAAGTATTGCAACATGCAACGGTCAGAGGGATCGATATCAATAACATTAAACATGCTATTTTTTTATAAATCCGTCAGAAAATTTTGTTTGGTTCGCTGTGTTGGTATTGAAATGCCTTGCTTGAGTCTTAACTTTGCCTGAGACTTTAAGCCCTATTACACTACACGGTTGGCAGGGCCCTGTAGCAAGGGTGGGCGTGGCCTCTTGCAAGGGAGCAAGGCTTGCCGGGTCCTCCCTGACACCCTAGTATCACCCTTGCTCCCTAACTCTTATTACACCACACTTATTCAGGGTAAGGGTCCCTGGAGAAAGTGTAGTGTAATAAGTGCTTTTGCCAGTTTTGCCACTGGCAACACTGTACCTTGGGCAGTCAACTCAAGTCAATCATCAAGTCAATCAATCAAATCAATCAATCAAGTCAAAGTCAGTCTTAGTCAGTGGTGGTAGTGTTTTGCATTTTCTGTTTCGATTTTCCAGTTTTTTATTTTCTATTGGTTTTTCTTTAATTATAGCTAATGTTTCTCAAAAAACTTTAGATTTAGGATGACAATGGAAAGGAGGATTAAGTTAAAAACACTAAACAGCCACATAACATGTAATATTTGCCGTGGATACTTCATCGATGCTACCACGGTCACTGAATGCCTTCATACGTGTAAGTGAAAACTTGATTACTCTCATTCCTGCGATCTGTTCTCCCACGAAGCTACTTTACATTTCAACAAGATACAATCTTGAATAAGATATTTTGTGTCCCCTGTCAGCTTTTCAGATAATCTGTCATTCTTTTCACTCACTTTCCCTCTGATTTTTTTTATCTATTATTATACTAAGTATAAATAGAACCAAAAACAATTTCAATTTATAAACACAACAACAAACATTGGTACTACAAAACATATCAATATCAATGAATCTGCCAAGAGAACCATCTCGGAATCAATCAATAACTTAACCTAAATATTCCAGTCTGCAAAAGTTGCCTTGTGAAGCATCTAGAGGAGAACAACACTTGTCCAACATGCAACATAGTAATACACCAGTCACACCCACTGCAATATATCAGCTTCGACCGGACCATGCAAGACATTGTATATAAACTGGTGCCCGATCTACAGGATAGTAAGTATAGTTAGCTTATAACTCTTTGGTGACTAGGCCATTGGCCGGCTAGAATAATCATCATCATCATCCGCAGCCCGACTTCACCCACTGCTGGGTATAGGCCTCTCTTTGCATATGCCATTGTCCACGGTCTACTGCTAGCCTCATCCTGGTCCGTTAGAATAATAATATGTTATAATAAATATTGGTGGACAATTCACACAACTTCATCTAGCTCCAAACTAAGCAAAGCTTGTACTAAGGGAACTAGATAGTTGATAGATTAATTATATATTTTTTTTGTAAATACATACAAGAATTTTACCTATGTGGCTACTGGTTTAAGGATTAAAAAGGGATGGTTCCTCAGAATAATTGAAACATCTCCAAGGATGAATCTAGTGACAAGACTTATTCTATCACCAGTAGAGAGTTGGTGCCTTGGCTACCTACTTAAGACTTAGCCATTATAAAACCAATAGAATAGAATAGAATAGAAAATACTTTATTGCACACCATAAATATTACAACAAGATAATAAATTATTTAAAACTATGTCATACAATGGGCGGTCTTATCGCTGGAAAGCGATCTCTACCAGACAACCTTAGGATGGAAAGGACTGTACGTGTAATAACATGGGGTAACATCAGTGCCAATATGTATCAAAACTGATGAAGCAACGTACACACAATATACATTTAATAATGATAGTTATAAGTAAATAAACAAGAGCCTAAATAAACTAATAAATAATAAATAATAATAAACAATAGTACTTTATATATAGATAAATATGAATTTTAATAAATAAATACATAAAATATATATATATACATATATATAATATATGTATAATATAAAGACTACAAAATATTTATCATACATAGGTATATAAATAAATAAGCATAATGAACATGAAAGGAACAACAACAGTCAGCGACATGAGGACAAGTAGTGTTCCTTGAGCATGTTTTTAAAAATGGGAAGCGATTTGGCACGTCTGATGGCAACAGGCAGCGCATTCCATAGACAGACAGCCTGCACTGTAAAGGAGTTGTCATAAAAAGAGGAAGTGTGAACAGGTGTCTTGAGTTGGAGAGTTTCAGAAGAGCGCAAAGGACGATCATGGTCTTGGTGAAGGTGTTGGAAACGTTCTTTGAGATAGAAAGGAGTGGAAGGGTTGAAAAGGATATTGTATAGAAGAATAAGAATATGAGTATTTCGGCGAAGGCGAATGGGTAACCACTTGAGCTTACTGCGAAACTCGGACACATGGTCATACTTATACCAATATGAAACTTAAAAAGTAGAATAAAACTTTACTTGGTGACTATACCCCATAACACTGTTTTACCATAACTTTGACCAAATCGTTGAAATATCTTATGACAAAATCGCCCACATACATTTTCCTTATTATCTTCTATGGTAATGCCAATACTTATAAAATAACCTTGTAGATGAAATAAAACGCGAGCGTGACTTCTACCGCGCGCGGGGGCTCCCTTGCCCCAAGGACGCGGCGCTGGCGGCCGACAAGTCGGGCGGCGGAGATGACACTGAACAACCAGACAACACTGACTGCCACCGGAAAGATGAACAGGTGAGTATAAAGAACCCATTCAAGGATCATACAAAAAGCGCTAGGGCCCAGCGAGTTTCTTGTTAGTTCTTCTCGGACTGGGGATAGGACTGGAATTGGCACCTAGACTCACCTAGTATGTAAGATGTTTCAAAATGATCCCTGTGATTTTGAACTTGGACTATTGACTATTGATAAAAGCTAGTCTATCTATATCTATAAAAGAGCTTAACCTGACTGATCCATCATTGCTGAGCTGAAACCGCTGTAGCTGAAACATTGAAGGTACCTTTAAACCAAGGAAGGTAACCAAGATCAAATTCAGTAAAAGTCAAAATTCATCCTCTATAGGGCTGTATACTGTACAGTGTACAGGGTTGAAAATATTTTATCGCGTAGTGCGATTTGCTTGAAATTTCGTCTGGGTATTTCAAAAGCAAAATTAATGTATATCAGGATTTTTCAGAATAACCTTCAACGAAGGGTAAAATTTATTACTTTTGACATCTTCGTGATTTTTACATCAACATGCTTTAAAAATATGACCGTAGATGTCAATGATACATTTTTATTATTATACCATTTTTCAGGTAAATGTGTGCCTGGAATGTATATCGAGTTCGCTACGCACTCTGAAACGAAGTTTCATCCGCTGCTCTGCGCAGGCCACTATCACGCATCTCAAGAAATTTGTCGCCAAGAAAGTGCTCAATGGCATGGACAATTATAGAGAAGTGAGGATATTTTTGTACTAAAAGTTTATAGTTATACCATAGAGTGGAAGGAATTTGCAGTGGAACATTACTAAGAAACTTGTTTGTGGAATTATTATGTGGAATGTGGAATAATTATTAACCATATTCGTAAGATGGCCACCACTTGACCCAAGACTGATGCCATTGCAGTAGTTGCAAAAAGTCAGTGGATAGTTAGTGGTGGGGGTGCCTAAGATTATTATGACACTAGCTCTCCCACGGCTTCGCCCGCGTGGTACCTTGAAAAACAAAAATAAATGTATTCCACGGGAACCGTAAATTTTCCGGGATAAAAAGTAGCCTATGCGCCATTCCAGACTATACCTGTCAAATTTCATTTAGATCCATTCAGCCGTTTCAGCGTGAAAGAGTAACAAACATACATCCAGACATACCATCCTACAAACTTTCGCGTTTATAATATTAGTAGGATTCTTGGGGCAAGCCTAAGTTGTGGATGAAAAGCAGCTAATGATTATAATGAGTAGTTAAAAAGTGGATTGCACATTGCTAGGCAGTTTTTGGTATTTTACGTTCCGGCCCCATGGCACAACTGCTATTCCCAACTAGTTCTACCGTGGGTACTTTAATTTCCCTTCTACACAACTAAGGTACCAACGGCTCAACCCGGGCCCACGGTCCGATTATAGAAATAGAAATAATTTATTTTACGTCACGTTACAGATATCTTTAGTTTAATTATAAAGCGTTGCTAAGGTGACAATAAAACGGGCAACCATTCAGCATGAGCTGCAGCAGCACACATGGTGGCTGGTGCAGCGCTGATTTTCGATGGCGCCTCAGAGTAGTGCAGCAGCGACACGCGTTACCATATTTACTAATACTAGGTTAAGCACTTACTACTTATCATGACAGAAGTTACTTAAACCAAATAGTTCTATGCCCAGCCGGTTGAGTCGTAGGGAACTCTGAAACCACTCTGATTCCCCTTTTCCCAACTGCATGTGATATTTTCATTTCAGATTGACATCCTTTGCAACGATGAATTATTGGGCAAAGACCACACGCTGAAATTTGTGTACGTCACTCGTTGGAGGTTCCGCGACCCGCCACTCAGACTCCAATATCGACCTAAGATAGACATCTAGTTTAAGTTAAACACGTGACTGACAGCTTTAGGATAAATATCAATATTACAGTTTTTTAAAGAGAAAGTTGCGATTTAAAGAGCCAAGGGTACCCTTAAGAAGCGCGGGAAGTAAGATAAATGAAGTAAATTAGAAAAAAGGTATTTTATATCACTGTTTGATAAGTATGTATGTTTACTTTAAAAGTAAGTTCATACATCAAAACTTCGGCATGTGTAGAGACAAGTATTCTATTTTGGTTTTGGTTTAAAAAGACAGCGATTGTGGGGTCAATATGATTCAGCCCTAGTAAATTTTTTCACCCTTTTAGCGTTTCTATTAACCATTACGAGGTGAATAGTGTTTTATGCATATGTCTTATATAGATATAGATTACTAAAAACAATAAGGGCCACCACTGATTTTCAGTTTTTTTTGTTTTGGTTAGTATTATTTGCTCTTATTGTTTTAAATTTAATAAAACAATGTTTTTTTTTAATTTATTTAATGAATTTTAATGTAACTAGACAAAAAAATACTTAATCTTAGGATGTTATTTTTTTGTGGTCCTTATTTTGTTTTGTGTAGTATATTTTTATTTTTTGTAAAATGCGATGATAGCTTGAACTAAAAATGGTGTAAATTTTGTCTTTGGGGCCCCAAACGGTGTAGCAAGCCATCAAAATAATTTAAAAAAAAAAACAGGAATATGTAAAAATGCGTGTTAAGTTAAAACTGTTCATATTCACCCCAATCTATGGTATGTCTAGTTCCATCAAAACACGTTAAGCCGATTTTTTATTTTTACTACCTATTAGAAAATGTTTTGTTGGTGTTTTAAGTTAGGTCTCAATTTCTATAAATATAATTTAGTTAGATCAATCAAAGTTAATTAGCAATGTTCACTATGTATGGTTTCGTAAGGCAGAAATATTGAAATCCTTGATTTATTTTAATTTCTCGTGATTTATTTAAATAGACAATAAGAAAGTTTTTCTTTAAATTAATTATAGAAAAATATATTTGTAGAACAATTTTTAGTTTATTTTTATTTAAATTAATTTTATTTTGTTTTTAAATAGGATTCTTATGTTGTTTTTGTTACCATTTATTAAGCTTCAATTTTAAATATAATTTAGTTAATAGATGTACTTATGGTGGCATGTGTAAAAAGTATTTAAAATTCGACCATTGTAAGTGAAATAAATGATTTTCTTACAATTTTTTTTTATTTATCATAAAAAAAAGAAGATAATGGTTATACATGATTATCATGATATTTATATCTAAAGATGGAGAGATCTTGAGTTTCAATAATTTTGACCCTGTAATCAATTAACATGTAATTCAGAAGTGATTTATCTTTGAAAATATCTGCAAACGCTATAACTAAAAGATGTAGGTAAAGAAAGAAATCACAAGAAACTTTTCCAATATTCTTTCAAAAAATTAAAAAGACAAGCTGTAAGTATTATATATTTTCATTTATTTATCAACACACATTATTCAATTAAAAACACTGTATACCAGGCACTGATTAATAAATATTTGATATAAACTACGGTAACTTGCTTATCTTTTCCCCTAGTCAGTGATGGGCAAACTACGGCCCGCAAACCGTTATATTCCGGCCGGCACCACCGCGCCTACATCCGTACTTAATTCGTACTCGTAAACATAAGAAGGTACCTATTATTTTATTATATGGTTATAGAATTTTAGCCTCAAAAAGACAATTTACATTATCACTTAAATGAGAACAGAAATAAGAAAATAAATAAGCTAATTGTAGGTCGTCGTCTTAACTTAGGTAGTTTATATAAATTATGGTAGGTACATACATCTTATATTTTAATTTTAATGTTCCATCCAACGTGAGAATGTTAAGGTACCTAATAGTAAAAACCAGTTAAAAAAATCTGGCCCTTATATCATAAATGAAATGAAATGAAAATGAAATGAAATGAAAAAAAATGAAATGAAATATATTTATTTCTTGCAAACCAAACATAGGATTTGTTTAGCCCTTGATGAATAATGTTTGCCCAACTCTACTAGTTTATCAAAAGGGCACACTACACCAGCGCTACATTTTGATGTTAAAAAAAACCTTGACTTAATATCAAACCTATACCAACTAGCTTAGGTACTCTTAATAAATATGATAAAATATAAATAAAAAAAGCGTGCTAAGTGAGCAGAAAATCTAATACAAAAATTAAATAAATACATTAGTTTACATAAGACGACCATAATAAATTACTTCAATAACTCAAATGAGTATGAAACTACAAACAAGGTGCTTAAAAAAATGATTAAAATTACTGAGTATTAAATTATCACACAAAATGCAATTTAATTTCAAATTTAACTATACATTTTGATTAATAGCCGCTAGCGTTCACGTTAATAAATGCAAATATTTATTAAAATAATCATGCTTTCATTGGCTTTTTGATATTTGTTATCCAATGTGAAAACGGACAGTTATGTGTTTGAGGTTTGTATTAAGTGGAGAAAATGGCGGTTAGGTTAGGTTAGATTTATAGAAAACGGAAGAAATTAATTTACGCAAGACTAGGCAGTGAGGTCTATGACTATAAGCCTGCTCAAATGAGCGAATAGTTTAACAATAAACATTCAATATGGCGTCTACAAGAAGCCATTTTCAATTACTTTCAGTGGAAATTTTTCTAAAATAAATTCTTAGTTTACGTATAATACGGCCAACGGATCTATGCGCAATGGTTAACTTAACGGGCAGGCAAATCCACCGGTACTTATATAGCTTACTTACTAGCTTCCGCCCACGGCTTCACGCGCGTGGTATCTTGAAAAACAAAAACAAATCTATCCCACGTGAACCGTACATTTTTCCGGGATAAAAAGTAGCCTATGTGTTATTCCAGGCTATAATCTATATCTGTGCCAAATTTCATCCAGATCCGTTCGGCCGTTTCAGCGTGAAAGAGTAACAAACATACATCCAGACATCCAAACATTCTTACAAACTTTAGTGTTTATAATATTAGTTGTATAGCTTAGTATTATGCCAGCGACTGTACTCAAAACCTATTTCATGGTTGTAAGGCCACCGTAAGATATACAACTTGTTATAACTACGCCAAAGCCTCCTCAAACTTAACAGGCCTTCCCATAACGCATATAGAATTCTCAATCAGACCAAAAGGTTTCACATCTTGCACAACTACCTTATAATAATCTGAAGCCGGTAAAGGCATGTTAGTTTTCGCATGATCCCTTTTAAAATGTCTACTCAAATGGCTGGTTTGCGTGAATCTTCTATCGCATATCTTGCATTGGTATTTCTTCTCGCCTGTGTGTACTACTCGATGTTGTTTTAATGCTGATGACGTGTAGAAGGTTTTGCCGCATTCGCAGTGGTAGTCACGTTGACCTTTATGTCTCTTTAAGTGGACATTGTAAGCGCTGTTTGTCACGAAACCACGTTGGCATTCCTTACAGTTGTACCTGTGAGACAATCAAAATGATATTATTAATGGGAAAGTGTACCTTGAAGAACAAAAACAAATGTAGCAAAACTGTACATTTTTCCGATGTAATGTTGCCTATGGGCTATTCCAGACTATCTATATCTGTTGTTAATAAACAGATCCAATGTAAATAATAGTAGTACCTATTTATGTTATGAAGAAAAGAAACTAGATGATTGTCAGTGTCTGTAATTATGAGTGATAAAACGTCTATCCATGTAGCCGGTCGAAATTAAAATATAGTGCTTTATATTTTATATTTTTTACTCTCTATCCCACATATAATAACCAACATCTGTGCCAAATTTCATCCAGATCCGTTCAGCCGTTTCAGCGTGAAAGAGTAACAAACATACATCCATACATTCTTACAAACTTTCTCGTTTATAATATTAGTAGGATAATATTTAGATCTTTGAGGATAGCTAAAGAGAGGGGTTGTCGCCGCTTATCAGAATACTATGACACATACCTTCGAATATTCAGTTCTAGGGTATGCCGGTTTCCTTACAATGTTTTTCTTCACTGCCAAGAGCACTGGCATAATGTCATCATCATCTTCCTGCCCTTTTCCCACGTTATGTGGGGTCGGCACAACATGTGATCTTCCATTTTTCTCTATCATTCGTCACTTGATTATCACTGGCATACTGTAATACTATTAGCACATTGAACTGGTGTTTACCTGATTTCTTTTTTGTGTATCCGTATATGGATGGAGAGGTTCCCGGAGGTGGCGAAGGTCTTGGCGCACAGGTGGCACGAGTAGGGCTTCTCGCCGTTGTGGATCCTCTGGTGCACGCGCAGGTCCGACTTTATGGGGAAACCTGAAAAAAACCGAGTTATCTAAATATATATAGCTCAAAGGTGACTGACTGACTGACTGACTGACATAGTGATCTATCAACGCACAGCCTTCTTCTCGGACTGGGGATAGGACTGGAATTGGCACCTAGACTCACCATGTAAGACGATTCAAAATGATCCCTGTGATTTTACTAAATACTAATATTAAAATATTTATATCGATGCATCTTTTAGCCCCAATATTAGCTGCAGCTATACACTTTTCTGAATGTAAGTTGACATAAACTATATAAATGTCAAAAAAATAATCATGTCTGTTAGGAGCTAATTTCAATTTGTTTCAGATAGATTTTTGAAATTAATATAAATAAATATCTGTGGACAGTTCACACAACGCCATCTAGCCCCAAACTAAGCAAAATTTGTAATATGAGAACCAGATAGATACATTAAATACTTTTTTTTGTAAATACATACATAGAATACATAATAACACTCAGACACAGAACAAACACATGCATTCATCACACAAATGTTTGTCCTGGGTGGGGATCGAACGCACAGCCTGCAGCGCAGAAGGCAGATCTACCAACTGAGCTGTGAAGCCAATCGAGTTAGGCTTGTTTTTATAGAAAAATGATGCTCTACAGTTTCAAACTAAGGGGCTGACACCATAAATAAATGGAACCGCCGCTCGCCCCACCTTTCCCGCAGTCCTGACAGAGATAGGGCTTGTCGCCCTTGTGCCGCTTCATGTGGATGGAGAGCTGCGCGCTCTGCACGAACGCCTTGAAGCAAATGTCGCAGCTGAAGTGCTTTTCACCTGTAATTATAAATAGAATGTAAGCTATACTAGTAAATATAAATAAAAAAAAAAAAAAAAAATGATCACGACTGTAATCCCCAGGCTCGGTAGATATCTCCTCAGATCTTTAGTTACTTAGATCTTTGACCATATCTAAAGGTCACAAACGTGACATTTGGCACATGCCCACATTTTGCACATTAGTTAGTATTCCGTACGTGACAGGTTGCAAGCCCATCGCCGCTTATAAGAATACTAACCTATGACACATACCTTCGAATTTTTGGTTCTAGGGTATGCCGGTTTCCTCACGATGTTTTCCTTCACCGTTTAAGAGCACTGGCATTGCGCACATAAATTTTTCGAATGGAAAAACTCATTGGTGCACGACCAGGTTTGAACCCACGACTTACGGATCGTGAGGCCGGGGTGCTACCACTACACCACCAGCGCTCTAAATATAAATGTCGAATATTATTTTTAGTAGAAAAAATATTACTAGGTAATTGTTATCTATGGTTCAACTTATTTCTAATGTTACGATAATTATGTCAATGTCAAAAATGACAGTAGGTCTTGTCATTCGAAGAAGAAATGATGTAGGATGTTTGTTTTGCTCAGAAGTTTTAAAAAAGGAATAAATTGTGTTTAAGTGATTGTTTCGCGTTGAATTCGCCTACTATCCCTACAACTTTTGGGGGCTCGTCCGGGATAGCCTGCAATTTGACGCGAATCGAAGATTGAAGACTCAATATCTCTCCGTAAGTCATCCGACCAAGCATACCGGCACACCGCCATTTTTCAACATCGTGTTTGCTGCTCTGACGTCATGAATAAAAATGTTGCCAGCTGCGGAAAAAAACTACTAAAATGGTAGCTTTTTATTTGGATCTAAAGAATTATTTTTGAAGACTAAAGACTAAATGAGTCCAAATAAGCCATCATTTTGTACGAAGACTAAAAGACGTAATTCGAAGAATTTAAAGATTAATACAAGCTTGTCAACCACGATGCCACCGAAGAAAGATGAGAAGGAGAGTGAAGATGAATGCGACGTACAAATTTCATTTAAAGACCTAGAAAAGTCGATGACAATTTTTACCGGAGATGACACCTACCCTATACAGACGTTTATCGATGATTTTGAAGATACTGCTCAAATTATGAAGTGGACAAAAATCGAGAAGTTGATCTACGCAAAAAGACTATTGGATGGGACTGCTAAGCTATTTTTACGATCTTTTGGGAGAGTAAAAGACTACGCAACTCTGAAGAAAGCTCTCAAGGAAGAATTTGGACCTAAGATAAATAGCGCCAGCGTACACAAGAAGCTCGCATTACGTAAGATGAAGAATGATGAAACCTACCAACAATACTTCCTGTCAATGAAAGAATTGGCACTTCATGGCAAAGTTGAAGACGCTGCACTGATGGAATATGTCATAGATGGTATCCGCGACTTGGAGACGAATAAAGCTATGTTATATGGAGCTGCAGACATAAACGAATTCCGCAAGAAGTTAGAAATCTACAGTGACTTTAGAAAGAAGATACCTAAAACATCCGCACAACCTGGACATTCTGGACATCACCCAGCTCGCAAGACGACGACTACTCACGTAAAACGATGCTTCAACTGCGGCGACACAGATCATCAATCACCCACCTGTCCAAAAGGAATCAAATGTTTTAAATGTAACGAATATGGTCACAAATCAACAGAATGCACAAACAATAAAGAAAAACCCAAGAAGACTCTAAACATACAAAACAAAGATGAAAAAGAAGAAGTTCCCTACAAGAAGATAAAGATTAATGGAGAAGACTTTGTAACCATGATAGACACAGGAAGCGACATAAACCTAATAACAAAATCAGAATTGGAGAAAATTAAAGAAGGAATTGAACACTACAAAACAGACTCGACGTGTATAACAGGAATAGCAGACAACAAAGTTTATACTGAAGGAATGTTTACAGTTAACGTTCAAATTGATGAATACTACACAGATGTTAAATTTCATGTTGTGAAAGATTCAGAGATACCTGTACCCATACTGATTGGAAATCCTATCCTGAAAGACTTCGAAGTGTATTTTACGCCCGAAGGTGTCTCTATGAAAAAGATTATACACCTTACACTTCTAATGGAGGAGGAACATGAACAAAAATATGACATAGAAGATTCTAAATACAAGGAAAAGATTCGAAAGATGTGTGAAGAATACAAGCCTAATGAAAAGAAGAAAGAAAGCAACGTTGAATTGAGAATAATACTAACCGACGAAGATCCGGTTTTTCAAAACCCACGACGCCTATCGCCCTTAGAAATGAATGCTGTGAATACACAAATTAAAGAATGGCTAGACAAAGGAATAATACAACCTAGCAAATCTGATTTCGCCTGCCCTATTGTTCTGGCTGATAAGAAAGATGGATCACGAAGAATGTGCATGGATTATCGACGACTAAATAAGAAAGTAATCAAAGAACGATTTCCCCTGCCAGTAATTGAAGACCAGATTGATAAATTGAAAGAGGCAAAGATGTTTACATCTCTTGATCTGAAGAATGGGTTTTTACACGTGAAAGTACACAAAGACAGTCAGAAGTATACAGCCTTCGTCACTCCCCAAGGCCAGTATGAGTTTAAGAAAATGCCGTTTGGATTGTGTACAGCGCCATCTGTGTTCCAAAGATTCATAAACAGCATCTTCAGCGACCTTATTATCGATGGAACCCTGCTGGTATACCTTGACGATTTAATAATACCCTCGAAAACAGAAGAAGATGGAGTAAGTAAACTAGAGAAAGTGCTAAACAGAGGCGAAGAATATGGACTAGAATTTAATTGGAAGAAATGCCATTTCCTAAAGAGAGAAATTCAATACCTAGGCTACATTATTTGTAATAACGAAGTACGACCGTCTCCAGAAAAGATAAACGCTGTAGCAAATTTTAAGAAGCCAAATAATGTAAAGACTGTTCAGTCATTCCTTGGACTGACAGGATACTTCAGAAAATTTATAAAAGACTACTCCCTGATTGCGAAACCCATGACAGACTTGTTGAAGAAAGATGCTATCTTCAATTTGGATGAAAGATGCGAAAATGCTTTTATGGAATTGAAAAAGATATTGTGTAGCTCACCAGTTCTGAGAATATACAATCCAGATTTAGAAACAGAACTACACACCGATGCAAGCGCAGACGGATATGGAGCTGTTCTGTTACAGAGAAGCCTTAAAGACAATCAGCTTCATCCCGTTCACTATATGAGTAAGAAGACGACTCCAGCTGAAAGAAAATACCATAGCTATCATTTAGAAATTCTAGCTATTGTGGCTGCTATAAAGAAGTTTCGAGTCTACCTGCTGGGAATTCACTTTAAGATCGTCACAGATTGCTCTGCCCTAACTATGACGCTACAAAAAAAGGACTTACCACCGAGAGTCGCCCGTTGGGCCCTGCTTCTAGAAGAGTACGACTACAAGATTGAACATAGACCAGGACCAAGAATGAAACACGCAGATGCATTGAGCAGATATCCTATCTGTATGATGCTCACGGAAGTTACAGCACGTATAAGAAAAGCACAGAATGAAGATGACTATACAAGACTGATCAAAAGAATATTAGAGACACAGAACTACCAAGACTACATGCTAGAGAACGAAATACTATACAAAAAGAAAGATGAAAACAAACAAATCGTTGTACCTAAGAAAATGCAATATGAGATAATCAGAAAGAACCACGAAAAAGGACATTTTGGAATTGCAAAAACTGAAGAACTGATTAACCGAGAATATTTTATTGAGAATTTAACAGAGAAGACGAAGAAAGTAATAACCAATTGTGTTGAATGTATTCTTATATCACACAAGAGAGGTAAAAAAGAAGGATTCCTACACCCGATCGACAAAGGCAATATTCCACTATCGACTTACCACGTAGATCATCTAGGACCGATGACATCGACTCATAAGAATTACAAATACATCCTTACTGTCGTAGATGCCTATACAAAGTTTACCTGGATTTACCCTGTCAAGACTCTAACCACTGAAGAAACACTAGAAAAACTAAGACTACAACAACAGACTTTTGGTTCACCTGAAAGAATAATTACCGATCGAAACGCTGCTTTTACTGGGAACGACTTCCAAGAGTATTGTAGAAGTGAAAATATAACGCACTATACGATCACTACAGGCCAACCCAGAGGAAACGGCCAAGTTGAGCGAATCCATCAGATCATCATTGCCGTATTAAGCAAACTAAGTGCTGATGACCCCACAAAATGGTACCGCCGTGTATCCAAAGTCCAAAGATGTATAAACGGAACATACCAAAGAAGTATTAAAATGACGCCATTTGAGCTGATGTTTGGAACCAAAATGAGAGATAAAGACGATGAACTGCAACAACTAATAGAAGAAGAAAACATACAGAATTTTACCCAGAAAAGAGAAGAACTTAGAAATAAAGCCAAAGAATCTATTCAGAAAGTACAAGAAGAAAATATAAGAAACTACAATAAGAGGCGGAAGGCAGCAACTACCTACAATGTTGGAGATTTGGTTGCCATAAAAAAGACTCAATTCTCACAAGGAAGAAAATTGTACCCTAAATACTTGGGACCTTATGAAATTGTAAAATGCAACCCAAACGATCGATACGCCGTGAAGAAGATTGGTTTTCACGAAGGTCCGATTAATACAACCAGCTCAGCTGATTTCATGAAGCCGTGGATCTCGCCGGAAGACGATTCATCTGGGACAGATGAACGATCAGGACTGGCCGTGTCGAATATTATTTTTAGTAGAAAAAATATTACTAGGTAATTGTTATCTATGGTTCAACTTATTTCTAATGTTACGATAATTATGTCAATGTCAAAAATGACAGTAGGTCTTGTCATTCGAAGAAGAAATGATGTAGGATGTTTGTTTTGCTCAGAAGTTTTAAAAAAGGAATAAATTGTGTTTAAGTGATTGTTTCGCGTTGAATTCGCCTACTATCCCTACATAAATATAGTACTATATACCACCATCCTCATATGTATTAACGCCCTGAAGTTTTAGGACATACTTTATGTACTACATACATAGGTAGGTCAATAATAAAAAACTAATATTTAGTTATCTTAAGTAAGTTTACCTAGGTAGGTGTTTATACCCATACTAAGTCGTCAGAGGTTTTTCTAATTTTACTTTTTTCTTTATATTTCAAAAACTATCCATCTTGAATAAAAATAAAAACTATTTTGGTATGTACAATTAAAGGTCTTTCATTTAATACCCCACTTAATAAATTAAAAAAAGATTGTTTTTTTTCGGAACCCAATGAAGGAAATCAAATACAACCCCTTCACTGATTAAGCTCATATGCTTTCTAGCAAATCTACATAGTGGAATCTCAAGACCTTCCAAGTTTCATGCAGGCTGGATTAACGGTTTTAAAGTTATGCTGTAACAAACATACAACGCCAAATCACCACTGATTTTTTATGAACTTTACTTGCCACCGAGATTTTCTCTCACTCAATCAAATATAGTAATGAAGTATTGTTACTTCAAGCTTGGAATGTGACATTTCTGAACCATGATGGTTTGTTAGAGCTTGTGGTAAGGTTCCTTGTATTTCCACAGCTCGCTACTGATCTGTGCATATACCTGTGTGCATCCGGATATGGTTGACTAGTCCGGTCCGTCGGCTGAACTGTTTTGGACAGTACTCGCAGTGGTATGGAGTTTCACCTGTATGCACCTTGCGATGTTGGAACAGCGCACTGTGACCTCTGAAAGTGTTATTATAATGCATAAAAAAAACATAAAAACATGATCACACCTGTAATCCCCGCAGGCTTGGTAGATATCCTCAGATCTCTAGTTACTTAAATCTTTGAGGATATCTAAAGAAACACAGAGGCATCATGTATTAACGCGACAAAAATTATCTGTATATTCTTTTCGAAATTGGGTTAGGCATTTCAAAATGATCCTTGTGATTTTTGAGTTAAATTTTTGAATAAGATTTTATTTTTATCTTTTTTACTAGTCTATTCGGTGAGCAAATATGGGACTAAGTAGGAAAATATACAACTAGGTACATAATAATATTAATTTTGACGGCCTCTGTGGCGCAGCGGGCGAAGGTCCGCCTGAGACGCAGAAGGTTGCGGGTTCGATTCCCGCCGTGGGACAAATGTTTGCATTATTTGCAGATATTTGTCTCTGGTCTGGGTGTTTTCTATGTATAATATGTATGTATTTACAAAAAAAAAGTATATCTATGTAGTTTATCAGTCATGTGGTTCCCATAATACAAGCTCTGCTTAGTTTGGGGCTAGATGATGCTGTGTGATAGTGTCCATTTATTTATTTATTTAGTGTTCAGCATTATTTAATATATACTCGTACAACAAAAACAACTTAAAAACACATAAAAATAAAACCTCCTAAAATCACCTACCTATTATTAAGGGAAATTGGAATAAGGCTAATATAATTTTTTGAATTTTTTTATTTGGGTGTTAGTTTAGGTAGGAGATGAATTTGAATTGTTAACTACCTAATATGGGCTCAAGTGGGACTGGGCGGGCCACATCAGAAAGATGTCTCCAGACAGATGGACAAGCGTTGGAGGAGCGTTGGAGGGATGATCTCGATACCTTCGAGGGTAGATGGTAGGAGAACTCGAAGGATAGAAATGGTTGGCGTGATTTGGGGAAGACATTTGTCCAGCAGTCAATAGTCAATAGTCAATAATCATTTATTCAGTAAAATCACAGGGATCATTTTGAATCGTCTTACATACTAGGTGAGTCTAGGTGCCAATTCCAGTCCTATCCCCAGTGCGAGAAGAACTGACAAGAAACTCGCTGGGCCCTAGCGCTTTTTTGTATTATGATCCTTGTTAACGTGGGCAATACCGTCTTTATCATAAGGGCAAATGGGGCCCGGGCCCAGGGCCCCTTTTCCTCAGGGGGCCCCGAAGGGCTGACAATTTCTCTAACATTTTTGTCGAGCACAGTACCTAAGCACCACCGTAAAAAATCATTATTGACATTATATTGTTTACTTGATTAGACATAGCAAATAGAAGATCATAATAGAGCGCTGGTGGTGTAGTGGTAGCACCCCTGCCTCACGATCCGAAGGTCGTGGGTTCAAACCTGGTCGTGCACCAATGAGTTTTTCCATTCGAAAAATTTATGTGCGCAATGCCAGTGCTCTTAAACGGTGAAGGAAAACATCGTGAGGAAACCGGCATACCCTAGAACCAAAAATTGGAAGGTATGTGTCATAGGTTAGTATTCTTATAAGCGGCGATGGGCTTGCAACCTGTCACGTACGGAATACTAACTACTGTGCAAAATGTGGGCATGTACCAAATGTCATGTTTGGACTTGCCTCTGACTACCCCCTTTAGATATCCTCAAAGATCTAAGTAACTAAAGATCTGAGGAGATATCTACCGAGCCCGGGGATTACAGTCGTGATCATATTTTATTTCTTTTTTTTTAATAGAAAAATGTTGGTATAATTCGCTATCTTTACTTTTCAAAGGGGCCCTAAATTCTTGTGTGCCCAAGGGCCGAGTTTCTTGCCTGTTCTTCTCGTACTTGGGTTAAGTTGGAATTGGCACACAGATTCACCTAGCATGTAAGACGTTTCAAAGTGATCCTTGTGATTTTATTGAATAAAATATTTTTCAATTTCATTTTCAATTGGCCCCAGCATAGTTTAAGACGGCTTTGAACGTGGGACGATATAGGCTAAAAAAATATCTACCTAAAAGTAGCCGGACACTCTGCACAGGAGAAGGGCCTTAGATCAGTGTGGCACAACTTGTGCGCCTTCAGGTTGCTCTTAGTACTGAGCACCTTGCCACACACGTCGCACTGGTGCGGACAGCGGCTCACCGGTGCGTCTCCACTGTCCAACATCACTGCAAGAGATTGCAAGAAGTTAATCCTACTAATATTAGTACAGCTCATCCAACGGATCTAGACATTCGTGAAATTAGCCACAGGTGCGAGTTTGCGCATGTACAGTCCCACCGCCCCTCTCCATACCTACAATTGCTCCCGAAAAACGATACTGCGCAGCTCTTGCGGCTAACTTCACGAATGCCAGATTCGTTGAGCCAACTGTACCTACTGCTACTGTACTGACCGAACTTTGCACGGTTTTTTTTTGTAAACGTTTTATAGAAATGAAACCTAGCTAGATTGATTTATTGCTCCTGAAACCCCCTGCATACTAAATTACATCAAAATTGTTTCCAAGATTCAGATTATATATATGCATAATACATAATTAATAAGAACCAAAAAATTCGAAGGTGTGAGTCATAGGTTAGTATTCTTATAAGCGGCGATGGGCTTGCAACCTGTCACGTACGGAATACTAACTACTGTGCAAAATGTGGGCATGTACCAAATGTCATGTTTGGACTTGCCTCTGACTACCCCCTTTAGATATCCTCAAAAGATTTAAGTAACCAAAGATCTGAGGAGATATCTACCGAGCCCGGGGATTACAGTCGTGATCATATTTATTTATTTATTTTATTTTATAATACATAATACAGGGGACTGAATGTGGGATCTATCTGCAGAAAGACCTATATTTCTAAAGTTTCTTGTTATTTTTCTTTGAGATCTATTTGTTTCTGCAATTCTACCTGTTTTCTTTCTCCCTCTCTTCTTTTTCAATGGTTCAGAGTTTTCTATCGGCATTGCTTCATCTGCTTCTGTAAATAACATGATAATTTCCAATCTGTTCTATTCATTCTTCATGCTGAAAGAATTTGGACACAACATTTTTTAGAGGAACTGCCCACCATGAAAACTGCTGAGGTTTTCCATAGACTAGTGTCTTCTTTTTCTTATTTGTCATTTGATCTTTTAAACCAGTGCGATGAACATATTAAAGTGTATCTTATAGGCAGCATATGTATAGTTCACTCAATGAATCTAGGCATTCGTGAAGTTAGCCGCAAGAGCTGCGCAGTATCGCTTTTCGGGAGAAATTGGAGGTATGAGGAGGGGGGAAGGAACTGCACATGCGCAAACTCGCACCTGTGGCTAACTTCACGAATGCCTAGATCTGTTGGATGACCTGTACTAGTATTATACTATAGTACTAGAGGGTTACAGATAGACATTATGCAACTTTGTAAAAATTCTCTGTCCTTACCTTCAGGGTTAAGTTTGACATCTCCAAGTAAGATATTGTCTTCTGCTTCCCAGAAACTGTCATTAACATCATTGTCGTTAGGCTCTGAAATATTAATTATGTACACCTTCTTGTATACAAATTTAATAAAATACTTTTCAACTTTATATACTTACTGAAAAATACTTTAAACACATTTTCATAATTTATTTAAATAAATATTGGTGGACAATTCACACAACGCCATCTAGCCCAAGCAAAGCTGGTATTGTGGGAACTAGATAGCTGACAAATTAATTAATTTTTTTTTGTAAATACATACATAGAATTGATAATAACAACCAGATATCGAACAAACATCTGCATTCATCACACAAATGTTTATCCTAGGTGGGTTTGAACCCACAACCTACAGCTTAGTCAGAGCTACTACCAACTGAGCTATGAGGCCAGCCAGTGATTTATAAAAATAGTTAATCTCACTTCTATTGTCATTAAGAAATTCTTCATTTTTCATGAGCACTATGTCCATCATCTATTCCCTAACAAAATTAACAAGGATCATACAAAAAAAAAGCGCTAGGGCCCAGCGAGTTTCTTGTCAGTTCTCCTCAGACTGGAGATATGACTGGAATTGACACCTAGACTCACCTAGTACGTAAGACGATTCAAAATGAACCCTGTGATTTCACTGAATAAAGTTATTTGAGTATTGAGTGTCGAGTAGATTGAGTATTCAGACTAGTGCAAATGGTGGCCTGGTGCAAACCTAAGGCTGATTTTAGTCTCACGCTGACGGCATGCGCACTGTCAGCGCTGATGGCCCGAGATATATGAACT
Organism: Cosmorhoe ocellata; assembly: GCA_963675405.1. Lineage (NCBI taxonomy): Eukaryota > Metazoa > Arthropoda > Insecta > Lepidoptera > Geometridae > Cosmorhoe > Cosmorhoe ocellata. The sequence goes on along the minus strand of OY776264.1, from coordinate 2,281,341 downwards.
TGTAGGAAGCGTTTTTAAATGACGCGTAGCTATCAGCGCGCACGCTTCCTACAAGTTCATATATCTCAGCCATCAGTGCTGACGGTGCGCGTGCCGTCAGCGTGAGACTAAAATCAGCCATATTGTTGGGTATTATAAATAATAGGGTACTTACCGAGCTTGATATCATCTTTGATATCGTCTACAACATTCTGATCCAGCATTTCAAGTACATTGTGTTCATAATTTTCACTCTTACATTCAACGTCACCGACACTATCCTCATTAACATATTCTTCGCCATTTGTGGTAACTTGGAGACTTGGTGGCTTTAGTAGATAGCTGTGAAGAGTTTTGTCACTTTCCTCACAGAGCAGGTTGAAAGAGTATGTGCGTTTTAGCTGTTTTGTACACTCTTTACAGATCAGTCTTGGTAGACCGTCTTCTGGGGTAGGCTGAAATGGTAGATATTTGATTATATTGTGGACATCAATCATTTATAGAGATACATTGGCGATCCTATTTTTAATAAATTAATAAACGTTAGGTATACTTTTACTTACACTTATAATCAGATAGGCTTTATTACTAGCAAAGAATATTCAGTTATAGATAATTTACCTTAAGTTTCGTGCAAGTGGATAGCATTTCGGAGTACAAAGTGTTTCTTTTCAGATAGTAACTGCTGAAGAGATCGGATGATTGTTTGTTGGCTTCCAAGCAGATTCGGCATATTACCCGAAAGTCCATAGCTTTTGTTTGGGTGCAATATTAATATAAAGGCTGACTATTTGTTATGGAGTAATGTTTTTTAAAAATCATTAATGCCTAAAAAATTTCGTAAATAAATAATGGAGTAAAAACTATCAAACACACGTTCGTTCGCTATGTTTGACGTTGACATAGGTTTGTTTGTTTGACGTTTTTGTGTTAAATTGATTGACACTTGACACTTGACAGTTAGTACGTTTGTTGTTTTTGTTAAATTATTCGCTCATTTGAGCAGGCTTATAGTCATAGACCTTACTGCCTAGTCTTGCGTAAATTAATTTCTTCCGTTTTCTATAATCTAACTTAATCTAACCTAACCTAACCGCCATTTTCTCTGACAGTTAGTACCTACTCAGACAGTAGTGTAGTCCTACTTAATTCCTTTTAAAACAATAGTGATGTTCGTAAGTGCAGAATACCGGTTTTTATTAATCGAAACAGGATCGAATGAATGAATGAACAAAAACAACAAAACAAACTAAGCAATCGCGCGATGCAAACGGGGAACTTGTTGATATTGACTGTTTTGAAAAAAAAGCAGAAAAATAAAAAATACCAAGAACAAAATGTCGGCGTTGATTACGATAGCGTATGCTAGCGAATCGCTTTTGTAATTTCTCTTACTAAGTAAAATAGTTTTGATTTACCTATCATGTCTGCACTTCAAAAAAGTATTATGAAAACCAAATTGCCACCAAGATGTCCAAGAACATCCGGTATTTCTAAGTAAGTTCAGTGATAAACAACATAAGATTCAATACAACATTTTTCGACTTCCTTATTTACAAACCAGCAGTCTAATAATGTATTTGACTTGCGTCTGTAAGTAATGGTAAAATAAAACAATAATTTACAAGTCCCTTGCGGCCTATCTACCGTCCTACTTGAAAATATTTATGAGATTCACCAATATCAAACCTAAACTTTAAGTTTTGGCGGTAATTCCTCATTCTATCCGTAGACTTGCCCCTTTCGGTGGCAGCCGTCGCAAAGACTACTCGCCAGTCCCATGGAAGCAGTATTTCGAGAAGAATGTGGACGTGGAAACCGATGGTGGTACATTCAGGGTCTACTTGTCTCCAGAGCCGGACCACCCAGATAGGCCGAGAATCATAACGTTGCACGGTGGTGGTTATTCTGGGCTAAGCTGGGCTTTATTTGCTGTAAGTACCACATTCTTAGTTCATAAAGATACATTAGAAAGTTGACCTGCTTTCTATTAAAAATGGCACAGGCCGTTGTAGTTTTAAACTGTCAGGTCTGGCTCATGCTGGTCTGTCAAGGGCCTTATCACTAGCTCTTTGGGCAATATCAAAGTAATATAACTTTGATATTTCATACCATCACCTATAAAAATTGTATTGAAGTAGTGTTACATTGAGCTTGAAACATGACAAGGTTATGGGTTGTTAGAGCTTAGTTGTAGTAAGCAAAGGCGGATCCAGGGGGGGGGTCATGGGGGTCATGACCCCCCCCTGGGCTGGGTCCAAGACCTAGGTGGACCACTAATTAAAATTATATATAATAAGGATTATAACTTTTTGTGACTTGACCACAACTATGTCCTGTACCTGGCACGAAAGCTGGATCCGCTCTTGGTAGTAAGGCCCCTAGTTTTCCTCATTTTAAAGTTTTCGTTAATCCTCAAAAAATCATAGCAAATAGTATCAAAAAAACACTTTCTTTGTATTGAGAAAGTGAAAAATTACCCATTATAGGAAAGTGGATGTAGGTGACTTCACACACAAAATACGATTTTGTTTGTAACATATAAATTTATGGTCAAACATGTGTCTTTCAGGAAGAAATCACGAGTATGATCCATTGCCAAGTGGTATCAATAGACATCAGGGGGCACGGGGAAACAAAAACAAATGATGATGATGACTTAGGAGCTGATACACTCGTCAAGTGAGTGTCAATTTATCTATACACAAAATCTGAATTTTCTATACTTTTGTTCAACTTTACAACGCCCAAAACATAGTACAAATACTTATAAGATCATGCAAACGATTTTTCCCACTGTAGTAATGAAACCCATATCTCTACTAACATTTATCTAATTACTAGCCGACTCTCGCGCAACTTTGTTTGCATGTTTGAAGTAATATATTTTTTCCTGTTTTTGCAACATTTTTCATTGATACTCTGCTCCTATTACCTTCCTTGATAAATGGACTATACAATACAACAATAATATTTCAATTTGAACCAATAGTTCCTGAGATTAGCGTGTTCAACCAAATAAACAAACTCTTCAGGTTTATAATATTAGTATAGCTTTACATAATTTTGTCTCAGAGATGTGGAGCAAGTTATACACAAGCTGTACGCCAGTGAGATACCCCCCCTGATCTTAGTGGGACATTCTATGGGAGGTGCTATAGCTGTGAGGACTGCCCACCTACCCTCCCTGGAGCATTGCTTGCAAGGGATTGCCGTTATTGATGTTGTTGAAGGTAATATTTGTTACTTACTGTTTCCCAGCAGAATCCCTTCTTATTCAGTTCATCTAAAAGTAATCCTAGGGAATACAGTGTTCTAAAAATGAGTAAAAGTTAACCTCGGGTGTATGGAAGGGAAGAAAATTAAATAAAGTTTTATAAGCTTTTACTTACTGCTGGGATTCTATCTTATGCAGTTCATCTAAAACATCCTAATACTAGGTTCTAAAAATAAGTAAAAGTTCACCTAGGATAAGCTATCAAAACCAATATCCCCTTGATGATATAAAATTATTATTCATCTTTCAAATATCAAAACGGTAAATGTTTGAAGGGTTCAATTGGTGTACTGTACCTGAATAGATTTTTAATAAATATATAGTGTATCATTTTTATGTATACCAAGCATGCAAAAATAGTTTAGAGTAGATTGAATCTTCTTCTTCCTGCCCTTTTCTCACGCTATGTGGTGTTGGCACAACACATTTTCTTACATTTCCCTCTATCATCCGTCATCTCAGTACTAAAACCTTTCTTACTCATATTTTCACACAGTCCCGCCATCTTTTCTTTGGTCTTCTCTTTAAAGTAGATTGAATATGATCTTTTTTTCTTTTAGGTACCGCTATGGAGGCTCTGGCTAGTATGCAAAGTTTTCTCCGAGGCCGACCAACACATTTCAAAAACATTGAACATGCCATAGAGTGGTGGTAAGATTTCTATTACATTATGATTATAGTAATTACAAAATGATAAATGTGAAAAAATATTTGATCAATGTCACTTCACCACCTAATTTAATTGTCTGTCGACATAATATGACGTCATACTAGGGAGGGGGGGAGTCTCACCAATGTGACTAGCTGTGACAAGGATGGGGGGAGGGAAAAAAATCATGAAATCTGTGTGACGTAATTTAAGAATGACCCCTTATGTGAATTACACAAATTTATGTAAATAATGCAATTTCCATAATGTTTTCAGTGTCCGGAGCGGGCAAGTTAGAAATGTGGACTCTGCCAAGGTTTCGATGCCCAGTCAGATACTTAAGTAAGTTATTTTTAAATGTTCACTAAAATGTTATACATACTACAGAAAAACATCACATGACACCATACCAGTTTGCAGAATATGTAAACAAAACTAAAGAGTGGGTTTGAAAATGTAACTCATCATCATCATCATCTTGCCCTTTTCCCACGTTGTGTGGTCGGCACAACATGTGATCTTCTTCCATTTCCCTCTATCATTCGTCATCTCAGTACTCACTCCTTTCTTACCCATATTTTTTTTTTCAGTTTGAAAATGTAACTATACTTACCAAAAATAACTCGATGGTAATCACAATATTCATATTAAAATTCCATGTTTTCACCAGCTGTGAATCTGGAGAGCTGGCTATCAATGAGGTGGAGAACTATGTGAGTGAGGAGTCTCCGAGTGCGCTGGAAGTCACCGACTCCATCGCCGAGGAGGGCGAGGAGGCCGACACCTTCCTCAAGCCGGCTGGAGACAACTGCGGTGCCATGAAGTGAGTTCATGAACCTAACTTATCAATACTAATATGTATTACTAGCTTCCGCCCACGTGGTACCTTGAAAAACAAAAACGAATCTAACCCACGGGAACCGTACATTTTTTCGGTATAAAAAGTAGCCTATGTGCTATACCAGACTTTATTCTATCTCTGTGCCAAATTTAATCCAGGTCTGTTCAGCCGTTTCAGTGTGAAAGAGTAAAAAGCATCCATACATACAAACTTTCAAGTTGATAATATTAGTAGGATAAAGGCGAAAGTATCTCTGTTTGTTTGTTACCTTTTCACGATTAAATGGCTGAACGGATCTTAAAGAAATTTGGCAAGGAGATAGATTGCATCACAGGGAAGGAATAGGCTACATTTTGTGTTAAAAAAAATTAGCTAGTAACTCGAAAACAGTGTGCATCAGTTCCTTAACATTTCCGGTAGAGGTAAATGTATGAAATGATACTATTCGAAAAGAGTTTTCGTAAACTATCAAAAATTCATATTAGGGGTACAGGTATATTACCATCCCTCTGATATAAGTTCTCAATAGACATTGTGATCAGGTACAAGTGGCGGATAGACCTGTCTAAGACGGAGCGGCACTGGTCGGGCTGGTTCAAGGGCCTGTCTTCCCTGTTCCTGTCGGTAGCTGCGCCGAGGTTACTGCTACTGGCGTCCATCGATGGACTGGATAGAGAACTCACCGTCGGACAGATGCAAGGTATTATTGAAAAGTTGTAGTGAAGTGGAAATATTATGTTTGTAAAAAAACATGATCACAACTAAATAAAAAAAAAATGATTGATTCAGGCGTGACTTTGCGGAAATCCAGTACAAATATTGAAAAGGACGGAAATGTCTAGTACTTTCCCGCTAAACCGTTAATTAATAACCGCATCAGATAATAGTTTACCGAGAAAGTACTAGACATTTCCGTCCTTTTCAATATGATCACGACTGTAATCCCCAGGCTCGGTGGATATCTCCTCAGATCTCTAGCTACTTAGATCTTTGAGGATATCTGAGGAGGGTAGTCAGGCACGTCCTCTCGATTTTTCCTTCACCATGAAACTCATGTTGTGTGCACGACCAGGTTTGAACTCACGACCTTCGGATCGTGAGGCAGGGATGCTACCACTACACCAACAGTGCTCCTAGTTTGTATTAATAGCGGTTAAGTTAACATACCTAAGAGCCTTCTTCTCGTGAATTATTCTGGCATTGAACAGTTTGAAAATTCCATTGGCGGTCGGCAATCTAAATAATATTTTTCTTATCACAGGCAAATTCCAAATGCAAGTGTTGGCGCGTTGCGGGCACGCAGTACACGAGGACACGCCGGGCGAGGTATGTCATCTGTTAGCAATCTACAATTGTTATCTAAAAGAAATAAAAAAGAAAATTAATAAAAAAATGATGTATGCACTCGCTCAATCATGGCAATACGTGCCGAGTTGACTAAATCGCGTTAAACTCACGATGTTTTTTCACCGATTGAGAAAAATACATGAAAATCCATTGGAGTCGAGTTTTACGACACCCCAGTATTTATATTTATGTTATGTTAATAATTGCTTTTTTAGAGGTTGCGGGTTCGATTCCCGCCGCGGAACAAATTTGTGTACGGTCTGCAGAAATTTGTTCCGTTGGTCTGGGTGTTTTCTATGTATAATAAAAAATATCTATCTATGTATCTAATGTATTAAATATATCAGTTATCTAGTACCACACAAGCTTTGAGTAGCTTACTTTGGGGCTAGATGATGCTGTGTGGATTTTCCAGCATTATTTATTTATTTATTTATTTAATTCTACGACACCCCCGGTATTTATGTTATTTTATAATTCTACGACATCCCCAGTATTTATAGTTGTTATAATTCCAGGTGGCCCGAGTTATAGCATCATTCGCCCTGCGACATCGCCTGACAGAGACGACAGAGGTCGGCGACCAAATGCATCTCAACACGAGCATGCCGGGATGTTGATCGCAACGCGACGCTCATAAACAGTATTTGTCATTCAGCTCACTGATCAGACTTAAGGCTGGTATTCACCAAAGTAGAGCGTACAATAAAGCTATGGGGCCGCCATACACGGACAGCTTGGAGCAGTCATTATAGACTGCTTCAAACTGCGACTGCATAGCAAACTACCGTCTTGTGCGTACACACATACACAGAACCGCTCGAGCCGGGCGGTCGTGCGGTGGTGCAGTCGCTAGGTATACACTGACTGCACGAGCTGTCATTATGAGCCACAGTAGCAGTAGTGCTTCTTCCTCAAAACCCGTGTAACGACTGATTTCAATGACGAGCAGTTGGTATTAACTGCTCCAGCAGTTATCAATGGCAGCTTCAAGCTGTTGGCTATCGGTTGGTTTCTATATTCTATCTGTGGTTTTTGGATGTATTTGACTTTACTTCTATTATAGGATTGATGTCAAATATCTATCCAAAATCCAAGAAACGCAGATAGATAGAATATAGAAACAGGCCGTATGACTGTTTGAGCGTTCGGTGTATGTTGATCAATGGCTAACTGCTCGAGCAGTCCGTTTATTGCGGCCCTTAAATGCGAAGATGACGATTTAGCAAATGTCTTCCACTTTGATGGATGCTAATCCTCGGCCCGGTCTAGTTTGCAGCTGCATTGTTCATTTTAAGTTAGTACTTAAATATTATGTTAACGCTATGAACCTTCGAGATGAACTGTCTGGTGGCATATCTGTTCCTTCATTGGCATTTATACATTAGTAACCTACATAATTTATTACAAATAAAGTAAAAGTTAGTTTATCAAGACTTTTAGGATCTTAATATTGTGTGCACAAAATTCTGTTACTTCATACAATATTTATTTGTTTGTAAATATGTGAATATTCTATTGATTGTATTATAAAAATAAATAAGATTTTGGTGTATAATGTTAATAAAGCTAGTAAAATAATAATATGCTTTTTTTTTACACGTCTGTTGAGGAGGTAGTGTTTGGGGTGTATGTATGTACAGTTGACCCAACGAGTCGAGGCATTCGTGAAGTTAGCCGCAGGCGCTGCGCAGTATCGTTTTTCGGGAGCAATCGGAGGTATGGAGAGGGGCGGTGGGACTGTACATGCGCAAACTCGCACCTGTGGCTAACTTCACGAATGCCTAGATCCATTGAAAGAACCAAGTTCCCTTGGTTGTCGCTGTAGTCCAGACGGACAGATTTTGATAAATGAGGTGTCCTTGGATTCGTCTGGAAAAAGCAGTCTATTCCCACCTGTTCTGTTGAGTAGTCCTAATGGCAGAACAATTGAGATTTTTTCCCATTAGTTCTGTGACTTTTAAGAAGCAACATAGTCTATGATAAAACCAAATATGATGTCTAGCAAGCTATTTTCAATTACCTTCAGTCAGGTTTTAGATTTTTAGAAATCAAAACTTGTTTACCTTTTTTCTACATACTAAGAACCAGGTATAGTAAATTAAAACTAAAATTCAATTAATTCAAATTTATTTTTTAAATCGTATGGAAACAATCCACGATCATTGTGCCTCTTATTGAGAAAAAAACAGGTTTGGCCATCTGTATAAGTTAAACTTTAACTTTCGTACCAAATGTATCCTGTCTTTCATATTTTAGTAATAGAAGAGACAGTCACAAGATAGGTATCCACCACGTCTTCTCTGCTTTGGTGGATACTTACCTTTATATGTAGTACGACCTGTTTTTTTTTCAAATAAGAGTTAAGTACATTTCAATGGTAACCATCGAATTTTACACAAATGACTAGCAAAACCTGGTTAGATTACATACAAATATTGTAAGATTACTGTAATTTGTCCAACGAAACGAGCTAGCTAATATAGCGCCCTCTCCCTTGCACAATTGTATGAAAGTGATAAGGATGCAGCATTGACTTAAAAGTCAGGATTGGTCAATGGGCGTGACTTATTCAAGAAAATATTAGGCTGCGTTTACATTGCTGATCTAAATCAGGTATCATTAAACAAAGCCGGGTTAAACGTAACACCGAAACAAGCACCAGACAATACGTCCGCACCACTCAAGAGACAGAATCTGACTGACTCAACGTGTACGCGCCCTAAGTTCCTTATCACAAACCAATGATGTCCAGCGCTTGATTTCCCTATTAGTCCTTTTTGTTGGACAAAATAAAGGTATCTTGTTTTATTAAATATTTAAGGCCTACACACAACTGTCGATTTCGCCGTGTGTACGACCCATAAGATAAAAGCGTTGCAACAATAAGTTAATAAGCGAAAAACTCTGAATAAATTACACAATATTAACAAAAATCTCACTAAAACAACCTTTAGGTTACTCTTAAGCCTATTTCATTAACTTTCACTGGCATTATAAACTGCAGTCCATACGGGGCTTTTAGTTTATAAATTTAACTCATTTGATTGCCAGCTTGTATAAGTAGGTACTGGCAAAGCACCTATGGGCCTTACCACAAGCTCTTACAAACAATCATGTTTGTAATCATGTTTCAGAAACGTCAAAGTATCAAGCTTGAAGTAAGTTCAATACAATTTTTATTGGTCATGGTACGAAATATCAAAGTTATATTACTTTGATATTTCTCGAAGAGTTTGTGGTAAGGCCCGAGGAGTTTATTCTTTATAGCAGGCATGGCACCGGCGTTTTAATCCCTCATGACACTAAAAACGCCCGAAGACGAGCAATGGTTTTATTTAATTTGTTAATTCTTGTCTGAATATTATATTTCAAATACCTTTGAAAAAAAGACAGACAGGCTATAGATAACGTGAAACCGGCAGATACGGACAACACATGGAAACATTCCTTGAGCTAAAAAATGACCTTACAAATATAGAGCTCTGGTAGGCGGGGCTTGTCAATTATGCCAAAGAGTTATATAAAAAAATTACATAAGCTTATTACACGTTACACGGCAATTTAATGTTAAACCCGAGGGAATAAAATCGACATTAATCAATTTTTGGCAAATCCACGAAGGAATTGCGATGTGTGAAATTTAGTTCGCGGATATTTCCCTTGAAGAAATGCTTCCATGTTTTTTTCCGTTCACTGGGTAGATATATCGCCGGCCGCAACAAACAACATTGATAACTACAAACTACTGAGACATTTTCAATTCATATAAAATTGTTTATTAACTTTATATAATAAGATTGTTGGCTATTCCTATCATGAAATAATACTAAATGGCAAGTTATTTCTACAATAGTTTGAGGTATAAGATCTTTGTGCTTGATTTTAATAAGCTCATTATTAGCTAATATAGTTTTTATATAAGTGCGTTTAGAGATGCATAATTTCAAATTGAATATTACATTAATAATATGCTGGTTCAATGCCTTTCTCAGAAAATGCTAGTAAGTGGTAGATATTTAAAGATTCTTAAAATCACTTTAACAATAACAATATCACACGGAAAAAGGTGATGAGAAAAAAAAAGCCAAATCTTCTTACTTATTAAAATATAACATATTTTTAACTTAATTTAAAAATCGTTTAAATCCCAAATCTTTCCAGCAATTTGAGAAAAAGGCATACAGATTAAGTACTTAAAAGGAAGTCGTTCAGGTTTCATACATAGTTGGGCCCAAATTGCCGGCCAACCAAAAAAAGGTGTGGCCATGTTCGGGAAATTCGTCTGAGTATTTTTCATTAGCCCACCTAGTCTCTACACCCATATCTTCAGTTGATATTTTAAGGTAATAAAATCTGATTTCGATACATTTTATTGAAAAAATATTTGTTGGCACTTTGGAATTTTGGGCCAAAAATGAATGACCTCCTTTTCTAACTTTAAATACTTACAATGTAAAAGAGATTATTTTATAGACAGCGGTAGGTCAACCATGAGATGTCACATTTAGATTGGCTGACGTTACTACAGTAGTAATAGTACGTTACTATGACATCTGTCAAAATTGTTACTTATGGTACCAAATTCTAAGCAAATGAATGAGCGCAAACTACAGTCGCTGTAGTACGCTGTGACGTAGGATAGTTAACTACGTGACGTTTTAGTACCCAACTATCCGCTAGAGGCGCTGTACCAAGTTTTCATAAATTTTTTAAACTACAGTCGCTAGCGAGTGTACATTGTGAAAACTCATGGTAGACCCTCGGATCTATCGTGAAGTTAGTCCGATGCGCAGCGGACAATTTAGTATGAAAAAGCTGCATTGGCGCATTGAAACGACTAACTTCAGCATAGTTTAGATCCGCTGATGTAAAATACGATGAGATTCGATATTTATTACATTGATGACACTCAGCAAATATAATTTTACCAGTTACAGATTACAGCTTTGCTTTGCTTATTTTGGGGCAAGATGGCGCTGTGTGAAATGTCTACTTAAACGTGCTCAAGGCGATTTCCTGTTACTTAGATTTTTTTATATATAAACGGCAGTCAGAGGCACGTCCAAGGTTTATATTTGGAATATAACCCTTGATATTATTTATGTATAATTTTAATATTATAATATAAAATAATGGAAGAAGATCACATATTGCGCCAACCCCAAAACATTAACACACTAACGTGAGAAAAGAGCAGGAAAATGATGATGATAATGACTTATAAGATTCAAAATTCATTAATTCGTGCATCCTCAAATGTTATACCTAAGGTAACGATCAGAGAGCTACAATAAATATTATAAATCTAATACTTTTAAACAAGCAATTCTTGTATTAAATAATCTGAATCTCGGAAGCGGCTCAAACGATTTTCATAAATTTTAGTATGCAGGGGGTTTCAGAAGCAATAAATCGATCTAGATAGGTTTCAGTTAAAGCAAACGTAAAAAAAAACGAGCAAAGCTCGGTCATCAAGATACTGTTATACCTAAGGTACCGATCAGAGAGCTACAATCTATATCTACATATATAAGAGCTTAACCTGACTGACTGACTGATTGATCATCGCCGAGCCGAAACCGCTGAAGATAGAAAGCTGAAATTTGGAAGGTGGTTTCCTTTTATAACAAAATCACCCACTAAGGCGGGATTTTTGGAAATTCCACCTTTAAGGGGGTGAAAAAGGGTAAAAACGTTAGTATGAAACTTTTTAACGCGTGGAGCGATTTTCATAAAACTTTGTTTGTGTACTGTAAATGCAAAATAAATGGACACGTGTTTCAGAATTTTTCAATATAACCTTCAAAAAGTGGTCGAATGGGGTGTCAAAGTTAGTATAGGATTTTTTGTTAGTGTGATTTGTTTGAAACTCAATTTAGATAATTTATGTGAACGAAGTCGCGGGCGGGACAGCTAGTACAATATAAATCTATACTAATATTATAAAGAGGAAAACTTTGATTGTTTGTTTGTTTGTTTGTTTGTTTGAAATGAATAGGCTCCGAAACTACTGAACCGATTTGAAAAATTCTTTCACCAATGTGTAGAATGAACTTTCAGGATGAACATAGGCTATATTTTATGTAGGTACTTCGCGGGCGACGCCGCGTGCAGAAGCTAGTATATAATAAAATGGCGTTGGTTGTACTATACGGCACTCTTCATTTCCTGCTTCACGCAAGACTTGAACGCCTCCCAGCCTTCATTCTTGGCGTACGACTGAAACATAAAACAGATTTAGTAACTACTAATTGTTACCAGCGACTTTGTCCGCAAAACTTCATCAATATCCTACTAATATCCTACAATATCCTACTCGATCGATATTTGGTATGGCGGCGTGATCGTAATTATGAATCAACTGGCCAGAGTAAGGGAGGCGGTGTTCTTATAGCTGTCCGTCGTGACCTACCCGCTCATCATCGGGTAGAATGGTCTTCCACTGCGGAAGATATCTGGGTGACACTCACTTTAAAAAATAAAAAGCCTAGATCTACCTACAGCTTACACTTGGGGGTGGTCTATATCTGTAATGAAAATTTAGGTAACTCGCTATCTACCCAACTTTCCAACTTTGCTATTAACTTAAGTAAAATCTCACTAGACAACCCTCTTGATAAAATAGTTGTACTAGGCGATTTCAATATGCCTAATATACTTTGGTTGAGGGATGTCGACAGTTTCTCACTATCTCCAAGTAATATCCTTGGATCCCACCAGTCTGAGTTGGTAGATATCCTAGATACATGTAATCTTTCTCAATATAACTCTTTTACCAACGATAGTCATGGACGAATACTAGATTTGATTTTTTCAAACAATGACATAACTGTAAGCTTGTGCAATAATCCTCTCGGTCCTGAGGATCTTCACCATCCCTCTCTTGTAATAGACGCGAAATTTGTCCAATTGCATACCATCCGACCGCAACCCTACACTAAGTACCTGTACAACAATGGTGACTATGACTCACTACGCTCTGACCTCGACGCCTTCGACTGGCATTCGGAACTAGATATGAGATCTCTTGAAGACGCGATTTCTTTTTTTTACACTTGTATTTATAAACTTCGCGACAAATATATATCATCTAGGTTGGTAACTGCATCACGTAAATATCCACTGTGGTACCGAAGTCCATTAATTAAATTATTGCGTGAAAAATCAAAATTCCACAAAAAAATTAAAAAATATGGTAATTTTTACGATCGCGATTCGTTTGTCATACTAAGAGACAGGGCTCGGATAATGGAAAAAGAAATGTATACTAATTACATAGCTAATATCGAAAGCTCTATAAAAAACAATCCTCGTGCATTCTGGTCGTACGTCAAAAGCAAACGTCAGTCAAATGCATATCCCTCGGTTTTTGAATATGGGAACCGGTCTTCGGATCAAGGGGATGAAATTTGCTGCTTTTTTGGTGATTATTTCCACGCTAACTTCCTTCAAGGTTATAACGATCAACCTTCAACCCATTCTACCCTCCCCTCCTCCTCTTCGCAGCTGGATGTTGACTCCTCTTCTGATATTAGCTCTATTGAAGTTTCGGATGAAAATGTGTTTAGATTATTTAAATCTTTGGATCTATCGAAGTCAGCAGGGCCTGACAACATACCAGCTGTTTTGATTGTTAAATGTGCAGAAAGCCTTGTACCGCCTTTAACCATCTTATATCGTCGCTCCTTATCTGAAGGTATAGTACCAAACATCTGGAAAGCTGCTTTCATAACTCCCATACACAAAAAAGGACCAAAAAATCGCGTTGAAAACTACAGACCTATATCAAAATTGTGCCTATTTGCTAAGGTTCTTGAAAAAATTGTATATACACAGCTTTATTCAGCTATTAAGCACAACATATCATTACGGCAACATGGTTTTTTAAGAGGCAGGTCCACCACGTCTAATTTGCTAGTCTGTACTGATTTTTTAACTCGATTTATGTCTGAACCTTCGCAAGTAGACATAATTTATACCGACTATTCTAAATGCTTTGACCGTATCGACCACTCCATCCTTCTTGACAAGCTCCAAAACATAGGTATCAGAGGCAATTTATTTAGATGGTTCACTTCGTACGTCCGCAACCGTTGCCAGACCGTTGTGCTAGGTGGATACTCTTCGCTACCCCTTAAAGTTCCCTCGGGCGTCCCCCAAGGGTCCTTATTGGGACCTCTACTATTCAACATATTTTTGAATGACGTTTCTTCTTGTTTCATATACTCGAAAATTCTTCTTTATGCCGATGACATGAAGATCCTCCTTCCAATTAAAAATCTTAATGACGCTCAATACCTTCAATCTGACCTAAACAGATTTCAAAATTATTGTATCTTGAACAAATTGGATTTAAATGTCTCTAAATGTTATACATGTTCTTTCAGCCGTAAACCAAGTAAATTAATTTCTACCTACACATTTTTCAACTTACCTATAACGAGAGTAGACTCAATAAGAGACCTAGGTGTAACATTTGATGCTAAGTTGTTGTTTGACGAACATATAAATAATATAACGAAGAAGGCGTCTCGCGCCCTTGGGTTTGTTCTGAGAATGTCCTCGGAATTCATCAGTGTTAAAACTTTTAAAATTTTGTACTGTGCGTACGTGCGTAGCCACCTCGAGTACGCATCGCAGGTGTGGAACCCGAACTATGCAATTTATTCATCGCGTCTTGAATCCATTCAAAAAAGATTTTTGCGATACCTACAATATCGTACTAAAATGTACCTCCCTGATTATTTCACAAGGTGCCGAAAGTTTCATTTCCTCCCACTATCTAATCGCAGGCAAATTGCTGACCTAGCTTACCTCATAAACATCTGCAATGGCAACGTAGACTGTCCGGAGCTGCTTGAGCAATTAGGGTTGCGTACCAGTACTGCTGCATTGAGAAAATCGAATATTCTTTACGTTCCTATGGTAAAAACCAATTATAGACAAAACGCATTCTTAATAAGAACTAGCAAATCGTTCAACTCACTGGTCAACATAAACAATGATGTTGATTTATTTAATACATCTGCAAGTAAGCTTAAACGCTTGCTTAATGATGAATTCTTTTTAAAATAATGTAGTACATCTATAACCTCATCTGATTTCACTTTGTTATGTATGTATATCCTTTTATTTCTTTAAAGTCGTCTACTTTCACTGTTTATAATCTTCTATTTAACTACATATATGCGGAAACTTTGTAATTGGCCCTCAGCATGCATGTCCATTACTGGCATGTTTTTAATATTAAAAACTATTATTAAGACCTAGCTGTAAGTTTTCCCAAAACATAAATAAATAAATAAATAAATAATACCTCAGTGGCGCAGCGGGCTTGAGTCCGCTTGCGACGCTAGAGGTTGCGGGTTCGATTCCCGCCGCGGAACAAATTTGTGTACGATCTGCAGAAATTTGTTCCGTTGGTCTGGGTGTTTTCTATGTATAATAAAAATATCTATCTATGTATATAATGTAAGTATTAAATATATCAGTTATCTAGTACCCATAACACAAGCTTTGAATGGCTTACTTTGGGGCTAGATGATGCTGTGTGGATTGTCCAGCATTATTTATTTATTTTGTTTAATTTTAATACGTAGATACATATATACATAAAATCACGCCTGTTTCCCGACTGGGTAGGCAGAGACCACGGATCTCCACTCGATCCTGACATACTTCTTTTGCTTCATTCATTCTCATCCTACTAATATTATAAACGCGAAAATTTGTGAGGATGTCTGGATGTTTGTTACTCTTTCACGCTGAAACGGCTGAACGGAAATGGATGAAATTTGGCATAGAGATTATAGTCCGGAATAGCACATAGTACTTTTAATCTCCGAAATATTTACGGTTCCCGTGGGATAGATTAGTTTTTGTTTTTCAAGGTACCACGCGGGCGAAGCTTGGACGGAAGCTGGTAGCATTAATTCTGATATCAGTTTATTGGGAAATATGGAGTGCAAAAAGCGGTCACCCATCCAAAAATTGCTGCGCCCAGCGTTGCATAACCATGCATTCCCTATACAATCTTTCAACCCCTATTTCAGCATCAAGATTATTTATGAGACAAAAGATAACCTGTCTTCAGGATATAATCTATCTCCTTGCCAAATTTATTACGATCCGTTCAGCATGATGTTTTCCTTCACCGTTTGAGAGTATTAATGATACCTTGAAAACCTTATATAGCCCCATAGCCCATGTCGGTCTCGAGGATATAACCTATCTCCTAGCCGAATTTCAATACAATCCGTTCAGCATGATGTTTTCCTTCACCATTTGAGAGTACACATTTTTCGAATGATACCTTGAATCCTCGATGTAGCCTGTCCTTCATGATGGCAATAAACTCCTTGTAACTGAGCGCCAAATTTATTACGATCCGTTCAGCATGATGTTTTCCATCACCGTTTGTGAGTATGAAAGATACCTTGAATCCTCGATGTAGCCTGTCCTTCATGATAGCAATAAACTTCTTGTAACTGAGCGCCAAATTTATTACGATCCGTTCAGCATGATGTTTTCCATCACCGTTTGAGAGTATGAATGATACCTTGAAAACCTTATATAGCCCCACAGCCTATGTCGGTCTCGAGAATATAACCAATCTCCTTGCCAAATTTCAGTATGATGTTTTCCTTCGCCGTTTGAGAGTATGAATGATACCTTGAATCCTCGATGTAGCCTGTCCTTCATGATGGCGATGAACTCCTTGTAGCTGAGCAGTCCGTCGCCATCCGCATCAAATATGGCAAACACCGTCGACACCAGATGTTCAGTCTGCGACACACCGGTGCATATCTTCACCGCGCGGTGGAACTCATCTGGTGAAGAGAAGTAGACTTTTCATCTCCTTGACCTTAACCCAGCTTAAGGGAAGGACGGTTTAAAATAAATAAATATGATCACGACTGTAATCCCCAGGCTCGGTAGATATCTCCTCAGATCTTTAGTTACTTAGATCTTTAAGGATATCTAAAGAGGGTAGTCAGAGGCAAGTCCAAACATGAATCACCCCCACGTATGTTCCGCGATTTTTTATACTTTTCGAGTTATGAATTTTTTTCCGAATATTTGAAAAATTACGACTTGAACAACTTAAAACATTCGTAAAAAAAAGTAGAACACTTTCTTGAGATTATTTTTTGCTACTGAAACTTTATGAGTTGGTCTTTTATGCATAAAATAATCAGCTACGTGACTTTGATGAAAACTATGAATATGTTGGTGTAAAGCAGTGATCTGTCTCAATGGTGTAATGTAAAGTCAAAAAATTACATTTAGTGAATTATGACTTAAATTTTCAACTTTAAATTAAAAATCTTAGCAAGTGATTTCATGGTTCTTATATAAGTCTTAAGAATTTTCCAGACTCTCAGCTTTTATAATCATTAAAAAAAGTAGTACTTAATGGGCTACTTTGGCTAAAATCAGCCTTCAAAGACGGCGAGGTGGAAAATTCTTAAAATTAGCTACCTGATTAGAAAATAGATTTTGGCCATTTTATCATTCCTGAGCTTAATTCGTTTGTTAACTAACCAAAAATGACTACAAAGAATTAGTTTACGCCAAACAAAAGGTAATTCAGTGATTCCCAAAGTGGTCCTGGTGGACCCCCAGGGGTCCACGGCAGACTCGACGGAGGTCTACGTTGGACGTGACAAAAAATGGGGGTCTACAATCGTAAGCAGGGGTGCATGAAAATTAATTTGGTTTCGATAGTGAAAAACTAAAATGTTGGCTTAAATTAAACTGTCCTAAATTAAACCTACTCAAGAAGACAATTTATAAGTTATAATTTATTTATGGTAAAGATTTTTTTTTCGAAATATGTTTATCATCGTTGAAACTCAGCCACAACGCAAGTTTCCATAGATAGATAGATCTAATCTTCACTTTTTTTTCAAGATTTAGAAATTGGTAGTAATGTAGATGCAGGGGGTCCACCGGATCCAGCAAAATTTTGAAAGTGGTCTATGAAACAAAAGAGTTTGGGAACCACTGAGGTAATTAATTACCTTTGGATATAGGATGATCGGCCAGCGTATACATCCTCATAGCGATGGTGAAGTCCTCGAGATTGTTGAGGAACTGGCAGAAGGTCTTGAACTCCTCGAACGTGATCCCGCACTCGTCCCGCATGCGGTCCAGGAGCCGGTCCAAGTACATGTCGTACTCGTCCGTGTCCAGGTACGTGTAGCGGAGGAGAATCTTCGCGAAATCCACTTCGGATATCGTCTCGTGGCCTGAAGACCATGAAATGATCACGACAAATTAAAAAATTTGAAAGTAGCGCCGGTGACATAAAAAATTAAAGCTCCGTTCTCACGTTCGGTATTACACGATAGTTTTACTCCAAAACGAGTAAATATGAACGTGTGGACCGCAAAACTCACAGCTCGAAGGCTCGCATCCAGAAGTAAAAAATGAATAAAATATAAATATGATCACGACTGTAATCCCCGGGCTCGGTAGATATCTCCTCAGATCTCTAGTTACTTAGACCTTTGAGGATAGCTAAAGACGGTAGGTAGAGGCACGTGCATAATATTTGGCACATGCCCGGATTTTGAACTGTTGTTAGTATTCCGTACGAGACAGTTTGAAAGCCCTACGCCACTTATAATAATACTAAGTTATGACACATGTACATTCGAATTTTTTGTTCTAGGGTATGCCGGTTTCCTCACGATGTTTTCCTTGACCGTTTATGAGCAGTGGCATTGCGCACATACATTTTTCGAATAGAAAAACAATGTAAATACATACATAGAATGAATAATAACACCCAGAGACTGAACAAACATCTGAGTTGAACATCGAACCCACAACCTGCAGCCTCACGGCTACGAGCTATGAGACCAGTCTGATAATTTTGCACTTTAGTTAGTGACAGGTTGCAATACTAATACTTATGATACACACCTTCGAATTTTTGGTTCTAAGGGTATGCCGGTTTCCTCACGATGTGTCAATGATAGACGACGGGAAGCGACTATGTTTTTAACTCCCGACGAAAAAGAGGGGTGACCTCAGTGACGCAGCGGGCGAGAGTCAGCCTGCGACGCAAGAGGTTGCGGGTTCGATTCCCGCCGCGGAACAAATTTGTGTACGATCTGCAGAAATTTGTTCCGTTGGTCTGGGTGTTTTCTATGTATACCTAATAATAAATATCTATCTATGTATATAATGTATGAAATATATCAGTTATCTAGTACCCATAACACAAGCTTTGAGTAGCTTACTTTGGGACTAGATGATGCTGTGTGGATTGTCCAGCATTATTTATTTATTTATTTATTTATAAGTTTAACGTGTCTGTGGGTGTATCTGTCTATCTGTATGTCTGTCTGTGGCATCGTAGCTCCCAAACGGATGAACCGATTTTCGTTTAGTTTTTTTTGTGTCATAGATAATTTTATCCTGAGTGTTCTTAGCCATGTTTCATGAAAATCTGTTCAGCTTTTGAAGATCATCAGCTCTTTTCTAGTTGATGAGGGAATATGACTAACTTCCTTATGTCCTATTGATTCGAAATTTGGTACTGTATTACTTCAATGATATTGAAAGAACATGGTAAGGTAACCATGACTTTAAATATGACATGTTAGGGTAAGGCTTCGAAGTCGGGGGGTTTTTAATTTTTTTAATTTTGTATTATATACTATTTAGAGATAAATCTACGTTGGTCATACCTTTAGAGAACTCATGGAACTCGAGCTCCAGTACCTCCGTCTGCAGGTTCTCCATAAACTGGCGGAACCCCTCGAACTTGAGGTCGTCTTTGCCTTTCTTCCCGAAGAAGTGGACCTACCATTACATCTTATTATTCACTAGCACACGAATAGAAAAGTATCTCTATTTTTTTTTGAAAATAGCTAAAAGGTGAACTGAGGTGAAATCAGTTTGAGGATATCTAAAGAGGGCAGTAGAGGCACGTCCGGACATGACATTTGGCACATGCCCACATTTTGCACAGTAGCTAGTATTCCGTACGTGACAGGATGAAAGCACATCGCCGCTTATAAGAATACTAACCTATGAGATTTCTGTGTCTATGACACATTTTTGGTTCTAGGGTATGCCGGTTTCCTCACGATGTTTTCCTTCACCGTTTAAGAGCATTGCGCACATAAATTTTCGAATGGAAAAATTCATTGGTGCAAGACCAGGTGGGAACCCACGACCTTCGGATCGTGAGGCATGGGTGCTACCACTACACCACCAGCGCTCTAAGCTTTAATACCTGCAAGAATGTATCCACATTGTGTCTTCGTTGTAGACCCTGCTCATCATTGACATAGTTGTCCTGAGGCCGTCCCCCCTCTCCATCTAAAGGCCGCACCCCCCCCTCGGCTATCCCGCGCTTGCCCCTCCACGCGTAGCTAAATATTTTCTCCATCTGAAAGTTATTGTGCATTTTATAAGATCCGGTGATCTTTATATCGTCGCTGTAAGGTACAAAATGCAACGCTTCACGTGTCTTCGTTGGAGATATTAGTACATTTATTATTGTGATATAAATAAGAGATTAGTTAATAACAATAATTTAATAGAAAGTGTAGAAAACAGACGATTAACGGCTTTAATGCTGTTGTTTCGTAGACTTGCTAAAATTTTCTTGAATAGGTACTGTACTGATGTTACATGACAGTTTTTAATTTAGCTATCTTGTAATTCGTGTGATTTATACTCATTTTCATGTAAATGAAAAATATTGAATTAAACTAGGAGAAAATGGCGGACAATCAATTAAATTATTGAAAAAAATGATAAATGATGAAAGAATAAACTTATTTAATGTATGTAACGCAAAATTAATTTAATAATTCTCTGGGGTGAACATAAACAGATCGCTCGTTTTAGAAAATTTTAGCTGGTACAACAAAATAACAGAATCACCACTAATGTATGAATATGGAATACTTTAATGCTTTATTCGGAAGACGTGCTATAGAATTTAATGTACTTGATATAATGGACATAACAATGACTGGAACATCTTGAAAGAAAATGCGAAAGTGGATTTAACTATTTGTGATTTCTTTTATAACATACATTTCACAGCACAAGGAAGCCAAACGCACACGCAAATATAAACTTACTAGAGACGGCTTAGTGTCTATTTCCGTTTGGTCAGGTGCGGATCGGTTCTTCAGAGCGCTTGTAGACACTAAGGCAAGCAGCTACAATGCCATGAGTATATAAATATAATATTATTTACATATAAATATAATTATATAGCAGAATCATAACCTTTTTATTCATAATCACTTGTCATTTTATAATGCTCGATAGTTAAACTAATGCACACATAGTCATTATGAATATGACAGCAAATTTAAAACACAATAACGTGATAATGAATAAGGGTTAAGGAAATAAGTATGTACTAAAAGCATAATTATAATATTAACTCAGGAAATAGGTAAAAACAAAAAAAAACAGATTACGACTTTGAGTAGACTCTCTAGTCAGATCTTTGAGGACATTCAAAGAGGGTAGTCAGAGGCACGTTCAAATATTTGATACATGCCCTCATTTTGCACAGTAGTTAGTATTCCGTACGTAACAGGTTGCAAACCCATCGCCGCTTATAGGAATGTCGATGACACACACCTTCGAATAAAATAGATATTTATGAAAAAGATTATTTAATTATGCATTTTACGGTTATGTACAATCAGTTAGAGCTGTAGATATAAAAAGTCAGTGGTATTAAAGCTGTTGTAGCTGACTGTACTTGTTGAAATATAAAAAGCTGTTTGTATACTTTTTACAGCTATGTAAATTATTACTGTCGAAAAATCCAGAAAAATTTAATGTTTTAGTCACAGTTAATTCCATTTTGAAAATATTCATGTACTCAACCCCCTCCCCCCTAGCATGAGCAACATAGACAGCGTCTTTCTCTATGGAAGACCGCAGAAGACCGGTGACGTAAGTTTGTAATTTGACAAAACAAAAATGACATTTTTGCCGTCACAAACAAAGATTTAAATCTTTGATCACAACGTAACTTGTACTTGGCAAGTAATTGCGGGCTTTTCTGCGATTTATTCGACTGTCAACGTTGTCGCTCTAGTTATGATATTTTTTCTCGTGTTATTTTGAGTTTTATTGTGTAATTTTGGTGGTTATTTTTCTAATAAAGACAGCGTTCTTGACGCAAGTGTAAAATATGTGAATAATAGTAAATAGTTTCTAAATCCATCGGAGGAAATCCCGAGAATCTTGAACAAAACAGCCATCTTTTCTTTAAAATTGACTTGACAATTTGACTGACTTTGTGACATTGACAATACTATTATTTTAATTAAACACTGGTTACCGTCAAGATAATGCGTCACCTATCGTAATTAACGTTGAAATGCTATCCAAAAATTGCTTCCGAATTGCTTCTATTTGCTCCATATTTTTGAAGAAATTCATCATTTAGTGACCGTCCATCCGACGTCAGTAACGAAAATTGATCTCAAAAGAGATGAAAAAGAAACTGATAAAAAAGACTGATGCCTTAAACCAGTGATTCCCAAAGTGGTCCAGGTGGACCCCCAGGGGTCCACGGGAGACTCGATGGGGGTCTACGTTGGACGTGCCAAAAATGGGGGTCTACAATCGTAAGCAGGGGGTGCATGAAAATTAATTTGGTTTCGATAGTGAAGAACTTAAATGTTGGCTTGTTATTTTAAATAATATGATACCTAAGTTAAACCTTCTCAATAAGATAATTTATAAATAAATTGAGAAAAAAATGGTAATTTGAAAATGGAATAGATTTTTTTTTTCGAAATCTGTTAATCGTACTCGAAACTCAGCCACAACGCAAGTTTCCATAGATAGATAGATCTAATGTTCACTTTTTTGTTTCAAGATTTAGAAATCGGTAGTAATGTAGATGCAGGGGGTCCCCCGGATCCAGCTACATTTTGAAAGTGGTCTATGAAACAAAAGAGTTTGGGAATCACTGCCTTAAACAAAGAAGAAGTAATCGCGATAGGAGGAAAACGCCGTCTTCGGAACTCATGTTAGGGTAACGGGTTTTTTTGAACCGAATCAATTGAAGCAGTTATTCACTGTTAAGTTATGTGGGTCAAGGTCCACAGTTTAACTCACTGCCTCTTCGCTTTTCGCGTCCAAATCTTTGCGTTCCTTGAACGTGCCACCGAGGAGTCGTTGTATCTAAATATTTATTGAAGAAAACGGGAAAAATACAAAGAAAATAAATACATACATAATTTTGTTTAAAGAACTATACAGATCTGTCTTAATAGTGATCTGGATTAGTTGCGGTCCTTAGGGTGGTATTACATTTATCAAATAACTTGGTCCAATGTACATTTGATCAAAGAAATTGGACGACTTCATCAAATGTATTGGCAACACCATGTATGTATTGGAAATTTGATCAAATATTGAACATCATAATTGGACAAAGATATTTGATAAGTGTAACAACCCTTAGATAGCTCATCTGATTCACATCTATTTTATATAAGTGTGGATACATAACTAAATTATATTGCAAAATCTCGTGATTCCTTGTTGCATAAAGGAGTTCTAAGAAATCTAATTCTACATTCTACGTTCTTGGTTCCTTATAGCATAAGGTTTTTTTCTAAGTGCTCATACATATGCTTTCATTCATAATGCATTGATTTATAAAAGCAAAATACTATAGACAGAACTTGATTGATATAATTCGCGAAGGATCAGAATGGGATGAAACAGAATCAAATACCGCCAGTAGCGTCATCAATTCACGTCAATGCGTCAACGCGAGACTAAAAGGGAGAGAGAGAGAGAAGGTGAGGGAGAGAGAGAAGGAAAGGGGGAGAGAGAGAATATTGTGTACTCACGACTAGAAATTCGTTTTTATCTACCCTCTGGTTACCATCTGTGTCGAACATGTTGAAGGCTATACGGAACCCTGACGCCGGCTCTGGAACCAAACACGTGATAATTATTAATAAATAATAAATAATAATAAATAAATAATGCTGGACAATCCACACAGCATCATCTAGCCCCAAAGTAAGCTACTCAAAGCTTATGTTATGGGTACTAGATAAACGATATATTTAAATAAATAAAAAAAAAAATATGATCACGACTGTAATCCCCGGGCTCGGTAGATATCTTCCTCAGATCTTTAGTTACTTAGATCTTTGAGGATACCTAAAGGGGGTAGTCAGAGGCACGTCCAAACATGACATTTGGTACATGCCCACATTTTGCACAGTAGTTAGTATTCCGTACGTGACAGGTTGCAAGCCCAACGCCGCTTATAAGAATACTAACCTATGACACACACCTTCGAATTTTTGGTTCTAGGATATGCCGGTTTCCTCACGATGTTTTCCTTCACCGTTTAAGAGCACTGGCATTGCGCACATACATTTTTCGAATGGAAAAACTCATTGGTGCACGACCAGGTTTGAACCCACGATTTCGGATCGTGAGGCCGGGGTGCTACCACTGCACCACCAGCGTTCTTCTAAAAAAAAAGTTCACTAAAATAATAAAACTAAAACATTCTATATAAATTCTTTCTTATCATGGTTTGTATTATAATTTTGAATTTTGTTTTTTTTTTAATTGTAGCACCCTTGCCTCATCATTGAAGGTCGTGGGTTCAAACCTGGTCGTACACCAATTAATTTTTCCATTTGAGAAAATAATGTGCGCAATGCCTGTGTTCTTAAACGGTGAAGGAAAACATCTTGAGGAAACCGGCATACCCTAGAACCAAAAATTCGAAGGTTTGTGTCATATGTTAGTATTCTTATAAGCGGCGATGGGCTTGCAACCTGTGACGTATGAATACTAAGTACTGTGCAAAATGTGGCCATGTGTCAAATATCATGTTTGGACGTGCCTCTGAGTGTGAGTACCCTCTTTAAATATCCTCAAAAATCTAACTAAAGATCTGAAACTAGAGATCTGAGGGGATATCTACCGAGCCTGGGGATTACAGTCGTGACCATGAATGTATAATATAAATACCCGTGCGAAGGACTGCTAGTAATAAATAAATAATGCTGGACAATCCACACAGCATCATCTAGCCCCAAAGTAAGCTACTCAAAGCTTATGTTATGGGTACTAGATAAACGATATATTTAAATAAAAAAAATAAAAAATATGATCACGACTGTAATCCCCGGGCTCGGTAGATATCTTCCTCAGATCTTTAGTTACTTAGATCTTTGAGGATACCTAAAGAGGGTAGTCAGAGGCACGTCCAAACATGACATTTGGTACATGCCCACATTTTGCACAGTAGTTAGTATTCCGTACGTGACAGGTTGCAAGCCCAACGCCGCTTATAAGAATACTAACCTATGAGACACACCTTCGAATTTTTGGTTCTAGGATATGCCGGTTTCCTCACGATGTTTTCCTTCACCGTTTAAGAGCACTGGCATTGCGCACATAATTTTTTCGAATGGAAAAACTCATTGGTGCACTGTACAATTTGTATTTTCCGTAAGGTGTTTTCTGTATACAACTTTATGTTATTTTGGTACTAATGAATTCATAAATATTCATTAAAAATTCATAAATGATAAGAGAATGTTGTGGAGAGAAAGAAGACGTAGTGATGAAAATTGAGAAGGGTATGCTAAGATGGTTTGGGCATGTAGAAAGGATGGATGAAAGGAGATTGACGAAACAGGTGCATAAGGCGAGTGTGAATGGGACAGTTGGAAGGGGAAGACCTCGGCGTACGTATCTCGATCAAATTGAGGACGTTTTAGAGAAAGGCCAGGTCAAGAGTACCCTAAACCGACGAGCATGTATGAAGAATGTAATGAGAGTGAATGAAGCAAAAGAGGTGTGTCAGGATCGTAGCAAGTGGAGATCCGTGATCTCTGCCTACCCCGTCGGGAAACAGGCGTGATTTTATGTATGTATGTATGAATTCATAACCGTTGGACGTGTGTTTATTAAAATTATTTTAACTTTGATGCCTTCTAGCTGCCCGCTACTGATGGTAAGATGAACTAACTTACTTGTCAATATTGATAGAAGAAACAGGTACTCTGTATAGGAGATTATTCCTGAAAATATAAAAAAACAACATTAACTTTGTTTTACTGTTACATTATTGTAAATATAATGTAACTAATATTATAAATGTGACAGATTGGATGGATGTAGAGATGTTTGTTACTGAATCATGCTGAAACGGCGGAACAGATTTGAAACTGGCATAGAGTTAGATTATAGTCTAGAATAGCACATAAGCTAATTTTGCTACGCAGGCGAAGTCGCGGGCGGAAGCTATCACATTATATCTGTATTCTGTTTATATTTTGTACTAATTGCTCTTTATTTTTATTAATCTAATAAAGGTAAAGTTTGTTTGTTTGTTGGATATAATCTCTGAAACTACATAATCCGTATATTTTTAAACTTACGCGATCTGAACACATTATTATTAGTATTAAACGGGTATTTAAGAGAAATTATTAATTATTATTACCTTCCGGTAAGAGTCTACCTGTGACCACGACAGCGTGTAAACCTGTCGAAACGTCGGGAAAAAATAGGTAAATAAAACGCGATAAATACCCGTTTAATACTAATAACTATAGTTGGCTCAACGAATCTAGGCATTCGTGAAGTTAGCCGCAAGAGCTGCGCAGTATCGTTTTTCGGGAGCAATTGGAGGTATGAGGGGGGGAACGAACTGTACAAGTGTACATGCGCAAACTCGCACCTGTGGCTAACTTCACGAATGCCTAGATCCGTTGGATGACCTGTACATATCCGATTTAAACAATTCTTTTACCTCTGTCTCTCATATTGCGGAACATCTGAGATGATCCCTTCTTGAGCGCTGGCGTGTGGTCGCGAAGGTACTCGATTTCCTTAGTGGTCAGCACACGTCGTTTTAAACGCGCTGTAAATAAGTTAACACGTATTAATCTACACTAATATAATATAAATAAATTTAAATATTGGTGAACATTTTACAGAATGTCATCTAGTCCCAAACTAAGCAAATCTTGTACATGGGAACCAGTTAGTTGATAGGTTCAAGTTATTTACATTTTTTTTTAATAAATAGCTACTTACATGGAATACATAATAACAACCGTACACATAACAAACATCTGTGATTATTATAGGTATGTGATTGATTAGTGTAAGTGGTGTAAACCGTTCTAATTCAATAAATTTTAATTAATAAATCTGCGTTCATCACACAAATGTTAGAGGTAGAGCTACTACAAACTCAGTTGTGAGTCAGTCATATTGTAAAGAGGTACTTATCTAAAGTTTGTATGTAGAAGGTAACCTCCGAAACTAACCTTCTTCTTCTTCTTCTTCTTACTGTCCTTTTCCCACGCTTAGGTACCGCAACTTTCCAACCGATTAAGAAAATTCTTCCAACAATATTTAGAATGAACTTTCAGGACAAACTATTGCTCGATTTTGTGGTCGCTTTCCGACACTTACGTCTCGGTTCCTGTTCCACGACTGACTCCAGGAAGTCCTGCGGGGTCATGTACAGCTGGCCGCCGAACTCGACGCTGGCGAACTTGATGAAGCGCCTCTCCCGTGACGTCAGCTTCACAGACTTGGCTAGTTCATCAGGCTGGAAGAGAAATGCACCAATCACATTAATCAGTCTTGCCGGTGTCTTTTTTGTCTCGCTCTTTCTCGACATTTGTCGAGACTTTTGTCGACTCTAGCCTAATGCTTTTGCATTAGGCTAGAGTTTATTCATCAGACTGGAAGAGAAATACTAATCACATTAATTAGTTCTGCCGGCCTAACATATGCGCCACGACAAAATTTTATCGACTGTTTTGTCTACCTCTTTTTCGACAAAATACTCGACAAAAGCATCTGGCTGGAGTCTATTCATACCCCTGCTTTGTCCCCTTGGGGTGACAGATGGGACTAAAAAGTTTCATTTGCTCCTCCGTTGCCAAAAAGGGGGACACAGGTGGGACTTTTCCAAACAATAAAAGTTCTATCTGTCCCATTGTTGCAAAGAGGGGGACAAATGGAACGTTTTAGCCCCATCTGTCAGCCCAAAGGGACAGAGCAGAGGGACAAATGGGAATAAACCGGCAAAAGACAGTAGAGATAAATTAAACTTTTTAAACTTCCGTGATTTGATGACATAATTATAATTGAACTAGCTTCTGCACGCGGCGTCGCCCGCGAAGTACCTACATAAAATATAGCCTATGTTCATCCTGAAAGTTCATTCTACACATTGGTGAAAGAATTTTTCAAATCGGTTCAGTAGTTTCGGAGCCTATTCATTTCAAACAAACAAACAAACAATCAAAGTTTTCCTCTTTATAATATTAGTATAGATAACGGGTATTTATCACGTACCTATTTTGTTTTTATTCCCGACGTTTCGAACACATTACAGCGTTCGTGGTCGCGGGCAGACTGATGTGCAGCGAGCTAGTTTTTTATTGTTGAGAGTAGAATCTGTATCTACCCTCAATTCGTCGTCAGATTCAGATAAGGCCAGGTTCACACTAAAAATAGGTACGTGATAAATACCCGTTATTCAATTATAAGTAGAGATAAAGACGCGAAGTTGAAAACTAAAACCAAATGTTTATATTCGAGTCGTGATAATCACCGCAGCGCCATATTCGGCGCCGCTCGCTTCACATCTGATGGTGGATATAATCAAATAGGGAATGCTGGAATTCCTTCTTCTATAAATAAACAAAATCATCGGGAACAAGATACCCGGAACAGTTTACCCGTTTCGCTTGAAATAATATTTTTTTCGAACACTAAAAGTGTAGGGCGACCATGATGTAATTACGTGGCAGGTAATTTTAATAAATGCACCCTTATTATTATTATTATATTAACATAAAGAGGTAAAGTTTTTGTAAGTAAGATGTAATCTCCGAAACGGATTTTCTGCGATGCATTCGACTGTCAACTTTGTCGCTCTAGTATTTATATTTTTTCTCGTCTTATTTTAATTATGTTACTTTAACTTTGGTGGTTATTTTACCCATAAAACCCGAGTTTTTGATGTAAAATATGTAAATTAAAGTGATAGTTAATAAGTTCCATCTTTTGTTTAAAATTGACTTGACAATTTGACTTAACTTTAAATCGACTTGATATCTGTGAATTCATCATTTGGAGTTTGGACATGAAATTAAAAAAAAAATATACCATACTAAACAGAGAAGGATGTTTCTGTAGTCTTGTAAAATGCATAAAGGTGGTCACCCCAACGATGTAAAATAGCAAACAAAAGCGTTCGCTAACAGGCGCGACTATTTTAAGTGTTACACTTTATGTGAGAACACATTTACAATATTAGCCGTCTGTTCATCGCTTAAGATATCCTCAAAGATCTAAAGATCTAAGTCTACAAAAAAAATACAGCTGTGATCATATTTTTGAGTTATCAGCCAATACTGGCGAAGAAATTCATAGTCATACCGTGACCACGACAGTGTGTAAACCTGTTGAAAGGTCGGGAAAAATAGGTAAATAAAACGCGATAAATACCCGGTTAATACTAATAATAATTCATAGGCCGTCAAAAGGCCTAGTCGGTTCTTCACAATTAATTATTTTTGTCGTTATTTTAAAAACTTTGTTAAGGCGCGGCAGCTAGCTAGTGGCCAGTGGCATACTGCCCGTTGCATGAAAAGTCTAAGTTTTATCCCTTCGAATTGTAATAATTTGAAATAATAATTTGTGTTAAATTTAAATACTAAAAATGAAACACACATTTTATTTATAAGTAAATTATCTACCCGTTTTGGTGTAAAAAAATATGGAAATGACCTCAACTTTAGAAGGAGAAGCAGATTTTGTTTATTTTTTGAGGTTTTTTCGAGAATTAATACTAAAGTTAGTACGACATTTAAACAAAATTTCAAACTCAGACTTTAGAGATAAAATATTGATTATTTTCAGTGACCTTTCAGTTATTTTCCACTACCCTTATTTACCGAGGGTAAAGCATCTGAAAAACAGCAAAACTCCGCGATCAGCTGACCATCGCGCCTTAACCTTGATTTTAGAGCTCGTCTTTCAAGCTGATAGCTTGAAGATGGAGTAATAAAAGATTGGTTGATAATTAGTTATTTCACGAAGGGTACATTTAAAATTAATTATTATTACGATATAATAAAAATGCTTGTTGCGAACAATGAGGAATAGTGAGAACAATGATAAAACTGTAGAGGAGAATTGTACAGCTTGAAATGGTCACGTCAGTCTTTGCTAAAATTGAGATTTTCTTCTATACAAAAGCTACTTTCAAACTTAATAAACTACCCTGAACATATTGTATTACGTTTTTATTTTAAATAAAAACGAAAAAATAAAACAAAAACAAACGTCATGATCACGACTTTATTCCCCAGGCTCGGAAAATATCTCCTCAGACCTCTAGTGACTTAGATCTTTGAGGATATTTTAAGGGGTAGTCGGAGACACGTCCGAACATGACATTTGGCACAGGCCCACATTTTGCACAGTAGTTAGTATTCTAAAATAAAATACATGATCACGTTATTATTAGTATTAGACGGGTATTTATCGCGTTTAAATTACCTTATATTTTCCCTTTAATTACCTTATATTTATAGTTTAAAAGTACATACATGATCACGACTGTAACCTCCAGGCTCGGTAGGTATAATACTTATTTTATAAAGAATATTTGAAGATATTTTCAGTGAGGGTCGACAATAGTGACTAAATAAACAAACCAAAATATTTATGGTCCGTAAAAAATAAACTTTATTACATACTAGACCCGAAAAGAGACCGACACGCATATTTCAAGTTTACAAATGCCCAATGTCTTTGGTTAATTTAAGACGTTTACCCCATTCGGGAGGATTTATAACTCCTTTTAGGGGTGGCACTCGGTCGGTTTATTTATAGCTATATTTGACAATACGACTATTAGACGGGTTGCAACTGATTTTATTACAACCCTGATTTATTGATATTGATGAGATAAGAGATTCTTAGTTTGAGGACGCTTGACGCCACAATAAAACAGTAAGAATTTTATATAGACTAGTAAACTTCGCTCGCTTATTACTTAACTAGTTAAGTATTTTTTATTCAAACATCGACTTTCCGTTGTAAGAAAGAATTGGTAAGAAAAGAGTGAGTACTGAGATGACGAATGAAAGAGGGAAATGGAAGAAGATCACATGTTGTGCCGACCCCACATAGCGTGGGATAAGGGCAGGAAGATGATAATGATCAACTTTCCGTTGTAACTTAGAGGTTAGTTTTCAGAAATTACCTGTTTAGTGAACCTTTAGATCTAGAAAGGAACGTACCTCCTCAGCTCTCTAGGACATATGATTTAAGCTGTAAGTTAATTCAATAGTAAGTGGGAGTTTTATATATTTTGAAATGAATGTCATATATTAAAAATAGTCTAACACTGGAATAGTATAACTCCAGTCCCTCTCTCTCTTTCCGTAAATTTTTAAATTTTTTTTGCGTGTCAACAATGCTATTAATTATTATGTTTTAGACGAATAAATACACTGTGTTTATTCGTCCAAGGTTTTAGGGTTAGACCAATAAGTAAGTCACTTCTACGATTTTATCGGTAGCTTTGTAAAGGTCCTCCTGCCCGGCTAATATTTTTTCAATATGTTTGTGTTTGTGCATTTATCTCACACTAGCTTTCGCCCGCGTGGTACCTTGAAAAACAAAAACAAATCTATGCCTCGGGAACCGTACATTTTCCTTACATCCACACATCCGTACATTCTTACAAACTTCCGCATTTATAATGTTAGTAGGATTCGCACGAGACAGTCGTCAAACTTTGTCGTGGCGCTCATGTTAGCCCAGCAGGTAAGGCTCAGAAAACGAGAGTAGTGGCGGACTTTGAGATGGAGTTCCACGAGGTAAACAAATCATACTTTTCTAATGGGTTTTACAAAACCTCAACCAGTCTCATCATAATCTCACCATATCAGGTACCGGCACTTAAGACCACCCAATAAAAAAAGCATTCATCAACATTATCCAAACTTTTACTGCAATTAAACTATTAGTAAGTTTGATATACAATTACAAACAAGTTTCAATGATTTATTCCATCGAAGCTCTATTGACTTTAATTTTGGAGCCAATCTAGCATTCTAGGAAAATAAAAAATAAACGCTGTCAAAGAAAATTAAAAGTTTAACTAAAAAAACATGACCACGGCTGTATCAGATATCTTCTCAGATCTCTATTACTTAGATCTTTGAGGGTATCTAAAGAGGGAAGTCAGAGGCACGTCTAAACATGATATTTGGCACATAGCCACATTTTGTTTAGTATTCCGTACGTGACAGGTTGCAAGCCCATCGCCGCTTAAAGAATATTAACACACACCTTTGAACTTTTGGTTCTAGGGTATACCGGTTTCTTTACGATGTTTTCCTTCACCGTTTAAGAGCACTCGCACTAAAACTAAAATTAGAACAAGAAAATTAAACAAACGGATGAAACTTTCAAAATAAGCACTGACTGATTGAGTGACTCGAATAATAAACAGTTCAGCAGTTTTGATTTCTTATGTCACTTTTGTTCCTTATTTATGGATTTTACCAACTTTTGGTACAACTATTACCAGAATAATGTATTGTCCTTTTGGCCTTTTTCTTTTCCGAAGATCTTCTGACGCACCTTTAATCACACAGGTTTAAGAAAACTAGTGACATGATAAGAAAAGTCACTATTCAGTGTTTAACACTATTGGGATTACGGGTGTAACAGAACACAAAGAAAGGACCCCCTCATTTTAAAAGATTAACAAAACAACCGTCCATTTACTACTAAAATTACACCATTAAACATCGTTATGGTGTGGTAATGGCTACCAGTTTTAATAGAAATATTGTTTTACGTTTACACATATGTGTGATTTAATAACAGCGTACCTACTGACACAAGACGCCATAAATATTATTGAGAAAGTTAGTAGAATTCGGTATTTATTAACTCAACCTTGGTCATCTTTGGTCGAATAGTTCCCTACAGCTTAGGGCGGATACAACCAAATTCCCCAGAATAAATCGTAGTTAGCGAAGAGAATAAACTGACGTTTTGATTACATTAATTGACATTTCAGTAATCCATGCCTTAAACCGTAAATCTATACTAATATTATAAAGAGGAAAACTTTGATTGTTTGTTTGTTTGTTTGTTTGTTTGAAACGAATAGGCTCCGAAACTACTGATCCGATTTGAAAATTTTTTTCACCAATGTGTAGAATATACTTTCAGGATGAACATAGGCTATATTTTATGTAGGTAGGTACTTCGCGGGCGACGCCGCGAGCGGAAGCTAGTGCAATAATAAAACTACTATCAGTGAAATGAGCCATTCATAGCACGCCATGGACGACACAGAAAGCACAACAAAATCAGCAGACGAGAACACTGGTAACTTATGCGTTAACAAAAATCCACGCTAGCCTTGGAGATAGACATCAAAGGCCTTTGAAATTTGTGCGTAATTTCGGGGAGAAATTTCCCCAGGAGTGGGTTAAAATAATCTATATCTATACTAATATTATAAAGAGGAAAGTTTGGTATTTTTGTATTTTTGTTTGTAACGAATAAACACAAAAACTACTGGTCCGATTTCGAAAATTCTTTCACCGTTAGAATGCTACGTTATCCGTGAGTAACATAGGCTATATTTTATGTAGGTACCTCGCGACGTAGGTACAAAGCCGCGAACGGAAGTTAGTTAAAAATAAAACTAGCACCACACAACATGGTAAATGCTTTTAAAAGTTATGCAACACGCGGTCACCGAGCACCACAAACATGTCAAAGGTAGCGGGAGCCCGCGAGCCGTAAATCAGACTAGCAGCCCCCCATTAACTCCGTCCGGACGTGTTCGGTCTAATACGAAACAAATATTTGTACAATGGACGACTGTTTAAAACTGTCGCATATAGATTTATTGGTTGTGCAGCGGTAAACAGGGACGAATTTCAAAATTATTACAAGAACTATTATTTCAATCGTTTATAAAAACAATAGTACCTGGATGAGCGAGCTCGGATGTTTTTTGGTAAACGACGTTTTTTAAAAATGACACCTAGATCGATTTATCGCCCCCGAAACCCCCTGCATACTAAATTTATGAAAATCTTTGGAGCGATTCCCTTAAGCTTAGTTGATGTTTTTATTTTTTTACCAGACAACGAAGAAGCAGGATAAAGTGTTTAGGGTGTATGTATGTATGTAAGTTGTACATGCTACACACATGGACAAATTTTGGCAAATGAGATGTCGTTGGATTCGTTTAGATCACAAGAGTGACACTTATGTTAAGTAGACTTAAAATGTCAAAAAATCCAATATGGCAGCAAATAAAAACCTTTGTCAGTTACTTAGTCGGGGTTTAATTTTTAATATAAATACTAGTTGCTTGAGAAAATTGAGTAGCACTAGTAGATTTTAGTACTGAATGTTGTTGGTAAAGTGACGTAAACAGCTTTCTCTAGCAACCATAGCTCTAGCGATCTCTTTCATCATTATCATCATCATCATCATCATCATCAGCCTATAGCAGTCCACTGCTGGACATAGGCCTCCCGTAATGAGCGCCATTGCGCCCTGTCCTCAGCTCGACGCATCTAGCCTCCACCAGCAGCCTTTCGCAGATTGTCACTCCACCTGGCCGGAGGGCGTCCTACACTACGTTTGGCGATCTCGTTGTCGGTGAGATTTCTTAAAACAAATTGAAAAATATATAATGTTAGTCCTTGAGTTCGTCCCTATGGTCTGCGGTGCAGTGCGATTCCCACAAATTCATCTCGCGGTACAACGTCAGTCGGCTGCGGCGCCTGCGACGGTATACAGACTCAACTCGCTTTGTATACATGCTAATACGGCAAAAAGACTTAAACATTGTTACCTCACTACGCTTCACGTTGTTTCGGATGTCATATTATTATATGCCATTGAATTTACAACTTGCTTTTAAATTTTTATGACCATGGATAATCTATACCTAATATAATATGCGAAAGTAACTCTGTCTGTCTGTTACCTTTTCATGACTAAACGACTGAACGGATCGTAAAGAAATGAGGCAGGGGGATAGATTATATCCTGGGGATGGACATAGGGGCTGAAATAGGGGTTGAAAGTTTGTATGGGGAACGCATGGTTAAGCAACGCTGAGCGCAGTCAGTTTTTGGATGGACCGCCTCTTTTGGCACTCCATAGAAATTTCCCAATTAACCGATATAAATAATTTTAGAATATTATGTTAGTTTGATGGATTTTTGCGGACAAAGTCGCGGGTAACAGTTAGTATGACATAAATATCAACTATATTATTTGTTACGAGACAGAAATGATGGTACGTGCGAATAAATTACATTTAGAATAGGTTCCTGATATAGCAGTTGGAACTTAGACGAAAAATAAAAAATATTGTAGAGACAACTTAGCTAGACATAAACGTGGGTCGGTATTCGACCAGCCGCGTAAATTTTTACTGACAGTTTCCGGAAATTACATCATAAAACGAAATAAATATTATTGATAAATTAGGGCCAGTTAAGGTAATGATGTCAATAAAGTATGCACTGCTTACACAATATTTACCAGATTGTGTAAACAGTGCAGTTTGTATAAACAAAGAACAATGCCTCAAAGAGTTTTAAAACAATATTAAAAGTCACATATGTATACAGTAAGTAGTTCTACTAGTCACTACACCTACGGCGAAGGAAACATCAAGAAGAAAGTGGTATGCCACTTTCTTCAATCCCTAGAATCAAAAAATCGAAGGTATAGGTCATAGGTTAGTATTCTTAAAAGGGGCGATGGGCTTGCAATCTGTCACGTACGGAATGCAAAATGTTGACCAAATATCATGTTCGGACGTGCTTACTACCCTCTATAGATATCCTCTAAATATCTAAGTAACTAGAGTTCTGAGGAGATATCTGCCGCCAGGTTCGGATACAGTCGTGATCATGTTTCTATTACTAGTAGTCACTAATATAAAATAGTATCTGATCCTACACAACCATTCGGTACAAAGACAAATGAATAAATTACCAGCATTTTGCATGTTTCAAATGAAGCTATGAAATAATACATCCCTCATCGAAAAGGCTCCATTAGTGGCGCCTTGATCTCGCCTACACCGATTTATCATCCTTAGCCCGAAGACTCAGAGGACTTAGAGATCTGCCGATATGATTCAGGATCCTGTGAAATATTGTAGAGAAAATGAGGAGGTAAATCATGTGTGAGAGCTTTCGCCGTTCACTAAAGTAGTTTCAGTAAGAGGACGTTATTATTGCTATATTGCTTGCTATTGAATGGTTAACAATTTTAGAAAAGTTTTCGATACGGATATTCTGGGATACTCGCACAAACAATACGATGTATCGGGACAATTACCGCGCAAAGCTACTTCTAACCTAAGTTACATCGTTTCGACTATCGTTTGAACGATGAAAATCGATGTTACTTTTGACATTCTATCTCTTTAATTTCTTTAACATTTTTACGAGTAGGGTGCGGACGAATATTACGAAGCACTATCGTATCGGTCAGACTACATTTTGCGAGTAAGGGCCTGCTTCAACTCATAGTTTCTCTTCTTTGGTTTTTGAATTGGAAATGTGGGTTTAAACATATGTACGAATGAGTAAACCCTCGTTTTAACTACTGTTTTTTTTTGTTTAACAACCTTCTAGTAATATCTATACTGACCTATATACCTGGTGATTTGAGCATAATAAATGCCGGAGTCGGATAATTTACTCTCTATATGTGACTGAGAAGTCAAAGAGTTATTTTCATTAACAAAAATATTGGATATAAAATGATATAATGAGATGTTTTGTCTAACACAAGAGTTCACTCACAGTTCCACGACGTAATAGCTGAAGTGACGTAAAAAATATATAAAATCCGTGAATACAGACTTACGACTGTAGCGCCCACTTTATTGCAACTCATATTTATTACGCCACGTTTGAATAAATATATAAATGAAGTAGTAAAACGTCCAAATATTACAATGCATTACTGTTGTAACAAACTTACTATTTTTATAGACACTTATGAAATAGCTCATTATCACAAAAAGTGGATAGAATTTGTGTAAGAATGGTAAACGACAATTGAAGATTTTCGATTTGTGTTTCATAAAAAGGCCACTATTATTTGAAATTTCTTTTGACCTTTTGTATTCTAGTAGCGATAGTGCGTTGGTTTCATTCAGTAATGTATGTGCTTTTTCGTAATACTTTTATCAAATTTGTGTATGATGAAAATACATATTTTGTCATGTATTTGTTGTTTTTTGTTCTTTCTTGTTCTTTATTGTGCTTATCTACTATATTTTTGCATCCCAATTCTTAAATAGAATGATAAAAGAATATTTTTTTTGAGATCTAACATAATGGGCTAAATTGGATCAATCATACAAACTCGGTTTGCATTGATGATTTTCTGATAAGTAATATAGGCTAAAAAAAAAATTGTACGGTATATCTTGAAAAAAAAAATTATGATCACGACTGTAATCCCCGGGCTCGGTAGATATCTCCTCAGATCTTTAGTTACTTAGATCTTTAAGGATATCTAAAGGGGGTAATCAGAGGCAAGTCCAAACATGATATTTGGTACATGCCCACATTTTGCACAGTAATTAGTATTCCGTACGTGACAGGTTGCAATCATCATGTAATGCCATCTATAGCTAATATGACACGAACAACAAAGAAGACAAAACGATTTACTTATTTCTAAAGTCAACTCGTAACTACTTACTAGAATCTAGATTTCAATGTTCGCGACGGAACACCTTACTCAAATAAGTTACAATGTTCAAGTCTTCAATAAGTGTTCACTTTCTATTTACCGATCAAATTACAATCAGATAATTTGGCTTCATTAATAACCTATAAATCGTCCAGGCACGTTAACCGTTCATTTGCCAGCGCGCTTATCTAAAGGATCTCAGTCCGCTTCCAATTTCCCATCGGCCTACATCCATTCGCCCATAGAACTTGCGAGAACCAGCACTTAGCTGACTTGAAGAGCAAGAAGTATGCTTCAACTTTTCTATCAACGTCATTCTTATTCGTAATTTCTACCAATCACGGCATCAATGTTTTTTTTAATATTACAAACAAATTGATGTTAGTTGCTCGAATTGTTATTGTTCCCCGATAGTCTTTATAACAGAAATTTTACAAATAACTCAACAGTATAAGAAACAATAGAAACTTTGATGAATAATATAGGTACACTGATATACGCTTTCGTATTTTTTATACCTATGAAATTTTAACCCTCAGAAGTTTCCAATACATACTAAGCTTATTTTATCCACAAGGTCTTATTCGTTACCACTATGAAAGCATCAGATACCAATAAATGAACGATCAATTTGTTCAGCAATTTCACGCTTGTAATCTCGCGCGCGGATATCACGGCGCCTTCTATATTTTCTAGTCTCATTGAAGTCAACAGCTTCGTACTTTTATCGCAGTAACTGGCTATCACAATCTATCACTGTTCTCTGTTAAACACGTTCGGTGCGAGCCTGTCATTATCCGCGGCAGCTATTACCATAGTTTACTGCAAGTTCTCATAACTTTTATGTGATTTAATGCCTTAAAAATGAACAAAACCGGCCTGAACGCTCCAGGTGGCACCGGTACCAACAATAAACAACCTCGTAAACTAGATTTCTTTATTCGCATTCAAGTTTCGGAGCTAAGTAGCGAATTCTTCAATATTTGATTCGATTTCTCATTATTGTCAGAGAATAAACACAATGCGACTATCACCGCTATTATATACTAAAGGTCGATTCACATATATCAGTGAAGTCACCAGTGTTGCCAGTGGCAGATAGTCAAATATAACGTGAGACAGCTCAAAAAGTAACATTTTCACGAGAAAAGTAACATTAAAAAAAAAAACAAGGAGACGACTGTAACAGTAATCCTCATGCTCGGTAGTATCTCCTCAAATCTCTAGTGACATAGATCTTCGAGGATATCAAAAGAGCCAGAGGCACGTCGGAACATTACATTTGGCACATGCCCACATTTTACACAGTAGATATTATTCCGTACATGACAGGTGGCAAGCCCACCGCCGCTTATAATAATACTAACCAATGACACACCTTCGAATTTTTGATTCTAGGGTATGCCGGTTTCTTCACGAATTTTTCCTTCACCGTTTAAGAGCACTGGCATTGTGCACATAATTTTTCAAATAGATAAATACATTGGTACACGACCAGGTTTGAACCCACGACCTTCGGAGCGTGAGGCAGGGGTGCTACCACTACACCACTTTATTAATTACTTTATTACTAATCGTAATATTTGTTGATCGAATAATCTCTCGCCTTAGCGAGATGGAAGATTGAGTAATAATGCGAGTGAGTGAATATGCGGTACGACGAAGTGACAGATTTTCGCGCGGACGTCGCATCAGTCAGTCCACAAAATCAAAAGCGCCAACATGACGAACAAAAACAAAAATATTCTTGGATACGTTCGGTTTCACAAAATTTTTTGGTTGCTGGATAATATTTTTAAAGTTTAATTACATTGACCTTTTGTGTTACATAAGTAACATATTGAGTCGTGTAACATGAAGGTAACATGAGAGGGTCAAAAGTAACGTAAAATGTTACAAAAGTAACATTCTGGCAACGCTGGAAGTCACAGTTC
Organism: Cosmorhoe ocellata; assembly: GCA_963675405.1. Taxonomy (NCBI): domain Eukaryota; kingdom Metazoa; phylum Arthropoda; class Insecta; order Lepidoptera; family Geometridae; genus Cosmorhoe; species Cosmorhoe ocellata. The sequence continues at coordinate 2,241,508 of OY776264.1, read as the reverse complement.
CGACACAGTACCGGCACAGTGCGAAATAATCTTTCATACATTCTCTAAGGGCACTGTGTCGTCACTGACACTGACAAGTGGGGGTGCGTTCATAGAGAATGTATGAAAGAATATTTCGCACTGTACCGGTACTGTGTCGGAACTGTGACTTCACTGATATGTGTGAATCGACCTTAAAACGACACAAGATTGTGTGATGAAATTTAAAAAAAAAAACCTAAAATAATATTGATATAATGCTATTTGCTACATTTTGAATCAAGTATTATTTATCTTTATTTACTAGCTTATTGGCTTTGCAAACATAGCTATTACTATATAGTAAGTAAATACAATAAAAACAAATGAAAAGTTCTTCTCATCTTAATATACTACCTACCACGAGTTTCGATAGTAGTCTTACGAATGCTGCAAACGAGACTACCTCTAATCATCATTTAGATAACTGTTGCCATTAGGATATCTTGGTCAGCAGGGCCAAGCAGTATAACAAGATCTTAACGTATGAGGGTTGAGTCGAGAGGTTAATTTTGCAATAGGTCATATTGGTGTCATGGAACAAAAGTAATTTTCTAAAATACAGAACATAATATAAGATTTTTTGCTATGTTATGGGAATGCTTTAAATTATTATGAGTATAATAGTTATATAATCTACCTAACCGTTTTCGGCTACAGTGACTTGGCTTGTTTGGGACATTTATGGTAGGTGGTGTAGGTATAATATAGGTAGGTACCTGGCTGGATAGTATTCCGTGTTGGAAATGAGTAAGTCCGAGTTCACAGAACACAAGATTGTTTATTATATAGGTACACCATCAACACATAAAATATAGAAGGCGGAAAACACGCCCCGACCTAGTATGTCTGATCGTTGAAGTTGGAGTTGGAGTTGGAGTTGGAGTTGGTTCAGAAGGCTTGCCATTAGGGTGTGACAATATGTAGGCTGGTTTCAACCGATCCACAGATACCGTCACAACCTTAGCTTTAACTTTTATTTTAAAAGTTTTGGCACTTCTTTCAACCACTTCGTGGGGCCCAGTATAGGCCGGTTGCAATGCACCTCTCAATGCGTCCTCTCTCAAAAATACGTGAGAGCAAGATGATAAATCTTTGTAAATGAAGATTTTATTGTTTGAGTGGTGTGAAGTTGGGACTGGCTGTAGGTTATTGGCAAATGATCTGATACGTGCTGAAAACTCAGTAATATCAGTCGTACATTTGTCAACTTTTTGGCCAAAGAATTCACCTGGAAGGCGCAATGGTTCACCATAGACTAGTTCGGCAGAAGAAGATTGAAGATCTTCTTTAAATGAACTCCTTATACCGAGTAGTACCAGAGGCAACGCTTCAACCCAGCTACTATCGTCAGCGTGGCACATAATCGCCGCTTTTAGCTGCCTATGAAACCTCTCGATAAGACCATTGCACTGAGGGTGGTAGCTTGTGGTCTTTCGATGCTTGAAACTAATAAATTTCGAAAGTTGCTGGAATAGCGCCGATTCAAATTGCCGACCGCGGTCAGTAACAATATCGGTTGGGCAACCGAACCGGGCTATCCATCCCGACAAAAACGCTTTAGCCACTGACTCGGCAGTGATATTGGTAAGGGGAACAGCTTCGGTCCATCGCGTAAAGCGATCGACTGCTGTCAAACAGTACCTAAAATCACCAGACGGAGGTAATGGTCCGATTAGGTCTAGGTGGACGTATTTGAATCGCGCTTTAGGTAAATCGAGTGTGCCTAAAGGCGACCATACATGTCGATTTACCTTGGTGCGCTGGCAAGCCAAACACGCCTTAGACCAATCGCGACAGTCTTTCCTCATCAGTGGCCAAACGAAGCGTTCTGCTACTAACTTAGCGCTTGCGTTGGCGCCGGGATGGCTTAGCGAGTGCAAACTGTCAAAAACTTGTTTGCGCAAGATGTTGGGTATTAATGGTCTGGGAGTCGTTGTGCTGACATCACAGTACAGTTGAGTGCGACTTCCAGGTATATTCAACTTTTTTATATGCAAACTGGTTTCTTGCTTTATAAATTCGGCTAATTCGGGATCGGAGTCTTGTGCTTTTGCAATCACTTCTAGATCTACAGGACTTCGCAGCTCTTCGACTCGGGAAAGTGTGTCGGCAACGACGTTATCTTTCCCAGCGATGTGTTGTATATCAGTCGAGAACTGCGATATATAGTCTAGATGCCTATACTGACGTGGGCTACAGTGTGCTTTCCTTTCATGGAATGCTGAGCATAGTGGCTTGTGGTCGGTATAGATGGTGAAAGTGGTAGCCTCTAGCCAATGACGGAAATATTTGATACTCTCATAGATAGCGAGGAGTTCTCTATCGTACGGTGAATATTTCTGTTGAGTAGGGCTTAACTTTCGCGAGAAAAAGGCTAGAGGCTGCCAATTTCCCTCATGAAGTTGCTGTAAAACTCCACCCATGGCAAAATCTGAAGCATCAGTAACAAGTCCTAATTTAGCTTTTAGGTCAGGATGGGCTAACAATGCTGCATTACAAAGACTTTCTTTACATTTCTCGAAAGCTTTTAACGAGTCTCCACTTACGTCAACAGGCTGCGATGCCTTTATGGAGCCAGTCAATAAGGCGTTCAACGGAGCTTGAATTTGGGCTGCTTGGGGGATAAACCTCCTATAAAAGTTTAACATGCCCAAGAACCTTCTGAGCTGCTTGGCCGTCTTAGGGACTGGAAACTCTTTGATAGCTGCCACTTTATCTTCCAGAGGTTTTGTCCCCTGTTGAGATATACTGTAGCCTAGAAATGTTACCTCTGATTTACCAAAAACGCATTTAGCTGTATTAATAAGCATGCCGTAATCTTTCATCCTGGTGAATAGCTGGCGCAAGTGATCTAAATGTTCAGATTCATTATGGCTAAATATTAAAAAATCATCAAGGTATGGGTAACAGAAATCTAAGCCACGGGTCATCTCATCGACAAACCTCTGGAAGGTTTGGCCAGCGTTGCGCAAACCAAAATTCATGTAAGGGAATTCGAAAAGTCCGAAAGGCGTTGTTATGGCGCATTTCGGAATGTCATCCTGAAAAACAGGTATCTGGTTGAAGGCTTTAACAAGATCAATAGTAGAAAAGACCTTACAACCAGATAAGCTGTGAGCAAAGTCATGTATGTGACGTATAGGGTACTTATCTGGAATAGTCCGAGCATTGAGCATACGGTAGTCACCGCACGGTCGCCAACTATTGTCCTTTTTAGGTGCAAGATGTAGCGGTGACGACCATGGACTCTCTGATGGACGGGCGGTACCATTAGCCAACATTGCCTCGAACTCAGATTTGGCAATCTTTAATTTATCTGGTGCCAGTCTACGAGGTGTACACGATACTGGAGGGCCTGGAGTGGTGCGAATGTAGTGAACTGTGTTGTGTTTGGGTGTGTTATGAGAGCCCGCTGGCCGTGTTAAGTCTGGAAACTCAGAAAGCAAGTTATGATATATAGAATTACCAGTCACGACCTTTACACTTGAAATTAGGCTATCTTTTACAGCAATAACGGTAGCTACAGTTGACAATGTTGTGGTGCCATCAATCAAACGCTGATTGCGAATATCTACAATTAGATTAAAAAATGACAAAAAATCTACGCCTATTATAGGTTTTGTTACATCCGCAACAATAAAGCGCCACACAAAGTCCCTACGGAGTCCTAAATTGAGATTCATCTCAACCCAACCGTAAGTGTCTATAGAGGAACCGTTCGCTGCACACAATTGGTAGTCCGATTTTGCACGTTGTCGAAACGTAGATCGTGGTACGACGCACAAGTCGCTCCCTGTATCCACTAGAAATTGGACAGCTGATCTACGATCTGTGACGAACAGGCGACCAGTGGTGGAAGGGCAATCTTCAGCCGCCATTACCGACTGCCCTTGTCGTTTCCCGATTTGTAGTCGCAAGGTTTTATGCATTTGTCTGCCTGGCTTCCAAATCTAAAGTGGTACCAACAATTTGGGAACTTCTTATAATTTGAGTTGGACCTCTTTGCTGGTGTACGGCTTCGGCTGTCCCGGCTTTGCGATGACTGTCGGTTGCGAGGACGAGAACGGTGGTGGACTTCTGCTGTGAGCGCGCTGACCTGCTTGGTCAGCGCCGCGATCTGCTGAACCATGATGTCCATTGCTGAACCAGTAGTGGTGCTGGAGCTAGACGCTGCTACTGCTGCAACTTGAGGTGAGGCAGGTGCGATGTCGTGAACACGATCAGCTAAATCAGCAAGTTCACTGAGCGACAGGGTCATCTGAGAAGCGATAATTGTCTGCAGGTTATTTGGTAGTCGGCTCGTCCAAATTGATCTCAGGAAGTCATCGGGTATAGTGGGGCCAGCCAAATGTTGCTGGTGCCTCAGGAACTGCGAAGGTTTGCGGTCGCCTAACTCTTCAGACTGCAGGAGCTGCTTGACCTTTTTCTCCTTGGAGACGGATAGACGCTTTATAAGTTCAGTCTTAAGCTTCTCGTACTTGCCAGAGGTTGGAGGTGAAGTAATGACATCTTCAACTTCTACGGAATACTGTCTGTCCAAGTGTGAGAGTACGTAATGAAACTTCGTCAAGTCATCGGTGATCCGTGCCATGCTGAACTGACCTTCGATTTGAGAAAACCATATTGTGGGTTTTTCCGGCCAAAAAGGTGGTATCCGCACACCAACACGAAAAAGTTCCGGTATATGTTCGGGCGGGTCAATGGAAACGCGCTCTCGTTCCTTTGTTTCTCGTACCGTCCGTTGAGAATGATCCGTTTCGCTACCGTCCGTGCTCATTTTTCTGGAATGTTCTTCTCGGGGTCACCAGTTATGGTAGGTGGTGTAGGTATAATATAGGTAGGTACCTGGCTGGATAGTATTCCGTGTTGGAAATGAGTAAGTCCGAGTTCACAGAACACAAGATTGTTTATTATATAGGTACACCATCAACACATAAAATATAGAAGGCGGAAAAGGCACAGAGATAGAAAGCTTAGAAGAAATAGTTATAGTTCGTAAGCACAAGTAAATAACATAAAAATCTCAAGCTCATTAGTTCGCGAAATTAAGAAAACGTAGCAAAGGAGCGCGGGCTTTGCTGGCGACAGGCAGATCGAGACTGGTTGTTCCTACCGGCGCACGAGCCGACCGACGCAGTGCGGCGAGCCGGCACTGCGTAGGAATGTGCTAGGTTTGCACTTTAGATTATGCGTTTCCATACTACCACAGCGAGCGGGCGCTCGCACAGTTTGAAATGGATAAATACTTAGATATTAGATTAATATATAAATACTGTAAACGTAAGTATAATAATAAATAGGTAGAAGTATTACTAATGTGTGAGTGTCTATGTGTATAAAAGTAGGTAAATAAATAATATAAGTTCACCACACATTTAATTTAATCCCATCAAAAACATAAATGTGAAATGAGAGCCAAGTTCAATAAGTATGTTTTAGTCGTTGACTTCAGTGACAAAAGAAGTGAGATCTAAACGGGTGCCAAGTACAATGGTCAGTCCTGAAACTTATTTATAACAATATGAAATATTTTTAACAACTTTAAAATATCATTTCATCTCATAATTTAGGATATTATATTGAAGCCTAAGGTCTAACTTGGCTAGTTCTCATTATACGAATTACCTTCCTATTATGTATTAACTACTTACCTACTATGTCCGATCGCTAGTTTCTACCAGCAAGCCAAATTTTTAGAAGAATAAAATAAGAACTTGCAAAGGCTATACCTAATATAATTCGTACTCTTAAGGCTGCCGTCTGCGAGCGTGGGAACTTCTGACACAACACCTACATTGATAATTTCTACTCACACAAATGCATCGCTCAGTATTGAATACACACCCTGGAAACGAATAAATCTACTTTCGATGTTTCGAACAAGTTACGCGTCCATTACGCGTTCGTCTTTGTGGGATGTTTATAAATGTCATAGAAAATACGCAATGTATTAGTAGCATCGTGAAGCGCGCGAGCCGCGGCGAGTTACCGGCGCGCGGGCAGTTCGTCACGGCGGCGGCAAAGGGTTGGGTCAGAGTGTATGCTTTTTGATTTCATTTTAAACTATGTATTTCTTTTTATGAAAAAATTCAAGATAATTGTCAAGCCAATGTTCTGTGTGTTATGAGAAATGTGGAATTTATAGATGAAAAAACTATTATTAAAATCAAATAATATTTAGTACAAACATGGAATAAAATATGTACAGATTAAAACTAATTAAACTTTTTTACTCCGAAAGATTGAAAAAAAATAATATTGATTTAGTTATTTAAAACATAAAATTTCGTAAAAGCATTTTCAATCGCAATATAAGCGTGACTTATTAAATATTTATATATATATTTTTATAATATTTTCAATATTTTCAGCTAATAATGAATTACCCTATAATATTAGTACTAGTGTACTTCGCCCTGAACTGAGATCTTGCGCGCGATTTCCACAATCCTCATTGTGTATTCACGCCCTGAAGTTTTTGGATACACTTTATGTACTAGGCATAGGTGCATATTTGCCATACTGCATAGGTGCCATGCTTACGAGTACGTAACCTAATCACAAACAAATATTTTATTATCCTACTTAAGTAGGTACTTATGCCCGTGCTAAGAAAATCTTGTTTTTTTTTTCATAATATTTAAAAACTAACTCAGCTAGAGCTACCTACGTTAGCTAGGTAGTATGTACGTACTGTACTGGTCATATACTTAGGCTTAGTAGGTAGGTAAATTAAAAAAAAAATCTGCCTTTCGTTTCCTAAGATTGTGGTAAAATGGTAATCTCCTGAAAGTGAAACTTTAATAGCTAGACAGTGACTTTACAAGTACCTACCTACCAACCTACCTATAGAATAACGTACCTATTGTGTAGTTTAGTGTGTCAGATAGGTTGGTAGGTACCTACTTATAGTCAGGTAGGTACTTACTTTATTTTACAAGTTCTATAGTATTCTATTGAGCAAGTGTACCTACCAACCTAGGTACACATACTCAGTAAGTATCTACCATTGAGCTACTTACTTATTGGTGGATACGTGCTAATAATTTGAACTGTTCAATGTCCGTCTTAGTTAGGTTGCTATGTAAATCCTACTATTTAGGTGTTTGAGCCTTCGCTTGAACCACCTAGAGATTACGCTTCATGTATCTGTCACTCAAATAGCTAAAGTCAGTGTCAGTCAACTGTCAAAGGAGACATCCGTGACGTTACTCCCTCTCCAATCAGCAGCGCGCGGTGCGGCGGGTGCGCCGTGTTCCTCAGTACGCTTTTGAAATTCAAACAAGTCACTCGTTTCGTGTGGTTTAACTCTGACATGAATTTGGAAAACCGATTTTCCGTAAGTAACCACATTGGAGTACCATTATAAGCATCATAATACCGCTCGGCGCCCTTGGCCCAGCGACGACTCGGGTGTTACCTACCCGCTCTGCCGGATTGAGACGGCATGGCGTCGCCGAACTTGTCCATACATGTTGTGACCCTTACATGCATGGACTAGAGCGACGCCGACTGCTTATTGGTACTAGCGTGTCGCCTGGCCGGTGGCCGACGACACGCCGTCGCGCCGCCGGGCGCCGGCACACGCCAGGCTACACTACGCCGTCGCGCCGCCGGGCGCCGGCACACGCCAGGCTACACTACGTCGCCCCGCACATAGTGTAGTCTTACACGACCGACGACGCCCCAGGCGCCGTCGGTGGTCGCTAGTAATATTATGTTGTCTTTGACCGCCTCTTTGGCCAATCATACGATGCTGTCTGTCAAGAGCATTCTTGCTTTCAGACAATGGAGAGAGCTACTACACTGGGTGCATTAGCCGACAGACCGTGCTCGCCTGGCGAAGCCTCGGCATTTGCTGCAGTAATCGAGGCACTTGAGGAAAATTTTCCGAATAATTGGCGATCCTGGGAAGTCCAAGATTGGTCTTTTGAAGAACTTTTTGGCACTGATATATCGGCAACGATAGACAGTAAACTTAGGTTTGCCATACCGACGACGGACTTAGCCAGAGCATTTGCTCCAAACTGCAAGTCGTTATCCGAGAGAAGATATAGAAGCATCAGAGCGAAAATTCTACAATGGCCTTTAGGAAGAGCCTTGCTTTATGCTCCGCATAATATTATGGAAAAAATACACGGCTCGGGAACAGGCTACTTCAATTTCATGAATGCTGTTCATACCATCAAAAATAAATTGACAAATCGCAAGAGTGCTTCAACTGAACTCCGAGGGGAACAAACTGTTACATCTAGCCCTTCTACTTCTGAGCGGTCTATCGGACAGAAGCGACCTGGTGATGCAATAATGGAAGCAGAGAGTGTTTGCTCAAAGAAAGAAAGTAGCGATCAACTCTTGGTTTCAGTCCTGAACCAGCAAATGGAAATGCTCAGCCGCTTGTTGTCTACGCAGAACGAACAAAACGAAAAAATTGACAAAGTCGTCAATATGAATTCTTTCAATAACGCTACTAATTTAAATGAAAGTTTTGACTCACTACCAGACAGTACACAAATGGAGGATGAGGACAGTCAACATTGTCCTAGCTTATGCCTTCCAGGCGAAACAACCGAGCCTCAGAAGGAAAAAGCATTGCAAGAAATGGAGTTGAAGAAGAAGATTTGTGCAGCTCAAAGGGAACTGGTAGCACTACAATACGAATCAGCAGAAGAATTGTTTGACTTCGACCCCTCGACAGTAGAAGCTGAACCTAAAGTATCAACGTCTGATCCCTTCTACCTAAAACAAGGAGTTCACTGTCAACGTTTTTCTCAAGAAGGGTGGCGTAATATCAGATATGCCGAAACCCAAAAACAATTTCAAGCTTCACCAGCTTTCTGTGCTCTAAAAGTTAACAATCTTCTGGCCAGCGTAACACCAGATTGGAAATCTGCATCGGTGCTCGAGAAATTCGACCTAACGTTAGGTGCAATCACTCACGGTCTTTTCCAACAAAGGAAAATTTTCAGAGATTTGTTAGAGAAATTACCTTCGGAAGTGAGAAATAAAATTGGAAAGGACTATTTAACAGCAAATTCCGAGTTCAAGAAAAAATCCGACGACCTTCTGCAATATGTATGCGGTCGACGAGCGGAGGTAATTGAACAAAGAAGAAGCGCATTTAGGGTACCGAACAAAGCTTTGAATGAGATATTACATAACATTCCACCTTCAGAAACCCACCTCTTTGCGGACGACGCTTTATCCAAGGCAGTTCAAGATTGTTCTAACAATGACATACGGAAGTTTTTTCCCTTTCCCGCAAGAAAGAAGCCCTTTCAGAGGCCTAGGGGGGAAGTTAAAACTAGAGAAGGACGCACACAAGCGCCAGCAAAAACTAGTTCAAATTATAATCGAAGACCGAGAGGAGCTAACGCTTTCAATAGCTCAACACCAAGACAAGGTCCCCCTCATAAGCAATATGGAGGTCATCGACAACAACCACATCAGCAACCCAAGAAAAAATGGGCTGATGGAAAAAGAAAGTGACTCCTTCAGGGCAGGGTGCTTGCAGAATCACATCCAAAACTGGATAGCAGCACCAAAACTAATAAAACACTTTATTCAAGGATACAGAATTCCGTTCAAAAAGAAACCTCCAATCAAAATTTTTTCAGTAGAAAACATATCCAAGTTTCGAACGAAGATTTCCCCGGATATGACAAAGCAGATTCAAGAACTTTTAAACTTGGGAGCTGTTCAAGAGAGCACCTTTCCCAGCGGATTTCTCTCAGAAATGTTTCTGAGGAAGAAAGCAGATGGTTCCAACAGACCTATCTTAAATTTAAAAGGTCTGAACAATTACGTTCTCACAGCGAAATTCCGCCTCTTAAATCACCTGCAAATTCCAAAGCTCTTGAACGAAAACGACTACATGATGAAGCTGGACCTATCACATGCTTACTTCCATCTACCGATAGCGGAAAGTCATCGTCGCTTTTTATCTCTGAGTTACAAGGGAAAAGTTTACCAGATGTCATGTCTACCCTTTGGTCTAGCCAGTGCTCCAGCGGCCTTTGCCAAAGTGACCAATTGGATCGCTCACAGCCTGAGGCAAGAAGGGTTAAGAATTGTGGTGTACCTGGACGATTTCTTGCTGACCCATCAAAATCCAACCACATTGGAACATCAAGCGAATTATGTGAACAAACACTTGACAAATCTGGGCTGGAAAGTGAATCAAAGAAAGTCTTCTTTGACAGCCACGACCACACTGGAGTATTTAGGCATAACATGGGACACCAAGAACAACCGAAAGTTTCTATCGGACGAAAAACGAGATCACCTGAGGCAGCACTTAGAACTTCTTATAAAGAAGGCACGCTGGAACTGGCTAAGTGCGAAGGTAATTCTAGGGAAGTTAAACTTCGCCTCCTTTGTGGTCCCCTTAGGCCGCCTCCACAGCCGAATTTTACAGAGGGAATCAAATCGACTAACCCGTAACAAACCACATGTCAAGGCTGCAATACCTCACTGTGCCTTAAAAGAGCTCACCTGGTGGCACAACAACATTCAAGAAAATTCTCCTCTGCATGTACCCAAGCCTTCAGTCTTCATCACAACAGATGCTGCAGGTCAAGGTTGGGGTGCCGTGGCAAACGGCAAGAAATTCTGGGGCTCATGGACAGAACAACAGTTAAAGTGGCACAGCAACCAGAAAGAACTTTACACACTGTACAAAGTCCTGATAGTAATGGGTCCTCATCTGAAGCACAAAACAGTCATGTTACAGACAGACAACCGAACAACAGTGGCTTACATCACAAAACAGGGAGGCACGAAATCGCTACGACTCTTGGAAACGGCAGTAAAAATATTAGAATACTGTCATCGCCACCACTGCCACCTGATAGCCCGTTACATACCGGGAATATACAATTGCCTAGCCGACAGTCTCTCCCGGGAGAAGGGCCTACCCGAATGGCATCTCAAGCATCAGGCTACCTCAACTATATTTCGGAAGATGGGCAAACCCGAAATCGACCTATTTGCGTCGGCCCGATCGGCAGTGGTTCCGAAATATGTCAGCGAAGACGCAAAGGATCCTTACAGCCAATTTACGGATGCTTTCAGCAAGACATGGCGGTACAAGTTAGGCTGGATATCCCCACCACCGGCAATAATACCTCAAGTACTTCGTCATCTAGAAATGTCGACAGGAACTTACCTAGTTGTAGCGCTCAGCTGGAACAAAGCTTTTTGGGAACCCGACCTGAGAAAGCGAGCAGTGAGCGCTCCACTAACAATACCAGACCTGAAATCGAACCTGATAGATCTTCAGACAAATCACCCGCCACAGAATGTACACAGTCTAAATTTATTGGTATGGAAGGTACAGGCTGGGCCAAACACCTGAGTAACTGGTCAGAATCGGAAATCGACCTCTTGGAATCATCCTGGAGACAATCTACCGTAAAAACCTATAAACCCGCATGGGCGCGCTGGTGTAAATGGGCTAGTTCAAACTTGATAGCACCGGATAATCCAGAACCATCAGAGTTGGCAAGATACCTCTGTTACCTCTACACCACAGTAAACCTGGCACCTCGAACAATATGCTTGCATAAGTCGGTAATAACTACCTTAGCCAACCCTCGACGCTCGGAAGAATTAAGTTCTCATCATCTGATAAAACACGTCCTTAAAGCTATCTTGTTGAAGAACCCACCAGTCAAGAAACCTTTACCTTGGAAAATTTGCGACCTCCTCAACTTCCTAAAAAGTTATGATTTAGATGAAAGCAGCCTCTTCCAAACCTATAGGCACACTTGTGTCCTTCTCTTGCTGGCTTCTGGAAGAAGAGTACACGATCTAACATTATTGTGCATAAAAGAAGGATCGCTGGTAGATAATGGAGAAAACTTGATTTTATGGCCTCGATTTGGCTCTAAAACGGACTCAAGCACGTACAGGCAATCAGGATGGATATTAAAGAATAACACAACGGAAGACGAAAAACGACTTAACCTTGTATTTTGGGTGCGTAAATCTATATCCATATCAGAAAATCGACGCAAGGGGAAGAACCTTTCAAGTTTATTCATTACTACTTGTGGTACAGTAAGAGATGCTTCTCGTGCCATAATAGCCGGTTGGATTCGAACTCTGTTTAGAGAAGCCGGAATAAACGCCTCAGCAGGCAGCTTTAGAGCGGCAGTCGCCTCAGATAATTGGTCAAATAACAAATATGACATTGATGAAATTTTAAAAAGAGGAAATTGGAGATCTAGAAATACTTTCTTCAATCATTATTTTAGAGAAACCTCTATCAGTGATCACATTGATATTAATAACACGATCACTTCATTGGCTGATTATTTTTCAACAGCTTGAATAATAACTATGTTTCTACCTACATATTCCTTTAGTCTAATTGATTATATTTTTGTTTACTATCGATAGATAACTTAATTGATAGATTAGTATCGAATTGATGTCATTGAAATCTAAAAACATAAAAGATTTATTTAATCACTAATCTTCTGGTTTCATTTGCTCACAGTACGCATATCTCAGCAGCGCCGGCAGAATATAAACACGTCTCTAGGTGGTTCAAGCGAAGGCTCAAACACCTAAATAGAACCGTTTTCCCCCCGAAGGGTAGAAAACGGATATTTAGGTTTTAGCCGAAGCTTGAACCACCGCCTTTCAGAACCTTGCCGGCTTATTCAACGGTACTGAGGAACACGGCGCACCCGCCGCACCGCGCGCTGCTGATTGGAGAGGGAGTAACGTCACGGATGTCTCCTTTGACAGTTGACTGACACTGACTTTAGCTATTTGAGTGACAGATACATGAAGCGTAATCTCTAGGTGGTTCAAGCTTCGGCTAAAACCTAAATATCCGTTTTCTACCCTTCGGGGGGAAAACGGTTCTAATATTATTAAAAGCGAAAGTTTGTATGAATGTATGTGTGGATGTATGTTTGTTACTCTTTCACGCTGAAACGGCTGAACGGATCTGTATGAAATTGGCAAAGATATGGATTATAGTCTGGAATAGCACATAGGCTATTTTTTATCCCGGAAAAATATAAGGTTCCCGCGGGATAGATTTATTTTTGTTTTTCAAGGTATCACGCGGGCGAAGCCGCGGGCGGAAGCTAGTTATGTATATATTGCAAATTACTCCCTACCTTTACCATGTACCTATTTACAATAAATTAAAAAAAATGTAACTTGCGGCTAATATAAATTAAAGAATCACTACATAGTATAAAACAAAGTCGCTTTCCCTGTCCCTATATCCCTATGTATGCCTACAAATCAGTAGTCACAAATTAGTATCCGACACTCGCGACCCACCCGTTGCCTAGTCCAAACAAACAAAAGAGCTCGGCGTGGAACTACAAACGGACGTGCGATCACCTTGGAGACTGAGACGGTACTGAATATTTTTGACGCGCCTATTCTATTATAAAGCGTATTTTGGCAGGCGCTTGCTCCATACTAAAATGTATGGCGGCGGGGAACAATTTCTACTCACAAAATTAACAATGTTTAGGCTCAGATTAATACTTTTTGGTTTGAATTAGTAGAAAAAACTCCTGGTGACTGTGTTGTTTAACATTTTGTCTCACGATTTGTCCAAAAATATTACAAAAATAACAACGATAATTTCGTAAAAACTCATAATAGAAAAGGTCGATTTCGATGTTTTTAATCAATGTAGACGATTTTTTTTCGAAAATTAAGAATTATTTTAGAATAATCACGCGGTGTTAGTGTAGACTCATCTATTGAGAATTCGTATTATTAGTTTGTGTCCTTCTATGAAGTGATTTCTTATGGAAATTTCTAAAACCGTAAGTGCTTGTTCGCGCGTTTCTTAGGGACTCCGCTCTTAAGAAAACTAGCCAAGTCAGACCTTAGGCTTCAATTTAATATCATAAATTATGAGATGAAATGATATTTTAAAGTTGTTAAAATTATTTCATATTGTTATAAATAAGTTTCAGGACTGACCATTGTACTTGGCACCCGTTTAGATCTCACTTCTTTTGTCACTGAAGTCAACGACTAAAACATACTTATTGAACTTGGCTCTCATTTCACATTTATGTTTTTGATGGGATATCATTACTTTTTGTACAGAACTTATTAGTAAGTAAGTACTTATTCTTATATTAATTACACTTATATAATCTACCTGCATAAACGGCTCAAACTATTGGCACATTGTAGGTATACATACTAAGCAGGTAGGTAGGTACTTGAGTACTTACTGAATAAGTATACCTACCTACTACCTATCCGACAAGCCGAGATACACTATAATCTAGGCCTGAATAGTTATCTAGCCATATCTATCTACCTGCATAGACTGCTCCAACGATTGGCACATTGTAGGTATACATACCTATAGTCATACTTACCTATCTGCATAGACGGCTCAACTATTGGCACATTGTATACCTAGGTAAGAGTGTACTACTTACCAATCCAAGACACTACTTCCACTCGTTATTATATTCACGTCAAGACCCTATTAAAATCCACATAATGACCGACTGTCATCTATTTAGATTGCTATTCTTATATTACAGGCGCTAGTAAGGGTTCCTAGGAGAATCAATTAATTGAAAAAGTACGTTAAAAATATAAAAATTTGCAAGTTTCAGATTTTTTCCTTTGTATCCACCCCACTACCTACCTGGATGCCAAATTTGAACGTTCTAGGTCATCTGGAACTGGATTATAATTAACGTCTATAGGTCAGTCAGTGATAATTTTTTTCATAAAAAACCATTTTTGGTCGTTGATATCTAAATAACCGTTTGAGGTGTGTTTATGAAATTCGGAGTATATATTTTACTCGCAAGTGGCAATAGATGAGCCAAATTTGACTTGTTTATGTGAAATAGTTTTTGAGTTACGAGGGGGTGAAAATGGCTCCAAATGGTTCGTGTAATATTACACACGGTGCGCGCCTCGCCCGTTCGCTTGAACTTGGCTTGACACGCTGCCGCGTGTCTAGATTAGGGTTCTGGTATTATGGCCCTAAATTTGATAAATTTATTTAATAATTTTTTTTTAGCGCTGACTTGTATGTAACTTCCTGTAATATTCTGTATGTCACCTGTGACAGTCCTCAATAGCTGAGTGACAAGTTGAAAAATGCTTTTAGAATAAGTCTTTTCAATCCCACGGGACTGCGGGAGCGAAACGGAATAAAAATAAATCCCGAACGGTAAAAGCCACCTATTGACACTTTCACCCTTTAGCGGTATAGACTTATTTATCTCTTACTATTTTAGGCTAAGGGAATGTGCATGCTTGATAGAATAGTTTAGTATTGGTATAATCTATCTTTACATATAATAAAATCGTTGAGAAGCTTTGTCTGTACTTTGATATTTTCTAATAAAAATTAGTGCCACCTAGATCTAAAGAGGACATGTATGCTACTTAGCCTAAAACAACAGTTTTGAAAAAAAATGTCTGTTTATCTGTGCGTTCGTTCGCGCTAATCTCCACAACGGTTGAACCAAATCGAATGCAGTTTTCACTAATTTATTGAGATTAGCTTGGATTAAAACTTAGGCTTTGTTTCAACGAAATCGGTTGACAAATAAAATAGATATGCTTAGTTTGTCTTTAAATATTTATGGTGCCAGAATATTGGAGTTTAAAGAGAAATATGTTCTGAAAGTCATTTTTAAGGCCTCAGGTTTACAGGTCGTCAATTACACATATTTAAATGAGGTACACGAATGTAACCGACTTAAAATCACATAACCTCGTGCCACTCGCTTACAGCGATTCATTGTTTCTACGGGATTTGCTAACAATATTATTTGCCCATCTATTTAACAAGTAAAGCGCTTAGTTAGCTTAAAGTATCACTTTTGACGATCGGTTGCGAATGGATGCGATTGTTTACTTCAAAAAATCTAAACGTACAGATTGTTTTAATGTAATAAATGTCATGCCATGTGTTCACAATTCACATTTTATTGTGAACCTCATTATATTCATTCCATATTTTGTGTTGTTGCAATAATTTTACTTTTTCCACATCGATTGTTGCTCTTTTGTTAAGTATGAAGGTAAAATATGAAGTAGAAATGTCACTGGAAAATGAATTTAAATAAGCCAAACATTAGAAGCTCTGTTTTAAAGATAAAATAAAAAATGTTTCCTGCTTAAAACTAAAATCAAAGCAAAAGCCCTTACATTATTTGCAATTTTTAAATTAAATAGCAAATTTAACTTATTCATTTCTTTCATTTGACAAGTCTTCAGAGTACAAAGAGCATAATGAATTGCCAAAAATCCTAAATTACACAGGAAATCGCTCTCATTCCACATGTCAAGGCATCGTTTCATTACAGACATAATACATGTGTACACTTCAGCAATATATCACTCATCATGTCACAGCACCAGATTTTACTGCATTACATTATAATACAAGTAAGTAAACAATTTTGTTACACTAAGTAATTATAATAATGCCACGCATTTTTATAATTTGTTCAAAAATAATTATAATATGGAAAAGATGAGAAGTAATATGTTAGAGTGGTATGGGCATGTTATGAGAGATGAATGTCATGTGACGAGGAGAGTGTTATGTATGAATGTGGATGGATACAGGGGTAGAGGTAGGCCAAAGAAAAAATGGATAGACTGTGTAAAGATTGCATGGGAAACGGAAGATCACATGTTGTGCCGACCCCACATAACGTGGGAAAGGGGCAGGAAGATGATAATTTTTATAATTTATTGAAGTAGTCGCACGATTTAGACGTAAAAATGGATTGAGTACTTTGCAAGTTATACAACACCACGCTCTTGAACAAGACGTGTATATTTATTTTGCTTCCAAACCATACAATTGCAAACAAAAATGTTTCATCTCGTATTTTTACGTCAAGTTGTTCGATCTTCAAAAGATGTATGACGCAAGAGCGCTTCAGTTTATATTACAACAGAATTGATAAAACAGTGGGCTATTAGAGTTGCATCATTAGATGAACGATCGATAAATCTCCGTAAATCTTGGTGTCCAATGTCGGGATTACGAAGATAGAGATATGGTGGGTTGGAGGGCATTTAGGCGACTAACTCAATCAAAATTCCTTTAGTTATTAGTTTACTGCTGACGCCTACTGGGTTACGTTCGAACGCCTCTGCTGCATCTGTATGCAATGCATCACACGACAGGCGCGATGGAAACATATTTTTTTGATGATCTACTTGTAAAACACGTAAATCTATGAAATATCTTGACTTACATACTTCTAACATCATCAGTGTGTGAAAAGTAGATGAAAACCATCAACTCCAGTGGTCGTACTACTGAACTATTGAACGTACCATGACCTGTAAAAATTGAATTGAAGTAGTGTTATTTCAAGTTGAAACTTTGACGTTTCTGATACATTATGCGATTTTTTGAAGCTGTAAATATTACTTTAGTAGATCTGTAAGGTAAATCGTAAAGGTGAAGAGTTGCTCTGATGTCACAACGACACAGAATCAGAATCAGTTCGCTTGCTCACGAGTCGAACGATTTATCATGCAGCCTGATACCAACACCAACTAAAGTGAAAGTCAGTAATTATTAATCTGTGGCTTAGGCAGGTGCCGTCACCCGTTTTATCGACACCGTGAAGTTTATCTTTTAGATCACTAATTAACAGATTTCTTTATAAACTGATAAGGGACTCTATCTAAACGAACCGAAACATGGGTCTAGCTAGACACAAAACTTTAAAGGTCCAATTTCACCAAACTTTTGACGAAACGTAACTCTCTCTCTTTCTATCTACACTAACTTATATCTCCCTCTCAACTTCCGTTCCCCTCGCCCGATCACGCTTTTCGTAACGCTCTCGTCACAAGTGCAAGAAAGAAGCCTCTCCTGAGGCGCACTTTAATCCTTTCACCACACTTTTTTGAAGAAAACTAATGACTCGATAAGAAGAAGAAGAGTTAGCTACATTACATGCCGGTTTCCTCGCAATGTTTTTCTTCACCGTTTGAGAGTACTGGAATAGTGCACAAAAAACATTCGGACACAAATATTCACCTGCCTGGATTCGAACTAACGACCTTAGGATCGGAAGGCGAGAGACTTGCACCACTAGACCACCAGTGCTCTATATAGTGCAAACGCTATTAAAAACCTTAAGATGTAGCTTGTCAAAGGCAATGTAATACGGTCAAGTACGTACGGACCCGCCTGAGTGCTATCGCGTGATCGTACCCGTACTAAGCTTATCTAGACTGAAGCATACTATGTAAGTCTTTAAAATAACATACGCAAACAACTAGATACATAACTAAAATAAAAAAGCTCCAGAAAGGAAATTGCATCCACTCAACTGACCCCACGGAATCTTTTTAAGAACACGACTCTAATCCCCAAGCTCGGTAGATATCTCTAGTTACTTAGATCCTTGAGGATATCTAAAGGGGGTAGCCAGAGGCACGTCCGAACATGATAATTGGCACATGCCCACATTTTGCACAATAGTTAGTATTCCGTATTAAATACTAACTTAAAAATTCGAAGGTGTGTGTTACACCTTCGATTTTTTGGTTCTAGGGTATGCCGGTTTCCTTACCGTTTAAGAGCACAGGCATTGCCCACATAAATTTTTCGAATAGAATATCACATTGGTGCATGACCAGGTTTGAACCTACGACTTTCGGATCGTGAGGCAGGGTTGCTACCACTACACTACCATTGCTCATAAAGAACTTCCTAAATTTTTACAAGACACTGATGATAAACTATACAGAACTGGCCAATAGACTAAAAAAATATTCTTTAAGCAGATTCTGGGTTATTCTGGAAACACTACAGTCGTACATTACATAACAATAAACCCTGCTTTTCTTATCTTAATACCGTCGAATTTACAGCAGAAGCGCCCTTCATAACTCCCGGGGCCCGTGTTCCTGTCACCGGAAGTACTGGTGGTACAACGAGGCGCATGTCAAATCGGGAATTGGATGTTTTCCCTTTAATTTGGGAACACCGACTATCCCATAAATCGGTAAGGTTACAAAGTTCATGGCTTATAATATTGTGAACTAGCAGATATCTACTACTCAAAACAAAATAAGGGCTACCCGAGTATTTTTTAATTAAAAGGTGATAAAAACCAAAAACATCCTAAGACCAAGTATTTTTTTGGTCTGATTGCATTAAGATTCAAAACAATCAAAGCCAAAAATACTGACCAAAAAACGGAAAATAGGTGGCGGCCTTTATTTTGTTTTGAGTTGTAGGTATAAACTTTTTCTTTATTTATGGCATCTGTCTCTTCGAGATCAATTTTGCCAGTGTCAAGTGTATTTCGTTCGCGTTATGTGCTTTCATAACTACTTTAACTTTCCGCTGCATTCCTTGGTTTATTGAAGGAACTCCTTTCTTACTTCCACTTCAATGCCCAGAAAGAAACCAACTTAAAATTTCAGCTTATGTCAGTAATTCATTAAGATTATTATGTTGATCTATATTTTTCCATCATCACTCAGACACAACGAGCATGTGTGAGATCTTATGTGATTATTAGTAAATAAGAAGCTTATAAATAAGTAGATAAATCAATTTACATTTTTGTTGATACCATTGTGACTGTGTTATATTTATTTTATCAATATTTCAGATTTAAATATGAAAATGTTTGATAGGCAAATCGGAAGTTGTAACTAATTGTTCAATCATTATTAAAACCTTAAGTTATCCTATGTAGGAGTCTTTAAATAGTTATTTAAAATTGTAAAACAATTTTATGAATGATCATTATCGTTCTTGCAGTAATTTAAGATTAGATTTTAAAATAATATCGGACTTCCGTCATAATTAAAATTGTGTAAATAATTATTGTTGAATATAAACTTATTAATGTAGTATACCTATTGATAATTCAAAATGAGATTTTTAAAGATTATTCAACTATTAAAATATTTATTTTGATAACTTTTGTTAAAGTACTTTAATTAATTAAATTATTTTAATTAATTGTTTAAAATGTATCACTTGTATGTATCACGTACCTTAATTCGTAATATAATTTTTAAAGTATTATATTATAAATTCTCTAATAATAACAATTTATTTGTAATAAATAAATTGTTATTGGTAGTCAGAGGTGGTGCCGAGCGAGAATGGTATAAAAGCGGTTCCAACGGTCATGAGGGGACCCCTTTTGAGTTGGAAGACGCCAGAGAAGCAGTACCGAGACACTCACTCTGCACCCTGTCGGTAGATCCGGCTCTGAGTACCCACCAGCCCATCCAGTATACCATTTTAAAACAGATAAGTAATATAATTCCTGTGTTCTACATTGCTGTTCGCTACGTTTAAAATGTTCTTTATTTTGTGTGTGTTATTTTAATGTGTTATTTTGCTGTCCTAGATTAAAATGTAATGGTCTGCTAAATATATAAACCTAATAGTTTTAATCATAAATAGTCGTCCTAAGAAGGGTCCTCAATAATAAAGATTACAATTTGGCTTTTGAGACTGTTTCTTTATTTTTATGTTAGTACAAAGTCCTTATATAACCTAGTTTTAATCATAAATAGTCGTCCTAAGAAGGGTATTCAATAATAAAGATTACAATTTGGCTTTTGAGACTGTTTCTTTATTTTTATGTTAGTACGAAGTCCTTATATCAGAAGTGGGATACAAACTCTGCTTACAATTACTAATAGAGGTGTTTATTACAGATAAATAAATAAATAAAGAGAGAACAGCGGGAACAATGGATGCTGATCTTGTGAAAAAAAAACTGCTGGAATCAATAGCGACGGCTTTGTCTTCAAGCAAACGGCAAGATAAAGTCGCTGTTCCTACCTTCAACCCGGAGAAAATGGACAATGGTGCGGAAGCATGGTGCAAAAATGTAGAGGACCTTGGCGCCGAACTAAAATGGAGTGGACTTCAGCAGTTGGCAAAGGGAGGTAAGGCCCTTCGGGGCTCTGCTCTAACTTGGTTTAAGTCCTGGGAACCAGAACAACGTGATTGGGAGAACAAGAATCGTCGATTGATTTAACGTCAGATAGGAATACAACATAATATGATAGAATGAAATCTGCAGCTGAAAGGTGGAAGTCGAGATTTGACAAAACAAGACGTGATAGTACAAAGGTCCTTACGAAATAATGGAAATTTTGGAAAATGATAGATTCAGACTTCAAGGACGCGGAAGGTTACAGGAATTAAACATTAATAAAACTTTAATTCCATTTTTTTATACAGTTCATTGACATTTTTTTTCTGTATTTAAGGGAGGGTAGAATAGAAACACATTTTGTTAGTGGTAACATAATCTACAAAGATTGTTCGCGATACCTACGCGAAAAATAATTATAATTGTTAAAGTAAAAAGATGTGTATGATGTGGTTGTTGTTATGCTCTGTTAAAGGATATGTAGCTACATGTGAACTTATATCAGATTGGCCGAGCGAGTTGTAAAATGTTGTCTAGTTGGTAGTTGGTACACAATCCAATTTACTTTTGTTTTTGTTCTATCATTAGGTATATTTCTTAGATAAGGTAGGTAACTTTGGGTAGTAACTGAAACGGCAAGCTGCTAGTTTGCCTGGTGAACAGTCTATACATCACTTAGCAGCAGTGATGGGACTGAACACGACAGCCAAACGTGATGAGATGAGTGAAGTTACGCTGGTGTGAAGTTTAGACATCGTGGGTGAAGCGAGAGGCACGATGGAACCTAGCACGACAGACTAACATAATTGGTGAATTAAAGCTGGTGTGAAGTTTAGACATCGTGGGTGAAGCGAGAGGCACGATGGAACCTAGCACGACAGACTAACATAATGGGTGAATTAAAGCTGGTGTGAAGTTTATACATCGTGGGTGAAGTGAGAGGCACAGTGGAACCTAGCACGACAGTTGTAACCAGCCCTTTTTAATTGATTGATGAGAAACCCTCTAGTTGCATTACTGTTTCATATTGTTAACATTCTGTTTTAATTTCAGATATTATGTCTGATGATAGTTCTGACTAAACAAAGACTATACCTACTTACTACATACTTCGAGGACGAAGTAATTTGCAGAATGGCCGTGTGAGATCTTATGTGATTATTAGTAAATAAGAAGCTTATAAATAAGTAGATAAATCAATTTACATTTTTGTTGATACCATTGTGACTGTGTTATATTTATTTTATCAATATTTCAGATTTAAATATGAAAATGTTTGATAGGCAAATCGGAAGTTGTAACTAATTGTTCAATCATTATTAAAACCTTAAGTTATCCTATGTAGGAGTCTTTAAATAGTTATTTAAAATTGTAAAACAATTTTATGAATGATCATTATCGTTCTTGCAGTAATTTAAGATTAGATTTTAAAATAATATCGGACTTCCGTCATAATTAAAATTGTGTAAATAATTATTGTTGAATATAAACTTATTAATGTAGTATACCTATTGATAATTCAAAATGAGATTTTTAAAGATTATTCAACTATTAAAATATTTATTTTGATAACTTTTGTTAAAGTACTTTAATTAATTAAATTATTTTAATTAATTGTTTAAAATGTATCACTTGTATGTATCACGTACCTTAATTCGTAATATAATTTTTAAAGTATTATATTATAAATTCTCTAATAATAACAATTTATTTGTAATAAATAAATTGTTATTGGTAGTCAGAGGTGGTGCCGAGCGAGAATGGTATAAAAGCGGTTCCAACGGTCATGAGGGGACCCCTTTTGAGTTGGAAGACGCCAGAGAAGCAGTACCGAGACACTCACTCTGCACCCTGTCGGTAGATCCGGCTCTGAGTACCCACCAGCCCATCCAGTATACCATTTTAAAACAGATAAGTAATATAATTCCTGTGTTCTACATTGCTGTTCGCTACGTTTAAAATGTTCTTTATTTTGTGTGTGTTATTTTAATGTGTTATTTTGCTGTCCTAGATTAAAATGTAATGGTCTGCTAAATATATAAACCTAATAGTTTTAATCATAAATAGTCGTCCTAAGAAGGGTCCTCAATAATAAAGATTACAATTTGGCTTTTGAGACTGTTTCTTTATTTTTATGTTAGTACAAAGTCCTTATATAACCTAGTTTTAATCATAAATAGTCGTCCTAAGAAGGGTATTCAATAATAAAGATTACAATTTGGCTTTTGAGACTGTTTCTTTATTTTTATGTTAGTACGAAGTCCTTATACATGCTTACATCTTTTCACAGCATTAAAAAAACTATTGCCATTAAAAACTGTATTACAACCGGCTTAGCAAAAAAGACTGAGGAGTTTTCGTGTTTGCAGGTACTATAACCTGACAATAGGGGCCATAACCAAAAACTTGGTCAACTCAAAATAAAGATGTAAATTGAAATCCACCAGTAGCTTAGGCATCAAACTGATTCTCTGAATCATTTGGTTGTACGATTTCCTTCTCATATGAAATCTTAACTCTTAAAACATGTCTATTGCCGACTCCACATCCACACACGGATAGTTAACACGAGACTACAAGCCGATCGGGCTCGTAACTTGCACGATACAATCATAGCCACACCGCGTGGGAGGTGCCCAGAGACTCGTGAATGAGAACATTGTTTTTGGATGAAAGGAGTCTGCATGATCCAATGCTTTAAGTACTCTAAGAAGCATAGAGTTTACAGTTCCACGTTATTTAAATAAAGAATCAAGGGCTTCACTTTACCATGTTTCAGAAACGTCAAGTTTCAAGCTTAAAGTAACATTATTTCAATCCAATTTTATAGGTAACCTAGCCTCCGCCCACGCACGTGAAAAACAAAAACAAATCTATCTCGCGGGAACCGTACATTTTTCCGTGATAAAAAGTAGCCTATGTGCTATTCCAGACTATAATCTATATCTGTGCCAAATTACGTCCAGATCCGTTCAGCCGTTTCAGCGTGAAAGAGTAACAAACAACATAATATACATTGTTACAAACTTCGCGTTTATACACGTAATATCAGTAGGATATATTTTTGATATGGCCCGAAAAGCTTATGGTAAGGCCTTAGAATCGCATAAAACTATATACTTAACAACTAATCTCAGCAAGGGACTACTTAGTAGAAAGCAGAATGAACAAATCACAGTATAATGTCAAATAAACTCGCTTACAAATCACATCGCTGAACGAAGGTAGGGAATGCTGATTTATTCCAGTATTCAATTTCACTGGGAGATGGTAAATCCATTTATTTCACGATCTCGGTCAGGTATGTATAATATGTGTATCGAAACCTGAATTTGAAAGCTAGAGCTGTTTGCAGTTTTACTATTCTAAATAACATTTTTTGTGTAAATTTAGTACTTATCTAAAAGTATTAGCAAATTAATTCTCACCTAAACGCTGGAAAAGAAGCTCCGAGTTTTTACGCAGAAGGTACCATTGAGGTCCTTACCTCAACTTACTTCAACGATAGGACAGTACATCCTGTCATCAGTCACATGCTATAACTGTAGCAACTAGCCATCAGACCTACAGCACTTAAAGCAAAATCAATCACGGAAGTAGGATCAACGATCAAAACGGTTCTGTGTATCTCCACTTTGAGTTGCAATATTTAACCCCCGACGAAACGGAGACGGTATATATGCGTTTGGGGTGAGAGGATGTTTGTGTAAATCCATGTTGCCATTTTTCTACAAAACTACTAGTCAGCTTTTGATGCGATTTTCAGTTATACGAGTAGCTTCGGGTTTGATTGGTGCATGTTTTTAAATAGGTGTTACGGTGACAGCTCACCAGGTTGCGCTGCAGCAAACTAATTTCAAAATCAAAATCAAACAAAATCTTTTTAACCATCATATTAATTTTGCTTTTACTTGTAATAATTTACTTCGGCTGCATTATACGAGTATAATACATTGTAAAGGAACCTTTAATCTACATTAAGGTTCGCACCACGCGGAACCGGCCGCAGCGTCTGCCTGCGAAATTTACATTCATGGAAACAGCGTATCGGAGCGCGAGGGGTTATCATTTGCCCCCTTTAGAAGTAAGAAATGGCACTCCATTGCAACGGTGGTTTAACTCCCAGTAGATATGGTCCTGTTTAAGTAACAAACCTACTATTGGAACTCGAACGAAGTTGGGATTCTTATTTAAATGATCATACTATCATCTTCCTGCCCTTTTCCCACGTTATGGTGGGGTCGGCACAACATGTAATCTTCTTCCATTTCCCTCTATCATTCGTAATCTCGGCACTCATTCCTATCTTACCCATGTCATCTTTCACACTGTCTATCCATCTTTTCTTTGGCCTACCTCTACCCCTGTATCCATCCATCCACATTCATACCTAACACTCTCTTCGTCACATGACATTTATCTCTTCTCATTACATGCTCATAGTTGAACAACGTTAGATATGATTAAAATAACTACTATAAAACTTGGCACCCATTCAGCTCTTAACTCATTTATCGATGTCAGCGTCAACCCCAAACGCAGTTTGCACCGAGCTTGGCCCCCTTTTCACTTCTTGTTTTTGTTAGGATTTAAGTAACTAAAAATGTTTATCAAACCCGGGGATTACGGTCTTGATCATGTTTTTTTGGTTTTCCTGAAATACCAAAATTTATGATACCAAGCTTTCGAGTTTCAATAGTTAGGGATATTCTAATACCAAGATTCTGTGAAAGTTTAAATTACAATATTAAAAGGATAATGGGTTGTTTGCCTGCTTCTGGTAATCTTCGACAAATATTTCACGCGTACAAAGAGACTTTCACTATTAATGCAGTTCCATCTTTTACAGCAATAGTTGCACATGGGCCTTACCACAAGCTTTTCGGGCATTATCAAAGTCATATAACTTTGATATTTCATACCATGACCTATAAAAATTGTATTGAAGTAGTGTTATTTCAAGCTCGAAGCTTTGACGTTTCTGGAACATAATAGTTTGTAAGAGCTTGTGGTTTGGTCCCTGGTCTGTGCGTTTTGCCTCAAACGTTGCATCCTGAGCAACCTTTACGTAGCCACTCTCTTTTTATCGTATCACCATGTCTTACAAACCAATGTTGTGAAAGGATTGCATTTTCATTGTCGTACGTAGCTACCGATAACTCTATTTAAATGTTAGAATTCTGGGAGCGGAAGGAAAAGTATTATTATAATAAAATAAAAGCATCGTACTATCGACTCGAGAAGTAAAAATAACTTGTATCAATAAGGAAGCAATTGAAGAAGAGCTAAAGGAAATTATATCAGTCCTGACCTGACTGACATCTATGCGAGTCTTTAAACACAAAAGCCGAAGTATCATCATCATCATCATCTTCCTGCCCTTATCCCACTAGGTGGGGTGTAAGTATGTAGGTATAATATTAATTACAAAATAAATAAATAAAATAAATAAATAATGCTGGACAATCCACACAGCATCAACTAGCCCCAAAGTAAGCTACTCAAAGCTTGTGTTATGGGTACTAGATAACTGATAATATATTTAATACATTATATTACATAGATAGATATATATTTTTATTATACATAGAAAAACACCCAGACCAACGGAACAAATTTCTGCAGATCGTACACAAATTTGTTCCGAGGCGGGAATCGAACCCGCAACCTCTAGCGTCGCAGGCGGACTCTCGCCCGCTGCGCCACTGAGGTCGTCAATGCCACCTTTCTCCTCAAAAAAACATCGATATAGCCCCGCACTAGCCCGTAACATACAACCATTTAACTGCAATCAATCATCTTCAACTAGAACAAGTCGGCAAAAAAGTATGAAATTACACGCTAGGGTGAGCCATTATATCGATGTTTATCGATTTATCGATATCTGTGTAGGGGTTAATTGGCGAGTGTTTATCGTGGAAACGTCTCAATTAGCGACCTCTGCATATGGTCTGAGCATGCGTCGGTTTTCTTGACTGACTTGTATGGTTGTAAATTACAATCTTGTGGTACATTGAAATATATGCGACGCACGTGAGGTATGCATTTTTTGTTTTATTTTTCTCGCGAGTTAAATCAGTACAAATTGCATGTAATTGCTTGTGTTGTTTGATTGTGATTAATGATTTTGGGGATAGTTAATCCACATAAAACGAAAACATTTTGATTGTTGATTTCCAACGACACGAAGGTATACTTCAACAAGTACGAGTAATAATCTTGTTGCGCCCACGCAGACTTCGTTGGCTTCATAGCTTGCCCGGTATGCACGATACGAGATTATCTAACGATGCATTTTTGCTACAGCTGTTGAAGTAATAAGAGGTCCCCGGAAAATTACCGCATAACTATGCAAATGTTTTTATATTATTCTGAATCGATTATCTAAATATCACATAATAAACAAGAGCAAGCGACAACGCCTACGCGGATGGGCATCGATATATTTCTACATCGGTTATCGATAAACAATTTATGCCTCCCTACATGAATACCAAAGCAGCCATTATTACAAGCTTTTTAATGTAAATTAAAACGCTTTGATTACATAACAGGGCCAGAGGGTGAGCATGGGTGAGCGTATGCTGACTGAGGGGATAAGACGAGATTTAGTAATATGTGAAGTTATCATTGACATTATTGATTGGTTGGTTTCAAATACAGAATTAGGTATTGATATTAACCATAAGTCTCTTTACCCTGTCTGAGATAATAGTGTGATCTCGCTTTTACCACCTCAGTTACCCTATGTTGGTGACACTGTTCAGTCGAGATGGCAACGCCTTGATGATGCTTAAAAATTTAAAGCTCAACATGTTTTATATTATAACGATCAACATTTGTGAAGAGATAAAATTTGGGATGATATAAAAAAAATACTTAAATAAACTACTAGGTATAAGGAAATATGACAGTTGAAAACGAAACTAATTCAAACAGACAGAGGAATTTCATTTAACTATCCTTATGATTGTCCTCCTCGCGCATACAGGTAGATGAAAAAATCTTGTTCAAAGTTATGACATTATTATACAAGGATGACATTGGAACGCTGGCGACATTGACACTGGCACTGGTGATTATCATAATAGAAACAATAATAGTGAAAGTAATCTGATCAAGAACAGAGCAGCATTGGAGAGGATCAACACTAAAAATTGAGTTCGTAATAATAAGTTACTGTTACCCGAAAACTAAATACATACTTAATGCAACATCGAGACTGGCAGATATCAAGTTTAAACAGATAAAATAGCTTGGTATTTGCTATGAGTTTCTAAGCACGAACGCCAGGAGTCGATCTTGACAATGAGAGGGTTCTATTATATATTATTAAAGTGATTATCATGTTATTCTTCCTCCAATTTTACCGGGAACACATTTTATTTGTTAAAACGTATCTGAGGTTCCGTATCGTCTTTATTAGCCATTTTCTAGCTGGCTGTTTTGGTGAAATCATTTACAGCAGACGCCAAAGCATTTAACGATGATACTCTTTCATAGGCTCTTTACATTTCCCTGTTCCAAGCAATCACGTCCCGTAGCGTGGAAAACGATTCGATTAGCCGCGCGCGCACGGTCGCTTTTATCATCTCGCGTGATGCATGGGACCACAGACAGGGCATAAGCATCTCCAGCATTATCAATATTTATTGTACATTATTGGGACTTCATTAACCGAATATCGAATAAAACTTGTCGGACAGATGTGTCGATTGTATTTGAATAATGGGTTGACAGCACTATCACCATTATATCATAGCACTAGCTGTCCCGGCAAACTTTGTACCGCCTTCTACATTGCTTAGGCAACAGTGAGTGATTATAATTTAATATGAACTTTATTGAAATTGAAATTGAAATTGAAATTTTTGAAATTTTTGAAATTGAAATTGAAATTGAAATTGAAAAATATTTATTCAGTACAATCACAAGGATCACTTTGAAACGTCTTACATGCCAGGTGAATCTATGTGCCAATTCCAACCTAACCCAAGTACGAGAAGAACAGGCAAGAGCTGCTATTAAATAGTTATAAAGTTAAAATTGACTCTACATTTTATTTAGAAAACGTTTGTATGGGAAATAGAAAAGGGCTATTTTTAGGGTTTTCCCGGCAGTTATTCGAATTTTTCTTACCTTTTAAATCTTCTCTAGATCTCCACGAACATTTCAAGACCAAGATAAGATAAATCCGTTTAGCCGTTCTGGAGTTTTAGCGAGACTAACGAACAGCAATTCATTTTTATATATATATATCGGATACAGAAGGCATATCTTTACTATTATCGGACATTGTGGGCGAGATGGATGGGCACAGGCAATAAAGATAACGAACGAACGGTAATGAAGGTTATAAACTCACTTTACTAATCAAATACAGCAATAATTAAACTTAGACTATAACTAGGTACTTTGAATCACAAACGGAACACGGGACGGGTTCTAGAGACCCGTGTTGACTCGACTGAGAGCTGAAGACGACTGAGCAGAGTCTAGTCGAACACGGATTTATATAGACTCCGCCAAACGACGCCATCTTGTTGTTTACGCCGTTTGGTGCTCCGTTGTCGACATTATGTCCGTACTCATGACCGGATCCGACACGGCCATTCTGCGATGACACACGTCCTCGTGTGTTACTCTGTAACAAGTAACCAAAGCACAGTAGGTATTCTAGGTTCGGTCACTCCTGACTTTCTTAACTTAAATCTTCTGATAATACAATGAAAATGTAAACATAATTTTACCACCAACAAGGTCCAATACCAATTCTTACTGTTACTATTAATCTTTGAAATAATCTTTTCTGACAATCACAACTGACCATATAGCTACTTTTAACTTCAACAAGAGTTGATCACCCCATGGATCGCCGTCACAGTTCATGTGACATACACAGTCTTCACAAGACCCGACCCCCGCCAGAGCTTCTCGCTAGATGAACCACATCTACAGAGACAGTCTGGTGCGGTCACTGTTACAAATTAAGTGTCAGTTAAAAATGTCAGTGCACTAAAAGTTTATTCAGAGTCATTCTCTGTGATTTCAATTGGTATTTGGCCTTCTGGCATACGTCTTACTCTATCATGCGCGTATTTGTAATTACGCCTTGAACTTAACGACTTAAGCTCGTAACGATCCCCATCTAACACTTTCATAACCTGGAAAGGTCCTTTGAACTTGGGATCCAGCTTAACTTGGTTACGCTCCTCGTTTTCTATCAATACAAAGTCACCAACAGATATCTTATCAAGTTTCGCCTTAGTTCTATCGAAATGTTGCCTATCATAACGCGCATTTTTGTCAATTCCCTCTGATGTTAACCGTCTTACTAGTCTTGTCAAGGTCTATTCTAAGTCGTTGCTGTCATTGGCCATCAAGTCTATAGTAGGTAGGTACAACTTTACTAAAATCTCAAATTTACAATCATTGAGAAACAATGAGTCAGGACAATGTGTCAGGGCCTGTGCCAGGGTCTGTGTCAGGGTTTGTGCCAGGGCCTGTGCCAGGGTCTGTGTCAGGGTTTGTGCCAGGGCCTGTGCCAGGGCCATGTACCATCGCTTTCAAATCAAAATCAGTTAACACAAAAACACTCGCGTATAGGTACTCCCATCACCACGGCCCTCACCGGCCGACCAGCCTTAGCTGCCATGTGATCCTCCAGACTCACATTACGGTCTCAACAGACCCCGACCTCCGCCAGCACTACTCGCGCACCGCGCACCCACGGACTACTTGAGTTGCCCCAAGAGACACCGATTTCTACCGGGCTACGGCTACGAAATAGCTACTAGTACGGTCGATTTTACTACGGCTGATGGAGTACGCTACACTCTGAACATTAAACTTGCTCATCATTACTGTCTACTTCGACTGGTACATGTCCCTTCGGCATAGGTCTTGACCTAGCGTGCGCGTACTTGTAAGTACGCCTAAAGTTGAAAGCTTTTAATGTGGTACGATCACCATCCAAAACCTCTATCACTTTGAACGGACCTTTGTATTTTGGATCTAACTTTGTCTGATTACGCTCTTCGTTCGCTAACAACACGAAATCACCAACGATTAAGAATTCATGTGGCGATGCATTAGTAACGCGGTTCATAGTACAGTTAATCGCGAGTTGAACTTCACCTATTAGAGTCTTGCCAAGATTTATTTTCGCTAGTTTCGACTACAGTCAACATTGATTTTAGGACACTCATAACGCGCTCTACCTGTTGTCACCCTAGTCGTTGAAAAGCTGTTTATGAAATAGTCAGTGTATTGTTTCAAAACTTTAACCAGTTCATGTTTTCGGTCAGATTGTACATCAGTGTCAATACAGTCAAAACTATTTGTAAGTACACCTACTTACATCACTCGATTTACACGCGTTTACGGTCCTACCTTTCGACAAAGTAGGTAAATTCAGTAGCAGTCATACTAACCCGGAAACAGTTATTGTCGGATCAAATAGATGTCGGGGCTGCTGGTATAACTCACTACTACAGAAAAATATTTCATACTTCACCAGGGTCGACTTGCCACACCACTGAACCATAATGTTCTGCGGCAGTCAGAGTCTTCTTTCCGTACAAACAGCCAATAGCTCGAGCTCGTATCGGTGATACGGCAACGATCACACGACCTCACAGGGACTGCGCAGTGCGCATCCTGGAGTTCAGCTTCGCTAGGACACGTGTGATCCTATTAAATGACTGCACTGCAGGCTGGGTTTGCCCACAGCTACCGCTCGATAGCGCAGCGTAAGCGCACAGAACGTTGACCACCTCGTAGGGGCCACGCACTCTCAGATCTAACTTCCCTGTGAACAGGAAAGGTTAAGCACGAACACAAAGTCATCACATCACATCAAGTGCAAACAGTCTATTCCGTTTGGAATACTCGTCTTGGTAGACTTGGTTCTACTCGAGAAGGTGTCGAGTCCGACATCTCAATATTTTACGCAAGGCTTTACAATTTGGCCTACAGTTTTCAGTTGTAACCTCTAACCTGTAGGTCACTCTACCAGTTATTAGTCTCTGTTAATTTAACTTTAATTTGGAAACGGCTAACCATTGTTTCTCAATAAAACCAAACAGTGAATTACCATGAAAAATACACGAAATAATGAGACTAACTGCAAACTGCACCGATAGCAAACTTACTAGACACGCTCACTGTGCGGTGTCTCACATCTAATTTACCCAATAACGCCAGCGCGGCGGTATTTATAAAAACAATAGGAACACTTAGCTTACCAACATACCGACGATTATATCGTCTACCTGTTCTAGTGTTACACACTAGCCACTGGTCTGCCAGACATGAGTTCATACGCACTGAGAAATGCGTCTGCTTGGATTACACCTGTACTCGTTCAGAAACACGTCTGCAGGGCCAGAAGTCCAAGGGAAGCATCGCGCGCAGTAAGTAGAAAGTTCGCGTCGCATGCTCGTCCCACCACGCGAAGCGAAACGCCTCACGTATGCCATCATACACACCGCTAGGATATGTGTGATCCAAATAAGTGACTGCAACATAAAACATTCAGATTAACACACACTTAAAATGCAGCAAACCTCTTGGGATACCATTCTCTTTTCAAAGGAGTACTGTACTGAGCTGCGGCTTGGGTAGTTTTACCCCGCGCACCACTCAGTAGTTTAAGTTCATAACGGTCACTTGGCAAACCCTTGATAACACTGTACGAGTAGCGACAGCAGAGCGACGGAAGCAGCAAAGCGACAGCGACCGCCTCGCGATCGGCCTGCCGTACTCCACTCCTCAAACGCTCGGCTTCACCTGACCTTGTCTAATACCTCTGAAATCTCACAAACAACGGTTATACGATTGTCAACATGTTTACTTTGATCACCAGTAGTGCGTAAGGCTTACAATGCCTTCAGAGTGTTGAGTTGTCTCGTTAGACGCGAAATCAGCTGGTGTCAAGTCAGTTAAGTCAGTAGGTACACGTTATATAAGCGGGAGAAGAAAGGTCATTTCGACTCGAGGGTAGTCGAAATACAGCACGGCTCATCGGAACGGGCATACACGATGATTACCGTTCTCAGATACGCTCGCGACACCTTTCCCGACTAGGAGTAAGAGAGCGGCGATATCGCAAACTAGCTTCAAGATAACAACTGCCATAGATCACGTCATATGAACGATCAGCGTCACGCATCGTTCGGGAGTATGTAAGACGCTTGTTGTCGTTTCGAGAATGAGACTGAAACCCACTCCTACTCCGTGGAGCCCTATATGTGCGCCACGGCGTTCGACGATGTGACACATCGGGAACGGGATCGTGATCTATTTAATTGGACGAGAACTGCCTCGATATGCGAGACATGTGACATCTGTGATGTTAACGAGGACTACGTGTACGGTTATGTGAGGGTAGTTATAAGTCTACTAGCATAAGCTGCCAGCGTTTCTTTTTCACTTGGCCGGTCATTAAGAAGGTTAATAATGGTACCTGCATTTGTCTCCAGACAAGCAAACCTGACCATGAACAAATCACGGAATTCCTCCCACGTGATGTTCACATAGGTGACTTGAGCCAGCCACGTGGACGCCGAACCCTTCAACGCCTTGCTGAGGATGCGCACGAGGTGTGATCCCTGCAGTGGGTTATCTGCGACGCACAACTCGGCGGTTGCGCACCATGCACGCGCGTCTGCGTCGGCCTTGTCGGGGTTGAACTCAGGCAGCTCCAAGCGATGATCAGCACTTCCACTCGCACGTGTGTTATTTAAAGCTATTGTTCGTATCGTCATCATCATTGCCTGTCTCGATCCCACTTCTGATATCGGATACAGAAGGCATATCTTTACTATTATCGGACATTGTGGGCGAGATGGATGGGCACAGGCAATAAAGATAACGAACGAACGGTAATGAAGGTTATAAACTCACTTTACTAATCAAATACAGCAATAATTAAACTTAGACTATAACTAGGTACTTTGAATCACAAACGGAACACGGGACGGGTTCTAGAGACCCGTGTTGACTCGACTGAGAGCTGAAGACGACTGAGCAGAGTCTAGTCGAACACGGATTTATATAGACTCCGCCAAACGACGCCATCTTGTTGTTTACGCCGTTTGGTGCTCCGTTGTCGACATTATGTCCGTACTCATGACCGGATCCGACATATAGATAAAGGTGTAATTATTCTGTGAAACGAAGAAGCGGAGAAAAGATACTGTGTGGAATTTCCAACTCTAGCTTTACGGTCTTTTTCATGGCCAACGTACACTGAAAAATAAAATACCTAACGTGGGACTTTTGCTTACGTATGAAATGCAGTATAATTGAAAACCATCAATGATAAGGAATATACTGATCAGCTTAATGTACTCGATGTATGAGTCCATTTCGAAACTATCGTGTCTTTAAAAATTTTCATCCTTAAAATAATTGTTAAGTACAATGTGGTGGTGTTTTTAAGTACAATGCTGTTTCAGATGAAGGAACACTATAGAATATACATACTTATACTCGATTTTTTAGATTCAAACTATTTTATAATTCAAATAGAGCTGCATCTAAATTCAAATCAAATGACCTGTTAGAAATAGTGTACTTAAATGAAATTATATTTATCAAAACAAAACAAGAATCATACTATCAAGTCAATATAATCGTATGGTAACATCACAATCACAACGGGAGTTAGGGATGATTAGTGCCGATTCGGATTTTTATCGATATTTATTGACGGTATAATGTCCATGTTAAAAAAAACTGTAAATACAGAACCAAGAACATGAAACAATTAAGTTTATTTTTATGTAATTTAATTATCACCTACGCAAGCTAATTGCAAACAAAGCTTCAAAAAAATAGATGTTAGGATTCTTTTAAGCAGCGATGGACTTGCAACCTGTCTCGTACGGAATACTTCTACTGTGCAAAACGTGAACGTGTATTTGGCTATTCTCATTTATATATTCTCAAAGATTTTAGTAACAAGAGGATGTTTACCAAACCTGAGGATTACCGCCGTGATTATTTAACCTTTTTTTTAAATGTTTGCACGTAAGTGAATCGATACACTATTCAAAATTATAACTATCGATATCGAAGGATACGATCCTTGGCCCAACACTAGGGTTAGTATTAGGACCATAACCATAACGGAATATGAAGCGTTTATTATGATGGCTTTATTATTTTATTAAAATGTAAATTGTTGACAAGTGATGCACCGGCGCGCGCGCATCTTGACAGGCGGGGAACAAGGTGTGAGATTTATTGAGCAGGATTCTTATCACTTGATTATTTTTGAAGGATGGAAAAGTTCGGAAATGGACCAATATGACAAAACAAAGAAAAGACCAAGCAAGACCAAAAATTATAAGTTTGAAAATTAAGAGCTGGGTAATCCAACTTTATCCGAATAAGTGCGGATTTCCCTAAACTAGTTTAGGTACTATCTTTTATTCTGAATAAATCGTAGTTACTGGTATCGAAAAGTAAACTGGCGTTTTACTAGCATTTGGCATTATACGAGTTATTATTCTAAGAATAGTTATACCAGAAGTTGATAAAATCCCCCTTAAGTCGTTTTGTTATGACAAGTTAAGAAAATCAGCAAATAGAATACTAAAGTTTCTCATCTTCAAAACTTATCTACTTTTAGGTCATGTTTAAGACCTCGCCAAGGCATTACATAACGGTACATAACCTATGTATGTAATTCACATCGAATTTACCTCTAAAATACAACTTAATTCTCCCGACAATGTTCGCCCGTATCCCGGCAACTACATAATTTTAACGGTTCTGTGTCATATTATTTCACATAGGTTTGGATCTACGAGGCAGTTATGGCCCACGTCTTTATGTACATTCTGTTTTACAAGTGATGGCTTAATTCGATACTGCGTTACCGAATACTAAATCACCAATGTCCATTGTGTTCCGGTGTTGTGTTGCCAGTTTAACCAACATTGGGCTAGGTCTAGCAGTTTTGAAATTTGAGGTAACATTTTCACTATCATTCATCTCCCTGTCCTTATCCCACTACATGTGGGGTCAGCCCAACATGTTGTTTTTTTTCCATTCTCTCTTTCTCTTTTAATATCCTTTCACACATTAACATTTTCATTAGTCGCCATAAAAGTAACAAGTTACTTTTTCATAGGTACATCAACATCCCTTTTCCCACGTTATGTGGGGTCGGCACAACATGTGATTTTCTTCCATATACCTTGATCATTCGTCATCTCAGTACTCACTCCTTTCTTATTCATATTCACACAGTCCATCCACCTTTTCTGTGGCCTACCTCTACCCCTGTATCGCGCAAACTTCTAATGTTTACAAGAGTCTCTTAGAAATATAAAAATTCTAAACTTAAAAACAAAGTAGCTCCAAAATCGAATGCTATTTGGCAACAATGGCTCAAGAACATACCCTGGTCCAGCTCCTTTGAGTCATAGTGATTTGTGAGAGCAACCATTCGGGTTAGGTTTCACAGACAGGATTAATTGTACTCGCTGACCAAATAGAAAGGCAGTGATTTCTACGACCATTTACTAGGTGAGGAAGCAATTAATATTGATTATTGCGTAGCTGGTTAATAATTTGTCGCTTTAATATTAATAGGTTGGTCAGCAGGTATCGTGTTTTAATTTGAGCCCTTTTTTGATCAGTCAGCAAGCTGTATTGAAAATGACGAATCCGAAGCTATACAATTTCATATTAAACATGGTTAAGATATTAAAATAAGTTATTGTTTTCAATTTGATTGGTCTGGTCAGCGTTATTATCGTCATCATCTGTCCTTTTCACACCTTCGTCATCTCGGTACTGACTCCTTACGTTTAGAGCTTTATGTTTATTAAACAACATTGCCATGGAATTCCACAGAACTATTCATTCATAGCGTAATGTATAGCCACTCAAGCGAGTATAAGAGTCAGAATGTCCGATTAATATAAACCATTTGTCTTCCGCTCAACTACTCTCCAGAATGAATAGACCCGTTTGCTAATTAGCAAGCCACGCGAAACTATAATTAAGGCTTTCGCGGTGTCTCTATATCATCACGCGATGACGTCTGAGGCGGAGTGGGCGGCGAGGCTAGTCGCAGAACCCTTAGACCACACAGCATCTCAGAGTGGGAATAGAACTCAAATTGGAGACGAATTATGTATAACATTATGGTAATTATGAATTGCTTCTCCCAATGTAGGAGCATTACTCTAGCACAATTTATTTATTGACCGACCTGTCTCATTTCATATCATAATATCACTGCTCTATAATATTTCAACAAAACTAACTCGTTGTATGTCCTATTTTTGGGTAAATGCATCTCTGAAGTCGTTGAAAGTTGTTCCTCTCTTGTCGACAGGAAAAATACCGCAGAAACAAACACGAAACAAAAAAGTTTATCGAAAAACTTATAAAAGACGTCAGTATTTTTATTAGATGGAAATTTCTAGATAGTAGATAGTATGGAGCAATCGAATATTAACCGAGACTTGTTTAAGATATAAATTATACATTTCCTCTGTGAGCACAAAGCAAGTTCTGCAGCATTTAAAATCATTTGAACTTTCTACTGCACAGTAAACGTTGAGTTCGATGGAACACTGGTAAGTCTTATTTTTTATTATTGAATTAATTTGTTTGTAGAATATTGTCTTTAAAGGCCCTACATTACCGAAATGAGCACAATAGCTGACCTCGTATGAACATTCGTATGTTAGTACGCTGCGAACCAATAAAAAATTAGGCACAGAATAAATTTCAATCATACACCACGTTATTTAATTATCAATGCAAATTTACGATAGTCGTATAATACAATGAACCAAATATTTATTTATTGTGAGTATTTATTGATGAAGTCACGTCTGAAATCAATGAGACGATAGAAAAGGTAGATACTGAATGAGAATTATACGATCGTTCGATGGATTAAGGCGAGGTTTCCGGGATAAGCGGTTTTTATAACAACACGGATGAAAGTTCGAAAAGAAAAATATAATGTGATATTACACTGATCAATGTGCTAATTTTAGGAATAGGCATTTAAGATAGACGAGAACAATAACTATTCGTATTTGACATCTTAGGATAGAAGCGGTTGCAAGATTTAGACATGAAGCTCCCGCACCCAAGCTCAAGGAATTACTATGAGGCTCAACTATGAGGTTATTCTATCAGACGACGAACAAAACTTTAATTATTCTAAGTTTGCCTTAATGAAAAATCTGATGTAATATGGCAATCTATAGCAGTTTAGGTCACAATCCAGTAAGTTCTCACATTTACTTCGCCAATTTTATCTTGCGTCTAAACAAGTTACATAAACCAACTGTTTATACTTTACAGTACCGACAGATGTCGCCGTACTGCATTTATGTATTTTCCGCATTGACTGAAAGTCTGTTTCCAGCCTAATGTCAAATTCTTTATGGCCAGTTAAAATTTAACGGTCGTATTAAATTAGATAGTTTTGATAGAATCTTTCGACGGTCACAGATTTAGAGGCAATAGTAAAATCTGAATCTGTTTTAGATCATGATCATCTTGTTAGAATGTTTATGTGTTAAAGAACACTGTAACATTAAAAACTAAAACGAGATCTTTTGACTTATCAAGTATTTTACATCAGTTCTTGGATTTGCCTTCAGTCATCATTGGATGGTAAGAAAATAACAGAATAAAAGAAAATAGAAATATTCCCAAATATATTTAATTGGTTATTACCCAAAAATATATACAATTCAAAGGCAACCGCGCCACCCAGTAAGTATTTATTGGACAAATTGATTAAAATATACGACCTTTGAAATCATACGCAAATCATAATCAACCGAAATTAGTTCCAGCTTCGTTAAATAAAACGATGTACTGCCCCGGGGCACAGCTGATTTTGCCCATTATTTTTTTGCTCCAAGCGATTTAAATTCTAATCATATAAACACACTCCAATAACTACTGTCGAATAAAAAACACATTAAGCACGTGAATTTTGTCATTTGTCTATTGTTTCCGAAGTACTTGACGATTCGTTAAAAATGCAATCCAAATAAAAAAAGATAGTGCAAATCGTTGTTAGCTTTTATATAAAAAACTATTATCATACAATCGATCATAGTTTTTATTGATACAATATTTCCATACCATTCATGACAAAAACAATGGAATTAAACTCACCCATTTTATTAAGAGCTTAAATTTAAATTACAAGTATCTTGATCGAAACAGCTTTTCAAAAAATTAATGTTCTCAGCGGGATTACCTGAAAACAAATACAACTTTTAGTCAACAGCATATAACACGATAACTATGACACCATTTGCTATGTTCCCTTTCATAGTGAAAGTCGGAATCCTAAAACCTAAGAACTAGTAGCCAAATTGTGATTTCTAATTCATAACGTTTTAATGGTCAACTGTTATATTTCATAGATCAACACTAAGTATACTGTTGAAGCACAAAAAACAAAAATAGCACAACGCGCCCTCATTAATTTATAAGCGATCATCCAAGTATCAATTTTCACTAATAAAGTCATCAAATCAAAAATACAGGTCTAACAAATCGTCCATGCAATAATTATGTTAAAGTTGAACAAACAACGCATAATGAATTTGTTAAAAAAGACTATAATGATACAGTGAGGCCACCTGTAATTTCTGTAGAAGGTAGAAACCCATTGACTTAATGGGCGAATTAACATAATACCTCGGTAGGTCTACCATGAGTTGTCACATTTAGATTAGCTGACGTTACTACAGTAGTAATAGTACGTTACTATGACATCTGTCAAAACTGTTACTCATGGTACCAAATTGTAAGCAAATTAAGAGCGCAAACTACAGTCGATGTAGTACGCTGTGACGTAAGATATTTAGCTACGTGAGGTTTTAGTACCCAACTATCCGCAAGAGGCGCTGTAGGCAAGTTTTCATACATTTTTTTAACTACAGTCGCTAGCGAGTGTAGATTGTGAAAACTCATGGTAGACCTACTGTTCTACCATTACTAACTATTGTTTAATCCGTGCTTATGCTTATCCGCACGAATTCGTTTACTTTAATTTTTGTCGGTGATATATTTACTACACAAATGTAGATCGTGTTTCGCGATGGACGAATTAGCATCGGCACAGTATTAAAAGGTAATTATCATAATTTGTGGTATCCTAGTTTTCTGAGCAATAACTCCTAGTGACTGTGATGGAGATCGAGTTGTTTGTCTGACTAGGGCGCTAGTAAAGAAACCAGCTGGAGTTGTACCAGTCGGCACGACAACGGGAAGTGTTCCAGATCTGTTACCTACACCATGTCTTAGTTCATAAATTCAATTAAGTACAACAAATCTAATATATTCTGTCTCGTTAGGTAATGTAATAGAGAAGATCTATTTAATTAGTTCAATACAGATCACAATGTTTAGACGTGCCTCTAACTACCCCCGTTTGGATATCCTCAAAGATCAAGGTAACAAGAGATCTGAAGAGATGTTTCAGAAACATGGGAATTACAATCCGGATGAAAAGGCTAACCCTATAAAACAAACTAACGAACCAATATCTTCAGAAACCCAACATACCGAATAAGGAAGTCAGTTCTTTTCAGTCAAAGACTAAATGGTGATGGTTGATAAAGGCTTTTAAGATGTCATAAATCAAGAGGTACAAAAGGTAAAAATTTGGTTGAACTCTGTTTGAACCTTAACCTTCTGCGCTAAGCAAAGTCAGTCGTTCTTAAATTAAGCAATTTAAACATTAAGCGTTCAACACGGCTTCTACAAAGGGGTCCCACGGGTCCAGATGATGTATGTCCATCGCACAATCACGCTAAGTACCCGACCTGTACTTGACTTGAGGTTTCAATAGTCGTATCAATTCAATATGAATAAGGAATTTTTCAGCAATAGCAATAATAGCGTTTCTGATCTCAATTACATATTTTTAACATATATTTTTTGGCAAATCTCCGAATTTTATCGGTTTAAGAAAAGATCTTGACAAAGTGTTAAATGCTTTGGGGTTAGGAGAAAAATAATGGATGATAATAAGTCTCCAATGTACGAAGCGAACTCGTTAGACTAAGAAGTAATAAAATTAAACTAGGAGCTTAATATGTACATCGTACCGTACGTCGATACGTCGTCAACGTAAGGAGACAATAAATGAGACAAATTAGAAATCTTTGCTTAATGTTTATTCTGACCACCCACAGCACCCTGGATTAATTATCCCACCGCAAAGAAATACCACAAAAACATTATGGTGACGATATGACCACGATAGTGAAACGTTCCATGTCATGCTATTCACATTTCGGATTCCTTTAGAATTCTCTGTAGCAATTGAGATTCTCCAACTGTAATTGTAATGGAATTATTTAAAGATTCATTGATCGTAAGTAAGCCTACAGACTAAAATGCTTCGCTTTTTTAAAATAACTACAAATTCGTTTTATGGTGGAAGTTACATCGAAATAGTTAAGGTTAATGCATAACTATGTTCTTAGTTTTTCCCACGTTATGTGGGGTCGGTACAACGTGACATGTTGTACCGATTTCTTGTGATCTTCTTCCATTTCCCTCTATCATTCGTCATCTCAGTACTTACTCTCTTCTTACCATGTCATTTTTTATACAGGCCATCCATCTTTTCTTTGGTCTACCTCTACCCCTGTATCCATTCACATCCGAATATTTATTATCATTTTGTTCCGCAGCGAGAACCCTGAGATAAAATTTGAAGAATTGAAGTAGAAATTAATCAATACCTTCAAAGTACAATAAAAAGTTATCTCGCCACCGTTTGTTCTACTGCACTAGTGCTTAAATATAGAATATCGTGTGCCGTTATTTCAAACTTTTTACACGATACGACACGATGCTTACAATTTTAAAAACAAGAGTTAGAATAAAAACCAAAAGTCCACAACGCACCAAGAACAGTTATTATTTACTTATCAATCCTACTAATATTATAAATGCGAAAGTTTGTAAGAATGGATGTATGGATGTATGTTTGTTACTCATTCACGCTGAAATGGCTTAACGGATCTGGATGAAATTTGGCACAGATATAAGTTATAGTCTGGAATATCCCTGAAAAGTCTGGAATATCCCTGTACGGTTCCTACGGGATAGATTTGTTTTTGTTTTCAAGGTACCACGCGGGCGAAGCCGTGAGCGGAAGCTAGTAACCTTATAAAACAAAAAGGAAGAATTATCCTATTTCAGATTGCTTGCAAACTAAATGAATACGTCGTCTACATAAAGAGGATTCACTTGCCGAAATGAATTAGTAAATCGGCCTCAACATTCCCGAAGCGTCCCGTCTCAGGAGTAAAAAGAGAGGCGACATCTAATATATTTATGAGAATCGTGAGCCCCTTCACAATAGCGCCTTAGAAAGATCTCTTCAAATGGACAAACAAAGATAGCGTTCAATCCTTTTGAGAGTTTAGGGGATCGCTTTTAATTAATAAGAAATGGAAGAATCGAGAAGGGTGGCGACGCCAGACAATCCTAAGCCAACAGCTCGTGGGTGTAATGGCTTGGTTAATCTATTCAAGGAAGAATCATGAATATTACTCGGATAGAATTTGGAACCAGGTAGAGTTGTGGAAGCTACTTCGCATATCAAAAGTGTAACAGTAGAAATTCTTTAGCTACATTATACTATTGTTGTTTTAAATTCAGTAAGAGCAAACGTAAACTTAGGGGAGGCCTATGTCGGGCAGTGGACTGCTATAGGCTGATGATGAAACGTAAACTTCACTAAACATACCTATAAAGGTACCATATAAAGGTACCT
Organism: Cosmorhoe ocellata; assembly: GCA_963675405.1. Taxonomy (NCBI): domain Eukaryota; kingdom Metazoa; phylum Arthropoda; class Insecta; order Lepidoptera; family Geometridae; genus Cosmorhoe; species Cosmorhoe ocellata. Next base: position 2,198,773 of record OY776264.1, on the reverse strand, counting down.
TATCATCGTGCTAAGATAAAAAAAAATCTACGGCGCGCGAAAGAAATGGAAGAAACTCTTAATACCCCTTGCTGTGGCGATTAACAGTTAGAGACTCCGAAGTATATGGTCGAGCAGTCGGACCAGAAAGCCAGCCGTTCAGAAATGCAGAGTTGCAGACTGACTGAGCTGTTCTAAACACCCTGTGGCAGTACAGCACCGTCAGTAATGTTTACTTTCGTGCGGTAGAAATTGGCTGTCTGTATAATTGATGGCGTTGAGGACATTTGATGTCGCAAAGGTAACAAGTTGTTCTTTGAAGACTTCTTTCAACATTGTATCCTTAGTGACAAACGTAAAGCGGATTAACAGAATGCCAAATGAAACAGTGATACTTGAGAGAGTTTACTTATTTGAAACATATTATTTTAATAATTGCATACTTTTTAGCCAAGAACAGAGTGAACCGAGTGCTTCGAATTGTTCTGTAACCTGACGTCACCTAAATCATCTTTATGCGATGTAAACAGGCCAATGATAATGATGATTATTATTTTAACACAAATTCTTGTGTTATATGTACACAAATATAAAAGAAAAATCATTTTCCATGAACATATTTATAGCTATTAAAAGCTTGGATCAAATTGCCATAAAAAGGAAATCAACGAGAGGTTTTGTCCAATAGTGGGCTGTGGGACACAGCTTTTGTTGAAAAAATACATGTATCGTTTCCAGTTAGCAAGTATACTGAGCGACCAGATAACTTGCATATTTTGCATTGCATCTAAATTTAAGAGAAATTTACTACCCGTCAATCACTCTCTAAGTGAATTCTTTTGATGTACTTACTAAACTTAAGCAGCAAGGGCTTTTGGAAACAAACAACAAAATATTTTATAAGTTATAACAAATATTTGTTGTGGAACTTACATACAATAATCCTGTCAAGTTTTCTCGTATTACAATAGTATTGTTGTCAATATTATGCCAATAATAATAACTGCCACAATAAAATACGATCAATCACGTATTTTGTCTCCATTTTCAGGACAAGTCTCAACAAAAACAACATCAATTCAAGAATCTGCCGCAGTAAAGGTAGGTATATACAACCCGCATGTTTGTATTGGCATGGCATAATATTAAGGGTTTGTTCACACCATTAACTAAAATCACCCTCACCAGCATCTCGTAGAGCCTATAAGTTTGGCAGACATGTGTCAAGTGTACGAAAGAAGTCTTTGAGGCGCACTTTAACCCTTTCACACTGGTTCGAAAGAACTAGCGACTAGAAAAAATGGATGGGTGACCGCAGTGGTTTACTAAGTTTCATAGGGCAGTTTACGCTACCGGCTTTCAACAAACTTATTAGCCTCTTCTAGCTACTAGCAATTTAGCCTCTTCTTCTTTCGAGTCAACGGCTAAATTTATTATTTTCCCAATATTTGGCGACTCTTACGTCCCTTTCCGTTGCCTGGTTAAGGTCATCTCGTGTGCAGGTGGTCGGGCAGAGAGAACATGAAAGCAAGTACTCCATGCTCTGTATGGGTGCTACACAGTTACACTCGCTCCTGGATTTGGCCTCTGAACTGATAGATAATGCAACAAATGTTATGTCATGATTGCGAAACTATTGCGACGAAGTAACAAAACGCCTGACAGTGTGGACAGGCCTTTTAAAAGTTAAACCACGTTCTACACGGTTTTGTCTCAGCGGAAAGACAGACCGATCGATCAAAAAACTGCCGAATGTCACGGGCAATGATTGAAGGGGATAGTCACACAGTCAGTCCCGTACAGAAGTCGGAGAATCAAGGAAGATCATAAAGGAGAACCACAAAGTTTATGAAAAAAAATAAACTTGTTAGAAAACAGAATCTTATTCTCTTTCAGATCAAACGACACCAACTCAAGTAAGATAAACGACGAAGACTAAATAAAAGGGTTAGGGATAAAATACAGCCTAACATGGTATTTAAAAATTACTTATTATACTACGAGTATACTCGTAATCTAGCTAGATATTACATTAAAACCATATATAAAATCGATTGAACAATAAACAAAACATTAACAATAAAAGTTACTATGAATATAACATGACCCAACACTCAATTTTTCTTGCATAATTCATCGGACATCGAAAATTTACTGCCGAAAGGACCGAAAGAGAAATAAAAACTAAACTAACAACAGCCTGTATTGTCGTTCGTCGGTCACAAATCATGTCCGAAACTAGTCCCAATAGCTCAGGTGACAGTTACTCAGCCTTCTGCGTTGTGGGTTCGATTCCCATGCAGGACAAACATTTGGGTGATGTGATGAACATAGATATTTGTTGTATGCCTGAGTATATTTAGTTCCCATTATACAAGCTTTGCTTAATTTGGGGTTAGATGACGTTGTCCGAAATGTTTATTAATATTCAGGTAAGGAAAACAATCTTTATTTTAATATGAAGTAAAGGTATAAATGGTATAATCCTTGATCACACCTCGATGGTAGCAAAGTTTCAATTTAACACAGACGCTACACGCTCAAAGCTACAAGCAAAACTGGAAAGTTTACAATATAGATGTCGCAAACCAGATACAGTAATGAAGAAAACCATAAAACAAGATGTCGAGCTTCGAGAAGTCGAGACCAGTGCTTCCATAGACGTAAAAAACAAACCTCAGTTTGACAGAACAATTATATCAAGACATGAACCTGCGGACCATGAAATACAGTCAATGCAAGGTCATCCTATGCGGTTTATTTGAAACAATCGCCGGGGGTCCTGTGATGGACGAGCTCGTGACTCAGGATGCGCGCGCCCTTGTACCACGAGATTTAATGCGGGGTCGGAGAGCACTGGGTATGTGGGTCTTGTTGTCTGAGTTCTGTACTTGTGACTCAACAGGCTCAGGTAACGCCTTGGGATCACGACCTTAACAGGTAGGACTAAATATTGCACCCGTACAATTCTTAATTCACAAAATTTTGTGTAATCCCACTAATATTATAAACGCGAAAGTTTGTAATAATGTGTGGATGTATGGATGTCAGGATGTATGGATGTATGTTTGTTACTCTTTCACGCTGAAATGGCTGAACGGATCTTGATGAAATTTAGCACAGATATAGGTTATAGTCTGGAATTGCACATAGGCTACTTTTTATCCCGGAAAAATGTAAGGTTCCCGTGGGATAATATTGTTTTTGTTTTTCAAGGTACAACACGAGCGAAGTCGCGGGCGGAAGCCAGTTTGATATAAATTGAAGAAAATACACTTGATGTAGGTAGGTAAATTTTGATAATTGCACTAAGTCTGTGATTTTTCTATACATACGTCTAGTATTTATGATAAACTGTTGCTCAAACACTGTTGATTTCATTAGAAGAATCAACATGATTATGACCATGGAAGTAGTAACTAACTATAACTAGAAACACAATAGGAACAAAAATAACAAAGACTTTGCCCTTGACATAAACGGTTAGGAATAATAGGTTCTGGATTTTGATAAATATTTCGTCTGGGCACGTCTGTTGCCAATTTACGTCAAGATGTGATTGATTGATGAAGCACTAGAAACTAGAGTCAAGGTGAATTCTATGGGTGCCGAGGAATGGTGGGAAATTTTGCATGTTTTAATGAAGCTATAAAAATATTTATAGGGGTCTGGTTCGCAAATTCTGAGAAAAGTTCCAAAAGCACTCGCAAATTAGCAAGGAAAACCTTGGAATCGGATGATATTATTGACAAAAATACATGTTTTAAGTTGCACAGAATTATCACGTACATTGAATTGATTGACATTGCTTTGAGCGTGTTTAGGATAAGAGAGACAGCATTAAGTTATTCAAAAAACACATCAATTTAATTTTACAACTTTAAATTGTATTATAACAGAAAGCGAAAAAGTGTTGGGAATCTATCTGGCACATTCTTTGTATGAAGATAGTAAAGAGTATAATTTTACTAGCTAAAAGATATCATTTTAAAGTAAATTAATATACTCGTATAAAATTATACTATAGCCACTAAATATTAAAAGATCTACCTAAACGAACAACAGTAACAGTAATCGCTTAGTTAGAGAGCGCTCAACACCTATTCGGATTACGAATAGGTGTCGTAAAGAAAACGAGACAAGATTTTAAAGTAAGCGATCTCACACCGGCTAGCAGAATAATTTGAATAGAATCCGTTAAATTGGAGCTTTTAAGCCACTAGTTCTTAGGGAGAGTTCATATTGGAAGGTTTAGAAAGTTTAGGCAATCACTTGTCGGATTGCAAAATGGAATAGTCATGTCATATTATTATATGCATAAAGAACTTTGTCGAGATTGACAGATCACGGAGCCAAAGCCACTGGTCGTACTTAAAATTTAGAGGTTCCATTCCTAGCACGTAAATCTTAAATGAGAAACAAATTTTCGAAATTCAACCTCTATGGGGATCAGCAGTTTGTATTAAAGAGCATTGCGCGGACAGATTCGCGGGAAGTTCCACTAGTAATAAGATAAATAAGGAATTGAGGAAACTCATTCCCAACACGATAAAATCAAACGTAAATATTGTGAAAAACAGCGAGGGCTAATTTAAAAGTTATCATTTGTTAAATCAATAGAAGTAGAAAGCTTTGTTACATCAAAATATACCTTATGAGCAGCATCTTAACAGAACCGGAATATTAAGACCAATCTTCAAACCGGTAATGATAAATGGATCAATCTGATCAGTTGGTCAAGTGCAACATATAAGCTTACCCCGCTGCAGCTTTTGCAGGTTGAAGTTTGAATACATAAACACACCGAAGGACAATAACATCCAAACTAACAATTTTACGTTAAGTCGCCCAACAATCAATAGCAGATTATCAGATCCAATAAATCTTTAAAAAAATCATCTTGCTTTGTCAGATTGACCCCGTAAATAAATTATTGACAATCGTACGCGTCTGTGGTGATAAGGCCATCGTATCGGTGATATGAAAAGTAAAGTAAGGGATGCTTGCCACTAAGAAGATATACTTCGAAGACGAGAGGTGATGCGTGAGTGCTTAATAGTGGCTGATTAATAAGCGAAAACGTCCATCATGCAAGGTATCTTATGACGACTTCTTAGTAGATATAGACGATCTTATTAGTCGAGATCTGCAGCTTAACGAGCTCCCTGAAATAAGGAAGTGCTCAGTAAACGTCACACTGTATTACATTTTTCTTATCGTATCACTAGCTCTAGCTAATGTGGTGAAAGGAAATAAGCTTTAAAGGAGAGAATGCTCAATGTCTGATTATATAATACTTTTCTTTATCATACTTTATATTTTTTTCTGTAACCGTGCTAGTTATTAAATAAATAAATAATAAATAAATACTCGCGTTGAAGCAATTTTCAATGAAACAGATACATTAATATAGACAAAAACATTATCATCAGCCTATAGAAGTCCATTGCTGGACATAGGCCTCCCCTAATAAGCGCCATTGCGGCCTGTCCTCAGCTCGACGCATCCAGCCTCTACCAGCAGCCTTTCGAAGATCGTCACTCCACCTGGCCAGAGGGCGTCCTACACGACAAAATCATAAGTAAAAATAACTGCAGTTCAATCAGTTATGATTAAAGTAAATGCAAAAGCATAATATATTTCCCAAAGATATCCTCCATTGGACTCCTAGCTTCACAGCACTGCATCTCAGTGATTTATACCCCAACTATTCCATCGATCCTATCTCCTAATACATCATTTGTGGCGTATCCTTTCATTGTCAATAATCCACTTTTAGTTCCTCCGATGGTTCCCGCGTGGAGGCTAGTGGAGAGATAAGACAAGAATTGTATGGGACACTTGGGTTTAACGTTAATGAAAATATTTGTTACTTACGAAGTAATCAACCAAAACGACGAGATGGACTCGAAGAACAAAATAAAATCAACTCACTGTTTATTTGAAGGAGAAAATACTTTTTGTACAATGTTTACGCTCGCTTAAAGGTGACAGTTTGCTTTTATTTAATTTGTCTTGTTCAGACGTTTACTCGTATAACAAATATTCAACTATAATAATATTATTGACTCTGACTGAACGAACAATAAACTCTCGTGTCTCTCTGAACTCAGCTGAACACAGTTGCCGGTGCCTGAACGGACGAATGCCACGGTTATCAGTATCACATATAAATATTATTCTGATTTCTGTTACATGTGATAAAACGGTGAAAAAGTTATACTGCGGCTGTGCATTACAATTATCGCGGAAGCGAATGCAACCGCGCTACCAATCAACACCACCTGAGTCCAAAATGCATATGGACTTGCTTTAGTGTGAATGTGAACCAACGCATATATTTCCGCATCCGTATTGTAACTTAAAATTTATTACAAAACTAACTCACTTCAAAGTAAATCTGAGCCCGAAGGCAAAAATAGCTATGAGAGTAGAGATAGGCGATTTATCGAGGCAAGCCTGTACGCGTAATAAATCTCAATCAAGATCACTGATATGATAGCTGGTCGTCGGCGCCTACAGACGCCGATACAGCCGGATGCACACCAAGCAGACGAAACACCCGTGACGTAGTTTTTTGGATGATTTTGAACATTTCGATGATTCTTTGCAGTGAATTTTAATACGCCATCCGTCCGATGCACGTAGTGTCTTAAAAACTGACAACACAATTCTGCACTTCGAGTCAAAACCGTTAAAAAATGGATAAAAAAATGAAAAAAGCGTCAGTTTTCACGTTGCCACGTATGTAACGCACCAAAATGTGCGTTTTGGCTCATAGGGAGGTATAAATCATGGCAATTTCAGTGGCGTGGTGGATGAGAATCAAAAGATTATTTTTTCATGAAAACAACACGTTGATGCATCCCTACATACATAAGGTTCTCATTGGCCTGCTTAACAATCTTAGAACAGACAGAAAGAACCCTTTTGGACTTGGTGTGCCGTGGCCCTGGTCTATGATGCTGGTCTGTTACGTAACAAGATTTGCGGTGGTAATGAAGCGATTGTCTTATTTTAGACACTCTTTCATTGTCATGGTTGTTTAGAGTTAGACTGCTCTTTAAGGTTTGATGAACTTGGATTTGATGAGGTAAGAGTTTGAACTGGAGTAAAAGTGATTTATGGATTCCTGTAAAATTATTAAAAAGAAAGTGTTAGATATAAATGTGGATGGATATAGGGGTAGAGGTAGGTCAAAGGAAAGATGGATGGACTGTGTGAAAGATGACATAAGTCTGTAAGGAGTGAGTATGAGGAATGTCAGAGGAAAATGGAAGATCACATGTTGTGCCGACTACGCATAGCGTGGGCAGGAAGATGATGGTATGTAATTTTTGTTCCCGGATTTTGGTCATAATACAATGGAATTAATAGCAACTTTAGGTAGTTATCACCATAATTGAGGTAAATAGAAGAAATCAAGGGTTTTTGCTATAATGACTTAATATACTCGTAGATGTAGTTGAACGTTATGCTATCCGAAAAATCTGCTCTACATTTTCTAATAGAGATTACTCTTTAGTTATTTTGTATGTTTCTTATCGCAAGTTTATGTTTACAGCCGTGAACGATTCAGTTATTTTCGGAATGTTCTGGCTTTCAACAAATGAAACTAAACAACATTTGAAATCGTACACAACTAAAATACCTTAGTTCTCAAACTTTCTAAAATTTTGGCTATTGTTCTTTTTGAATACAGCCGTATATACAACGTAATAGCTTAAAATAAACTGTCAATAACCAGCTACTGTATTCACTTCTAAGAAAAAATAGTAAAAACCAACAGGGAATTTTATAAACCGTATGGAGAGAAAATTTGTATAATTAAATGCATAGGAGTCGAAGATTTTATGGCACTAACCAAGGATCACCAAACAAAAAAATATAAACGAGACAGAAAACAAAATGTCATCTAATTAACAGAACAGGTTACGACAACAATTCAGAATTCAGATAGCATTATGTTAAACCTTAAACACTTCGCCACTTGATGCTCTATTTTCCGTTAATAGTCATAAATTAATTGTCAACCCCCAAACGAATTTACATTCTCTATCTTACTGATACGGTTCAAAGTTGATTGAGAAGTGTATAGGACTTTATCAGGGTAGGTGGAGTAAGTGATTGACGAAACGAGATGGTATCAGCAAACAATGCGTGTGGCTTGACCTATCGATGTATGAACAGATTTAACGAAGGGATGAGTAACATTGTCTCATGAATACAAAAGTAGGTAGGCTTGGCTTATTTGATTTAGTGTGAGAAAGGTGTCTAGGAGAGTATTGTAATGTAACAAATTATAATAGAGTCACGTTTATCTATATATATGTCATAACAAGACGATATAATGACAAGTTTTGGTCAAAAGCAGTAAAAGATAGAAATAAGTAACTATATTGTTGATTTTAGGAAAATAAAAATCGTAGAAGATGATATGAATGATATGATATTGATTTAAGTATCCAGATGGATTAATATTTGTTAAAGCTTAATTAAAATGCTCTCAGCAAGGAATGTAAGCAAGGAAGACATCAACAGTAGTGGTTCTAATCAAAAGATGTAACTAAATATATCCACATGATTAATGTACTCTATTTGCTTTCAGGATGCGGCAAATTCTCATATTCAATGGACAGTCATTGCGTTCCAGATCAGAGTTGGTACTTCAAAGCAAAGATCTTTATCGTCAAAATCCTAATGTGTCGTGAAACGAAGAAGTCACTGCGGCTGATAGAAAAATACCGAAAAGGGGATTAAGATAAACTGTTTGTTTGTCATTGACAGTACAGGCAGCGGAGGGTTGCTACCAATCTATGAATGTGTTGCTATTTCTGATAAGGGGCCGGAGATTGATGGGGTATTTTGTTTATTTTTATACGGATAAATAGATGCGTAATGTCTTTAAAACCAACTTGAAATCAATGCTAAAAATGCGTATATACAAAGGTTTTTTTTGTGAAAGATAACATATGAGGGATTTGTAAAAAATATAGAATCATCCATCAAATGATCAACGTTATGGAAGATTCCTCTATCAAGAATAACTATGTTATGCCTGCGTTTAACTTAATCGTATTTGTTTTGAAGGACTCTACACATAACAATAGAGTCCCAACGATATACGAGTAGTTGGCCCGAAAATGCGGAAAACCATTGAACACATCAATCTCTGGAAGCAGTCAGAAGCCAAACACTCAACAACAGACTCCAGGGGACAATCAATTACAGCAAGTTGGCTGCCTAATCGTGTGAGAAGCGAATTTGTAGACACTGCCTTTGATAGGTGTATGCTTTCGAATGGGGATAGTTTGAGGGTGGAATGTTGTGGAAAACATGAGAAGGTTAAATAAGTAACTTACAAAACTTAGAATAATATAAATAGTGTATACACGAAACCAGCTTGGTAATATATTTGACTATGTTTATATTAAAAGCTTTTCGTTGTGGTATGGCATGCTAGCTTCAGTCTACGGCTTCGCCCGTGTAGTACCTTGAAAAACTATCCCGCGGGAACCGTACATTTTTCCGAGATAAAATGCAGCCTATGTGCTATTCCAGACTATAATTTATCTAGGTGCCAAATTTCATCCAGATTTCGTTCAGCCGTTTCAGTGTGAAAGAGTAACAAACATCCATACAGCAACACATACAAACTTTTACATTCATAATATTAGTGGGATATATTTTTTGATACTAATACATGCCGCCGCCCCGACTGTTTTTAGGGTCTTTGGAATTCGTTTGAGTACAAATTGTTATAAATATTTTCCGTCTTAAATATTAAATAGCAAATTTATAAGTATTTAAATACCAAAACAGCCCGTTCACGCGACTTCACAACAAAAGATGACAACAAGATATGTCATTATAATCGCCGAAGCCATCATAAACTATACAGGGTGCTACAAAAAAGGCAATGACCAGCAAAGTTATGGAACTAGATCAATGGACCACGTAGGTGGTCTGTTCTCAGAATTACCCTTTACTAAATGGCCTTACACAAAACGTGTGTAGGGGTGACAATTCAGGGTTGAATGGCATCCACTGATTTACTTTTAATCGTGAGTCCGATATGATCTTGGTCCAGTGTTGTGTTACGCCCGGCCAATGCTCTACTATTTGTCGTTTATCGGACTCTTAATTCTTTATTCTCACGGCAAGCGGGGCTAGAGCGATCGAGTTTCAAGAATCTTAGGTATCTCTATTATTGTCTCAATGGATTATCAATTCGTGTCCAGATTTTTTATGGCTATGCAGAGACAATCATAAGGACAATGAGTCACCTGTCATCTAAGTCATTTTAACTTTTTTTGAAAAGTTATAAAGATATTAACTAGCTACTACGATATAAATTATTGTATAGAATAGAAAATGTTTGACGTGATGATAGAGAAGAGTGGAGGAAGAGAACCTGTTATGCCGACCCTATCTAGTGAAATAAGGGAAGGAAGATGATGATGATGATGATTATAAAACTGTTTAAGAATCCGTTTTGCGTTAATTTTATGCTACATCGTAAATTTGAATTTACCAGCCGTTTTAAAAACTGCGAAGCGTAATGAGCTGTTTTGACACTAACTAGTAGCAAGCAACTGGTCTAAATATGATAATTGATAATAAATGGATACAGGGAGATACAGAGGTAGGCCAAAGAAAAGATGGATGGACTGTGTGAAAGATGATATGAGTAGGGTGTGAGTACTGAGATGACGAATGATAGGGAAATGGAAGAAGAAAACGTGTTGTGCCGACCCCGCATAGCGTGGGAAAAAGGCAGGAAGAAGAAGAATAAGATCATAAGTTTAGGGAAAAATTATTTCTAGAGGAATTGCGAGTAACTTAAGTTTAAGGTAAGCTAAACGAATCCGGTAACACTGACGGCGGGACACAGTTCGAATTGTATGGGATCCGACATTATGGGAAGATTCCTGCAAAACCACTTTTTATGTATGTACCACGTAAGAAATGCTAGTTATAAATGATTGTTGAAAACATAGTAACCCTGACCCTTGCATTGTTAGCAATGAGTTCACTGACTGTCTAAAATAGATATAAATAGTTCAAATAACAATTGATCATAAATAATCAAAACGTTTTGATGCGTTTAATAGAAATTTATAGCCTAAACAGTTCAGAAGTTCAATTATATGCAATTATGAAACACTTGAGGCTAGGTATTATTAAAGTTTTGTATTTCTTGCACTGTTTTCAGACTAGTTCAGTTTCAATTTAGACTGAAGATCAATGCAATGAACCGTTTTAATCTGAACGAGATCTAAGATCTGATCTGAATGAGTCTAGCAAACTGTCTAGTGTTAGGTAAGTAGCAATTATTTTCAGTAGTATGTATTAATTTACACGAAATAGTGCTATGTTAGCACGAGTATACGGTAGAGAATCGATCAATAGCATACTAAGTGAATGATTAAAAAAAACGACATTTTCCTAAAAAAAAATTGTATAAATTGTCACTTGTCTTTTTTCTACTAAAATTGATAGTATTTTCGGTGTCATCGCAAAAACTATTTTCGAGAATTTAAAACCAGAAATAATCCTCAGTTTAATAGTGTAAGAATAATTATTTATTTCTGAAATAGTCAATCGATCACCAATCGCATCATTTCGCTACGCCACGGCTCATTACTCTGAGAGACGTTATCTAAAATGCATTTTGGTCTTGATCGAACGATTGAATCTACTTCTTGAATTCCTTATTGTGAAAAAAATATCCTTTGTTCACGGCTATACAAGCTCACCGAGGTATGTGTGAAAATAAATGATTGCAAGAGCTTTTTAGTGAAAAATATTCAAAAACATGGGTCAGGAGCCTTTGACGCACATCAATCTTATGTTCTTCTAATTCTTCTTCTTTTTGTTATGGCCTCTTTGGCTGATTCAACTTTGTCACCACACTGGTTAGAAATAAGTGATGATGAGATCAATAGTGTCAAAGTCAAAAAAAATTGACAATATAATCACAAGGATCACTTTGAAAGTCTTGTGGAAAATGATAATAAGCCTACAGCAGGTACGTGTGCATCCTGAAATATAACATTCTAGCTGTCTATTTGTTCATTCTATCTTTGAAATGAATAAAACTGAATAATAACACCTATTCACAGTCAGGCTAAGTGACCAAACAGGGCATAAATCGCTCGTTGTTTTAGTATCAAATTCAAATAAAGGCTATAAGTACAGGAAGCGATATTATATTTTGAGCATTTCATTGCGAATCTCATGTATAATTCAAATGCAATGATCCTGCGGTGGCCTAACCTACATATCACACGCAGTGAGCTTACTAATTTATTATTTGCAATTTATTTATAACTACCTGTTACCCGCGACTACGTTCGCAAAAAGTCATCGATCCTATCAATATTATCCTATAACTGGTAAGTTTGTGAGAATGATGTTTGTTACTCAATCACGCTGAACGGATCTGGATAAAATTTGGCACAAAGATAGATTTTAGTCTGGAATAGAACATAGGCTATAGTTTAACAAGGTACCACGCGGATGAAGCCGCGGGCGGAAGCTAGTATAACATATTAATTATTGATATCGTTTAATTGGGAAATTTCTATGAAGTGCAAAATGAGACGGTCACCCATCCAAAAACTGATTGCGCCCAGCGTTGCTTAATTATGCGTTACCCGTACAAATTTTCAACCCCTATTTCAGCCCTTTCAAGACTATTTTTTGAGACTAAAGAGCCTATGTCGGTCTCTAGGTTATAATCTATCTCCTTACCAGATTTCGTTCAGCCGTTAAATCGTAACAAACAAACAGCAATACTTTCACACTTATAATATTAGTATCGAATAACATCGTTTTGTTAACAATGGAATGAGTCAAACTAATTCATGGTCATCTATTTACGATTACACCAAGGTAATAAAACAGGTAAGTATTCTACAATTCTTCATGTTGTATGAAACTGTTCACATTATTGTTTACGACTTGTGAGAATAATTTTATACAAAACTTGAAGAAAACGAAAGACTGTCCAATATGTTTTCTTGTTGAAAACATGTATAAGATTAATTGAGACGGTTTGTTGTTATCGTGTATCAAACATGTTTGTAGATGTAAACGCGTGATAATATAATAAGAATATAATAAGAGAGCGCTGGTGGTGCAGTGGTAGCACTATGTACTTTTAAATTACCATAATTACAGTGGTAGCACCCCGGCCTCACGATCCGAAGGTCGTGGGTTCAAACCTGGTCGTCACCAATGAGTTTTTCCATTCGAAAAATTTATGTGCGCAATGCCAGTGCTCTTAAACGGTGAAGGAAAACATCGTGAGGAAACCGGCATACCGTAGAACCAAAAATTCGAAGGTGTATGTCATAGGTTAGTATTCTTATAAGCGGCGATGGGCTTGCAACCTGTCACGTACGGAATACTAACTACTGTGCAAAATGTGGGCATGTACCAAATGTCATGTTTGGACGTGCCTCTGACTACCCTCTTTAGGTATCCTCAAAGATCTAAGTAACTAAAGATCTGAGGAAGATATCTACCGAGCCCGGGGATTACAGTTTTTTTATATAAGTAATAATATAACGTATAATAATATTTTATATTAAATCTCTTGCAATCATGCCTGATGAAAGATGAATCAAAGCCTGAAAGTGACGGAAAAGATGAAGAGTCATAATAATATGTGGTATGGGCATGTTATGCGGAGGAAAGAATGTCATGTGACGAGGAGTGTTAGGTATGAATGTGGATGGATATAGAGGTAGAGGTAGACCAAAGAAAAGACCGATGGAAAAATAAAAATAAAAAAATAAATATGATCACGACTGTAATCCCCAGGCTCGGTAGATATCTCCTCAGATCTTTAGTTTCTTAGATCTTTGAGGATATCTAAAGAGGGTAGTCAGAAGCAAGTCCAAACATGACATTTGGTACATGCCCACATTTTGCACAATAGTTAGTATTCCGTACGTGACAGGTTGCAAGCCCATCGCCGCTTATAAGAATACTAACCAATGACACATACCTTCGAATTTTTAGTTCTAGGGTATGCCGGTTTCCTCACGATGTTTTCCTTCACCGTTTAAGAGCACTGGCATTGCGCACATAAATTTTTCGAATGGAAAAACTCATTAGTGCACGACCAGGTTTGAACCCACGACCTTCGGATCGTGAGGCAGGGGTGCTACCACTACACCACCAGCGCTCGTTCAAAGACCGATGGACTGTATCTTATACCTTTAAACGAACAATTCTTATATATAATGTACATATACATATATAAATATAATCTGAAACGGCTCCAGCGATTTTCATGAAATTTAGTATGCAGGGGATTTCAGGGGCGATAAGTCGATCTAGCTAGGTAGGTTTCATTTTCAAAAAACACAATTTACCAAAAAAAAACGAGCAAAGCTCGGTCACCCAGGTACTGAAAGATGTTATGAGTAAGAAAGGTGTGAGTACTGAGATGACGGATGATATAGGAAAACGTGTTGTGCCGACCCCACATAGCGCGGGAAAAGGGCAGGAAAAAGAAGAAGGAGGATAATAATAAGAATGGAGTACGTGTGGATCATAGCCCACGTTCGTCACAGATATCGCTTTTGGCATCCGCCACCATCATGTGCTCCATAAATTTCACCATTCATTGTACATCATTCATGTTGCCTATTCTCGGACCTAAACTATCAAAGTCATCAATTAAAGGTAGATTCACACATATCAGTGAAGCCACAGTTCCGTCAACGTGTTCGCTCAGTTCGGTATCAGTGCTACAGTGTTGCTTCAGTGATTCAATTCACACAAATGTCAGTACTCAGTTCACGGAGCTACAGTGAAAAACAAACCAATTCTATCAATCGCTCGTCCTCCATTTTGTTTTTGATGCCGCGGCGTCCGTGATCCGAAAAAAATATCGTCGCCAACGAATACGTCCGTGATTGCCGGTGTCGGCACTGACACTGAGAGCACTGTGTCGTCACTGACACTGACAAGTGGGGATGCGTTTATAGAGAGTGTATGAGATTTTCTGCGATGCATTTGCCTGACAACTACGTCGCTCTGGTTTTTATTTGGTGTCCCCTACTGTTAAGACAATGTAATTGTAATTTGAAAATAAATATTTTTTCTCGTGTTATTTTGAGTTTTATTGCGTAATTTTGGTGGTTATTTTGCCAATAAAGCCCGGGTTCTTGACGCGAGTGTAAAATACATATGTGAATTAAAGTGAATAGTTCTCTTCAAATTCCATCGGAGGAAATCCCGAGAATTTTCAACAAAACAGCCATCTTTTGTTTAAAATTGACTTGACAACTTGACTATGACTCTGTGACGTTGCCAATACTTATAAATAAATACACTTGACACTGGCAAAATTGTTCTCTAAGAGACAGATGCCATAATTGAAGAAGAAGAGAATGTATGAAAGAATATTTCGCACTGTGCCGGTACTGTGTCGGAACTGTGACTTCACTGATATGTGTGAATCGACCTTAAATCAGCGAATGACTAAGCTTCTCAATGATTTCGCTGCATGACGGAGGCACTGTCTGATTGCGGTCACGTCCACAGTCCACCTATTCATCGATCATCGCCCATGTCATGCCGTTTGTGGTCTAACTCAAATCAGTTACCATTTATTGATGAAGACCACATAGCCGGGAATATCCAAAGAGGATTTTTACATGACGTGTGAGGATACGTCTGAATTTATCTACGTGATAAGAAAGATAACGACATTATTGAGGAAAGGTATACAGTAACCTATGAAGTGTCTAGAAGATGCTATTTGTGTTTTTCTTTTGGCATTGAACCAAAGTAACATTGAAGCAATTTTAGTTCAATATTATTAAGCATATGAAAACTTATTATCACTACATTTTTTTTCAAATTCCTTGGTTAGTAAGCATTAATGAGTTTACCATGCTAGAGGGAACAAGGAGCTTTTTGTTTAAAAAAAAACACGACTGTGATGCTGGCTCGTTAAATATCTCCCCAGATATTTAGTTACTTAGATCTTTTAGGATATCAGAGTAGTCAGAGGCACGTCCAAACATAACATTTGGTACAAGCCCATATTTTGCACAGTAGTTAGATTCCGTACGTGACAGGTTGTAGGCCCATCGCCGCTACGCTGTTTCAACCCAGTCACTATTAATCTTGATTCTACCCATTTTGTTTAATTTAATTACCTATATTTCTTATTTCATGTGAATAAACAAAATAAGTAAGCATTGTATAAAGTATTGCTATGCAATTACCTACATACAATACTGTATTTATATCTGTAACAGAGCAAAATCTGTAGATGAAATATTTTTAGTAAATTTTAATTGGGGATGGCATTGAATTATTTTCTGTCTGTCTTTTTGAAATTGCATATTGTCAGAACTATGTGATGGATTTTGATGAAACTTGACATAATACTGGCCTATATAGAATATGATCTAAGATATACTCGTAAGTCATCGTGTCACTCACAATAAACAACATTTGCATGTTTCGACTGTTATTGAGCATAATCAAGTATTATTTTATTCTTTAGTTTTTGGGAGCCATTTTCTTCTCCTATGTACACATTAATTCAGATCATAGAATCCATAATGATGGTTTGCAGGTGAGGTAGAGCCTCTTAGCAGGTAGAGCATTTCAGATATCTAGTTTATATACTAATATAGCCTATGTTTGCCTTGAAAGTTCATTCTAAACATTGGCGAAAGAATTTTTGCAAATGGATGGGTAGTTTCGGAGATTACCTCTTACAAACAAACAAACAAAACTTTACCTCTTTAATGTATTAGTGTAGATGCCATGGCATACTATCTAGGTACTAGATTAAATAAGTGTTTATTTCATAAACTAGACAGCATATTTGTTATTTATTACACATATTTATGTTTTAAGAACTGAAGTTTTTAAGCAATTACACTGAAAATAAGAAACAATAGGTTGGTAGGTATCCTACTGAATTGTTTTCACTCCACGAAGAGACCATTACAAATTAATATCTAATTGATAGTATGCGTAGGTACATAGTACCATAGTTAATTTGATATAAGTACCTAGTATTATCAAAGATGAAAAATAAAACCATTTAAATTATGATTATATTTTCATAAGAATAACATTACATCTAGAGCCTCCAACTACTAAATTAACACGTTATGTATGAGACACGGCAAGCTAGATCAGCTGGGAGTGTCCTTATCAGTTATCATTTTATCAATAACAACACATGCGCACTTTTGAACGCGCAAAAACAAACATCTGAACGAGATGCTATTTATAAACAATGCAGCAACGCTGCGTGAACGCAGTGAAGGAGCAAGATCATGACATAAGCGAGGGTTTTCCTGTTAGCGGAACATTGGTAGAGCTAGGCTCATCGATAAAAATGCGAAACGATACGCAATAATAGCAAAAATGTACTTCAAACTCCTTACCTTTGCTTTCAAAGCGAAGACAGTGTTTCTTCTTCCATAGTATTGTGCCGCATAAAACGCCAGACCGCCGCCGAAAATACACGCACATGTTGCAAAAACTTGGTTAATTTGTTTTCCTAGCTTTTCACTATGAAAATTTCGCGGAATAATAGGTGAAAACTGCACTTTTTTAAGTAATTTACTGGTAGATCTGCCTAATGCAGCCATGTTGGAAAGACGACCGGCAATAATTTGACGTGTGCGAAAGGGACAGCACTTAAAGATGACAGCCGTCTTTCCCTAACGTGGGAAAAGAACAACATGAAATGTCAAAAAGGCGCATGCGCGGCGTGCTACCGACCGAAATTGGCATTCGCGGAAATTTTGTTTTCATTGAACTTGAATATTGAATGAAAGACCCTGTCCGTCCTTCTTTCTTCCGTCCGTCGCGTTGTCGGCGTCGTTACGTCGGCGTCGGTCGTCCGGTATTAAATTGACTTCATCAACGCACGGTATTTTGTGATCGAAGAAAATAGTATCACGATAGGTAGGTACGATGATATCTTTTTATTTTATGAGTACCTACCTAACTCTTGTCGGCATACATAACCGATGAATCTCTCTCCACCTAGGTAGGTAGTTCTTTTCAGGGAACCTCCTTGACCTCTATAAAAAAAAAAAAAAAATATGATCACGACTGTAATCCCCGGGCTCGGTAGATATCTTCCTCAGATCTTTAGTTACTTAGATCTTTGAGGATACCTAAAGAGGGTAGTCAGGGGCACGTCCAAACATGACATTTGGTACATGCCCACATTTTGCATAGTAGTTAGTATTCCGTACGTGACAGGTTGCAAGCCCATCGCCGCTTATAAGAATAGGTACTAACCTATGACACACCTTCGAATTTTTGGTTCTACGGTACCTATGCCGGTTTCCTCACGATGTTTTCCTTCACCGTTTAAGAGCACTGGCATTGCGCACATAAATTTTTCGAATGGTAAAAGTCATTGGTGCACGACCAGGTTTGAACCCACGATCTTCGGGTCTTGAGGCCGGGGTGCTACCACTGCACCACCAGCGCTCTCTCTTTATACCTACATCTACATAATATGATTAGGGGAGGTAGGGGTGGGATGGGTACTTTTCACAATTTAATGCATAAAAAATCTGATATTATAGATAATCAAAATTTTAATGCCAATTATTATTGCACCACACGTTTGGCTAGATATCTTAGGAGAAATTTCTTAAAATTATAATCAAGAGATCATTTTAGAAATTAAGGCAAAAGTACTTTTAAACTTACGCAATCTGAACACATTATTATTAGTATTAGACGGGTATTTATCGCGTTCAAATTACCTTATATTTTTCCGACGTTTCGACAGGTTTGCACGCTGTCGTGGTCACGGGTAGGTAGACACTTAGACAGTCTAGGCATATAAGCAAAAGCAAGTAGTTAACTAGGTAAGAACCGACCAACTCAAGGATCAGTCATTTTATCTTAAGCTCTCATCAGTCTTGCTGAAATGCAATCCTACATTCAGACTTTCAATTAAGTTGCATCTGGTGAGATGAACAGATAAACACGACCTACATACTTTGCTATAATACCTACCTAGCCTACCTACCCATGTACTACCCTACTGCATTTTAATAGTTTGAAAGCTTAGACATTTTGCCGGGATGAATCTAGAATCGAGTTGAATTTATTACGATTATCATCTCGGAGCGCGCCTATGCCCTAGGTAACCAAGACGCTTTTGAAAATATTGACCATCCAATTCACAGAAAATTTTAATTATTTCTATACATTGGCCTTTTGGTCTATTACTGTAGGTACATAGGTACTACTGTACTATATAGTTCATTTTCTGAAACATACCTACCTATAGGTAGGTAGGTAGGTACCTACATAAAATAAGTAGGTATCTACTTACCTAGGTCTGTGAATAACTTAGTAGGTACATACCTACCTGGGTGACCGAGCATTGCTCGGTTTTTTTGATAAACGTAAACGACGTTTTCTAAAAATAAAACCTAGCTAGATAATCTTTGGCTAGATCGATTTATCGCCCCCGAGAAACCCCCTGCTTACTAAATTTCATGAAAATCGTTGGAGCCGTTCCTGAGATTCAGATTATATAATAGGTACCTATGCATATATATACAAGACAAGAATTGCTCGTTTAGGTATAACTTACCTACCTATTTAGGCAATGATTTAAATCTTTGTATTTAGGTATTTTGTTTTCCCGTGGGATAGATTCGTTTTTGTTTTTCAAGGTACCACGCGGGCGATGCCGCGGGCGGAAGCTAGTATCCCATAAATTCATTAACATTCATTGAAACCATGAACAGCTGACATCTGATTAATTCGACAGCAGACAGATCTGTTTCACAAAGAGAACCGCCATTTTCTAGACCACTTTAATATGTGCATAATAAATTCTTCAGGCTATGAAGTTACTTAGTGACTTCATAACTCTGTAGTTTGTAGGACTGCTAAATTGATTTTACTGATAAGAGCACTGGTGTAGTGGTAGCACCCTGGCCTCGCGATCCGAAGGTCGCGGGTTCAAACCTGGTCGTGCACCAATGAATACTAGTTTATTACTGTCATTTGTGACACAAAATAAACTTTTTTTGGTTTTTATTTGAAAATAACCTACCTAAGTACCTATAGCTACTACTCAAAGCTAAATAAGGGCCATCTGTATATTTCTGTTTCCCTATAAGGTGTTAAAAACCAAAAACATCCTAAGATTAAGTATTTTTGTATCTAATTGCATTAAACATCATTAAATAAATTCAAAAAACTTAAAACAATCAAAGCCAGAAATACTGACCATAAAATTAAAACGGAACAGGCCCTTATTTTGTTTTTAATATAATATCATTTATGTATTAAGTTGGTAAATAATTTTATGTAAGTAACATAAACAGTTTTTTATTTTCAATATAATTACATTTCATTTCAACCGACTATTATTCATAAAAGCCACACTTTAATTACCTACCCAACGAACTTAGTACTAAGAGAGAGGACTACAATCTTATACCTTTAAACGAGCAATTCTTGTACTATATATATATATATATATGTAATCGGAATCTCAACGACTCCAGCGATTTACATGAAATTTAGTATGCAGGGGGTTTCGGGGGCGATAAATCGATTTCATTTTTATAAAACGTCGTTTACCCAAAAAAAAAACCGAGCAAAGCTCGGTCACCCAGGTACTATACTATTAAGCAAGTAATCTACCATAAACTTTACAGTTATTATTGGCTGTCTATTTACACCATTTAAAGTGTCTTCAGGACACTTCCCTCTCACAGTGATATGGATCGGTTGAGCTAGATAATTTGTAACAGTATAAATAGTTCAATGACAGAGGCAAATGGAAGATCAAATGTGTCCCGACTCCACATAACGTGGGAAAAGGGCAGGAAGATGATGATGAAAGGATAGTTCAACTGTTTCACATGTAGTGTGTTTTAATAAAGATCTGTATAATTAAATCCTAAGTGCCTGGGTGTTCGAGCTTTGCTTTTGTTTTTTTGGGATAAATGACGTTTCCTAAAAATGAAACCTAGATCTGATTTATCGCCCCCGAAACCCCCTGCATACTAAATTTCATGAAAATCACTGGAGTCATTTATGAGATTTTGATTATATATATATATATATATATATATAAGAATTGCTCGTTTAAAGGTATAAGATAATCACAGTATACATAATATGTACTCGTACATTCTATTCTGTAGCATCATTATCATCATCATTATTATGGACTAGCTCTTTGTCAACGACAACAGTTTCCACAGAACCATGCTCATAATCAACGCCGTCACTTGTATTGGTCACTATTTGTGTTTCCTGTTCAGGTGTCACCGATATCATAAGCACTCTCTTCACAGCGTCTGCGCTGTCGTACACACCATACTCGGCTTGCCATAACAGTGTTGTGATTAACTGTTGCAAGTTTCCACGTGTCCGAGGTGCCTTGAGCTTTCTTAATTTATTGGCTACATATTCCCCGAAGATGGAATACTCATCTTTCTTCACCTGTGGCTCCTCATAGACTCTTTTCTCTGCTGTCGGTGCAACGTAATAGCCTGGTAGGTCAGTCGGGGACTGAACTTCCCGTTTTATCTTATGGTATTTAACTCTCCTTCTCTTCATTTTGGGCTCATAGGTTTCTATATGGGTTATTTGGTATGGGTCTTCCTCTAACCATTCCTCAGCAGAGTTTTCATCTCCATGCATTTGTCGTACCATGTTGAGGGTGGTAGTATCATCATCCTCTTGGTCTGAATCACTGTTCTGTCTGAGGACATCAACCTATAAAAAAGGTTTGTTGTTATTCATAGCCACAGATTTTGGAGCTAGTATATACAAAAATTAGGTTATTTATTTTAATCTTTGAACATAATTACCTACCTACCTTATTGTATTCACCATTAATACCATTTTTATTTAGCTAAGTCTCAAACTAAATAAGTCGGTGACCTACTTTTACTAGGTACATACCTAGATAAGCAGCTAATCTGAGATTGATAGTCACTCACTACATTATTGACATGACAGGTTAGGAATTATTCCTAACTATCTCAAACAAACCATTCCCAAACAACAAAAAAAAGTTTAAACTACTCAACAACAGAATCGATTTATTGATTTTTGATTCGATCAAAATCGAGTTTAAAAAAATTGATAGTCGATTTTGGGTAGCTTAGTAGTAGGCCTGCCGCTTGGTTGTTTGTAAACATTAAATTATTTTGGAATAGGTACCCTTTGAATTTCGATTTGGGGCAGAGCTCCCGCCATGGAATCTTCATCGTTATTTATTGATACAGAATAACCTACGTTTTTTTCAGAACTCCTCGTCCCATATTTCTTTTTTCTTGGAGTTACATTTTCCGCCTTCACTATTCTCGAAATAGAAGCAATTGGATGAGCAGAATCGTCCAAATTTCCATTTTCTGATAGCTCCCATTGGATAGGATGTTTGTTCGTCAAATGCACACGCAAATTAGTCGTATTTCCAAAGAATTTGTACTGATTTTCACATAATTTGCACACTACAGCAATACATCTATTATCTACTGATGTAACGCGCTCGAAGAATTTCCACACCGGAGACGATACTTTCTTCATTTCTTTTTATCACGATCGGCGATAACTTGCCGCCAAAATATTAAATTGATCACCGATTATAAAATCGAATCGAAAATTACACGAGTTGAATGCGGACCAAAATGGCGATCGAGTAAAAAGCATCGAGCGAGCGATAAGCGATTCGAACACGCAGGCCGAGAGAACGAACGAAATTATCACGTCATTGACGTCTACTATACTTACGGATCGGAACGTATTTCTTGTTCATTCATGATTTCATTCGTGCTCTATGGTAAGTTCATTTGCCGATAGAATGGGTATGTATTGTATTACCAACTTGACAAAAATAAAAATAAAGTACCTATTTAGATTACGTTCCTGAGGTATTTTTAACCTACTGATTTCGCTTGCAATATACTTATAGCTTTTTATAACTTTTCGAGCTTTGAGCGTCGTCAAAAAAAACCAAAGATTTCCAACCATCACTAAACTGTGTTGGTAAGTCTACTAGCTTTATGAGATTATTTTTGCGATTTTATAGAAAACTATATGTTACCCGCGACTTTATTCCTAAAAATCAATCAATATAATCCAGAAATTGTTGATAACTGTTAATTGGGAATTTTCTATGGAGTGCAAAAAGAAGCAAAAGCAATGTGCGACCAGGCTTTTTTTTTTGTCCCTGGGAAATTCTTTATGGATACCAACTAGCTGGGGGAGCTAGAAGGTTACGTTTGACTCCTAATACCAACTAAAACCCTGGGGTGTTCCTCTGCGTTGCTTAGGCCGAGGTTGCGGGTTCGGTTTGCACCGCTACCCCGTCAGCAATTATTATTGTCCTTGCGGACCCAACTCCAGTGCTCAAAGCTCGCGTTGCCGAAGGCACCCGGAACACAAGGGCGCCTCCCGCTCTTGACCCTCACTGTGCAAGCGACCCAGTCCTGGATTTATAAATAGCCCGTATAGGCCGCGGCCTAGGGGCGGCAGATTTCAGAGGACGGTCACTTGATTTCATTCGTTTATTTAAATAATAATTTTCCATTTGTAGTAATTTTTAACGGGGATTAGTGAACTTTTTACGAGTTCGTTCGTATAAGGAAGCCCCTTTACTACAAATGGAAAATTATTATTTTAGAAAGGTATGTACGTACCTACATGGGGCGGCAGAAATAAAGTGGCCTACACTCATAAAAAATATAAATCCGGCACTGAAGCGACCGACCCCCCCGGTCTGTCGCCCGCGGGTCTTGTTACTGCGACATTCGGGCAAGATAGGCAGGTGAAGACAGGTGAATCGGGAGGGAGTGAGTTCGGATCTTGCTCACGCTCCCTCTTCGCCACTTCCTTTTGCGTCATGATGTCCTCGCAAAAGGTCTTCAACGCATTCAAACTGCGACCAGCCTTGCTTAACCTTGCGTTCCCCAAACCTTTTCATCCCCTATTTCAGCCCATTTATGATTATTTTTTGAAACTCAATACTTTAGCGCGGGAAATAGTGGGAATGTTAGGATGAATAAAACAAAAATGTCTTTACAGAATCAGTTTTATTTGTCGGTATTTTATAATAGGCTGTAAAAGGTTATTGTCTAAAAGTTTTCATCAATCTTCGTTTTTGTAAGCATTTGCCTAGTCAAATAAAGGATAAAATTAGAATATTCATTTTTTATAATACTATAACTCAAGTAGGTAAGTAATTAGCATTTTCATTTAGTAACTGTACATTTATAAATGCGCAAGTCAAAACACGAACATTTAATATTATTGTAATATGTATCGAAATTAATTAAGTAATACTGTTTGACTCTTCGTTACTTTCTTATACATAAGTTTATTTTGAGGAAGAAGGGGATATACTTACTACTTATTACTGTTGACATATTAAAAATTATTGATCTCAATAAATTTTTTGAGCGGCTCATTTTTATTTTCGATTTTAAGTAGGTACCTGCCTACCTTAAAATCTAGGTAGCTATTTGATAAAAATTTAGGTAGCTATTTGATAAAAATACCTAACTCTGAATAAAACGCAGGTATAGCTAGGTATTTTTATGGGTACCTACATAATTTCAAAAAATAGTTTAGGTAATCGAATAAAAATGATCCATTAAACTTTCAATAATCATTCCTATTTTCCTGTTTTAGTAGTAGACAAAATCATCTGTTTTATCACTATTTAAGCTTCCCTTCTTCTCAATTTTTTTATGAAATTGACATAATCTGTAAATAGATAATAATAACTTTAAACTTTATTAGATGTACCTATCGAAACTTACAGATTATGTGTTGAATCGGTAGGTTGACCCGATTGGGCTATGGCACTTCGTCATTTATTATATAAAACCTTATTTATCATATTTTTACACCAACATCGATGCTAATTAGGCAAATTTACAAACCACTTTTTGCGAATTGTCGAAACCATTTTTTTTCAGATAAAAGACAGAGAGTTAAGTATACCTACAAATAATACAGATATTTTAAAAAGTCAAGATTTTAATCCTTTGTTAAATTTTGGTGTTCATTCACGCCTAAGTTTTCGTTTTAAAATAGAATTTACAAAGAATCAAGATTTATAACGAATAATTTATTTGACTGCAAAGAAAGCGGCCCAAAATCCCTTTTATTAGCAATTTTTTAATGAATTTCTAAGGTAGGTACGTAAATGCGTAGTCATGCGGGATTTTATGCCGTTTTCGCGTAACTTAGTGTAATTACAATTATATAAATAAACATTCGTATAACATAAGTACCTAGTACATTTATAAAGCTTGCTGTAAATACATATTTACAATAGTAAATATTTATTGTATTCTTGAACCTACAATATACTATAACGGCCGATCTAAGTTAACGTGAAGGTAGCCTTGAAAACTAAGTATGTCTCACTCTTTCATTCGCAGTGCTTATAACTGTTTCTTACGAAATTTCTGATAGACGTCCATATGAATCTAGATCCGCCGTCAGTTGTACTATGGAACTATTCAGTGAAAACTATTACGTTTGAAATTAAAAAAAAAATATCAGAGCTGCCAACCTGACAAAATGCAATCATAATTTAAATCATAGAGGTTGAACTTTTTATCATTCACTCAAATTTTAGGGACAGTCACTAGATGTCACTGATGATTTGTTTGATGATAGCAGCTACGGTACAAACTTTTAGCAATTTTTTTAGGTAATAATGCGAGGGTATCAAGAGAATGTAAATATCCATCCAATCACAATATTTGCAAATGCATTCATACACACTATACAAAACTCCTCACACAGCACAATATTGTTACTGAAAGGACTTAGAAGTATAATACACATAAAATTGGCTCACTAAAAGTACAAGCGTATAAAATCCTACTTATCTACATTCGGTTGGAACAAAGGGGGACGAGAAAATAATAATAATAAAAAACATCAACTAAAACGTTAACAAAATACAACTTTCTCTATGGAAAATAAATAAATTTACAAATTAGATACACGTTTCAGAACTACCTAACCTACTTGCTAATAGTCACTTCGTCGATTTAATTTTATCACTATTATAATGGACGAGTTTAGGAGAGCGATCCTGTATTTGAAAATAGTTTTCTTAATATTGTATCTATGGACTTTTTTGGATTTGATCCAGTTTGTTCTGGTGTGTCATTATTGAATGAATGAGTTAATTATTTACTATCTATATAAACAGGGTCGCTCGCCAGCACTAGTCGACATAAAATATATTGAAGCAAGCCGTCCGCCGCACTACGTTACCCTATCATAGCCTTGGCCAAAACCAACATTAACTTACTCAGTCCAATTTTCAGTCAATTTCTTATGAAATTACACCTCCATGCATACCAACTAAGTACATACGTTTCGGAATTGCCTCTTTTGTATTAAGTAATTAATCAATAAGTTTGCATCAAATAGATCGGTTACTCAAGCAAAAGACAAATAGGTACCTACTTTTTAAAAATATTTTTTTTTCTGTGGTAACAACGATGTAAAAAAAAATTCACAGCTTTTCGTTCGGTCCGATTTCAACAGTTTTTTTAACAAACTATTAGGTACCTGATCGGTCATAAAATTAACAAGAATTTTAAAGTAGGTATCGTTAAGTATCTATTCTACGTCATTTCATTTTACGGAAGATAATCCTTTGTCTAGACACGGTGGAACACAAACCAACTTTAACAGGCGATTAAAAGGCTAATTAGTCTAATTAATAGAGCATGGTGAAACTAGCTTTTAAGTAAGAATACATGATTTAGGTATTTTGTTAGTTGTTACAGCATCTAACTTGATAGTGTAGACTTACGTATTCGTAAGTCTACACTAATAAATCTTTATCTATTGATAAAGATTTGAATTTAACCTTTTTGATTACATAATAAAAACTCAAAAAGTAGATGACATTTTTCAACATTGAGTTTAAAAAAGACTAATTCCGAAACGATAAGTATTTAGGCCTTATTTAAACTGACGGGGAATCATTGCCACTTTCCAACACCGTTCCACCTTAACGACGATAATCTCGACTTGAAAACATAAAAAATGTTTCAATTATTCGAACATTAATAATTATTATGAATTACCATCTAGTAACTAACGATTGGAATCATGCCGTTAAACCTAACGTTAAAGCGAAATATGAATATAAATTATTATTAGTATAAAACGGGTATTTATCGCGTTTATTTACCTATTTTTCCCGACGTGTTTACAGGTTTACACACTGTCGTGGTCACGGGATGACAGTCATCAGTTATCCCGTGACCACGACAGTGTGTGAACCTGTTGAAACGTCGGGAAAAATAGATAAATAAACGCGATAAATATCCGTTTAATACTAATAATAATGTGTTCAGATCGCGTAAGTTTAAAAATATATAGGAATATAAAAATTGAGATAGATAATTTCTGTAGCTTTGGTTGACGTAATATCATTCGTTTTATCAAACGCTGAAAAAACTTCATGAATGAGTATTTTCTTTCATACTTACTACAAGGGAAGAGTGAAGAAAAGCGAATCACTATTAAACTTTGGTCAAAACGACTTGCTTGCTTTATTGAAATAAGTAATAAGTAATAAGAAATAAGTAAGCGGAGATTTAATACAAACTGAAACCTTTACTTATTGCTGTTTTTCTAGATGAAATGCAAGCTGAAAGCCAACTTTTGAAAGCCCTCGACCGTGACCGCAAGAGAGCAAATGCTACTTGAATAGTTAGCGAGCAGACATTTCTACTCAATTTGATATTATACCGTTATTTTAAAAACATTTTCAACCTTCATTTTAGAGCTCGTCTTTTAAGCTGATAGCATGAAGATGGAGCACTAAAAGATTGGTTGATTGTAAGTTATTTCACGAAGGGTACATTAATAAATAATCAATATTTTACGAGATAAACAAATTTTTTTGCGGACAATGACGAAAGTGAGAACAGTGACGAAACCATTATTAGTATTAAACAAAACAAATTTTTATTTACCTATTTTTTCCGACGTTTCGACAGGTTTACTCACTGTCGGTGTCACGGGTAGACTGTCGAAATGTCGGGAAAAATAGATAAATAAAACGCGATAAATACCCGTTTAATACTAATAAAAAACTTGAGAGGTGTCAAGGGACACCCGGATGGAACGAAGTTCCTTTCCTTGCTTTCTATGAGAGAGAGAGAGAGAGAGACAGACAGAGAAGCACGCGCACGCCGCACGGCTTACAACTATAGCAAAAAGTGCCGTGACAACTTTTCGTGAGAATTTTTTCCGTCTAGCCGTCTTCCGTCACAACGCGCGATAAGGAACTTCGTTCCAATAATGTGTTCAGATCGCGTAAGTTTAAAAACATATAGTGACGAAACCGTTGAGTAGAAAGGTCCAGAACATAAACAACATCACTAAATAGGAATGATACAGAGATTCTTGCACGTGTAAGTGTGGAACGGCGCTAGTGTGCAAGCGCGACGGCTGCCCCGACGGCTACCAGCGTCCGACTCACGCGCGTCCGACCGCCTCCAGCGCGGTCGCCGACCGAAAAAACTCCGTGTCGGTAGTCGTCGACATGGTCGACATCGTCGACTCGTCCCACGTCACCTCGGTCGTCGTCGTTCCGTTCTCGTGTTTTCTTCTCGATTTCGGATGTCGCTTCTTTTTCGGGCCGTTGGCTTTTTTGTGTTTTCTTTTATGCCTCGAGTTTTGCTTCTGCACTCGTAGCATGCAGTTCCTGTGTCTGGGCGGTGGTCGTTTCATCTTGCCGCGGTGCCTTCGTGGAGGACAGTGGGCCTGCTTCGGCCCTCCCCACAGGACCGGCTTTGTAAGAGTCAGCGCGTACGCTGAAAGGTTTCCGAGATGTTCCCTGGTGATCGGGATCTGCGTCCGCCTCGCTTTACCGTTATTGGCCAGCGCTAAGAAAGTTTTCTTCCCGTTGCGTATCCGCGAATAAGTGTTGTAGTTATTTTCCTCAATATGTTCCTCGAACACGCAATCGTCCGAGAGATCCTTCTGGAACAATAGAAAGAGTCATGTCAATGTTTTATCATAATTCTTGAAAGTTCATTAAGTGTTTGAGACATCATTACAACGCCATAGGCCAAGATATATTTATCTGTCAGTAGCGAGAGAACTATTGCCAAATTATGTTGATAGCATTATTAGGGGCTAATTTTGAAAATAATTTAGCTCTCTATAATAATCACGACTTAAGACAGAATTTACAACATTTAAACATCGATAAATGAACATACTAAGTTCAGAAACTCCTTATACTTATTTATAGAAGAAACATCGCTTATGGAGTTGCTTAACAATGCCAATATTTAATCGGGGACCTCCCTTTTAGGATAGCAGCATTCCCCCTTAGACAGACCACCGTTATGGTTAACAACCAGGTGTTCAAAACTGGCAAAATGGCAATACAAATTGGCTCATTCATAAATATTTATAAGTGAATCGCTGTAGGGTGTTCTAATGGCGGTTAAATTGTCCAAGTCGTGGCTTATTGGAGCATTAAATTCAATCTGCGATGGTTTGTGACCTGCAGTGGGCGAATATTATTGTTTGATTTATGAAGCTGGCAATTTGTCCTATCGGAAGTCGTTTAGTCGCTGCATAGTAGCACTGTCTTATTGCTTTCATTCACTAATATCGGTTAGGTGCAGGTTCGATGATGAAAAAAGATGGTTTCTGCTGATTTTTTTTAAGTAATCATCATTTTAATTTTCTTTAATTTCAATTTTAAATTTTAATTATCTTAAATTCATTATACATACATTCTGTTCATTATTCTAAGCTGTGTGGTCTTTCATAATTTTTTGTTGGTAGGTGGGTATACCAATATTTATTGGCTGAATGTGTTATGCACCATAACAACTATGTATTAGGTACTATATTCACTCCAAATAAATAACTTTATCTTTTTATCTTAAATGCTGAAAATTCCCTGGTTGTTATTTTAATTTGAAGTCATTACCATTAACCATTAAATAACTTTTCATAAGCTACAGAAAGAAACCCCTAAGGAGATCAATTTACAAATCCTCACTACAAATAGCTACTTTAATAACCGTGAACATAAGTTTAATAGTCCACATTAAAACTAAACGGGTTATAACTCAGAAACAATAGTTGGTCTCATCTTGGATGTCGGAAGGGATTAACTTAAAGCTTATGGTAGGTACCTATTTAGATCTCAAAGTAATAAAGAACATTTCGTTTTACATACAATGCATGAACTCCGATGGTATGAACACTGATGAATTGCTTTCGCTAGTATTATTATGGGAAATGGAAATATATCAAGCCGTTTGGCAGGTGATTTTCTCGTAGGAACTGTTTGTTTGCAAATAACACGTGTTCGGTCAGATAGATATCTTCTTCTTCCTGCCCTATTCTCACGTTATGTTGGGTCGGCACATTAGTGATCTTCTTCGATTTCCCTCTATCATTCGTCATCTTAGTACTCACTCTTTTCTTACCCATGTTATCTTTCACACAGTCCATCCATCTTTTCTTTGATATACCTCTACCCCGGTATCCATCTATATCTATACCTAACACTCTCCTTGTCACATGACATTCATCTCTTCTCATAGCAAGTTTATACCACGCTAACCAATTACCTACCTACTCCCCAACTTTTCCGTCAACGGTGCAACTTTCAGACTTCCAGATAGAAATAAATAGCAATAATCTATATCTATATAAGAGCTTAACCTGACTGACTGACTGACTGATTTATCATCGCCCAGCCGAAACCGCTGAAGCTAGAAAGCTGAAATTTGGAAGGTAGTTTCCTTTTATAACAAAACCACCCACTAAGGCGGGATTTTTGGAAATTCCACCTCTAAGGGGTTGAAAAGGGGTGAAAACGTTAGTATGAAACTTTTTAACGCGTGGAGAGATTTTCATGAAACTTTGTTTGTGCACTGTAAATGCAAAATGAATGGACACGTGTTTCAGGATTTTTCAATATAACCATCAAAAAGGGGTCAAATGAGGGGTCAATTTTTGTATGGGAACTTTTTAACGGGTGGTGCGATTGGCCTAAAAATTTGTTTGTGTACTGTATATGCAAAATAAATTAACATGTGTTTCAGGATTTTTCAATATAACCTTCAAAAAGGGGTCAAATGTGGGGTCAATGTTTGTATGGGAACATTTTAACGGGTGGTGCGATTGCCTTGAAACTTTGTTTGTGTACTGTAAATACAAAATGAACGGACACGTGTTTCAGGATATTTCAATATAACCTTGAAAAGGGGGTCAAATGTGGGGTCAATGTTTGTATGGGATCTTTTTAACCTGGTGCGATTGGTCTGAAACTTTGTTTCGTGTTTCAGGATTTTTCAATAAAACCTTTAAAAAAGGGGTCAAATGTGGAGGTCAATGTTTGTATGGGAACTTTTCAAGGGGTGGTGCGATTGGTCTGAAACTTAATTTCGTGTTTTAGGATTTTTCAATATAACTCTAAAAAAGGGGATCAAATGGGGGGTCAATGTTTGTTAACGAGTGGTGCGATTGGCCTTAAACTTTGTTTTCTGTTTCAAAATTTTTCAATATAGGTAACTCTAAAAAGGGGTCAATGTTTGTATGGGGTTTTTTAACGGGTGGTGCGATTGGTCTGAAACTTTGTGTACTGTAAATACAAAATGAATGGACACGTGTTTCAGGATTTTTCAATATAACCTTCAAAAAGGGGTCAAATGTGGGGTCAATGATTCTATGGGTACTTTTTAAAGGGTGGTGCGATTGGTCTTAATTTTGGTTTGGATACTTTAAATGCTAAATAAATGGAAACGTATTCCTGGATATGTACTTTTAAACTTACGCGATCTGAACACATTATTTTAAAAAAATAAAAGGAAAATAAAAGGTAATTTCAACGCGATAAATACCCGTCAAATAAATAAATAAATAAATAATAATAAATACTAATCTATACATATAAAAATGAATTGCTGTTCGTTAGTCTCGCTAAAACTCGAGAACGGCTAAACGGATTAATCTTATCTTGGTCTTGAAATGTTCGTGGAGGTCTAGGTAAGGTTTAAAAGGTAAGAAGAATTCGAATAACTGCCGGGAAAACCCTAAAAACAGCCCTTTTCTATTTCCCATACAAACGTTTTCTAAATAAGTACGAATACGAAGTCTGCCGGGTCAGCTAGTAATAGATACAAATAACTGTTTTTTTATGCATGACCATGTCAGGGAATTGTACCTAATTAACAAATACCTAAATAACCTACTGCCTAACTGCTCGTTTATAAACTGTATCTATGTATAGTTTGCTTCTTATGCCTCTATTAGGTGAATTGCAGATGATTGAACAGTTTTTTAGAAATTTGTCTAGAGTTTAGAGCTTATGTCTCTCATTGTGCAATGCGATAGTAACGTGCTTAGATGATCGTAGATTTAGTAATCAACGGTAGTAAGTGTTATTGCCACCCATGGTGGAAACGCCGCGGGGTTCGATGTTGCTGTGGTGAGCAGAACTCGTGGAAATTTCAATTATCTAGCTACAAAATAGGCACATACGTGGGTTTTAAAGGATAGTAATACAAAATTAAAATTTATTAAAATATACAAAAATAATTATTAAAATCGGCCCACTCTGTAAAAAGTTATCTCTGTAGACGTTGGCGGGGAAAGGTCTTCAGGTTCAACTATTGAGATAGGGGTACCGCAGGGATCGATACTGGGTCCTTTTTTATTTCTAGTGTACGTTAATGATCTCCCATTTGTTGTAAAAGATATTTGTGACATAGTTTTATTTGCTGACGATACTTCATTAGTTTTTAAAGTTGACAGAACCAATTCGAGTTGTGACTACGTAAATGAGTCACTATCATTGATTCTGAACTGGTTCACTGTAAATAATCTTCTGCTGAATGCTAACAAAACAAAATGTATTAAATTCACTTTGCCCAACGTAGTGCATAGGCCAACTAATATTAAAATTAATGGGGAAGCAATGAATCTTGTTGATTCTACGGTTTTCCTTGGTATCAATATTGATGCCAAACTGCAATGGGGACCACAAATCGATAAACTTTCTGGTAGGCTTAGTTCCGCTGCATATGCAGTTCGTACGATACGGTGGCTTACGGATGAAGCTACAGCTAGATTAGTTTATTTTAGCTACTTCCATAGTGTTATGTCATATGGTATAATTCTCTGGGGAAAAGCAGCGGATATACAATCAGTATTCGTATTACAAAAAAGGGCAATTCGTGCCATTTACAAAATGAAACCGAGGGACTCTTTAAAAGAAAAATTTAAAGAAATTAATATTCTCACAGTAGCGGCACAATATATATACGAAAATTTACTGTACGCTCATAAGAATAGGGATAGACTTCAGAAAAACTGCGATGTACATGGAATCAATACTAGGAACAAACATAAATTATTAATCCCTAAGTTTCGGTTACAAAAAGTGAACGGGTCATTTATGGGGAACGTGATACGTTTCTATAATAAACTTCCTATAAATGCAACTAAACTTCCTGTTAGAAAATTCAAAGCCTTCATTAAAAATAATCTCTTAAAGAAAGCATATTATAATATAAATGAATATATTGATGATAGGAACTCATGGCCCGATGTCGCTCCGCCCTCCGATAGCTAACCAATTTGCAATGTAAACGCTGTCCTTTTGTTTTATGTATTTATGTTCTGTTTTTATGTTATTATTATTAGATAATCTTGATTACATTTTTTGTAAGAAGGATCATACAAAAAAGCGCTAGGACCGAGACGAGTTTCTTGCCTGTTCTTCTCGTACTTGGGTTAGGTTGGAATTGGCACATAGATTCACCTAGCATGTAAGACGTTTCAAAGTGATCCTTGTGATTGTACTGAATAAATATTTTTCAATTTCAATTTCAATTTCGATCATACATAAAAAAATATATTTACGCGTCGACTTGAGTAGCTTTTTCGTCGATTGAAAAAATGAGTGAATTGAATAGCAGAACACAAGATGATTTAAAAAAAAAAATGAGTGAACATAATAGCACTTCACTAATTATTTTTTAATAAAATGGTTGCTGCGTAAAAAATATTTTGTTATTATTTGTCAGTTGGCACTACTGGGTGGCGGAAAATAACGTTTGCAACAATTTCGCACTGTCGCCAAGAGAGGCCGTTACTAACCCTCGGGGTTTTAGTTTAGAAATTAATTTTGTAATGCCCGTGGTTTATTGTATGACCATACGGAGACTACAGTAATAATTATTAATAGTTGTGTATAACGGGATAGAGCTGTTACAGGCGTTGATAATAGGTATGGACGAGTTTCTTGCCTGTCGTACCTACTTGGGTTAGATTGGAATTGGCACATAGATTCACCTAGCGTGTAGGTATTGTAAGACGTTTCAAAGTGATCCTTGTGATTTTATTGACGTTTTTTTTTGTTTTCTTATGCTTCTAATGGTTTTTCTAAAAGTCTTTTGTGTTAACGTATAACTAATATTGCCAATTTGATTGGATTAATTATAAAAAAAATACTGTCAAAGAATAGCTAGGTCGTTCGTTTCTAAATTAGTGGGTACCTATGTACCTATTTAGTAGGTATAACATTATCTTCCTATTACCTGCATTTTTTAGGTTATAAAACTTTCAAATTATAATTATTTAAATAGGTATAGGTACCTACCTAACGAATTGTTATGCTAGAAGTGTCTCCTGTAAGCTTTCAGTTACGATTTAGGTAGCTGTAGGTACCTACCTACTAACATTTAACTTATCAAAATCTAAATTGTTTTATCGACAGCCATTATTTAATCGAAGTTGTTTAACGAAGAAACTACAATTAGGAGATAAAATTAACTGTTACTTTCTTACTGATAGTTCAATTAAACCTACCTACATTATTTATCAAAAACTTTTTGGATTAAGTCCTGGTTTCGGTAGAGACAGCGACCGTCATAATTTAGCGGTGAAGAGGAGATTCAACCCTTTACACGACTAATGTCCAAAATACGAAATGTCTAACTAGGATTAATGTCCAACGTGATTTTTGTCCAATACGATTCAACTTCTTTACTTACCTACTTCTTCTTCCTGCTCTTTTCCAACGCTAAGTTTAGTGGGGTCGGCACAACAAGTTTTCGTCCCTCTATCATCCGTCACCTCAGTACTCACTTCTTTCTTACCCATGTCATCTTTCACACAGTCCATCCATCTTTTCTTTGGCCTACCTTTACCCCTGTATCCATCCACATTCATAGCTAACACTCTTCACATTTTGCTTACCTACTTATCGATGTTAAAGCGGTAGAACTGTAGGATTTAAAAAAACTCAACGCTCTGTACTATACTTGATTATCCTCTACAGTTCATCATTATTCTCACACTCGTCATTGTTCGCAACAAACAATTTTGGCTCTCGTAAAATATTAGTTAATTTTAAATGCACCCTTCGTGAAATAACTTATTATTACCAATCTTTTATTGCTCCATCTTCATGCTATCAACTTGAAAGACTAGCTCTAAGATCAAGGTTACAAATATTTTTAAAATAACGGTAAAATATCAAATTGAGGAGTAAAGTAGTAAACTATACCTACCCAAAAAGGTATAATACCTATATAGGAGCAATAGGAGTATACCCAATATCGTAATGAACTCTTTACTCACTATTATAATTACGGCTGTTAATTAACGGTTCCTATTTCCAAGAATACCAAACCTACATTACGACAAAAGAATCCAAATCCTTATGAAAATCACCCTTATTCTTTATAGAATACAGCCTTATTTCACTTGTTTACCTATTTCTTTAGAAAAATATTTGTAGTATACTTTATGTTGTTCAGAATAAGGTTCAAAATGTTCGTCATTATTTATGCATTAACTTGCACGTGGGTGTTTTGTTATCTTATCAAACGATTTCCACAACAGGACTCGTCAAAAACTCGGAAACCCTAGCGAGAATTAGGTAATAGGGATTGATAGTTTATTTCGTATCGATAATGAGCTTATCGACTAATTTGAATATCGATAGTATCGCATTACTCACCGGATTACTAAACGCTTTTTATCTTTTAAATTAGCCACTTCTGTTGGGAAATAAGATTCTAAATAAGGCGTTTAGTAATTGTGATAGAATTTTTATTAGCTTAAAGAGGAGAGTCAATATGACTAATAGGTAGTTACTTACCAACTTATAATGTACATTGTATCGTAAGGGAGCTAGATAAGTATTGATCTTAAGAATTGGTCTGATCTACAGTGTTGGCCTAACGCCTTAGCTTGTTTGAAATCTGAATATAGGATATACTTAGGTTATTCATTTAGTTGACGTTAAAAATCAAATGCTTTATTTACAAAAAAAGTATTTAAAGATTTAGTAGCACTTAATCGATTATAACATTGATTTATTATTCAGAACATCTCATGTATGAATAAATGCATTATTATGTAAAGCGGAAACACTTGATCCACAACTTTATATGCACCTAAACACACGCACGCTTCACTCTCAAACAAGACTAGCAAGTTCACGATGATCCCACATTTCCTACAACATATAAATATTGATTCTTACAATATTAGCATACATTTTCTAATCGGTAAATCGTGCCCACCACCAGGGGTCAAACATCTTAGGATCGTGAATTTATCGATATCGATGATCGGTAATAGATTGCACGACACTAGTAGGCAGGACATAGGGTTATCACTTCCATCTTTATGGCGTAAAAAGTGAAAAAGTATGTCGCAGACTCTGGCACACGGCTTCGGTCGCGTCTTGTAAGGGTTCAATATGATGCAATTCAATTTT
The DNA here is from genome assembly GCA_963675405.1 of Cosmorhoe ocellata. Taxonomy (NCBI): domain Eukaryota; kingdom Metazoa; phylum Arthropoda; class Insecta; order Lepidoptera; family Geometridae; genus Cosmorhoe; species Cosmorhoe ocellata. Next base: position 2,161,983 of record OY776264.1, on the reverse strand, counting down.
ACTGTCCATAGTGACACGTTTCGTCTTCATTGTCAAAACATGACCATAAAATAGTTTTATACGGGTAAGTAGGTGTCTATTGATACCTAAGTTTTTTTTTTTGAACCACTTGCGGGTTGAAAAAGGAAATAATAATAACTCGTTCGCTTCGGTGGGATAATCATAAAACAATGAAACGTGGTACCTGGGCCATTCTGCTCAACTGTTTCGCCATTATTCTCAATATTCGTCATTGTTTGCAACAAACAATTTTGGTTATCACGTATAATATGCGTTATTTTAAATGTACCCTACGTGAAATAACTTATTATCACCCAATCTTTTATTGCTCCATATTCATACTATCAGCTTGAAAGACAAGCTCTAAAATCAAGGTTAAAAAAGTCTACCCGTGACCACGACAGGTGTAAACCTGTCGAAACGAGGGGAAAAATAGGTAAATAAAACACGACAAATACCCAATTAATATTAATAATAAAATAACTATTCATCCTTATCCTTAAAGTTAGTAGCGAAATGTTAGCGAATGCTAAATTAAGTGTAAACTTAGAAAGCATCGGAATCTAATTTACGCGCGTACAAGTTATTTAGGTATCCGCGATAAATATGTCAATTACACAGCAGGTCTAGATGAGAAGGATTTATAGGTTACCTAACTAGATACGATGCTACAATTTTATTCATCCAAAAAGTTCCGTCAAATAAATTCTAAAGTAAAATCTCTTTACGCACGTTCCTACATTTTAAGTTAACAGTAGGTACAGCTTCGGGAAATGTCTAAAAAAAATTGAGGGCGCCACTTTCTTTGTAATTTAAAACAATTCATTCATTCTTTTGCGATGAGGATTATTTTAGTTCCGTTTTTAAATAAATACTTTTTTTTAAATTTAAAAATGGAAGCTTTGTCTTTGTCCCTATTTTTTTTTTGTTGGTGGCTGCTGATATAGTATCTATAGCTCATCCATGTTTGCCGGCGTCTGAAATTTTTTTTTTGGCTTCAAATTATTTATGCATTTGCCCTAAACAAAAAAAAAATAGGGAAACAATAGAAAGACATCCGCGGGATTATGTATAAACGGGAGAAGGATCAGAAGAGTTAGTAATATTATATGGTATAATTAGACTTAAGACAATATAGTTAAGTACCTACCTATGTATTTACAAAAATAATTTAATTTAATTCGAAGGTATGTTTCATAGGTTAGAATTCTTATAAGCGGCGATGGGCTTGCAACCTGTCACGTACGGAATACTAACTATTGTGCAAAATGTGGGCATGTACCAAATGTCATGTTTGGACTTGCCTCTGACTACCCCCTTTAGATATCCCCAAACATCTAAGTAACTAAAGATCTGAGGAGATATCTACCGAGCCTGGGGATTACAGTCGTGATCATATTTTTTATTTTTTTATTTATCAGAATACCTAATACAAAATTCTATTAAAATATTTTTAGTGGATATGAAAGCAGCTAAGCTGCTAGGTATGCAAGGATCTAAAGAGAGCGACGCACTATTATTTTGTGCATTTTTGTTATTCTAGAAGATAAAAAAAGTAGGTAGGTATTATTAAAAAAATGCGTGGAATTTATGAACGTTCAAAAGTGAATAAGGGGAGTTAAAAATTACAGGTCTATAAATAGGTTAGGTATTTAGTGTTGCCGTCTGTGAATTTGCCGCTGATTTGTGCGCCTGGCAACTCCGCCAAAACTAACGACGTGTGACGTTTTTCTGAACTGACTAACCTTTTAAATTTGCAATAAGTCTTTTTAAAAAAGAGGACTGCACACAAACTTGCGACTGTCGCATTTCCTGGAAATTAAGGTTCAAGTGGTTTAATGTAGTTCGATCATTTATGGGACATTCCTCTATAGTTTCCAACATTATTTTATTCGTCATTGTTAGCAACAAACAAGTTTGGTCAACTCGTAAAATATAAGTTAATTACGTAGGTAGGTACTTGCTTACATTCACACAAAAAACAAAAATGTATAATTTTTTAAATTATGTCTACATGATTCAATGTGCATAGCTAGGTTAGGTATGTGGCATTCTCACGGTGTATAAATATCTACTTATTTTTCAATATCCGTGTTAGAAAAGGTTAAGGAAGTAATTAAACTTTAGTAAATAATATTAAAATAAGATCTAATCTTAATGGGTCAATTTTAACTATAGCCAAGTTAAATATTAACATGATACGAATAGTTAACAATCCTTTTTTTAGGTAGGTATCTAAATTAATATCAGCAAATTGAGTAGGTAGTTAGGACTTTAGTATAAAATTACTAGTCTAAAATAGATATTAATTGTTTATTTAATGGCGGGCTCAATTTTAATATAATATAATATAAATAATATAAAAGCCTTTTATTTCCAGTAAATTTACATCTTAAAATCTATGTAATGTGTTAGTTTTGTTTAGTTTATTCTATGTTACTTATTTGACAATTTTAATATCACTTTAAAAATCGTAAAACAAACAAAAAGCATTCCCCTATTTATATAAAAGGCATTTTTTTTCTTTGATTATGTGGTATCTGCTAGTTTTTTTAAAATAGATATTAATTTGTTTTATCGCTTATTTAACGGCGGGGTCATCTTTAATATCACTTTAAAAGTCGTAAAATAAACAAAAAGCATTCCCCTGTTTATACAAAAAGCATTTTTGTCTTTGATTATATGGTATCTGCTAGATTTTTTTAACAAAAAGGATTGTAGAAGGAGGATAGAGCGATAAAAGTTTTACGATCCGATATGTGTCGCCAGTTCACGCTTTATGTGAATATAACGAGTGATAGGTATTAGGTTGCTGTTGCTCGATTAACATGGAAATGAAAAGAGTAGAGTGTTTTTCACAATTTGTTATTTTTGTCATTTTTTTTTTAAATTTATTTAACCATGATTTTAGAGCTCGTCTTTCAAGGTGATAGCATAGACAAAGATATTTCACGAAGGGTATATTTAAAATTAACTAATATTTTTTTTTTTATTTTTTTATTTTTTTTTTATTTTATTTTATTTAATATTTATTTTTGCGAGACAACTAAAATTGTTTGTTGCGAACCATGACGAATAATGAGTGAAATCAGTGACGAAACGAAACCGTTGAGGAGAATTGTTAAGAGGCAGCACTTGTCCATCCAGATTTTTGTTTAAATTCCAAAACTACATGGTGGAACATTCCGCGATTTTCTTTTATAATTCTAAAAAAAATTATGTTAGGTTAGGTAAGGTTTCACTCGCTTCGTAAAATTAAACAAAAAAACCTCAAATACGAAATTTAAATAGTACGGACGAAACAAAAAACTCTAACTTTTACAAACTTTATGATAAAAAATACCAACAAAATTTACTTTTTACCTACCCACGTTGTGCATAAAAAAAATAGGTAATTACCAAAAAAATACGATAATACCTTCCTACCTATAGCTATTATAAGTATTTATATTCCATTTTTGAATTTGGGGATTACATTTTTCTATACACGCCGCTTAATTTTACATTAATATTTTTTAATATAGCAACTCCACATATTTCCGATACGAATCAGGCGCAGATGAAACCGATACAGAAAAGCCGGCGATTGTTAATCATCATTAAATTTATTTCATTTTATAATCTCCTCATCTAGTTCAACCCGAATCCTCAAAAATTCCCAAGTTAATAAAATCCTTACTTTACTTATGGGATATGATGGGTAGGCATGGCCGGGCATTTGACTTCAAAGGGAAACGAGGTATTGATACGTAAGTACGTAGTTATCCTAAGAACTTCCAAAACTAATTTGAAAAAAACTAACTATATTAACAAATTTGTGTACGATTTGCAGAAATTTGTTCCGTTGGTCTGGGTGTTTTCTATGTATAATAAAGAAATATCTATCTATGTATATAATGTATTAAAAATATCAGTTATCTAGTACCCATAACACAAGCTTTGAGTAGCTTACTTTGGGGCTAGATGATGCTGTGTGGATTGTCCAGCATTATTTATTTATTTATTTAATATTCATAAAAGCGGCGATGGGCTTGCAACCTGTCACGTAAGGAATACTAATTACCGTGCAAAATGTGGTCATGCACCAAATGCCATTGACTATAATATTGATTACTAGCTGTCCCGCCCGCGACTTCGTTCACATTAAATATCTAAACTGAGTTTTAAACACAACACACAACTCATAAAAATCCCATACTACTTTGACACCCCATTTTACCCCTTTTTGAAAGTTATATTGAAAAATTCTGAAACACGTGTCCATTCGTTTTGCATTTACAGTACATAAACAAAGTTTAAGATCAATCGCACCACCCGTTAAAAAGTTCCCATACAAACATTGACCCCACATTTGACCCCTTTTTGAAGGTTATTTTGAAAAATCCTGAAACACGTGTTCATTTATTTTGCATTTACTGTGCACAAACAAAGTTTCATGAAAATCGCTTCACGCGTTAAAAAGTTCCCATACAAACATTGACCCCACGTTTGACCCCTTTTTGAAGATTATATTGAAAAATCCTGAAACACGTGTCCATTTATTTTGCATTTACAGTGCACAATCAAAGTTTCATGAAAATCGCTCCACGCGTTAAAAAGTTTCATACTAACGTTTTCACCCTTTTTCACCCCCTTAGAGGTGGAATTTCCAAAAATCCCGCCTTAGTGGGTGGTTTTGTTATAAAAAGAAATCACTTTCCAAATTTCAGCTTTCTAGCTTCAGCGGTTTCGGCTCGGCGATGATGAATCAGTCAGTCAGTCAGTCAGTCAGTCAGTCAGTCAGTCAGTCATTCATTCAGTCAGTCAGGTTAAGCTCTTATATAGTTATAGATTGGTTGATAATAAGTTAATTCACGAAGGGTAAACATTTAAAATTAACTTGTATTTTACGAGATAACCAAAATTGTTTGTTGCTAACAATGACGAAAGTGAGACAATGAAACCGTTGAGGAGAATGTTCAGATGGGCGATTATGGATCTTCGCTTACAATCAATGTCAATACGTTTTCATTGTAATCAAGTGATTTGGTATGACATAAGAGTGTTTATTCAATCAATTTGAGCCAGTTTTGACAAGTTTTGATTGTATCAGAGTTCCGTAATCGCACCACAGGTGTTGTATAGGAACATAGATAGAGTGATTGAAAAGATTGAGCAATATCTATTAGGTACCTAGGTACTAAAGTGCTAAACAATGTACCTAATGTTTTAAACACAATATAGACGCATGCGCAACCCGCCCACCCGCATATAAGCATCCATCCAGAACGTGTGAATTTGAAAAATCCTACTAATATTATAAACGCGAAAGTTTGTAAGAATGTATGGATGGATGGATGTATGTATGTTTGTTACTCTTTCACGCTAAAACGGCTGAACGGATCTGAATGAAATTTGGCTATAGATTATGGTCTGGAATAACACATATGCTACATTTTATCCCGGAAAAATATAAGGTTCCCGCGCGATAGATTTGTTTTTGTTTTTCAAGGTACCAACGCGGGCGAAGCCGTGGGCGGAAGCTAGTACTTGATAAAAGTTTTTTTTTTTTTTTTTTTTTTTTTTTTTGCGTTATATCTTGCGATCAGTCCCAGGACTATGAGCAGATGGGTTGCGTGAAAGTGTCGTGTAGAGCGAAGTTCCCATCGGAGCTTCCTCTTTCTGATTCATCTATCTAAGATGTTCCGTCTTTTCAGGCGCCTCAGGGCACCAGGTGCAGTTAGGTCTACTGCCAGTTGATTGGGGTGGCAGAGAAGGCGCTCATTATAGTGCATAGTGTACGATTTGATTTCCTCCTTCACCGTGGCGATGTGTAGGTTGTCATGGACCTCTTGGTTTTTTATGAACCATGGCGAGTTTGCCAGTTGCTTTAGAATTGCATCTTCAGCTCTTTGAATGATTTTTATATTGGAGTCACAAGCTGATCCCCAGAGTTGTATTCCGTATGTCCATACTGGTTTTAAGATGGTTTTATAAATCAGTAGCTTATTGTCCAGAGACAGTCTTGAATTTCTGCCCAGCATCCAGTGAAGTTTTCGGGACTTAATGTTGAGTTCGTTTCTCTTGGTTTCTATGTGCTTTCTCCACGTTAGTCTGCGGTCTAGATGCATCCCGAGGTATTTTACCGAATTGTTGTGTGGTAGTGGGCAGCCACCCAAGTTCACTGGTGGACAGTCTTCTCTTCTCAGCGTGAACGTTATGTGGGCAGATTTTGTTGCGCTGGCTTTGACTCTCCATTTTTTAAGCCATGTGTGGATATTGTCCAGGCTGTTTTGTAGCTCTAGTGAGGCTTCATCAGGGTCGTCGCTAGATGCGAGTATGGCGGTGTCATCCGCATATGTTGCTATTGTTACCTCAGGAGTGTGTGGTAGATCAGCTGTGAATAGGGTATACAGCACCGGCCCTAGCACTGAACCCTGGGGTACACCAGCTTTGATGTCGTAGAATGCTGATGTGGTGTCATTTTCCCTTTCCTTTACTTTAAAAAAAATAACTTTTAAAAAATAAATAAATTTAATTTTATCTAATTTAAAAGTAAACAAAAATAACTTCAGTAGTTATTAATACTTAGCATAGATAGATAAATTAATATTCATTTAAGTAGGTAGGTAATATAATAAAGTATTATCTACTGAAAAAATATGTTACTACCTGTGTTGGCTAATCATATTATGTAAATAATTTCTTTTTTACGAGTAAATTAGTTAGGTAATATTTAACTTAACTATATATTTTCTCTCCCATTCTTATCAAAAAGTCAATAAAACTGGCTGAACTAAAACCACCCTAAAAATATATAGGTAGGTAAGGATTCCGAGCTAAAAAACCAAAGACTCATAATTATTATAACATAAAATAGGCTAAACAAACATAAATAAAAATTACATCGGAAACACACAATGGTATCGTTAATTTCAAATATAGAATACTAGCTGCGCGCCCCGCGGCTTCACTCACGTGAAATACTTATTAGCTTACTGGACGATTCTCCTAAACGGTTTTATCATTGTTCTCACTATTCGTCATTGCTAGCAATGGCAACAAACAATTTTGTTTATCTCGTAAAATATTGGTTAATTTAAATGTATGTAGCGGCGTGATTCCTACACAATGTTTTGTACTTAACTTTTGAGATTGCTACTTATTTAGGTAGATAGGGAAGTTTTGAATAAAATGCAGTGTTCATGCTGATACCAATATGGCGAATGTAATCATACAAAAATAATAATACAGCGGCTAGGATAGCGGGTGTGGGAACAGTAAGTAAACCAATTAGCGCGCACTATCACGTGATCGTACCGTGTCCCTATTGGTCGTTTATGACGCGATCACTTAGAAGCAGCCAACATGTATCCTTCGTGAAATAACTTATTATCAACCAATCTTTTATTGCTCCATCTTTATGCTATCAGCTTGAAAGGCGAGCTCTAAAATCAAGGGTAAAAAAGTTTTCAAAATAACGACAAAAATAACAAATTGAGAAGAACCACCCAATGTAAAATCATCACAAAATGGCACTTTTCTAGTCAAATATTTTTTGTTGTTCCAAAGATACACCTCTAACACAAATATACATAAATAAACAAACATACAAACTGCACCTTTTTATAACACTAGTTTAGTAGATGTTTATTTTGTGGGGACTTTACACTTTTTTCCTCGAGTTTTTTGTGATGGCAATAAGAGCGGCGCCTGTGGCGCGGCAAAACCCTTTAGTCCGAATTTAAAATTCGAATGTTAGGTTTTTTAAGTTTTTTCTTTTTTATGCCTATTAAGGTTGGTGTCTATGTGGCCAGCGTTATTAATCCTCTTCTTGTTATTATCAGAACCGCTTTATATCCTATGTTTTGTCTATTGTCCACTTTTAGGCGGAATAGTTTTGTGTCGTCTAATGGAGCGATAAATTGTGAGCTTCCCGTCTCGTAATACGCAATTTGCTTTGTTAGTGGACATCCAGTTGTCTCCGTCTTGAATAGCAGAATAACTTTAGAAACATTTTAAAATCAATTACCTAAATGCAGACGAAGTCGCGGGCAACCACTAGTAATAAGAAAATAAAATAAATAAAAATTGTGCAAAATAAAATAGTAGGTAGATAATTATTTTATAGTACCTAAGTAATATATTTTTGTGAATTGTAGGTAGGTACCTACCTAAATGACTTACTATTTTACACACCTTTACATCAAAATCGAATAAATTTAAGGTTTGTCCAAGGCAAATGAACTCAAAGAGATAATTTAATTTCGAAATGCGCCTCCTAAAGTTATAGGTATCTATTCCAGTTTTCCGAATAAGTAAACTAAAACTCTCTGGTTTTCTCTTTGTCTCTGGCGTCGGTATTTGAATAGTTTATACAAAGATGCGAGATATCCAAATACATTGACCTCCCTTTGATCCCTTATATCCCTTTAGGTATTTCAAGAACGCTGGGTATTCAAACTCGGTAAGAGCTTTTAAACGGGGTCGCTTTCAACAGATCTACTGAAGTCATTCTTAAAGGATATCTTTTGAGAGCTTTGACTCCATATTGGTTACTTCGTTTGTAGACAGTTACGACAAAGTTATGCGCATAGCGGTGTTCCATTTTTGAAAATGAATGAGTTATTAGGTCCGGTCTTTTTTTCTTTTTTTTAGTAAAGGCAAGTAGGGATTATTTTTACTTTTTTTTGTAAAAAGCATAGGTAGGGAATTTAATTGTTTACTGTCATCTAAATATTATTTACACTATGACGTAGAGCGTATAGGTACCTAACACAACTGAAATTTGATAGGTAGTCTAACAACCAGTCCCAAATATTTAAAAACCAATGATATATGTAATTTTATTAGACAATTGAAGTGTACTTTACGTTTCAGCATACGATATTCAAAGATAACGAAGTTTATACACACATAAATACATATTCAAAATGATCTCAAATAGCTAAATGGCGTTTCAGTTGATATTTAGGCTATATTATTGTCATCGGACCATAATATGTCACCACATTGTAATTCTATAGAGCAATTTCGGTGACATATTATGTCACCCTATAATATAGATATTATCTACGTGCCAAAATCAATACCTAGGTTTATCGCTCGATTATGTTGGCAACACAAGCACAGATCTAAGTATTCAACGTTCATTCCAAATGTTCATTCACACGCCCGCGGTGACGGTGATATCTCTTGTGGAATTGCAAAACGGTACCAACGGTACTGGACACATTTTGATGAAGTTTTGATTAAACTTGGTATTGTGTGATTTGGTATGCTAATTCCAAACTAACTGTTTATGTCCTCATTTTAAACTCTCATTATTTGTGCGATGATAACGGCTAGACTATTCGGTATCTTACGTAATAAAAAAATCCACCATAGCTCGTCACGGGCCGTCAGTCAGAGGCACGATTCGGTAATACGAAAATTAACGTTTTTTATTTATTTAGGTACTTTATTTATTTATTTACTTAAGGGAAAACCAGCACCACACACATAAATTAAAAATTAAAAAAATGAAACGGAAGGAAAAGGTTTTCGCGAGCAAAGATTTAAATTTGTTCGCGAGTAGGAAGAATAGTACCTAGGTAAATACTATAATAAAAAGTGTGAATAAGCGAAGTCCGTATTTAGACACATCCGTAGATGAAAAAAAATAAAATAAAGCAGTGGTCTATCGTCTATAATAAATCAAAAGAATCGTCTCATGGATATAATACTCTATTTGCCTCGCTCTAAAAGGAATACTGGATAAAAACATCAAGCTCGCCTCAACAATTCCGTATCAGCGACCACACATTCTATGACAAATTGTGCTGCGCGCCGCCGCGTAATGAATCGACTTCTGATTAATGATGTCACTCGTTCTTATCGTGCGATTGTCTCCTCCCTAACAGGATCACCCCCACACTATTCGAATTTCGAACTAGGTGGTTTGACACCTACTAATTTGAATTGTCATCTATTTCACAGCTCAGCTTATACTGGCTTGTAGGACCAGAACAAAAGAGCCGTCATTAGGTAACACTTGTAAGTAGTAAGAGGTCATGTGAAATTGGCGTTCTGTAAAGTGCATTGTCGCCAAGATTAGCGGCAGTATTGTTCTAATTTCAAAACGCGTTCCACTTTTCATTTTTTTATTTTCAATAAATTGTTTGATTAAAATAAAATTTTAAGTTTAGCTTTCTGTTATACAATTTATACTTATTATAAAATAAGTTGTAAATAAGTACTATTTAAGTACATAGGTATATAGCTACTAAATAGGTACTGTATAGGCTAATGTATAGGTACTTAGTTTATGTTTTTACGTAGGTATACAGGGTTATAGGTATCTAATCAATAACCTCTTAAAGGCGACTTGGGTAAATCAAGACTAACAACTTTTGTTCAATGACTTTTGCCAAAACGTAATACATCTCAAGTTTTATTTTTTTTTAGTTTATTTGAGAATTTCTATGTCTGTTATATTTCTATGTTAGCTCTATGTCTCGTAAATACCTACCTATGTTTCATTTATTCGATTCTGACGTATGCGCAGTCAGCTGAGTCACGCTGAGTGCTACGACTTTTACGCAATCGCTCGGCCGAGTGTGCTACACACACAGCATGTACCGACTTGTCTTAATCTGTGACCGCCCAGAAAGAGCTAAGAAGATTAGAACTGGAAATTTGCGTATTTATTTTTTAGTATGGGAAAAAAAATCATTGAATTAGAAAAAATCGTAGAACAAAAGTTGTTAGTCTTGATCTACCCAAGTCGCCTTTTCAAGGTTATTGATTAGATACCTATAACCCTGTATATTTAAAAAAAATGTGCTTATTTTGAAATAGATATAACTAAAAAATATAATCTCGAGCAAGAGCCAGATCCGTAAATACAACAATCAATCAAAATAAATTGATGAATTGACTCCGACACAAAGTATGACAAATATATTTCCTGCTCCCCCCAAGTGAGCTCAGTGGCAAAACAACATCATTAGGTAATTGAAAACACCCTTAAGTAAGGTCTATGTTTTTGTACTCTTATTTAGAGAGAAAATTAATAAATAATAGGTACATTAGTAACAAAAGAGGCAGAAGTTAGTTTTTATGTTACAATAAACACACATGTTATACGGTGGTGTCAGGAACATGATTTAATATTTAAAGTTCTTTTTAAACCAGCTGCTAACAAAGTAAATATACGACGAAAGACTACAATCCCTTCGACACGGGGTTGCAACAATGTAAGTTAACTTATTTGAGACATACATAAATAACGCCTAATAAACAAGAATTTCTTGCTTTTTTTTTTGTTATTTTATTTTTAACACTTGTTTCTTTTGTATAAATTTAATCATTATAGAATACCGAAAGCTCACTGTATTTAAGATAAATGTAAATACTCTGTAGTATATAATAAGGTTTCTCAGTAAGTGATTTGTTGTAAATCTTATGAGAAATAAATAATCTTTAATCTAAAAAACAAGAATTTCACACACACACAAACACACACGCGTCACACACACGTCATCGTTAATTAGGATTTTGGGTATTACTAAGCATTGCGTGTTGAGTGTGATTGTACATTTGAATACGCTTTTGTTACGCGTTTACAGCGAAAAAAAATTTGGTTAAAAGAAAATAAAATTTTAAATGTTTGTCCAAAACCCGTTGGAATCTACGTAGCTATTGAAATGGTGGTGACTGACCATAGATTAGAGTAAAGTTCAATGAAATAATTTAGGTGCGATTCGTTTATGAATTAAAAAAATAAGATTTATGGCAAGCAAAATATTAAAAACTAGCTTCCGCCCACGGCTTCGCCCGCGTGTTACAGTGAAAAACAAAAAAATCTATCCCATGGGAACCGTTCATTTTTCCGGGATAAAATGTAACCTATGTGTTATTCCAGACCATAATCTATATCTGTGCCAAATTTCATTCAGATCCGTTCAGCCGTTTGAGCGTGAAAGAGTAACAAACATACATCCATGACATTCTGACATCCATCCATCCATCCATCCATACATTCTTACAAATTTTCGCATTTATAATACTAGTAGGATAAAGTTGTACCTAAGTAATTATCTGCCTAGAGTAGCTTTTATAAAATGGTGGTTCGTAGGTACCTTCGTAGGTACCTTCGTCCTAGAATACTGAACCTAAACTCTAGAGTAAATTATAATTTACCGATTTAGGTTTACGAGACTCCGAAATTTCATAAGAGACAGTAAATACGCATTACGAAGAAGAACGAGACATACTTACTCGTAGTTCGAAGCTATCTTCACGTAGGTAGGTCTAGATTGGCCAGTAAAATTGTATCTATCTGCACGCAATATTTTCTATGGCCAGTATCGTGAAGTCAGCCGATGCGCAGTAGAAAATTTAGTATGAAAAAGCTACACTGCGCAACCAAACGGCTAACTTCATAGTAGATAGTATAAATAGATCCGTTGTTCGTAGAATAAATCAAGTTATATATAAAGTAATCCAAAGGCAAGTACCTACACCTACACTAGCGGGTAATACCACTATAGAATGGATAATAGTTGATACCACCCACCACCGTCCACTTTGGAAATAGATCACACGTCAAACATTTCAATTAACAATAGCCTTAGCAACGATACAAAAACTATCACTAACATTATCATGAACATAGGTACAAGTGCCCAGTAACTTGAACCAGATTTGAACTCTATCCCGCTTATAATAAAGCTTGAAAATTACGAGGGTAGCTAACAAAAAGTTGTTTTCGAGTCATTCATTATCTAATTCGATACAAAATAGCTTCTTTGTATGAAGTTCATAATATTATGTTTATGAGAGGTTTATCGAGTGATCTACGGATATGGATCTATAGATATCTGTTAGTTAATCTGTGGATAATGATCGATAGATCCTGCAAGGTGAAAGTATCTTTTGTGTGTTGACTTTGTAATCAATGTTTTCTGTAGAGCCCTATTTTGACTGTTTAATGTTATCAAATTATCACTTATATCAAATATACTAGCTTCCGCCCAAGCTTCTCCCGCATGGTACCTTGAAAAACAAAAACAAATCTATCCAGCGGGAACCTTATATTTTTCCGGGATAAAATGTAGCCTATGTGTTATTCCAGACCATAATCTATAGCTGTGCCAAATTTCATTCAGATCCGTTCAGCCGTTTTAGCGTGAAAGAGTAACAAACATAGGTACCTACATCCATCCATACATTCTTACAAACTTTCGCGTTTATAATATTAGTAGGATTGGTAGACTCCAAAAGGTGAAAATATGGTCTCTAAAGATCCTACCACTCTACTCTAGGCCCATAGGAAGGGGGACAAATGGGACATTTTAGACCCATTTCGAACGTTTTATTCAATAACTAGGGCTTTATTGAAAAAGTAACCACCAAAATTACACAATAAAACTCAAAATAAGACGAAAAAACTAGAGCGGCAAAGCTGTCAGTCAAATGCATCGCAGAAAATTCCAAAAAATTGACAAATTTATGCGAACGAAGTCACTGACAGCAGCTAGTTATAATATTAGTAGGATTGGAAATTGTTCAATCGCCTGTTACAGCTTCCTGTATTTCAACCTGATTCCAAGCTGTGGACTTAACACGTGGTTATCTATCCACTCTATTCTCTGAAGTGATGACAGCCATTGAACAGGCCGGTGTTTATAACTCCATCATTATCTAACTGGATATTTTGATTGGCTTTAAAAAGAGGGGCAATCGCGGTAATTTTTAACGTAAACTAAAGAGCACTGGTGGTGTAGTGGTAGCAGCCCTGCCTCACGATCCGAAAGCCGTTGGTTCAAACCAGGCCCAATTTAATAAACATTACAAGTTGTAAAATACTTACAATTAATTGTGTTTTTGTAAAAAAATTAGATTTACAAATTTGTAATGGTGGAAAATTTACAAAATTGTTTAATTGTACCTACAATTCTATTTTAGACAATATAGTCACTTTTGTATTTTGTATACTTGTAGGTAATGTTATTGCGGTCGTGTCTGTCTGTCTGTCTGTCTGTCTGTCTGTCTGTCTGTCTGTCTGTCTGTACCTGGGCTGAGCATCACGCCGAAACTACTGAATGAAATCAAATGAAACTACTGAATGAAACTTGGCACGGTTTGAGTTCATACTACTAGGACATAGAATACTTTTTATCTCGAAATTCATCACGGTTCTCTTGGGAGAGGGGATGAAATCAAAATATGTACTTAGCTGTAATTCATCAACGCGTAGTCCGATTTAATTAATTCTTTTTTTGTTAGAAAGGAGGTACTCTAAGAATTGTCTCGTAAAAATTTAAGGTCATCGGTTTTGTAATTTAGAAATTACAGACATGATCACGAATCACGACTGTAATACACAGGCTCAGTAGATAATTTAATCAGATCTCTAGTTATTTACATTTTTTTAGATTTTTAAAGGGGGTAGGTAGTCAGAGGCACGTCTAAACATGATATTTGGCACATGACCACATTTTGCACATTGATCTTTTCCTTCTGCACTGGCATTGCGCACATAATTTTTTCGAATGGAAAAACTCATTGGTGCAGGACTAGGTTTGAACCCACCTTCGGCTCGTGAGGCAGAGGTTACAGGTTGCTACCACTGCACCATCAGTGCTCTTCATCACAGACATCACAACCTTCAATAATAGGTCCAAATAACTTGAAACCCTTGATGGAATGGGTTATTTTTACGCGCGAGCGGGTCGGTTAGTTAGGTATAAATGTTACCCTGGAAATGATGGAAAGGTACTCACATGTGCGTATTGGAACCCGCAAGCGTCCATGCAGAGGTAGAGGCAGGTGGTCACCCCCTGGATCGTCAGGAGGCCGACCTTGTATGTCGCACGCTGAAGTATCGCTGTAACAAACAAAACTGGCATCATACATACATACATATCTACAAAGATTGAAATCATAGATTTGCCCGGACGCCAAAAACTGTGGCACTGTTTTTACTTGTGTGTGTTAACAAAATGCCGATGCACGCACACTAATGACTAGTAAAAAATGAACCAAACAGTTATTTCACCATTTATTGTGCATTATATTGTACGATCTTTCGTAAAAAATATACTTATTCCTTTTGTACCCTGAAATTGAAAATATTTGGTGTGCCAAATGAGCGAGCTATCTCATTTCGTGTGGCAAGAAAACGGCGCGGTCTCAGTACCGTACGGGCAGATCTACAATAAATAAATAAATAAATCTACGGTTTAAATCTTTGTCTATCTATCTATACATACGGGGTGTTACCAGACTACTACCGAAAACTTCAGGGGGTTAAAGTACCCATCAATATAAACAATTTTTTATAAGAAACCAACACTGTGAGCGCGAAAAAAAAACAGCTGTTCCATACAAATCTCAATACTTACTTGGCTTAAATGTATAATTTGATAAATATCCTACTAATATTATAAAGGCGAAAGCTTGTAAGAATGTAAGTATGGATGTATGTTTGTTACTCTTTTACGCTGAAACGGTTGAACGGATCTGTGTGAAATTTGGCACAGATATAGATTATAGTCTTGAATAGCACATAGGCTTTTTATACCGGAAAAATGTACGGTTCCCGTGGGGTAGATTGGTTAAAGTACTCATCAATATAAACAACTTTTTCTAAGAAACCAAAACTGAGCGCGATAAAAAGAGATTATCTATTTATTTTGGCCAAGTAGGTATTGAACTTTTGCACCCTGTATAACACTATAAGAATATACCTAGGTACCTAACAGGATGACAGAAAAAATTGTGTATCTACACAGAAAAGACGGTTTTAACACGATGTTTGCCTTCACCGTTGATGTTCTGATTGTGTTATCATGATCTTTCCTTTCTGTCATGTCACTATAACTTTACAACCAGTGTGATGAAAGGGTTAAAGTGCGCTTGCAAGGCCCATTTCTTGCACTTTCGTTATTGTGATTAATATGGACTTCAGACCGGAAATGGCGTCAATAATCACCAGAAAGGATATGAAGTAATTAAACGTAATAAAATAACTCACAGATAACTAAGTATTTATGTACATAAAGAAGGGAAAGTTCGTCTGTATGTCACGATTTATTGCAAGTTTAGAGACAGTTTATTGCTGAACTTCATGGTAATTTCCCGTTTAAAGTTTATTAAGTCTCATTTAAATGAGAAATTTCTCATAAAACACATCCTATTGACAAATTAAATAGATCTAGATCTAATCTAGATAGGTCTACACTTATGGGGACCGAAATATAAGTTGCAATAAACTTATACCTAACTTACTTGGTACTAGCTTCCACCCGCGGTTTTGCCCGCAATGTACATACCTACATATCATCATCATCATCATATCAGCCGCATAACGTCCACTGCTGAACATAGGCCTCCCCCATAGATTTTCAGAGTGATTATTATTATGAGAGATTATTTTACCTACATATAACATAGCCTATATTCATCCTGAAAGTTAATTCTAAACATTGGTGAAATAATTTTTCAAATCGGTCCAATAGTTTCGTAGCCTATTCAACTCAAACAAATACATATTTCCTCTTTGTAATATTAGTGTAGACTAGCTTTCGCCCGCCCACGAGGTACCTACATAAAATAAAGCCTATGTTAATCTTGCAAATTAATACTAAAAATTGATGTAAGATTTTTTGAAATCAGATTGGTCATCAGTTTAGAAGATTACCTGCTACATACAAACAAACAAACTTTACCTCTTAATTTAGTTTAATCAGGTTAGATTTAGATAACATGTAATTGATTAATTTAATTTAAGGGCATTGGTGGTGTACTGTAGCTCCTATCTCATGGTCGTGGGTTCAAAACCGGGTCGTGCATTAAGCTTAATTTGTGGGTTATGCTGTAAAGCTAATTTTGAGGTTAAATACTTACCTACTCAAAAACACAGACAAAACTATTCGCAAGGGCAAGTCAACGCTTATATCTCTACCGAGCAATCTGCACGCTACGATGGTATCACTATACAGGGTGTTTTTACTGTGGATTTGCATCTTAATAGTGGCATTCATTGAGATACAAACGGTGGTCCGGTTCACTCTTGGCGTAATAGTTCGTAATTAATACTGAATAGTATTTAAGTTTATCTTACTTTCTTATTAAAGAAAAACTAACCAAATAAAAAAAAATACATATTTATAGTTAAAGATAGGACGTCTCAAAAGCTAGTAAATGATAAAAACATAGGTAAGTATAATTTTAGGTTCAATTAAATTTTTACCTGCCTTTTTCATCCTATTGTATTTTTTTTACAGGGGAAAAATCATTCTACCTATGTTAGTCCAGCTTTATCTAGCCTTCTCGAAAGTTTTTTGGACAATATCAAAGAAATAATTATAACTTTGATATTCTGTAAACCTGTAATGAAGCAGTGTTACTTCGAGCTTGAAGTTTGACGTTTTTAAAACATGATGGTTTATAAGAGCTTTGTGGTAAGGCCCCTGGTTATAAATTTGACTGTAGTACAAATTGAAATTTGACTGTTGTACAAATTGAAATTTGACAGTTGTACAAATTGATATTTGACTGTTGTACAAATTGAAATTTGACAGTTGTACAAATTGAAATTTGACTGTTGTAAAAATTTAAATTTGACTGTTGTACAAATTGAAATTTGACTGTTGTACAAATTCACCTTTTAACATGCAACAGCCTGTGCCCGCTAATCGCATACCACGTATTACTAACATTTATTAGTGATTAACAGTTCCACGGAACACGTATTTGGCCAGACTCGCTGGGCGTCGATACAATTCTACTAATTAACCGATCATCTACACTAATCGTGTGCCATTTATCAGACAATAGTGCCTTTTCACATGCAATATGTTGAGTGATTTTAATTTCAACCCGTGTCTTTCAAGTTTCAACCCAATTAATATTTTTCGCGGTTCAAAATCGGTTTTTGTTTTTATCCAAAAAAATAGAGAGCTTCTTGTTTCAACCTAGTCTTTATATTTCTTGATTATAGCCATTTTAGTTTTTGTTTCAACCCATTTTTTATGTATAGTATGTAAACCATTATAATGGTTTTCATACTATAAAAATGTAATTTAATTAATGTAATGTAATTTAATATAAATATTAGCCAGACACAGTCAGGATTTCTAGAAAATGTTTAGACGATGCTAACGTTTAAACGATAGATGGTTTAAAAAACTCCGCATGAACTCGTCTGTATGATGCTGATGACGCGGTATTCACTAAATAGATGATAACGAGTGCATGTGCCAAGGCTCACGATTATTTGTGTGAATTATGACGTCTTTAAATGCTCATATATTAAAAAGTAAATTAAGTTACGGCAAAAACAGCGCAGAAACAACCCCGCCCAGTCCAAAGGTCGTGGGTTCAATCCCGGTAGTATTATTGCTGTATCGCTCAATAATATTTAAAATAAAAACAGTTTTTTATCTGACTGTACAATGCAGTTATTTTTAATGGTGTCCGAATCGACAGTAACAAAAATATTAAAATCAAAAGTGTGAATTGGGACACTGTGTCCCAGTAAATGTTGTCCGAGTCGTCAGCAACCCATAATATTTACCGACCTTATTATAAAAGACAAACATGACACGACTGTAATCCCCAGGCTCGGTAGACATCGCCTCAGATCTCTAGTTACTTAGATCTTTGAGGATATCTAAAATGAGTAAAGAGCAACGTCCAAACATGATACTTGGCACATGCCCACATTTTGCACAGTAGTTAGTCTCCCGTAAGTGACAGATTGCAAGCCCATCGCCGCTTATACGAATACTAACTTAGTGATTTTGGTTCTAGGGTATGCAAATTTCCTCAAGATGTTTTTCTTCACCGTTTAAGAGCACTGGCATTAATGCACATACATTTTTCGAATGGAAAAATTCATTGGTGCACGACCAGGTTTGAACTCACGACCTTCAGATCACCACTACACCACCAGTGCTTTAATATAGTATACAATACATAATAAGGTATTTTCAGATAGAGCTGTAGAGATATATCTGTAATAGAGAATTCGTAACGAAACTAATGCGAAACACAAAAAAAATGATAACTTTATTTTTAGGTTGAAAGTGTGGGTTGAAACAGAAACATACCATAGTAAAGATGCTAAGTAGTATGCTAACTACATGTCATTTACTTTCATTGAGTCGCAAATCACTGCCGGATGCATAAAAGTCAATCGACAACACAAAGCGGCGCCCTGGGCACTACCATAAGTAGTAAAGGGGTACTTACTGATGTACAGAGCAGTCATTGCTGCTAGGAACGGATTAAACTAAGATATAATGTGTGATCACAATGTAGGTGGACGATTCTACGATATTTGATATTTTACCGTTATTTAAAAAAAAAAAAACTTGAGAGTTGTCAAGGGACACCCGGATGGAACGAAGTTCCTTTCCTTGCTTTCTATGAGAGAGAGAGAGAGAGAGAGAGAGAGAGAGAGAGAGAGAGAGAGAGAGAGAGAGAGAGAGACAGAGAAACACGCGCACGCCGCACGGCTTACAACTATAGCAAAAAGTGTCGTTACAACTTTTCATGAGAATTTTTTCCGTCTAGCCCCCTTTCGCAACGCGCGATAAAGAACTTCGTTTCAAAAATAACCTCGATTTTAGAGCTCTTCAAGTTGATAGCATGAAAATGAAGCAATAAAAGGTTGATTGATATTAAGTTATTTCACAAAGAGTACATTTAAAATTAATTAATGTTTTTGGAGATAACCAAAATTGGTTGTTGCGAACAATGACGAGTAGAAAGGCATTATTAATAGTATTTGTAATGAGTTGGTATTATAATAAATAGGTACCTACTATTCAATACAAGATGTCTATAGGTACATTAATAACGCAAACTTATGTTCTCAATATCCCACTTCAGTTCAAATAGGCATGTGTATACTCTATCGATGAATGCGATATCGATAACCAGCACTAATTCCCGATAAAGAGTTGTGAATGAAGTTGCTTTTGCAATTTGCCAGCGCCCGCTCGGAGCGTAATGACTGGCTATTGACGGCTAGTGCTGGGCAATGATAGCAACGTTATTATCGATGTTTTGTCATTATATTTTTTTTTAATTCAGTATGGTTTGTCCTTGAGGTCTTTTCGTACTACATTAAATACATTTTAAAAGACTTAGTATTTAAGTCTTACTTATACATAGTATTGCTTAGAGAGGATTACTAGATTACTGTGATTTATGTAATTGTTAACTAATAATATTTAGAACAAAAATTCGAAGGTTTGTGTTAACATAGGTTACTATTCTTATAAGTGGCGATGAGCTTGCAACCTGTCACGTACGGAATACTAACTACTGTGCATAATGTGGGCATGTGCCAAATGTCACGTTCGGACGTAAGATCCAAGTCACTAGAGGTCTGAAGAGATACTACCGAGCCTGGGGATTACAGTCTTACAAAAAAAACTTTACTGACAAAAAAAAAATTACTTGAAAGTATTTTTTTTTTAAAAGTGAGAGTAGTTAGTTTCAAATAATGCTGCCCCAGCTTCGCAGAGGCGGTAGCTTCTATACTCCAGTCTACTCGTGACCACGACAGCGTGTAAACCTGTCGAAACGTCGGGAAAATAAATAGGAACACGATAAATACCGGTTTAATACTATGTTCTAATAATGTGTTCAGATCGAGTAAGTTTAAAAGTAGGTATATATTTAAAAAAATCTTTGGTTTAAAGATTTTTCATTTGTCCGTACGATTAGGTTTAGGCACCTACCATCGACATCCATCCATCACTACACCTCACCCCCAGGTGTAAATCAGACAAATTGATGTCTGTCGCTTCAACTCGCCTCTTTACCGCGACTCGTCTGCTCCTAATAACGTATATTTCCTAAGTAACTGAATAAAATTACTGTTTCGATTTAATTTTAGAGATGGCAAAATAAAGTAGTGTTCGGAAACTTCTTTAAGAAGACCTGATTAACAATATAGAAACTTTGAGTTACATAGTTTTATTATTACGACTGGCCTCACAGCTCAGTTGGTAGTAGCTCTGCTTTCTGCGATGTAGGTTGTGGGTTCGATCCTCACCCAGGATAAACATTAGTGTGATGAACGCAGATGTTTGTTCTGTGTCTAGCTGTTACTATGTATTCTATCTATATATTTACAAAAAAAAAACCTAATTAGTCTATCTGGTTCCTATAGTAGGTACAAACTTAGCTTAGTTTGGGACTAAATGGCGTTGCGTAAAATGTCCAACAATATTTAATTTATCTTAATATAATTATTGTGCTTATAAATATTATACTTAATAGATTTAATATGACTCAATTTTTTTTTAACAGAGTTTTCGTAAATACCTATGCTTAGGTAAGGTATTATTTCTGAGGTGTAAAGTCGTCACATTAATAAACCTAGCACCTAGCCCAAGCCTTCATAAAATCTAATATTCATAAATAACCGCTATTCTACGTTAGAATGCAAGTTAAACTAACTTGACACTATATTTTCCATATTCATAGATCACCACGTTTAAAGATGGCGCTAGTTGCGCAAGCGCGGGTAATAGTTCCCAGTCACGCATCGACCACACACGCGGTCGGACGCGTCAGGAGCTACTGATCACTGTTATTTGTGTAATTGACAGCTGACAAGTAAAGAGCGCGGCTGCTTTACTTATCAAAGCAACTGGAATGTATTATTTAAAGAACTTGTAGTATTTACTATTTTCTGAATGGTTATAAAATGGACGATGCGTTATTTTCTTGTATTTTTAATTTAACTTATCTCTATTATAATTTCAAAGATGAGTAAACTAAGGTAAAAATTTAAACAATCTGCTTTTGTTTACAAACGATGACATTCAATTGCTTTTGAAGTCTGCTTCGAATAGATTAAGAAATCAAATACCTACGTCCCTCGGGATAAAACCTCTATTAAGATATCAAATTATCTTGTCATATCATCTACGAAAGGTAACATACATTAAAATTCTTAACGGTATTGTTATCTGTGGCCACCTTTTCACCTTGGATCTTTTATCATCTGTGACGTAATGTTGGTGTCTCTTTCTTTTATTGTTTATCTTAATGATATCTTCACCTTATATTAGCTGTAACAAACCAGTGATGTATGTTTTGCCTGAAGATAAAATTAATACCATAGCCGGTAGAATATAACAATAGTTCGAATCCAAATCCGTACCATAACAAACAATACAAATGGTTAAAGCTGAAATAGCAATTTGTTAAAATATAAGCGAGGTTCATTATTTTGACTTTTTTGATAACGAGAAAATATCGTATTGAAATATGTGAAATAGGTTGTAAATTTATATTAAGAGATCAAATAGTGTTTGAGATTTATTTGTATGACAATGTACTATTTTTAATTTATCAATATTAACAGTTTGAATTATTTTCGATTACGGAACAGTTAAAAACTAAGAAAAGTGGTGAGAAACAATCATTCAAATTGATATAATGTAGGAAGATCTTTTCTTATCGTATTACTTACTAGTTCTTTTGAAACAGTGTATTGAAAGGTTTAAAGCATTCCCAAATAATAAACTTAAAAAGGCAAACTTCTTCTTCTTCTTTATCTTCCTGCCCTATTTTCACGCTATGTGGGGCACAACACGTTTTCTTCTTCCATTTTTCTCTATCATCTCAGTACTCACACCTCTCTTACTCGTATCATCTTTCACACAGTCCATCCATCTTTTCTTTGGCCTACTTTTATCCCTGTATCTATCCACATTCAGATTTTACATTGTCCTCGTCACATGACATTCATCCCTCCGCATAACATGCCCATACCACGCTAACCTATTACTCCTCATATATTTGAAAAGGCAAACATCAACTTAAATCATGTCACCACATCGTGAACTATGGTCGTAAAAATGTAATGAAATCACAAGATAAAATCCGAAACACCGTCCAGGTATAAATAATAATTATGGAGAAAGTAAGAGCTGTCAAAACTGGGCCGGTCCGGACCTCCGATTAGATTATAAGTGAAAATATTTGGGCAGGTTTGGATGCCGTGACGGACACAGATAATGAGTTGTGACAAATCTGAAACGCTTCATCATGGTTGTAGTGTTTGTATCTATTTAGTAGATTATCTGTCTCACGTACACAAGTGACTAGTAGTCTGCCAACGTCATGCACCTGTCAACGTCAACGGAGGTACGCGGGAAAGAGCCCGGTAACGTGTGGCGGGAACACGGTGACGACGGAGAGGACGAGAAGGTACTTGGTGTATGTGTGAGCCGGATTAACTAATAATTAAATAGTAGAATAGTGAATTCTACATTCATCATCAAAACCATCATCATCATCTTCCTGCTTTTATCCCACTGGTAGGGTCGGCACAACAGATTATTTTCTATACTCTCCCTTATCATCCGTCATCTCAGTACCCCTACCCTTCTCTCAATCACCAAATTCATCATCCTTTTTGTAACGTGAAGCTTTTAATCACTAATTGAGAAAACTTATTCACCGAAAGTTACATACCCTTATGTTATTTTTCCCAATTACCAGGATAAATACAACAATAACAACAACAAGAACATGATTATAATTGAATAACGGGTATAACCACCGGAAAAACACCGGGAAACACGGGGAAACACCCGAAAAACTTTAATCGTGAGGATGGTTTCCGGCTCTCGGCCTCGTGGAATCCAGTTATTAATAAATGTGTGCGTCGTGACCCGTGCTTGCCGCAAGTTGATACAATAAGTATAGTGTGTCGTAGTGTGAACCTGGCCTTATCTGAATCTGACGACGAATTGAGGGTAGATACAGATTCTACTCTCAATAATAAAAACTAGCTCGCTGCACATCAGTCTGCCCGCGACCACGAACGCTGTAATGTGTTCGAAACGTCGGGAATAAAAACAAAATAGGTACGTGATAAATACCCGTTATTCAATTATAATTATGTCATCAAATCACGGAAGTTTAAAAAGTTTAATAACAAGAACATGATCACGACTATAATCCCCAGGGCTCGGTAGATATCTCCTCAGACCTCTAGTGACTTAGACCTTTGATGATATCTAAAGAGGGTCAGAGGCACGTCCGAACATGAGATTCGGTACATGCCCACATTTTGCACAGTAGTTAGTATTAGATACGTGACAGGTTGCAAGCCCATCGCTGCTTACAAGAATACTAACGAATGACACACCTTCGAATTTTAGGAATTATAGTTCTAGGGTAATGCCGGTTTCCTCACGATGTTTTCCTTCACCGTTTAAGACAGGATAAATAGTTGGTGCAAAATTATTTCCTGTACAATCTGTACATTTCACTAGCACGTGACGATATATTCGTAAGATAACAAATTGTAATAATGTAGGCCTCAAGAGGTTAACGATCGGCCTTGCTAGGAGACTTTTGCGATCTTGACGCGAGTGACGTGACGTCACTGGCCGACGTGCTCACGCGCACGTATTTACGTTTCTAGCACCTCCTATTGACGTGAGAGAAAATGTCGATAGGAAACTGTCATTTTTATTTTTATCACCGTTTTCCACGTAAGGGCTTCTTCACACATACATCCGTCATTGACGATTTAA
Organism: Cosmorhoe ocellata; assembly: GCA_963675405.1. Taxonomy (NCBI): domain Eukaryota; kingdom Metazoa; phylum Arthropoda; class Insecta; order Lepidoptera; family Geometridae; genus Cosmorhoe; species Cosmorhoe ocellata. The sequence goes on along the minus strand of OY776264.1, from coordinate 2,137,441 downwards.
ATTTGCCGAAGTGAACAATCACGAATACCTACGTCTTAAAAATTAGAATTTATCCTTGAAATTACTAACGATTCTTCAATGACGGATGTATGTGTCAACAATCATCATCTTCCTGCCCTTTCCCTACGTTATGTGAGGTCGGCACAACATGTGATCTTCTTCCATTTTCCTCATCATTCGTCATCTCAATACTCACTCCTTTCCTACCCATGTCATATTTCACACAGTCCATCCACCTTTTCTTTGGCTTACCTCTACCCTTGTATCTATCCACATTCATATCTAACACTCTCCTCGTCACATGACATTCATCTTTTCTCATAACATGCCCATACCACGCTAACCTATTACTCCTCATCATGTGTCAACGATTCTTAACTGAAATAATAAAACAACTAGAAAATTACTTGATTACGACTGTAAAAGGTTGTTATATAATCTACTCAAATACCAAGTTACCAGATCTTTTAGCATATCTAAACACTTACTCATGTTTTGCACAGTAATATTTAAGAGTCAGTACTCTCCTCCATTTTGTGTTATATTTTGTTATAACACAAAATGGAGAAGGCCTATACCCAGCAGTGGGTATAGACACAGGCTGAGAATGATGATAATTATGAAATGAAATAATTAACAAAATCTATTTCATAACTATACTTTCCATATCCAACGAGATCTAAATATAAACTAAGTAATGGAACTCTCACTAGAGCAAGATGACGCTTTATCAAAACAGGAAAAATTTCATCATGTTGCTATGACTAATTAGTTAGTAGTAAGTTCATCGCACTTGTAAAGAAGATTTATTGAAGTAGACACGATACGTGCAGGTGTGATTGTGTGAATAGATCATTAATAAATCTATATTAGGATTTCGGATGACGATGATCCGTCGTTTAACGATTGTAAATCTTTTTGACAAATAGTTAGCAGAAAAACACTAGCGAACGGCAGACTCAAAGAACTAAAATTGATAGAAGCGAGAAAAATAATAAACAAGATGCCAAACACTGAATCTAGTTTTTTTTATCATGAATAGATCTCATATAAAAGTGTAGTACCTACCTGGATGACCGAGCTTTGCTCGGTTTTTTTTGGTAAACGACATTTTCTAAAAATGAAACCTAGCTAGATTGATTTATCGTCCCCGAAACCCCCTGCATACTAAATTTCATGAAAATCGTTGGAGCTGTTTTCGAGATTCAGTTTATATAATTATACTAGAAAGAAATCTTCACTTTAAAACACATCTCACACCCAAGTCAAGAACTTACTTAAACGCTGGTATTGGATAACCACCAAAATACACGATAAAAAAAAATTAGGGCGTTATAGTCTCATTCCAAAACCTCGGAAAATTCTCCCCAATTTTAACCTTATTTACTTCAATTCTTTTCATGTTTATATTATTGTTTTCAAAATTAGCAAAATATAATTTATCGATATCGATTAAAATATCGATTTCATACTTTATTTATAACGATATCGATAGCTCGTTATCCGTCAAAGTAATAAACATACGACCTTTTACGTCAAATTATGTGACTTTGTTATTATTTTATTCAAATGGTTGTTAGAGCTATTTATATTCCATGAAGCAAGGCGCCTTTTCTGTTTGTTTATGTATTTATGAGTACGAGCTTACTCAAAACAACGCATTAACCATTTATGCGAATTAAATTTAACGATTTTCTGTAGGTTAGGTATTCATAATATTATTATAGTTACAAACATATCTACATAAGCACATATTCACTTAAAATTAAGGTTGGTTGGTTGGAGTTTTAGAAGTGAAAGCCTAAAATGGTGTGGTTTTATTGAATCGAATGTAACTAAAACTCAGTTTGTTATCGTGTAGTACGTAACTCAAAAAAAAAATTATATCATTTGTAAGGCGTCGTTTAAATAATACATTATTATTATTATTATTATTATTAAGAGCCTGTAGTGTCCCACTGCAGGGCAAAGGCCTCCCTTCCTTCTCTCCAATCATCACTGTTTTGGGCTACCGTGGACCAGTCCTTCAAGTAGGCATCAATTTCGTCCCTCCACCTCCGCCTTGGTCTGCCGCGAGGTCGTTTCCTGTTCAGAGGCGTCCACTCCATGGTGGCTTTAGGCCATAACGCATCCGACACGCGGCAGACGTGGCCCGCCCAATTCCATTTCAATCTACTCGCTTGTTGTCCGACATCCGCGATTTGTGTCTTCGAGCGCAGTATGGTGTTACGAACGCGGTCTGTGAGTTTGATTCCCAGAATACTGCGCTCCATGGCTCGCTGACAAACCCCGAGTTTGGACTTTTGTTGATCAGTCAGAGACCAGGTCTGCGCGCCGTAGGTGAGGATGGGGAGAATACATACGTCCATGAGCTTCCTTTTCAGTGATATAGGAAGTGTACCTTTCATTAGGTGTTTCATGGTCCAGTAGCCTTTCCAGGCATTCTCGGTCCGCCTCGCGATTTCGAGGTCTTGCCGGCTCTGGAAGGATACTAATTGGCCTAGGTACAGGTAGTCATCGAATCATCAAATCATCATCAAATAATACATTAACATTAAGAAATAATAGTGGCCTATTTTCATCACCATCGGCTACCACATCATCACACAATGATATCATCTCGACAAATAATTCACTAGATAAGCCTTTCAGTGGGCGAATACTTTTAATACCTCGTTTCTTTGATTTTTTGGTTGCGTTTTTTTTCTGTCAACTTCAAGGTTATTTAGGCTTTGAATTTGAGATTTATCAGCAGCAGTTCTGAGAAAAAAATTATATAATTGATCGCATTCAAAGGTTAAATACTCATTATAAGCTAAATTGATAGTGGCATAAACAATCTAGTTCTTGTTACTTCTTACTTGGTCTTCTTATCAGTGTTGCTAGTTTTTTTGACTATTGACTATTGACTATTGACTATTTTAACCAGCGTGGTGAATGGACTAAAGTGTTCCTCAGAGGCCCCTTTCGTGCATTAATATTACAATAAAACCATAATCAGAGAAACCCATTGATAGATCAATGACTCAACCAAAAGATCCTAAACCTTCGACTTTCAAGATCAAGGCCCACTCTGCGTCATCTCAGCATTTTTAAAAGATATATATAGTTAGATTTTTAAAATTTTAAGATATTTTTTTTATGTACTAGTGAACCTTTAAGAGTGATCTTGACTTAGCGACATTGCGGCTATGAGAGCGTGATCTATGAACCGTGGCTTAAACTCGACGCGAATCGTAATTTCTTGGGAAAATATTGACTGTCCGATTGTGAACAATAAGTTATTCGTGATAAACTTTTTGTTTAAAGACCAGAAGAGATAATGTAACATCACGTATTTTATAGCGCAGAATAAATATTTAATTTTTACCATAACATCAAAATTCATTCTCAGATAATTCACTCCAAATAATCGAAGCAATTGAACCTACAAACTTAGGAAAAATATCATGAGAAAAGTAGAAAATAAATATAAAATCACTTTAGCAGAATTTATTATAATAGTAGTAAATAGATGTATTTTAATTATAGACACTTTTAGTTAAAACTTATTATAATATCCTTCAAACGATAATGCTTTGATCTTACAATGGTATTGTTTTCATTCTGGTCGTAAAACTAATGGAATTCAAAAGAATTCAATTTACTCCAAACTGGTCCATCTACAATCGGTATTCATTTCATGTTTAGTTTTAAAAAAATATTTTATTTCACAAGGAAATAAAAATTAAAAGATACATTAGTAATAATATAAAGCGATTAGTAATTACGTAATTATTAATTAAGTATTATTTAAATATGCTTAGTCCAACATAAATATAACTTATCGATAAAATTTCCCCAATTTTTATCGACACGTTGCGTCACTAAAGTGACATTAAGATAACATTTTGCCACTATTTTAAGCTCATCTTTTTAACTAATTGATTACCTACTTTTAACACATTGTTTTTATTGTAACATTTTGCTGTTATATAAACCATTGGTTATCATAATCAGTTTGCTTGTTGGTGTAAGTACGTACTGGTTCTCAGTTAAATGGTAGAATTGGCAGGTCAAGGAGACATTTTTGGTCATTTCCGCAATAAACAGAACAATGAACCCAATGTTTACGAACAGATAGTTATTGTTAAGTAAGCGATAAGCTCCGATGATAACTTAAGGTAAGTAATTTTTTTGTCAAAGTTCAAACAAAAAGCTGATAAATTTTATTATTTGCATGCAATACATACTACAGTATTTTTTATAAAAATAAGTAGGTACCTAGATACCTTACCTATTTAGTTGTAGGTGATATAATTGAAATACTAGCTTCCGCCCACGGCTTCACCTGCGTGGTACCTTGAAAAACCAAAACAAATCTATCCCGCGGGAACCGTAAAATTTTCCGGGATAAAAAGCCTAGTAAAAAGTACTATTCCAGACTATAATATATGTATATCTTCTTTCTGCGTGTAAGAGTAACATCCATACATTCTTACAAACTTTCGCGTTTATAATATTAGTAGGATGCCTTTTTAAAAATCATTCCACGATTTCGTTCAGTAGGTACTAAGTTAATAAGCTTTGACTTGAATTCAAATTCAAATTCAAAATTCAAAAATTTTTGACAGTTAAAACAATGGAAGATGTAAAAGTTATAGTAACTGTGTAGCAAGCAGCAACTATAGATAGGTAAAGTTAACTTTAGTTTCTTTAACTAATCAAAGGCTGGTTACAGTGCTCGACCGATCGTCGGTGCGCACGGTCGGTCCTGATGATACGCACGGACCGACCGTCAGTTTGTATCATTCAGTGCTCTCCTGACCAACAAACTGACCAGATGAAAATTGATACAGACATCCGTCGTCGGTCCGTACGGTCGGTCCAACGATCGGTGCAGCACTGAACGCGTACACATGTATCCATAGCGCGTCGGCCGACCGACGGCCGTATGCGCACGAGCTCGACCGACGGTCCTCGTACGCAGTGCGTAGCAATATACGCGTGCGTACGGTCGGTCCAGCACTGTACGATTTTATGGATTTTCATATTAATGACAAGCGCGACCGACATACGGACCGACGGTCAGTGAAGCACTGTAACCAGCCTAAGAAGGTAGATCTTATTTGAGTTAAACTATTATAAAAAAATACTTCTTTTAAAACTTTTAAGTCACTTACCTATATTTTATAACACACCTACGTTATACTTTCAAATGTACAAGTTGGGTAAAACATGTCTAGTGTTGTTCCCGGTCATTTATCGACTGTCGATAATTCGATGTATCGACATCGAACGTCGTGTATCGTGAACCAATAAATATTTTACGATTTTGTTTAAGTGTCCGTCCACACTTGTGACATTCTTCTGTGACTGTGACAATGTCTGCGTCCGATAAACGCAAACTTTTTCACGAAATTCCTTGAAAATCTGTCAACAAGTTACGCGTGTTTTATTTTGATTTTTTTTCTTTACTGAATACATTGGGTACAGTTGGCTCAACGAATCTAGGCATTCGTGAAGTTAGCCGCAAGAGCTGCGCAGTATCGTTTTTCGGGAGCAATTGGACGTATGAGGGGGGGAAGGAAATGCTACATGCGCAAACTCGCACCTGTAGCTAACTTCACGAATGCCTAGATCCGTTGGATGAACTATACTTACTTATATGAAAGGAATTGATAAAATTTGTTTGTAATCGTAACAAAATCGTAGTAGGTAGATTTTAAAACTGAGACGACTCGAACAACTTAATTAAAATCAAGCATTCACATTAATAAGTTTAATGGTCTGTTAATGAGCCGAGATTGCTACAAAATGATTCAAATTTGAATAGAAATTTTGTAACATACGATACATACCTACGCTCTGTTATAAATAAGCACAAAATTAACTTTTTCATTGATAAAATTTCATTTAGTCAGTGTAAGCTAGGTAGGTAAACTAGAGGCAGTAACACTGAAATTTCAAAATGTAATATTAAGAAAAATAAAACAAACTATTTTGACAAATTTATGTGACAGGTACTGTCAAATTATAAAGAAAATTTTATTTAATTAAACTTAATGTAAGAGTAATCTTTGTCGCTCTAGTTTTAATTTTTTCTCGTGTTATTTTGACTTTTTTTGTATTTTATTTTATTTTTCCAATAATGTTCTTGACGCCAGTGTTAAATACGTGAATTAGTGAATAGTTACTTTCTAAATCTCGAGAATTTTGAACAAAACAGCCATCTTTTGTTTAAAATTGACTTGAAAATTTGACTGACTTTGTGACTTTGACATAACTACTAATTTAATCATTTGCAAAATTGGTCCCAAAGAGACAGATGCCATAAACAAAGAAGGATTTTATCTGTCAAATCTTTTAGGGCTGACGCATCAATTATCATAAAGTTGACGCGAAGTTGACAGGCCGCCTGACGTAACTAATCTGACAGTCGGCCCCACACAGAGGGCGCTTGCTAAGCTGTTAACTTGACGTTTCCCCTCACGCTTGCCTAATTTACGATTGTTTTAATTTGACAATCCGTGTTGGTATTTTGATAATCTTTGGAGAGAAAGTTGGGTAGCTGATTCTACTCAATTTGATATTTCACCGTTATTTTAAAAACTTTAATAACCCTGATTTTAGAGCTCGTCTTTCAAGCTGATAGCATGAAGATGGAGCAATAAAAAATTGGTTGATAATAAGTTATTTCCGAAGGTTACATTTAAAATTAACTAATATTTTACGAGATAAAAAATTGTTTGTTGCGAACAATGACGAAAGTTAGAACAATGACGAAATCGTTGAGTAGAATGGTCCAGCTATCATTGCATCAACTAAGTATTGATTAAAATAGAAATATCAAATAAACAATATGAATTTTTATAATACCTTGTAGGTATAATTTTTCCCGATCAGATATAATTAACTTTAACTGTGTTAAAAATAAAAATTGAACATAAATCTGACAGCTCGAGATATTAATGATTTATTTGTATTTGCATTGAACCGCCTGAAGTTATATCAAAATTATTGGCGCAATAAAAACGCATTGATTCCTTAATATTATTTGACGGCCGTAGCTAATTTACAAATTGAACCGCAAATATTCGCGTGATCGTCAATCTGTAGATAAATATCAATTTTAATAATGATTGACATAATGCACACTGATTCTCAATCAATAAAGATATAAAACAATCTTAAAGTTTCAATTTTATTAGCTTGTAAATCCGGTTTCAAAAATTTTAAGTACTAAGGTTTTATTTAAAAAATAATACCCTCGTCATACTTAGCACGTGACCGCTTAGATAATTATAAATCATTGTCATTGTACCTTTTCTATTACTAACTTCCGTTCCGTAGCCTGGAGCTATTCCTCACTATAATCTATCGCTGTGCCAGATTTAATCCAGATCCGTTCAGCCGTTTCAGCATAATTGAGTAAAAAACATCCATACATCCATCCATACCTAACATACAATATGCCAATATGGCTAAAGGAGATGATTCTGTAGGTACCTAACTTTTATCATCTCACGACTGTATCATTATAGAGAGCAGTTGCCCAAAAGAACAGTGTAACTAAACTCTGATTTCACTTTACAGTTCTAACAAATTTAACCGACCTATTAAACTACTTGTTCACTAGGGTTGTCAGTATCATATTTAAAATTATACATTTTATCGATAATGATCTCGGTGAAGTCTTTAAATCGATTCAGTCGTAACCACTTTTCTTGATTCTTTTTTTAAACGGGCATAATGTAATTACTAGAAACAAAAAATAAGAGTATTAAAAGCATGTAAATTCGTATTTGTATAAAAAATAAGGTTTTTGATAGCGTCAAAAAAAAAGTTTTATAAAAAAATGTATTGTATATTGAAAGTTAATGCAAAATTAAACTAAGGTTAATTTCTATACTAATATTTTGGAGCTAAAGAGAACTAGCTTTCTCTTAAGAACTAGGTACCTACTGGTTCGAATTTAAAAAATATTTTTGTGTTAGAATCTAACAGTTAGATAGTTCATTTATCGAGGAAGGCTTTAGGTTTTATAACATCACGTTGCGACCAATAGGAGCGAAGCATCAATGAAAAATGTTGCAAAAATGGGAAAATTTATAACACTTAAAACCCGCTAAGTTGCGCGCTGGTCTGCTAGTGTTATATATTATAGCACGTGTAATGCATTCTGTAAGCTATTTCAAACCTGTCTACCCATTTTGGCTGCAGCCGTCGCTATAAGGCTACTTCATAAATACTTGTATCGCGGGTTACATCTTAATAAATAAAGATTTCCTTCTCCAGATACACGTGTAATATTTCGGTTATTTATGAGAAGGCACCGCCTTGCCGCGCCGAACTTATCAGATGTTTAAAGGATATAATTTTAACTGAAGTTGTCAACCTTTTTATTGATCCAGGGCTGGCATCGAGCCCTGACCCTATCTGTCACTCTATTAAGCAGAATTTATATAAACATAATTACGACTGTAATCCCCAGGCTTGGTGGATATTTACTCACCTCTAGTGAGTTAGATCTTCGAGGATATCTAAAGAGGGTAGTCAGAGGCACGTCCGAACATGACCTAGCACATGCATTATAAAATACTTAGTTATAGAATTTGTATAAAATTTTTAATAGCATATCATGATTTTGTTGATTTATCATCTTTTTATTACTTAATTTTGATAATTTAGAGTTTAAAAGGGTAGATAATTATGTTTTTAATTATTAAATAGATATATAGTAATTATAATTGCTTAGTTAAGTAAAAACTTAATTATTATTCATCATTATTATATTTTCAAAAGTTAAATCGTTAAATATATTAACTAATAACACGTGTATATATTAGGTTATTACGGACAGCCCTAATGAAGTAGTAAGAAACTAATCCTGTAGTATCGATTATGTAAATACTCTAGCTATTCGAATTATTTTATAAATTAAAGAATAATAATTTAATACGTATATTATTTCTATACATCCTTTGATATTTAGTATTAGCCTGAATGTTAATGCAGATATATTTAAAAAAGGTTTAGGTAAATACTTATATAATTGAAATTTGCAAATTTCGCAATTTTCAAAATCTTCCATAAGTTCATAAAATGCATTCAGTTTGCATAAAACGCAGCTTGCAAAAACAAACAGTGCTGTCTAAACAACAACATCGATAAATCTGTCGATATGTATTCACTGTGAATCGATATTTCGAGAATCGCATTTAATCGATTGAGCTGTCGACACTTGCAACGTATTTGGCAAAGATTGGTTTGTTCACCTCTTTATCATATTGACTCAAGTTTATGAATTTACTACCTTCCGCCAGCGGATTTGCCCGCGTATCTTGAAAAACAAAAACAAGTCTATCTACTCATCCGTACATTTTTTCGGGATGAAAAGTAACTTATGTGCTATTCCAGATTATAATCTATATCTGTGTCAAATTTCATCCAGATCCGTTCCGCCGTTTCAGCGTGAAAGAGTAACAAACATCCATACATCCTCACTAAATTTCACGTTTATAATATTAGTAGGGTAGTAGGATTGGGGGACCTACAGTTAGTGTTTAGAGCGCGTTGTGAACCCGTATTTTGTTTACGACTGTCTATTTGCTTATTTTGTTAGCGCCGAATATTTTACCTAATGGTCACTAACCGGGTAAAAGAAGAATACATTTTCAAGTTGACTGTATCTTTACTAGTCAAGACGAAGTAGGAATAATTTATTATAATATAACAATTCTACATCCATTTGCGACGTCAATTTATCTATAATGACACGATAATCATCCCTTATTCGAGAAAATTCAGTAAAATAAAACGCAAAATTTACTTACCTACGTAGAAAAAACCAAACTACTGAATCAATATTGATGAATTTCTATTAGACCAACGGAAAGTATAACCTTTTACCTGAAAAAATATTTCCCAAATCGATCCAGGCGTCTTTGAGTATTAAGGGAACATACATAAAAAAAATAAACTCCTTTTTTGATGTCTGTTAAAAAACGGAATATAAGTATAGAGACGTTAGGTGTAAATTCTCCCAATGATTTTGTTGAATGAAAAGTATCGATAAATTGTACTTAATCCCATCCCTACTTTTCCAGCCCCTCCCTAGCTGTTATTTTATTATCGTTATGAAATAAGCCGTACTAGGAAACGATTGTTTTTGTAGAATGATTGTAAATATTTAGGATCGAGTAATGATCCAGAATTAGAGGCGTATTGCAAGATTACAAATTAGTTCATTGGCTTTGCTACTTTCTATTACTAGTATAATATTAGTAGCTTGATTCCTTATAGGAGTACCGGTGGTGTAGTGGTAGAGATGATTCAGTCTAAAAATGCACGCCCCTCCACTTGTACTTGTACCGCATGTAGAGGCAAATACATTGGAGGGGCGTGCATTTTTAGACTGATCTATCTCTACCACCCTTGCCTCACGACCCGAAGGTCCTGGGTTCAAACCTGGTCGTGCACCACTGAGTATTTCCATTCGAAAAATATATGTGCGCAATGCCAGTTTTTAATCGGTGAAGGAAAACATCGTGAGGAAACCGGCATACCCTAGAACCAAAAATTCGAAGGTGTGTGTCATAGGTTAGTATTCTTATAAGCGGCGATGGGCTTGCATGCAATATGTGAGCATATGCCAAATATTATGTTTGGACGTGCTTCTGACTTTCCTCTTTAGATATCCTCAAAAGAGCTAAGTAGGTAACTAGAGATCTGAAGAGAGCCTGGGGATTACAGTCGTGATCATCATGTTCCTTATAAATAATCACACACTTTATGTAAATGTATCTTTACACATTGGGTTACATATTATATTATGAAGTTTTAGTAATTATCCCTAACTCTTTCTAGTAATAAATATAGCCTATAAAGGGGGTGATAGACACGCGAGTAAGTTCGCGTACTTATGGCTCGACGACCTTTTTCGCTCGTGTGTCACCGTAAGTATGCGTACTTACGGTACCGTAAGTATGCGACACACGAGCGAAAAAGGTCGTCGAGCCATAAGTACGCGAACTTACTCGCGTGTCTATCACCCCCTTTATAGGCTATATTTATTACTAGAAAGAGTACGACCTTTTTCGCTCGTGTGTCACCGTAAGTATGCGTACTTAAGGTACCGTAAGTATGCGACACACGAGCGAAAAAGGTCGTCGAGCCATAAGTACGCGAACTTACTCGCATGTCTATCACCCCCTTTACTCAGGGTTAATTTATCTATTGTAATGGTGAAATAATTTTTGAAATCGATCCAGTAGTTTTTGAGTTTATTCGTTACACTATTTTTTCCTCTTTTTAGAGTACCGTACCCAAAGGGTAAAACGGGACCTTATTACTAAGACTCCACTGTCCGTCCGTTCGTCTGTCCGTCTATCACCAGGCTGTATCTCATGAAACGTGATAGTTAGACAGTTGAAATTTTCCCAGATGATGTATTTCTGTTGCCGCTATAACAAAAATTACTAAAACCAGAATAAAATATTTTTTTAAGTGGTCTCCCAAACAACAAACGTTATTTATTTTGCCGTTTTTATAGATAATGGTACGGAATCCTCTGTGCGCGAGTCCGATTCGCACTTGGCACGTTTTTTTTAATATTAGTGTAAATATAGATTTAATTTGACTTGGTTTATGTTTAAGACACGTGCCGCCACATGGGCACCAACCCACTACTCTTGATACTTGAACTTAATTATCATTATTTGCTCATAATGTGTGATCTGTATCATAACAATATTATAATCTTACGAGTCTCTTATTTTTTATAATTGATGGAGACGTGATGGATAGATTGGTGGAGACGTGAATAAAATTACATTATAACTTTTTTTTGACAATATATTTTATATTTTTTATAACTGATATATTTTTTATGTTGCGTGTAAGTTTCTCAATGTATGTCTCATTTTATAACCGATTTTATTGCTTCTTTGACTGCTGTATAGAGAATAATTCCGCAGACTGGCCTCATAGCTCAGTTGGTAGTAGCTCTGCCTTCTGCGCTGCAGGTTGTGGGTTCGATCCCCACCCAGAACAAACATTTGTGTGATGAACACTGGTATTTGTTTTGTCTGGGTGTTATTATGTATTCTATGTATGTATTTATAAAAAAAGTATATAATTAATCTATCAGCTATCTGGTTCAAATAGTACAAGCTTTGCTTAGTTTGGGGCTAGATGGCGTTGGGTGAACTGACCAACAACATTTATTATTTATTATTATAGTGGTAATATATACCCCATTCATTCACTGGTAATACGCGTAGTTTTTGACCTGTACACAATAAGGCTACATTTTATCCGGGTAGGTACCACGCGACCGGAGTCGCGCGTGGTTGCTATATTTATACATTTCTCAGGACAGTGAAGTGCTCTACAAGAACAAGTACCTTAATCCCATTACGATATAGCACGCGAGTATCAAGAATCATAAGCCACTTGACTAGAGAGGTGTTGAGTAGCTCTGAGTGGGCGAATACTCAAAGATAATTTTAAACCTCAGTTTAACGCTACCGGGACACAGTTAACCAACATTTAACCGCTGATTTGCACTTAAAACGGGACTTATACCATGATTTGTAAGTTTTATTTAAAAATAATAGATTGATTATAACTCCATTGTAAATAAACAAAAAAACAAACATGAACACGACTGTAATCCCCAGGCTCGGTAGATCTTTGAGGATATCTAAAGAGTAGTCAGAGGCACGTCCAAACATGACATTTGGTACATGCCACATTTTGCTCAGTAGTTAGTATTCCGTAGGTACGTGACAGGTTTGCAAGTCCACCCCCGCTTTGAGAATACTAACCTATGACACACTCCTTCGAATTTTGGTTGTATGCCGATTTCCTCACCATGTTTTCCTTCACCGTTTTAGAGCACTGGCATTGCGTACTTATATTTTTCGAATTGAAAAAGATGGTTCACGCCTAGGTTTGAACCCACGACCTTCGGATCGCGAAGGGGTGCTACCACTACACCACTAGCGCTCTCTTGCAATCGAAGCCGGGGACATGCGCTAGCTATTTGCAAAAGCTTAATTATTTACAAATCAATTCCGGTATCTTTAAGTGGCTTATATCAAAGCTAGTTAGTTTAAGTCTAACTTCGATTCGTCAGACACCAATAAATTGTAAGACGTCTTCATACTAAACCCGTGTTTTCGAGATAACGACGGCCGTACAATGCTGTACCTAAATAGCGGTGCTGTTATAAATCATTAGAGTCCGGCCCAGCGTCCCTTAGATTTCGCTTTAAATCTTACTAATAATTATAAACTCGAAAGTTTGTAAGAATGTATGGATGTATGTTTGTTACTCTTTCACGCTGAAACGGCTCAACGGTTCTGGATGAAATTTGGCACGTATATAGATTATAGTCTGGAATAGCACATAGGCTACATTTTACCCAGGAAAAATGTGTGGTTCCCGTTGGATAGATTAGTTTTTGTTTTTCAAGGCTTAATTTTAGAAAACATCGTTTACCAAAAAAAAAACCGAGCAAAGCTCAGTCATCAAGGTACATACTAAATAAGTTATAAGACGTTCGTTTTATGACGGCCACCGATTCTCAGAATACTAAAGCCTTGTAAACATATCAAACTGAAATGCTTACCTTAATAGGGTGCCAAAGAAAGAGCATTACGTATCTAGCGCCCCCTAGGGCTAAGACTTACGTATAAGCCCTAGAGCTAGTTTGCGTAATAGCTAACTTATATTTCAGGCGGCCGCTGGTTCGAGGATCACACTTTGGACTAAGGACTGCTAAGGGCTCGTTTACACGGCGTAGCGTTGCGAGGAATTGTATAAAAGTGTCAATGAGGAATTATATAAAATTATGTGAACTAATATTTATTGCTAAAATTAAAAAAACCCGACTGAAAGTAATTGAAAATAGGTTCAGCACATTTTGTTAGCCATTTTCTTCTGTTTTCGGGGATTTGACATTTTGCTTTATTTATTTTGACACATTTAAACGCCATCCTATTAAATAAATGTTATAAACGTGAAAGGTATGTGTAAGGATGTATGGAAACGGCTGAGCGGATCTGAATGAAACTTGGAATACGCGTAGTTTATGACCTGAAATTACTACTATTAATAACTAGTAGGTTTAATTAAAGGTATATCTTCGAAACTATTGCACCGATTATAAAAACTCTTTCACTGTTAGATAGCTAGGTAATTTCTGACTATTTTATAGTGGAGTAAATACGGGTGAAACCGCGGGACAGACAGTTATTTCATGGATAAACATTCATTCTGCTTCCTATTCGCCAGCCCTATTCACATGTCGTATTAACTAAGTTATGCCGATAGATAAAGCTGTCTTTAACTTAACTGAGTTTTGCTTTATGACAAGTTAAGATGCTCTGCTTTATATGTTTGCAGAATAACTTGGCTTAAGTAAATGGTTTGGTTTAGAGAAATTGAGCCGTTATTGGCAATTCTTTGAAGCTACACCAGAGCTGCGGTATTAATATCCATTTCTAGTAGGATTTTTATTTTAAACCATCTAGAAATGGCACTTAGATGCGTTGCCCTTTGACATGGAGATTAGAATCCACTAATACATACATATATTCCCTAACTAGCTTTCGCCCACGCCTTCGCCCGCGTGGTACCTTAAAAACTAAAACAAATCTATCCCACGGCAACAATTCCGACGACAAATGATGTGTATTTGGATTAGTCTGGATTACAGGAGTGTAATACAATATGGCGGCTGTAAATTAATGAAATATAACAATATGGTTTCAGGTCTATTGGAACATCCAGTGACCTGTGACCAGTACAAAATAATACGTAAATGCATAATAGAGTAATAATAGTTTATACAGCGCATACTATGTTCGAGTATGAACACGATAGTATCGTGCAAAGTCTGGATAGAATATTATTAAGCCAGTAAGAGCCTTCCGATTCTAAGGTCTTCTTCTTCTATATTTATAGCATTTTCTTTTTCTCTTTCCGAAACACTTTTTTGTGTCTATACAAATCATAAAATGTGACAATAGAATGAGTTGACCGATTCAAAAATGCATTAGCAAATCGGTCAACAGCGACCTCAGTTGACTAAAGACCCTTTATTTATGGCATTTGTCTCTGAAAGATCAACTGTCGTGGATTCTTTCTTACACGTAAACAGTGTAGAAAAGTACTTACCTACCTACGCTAGAAATAAGGTCTCATTCTGTAGCTACCTCGATCTTACTCTACGCATCGCAAACATAAATAAGGACGTACAGAACTGCGCAGGAGTCGCTATTAGTCTCAGAGACTAAATAGATCCTTTATTTATATTACTTTGGCGTATTCCCTCTAACAATGTGTAAATCCTTAGCCGATAAATAAGTTGTGTTTTGTGCCTTTCACATATACTCGGTCACCGTCTAAGCGGCGCGGTGTTTTTGTGGCATCTATTGCAAGCTTGAAACCACACAGAACAATTTCTTGTTTATGTAGAATGTGCCTTGTTTGGTTGTAGAATTGCATTTTTTTTTACATGACATTGTTGAGTGTATCAAAAGTTAGGTAGGTACTATAACTCCATCTTAAAACTGTAATAGGCACTAAGCTTCTTCAGGCTTAAGTACAGGGGCTTTACCACAAGTTCTTTGGGCAATATCAAAGAAGTATAACTTGGATATTTCGTACCATGACCTATAACATTTGTATTGAAGTAGTATTACTACAATCTAAAAACTTTAACGTTTCTGAAACATAATGGTTTGTAAGAGCTTGTGGTAGGGCTTGAGGCCCTTTTTTGGTTATTTGATGATTTACAAAATTTTATTTCGTTACGTTTTCTTGCATACTTTTAACAACTTTACAACTTTATTTGTAGAGTTTTACTTAAATTCAGTTAAAAGCCCTTAGCTCTTGTGTTGTTTTGCTACTTTCCCCTTGGCATCTGTGTGTGTTCTACAAAATTAAATCTATATTCTTTAATTAACTGCAGCGCCTCTAGCGGAAACTTACGGCTGTGCAGATAAATGTATGGAAGGAAACGAAACGAAGTTAAGTTTCGTAAACTATCAAAACTCGTACTAAGCCCCCTAAATTAGTAGTTATAAGTACCACTGGTGGCTGTATCTAGAATATTATTTAAAGGCCTGATGGTGGCAAACCACATTGCCGTTTACCGCAGTAACTACGGCCGAGTGCATGTAATAAGCTCTGAGTAGGTACTAACTTAGCGGCTAGTAAGGAAGCAAATGTGCACGGTAAAGTATAATATTTAAATTATTGGCTACGATAAGTCAATTTTATGTCATACTAGCTTCCGCCTGCGGCTCCGCCCGTGAGGTACATTGAAAAACAAAACAAATATATCCCACAAGAACCGTACATTTTTTCGGGATAAAAAGTAGCTCATGTGCTATTCCAGCTCTCTCTGTGCCAAATTTCATCCAGTTCTGTTCAGCCGTTTCAGCTTGAAAGAGTAACAAACATCCATACATACAAACTTTCACGTTTATAATATTAGTAAGATTATATCAAATCTTTAACAACTTTTATATTGGCCGACAGTCACGTAAGTTTCAATACGTTAGATTTGGACTTGCCTCTGAATACCCAGCGTAGACATAACCTATTATCGTGTACCTATCAGGGACATCAATCATACGTAGGTTAGAATAGTATCTAGATTAATAGTGAATCCTAGACTTAACTAAACGGTATTATTAGTATTAAACGGGTATTTATCGCGTTCTAATTTACCTATTTATTTTCCCGACGTTTCGACAGGTTTGCACGCTGTCGTGGTCACGGGTAGAATAGGTACTAATAATAATGTGTACAGATCGCGTTAAGTTTAAAAGTATATAAGTATAACTAAACGATCTTAAGCACGGAAATACTAGAAAACCCACGAGCTATCTCCAATCTAAACTAATAAGATCTACTGATTATAATGTACAACAGAGGCACACGCTAATTAGAACGTAATTACAATATTGTTTAAGTCCTAATGGTACGGTACGCCCACGCGGTCCATTTTACTTGCTGTACGCTTCCTTATTGACCCCTACTCTGAGTTCGAGTGCGAGGTACTACATTCGATCAGCCGTGTGATTCTGTAAGACCTCATTTTAAACTTCGAATCTGTATCCGCTGTGAGTTTCTTGATTGGCATTCTAAAAACTCGGTTGATAATTCGAATTTACACTAGAGCCACTCTTGCGAGCGTGTTAGCGAGTGGAACTAAATTGACGGTGAGATTTTGACAGATAAAGTATGAGATAACGTAAGAAGTGGCATTCTATAAGGTGATTCGCAAGTCACTTCGACGCTCGCTTCGCACTGGAACCCGATTCAAAGTGTCAAATAAAAAGCGTCTTATGCGAAGTGAGAGTGAATAGCGATGTGAGATGCGAGTTGATGTTTGAATTTTACAGAATCGACGTACTGTTGTAGAATGGAAATCGAAATTGTGGCAAAATTTTAATCATATCTGTTGTTAGGGATATAGACAGTAACTTCATCACAACATATTATAAAACAAAGTCCTCCACTGCATTTTTCTCTCTGTATGTTTGCGAAAAACTCAAAAACTATTGCACCGATTTTCATGCTGTTCACCAATGAATAGAGTGGTTCTAAGGAAGGTTTTAGTATAGGAATAATTTGTTAAGTTTTTGAGTCGCGATAACCGAGATCCGCGGCATTAGCAAGTATAGTATACTTAGATGACAAAAAAGCTTGGGACGAATCAGCTCCAACTCTGCTAGGTGTCCCTAACAATGTTAACAAGGTTCATAATACAAAAAAAGCGCTAGGGCCCAGCGAGTTTCTTGCCAGTTCTTCTCGTACTGGGGATAGGACTGGAATTGGCACCTAGACTCACCTAGTATGTAAGACGATTCAAAATGATCCTTGTGATATTACTGAATAAAGATTATTGACTATTGACTATTGACTATTGACTATAGTCTAAATTAGGTTTTGGTTCCACTTATACCGTTATCAGATAGAATTAGCTACTGATACCGTACATAAACAGCGAGCAAAGTCGCGGGCAGAAGCTGCTTCTAAATATATGTGATAGCAATTTCTGTAAACTTCCACAAACAATGATTTGATTTGACAGTTAGTTATGCGCACTGTCTGTTTGCACAGCGAATAAGGGAACGTCACAGATGTAAAGTGAACCCAGCAGTTTGACATGTGAAAGTGATCTTATTAAGCACAATTTGCTACAAACAAATTTAGAATTTCTTGCTATTGAATTTACTTTCAATTTTGTTATGTATAGCGCTGGTGGTGTAGTGGTAGCACCCCTTCCTCACGATCCGAAGTTCGTAGGTTCAAACCTGGTCGGCACCAATGAGTTTTTCTATTCAAAAAATTAGTTGCGCAGTGCTCTTAAACGGTGAAGAAAAACATCGTGAGGAAATCGGCATACCCTAGAACCAAAACATTCAAAGGTGTGTGTCATAACTTAGTATTCTTATAAGCGGCGATGGGCTTGCAACCTGTCACGTACAGAATACTAACTATTGTGCAAAATATGGGCATGTGCCAAATGTCATGTTCGAACGTGCCTCTGACTACCCTTCTTAGGATATCTTAAGATCAAAGTCACTAGAGGTCTGAGGAGATAACTACCAAGCCTGGGGATAACAGTCGTGATCATGTTCTTATGTCAATGCTATAATAAACAAAAAGGTATCAGTTCCTCCAACGGATCTCGGCAATCCTGAAGTTAGCCACAGGTGCGAGTTTGCGCATGTTCAGTTCCTTCCCCCCCTCCTCATACCTCCAATTGCTCCCGAAAAACGATACTGGGCAGCTCTTGCGGCTAACTTCACAAATGCCTAGATTCGTTGAGCCATCTTTACTACACACCTTATATTCTTTCATTATCGAGAAAGCTTGTTAGGGCCCCGGTCGTTATGCAAATGCAACAGGAAGTACCCTAACTTAAACTTAACTCAGTTTAATAGCGCAATGAGCGCCCATCAAAAGATGGCGGTCACAGATTGTGGAATTCATTGCCGCCGCTTAGCTTCTTAATTAAATCGATTTGCGAGTTAGGATCGAGGTAAGTACCGTTTGTAGGGGTTGTTTGTTATTTTAGATTTTTCTTTAAATATTAAAACAATTATCTAACTTCAAGTTTAGATGGTCTAAGTATAAAGCGTAAGCTTATTTTTTTCGATTCAATCTATTTTTAACCACAACGGAATGGAAAAAGTGCTTTTTTTCTAGGCTATTTGTGTGCAAACACTAATGTTCCATTTCTTTCCAAAAAAACTTGACCAATTTAAATACGGTTTTCCGTAAAATGTGAGTGATTCATCAGCAATGGTTCATATATAGGTGTTAAAAAATGAATAAAAATATAAATAAAATTCTTGCTCTTGTTTCAACCCAAATCTATTCACCCCAGTTTACATTATATAATGTGTTTTAATCACTCAATGTAAAACGACCCATTACATTTACATGTATAGGGACATACATGCACCCGAAAAGGGTTGTGTTTGGGTTCAGTTTGCTGAATCCCTTAAGGCGCAAATTATTCTCACAATGTTTATTCACTAAACCCCGTTTAAACTGAAGTTTAATTGATTGTTAACTTTAACGGCGAATTGTGTTGAAAGTTTATTGCGGGTAATATACGACTGTCATTACGTACTTGCTCTAGTGCTGGCAAGGGAAGCGTGGATAAGCTTTTTATTCAATACTAGCTTCCGCTCACGGCTTTGCTCGAAAGGTACCAACAAAAAATAGAGCCTATGTTACTCAGGGATAATGTAGCATTCTAATGGTAAAATATTTTTTGAAATCGAACCAGTAGTTTTTGAGTTTATTTGTTACAAACAAAAATACAAAACTTTTTCTTAATAATATTAGTATAGAATAAGAGCTTAACCTGACTGACTGACTGACTGACTGACTGATTGACTGACTGACTGATTGATCATCGCCGAGCCGAAACCGCTGAAGATAGAAAGCTGAAATTTGGAAGGTGGCTTCCTTTTATAACAAAACCACCCACTAAGGCGGGATTTTTGGAAATTCTACCTCTAAGGGGGTGAAAAAGGGTGAAAACGTTAGTATGAAACTTTTTAACGCGTGGAGCGATTTTCATGAAACTTTGTTTGTGCACTGTAAATGCAAAATAAATGGACACGTGTTTCAGGATTTTTCAATATAACCATCAAAAAGGGGTCAAATGTGGGGTCAATGTTTGTATGGGAACTTTTTAACGGGTAGTGCGATTAATCTGAAACTTTGTTTGTGTACTGTAAATGTAAAATGAATGAACACGTGTTTAAGGATTTTTCAATATAACCTTCAAAAAGGGGTCAAATGTGGGGTCAATGTTTGTATGGGAACTTTTTCACGGGTGGTGCGATTGGTCTGAAACTTTGTTTGTGTACTGTAAATGCAAAATGAATGGACACGTGTTTCAGGATTTTTCAAAATAACTTTAATAAAGGGGTCAAATGTAGGGTCAATGTTTGTATGGGAACTGTTTAACGGGTGGTGCGATTGGTCGGAAACTTTATTTGTGTACTGTAAATGCAAAATGAATTTACATCTGTTTCAGGATTTTTCAATATAACTCTTAAAAAGGGGTCAAATGGGGGGTCAATGTTTGTATGGGATTTTTTTAACGGGTGGTGCGATTGGTCTGAAACTTTGTTTGTGTACTGTAAATGCAAAATAAATGGACACCTGTTTCAGGAATTTTTAATATAACCTTCAAAAGGGACAAATGTGGGGTCAATGTTTGTATGGGAACTTTTTAACGGGTGGTGCGATTGGTTTGAAACTTTATTTATGTACTGGAAATGAAAATGAATAGACATGTATTTCAGGATTTTTCAATATAACTTTCAAAAAGGGGTTAAATGTGGGGTCAATGTTTGTATGGGAACTTTTTCACGAGTGGTGCGATTGGTCAGAAACTTTGTTTTGTGTGTCAGGATTTTTCAATATAACCTTCAGAAAAGGGTCAAATGAGGGGTCAAGGTTTGTAGGGCACTTTTTAACGGGTAGTGCGATTGGTTTGAAACTTTGTTTATGTTCTGTAAATGCAAAATAAATGGACATGTGTTTCAGGATTTTTCAATATAAACCTTCAAAACGGGGTAAAATGGGGTGTCAAAGTTAGTATGGGATTTTTATGAGTTGTGTGATGTGTTTGAAACTCAGTTTAGATACTTTAAGTGAACGAAGTCGCGGGCGGGACAGCTAGTATTAGTATAGAAAAGAGATAGAATTATAGGTAGCTACCTACAATTAAACTCGTGTTAAAATATCAAATCAATGGCCCAACTATTCCTGGTTTTGGGGTTGGAATTCCTATTTAAAGTTTTTAAATGGCATGTTAAAGAAACTACAATTTTCATTTCAGTTTTCTTGTTTTTCTTCTTTTGTTCTTAGAAGAAAAACAAGAAAACTTCTTCTTACTTTCCTAGATTTTTTGGAGTTTTACTATGTCAAAAGTGCGTTCATAGCTTGCCAGTGGAGACAGTAAAATGCCTAAGCAAATAGCGGATGAATTGGGTACTTATCTATAAATTGCTATTGTATATTTAATGTCGTTATATTAAGTATATAACTGACCAGCTCATTTCCGACGTACAATCGACCTAGACAAATTTCATGCAAATTGGATTAGCAGTTCTCAAAATAATCGTCAGAAAAACATGAAAATACTCTACCTGCTATTGTATTTTATATTCAGTATATTAATATTAAGTTCGATATATATATTTCTGTAAATAAATCTCTTACTGTTGATTTAACAGCTCAGATTTAGGACGAGTACTACCTACAAAAATAAAATATATTTTATATTTTATAAGTAACTATTTATTTTATTACTAATATTAAACGGGTATTTCTTGCGTTTTATTTACCTATTTTTTTCGACGTTTCAACACTGTCGTGGTCACGGGATGACTAATTTAATTTTAGTAATAATATGTTCAGATCGCGTAGGTTTAAAAATATAAACTACTTATTTTAATATAAACTTCACTATTGCGTAGTGATGACCTCTTGTTATTCTTCTTCTTCTTATCTTCTCACTAGTTTTTGTAAACCAGTGTGGTGAAAAGATCTTCTGAAGCGCACCTTAAACCACCTCAGAAGCTCTTTTTGTGAATTTCATAATTTCAATATTTGTAGATTAATATTGTGTCGTAACATCACGTAATTATTTATTTAAATCAAATGCATAAGTTAACGATGCACTTAAATCAATATACCTACATTATAATACACAATAACGATTATTACAAAACAATTTGCATTCTTCATTACGTGTTTAGGTATTAGTTTATTATCAATATCAGTATACCTAATTGGATCATCAGATAGATAATAATCTACAGAACTACTGTCTGTTAGTCATTTATACCTACCACTGATGATTGATCGAATACCTATCAGATAGTGATTTGGTACGCAAAGATTGGAGTTCTCATTTCACCCCATATCTTTCAACCCAGTCTAAACTTTATTATTAGTATTAGACGGGTATTTATCGCGTTTAAATTACCTTATAATTTCCCGACGTTTCGACAGGTTTGCACGCTGTCGTGGTCACGGGTAGACTACAGTCAGTCTACCCGTGACCACGACAGCGTGCAAACCTGCCGTCTAATACTAATAATAATGTGTTCAGATCGCGTAAGTTTAAAAGTACATACAGTCTAAACTTTTAAGAAACTATAGGTTGAAATAGAACTACACTCTTATTTTTTCGATTGCACCTGATGTTTAATTTAAGTTTTTGTTTCAACCCACGTTTAGTACGAACTTTTGGGTTTGAATTAAAATTTATCACATAGTGTAAAATAGAAACAGTAGGACTAGCCGACACTTATTATGGCCATGTTTATACGGGTCCTTATTCTGCCGTGCTAAGGGGGACAGCCGTAAGCAACATTTTTTCTGAAATTGAGTTAGTACCATATTCGGAATCCTCGTGTCGAGATCTATAACTTTCTCTTTGACAGTTTTTTAAAATAAAGTCTCTAAAGGCTTTTTTCAGTTGTGCTAAGCGCCGTAACTACAATTTATTTTTTGGATTTCTTAAAATTACAGCCGTAAACGAACATTATCACTATCCTGCCCTAAACTTCTATAGATAAAACCACCGAACTGGTGGATAAAACTCATAGAGTGCTTACATTAATCGCATTAAAGACATAGATGCATTACACTAAGAATGCGAATTTCAATCTTTAAGTATTTTCTTACGTTAAGCGTGGTAACTATACATTACGGCGGTAAATGAAGTAACAATCACAGCCTTTAGCCCTTTTGATTCCTTAACATGACAGCCGTAAGTTGTGCAGTTACGGCGATTATGCTTTTAATAAAAGATTTCAATCACTATGTTTCTCTATCAAAAGCGCTTTAAAGAGTGTCCCTTACCTAAAGCGCGGTATGTGTGTTGCTTACGACGCTCATTGTAAGTATTCGTCTATAAAATAAAGCAGGCTTCTATAGCATAACGAGTATTTTGATGTTTTAATATAGTAATAATTGTAATCGGAGTTTAATTTTACAACGTATAAAAACTACATTATTTTCTTTATAAAACATTTTTTTCAGATTTAAAAAGAAGTTAATTCTATAGACGCAATTGACAAAAACATTTTGAAAACTTTAAGCGCCATTTTCTCGAAACTAGTAGACATGCAATTACGGCTGTCACCCTTAGCACGGCAGTATTATAGTTCAACTGTTTCACAAGTCTTCTACATATATTATGATAGTGTTATGTAACAATATTTTTAAAGTAACTAGACAATATAATTTTTGTATAGTTGTGCTTACCCGATTGTATTTAACTTTTAACTTTAGGCTATGTTTTGTCATATTAATTATTAATATTAATTAATTAGTTTAATAAGAATGTAATTGCTGAGCGACGATGTGTGTACCACAGTTGCCGCACACGCTCACCTGCGGCGTCACGGAAGACTAGCGCTATAGCAGCACTAGACGCTAGCGCTACTATAGCATACAGCTGAGTGACGACCCTTTTTGCTGTCATAATTAATTTTAGTTAATATTAAGTTTCTATTATTCTGGTTCTATTGACGACCTCAGTGGCGCAGCGGGCAAGAGTCCGCCTGCGACGCAAGAGGCTGCGGGTTCGATTCCCGCCTCGGAACATATTTTGTGTACGATCTGCAGAAATTTGTTTCGTTGGTCTGGGTATGTATGTATAATAAAAAAAATATCTATCTATGTACCTACATCATGTATTAAATATATCAGTTATCTAGTACCCATAACACAAGCTTTGAGTAGCTTACTTTGGGGCTAGATGATGCTGTGTGGATTGTCCAGCATTATTTATTATATTTATTTATATTATGTTCTGTTTTTGTGACACAAAATAAACTTATTTGATTTGATTTGATTTGATTTGAACAATCATCCCGGTTCTTGGACGCCATTCAGGTGGGTACGTATAGGTGCATTGGTCGTCCGTCGCCCGGACCTGGATGAGGCTAGCACCAGACCATGGACATGGCATATGCAAAGAGAGGCCTATACCCAGCAGTGGGTCAAGTCGGGTGATGATGATGATGATGAACTAGACATCCGAAAAGATTACTTCCAAAACCTGGGGATTACAGGCGTGATTGTGTATATTTTTTTTATTTTAAGTACGAAAATATTCCCACTATGTCTTCTAATCAAAAATGATAGGGCCTAAATAACTTTTTTCACTGAATGCAGATAAAGCCGAGTGCAAAACACAGTTCCACTAACAAGGTGGCGCCACATATTCGTACCTAACAATAATAATTATGTCAATAAATGCATAGCATTATAGCCGCTATCAATCTTAGCAATGTAATATTAAATGGTGTTTAGCATGTGCTTCCGTATTCAATAGTAAATTGATTTGAATAAATTAATTTAATATCTACCCTTATAAAATAATACCAATTGAATGGTAAACATTCATAAAATTATACTAATTAAATGCATTCGATAAATATTCCTTGCTTTTTTTTCTATAATTACTGTAAGCTTAAAAAAGTCTATTAAAACTGTACAAAAAATAGACTTAAATATGAAATACATTGAAAAGATAGACGAATGTCTAGTCCTATTCTACTAAATTATTAGGTATAAGGTATTTTCGATGAGGTTATCACAATGCAGAAGGGTGTACCCGCACGTAAATAAAATAAAATACCTGATGATTTCCAATTTTTTAAATATCTAAAAATTATCTTTTTATACCAATAAGTATAGCATCACTCGTCAGTCCGATACCCAACATAAAGGATTATGTCAAACGATTTATCTTACAACTTTATAAAGCAGCTTGATTAATATGCATACTTATTTCACATAATATAATTTTATGGTATAATATTTATATCAAAACATAATCCAACATGATCCAGACGCTAATATCAGCAATCCAACTACCCATCAGCAAAAACTAATGACACAGTGTAATTGGAACAGTAGGGCAACACTGAAACACAGTTACGTAAAAAAAAATACTTTTACTTCAAAACCCTCACCTATATTGTAAAAAGAAAGAATAAAATGAAAAATAAAAGTATTACTTATAAACAAAGTAATTTTAAAAGCAATGTATTTTTCGAGAGCGCTGGTGGTGTAGTGGTAGCACCCCTGCCTCACGATCCGAAGGTCGTGGGTTCAAACCTGGTCGTGCACCAATGAGTTTTTCCATTCGAAAAATTTATGTGCGCAATGCCAGTGCTCTTAATCGGTGAAGGAAAACATCGTGAGGAAACCTCATTATCGTGAGGATATCCTCAAAGATCTAAATAACTAGAGATCTGAGGAGATATCTCCTGAGCCTAGGGATTACATATATATATATGTAGGGAGTATACATATATATATATATAGGGAGTATATATATATATATGTATTTTTCGATACAGCTTGTTGTTGTCATCAAAATATTTAATTAAAACCTTAATTTAATTAAATATTTAATAGACCAGTGGAAATATCAGTAATAACTTAGGTGTTAGTCAAATTTCGACCTTATTACCTACTGCAGCAATAACATAAAATTTACATACTCAACTGCCTTCTCAATGAGATCGCCAATAATATTATTTTACGAACTTTATTGATAGTGTTTGTTTAACATGAAACTATTACGCCTAGAGCTTCATTTGAATATAAGGTATATTCATTAAGTAAATTCTGGTATTTATTTAAATTACAATAACGATGAGTTTGTGAATCCTTTTAACATAATGTTACTAGTAGTGGCCTATAAATTTGCATTTTAGAATCTCATTCATATTATAAAGACTAGTTTTGATGTATTATGTTTGTTTGTGGCACTGTAATAAAACTATGATAAATTGTAAATAGAATTAATTGTAATAAATTTCCAGAAACCCAGTCTTTATTTTTCACGCTTCGAACCATTTTGTTCTCCTAATAACTCTTCTTTTTTCAACCCACGTTTTACTCACATGAGTTTTTGATAGTTTACGAAAGCTTTTTTCGAATAGTATCCCTGGAGTATAATTTACCTCTATCGGAAATGTTAAGGAACTAAAATAAGGTCGATAATTATCGAAAATATCAAATCAGTAGTCCCAGCAATGATTTTCAAACCAAGTTTTCAAGATATCGACCTTATTTTAGTTCCTTAACATTTCCGATGTAGGTAAATGTATGAAAGGATACTATTCGAAAAAAGTTTTCGTAAACTATCAAAAACTCATACTAGGGGTAAAGCTTTGGTTTTCTAAACTTGAATTGTTTTACTGGGTTTGTCTACGCTGTGGCTAATCTGCGGATTGAATCGTCACGCTTTGAGCAGCCGCCGCAGATCGCTGTCAGTATTATGATTAGCGGATGTTTTTGCCGGCCCTACTTTAAGCCTGGGATTGCTAGAAGCGGTGACCGTCATATAGCGATGACAGCAACTGTTTGAAGGACCATTAATGGTTAGATGAAGTAGCATATGTAGCGTACCACAAATGCATATGTAGCGTACCACAAGTGCATATGTAGCGTACCACAAGTGCATATGTAGCGTACCACAAATGCATATGTAGCGTACCACAAGTGCATATGTAGCGTACCACAAGTGCATATGTAGCGTACCACAAGCGCTTATGTAGCGTACCAAATGCGTACACTTACCATACCACATGTGGATACGTAGCGTACCACAAAAGCAGACGCAGCGTACCCCGAGCTCACACGTAACATAACTTAAACTAACACGCAGCGTACTACAAGTGCATACGTAGCGTACGTACTACAAGCGTCCTCATAGCGTAAGATCTAAAGGTTATTCGGGGGTATTATATCTTCATAATGTGCCTCAGCGAAACAATAATACAAACCTTTATAAGCTTATAGCTTAAAACAAGTACGCCATAAAACCTAAGTTATAGGTCCTAAGACGCCTACTTATAACACAATTCAGTTCTAATTACCAAAACCGTGACTTTTATCATTAGGCGGCTGTAAAAACAGATCTCAATACGAGGGTCGTAAAACTCTAATTTGATATTTTAATGTATTGGGACGTCAATCAGAAGGTTACAGCTTTATAATTTTTATGGACTTGTGAAGTTCGTTGGGGAATTTGACGGTTGGTTACGTAAGCTTTATTGAGGCTGAATTCGACCAAACTCAACTATTGTAGTTATCAAAAGGTGTATTGATATTTTACTTGTATTTCATAACAAAAATAAAATACTGTCCAAAACTTAAGTAAGTAGGTGAAAAATATAAATTACTAGCTTCCGCCCGCAGCTTCGCCCGCGTGAATGTCGATTATCGCGACTTTTCATACAAACTTTCATCCCCTATTTTATCCCCTTGGGGGTAGAATTAATCAAAACCCTTTCTTAGCGGATGGCTACGTCATAACATCTACCTGCATGCCAAATTTCAGCCCGATCCGTCCAGTGGTTTGGGCTGTGCGTTGATAGATCACTATGTCAGTCAGTCAGTTAGTCAGTCAGTCAGTGACCTTTGAGTTATATATTTAGATACTGAGTACAAAAAGAGGCGCTCACCCATCCAAAAACTCACTGCGCCCAGCGTTGCTTAACCATGCACTCCCTTTACAAACTTTCAACGCCCCTATTCAATAAACATTACAAGTCTACAAATTTGTAAAAAAGTGACAATATTGTCGAATTTTATGACAAGTGCTGTTTAATATAACCTACAAATATGTAGAATTGTAAGAAAATTTTACAATTTTGTAAATTTTCCTCCATTAAATCGTGATTTTTTATTAAACAGAAACTTGTAGAATTGTAGCCGCTTACAATTAATTGTATTTTACAATTTGTAATGTTTATTGAATAGGGGCCTGGACATAATTTATCTCCTTGTTAAATTTCATTACGATCCGTTCAGTTGTTTAGTTGTGAAAAGGTAACATAAAACAGAGTTCTTTTCGCATGTGATATTATTTTATGATAATAACTAATTATACTTAATTACCAAAAGCTGGTTGAATTCAAACTATGCGAGCGTGTTTTGAACTTATTTGATTTGTTGATGAACTAAACTTAATAGTTTGCAACACTGAAACTAAAATAGAGTAATAGTTGGTTCACTAAGAAACAGCTAGCGTCATGGCGGACGCGATTTGACGGAGAGGTTAGCGACCGATTCAGACATAATATGACCACGACTGTAATCCCAAGGCTCAGTAGATATCTCCTCAGATCTCTAGTTACTCAGATCTTTGAGGATATCTAAAGAAGGTAGTCAGAGGTACGTCCAAATTATGATTTTTTGCACATGCCCATATTTGCACAGTAGTTAGTATTCCGTACGTGACAGGTTGGAAGCCCATCGCTGTTTCTAAAAAACACTAACCTATGACACAAACCTTCAAACTTTTAGGGTATGCCGGTTTGTTCACGATGTTTTCCTTCACCGTTTAAGAGCACTGGCATTGCGCACATACTTTTTTCGAATGGAAAAACTTATTGGTGCATGACCAAGTTTGAACCCACGACCTTCGGATCGTGAGGCAGGGGCGCTACCACTACACCACCAGTGAGGACCTGTGGGACCTCATGAGAATTTATCTGGAGTGTAATTTTTGCTACAATCTTAGTTCGGCATGTTAGGAACCCAGATGAAAAGTATATGTACATATGTAGTATATAGGTAGCACATAACATGGCCTATTTCGCGATTGTTAGAATTTCATTGTTTATTATTAACGTTATTGTTTTTGTTTTAGATACTAAAACGAAAGTTAAATTGCTTAATAGCTCTATTTGCTTGTGTATCGAAAGCGACGTATTTAGGTTTGGCCAGATAAACTATCTTTCGACAGAAATGAATAATAAAGAGTACCTATTTCCTGTCTAGTTTTTTAAGATCCTTGACTAGGTAATGACCTAGCACAGATCATCTTAATCTTTTTCTTCTTCTTCTTTATATTAAGTCTTCTTCTTCTTCTTCAATTATGGCATCTGTCTCTTAGAGAACAATTTTGCCAGTGTCAAGTGTATTTATTTATAAGTATTGTCAACGTCACAGAGTCATAGTCAAGTAGTCAAGTCAATTTTAAACAAAAGATTGCTGTTTTGTTGAAAATTTTCGGGATTTCCTCCGATGGAATTTCAAGAGAACTATTCACTCTAATTCACATACTTTACACTCGCGTCAAGAACCCGGGCTTTATTGGCAAAATAACCACCAAAATTACGCAATAAAACTCAAAATAACACGAGAAAACATATAAAAACCAGAGCGACGTAGTTGTCAGGCAAATACACCGCAGAAAATCCAAGTCATTCTCAAGTTTATATTTGCGAGCTCTTATTTCATTTTGACATTTTATTTTGAGTTAAATAAATGTCATTCAAATGTTTTATCAAAACAGAAAGTGCTAACAAAAAACGAAAGAGTTGAAAGATACACAAGAGTCGGGTGTCAAATTGTCAATCCATGCAATTAACAGGTTCGCTTCCCGGACAGGCACGCTTCATTTACGTAACACGCATCCTTCTGCATGTGAAGGATTTATGGACTTCATTTTGATGTTTTGTTTTTAGAAGATTTTAGAATTGCTTAAAGTCGTGGATATTAAAATTAAAATGTAGTGAAATTGATAGTAGTGAGTTAAAATAATCAAATTTCACGTATTTTAACTCATTACCAGAAAAAATAGAATATTATCATTATGACTTCATGAAAACATCATGTTAAAATTTGTAACTAAATTAGTAATTTAATGTCTACATTTTACAAAAAAAGCCTTGTGTCATGATTGTCAAGAGTTCTTCCTTTTTTTTGTCACTGTAATAAAATAATAAATAAAATTATTTTGTAATAAAAGAGCGCTGGTGGTGTAGTGGTAGCACCCGTGCCTCACGATCCGAAGGTCGTGGGTTCAAACCTGGTCGTGCACCTATGAGTTTTTCCACTCGAAAAATTTATGTGCGCAATGCCAGTGCTCTTAAACGGTGAAGGAAAACATCGTGAGGAAACCGGCATACCCTAGAACCAAAAATTCGAAGGTATGTGTCATAGGTTAGTATTCTTATAAGCGGCGATGGGCTTGCAACCTGTCACGTACGGAATACTAACTACTGTGCAAAATGTGGGCATGTACCAAATGTCATGTTTGGGCTTGCCTCTGACTACCCCCTTTAGATATCCTCAAAGATCTAAGTAACTAAAAATTTGAGGAGAGTTATCTACCGAGCCCGGGGATTACAGTCGTGATCATATTTTTTTTTTTTTTTATTTGTAATAGCTTCCGCCCGCGTACCTAACTACGTAAAGATAGCCTGTGAAATAATTTTCGTAATCGAATTCGGGGACTACCTCTTACAAACAAACAAACAAACAAACATAACCTCTTAATAATATTAGTGTAGATAATATCTTAATTGCTAGAGTTTACTAATTGGGCATATTCAGACAGTCAGTAAGTAACGCGAGAATATTATATATTTAGAAGATATTTCAGACACAATACGCTTATATTAGGCGATTGGCGACGCGTCCTTTGTATAAATTCCTGTCTCATATGTTGGCAACAGAATGCCATATACAACCGCAAAGGCTTACGTTTGAAGTCCGTGAATAAATTCAAAAGAGAACGTTAATGTATCGTAAAGTAGTGAATGAAAATTTCATATATTATCAAGGCTTGAGCTGTCTTTGCTATCTGAAAATAAATACAACAACCACGAGGAATAAACCAATGAAATTATATGAACAGGTTCAATTTCACCAAACTTTTGTTGACAAAGCATTACCTGTAGAGCGATAACGGAATTAGGATACAATCAAAACGTTCATACTAACGGCTTTCAGCGCCTATCGATGAATCGGTATTAGGGAAGGTCTGTTATTTGGATTGACATCGAACGTACGTAATACCAAATTCATACAATCGATAGGATTTTACACTTGTCAAAACTGGCGCCAATGTCAATCAAACTTTTGATTCAATCAACACGTAAGTAATACCAAATCACTTGATTACAATCAAAACGGATTGACATTGATTGTAAGCAGAGGTTCATAATCGCCCCACTGATCGGGCATCAATATTAACAAGAATGTTAAAGTATCGTTTTTTTTGTCATGTCATTTCTTTTTACGGAATATTATCTTGAGGCAGAACTTTTTAAGAAAGGAGTGAGTACTGAGATGACGGATGATAGAGGGAAATGGAAGAAGAAAGCGTGTTATGCCGACCCCACATAGAGTGGGAAAAGGGCAGGAAGAAGAAGAATCTTTTGGCAGGACATGGTGGAACACAAATTAACATTAACAAGCTGTTAGTTTAATTAACAAAGCATTGTGAAACTAGCTCTAACTAGCGACGCCGACACGTTTCAATGATTCCACAGACGGTTTACCATTTGAATTGATTCAAACTTTTCCTACTACTTTAAGGTGTGACTACATCATTACCATGCGTCTAAAACTAGATTGAAAAATTACGTCAAGCTCACACCATATCTGTTTATCGTAAATACCACTTATTATTTGCTATAAACAAGCCAATTTGCCAACAATTACAAATCGCTCGAGGTGTGAAAATATGGTCATTTAGTCAGCGGTACATGGCCATACTCGGGGCTGTATAAGGCCAGACTCGTTCACTTGATTACAGATGGAGACAGGATATTGTGGAATTTATAATTTGATGTACCATAGTCGGAAAAGCTGGGAAAATGGTGTTATCCAGTGAACGGAAAAACATGGAAGCATTACTTCAAGGGAAATATCCGCGAAAATGGACACCAAATTTCAAACATCGAAATTCCTTCGTGGATTTGCCAAAAATTTATTGATGTCGACTTTATTCCCTCGACTTTTCTCGTGTTAAGTGATATCTATTGTGATTTTTTGATATATTTTTTGGCATAATTGATAAGCCCCGCCTACCATAGCACATTTTTTTGGGTCATTTTTTAGCT
This sequence comes from Cosmorhoe ocellata, assembly GCA_963675405.1. Classification (NCBI taxonomy): domain Eukaryota; kingdom Metazoa; phylum Arthropoda; class Insecta; order Lepidoptera; family Geometridae; genus Cosmorhoe; species Cosmorhoe ocellata. The sequence continues at coordinate 2,105,012 of OY776264.1, read as the reverse complement.
CAAAGAATGCTTCTATGTATTTTCCGTTGAATTGTTCGCGAATGGTTTTTTTACAAACTTCAAAGCCCTGCTATAAGATAGGTAAACTTTTGGCGTATTGTAACTAATAGAAAGGCGTACAGACCAATCTCTACAGACATGCGGTTATACTGAAATTGAATCGTATACCGATCGCGATAAGTAATGAGAACATAGACTAGTGGAGTAGATATTGAAACAAAAAAAAAAATAGAAAATCATGTTCAATTTATCCCCGCCTCTACATACATAAAATCACGCCTGTTTCCCGACGGGGTAGGCAGAGATCACGGATCTCCACTTGCTATCGTGAATGGAGAGTGGATGAAGCAAAAGAGCTCTTTTGCTTCATTCACTCTCATTACATTCTTCATACATGCGCGTCAGTTTAGGGTACTCTTGACCTGGCCTCTACATAATTAAAGCAAATAAAAAAAATCACGATTGTTTAATTATTCTGAGGCTGTGGATGGATGTATTAACTAGTTATTTATATTTTTTACTAGCTTCCACTCACGGGGCTTCGCCCGCGTAGTCCTTGGAAAACAAAAACTATACCAAGATACCATACATTTTTCCGGGATAAAAAGTAGTGCTATTCCAGACTATAATTTAAATCTGTGCCAAATTTCATCTAGATCCGCTCAGCCGTTTCAGCATGAAAGATTACAAACATAGGTACATCCAGACACGTGAAAGTTTGTATGTAATAAGTTTTTACATACAAACGTTCACGTTTATAATAATAGTAGGATCTATCCTAATATCCAACAAAATTAAAACAAAAAATCTCATAAATTTAAATATTTTTTAAGGCAGTGGATGGATGTATCAACTGGTTATTTTAATTTTTTCATTTAATCAACTAAAAAGTTTAAAAAAAATGGCAAGTGCTCGAAAGGAGCTTCTGAGGCGCACTTAAACTTTTCATAGCGAAAAAAAAAATTGCAACTCTATAGTGCGGAAGGGAAAAATAGTAGGTATAGCTCGCTCAACGAATATACTCTAAGCTTGTGTTATTGGTACTAGATAACTGATATATTTAATACATTATATACATAGATAGATATTTTTTATTATACATAGAAAACACCCAGACAAACGGAACAAATTTCTGCAGATCGTACACAAATTTGTTCCGCGGCGGGAATCAAACCCGCAACCTCTTGCGTCGCAGGCGGACTCTCGCCCGCTGCGCCACTGAGGTCGTCAAAGGTACAGGTCATCCAACAGATCTAGGCATTCGTGAAGTTAGCCGCAAGAGCTGCGCAGTATCGTTTTTCGGGAGCAATTGGAGGTATGAGGAGGGGGGGAAGGAACTGAACATGCGCAAACTCGCACCTGTGGCTAATTTCACGAATGCCTAGATCTGTTGGATGACCTGTACCTTTGACGACCTCAGTGGCGCAGCGGGCGAGAGTCCGCCTGCGACGCAAGAGGTTGCGGGTTTGATTCCCGCCGCGGAACAAATTTGTGTACGATCTGCAGAAATTTGTTCCGTTTGTCTGGGTGTTTTCTATGTATAATAAAAAATATCTATCTATGTATATAATGTATTAAATATATCAGTTATCTAGTACCCATAACACAAGCTTTGAGTAGCTTACTTTTTGGGGCTAGATGATGCTGTGTGGGTTGTCCAGCATTATTATTATTATTATTATTAGGTTGACAAAATAATAATTTAGGTGAATTGATAAAAAGCGCGACTCCACTACACTGTTCCAGTGCGGCGAGTTGGACAATTAGGTGACACAATTGCGATGCGGTCTGCGCGGGCGCCGCCGCTTGCAAATTATCAGTTGTTGTCACTAATACGGGCTGCAACTGGATGCTAATTACAGTCGGTATCTATAGCTTCGCGGATAAATTCCTTAGAGGCTTCGTGTCTATATACATCTTATACATTTAAACGAGCAATTCTTGTATATATATATATATAATCTGAATCTCGGAAACGGCTCCAACGATTTTCATGAAATTTGGTATGCAGAGGGTTTCGGGGGTGATAAATCGATCTAGCTAGGTTTCATTTTTAGAAAACGTCGTTTACCCCAAAAAAAGAGCAAAGCACGGTCACCCAGGTACTACATACTTAAATGATGAATAAATTAGTATCCTACCTATACAGGGTGTTACCAGACTACTTCCGGAAACTTCAAGGGGTTAAAGTATCAATCAATATAAACAACTTTTTCTAAGAAACCAACACTGAAGAGTGTCAAGAACTCGGGCATTATGAAAAAATAACCAAAAAACACGAGAAAAACTATAAAAACTAGAGCGAAAATGTTCACAGTCGAAAGTAATAGAAGAAATTCTCTATTCTTCTATTCATATAATGACATAATGTATCTTCAATAGGATCCATTTTGCCAGTGCCAAGTCAATCGTGTATTTTACTCATCTTTTAGGAATCAGCTGTGTGATTCTGTAAGACCTCATTCTAAACTTCAAATCTGAATCCGCTGTGAGTTTCTTGATTGGCATTCTAAAAACTCGGTTGATAATTCGAATTTACACTAGCGCCACTCTTGCGAGCGTGTCAGCGATTTGAACTAAATTGACGGGGAGATTTTAACAGATAATTTATGAGATGACGTAAGAAATAGCGTTCTATTCGGTAATTCCCAAGTCACTTCGACGCTCGCTTCACACTCGAACCCGATTCAAAGTGTCAAATAAAAAGCGTCTTATGCGAACTGAGAGTGAATAGCGATGTGAGATGCGAGTTGATGTTTGAATTTTACAGAATCGACGCACAGAAAGCAAAGTCTTGTGACATTTCCATAAAATGACGTTACGTTAAACTTCTCCATCGCATTTGCGCGACAAACAAAACGCAACATCGATATAACATTTTGTAACGTTTTGTTCGGCTGTCTGTTGGCACGATGCCATTTAATTTTCGGTGTTTTTAAGATTAAGCGTTTTTAAATAAGACTTGGTGAATTGATGTGTAGCTACGTTAAGTTGACGTGTGTGATATGTTACGACATTAATGATTTTAATTGTATCTTAATGGGTGGTCTAGAGATTTGTTCCTACAATGATACACTACACTTAGAGCTAAAGTTTTCTTATGCCAGATTACAATGAGGATTGTTTGGACGTGCCTCCGGAGAGGTACCTAGTACCTCCTAGTGCCTGGTACCTAGTACTACCTAGTACTTAGTCTTTATTTAGTTGTAGGTATAATGATTATATAAAAAAATACACAAAAATATCGTTTTATAATAATACAAAATACCTTCTTAATACATTTTTTATTGGCTTCTGATTTAAAAGTGATTTAATTTTTTTTTCTTTCGGTCGTAATTAGTTTAACAATATTTTTTTGTTATGTTCATAGGTAAAAAAAATCTAAATACATTTAGAGCGCATATGTTAAGATAGTTTTTAAAGAGGCACAAATTGGACAAATTGATGTGAATTTGTGGTTTCCGTTTAAAAAAATGTCACATTTCACACCTGCTTCAGAATTTTGTTAGTTAATTTTTTTTGTCTAGTCATTCGTCGATGCTTTTCGATTTTATATTTTAGTCCAGATTTTTATATTCTAATAAATTATCAGTTTTCCTATATAATGAAGATATTTTTTACACCTTTATATATCCTTGTGTAATTATTTACATCTTATTATATCATTCAGTAATCATAAATTTTATGTAACCTATTTTTTTTAACAAAAAAATATGAAAACTATTTGAAAGAATATCACCTAAGTTTATATATCAATTTTTCTCTGCCTAGATGCCATTTTTTCTGTAATCGTTTAACACCGCATATATTATAGACTTAGTTCTTGGCAAAGAAAATAGGATGCACAATTTATGGCCCAAATTATTTTATTTTTAGTCACATTATTGTCGCGGCCAATATAAAATCATTGCACTTTACATGTTAGGCCGCTCAACGAGACATTTATTTTTATAACGAAATGACGTTAGCAGACGCTATAAGATCTAGGGACTAGGTACATAAGTTTTAAATACCTACTATTTAAATTTCATGTTATATCGCACTTCCAGTCGTGAACTGGCTCAATCCAAAATTCATGTTTTTTGGGAAATGAAGACAACGTGTTTCGGTCATCGAAAGCAATTGGTAAATCACACTATAACTTTATGGAATAAAGAGTAATCTACAAAATTTTAAGTCCTACATTGTTTTATAAGTAATTATATTTATGTCCAAGGTAACAATCAAACATCGGTATGAGATAGAAAACGTCAATTAAGTTTGAAAATGAACACGTGACGTATCGGTTAAAATGTCGTTCCTAAACATTTAGCTCTTTTCCTTTAGCGAAATCGCTATTTTTCACACTTTGTCTAGACAATCATGCTTAGAGGTATACTAAAGACATGCCCCTTAAAGCAATTTTGACCTACTACCTTGTCTGAACTTCAGAGAAATATAAAAAACTTGTCTTAATATTAACTTACATAACTGCTCATGAAAATATGGAATCAGCATACGAACTTACCTGAAACAAGACAATAATAATTAAAAATTAGTGATAAATAGTGATTTTAAAAAAAAGTAAGAGGTTGCAATGCATCGACCCTATATCGACCCGTGCAACGTAGGCATATACTAAACAAGTTTGGACGTTCCTCTAACTACCCCTTATACGGTGTTCTTAAAAATCTAATCAAGGATTATTATCATGTATTTTTCTAAAGTTTTTCACAAAAATCTATCGGTATTCTATCGGTAGCCGAGATTTAGATCCCGTAATGAAATATAACTTTAGTTCAAAGCCACAGTTTTGTGTTATTACGAGTGCTCGCTGAAAATTAATGATGTTTTTATTTTAAGACCTAGACACATAAAATACAGTAAGCCCATCTATTATTTAACTTCATAGTTATAAGCATATCTGGTGTATCTATAAATAAACACTTTGGCAAAATGAAGCTTCACAGTAAGGATGTAGCAAACCGTATGTATTCGGTACTGAGTAACGGGTACGCCATCTCGAATCGAGTAACGAGACTTTACACCCGAATGCATCTCGTTACTCGCATCAGTATCGGAACCTAGTGTCATAGGTTGTCATAAAAAGCATTGTCCTCCAGACAGAAAAAAAAAAAAAAATGGTAATGTGAAAAATGCACCTTACGCAGTTTGGTATGTTTTATACAAATTACGAATGTTGCGACGCCGTGACGTCATACTGTACGCGTACGCAAATCGTCTCGATTCGGTACTCTAATATAACAGCAGGTTACGTATAAGGTATCAGTACGTCTACCATGAGTTGTCACATTTAGATCAGCTGACGTTACTACAGTAGTTAGTACGTTACTATGACATCTGTCGAAATTGTTACTCATGGTACCAAATTCTAAGCAAATTAATGAGCGCAAACTACAGTCGCTGTAGTACGCTGTGACGTAGGATAGTTAGCTACGTGAGGTTTTAGTACGTAACTATCCGCTAGAGGCGCTGTACAAGTTTTCATACATTTTTTTAACTACAGTCGCTAGCGAGTGTAGATTGTGAAAACTCAAGGTAGACCCTCAGAAGTAACGAGTAACGTGTTCGATACGATAGTAATGAATACTCATTGTTATAGTAACGGGTACATAAGGATACGCTTTTTGTCGTTACTTTCACATCTCTACTTCACAACGTAACGGGTCGTACACCTGCAGTTTTGAATAGCTGTACTTACAGCTGTATCTATCTCTTTCGCACTCGTGATTAGCGGCTTTCTATTTCTCTTTCTTCAGCCTTGGCGGGTGAATATCCAGAAGATTGAGCTGACAAGAATAAAAATATTGTCTTCGCAATATCAGGGGCCTCACCACGAATTCATAATACGTTACCGAATTAATATTACATTGTTATTTCGTACGGTATATTTTCGAATTAGGCCACTAAAATTAGTTCCCAAATTCTTGGTCTAGGTCAATCACTAACTTATAATGTGACATTTACAAGCAGTGTAACAAGAATGTTTGTTCTATTTTCTGATATAGTATGCTTTTCATTGCCAAAATAATTGGTAGAAAGCCAAATTTTTTTATAAAAAAATTGTCGAGTTCAATAACCTATGAGCATGATAATAACACTAGGTAAATCCTAGTACCTACCTACGTCTGTGATATGGAATTTTTGTGTTATTCTTCTAAGTTCGCAATGGATTTTTGTAAAAAACTAAAATACCTACCTAATTGCGTAACAGATTTAAACCGAAAACTTAAAAAAAAAAGAGAAGTACATGGGTGGTTCTTCTCAATTCGTTATTTAAAAAAAATATTAACCTTGACTTTAGAGTTCGTCTTTCAAGCTGATAGCGTGAAGATAGGTAGGTATTTAAAGATTGGTTGATAATAAGTTATTTCACGAAGGATACATTTAAAATTAACTTTTAGTACGAGTTAACCAAAATTGTTCGTTGCGAACAATGACGAATAGTGAGAACAATGACGTAACCGTTGAGGAGAATCGTCCATCTAAGTACCTTCCCTACCAACTCTTTGCAAAAAAACTTCATGAAATATCAACATTGTATATTAAGATCTGAACGAAAACGTAACCCGGTTAATTTTAGTCATTTTCAATTCAAATTCTTTTTATTAGTCGACCGTGACCTTGAAAATTACGAATTACGCAAAAATCTTATGCAAACATTTTTACTGTTTCCGTAAAACGCAAATACACGTACAAAATATTTATACTCTGTGATTAGGAACTACATCTGATAAGCAGGGTCGACGACCTCTTATCAAAACAGTAAGTTAAGTACGAGCGTTGTAATCTTGTAAAAATATATCAAAATGCTTTCGGTGAAAGTATTCGGATGCAGTTGGGGTTAAATTGTTTGTTTTTCTATTACCTTTTTTTGCTGTCTGTACCTACCTACTTAAGATAAGGGCAGTGGCATACTTACTAGTTTAGACTAAACTTGTGGGTCATACCCGACTTTTTGCAGTCCTACTAATATTATAAACGCGAAATTTTGTACGAATTTATGGATGTATGTTTATTACTCTTTCACGCTGAAACGGCTCAACGGATCTGGATGAAATTGCCACAGATATAGATTATGGTCTGAAAGCACATAGGCTACTTTTTATCTCGGAAAAATTTACGGTTCCCGTGGGATAGATTTGTTTTTGATTTCAAGGTACCACGCGGGCGAAGCCGTGGGCGAAAACTGGTAAATAATATAGGCACCTATAGGTATATAAGAAACTGTTCCTGAAAATGTGAACTTTATAATCCCTGCACATACGACGCAAATTTCTTCTAATAGTCAGAAATTTCTTTGTCTAAATCAAATTATTTTTACGCCTTAATATTATAGATTACAGAGAACATAATCACGACTATAATCCCCAGACTCGTTAGATAATCTCCTCAGATCTCTAGTTACTTAGATTTTTGAGGATATCTAGAGGGGGAAGTCAGAGGCACGTATAATTCACTCGTTGGATAGCTATAGGTACTGTACTGATTCTCTGTCCGAGGTAAGAATTGGTCTCGTCTACCAGACTTTTGGATAACTCTTTGAAGGCGTCATGAACCACGAATGAGGTAGGTCTTTAAATACTTAATGTGTTATTAGATGAAATTAATAATAACGTTTACTCCAGTGTGTCCTCAGCCTAACCCGAGGTGTAAGAGCTTGGCGTAAGTGAGATGTGACATTTGAGGTGTCACTTGACATGACAGTGACAGGACAAAGCCAACGTCAACGTAGCTGGGACCCTTTACGTAAGGGCGTGACCTTACGTCATAGAAAACAAAATATTTGTAGTTACCTACTCCTAACAGAATTTGTAGGTATTGCTTCATTCGTTAACTATTTTGGTTTTATAAATGAAAAATTGGAAGAGTATGAAGATTTACTTAGAACTTTAAGATCATGTATGAGAAAGTATCAACAAAGACAGAAATAAATAGATCAACCATAATCTATGAGACAGTGTTGAATCTTAAAAGAAAACTATTTATATCAGACAACATTTGCATGGTGGTAAAAAACGGATCTGCGCGAGAGATTTGTTTTTACTCGACTGCGAAGGGAAGGAGGGTAATATTTTTGGGGTGTATGTAGATATGTATGAGAGTTCCTTTGGCTGTCACTGGAGACCAAACGGCTGGACAGATTTTGACAAATAAGGTGTCGTTGGATTCATCTGGATCACAAGAGTGACATTGGAAACTGTAAGAAGCTATTTACAATTACTTTTAGTTGTTTTTTCTGCAATTAATACCTAGTTACAATAATTAATCATGTGACGAGAATGATGGATGGACTGTGTGAAAGATGATATGAGTAAGAAAAGAGTGAGTACTGAGATGACGGATGATAGAGGGAGATGGAGGAAGAAAACATGTTGCCGACCCCACTTAGCGTGGGAAAAGGGCAAGAAGAAGAAGAAGCAATAAATACTCGTTACCTAACCATTTAAAATGATCTATCCTGGAAATAAATATAAGTACTTACCTACCAGCAATCATTAAATGCAGCTAAGGATTTTCTAAGCAAAATGATGATCGCGTGTTACCATAGTTCATCGACAGATTGAATTTCATTATGTTTAGGGACAGGACATGTTGAAAAGATACCTTAGGTATATACTTTTGCTTTTACATTTTAACCCCCAACGAAAAAGAGGGGTGTTATAAGTTTAACGTGCCTGTCAATGTATCTGTGTGTCTGTGTATCTGTCTGTGGCATCGTAGCTCCCAAACAGATGAACCGAATTTCGTGTAGTTTTTTTTTGTCATAGATAATATCCTGAGTGTTCTTAGCCATGTTTAATGAAAATCTGTTTGTTCAGCCGTTTGAAGATCATCAGCTCTTTTCTAGTTGATGAGGGGATCTGACTACCTTCCATTGATTCGAAATTTGGTACCGTATTACTTCAATCATATTGAAAGAATATAGTAAAGTAACCATGACTTTAAATATGACATGTTACGGTAGGGTTTAGAATGTCGGGGTGGTTTTTTTAAATTTTGTATTATTCTAAAACTATTGTTTGGTTGGTCGGTATAAATAAAACAAATAGCAATAAGAAAATACTGAGTTGTGTCTTATGACCCACTAGCCTAGTACTCAAAGAGGTTATCAAGTCTATGAGAACGATCAAAATCTTATCTCAGTTCATTCACCAGTTTTAGCAATAAACAAATATTGGAGGAAATCGTAAATCAATCATCTAATTATCCTACTAACCAACGTATCAGCGAGGCAACGCCTCCGTGATCTGGATCAGATGAGCTATCTATAGATTGTTTGCAACGAACCTTAGACAGATCAACTGTTTCATGTGTTTTCAGATATTTATTATCTGTATATTTCTGTAAATAAGCTGTTAAGTAATAAAAAAAAATCACGGTTGTGATACCCAGTCTCGGTAGATATCTCTTTACATCTAATTAGATCTTTGAGGATATCTAAAGAGGATCGTCAGAGACACGTCAAAACATTAAATTTGGGACATGCTCGCATTTTGCACAGTAGTTAGTATTAAGGTAATCAAGAGTCCTACTTAATCTTATACCTTTAAACGAGCAATTCTTGTATATATATATACATATAATTGGAATCTTGGAAACGGCTCCAGCGATTTTCATGAAATTTAGTATGCAGAGGGTTTCAGGGCGATAAATCGATCTAGCTAGGTTTCATTTTTAGAAAACGTCGTTTACCAATAAAAAAAATCGAGCAAAGCTCGGTCACCCAGGTACTTAGTTTAGTTCTTTCGCGGCTGAATAGATTTAGGTAAATATGTTTTTTTTGTCATTTTTGTTGACCAATCACAAATTAGTTACCATCTTAGTGAGTCACCTGTCGCATTTAAGGCGGTACCCCGAGTCAAACTAGCGCCGCCACCTATTTTATCTAATTATTCTGTAAAACAAAGGAATTTTCAAAAAGTGATTGGGTAATTTGTGATACCTATCACAAGCTTTTTTTTAATACCTCTGTAATAGTTTTATTTTGTTTAATTTAGCAAGAGATACGAAGTTGCACTTGGTGGACACTAAATTCTTTTTTTCGCCTCTCTGCCTAAACTATACAAAATAAAATTATTACAGAGGTATTAAAAAAAAGCTTATGATAGGTATCACAAATTACCCAATCACTTTTTGAAAATTCCTTTGTTTTACAGAATAATTAGATAAAATAGGTGGCGGCGCTAGTTTGACTCGGGGTACCGCCTTAACGTTGAAATGCTGTCCGACAATTGCTTCACATTTGCTACTATTTGCTTCCTCTTTAATTTAGAAGATTTTAGACGTATTAAGTGTTCGAACAAACCTGACTTTGTTTATATATGAAGATTATTCATTGTTATACAAGTAGTTTAAGTTTCACCCGCTCCGCTCATGCACAATACCCGCGGGCCGGCAATGTAACCCAACACTAGCAAGGTACCGAGAGTTTCTTGCGGCTCGCTTCGCTTTCACAGCGACTCATCACGCGAGGGTATGAAACCTTTCATTGATGAGCCGTTGTTTTGATAAACGTTTTATACACAGGCGACTAAACACAAATACTTAAGTTTTAATTGCCTAAACACAGAAAACTAAATAAATAAAGGTTGTCTGGAAGAGATCGCTTTAAGCGGTATGACAATGTTTTGAATAATATCTTCCCTATTTAGTTTTACCTATATAGCGTCCACGGCTTCACCCGCGTGGTACCTTGAAAAACCAAAACAAATCTGTCCCGCGGAAACCGTACATTTTACAGGGACAAAAAGTAGCCGATGTGCTATTCCAAATTATAATCTATCTCCGTGTCAAATTTCATCCAGATCCGTTCAGCCGTTTCAGCGTGAAAGAGTAACAAACATATCCATACATCGATACATCCATACATAATCCATACGCAAGTAGAGGAAGGCCGAAGAAGAAGTGGTTTGATTGTGTGAAGGATGATATGAATGTAAGAGGAGTTGATTCAGAGTTGACGAATGATAGGAGTGAGTGGAAGAAGAAAACATGTTGTGCCGACCCCACTTAGTGTGGGATAAGGGCAGGAGAATGATGATGATACATCCATACATTCTTACAAACTTTCACGTTTATAATATTAGTAAGATTACCTACGAGTAGGTATATATATAGATTATGCTAAAAATGTGTAGAATACAAATACAACTAAGCAATAAATTAGTGCATCCTGAATGCCTTGAACATCTGTGATATATTACCTGATCTTTGACATCAATTAACCTGCCTCTTGATTATATTTGGCATCGAGGAAAAGGGAAAGTCAGAAATAGAACTAATTGAATATGTAAAAGATATTATATTAAAATCAGGAACGAAATTAGACAATCAAGAAATAAGTTTCATTAAACGAATTGGAGCACAATATGATAAAAACCGGCCAATAAAAATATGTCTTACAACAACATGGAAAAAACATCTTATCTTGAAGAACAAGCGTAACCTTCCCACAAATGTTTACGTCAAAGAGGACTTCCCCAAAGAAGTTCTAGAAATACGAAAACAGTTACAAACACAAATGCAAACAGAAAGAGCAAATGGGAATGTAGCGTTTATAAGATACGACAAGCTTATTGTGAAAAAACCAGAGAACAGCCGCGAAAAACGGAAGAGGGAGGCCTCAGGATCGCCAACCACTCCATGCCAGAAAAAACCAAGTTCGAAGAGTACTGAAAACACGAAGACACCCCAAAGTTCTACCAGGGAAGTTATTAAACCAAGTATCCTTACATATGTAACACGAGAAAGATCTGTTTCCATGTCAGAGCTGCCAAAAAACAAACAAAGGCCTTCTCCAACCGGAACCCGCCAACAAACACAACAATAAATAAAAAGGTAACTTCAATAAATCAACCCCCAAGCCGGCTGGTCACCGTGGGGGAAGTCGACCAAAACCCTCCAAAAAATCTGCCAACTAAATCCAACACGAAAAAGAGAAAACAAGAGATTCTTTATGTATGTACACTAAACACACGAACCCTAAGAACATCAGAAAGTTTGTTAGAATTAGAATTAGCTATCAAAAACATCAAGTGGGACATTTTGGGCATAAGCGAGATGCGAAGATTAGGGGAAGGGATAGAAGAGAGAAGCAACTTCATCATGTACTACAAAGGAGAAATTGCTGGACAACGAGGTGTAGGATTTTTGGTAAAACCAAAACTCAAGAGTCAGATCATTGGGTTTGAAGGAATAACAGATAGATTAGCAGTCATTCATATTAAATTACCAAAATATTTGAAAACCTGGACAGTCATTCAAGTCTACTCCCCGACAGAACAAGCGACAAAAACGGACATAGATATTTTTTACGACAAACTAAATGAAGTTGTTGAAAAATACTCGGAAAACAACATTGTGCTCATGGGTGATTTTAATGCTCAAGTAGGCGTTCAACTACCTGGGGAAGAACACATTATAGGTAAATACGGAAGAGGAAAAAGAAGCAAAAATGGAGAAAAATTAGTAGAATTTCTGCTCGAGAACAACCTAACACCTCTAAACACTGTTTTCCGAAAAAAACCCAAGAACAAATGGACCTGGATTTCTCCAGATGGCAACACTAAAAATGAAATTGACTACATAATAACCAACAAAGCTAGATCATTCAAGGATACGAATATTATAAAAAACCTAAACTTCAATACCAACCATCGTATGGTTCGTAGCTGCCTAAACGAAAACGTAACAAAAAATCCTAGACCAAAAGCAGTTCAAATAAACTACCTACCCATAAACGAAAACACAGAAAACCTGATGGAAGTTATTACCTCGGATATGAATATAAACGAAAAGTACAAAAGAATAGAAAACAAACTCAAAGAACATGCAAGAAAACAAATAAGTAAGAAAAACGAACCCTATATTAGCGAAAAAACTTTAAAACTAATTGAAGACAGAAGAAATCTAATAGCAAAAAAAAATAAAAAAGAAAACCAAAAAGAAATCTCTAAACTTAGCAAAGATATCCGCGAAAATATGAGAAAAGACAAAGAAAAAAGAAGAACCAAAACTCTAGAAAATCACATCAAAAGAACGGGAGGCATAAGAAAAGCGCTAAAGGAACTTCGAGAAAAAGGAAAAGAATGGATTCCAAAGTTAAAAGAAAAAAACCTTCCAACAACTTCTCGCAGCAAAATCCAAAATATAGCAACAGACTATTATCGCTCACTATATTACGAACCAAATCGAACAACAACGGAATGTCTTTCGACAATCGAAGACAACGAAGATATACCAGAAATACTAATACCAGAAGTGGAAAAAGCTATAAGAAGTCAAAAGATAGAAAAAGCCCCCGGCCCAGATAGAATAACAAACGAACTAATGAGAGGAACAATCAAAGAACTAAGTCCAATACTAACAAAAATCTTAAATGAGACTTTAAATACTGGCATCATCCCAAGTCAATGGGCAGAATCACACATAATACTCCTACACAAGAAAGGCCCAAAAGATGATATAGGAAATTATAGACCCATTTCCCTCATTTCAAATGTATATAAAGTTTTTGCAAAAGTCATTTTGGACAGAATATCAGTCAGGCTCGAAGAAAATCAACCAGTGGAGCAAGCAGGATTTAGAAAAGACTTTAGTACGATCGATCACATACATACAATAAAACAACTCTTACAGAAATACAACGAATACAACAAAACCATTTATCTGGCCTTTATAGATTATTCTAAGGCCTTTGATAGCCTAAAACATGAATCCGTATGGCAAAGTCTTAGAGAACAAGGAATCCAAAACGCTTACATAAACATCATCAAAAACATCTACAGAGAAAGCAAAGCTTGTATCAGGCTTGAGTCTACAGGAGATGTTTTTCCAATCAACAGGGGAGTCAGGCAGGGTGACCCACTCTCACCAAAGCTATTTACAGCAGTGCTGGAACAAATGTTTAGAAAACTTAAATGGGAACATCTTGGACTAATCATAAATGGAGCGAGATTGAGCCATTTAAGATTTGCAGACGACCTGGTTATAATGGAAGAAGACCCACTACTTCTGGAATCTATGACACAATCCTTAGTAGAGAGAAGCAGAGAAGTAGGTCTAGAAATTAACATAAGTAAAACTAAAATGATGACAAACGCGGTTCCCGTAGACATAATCATCAACGGACAGAAACTTGAATATGTGGAAGAATATGTGTATCTGGGTCAGATAATATCGCCAAATGACCAGACATCCAAAGAAATAGACAAAAGAATTGCATCAGGATGGAAAAAGTATTGGGCTTTGAAAGAAATCACGAAAAGCAAGAAACTATCCATGAAGATCAAGAAAAAGACTTTTGACACCTGTATACTGCCATGCATCACATATGGCTGTGAAACATGGGCTTTGACAAAACGACATAGGGACAAACTGGCAAGGTGCCAGAGAGGCATGGAGAGGAGCATGCTAGGTTTGAAACTATTGGACAAAGTAAGAAGTACAGATATCAGAAACAAAACCAAAGTAACAGACATACTGTCGCGTATTGACCAACTTAAATGGAGGTGGACTGGACATATGCTCCGTTGCAAAAAAGAGAAATGGAGTAAACAGGTGACAGTCTGGTACCCTAGGGATGGAGGTAGAACTCGAGGTCGTAAAGCAAGAAGATGGGAGGATGACCTAAAAATGACATTAGGACCCCTATGGACTAGAGTCGCGGCAGACAGACAACAATGGAAGGAGTTGGAGGAGGCCTTTGCCGTAAGGCACACCGAAACAAGAGACATTTTATTATAACAGTCTTTTAGTACTTATTAATTTAAAATTTTCTTGTAAACATTCGGAAATAAAGGCTTTATTATTATTAACCTGCCTCTATTCCGTACCACCTACCCTTGAAAGATGTTTCGACAAGTTACATTTGCATTGCTGGCTCAGTCAGCTATTACTGCGATAAGATTACGTGTGTAGTAATGTGTGTTGCATTTCTCGAAGAAATTCCTGGTCACTCTGAAGGTTACTGAACTTGGTAATTGTATTTGGGGTGTGTATTGTGTTTTTATGTATGACTAGCTTCCCACGGCTTCGCGTGGTACCTTCGAAAACAAAAACTAATCTATCCCGCGGGAACCGTACAATTTTTCGGGATAAAAAGTAGCCTATGTGCTGTTCCAGATTATAATCTATGTCTGTGCCGAATTTCATCCAGATCCGTTCAGCCGTTTCAGGATGAAAGAGTAACAAACATATATTCTTATAAACTTTTTCGTTTTTATTATTCGTAGGATTGTGAGTTCTTTTGATTGTCGCTGTAGCCTAAACGACTGGACAGATTTTGAAAATGCTGTTGAATTTGTCAGGATTAGGTACAAAGTGACGGCTATATAAAATGTCAAAAAACTTAATAAATTAAGAAGCTATTTGCAATTACTTTGTCGAGTTTTTTTTTACTTTTTGCAATAAATACACTAGTTTAATAAAAAAAATTATCAAAACAAAAGTGATCATTTTACACCAGTAGGTAAAAAATTATTTTCAAAACTATGATGGTTTCAAATTTGAATATTCCATAAGGATTCAAGGTTAGCAGAAGATAACGTTACATTATAAAGGTACAGAGTAACCTCCAATTTGCAAGTCAAATGTTTCATTAATATTCTGTGCCTAGCTAAAACCTTTATTCAGCAGGTCAAAGACCTCGATTTAGGCCCAGACCGGCATTTAGCCCTTAGAATATAAACCCTAAAAGCTGTTCAAATAAGATAAGTACGGCGGGACCGACCCTAAATAAGGGTTGGGAAACTTTTTTAGTTCTTTCATCAAGGGCCAAATAAAACCTATGAAATGTGATGGAGGCCAGATTTTTAACTAGTTTTTAATAGAGGTACACATTGTTACGTTAGATAGAAAATTAAAATTTAAAAATAAGAAGAAGTTTCTGTTAGGTACCTACAGTACTAAAATAGTACCTACTTAGGTTTACAAGTACGGATGTTGGCGCGGCGCGCTTGGCCGGATTAAGACAGTTCGCGAGCCGGAGATGGCCTGCGGGCCGTAGTTTGCCCATCACTGCTTTAAACAAACAGCTGAAATGTGAATGAAAAGCGAAAACCATTTCAGTTTCATTGGCCTTGCTAAAAATCCTTTATATTCATGAGCCTACTATATTATTCATTCTCTTACTTTCACCAACGAGTTCACCGACATTTTAAACTCAGCAAAATACTCAAAAATTCAAAAGCGCTCACAACCGCAAATTACAACGCAAATTGCTCTTAAATACACGTCTGCTCGCTGCGGAGTTCTGTTTACATTTGACGTCGGCGTTCGAAATTCAAACGTTCTCAAACGCCATTGGTGGCCCTAATTTCGACTGAACGTATCATTAGCGAGATGAAGTTATCAAAATCAAAGAGAAAATTGTCGGTTTCGACTTTTGCCGTTAACTTTATGTTTGTTTTTAGTTATTTTATTGTTGTTAAATCATCAGGTTGTCGGAAAGCTTTAATAAGGGTGGTATTTTGGCGATTATACTGAAGAGAATTATAGTTTTTAACTTAGGATTTTGTTTCGTCTGATCTGAATGCAATATGTTTATATTTATTTACAATGAATAGAGTTCTACTGTTGACAGGACTCTTCTGCCTATTAGGGACATTGGGTAAAAAAACGATTAAGACAAAGTATTTTTTTTTTTTTTAATTTAGTTTGACGTGTCTGAGGGTGTGTGTGTGTGTGTGTCTGTCTGTGGCATTGTAGCTCCCGGACGCATGAACCAATTTTGATTTTGTTTATTTTGTTTGAAAGGTGAACTAGTCGGGAGTGTTCTTAGCTACGTTTCATAGAAATCGGTCCAAGATGGCCGCCGCCACAAAATGGCAGGCAAACTTTGTGTCTGAAAAATGGTTATCCTAAATTTTAATTTAATTTAACTGGTATAATACTGTTTGTAATTAAAATACTTTGTATTCTCTTCCGTAGAGATGATATCTAGATTACAAAGGGGGTCTTTGAATTAAGCATAATAATTAATTTCCATACACTAAAGTTCAACTTTGGAAGTTATTTCTAATCTTTATTAGTAAACAATATTATAGGCTCGCTGACATGAGTTAAATCACCTGCTATAGGGTCAGACTACATATAAGTAACGCTTCAATGCATTTTTCTAAAGTTCGGATGTGTATCGTAAATATTGGTTGATTTACCGATTCTAAATATTAAATAGGTCGACTCTTCCCACAGGATGAATTACAGCGGCCTCAGTTGACTAAAGAGCCAGAATTTCGACAAGCCACACGTCATGACACATAAAACGTCATTATTTGACAGTGATACAAAATATACAAAATGACTCCTATACTTAAGTTTTGTAACAATATCAAATATTAAAAAAAAACACAAGGCTAAAGCGTGCGTGTGATGTAGTGTGACCTTAGATAGCACGCCCCGCGCCGCGTGCTCTTAACAATAAACTTTACAACCGAAGCTTATTTGTACACAGGGTGCTTGAAATAAACATCAAAATTTTTTTTTTTCGAATGGAAAAACTCATTGGTGCACGACTAGGTTAGAACCTACGACCATCTCGTGACATAAGGGTTACTACTACACCACCAGCGCTCTTGAATATTGATACAATAAATGATACAAATTCCAAGGAAATTCTTTCTGGAACACCCTAGAATAGCACGCTCTAAAGCCCGAGTTTCTAAAACAATGACCGTAAAAGTACGTTCGTAGTGTAAGAAATAAAAACATGAAACATGATCACGACTGTAATCCCCAAGCTTGGTAGATATCTCTTCACATCTCTAGTTACTTAGATCTTTGTGGATACCTATATAAATATAAATAAATAAATAATGCTGGACAATCCACACAGCATCATCTAGCCCCAAAGTAAGCTACTCAAAGCTTGTGTTATGGGTACTAGATAACTGATATATTTAATACATGATATTTGGTACATGGATAGATATTTTTTATTATACATACACACCCAGAGCAACGGAACAAATTTCTGCAGATCGTACACAAATTTGTTCCGAGGCGGGAATCGAACCCGCAACCTCATGCGTCGCAGGCGGACTCTTGCCCGCTGCGCCACTGAGGTCGCCATATATAAAATCCTACTAATATTATAAACGCGAAAGTTTGTAAGAATGTATGGATGTATGTTTGTTACTCATTCTGAACTCGATCTGCATGAAATTTGACACAGATATAGATTATAGTCTTGAATAGCACATAGGCTACGGTTCCTGTAAGATAGATTTGTTTTTGTTTTTCAAGGTACCACGCGGTCTAAGCCGTGAGTGGAAGTTAGAATTAAAATAAAAAAAATAAAAAAATCTACTTATAATACAAATATCCTAAACTTATTAGGTAAAGTGAAAGTGAAGCTATCTTCAAGTAGGTAAGTTACTGCTTTTTTTTAAGTATGAAAAAAGCTCTAATTACAGAAATATACAGAAATTTCTTAATAGTACACTATATTTTTTAAAATACATATGAAACGGTAAACCTATTTATGGACCATTACATACGATCTATAGATATCTATAACGGTCATATGCCGGTCACAGATTCTCAACGAACTGTTCCTAAGGAGTAGCGTACACGTAATGATCCCGGTATCGATTAGTGGTTATTTGTGTGCCCCTGCCCTAACGGTGATAGTACAAACTAGTTTAACTTAAACCGATTTTAATTTATAATGTTAATAGGGATGGGGTTTTAGTGTGGATATTCCTACGACTTTGATAGAGTGATTTAATTCAAAAAAAATCTTCTTCTTCTTCTTATTGTGTCACTGTGATCGAAAGTTTGTATGTGAGAGTGTGTTGTGTGTGTATTTTTATTACCACGTAGGTACCTGCGCAACCACGTAACTAAATATAATTAATAATCTATTCTAATACTATAAAGCTAAAGAGTTTGTTTGGTTGAACACGCTAATCTCAGGAACTACTGGTTCGAATTGAAATATTATTGTTATGTTGTATAGTCCATTTATTAAGAAACTAGCTTCCGCCCGCGGCTTCGCCCGCGTGATACCTTGAAAAACAAAAACATCGCTATCCCACGGAAACCGTACAATTTTTCGGGATAAAATGTATCCTATGTGTTATTCCAGACCATAATCACGACTGTAATCCCCGGGCTCGGTAGATATCTCCTCAGATCTTTAGTTACTTAGATCTTTGATGATATCTAAAGGGGGTAGTCAGAGGCAAGTCCAAACATGACATTTGGTACATGCCCACATTTTGCAGTAGTTAGTATTCCGTACGTGACAGGTTGCAAGCCCATCGCCGCTTATAAGAATACTAACATATGACACACACCTTCGAATTTTTGGTTCTAGGGTATGCCGGTTTCCTCACGATGTTTTCCTTCACCGTTTAAGAGCACTGGCATTGCGCACATAAATTTTTCGAATGGAAAAACTCATTGGTGCACGACCAGGTTTGAACCCACGACCTTCGGATCGTGAGGCAGGGGTGCTACCACTACACCACCAGTGCTCCATAATCCATATATCCATAATCCATATCTATATCTGTGCCAAATTTCATTCAGATCCGTTCAGCCGTTTTAGCATGAAAGAGTAACAAACATACATCCAGACATCCAAACAAACTTTCGCGTTTATAATATTAATTATATACTATACATAGATAGATATTTTTTTCATTATACATAGAAAACACCCAGAGCAACGGAACAAATTTCTGCAGATCGTACACATATTTGTTCCGAGGCGGGAATCGAACCCGCAACTTCTTGCGTCGCAGGCGGACTCTCGCCCGCTGCGCCACTGAGGTCGTCTATCAATATTTACCTTTATCCTACAAGGGCGCTATGCTAGATTGTCCTTCTGATGCGGACTGACCGTATCCACATTAATATAGCCTAAGATAAGCTATTATATCACAATAAATGAAAATATTTATATTTATTAGTGCATTACATATATATGTAGTTAAGGTGAATTATATTGTTATAGGGTCTATAAACATACACGTTGTACGTACGTACATAAACGTTGGACTGTTGGCCACCCAGTATACGTCACGCGGGGTGGCTTAGTGACGTGGGATGTACCACAATTGTCACGAGTGATCGATGACCCTATTTAATCCGCTATTGAGGTATTTTATGTTATTTCAAAAGACATTTTAATAGGGAGAGACTAAATTTACGTACGTGAAGATGCAACGCATTAGTGTAAGTCCACACTTGTGACATTTAGCCATGGCTGTAACCCTAACACGCCCACATTTGTCACGCGGGTATGTACGTGTTACGGCAAAATGTTTCTGCTTTTTCGCGAAGCCCGATGAAAATCATTCGTCACTCTTAGGTTATGTATGGAGATGTCATCCGGTGTCACGTCGTAACATGCGCGCATCTCTATACATCCACGGACTTGATAAGAGTGACTAAATAGTCACGGTGACAAAAGTAACTCGTGCGCGCCATCACTTAGATTAATTTAAAATCTAAAAAAAAAAAAATATGATCACGACTGTAATCCCCAGGCTCAGGAGATATCTCCTCAGATCTCTAGTTATTTAGATCTTTTGAGGATATCTAAAGAGGGTAGTCAGAGGCACGTCCAAACATGACATTTGGTACATGCCCACATTTTGCACAGTAGTTAGTATTCCGTACGTGACAGGTTGCAAGCCCATCGCCGCTTATAAGAATACTAACCTATGACACATACCTTCGAATTTTTGGTTCTAGGGTATGCCGGTTTTCTCACGATGTTTTCCTTCACCGTTTAAGAGCACTGGCATTGCGCACATAAATTTTTTCGAATGGAAAAACTCATTGGTGCACGACCAGGTTTGAACCCACGACCTTCGGATCGTGAGGCAGGGGTGCTACCACTACACCACCAGCGCTAAACATCTAAACTCTTTAAAATATACCAAGTTAAAGCTCGCGTTGAGATTTAATATATTATTTAGTCAATATTTTATTATTCGATTCGCGAACGTGTAACTTTGTCAGAAATGCATATTGTATAATGAGATGTGGGACTGAGGTGAGCAATCTAGCGATTTAGTTCTAAGTTAATTTTATGTCGTGTCAACTGGTGACAATTCTAAGCTGAGAATTAATTATTATTATTATTATTATTATTAATTATTTATTTAATTAATTCTAAGACACCCTTTCTAAGCTTAAACTCAAGATTTTTATTGATGCATTGGACTGTCGATCGCTCTAGTTTTTATATTTTTCTCGTGTTATTTTGAGTTTTATTGTTTATTTTTGGTGGTTATTTTTTCGATAAAGCCCCAGTTCTTGACGCAAGTGTAAAATATTTGAATTAAAGTTAGTTACTTTCTAAGCCATCGGAGGAAATCCGATGAATTTTGAACAAAACAGCCATCTTTTGTTTAAAATTGACTTGACAATTTGACTGACTTTGTGACAATAGTAATGATTTAAACACTTGACACTGGCAAAATTTATCTCAAAAAAGACAGATGCCATAAAGAGAGAAGAAGAAGCAGAAATTTAGCCTCAAATCAATTACTGTGATACGTGACATAGCCTTACGGGAATGGTTCGCTGTTGGAACAAAGTTCCTTATCGCGCGTTGCGAAAGGGGTCTAGACGGAAAAAATTAAGACCAAAAGTTGTAACGACACTTTTTGCTATTGTTGTAAGCCGTGCGGCGAGCGCGTGTTTCTCTGTCTGTCTCTTTCTCTCTCTCTCATAGAAAGCAAGCCGAAAGGAACTTCGTTCCATCCAGGTGTCCCTTGTCCCTCTCAAGTTTTTTTTTTCTATTCGAATCTTAATGCCTTTTACGAAGGATGGTTGTAAGGATGAATATTGTGGATAAACCAAAATCGGTGCTTATCCGTAACTGCGGATTTGAATACAGGCTTTTATACGCAAGTCGGTACGCTTATCTCGCTTCCGTGTGCTAACCCTAAGGGCGATACCACACGAGACTTGTCTGCGGCACCTTTGCGGTGAACGGGAGATAACAGTTTGGTTAATGGATCGCCACGCGTGTTGTGTGGACATGCCTGTTAAAGAATTTGGCTTAAAACGCCATTGCAATATAATATCGGGCGACTTCTTCCGTCAAACTTTCTCGGTTCAACAGATTCTTCCGCAAAATTTGCGATTTTCTTTATATAATAAAAATATAGAGCAAAATACAAAATTATAGTAATAAAATTAAGAAGTCTATAGTGAACCATTTACCCAATAGCATGCAGTTAGGAATTCGGTTTTTTTCTTCTGTTAATTATATATTCGAGATTAATTTATGTAATATTTTATGTAAGTACCCGATGTAATATGGACTAACTTTGAAATGAATTTAATTGAACTGAACGTACACATAACTTTTAATAACAGTTTTTGCAGTCTTATCCATACAATTCTTTCATTAAAATTTATTACGAAATTTGTTTACCAAGCGACGTGTGAGTGGTTTATGCCCTAAATCTTGCTGATAACAAACGGAACCCTTTTTAAACGGTGTTTTCTG
Organism: Cosmorhoe ocellata; assembly: GCA_963675405.1. Classification (NCBI taxonomy): domain Eukaryota; kingdom Metazoa; phylum Arthropoda; class Insecta; order Lepidoptera; family Geometridae; genus Cosmorhoe; species Cosmorhoe ocellata. The sequence goes on along the minus strand of OY776264.1, from coordinate 2,082,535 downwards.
GAAGTGACATGCGAAACCCTAATTTTACTTGGTCTTTTTATCATGTGACACAGATTAATGTTGAGTTACTAACGCATGCTTGTTTGTTTTTAAATATTAGGCACACAAAGTTTGTTCTGAGTTTTTTTTTTATTTTTCTTAGAGATAATAAAGTGTGAGAGTGTGTTAAAATGTAGCTTATGGTAGCTTTGGGTTAATCCCTGGAAATGATAAGAGTAGGTTTTTAATTTAGTGCCAACTGAAAACACATGATCACGACTGTAATCCCCAGGCTCGGTAGATACCTTTCCAGATCTCTAGTTACTCATGTTTTTGAGGATATCTAAAGAGTGTAGTCAGAGGCACGTTCAAACATGACATTTGAAATTGAAATTGAAATTGAAATTGAAATTTTGAAATTGAAATTGAAATTGAAAAATATTTATTCAGTACAATCACAAGGATCACTTTGAAACGTCTTACATGCTAGGTGAATCTATGTGCCAATTCCAACCTAACCCAAGTACGAGAAGAACAGGCAAGAAACTCGTCTCGGTCCTAGCGCTTTTTTGTATGATCCTTCTTACAAAAAAATGTAATCAAGATTATCTCATAATAATAACATAAAAACAAAAGACAAAACAGAACATAAATACATAAAACAAAAGGACAGCGTTTACATTGCAAATTGGTTATTTGGTAGGCACATCATGCCAATTTTGGAAATAATGTAAGTTTATGTAATGATCTAACGACACTTACTACAGTTATGTAATGTCGGTGTAAAAATAAAAAAAAAAACAATTAAAGATTGGGCTAAATTAAAAAAAAAACTATAATTAATAATAAAGAGTAAGTTCTTCTTCTTCTTTCGAGTCTTAAGGGTTAAATTAAAAAAAAATCACTATTAGTTAGTGCTTTAAGTAATAAGATAATTTATAATAGTCAACTATTATTTAAAGTTTCGCGACCCATTTTTTTTCTAACTTCTTTTGTCTTGCAGTTGGGCAAAGGTCTTCTCCGAATTTGTCGCAATTTCTTTGTTAATAATTCGAAATCCATTATGATTTAGTATCTAAAGATTTTTCCCCTTTTTATATCAAAACATAATTATCCTAAATAGTGTATGAATTTCATTTTATCACGAAATTCAATACCGAAATTTTTACTTAATCTTACACCACTCCAATTTCATTGATTTCCTCATCAATTTACAACCACGAAAATATTATTATAGGACATAAAAACAAAATTAATTCACTATTAAAACAATATCTACAGCATATTAAACGTGCCGACACCGGCTGTATCCTTTTTGATGAAGTTTATTGCGTGTTTATCTGGCCTCTGGAGCAGAGCAATGAAAGAGCTCTACATAAAATTTTTACTACTGCCTAATCTAAAATTTCGCTGAGATTCGCCTTGGTGACCACAGGGCAAGATAAGGCTGGCTATTCACGGCGCGACATTATTTTTAAGTCTGCTTTACTTATATCTAGTTTATTTAGTTTTACATACTTAAAACAGGTTATTAAAGCCTTTGATACGTAATATTTGGATCGATTATGGCAGATAAATTAACGTTGCAATGTTTTTATATTGGTGATCTCTGTTTGTAGAAAAAACGTTTAGTAAAGAGATATTTTTTTACGATGAATGATGATAAGTCATCATCAGATTGAAAGTTGCAACAGCTCAGTGTATATCCAGCTTTAAAGGGACATAAAATATTTACGAGGGCCGAAATAAAGGATGGATATTGAGAGCAGTTCTATATAGAGTTCACACATCACTAGTGTTGTGAGAAAAGTGGTAAGTGGCTATAAACCGTCACTAGCGGAAAATATATCAGATAAAAAAGTTTATTTGAAGCGATGATCAAAAACACCGTTGTTAATCTACGTAAACACATCTATTATTATAAATATATAAAAACCAAAGGTGACTGACTGACTGACATAGTGATCTACCACGCACAGCCCAAACCACTGGACGGATCGGGCTGAAATTTGGCATGCAGGTAGATGTTATGACGTAGGCATCCGCTAAGAAAGGATTTTGATTTTCAAGGTACGTACCACGCGGCCGAAGCCGTGGGCGGAAGCTAGTTATTGTTATAATTTGACACAAGTACAAGTAGTACGAGCTTTGCTTAGTCTGAAGAAAGATGGCAACAATATTAATTTGTATTTATTTAAACATTACTAGCTGCTGCCCGCGACTTTGTCCACATTTAATTTATGTTCAAATGTTATATTATGTTATTCTGCTATTCAGGGCGAAGACAAATCTAACAAATCAAAAATCATGAAAATCGGTCCGGCGGCTTTCGAGTTATAAGTATTCAAACAAACCTGACTTTGTTACTCGTATAAATAACTATCTAATGTCACAACTTTAATAAACAATTTAAATTATAGCCCGATTTTGATCTTCCACAAAAGGACACCATCCATCAATCAGTGAATTAACTCAACAGAAGAAGACGTTATTAATACATACGGAACCAAAGTCAGGTGTTTATTACGCCATAAACGGAGATGTATGACCAATGCCAAGTTCATTCGTTTTTCATTCAACGGTAGTAACGGATCACTAATATAAGATTCAGCATAGTAGAGGCGCTATTTCAGTAGGGAAATCACATATTTTTAACCAACTTAACAGAGAAGGAGGTTCTCAATGCGACTGTACGTTGTTTTGTATGTTTGCTACGCGATTTATCCGCAAATTATGAATGGATTTTGATGAGTCGTTTTTTTGTTTTATACATCAGAGGTGGTCCCAATTTGATTCTAAAATATTGATACTTTTTCCGTAAAACTTTAAAAACCTCATTCTCGCTTGTAATTTTCTACGTAGTGCAACCTTGAAGTTGATTTTCTTTTTAGTTTTTATAGCGTAATTAAAAAAAAATACATGGTCATGACTGTAATCCCCGGGCTTTTAATGTTGTCATTTTTGCATTACTATTTAAATTACATGTATATAGTGACGTAGGTACTTATGAATAATTTTTACACCTTGGGTTACACTATTGAAGTTTTAGTAAGGATCCCTAATTTTTTTGAAAATATAATATAGCCTATGTCACCCGTTGATAATGTAGCTTTCCAACAGTGAAAGAATTTTTCAAATCGGTTCAGTAGTTTCGGAGCCTATTCATTTCAAACAAACAAACAAACAAACAATCAAAGTTTTCCTCTTTATAATATTAGTGTAGATATTAGTGTAGATAATAACAAAAGAACTCGCACATAATCCGCACATCTTTTGATAATTTTCATAGCTTTTTATTTACAAGCAGGCGGGTGGTATTTGAGTCTGCATTGTGAAAACTCATTAGATAATAGTTTTACGGGATAGTACTAATGTCACTAAAAGGTTTTCCTTCCGCAAAAAAAAGTAACGACACATAATCCAGACATTTTTTGAAAATTTTCGCGTTTTGCTTGCCCTTTTATTTGCAGGCAGGCGGGTGGTGCACGTGTCTGCATTGTGTTAGCTCATAAGATCATAGAAATATCTAGATATTTCTCATAATTTTCAATATTTCGTAATAGATTTCCGCAATATTTCAACGGAATCATCTTAATTTCTTGTTAGGTAGGTACTCGTAATTTGGACATTGCAATTCTGCATTCTGATACTATGCCATCGTAACTTGAGCAGAACGTCAAATATATCAAATTATTTCACCTCCCTTTAAGGTTAGCGATAGAGCGGTCTCGCATGATCTATTCTCCAGTAAATGAGATCATCCATCTTATGTTAAAACGTCACTTGCGCATGCGCATGCTCTTGACATTAGCGCATTCTATTTTGTGTAACTGTCACAAGGGACTTTAACTGCGTGTTATAAATTTTGTTATTTATAGCTTTTGTATAACTGTTTATAAGTAGAGAGCAGTGAGGTGCAGTGGTAGCACCCCTGCCTCACGATACGAAGGTCGTGGGTTCAATTTGACCTTGCCACAAGCTCTTACAAACCATGTTTCAGAAACATCGAAGTTTCAAGCTTGAAGTAACACTACTTTAATACTTTAATGTGTCATGGTACGAAGTTAAAAGTTATATTACATTGATATTGCTCGAAGAGCTTGTAGTAGGTTTGTCGTCCACCAATGAGTTTTACATCGCTATAAATTCTTTGATATGTACGTTAGATAACTTAGGTCCAATTTCACCAAACTTTTGTTAACAAAGCATTAACTGATCGGGCATCAAAATCAACAAGAAAATTAAACTATCGTTATCTATTTTACGTCATTACATTTTACGGAAGATAATCCTTTGTCAAGTGGAACACCAAGCAACTTTAACAGGCGATTATAATTAACAGAGCATGGTGAAACTAGCCCTTATAGTCGTAAAATTATTATTGACATTACTATAAAATTTAGTGTTGACACTTTAGTAATATTTATATCGATGGTTGACAGCATAGTTGACTGTCTCGACTAGAAATTAATTGCATGTTGACATTTGTGTTAAGAGTAGGCGCAGCATTGTAAGATACCCATTACAAAATAATGATAGTTGCATTTAAACTATGTATCTTAATCTTCTATTATTATAAAAATGAATTGCTGTTCGTTAGTCTCGCTAAAACTCGAGAACGGCTAAGAGGTCTAGGGAAGGTTTAAAAGGTAAGAAAAATTCGAATAACTGCCGGGAAACCCTTAAAAATAGCCCTTTTCTATTTCCCATACAAACGTTTTCTAAATAAGTACAAAGTCTGCCGGGTCAGCTAGTTTATCATAAAATTATCTATCATAATAAAACAATCTATTTATTAACTCATCATAATAAAATAATTCCATACTAATACATATTATAAATGCGAAAGTAACTCTGTCTGTTACGCTTTCACGCACTGAAACGATTTTGATGAAATTTGGTACAAAGACTAGAGCTTGAGATAGGACATAGGCTATCTTTTATCAAAGAGTTTGACATTTGAAATAAGGGATGAAAGTTTGTATAGTCCTAAACAAACTTCCATCCCTTTCATCCCTTCGAAGTCGCGGGCAAAGGCTTATTATAGTTTAAATCAAAGCGGCCATAGGCTTGCAACCTGTCATGTACGGAATACTAACCACTGTACAAAATTTGGGCATGTGCCAATTGTCATGTTTAGACTACCCTCTTTAAATATCCTCAAAGATCTAAGTTAGAGATATAGATACGCGTTCAATCTTTCACATTCTGTTTAGTACCTAAGTATGATTTTACGTTTAACCAAGTACCAATAAATAAGTTATTAGTATTATTTATATTAAAATAAATAAACTTTATACGATATTGAATTATTTATTGACAATTTTATTGGTTGTATTGCTTCAAAAGTATACAAAATGTTTTACGTAAGCGTGCATCCACACTTGTGACATTCATCTTAAATTTTAATGTTCGGTCATTATGTTTTAATATGATTTTATATTAATTTGGTTGTATTTTATGCAATTTTTATAAATTTTTGGATTTATCAGACTTTTATTCAAAAAACAATAAGTAACATATTATAATAAAAAAAATAATATATAAAAAAATAACATAAAAATATTAACATACATGATCACGACTGTAAACTCCAGGCTCGGTAGATATCTTCTCAGATCTCAAATTACTAAACTATCTAAAAAGGGTAGTCTGAGGTACGTCCAAACATGATAATCTAGTACAATGCTTCATTTTGCAAAATATAAAATTTTGCTTTTATTCAATTTTAGAAAATAGTGACCTATGTTACTTTCCCTCTAATCGATCGCTACAAGTATATGTTACATATAAATTATAATATCATCACATCTATTTAAAATCGTTTTATATCGTTAGATATTTGTACTTAAACTATAATAAAAACTTACGTAGAAAATATTTTCCATTTAATTTCACAGTACCTGGGTGACCGAGCTTTGCTCGGTTTTTTTTATTGGTAAACGACGTTTTCTAAAAATGAAACCTAGCTAGATCGATTTATCGTCCCCGTAACCCTCTGCATACTAAATTTCATGAAAATCGCTGGAGCCGTTTCCCAGATTCCAATTATATATTATATATATATACAAGAATTGCTCGTTTAAAGGTATAAGATTAATTTGATGAAGAGGGAATATCATTTAGGGCACGCTACTACAAGACAGTCACTATATAAAATAACTCGTGACTCTGACTGTCTGACTGTCAGTCAACTCATAACCTTTTAAAATAAATTAAAATACATATCCAATTTTCATAAAATTACAAAGTAAGTAAGTATATTAAACATGTGGGTATTTATAGATAAAAAATATTTCATTATTATTATTAAACGCGTAAGTTTAAAAACAAATAATTATTTCATTTGTACACTACATACAAAATACGAAATGTAAAAAAAATATCGAGAGATCATTACAAACGATCTATAGATAGATCAACTAATCTAGATCACAGCCAGATAGAAGGGTCTCTCAGACTCTGGCGGCATTATCTCATTGAATTTCAATATAATATATGTAGGTACTTGTAATTACATACAGTTTGGGGTTCATAGAAAAAGATTTCCAACGATCTTCTCTTCTTCTTCTTATATCTTTCTTTCAAAAAAGTGTGGTGAAAGAGTTAAAAGGGCAATGCCTATGAAACAATGTCTTCGAACTTTTTAGGTTCTACAACAAGCCGGTTTCCTCACGATGTTTTCCTTCACCGTTTGAGAGCACTGGTAGCGCATATACATTTTTCGAACAGAATTTTTTTCACGACATGCTTTTGAACTCACAACCTTAGGATCGGAAGGCGGGGCTACCACTAGACTACTAGTGTTTCCTAAAGGTTGAAGTTGGTATTAATTTCTTACGAGGAAAGTCATGAGCGATCATCTAGCTAGTTCGTTTATTATTGGAACCATTAGAACTAATGAAAATGGAATTTTATTATGTGGGGTCGCGTTTTAGGACTTTTTGACATAATACTAATAAAAATTCATAATTTTAATTATTTTGTATAACCAGCATACGCGAACGAAGTCGCGTGAGTTTCACTAGTAGACAATAAATCACATTAATTTTAATAATACAAGAGCCATTTAGATCCCTGAGTTATCCTAATATATTTGTTTAATCTCAAAAGTAGGGTGATTCCATTTATAATGTTCTTTTAATGAACTATGATAAACGGTTATCGATATCGAACATCACTATGTCGATATATCGATGATTTTTAATTGCGCACTATTTTAAATTAATATTACTTTAATTAATCAAAAACTTCAATATAACAACAATTTTGTTGAATTTGTTTATATTTATTTTACGAGCTTCCGCCAGCGGCTTCGCCCGCAAGTTACCTTGAAAAACCATTACATTTTTATCCCACGGGAACTGTAATTTTTTTTGAGATAATAGTAGCTTGAATCCTTTCTCAAGCTCTGGTCTATCTTTGTACCAAATTTCATCAAAACCGATTTAGTAGTTTACGCGTGATTGCGTAACACACAGACAGAGTTACTTTCGCATATATAATATTAAGTACCTGGATTACCGAGCTTAGCTTAGATTTTTTAGAAAAAGTCGTTTACAAAAAAATACGGTTTTTTTGGTAAACGACGTTTTCTAAAAATTAAACCTAGCTAGATCGATTTATCGCCCGAAACCCTCTGCATACTAAATTTCATGAAAATCGTTGGAGGCGTTTCAGAGATTCAGATTAATTTAAACAAGAATTGCTCGTAAAGGTTAGAGATTATAGTAAGTGTTTATCGTCATAAATAATTTAAAATTTGGACACGCAAATTGAATTTCCTTTGATACTTTTAACACACTGGTTCAAAGCGACTGGTGATAAAGTACAAAGAAAACTGCACAGAATATTAGTAAAATCATACGATACGTTCAATTATATAATAAACTATTTGATACAAAGTATTCCTAAAATCGTAAATTTTGAGGCAATTATCGCTCTCAACTCTATCCGCTAAACAACTTTAAAAATGTAAGCGATTTTCGCCTTTAACGTAATTATGTCATGATCCATTTTCGCATGCATATGCCCCGAGGTTAGTGCATTATTGTTTTGATTGAAGTATCACCTTGATCGAGTTTTGACAGAGTTTGCTTATGCAACAAGTACGTTGAACTTTGATTTTAGTGATGCGTTTTGTATTGAAGTTATCGATATTATGTCAAAGAGAAGACGGAAAAAAAGGTTAGGTTCTTTTTTTTAGACTAGCTTCTGCTCGAGACTTTGGTACCTTGCGAGTACCTACATAAAATATAAACTATGTTACTCAGGGATAATGTAGCATTCTAATGGTAAAAAAATTTTTGAAATCGGACCAGTAGTTTTTGAGTTTATTCGTTACAGAAAAAAATACAAAAATACAAAACTTTCCTTTCAGAATTTTCAAATTTCAAATTTTCCTTTTATAATATTAGTATAGATTAGTAAGAGCACGCGTAGTGGTAGCACCCCTGCCACGCGATCCGAAGGTCGTGGGTTTAACCTGGTCGTGCACCAATGAGCTTTTCTATTCGAAAAATGTATGTGCGCAATGCCAGTGCTCTTAAACGGTGAAGTAAAACATCGTGAGGAAACCGGCATACCCTAGAACCAAAAATTCGAAGGTATATGTTATAGGTTAGTATTCTTATAAGCGGCGATGGGCTTGCAACCTGTCACGTACGGAATACTAACTACTGTGCAAAATGTCGGCATGTACCAAATGTCATGTTTGGACTTGCCTCTGACTACCCTCTTTAGATATCCTCAAAGATCTAAGTAATTAAAGATCTGAGGAGATATCTACCGAGCCTGGGGATTACAGTCGTGATCAATTTTTTTAAAATTTTTATATATACCGAGACTGGGGATTACAGTCGTGACCAAGTTTATTTTTTTGTTGTATCGAACAATATGTTTAAAAAAACGCGTCCTAAATACGTCAACCTAAAAATTTACGAGACCTTTTTGTCATCGATATATTTTTTAAGTCGATTGGTACATCACTAGTTTTGTTTGAAGTCAGTACGATGTTAATTCACAAATATTTACGTTTTCGAGTTACCTGCTTTTTGCGGTGAGCGACGTGATGTCTCTATTTCGAGCTTATGTTTCGATTAAAAAATTTATCAATTAATGCACAGCATTGATTCACTACACCTTACGCATAAGAAACAATTAAAAATACCAGCGTAAGAGATCAACAAACAGGTAAAAAAAACTCTAGAAGTAACCGGCATTCCCTAGAAACAAAAATTCAACGGTGTGTGTTTTCTAGTATCTCTGTGTGCGATGATAGGCTTGCAACCTGTCACGTATGGAACTATTATGTAAAAACACGGGCATGCTGTCTCAAAAATAAAATTTGTACATGCCCCTGACTACCTACCTTGAAATTGCCTAAAGATCTAATTAACTATCTAAGGTTATCTCTCAAAAATCTGAGGATTACATTCGTGATCGTTTTTTTAAGAGATCACAACACAAGATGCACAGATTCGCGATGCGGTTTTTATTTTGATCTTAAGATGAGATTTTATATCTCAGGATCGAAATAAAAAGCGAAGGCCGGACGTGGCTCAAAGAAGGCGTGGTCAAGGCACTAATGATGCTTAATAATGGTAGTGAATTGGATAAATAAGACTTCATTTATATCTAGAGCGCGATCTTTAAATAGGTACCTATCTCTTGGAAAATCTTTAGCGTGTTCTTAAGTGCAGACGAAGTGGCGGCCAACAGTTAGTAAATATTAAAAAAAAAACATAATCACGACTAATACTGAAAAGGACGGAAAGTACCTACTAGATATTTCCGTCTTTTTCAGTATTTGTAATTTTCCGCAAAGTCACGCCTGAATCAATCATTTATGTATAATCACGACTGTAATCACGTACGGAATACTAACTACTGTGCAAAATGTGGGCATGTACCAAATGTCATGTTTGGACTTGCCTCTGACTACCCCCTTTAGATATCCTCAAAGATCTAAGTAACTAAAAATCTGAGGAGTTATTTACCGAGCCCGGGTATTACAGTCGTGATCATATTTTATTTATTTATTTTATTCACGACTGTAATCCCCAGGCTCGGTAGACATCTCTTCAAACCTCTAGTTACTTATAGAGGATATCTCAAGAGGTATTCAGAGGTACGTCCCAAACATGATATTTAGCACATTGCCCACATTTTGCACAGAAGTTAGTATTCCGTATGTAACAGGTAGCAAGCCCATCGCCGCTAATAACAATAGGTATTACCTATGACACACGCCTTTGAATTTTTGGTTCTAGGGTATGCCGGTTTCCTTACGATGTTTTCCTTCACCGTTTAAGATCACTGGCATTGCGCACATAATTTTTTCGAATGGAAAACTCATTGGTGCACGACCAGGTTTGAGCCCACGACCTTCGGATCGTAAGGCAGGGGTGCTACCACTACACTTCAGTGCTAGTAAATATGTAAGTATATAAAGAATATATAACTGCTACACATACTCTACTTTAAATAGATGAGAATTACAGATTACAGTTACAATTATGTAATTAGTAAATTGTAATTAGAAGCTTACTCCGTTAAATGTAATGATCTATAATTACAATGTAAAGAATAATTATATTTTGTGCGTATTGTTTCGCAATGTTCTTGAAGTTCCTAACAGTCGTCGACTGCTAAATGGTCACTGTAATTTAACGGTGAAGCTTTTAAGCTGGCTAAGTTTGTTTAGTGAATGAAGCAAAAGGTATGTCAGGATCGTAGCAAGTGGAGATCCGTGGTCGCTGCCTACCCCGTCGGGAAACAAGCGTAATTTTATGTATGTATGTATGTATGTATGTAAGCTTATTTAGTTTTCAGATAAGCTTCAGTGCGGTCATCATTTGGATAGCCATGTATCTATAATGTGACTTTTTTAATAGTATTTCGTCCCACTGCTGGACAAAAGACTCTCCCATAATGTTTTATTTTAATATTATAAAAAAATAAAGTTTGAATATTTCGTTGTTTAGTAAATAAACTACTGAACAGATTATAACAATATTTTCACTGATAGATAGCTCTATACGTTTTACTGGAATATGTACTTTTTTACGCGGGCAAAACCGCGGGACCAAGCTAGTATTTTGTATATAATATATATTAATAACAACCAACAGGTCACATATAGGACCCCATACTATCCCAGTATCGAAATAGATATCTGCAGAATATGCGAACCCGCACCTCTCGTGCCTCATCCAGCCACTAGCCCACTACGCCATCAAGGTCGTCATGTATTTGACGTTCGTCATTTTAAAACTAAAATTTCCAACGGTAGGCTGTTTTACTTTTTGTACTAATGAATTAGTGAAGATTTAATGGCAGCTATTATAAGTATGAATTAGAATGATAATTGAAGTAAGATTAAAGAAGATTTGTAACAAAGCGGTATTTAATTTTAAAAGATGAAAATTTTAAGATAATAGTATGAACAAAATAGAATGAATATGAAAGTGGATTCGGCTAAACTAATTTTAAGATGGTTGACGTTTTATTTGCATTTGACATAGTTATACAGTTGGTCAAATCCACCTTAAGACAGCAGATAGGTATATAACATACTGAAGTGGATTTAAGGTGTATATCCTCACTATTAGTTCTTCATTCTTCATGAGAAGGTCAAATGATTTAAGTTCATACACGCGTGAGAATTCAACAGATTTTCAAGGGATTTCGTGAAAAATGAACAAGGTAGAGGGCCTGAAAATAGATAACAATAAAATTGTAACAAGCACTAGAACACAAAAACTGTCTAGTCCAAGTGAAGTAAGTAAGATTCACTATGGTCCCATTCAATGGACAATGTTTTAGAGTAGATGACTGGAGTACTTGGTAGTCCGTCTTAAGACACAAGCGTCTTAAGTTTTGTGTCGCCCTTTTTTGTCTCTCCTTCTCTCTCTTTGTCTCCTTTTTTATATATCAGACAGGGAGGAGAACACGTTTTCAAAATATATAACATACTATCAGTTAGTAATAATATTATATCTAAAAAACGGGGCGGTCCACCTAATTCATCTGGGGTAATTAATGTTATACTGTAATACCCAGATTTGGTATATCTCAGGTCTCTAGATAGAGGATATCTGACTAAAGGGGGTAGTCACAGCCCACCCAAACAGTATTAAAGTAATTTATATTATATGCTCTCGTTTTGCTACCAGTTAAGAGCACTGGCATTTTATACATTTTCATATAAAAAACCCTTCAAAACCATTTTAACCATTATCTTACCTCTTAATTATTAGTTGACCTTTTTAACCATAAGTTGACCTTTTTTACCACATGTTGATCTTTTTAACCATAAGTTGACCGTTTCAACCATTAGTTGACCTTTTTAGTCATAAGTTGACCTTATAGTAACTATTGATATTTTTTTCTATTACTAGCTTGTGGTATTGTCGACCTTTGTTTGATCTCTTAAGTGTAATTCCCACGGAGTCGTCTACATGAGGCGATAACTTGCACCAGCGGCGTATAGACGTGGCGATATATTCAACAGAAGACTTACTTACGCCAGCGGGGAGCCGACAGCAACACCCATTACGCATCCACCATTCCGCAGGTGGCTTGTATGTTCCCATTGTTATTATTTTAATATTAAAAATTTCTCGCTCGCGATTTTGTTAAACATTGTTTTAATAAAATATACAGGGTGTTACCAGACTACTTCCAAAAATATCAGGGGGTTAAAGTACCCATCAATATAAAGCTTTTTTTTAAAAAGCCAACACTGTGAGCGCTAAAAAAAACTGTTTCATACATTTTTGCCAAGTAAGTATTGAACTTTTGCATGCACAGCTGTTTTTTTTTCGCGTTCAGTGTTGGTTTCTTAGGAAAAGTTGTTTATATTGATGGGTACTTTAAGCCCCTTAAGTTTTTGGAAGTAGGCAACACCGTGAATCTGAATTTGAAAAAAAAAAAAAAACAAAATTGTTGTACCGACCCCATTTGTTGTAGCGTGGAAAAGGGCAGGAAGAAGAAGAAGAAGTTACGTATAATTGAACGAAAGCGAAGCGAACTATGATTACAGTTTCAATTATTAATTACTCTAGTAAAGTAGGTACTGTACAAAAATGTTTTAAAAATACACAGAGACCAATTGTAAGGAACCAGTGAGCTTCTCAAAGACTCATTGAATGTGACAATCAGTTCACAAAGCCATTTGTATGGGACAATCGCGGGAGCAGAGTCGACCATACAATATTAATAAATACACTTTTATGGTGCATTGTACATTGTGTTTACAAGTAATTCAATTTTACAATTCTTCCCACATTGCAAATTTACATCATATAGGTAAGTATAAAGAACCTACATAGAAAAGCGTTGAACTTTGGATGGGTGACCGAATCGTGTTACGGGCCATGTTTAAATGTTAGTCTCCTATACAAAGTTTTTCAAAATATACGAATAAAACTTATTAAAATACTTTTTACTTTGTTTAATTTATTTTGAATTACCCTATATTTTGGGTAATTTATGTAATGTTTCAAACACCAGTCATTAACATTATTGAATATGATTAAATGAATAATATTTTAAAGTTTTCAAATTTTAAAATGATATATTCATTTAGTTTTAGTTAATAAAAAAAGATAAGATTATATTTATGGAAATTCTATCTAATCTGATAAAATACAGAATTATCACCATGAGTCGTCTTACATGACACTACTTTAAACACTTACTACACTTGTATTGTCGGACAACAATGGACACTCGCGACCACAAGCGTTTGCATCGAAACATAAACCCTCTTCATTAGACAACTCCGGGACGCTCCAGTTCTAACGTAAAAACAGAATAAACAAACAAAACACGCTCGTACAGTCGCAGACAGAAGTGTCAGGGTCGTAAACGTCAGCTGCGCAGTTACGTGTGACAGTTGGTTACAATGTTACATGGACAATATAATCTGGACTGCTCTAGCTTGGCCACGTGGGCGAATAGTGATAGTTATTTTGCTACATGCTGTTTAGACTGTCACAGTTTGCATTCAACAGTTTATAAACTGTCATCTATAAGCGGTTTAATCATAGGCATGTGTCGTAGAACTTAGATAAATGTGTCATAATTTTAAAAGACATAAAAAAAATTGTTATCAAGACATTGTTGTGTCACAGTTCTTTTTTATATTATGTTGTGTGTGTGTTATTGTTAATGTATATAACTCGATATATTCACCAGTGACACCATAGGAAAGACCAATGTCCAACTTTGTATTTCTTGTTTGTACTTCTTTAGTTCAACTTAAGTTTCGTTTTAAAAACCCTTAGTTATCTTATGTTGTTGTGTCGCTACTTTCCCTTGTCATCTGTGTGTGTGCTTCAAATAAAATCTTTATCTTTATCTTTAAAAAAAGAAGAAGATATTATCCCCTAATTGCTGACCGATTTACTTTAAATTTGATTGTGGTACATTAACGATACAGTCATAATTGTCAAGAAGAGATGTACCTTATCACCATTTCGCCATAAATAAATGTTAACATTTTCGCTAATATCCCGAGTTTAGATAAATATTTATTTGAATGTCCATTTCTACTCACCTGTACATTGTACAACCGACCACACAAGTGCATCACAAACCGCCCATTCGCGTGAGTATGATGGTTATTGCAAACGATATCCCGGAAGATGACAATAGGAACTGTTATTCCCTGTGCCAATTGTCCTGTAACTTTCATAATCGTAATAATAAAGTGCCGAGTTGTACTCTGATAAATCCTGAATCTACCACCTACTTAACTAGGGTTGGGTAAGGATACTAGGGTATATAGCCGGTTATGCGTGTGACCGGATATTTATTATTCTATTATTCTTTTATTCCGACTATCACGATGACGACCGTAATCCCTAGGCTCGATAGATATCTCCCCAGATCTCTAGTTACTTAGATCTTTGAGGATATCTAAAGCCCGAGGCATGTCCAAGTTATTTGCCGCATTCCAACATTTTGCATATTAGTTAGTATACTACCACACAATATTATCAACTCCCTAAGCGAAGCCGGGTACACCAGCTAGTATAATTTATTTCTGTTAAGTAAACATCGATTTCTAGCGATAAAACTGCCCATTGTATAACATAGTTTTAAATGATGGTACTCGTACTTTATGATTTGCTATAAAGTATTTTCTATCGCGTGTTTATTATGATATCATCATCATTCATCATTGGCAGCTCAAATAATGGCCCACTGCTGGGTATAAGCCTCCTCCCTCAAACGCCACTTCAAACGACCCTGTGCTGTTCTTGTCCAGGTATTTCCCTCTATGGCCTCTATATCATCGACCCACCGGGCTGGTGGTCTGCCTTGGCTTCTAGTGCTCTCCCTTGGCCACCACTCTGTCAGCGCTTTACACTACCTGCCATCACTAAATCTGGCCAAGTGCCCTGCCCAGTGCCTGCCCACGGTCTCCGATATCTGCTACCTTCGTCCGTCTACGTATTTCCGTATTTCGGACTCGATCTAGCAAAGATATGCCGAGCATGGCACGCTCCATGGCCCTTTGTGCAACTCTCATTTTGTGCACAGTTTCCTTAGTGAGCGTCCATGTTTCGGCACCGTATGTCATTGTGGGCAAGACACATTGGTTAAAAAGTTTAGTTTTCAGGCATTGTGGCATTTTGCGGTCCCTGAAAATGTCCTCCAGCTTACCAAACGCTGCCCATCCCAGCTCTTTGCGACGCATGATCTCCTTGGTTTTATGCTCTCTGTTGAAAGATAAACATTGTCCAAGATAGATGTAGTGGTCTACCTTCTCCAGGGTCACACCACCAATGGTAATGTGTGGCTGGGTGCTGGAGATATTAGACATAATCTTTGTCTTGGACATGTTCATTTTCAGGAATACATCCAGAGAAGCGTCGTATAGGTCTTTAATCATAGCTTGGAGATCTAGTATGTTGTCACTAAACAGAATGAGATCATTTGCAAAACGGAGGTGCGACAAGTTTATACCATTGATGTTGATGCCTACATCATCCCATTTCATCAATTTTAAAATGTCCTCCAAAACTGCTGTAAACAGTTTGGGTGATAGGTTATCCCCTTGTCGCACTCCCCTTCTCAGAGGGATTTCCTTCGTAAGAGCGTGCAAGCGAACTTTCATCGATGCCTCCTCGTACAAGTTCCGAAGGACATCTACGTACCGAGAGTCAATTTGGCAGCGATTATGTATTAGCGATTATATATTATGATATTATTATCTGCAATTTCTATAGATTTTGTATCAATCAAATATTTTATGTTCCTAAATACCTACATGTTCAGAATTTGAACATGCAATAAGCCGGACAAATACCCAAATAGTCGGATAAATTAAATCCCTAGGTGTTATTATTTCCGCAATAAAGAGTTAAATCGGTTGTATGGAAAACATCATTGGAAATTGTGGAGAAATATAGAATACAAGGTTATTTTACTTCGCTATTATAGTAATAAACTGGCACACCCTAGAACCATACATTTAAAGGTGTGTCATCCTTTAGTTATCCTATAAGCGGCGATGGGCTTGCAACCCGTCACATACGGAATAATTACTTACTACGCCAAATGTAGGTTTAAGGCATTTTTGGGTCTCTGACTAACCCTACTACTTATTAGATGTTTAAATATATATTCTCGGGACTTGATCGCGTATTGTGAAACATTCTATTTATTATTATTAGTATTAGACGGGTATTTATCGCGTTTAAATTACCTTATATTTTCCCGACGTTTCGACAGGTTTGCACGCTGTCGTGGTCACGGGTAGACTGACCCGTCAGTCTACCCGTGACCACGACAGCTAATACTAATAATAATGTGTTCAGATCGCGTAAGTTTAAAAGTACATTCTATTTACCTCGACGTTTCGATGATATTACAATCACTGTGGTCACGAGTAGACTGAGGGCCGGCGTCCGCTCGCATCTTCAACTGACGAGACTACCCTCAATCAGTCATCACAAACTACTATTAGGGTCGCGACACACCACACTAATATATAATATAGAATATATATTTAAACATGTTTTCAAGTCGCGATAGTTTAAAAAGTGTACTTATTAGATATACCTCTTTTGGCTTTATGTTCCTCAAAATATTCACAGGAATGTTTGTAATGACTGTTTGAACAATTTGGAGTCACTTCAGGGAATCTGGATGCAGTGATTATGTTACATTTTTATTACGGCGAGGCCACGGGCGCAGCGGAAGATGGCAACACTGTCAAATTTTTCAACCTTTTCCCTATTTTGGGGTAAAGTCAGCATGGACTTTTTATTAAAGCTGGTCGTGCTGAAATAATTCACGGAAATTAAGTTACGGAATTCGATAGCTGAATAATTATTTCCGACTAGCTGACCCGGCAGACTTCGTACTTATTTAGAAAACGTTTGTATGGGAAATATAAAAAGGCTATTTTTAGGGTTTTCCCAGCAGTTATTTGAATTTTTCTTATCTTTTAAACCTTCCCTAGACCTCCACGAACATTTCAAGACCAAGATAAGATAAATCCGTTTAGCCGTTCTCGAGTTTTAGCGAGACTAACGAACAGCAATTCATTTTTATATATATAGATAAATAAAATTCTTTCACGATATTATTACGTTAACTCACATCCATCAAACCGGAATGTTAATAAGTAACATTTCTTTCCTAACTTTGAAGTCCACTTTGTGTACTTAAAAAAATCTTCATGAATTTCTAAATCCACTACCACAATGTTATAAACAAAAATAGTTTTCTATACTTTGAAAAATTTAAATTTTCGAACCCTATTAAACACCTATTACACCTATTAAACCCTATTATAACAATATTAAAATAAATAATAGTTTAAAAAAACTAAAAAACACGCTTTTTATAGAAACCGAACTAAAAAATAGAAAATAAATTTAAAAAAAAGCGTGGGGTGATTTTCATTTCGATAATATCTTAAAGAGCACCCCACGCTTTTTTTTAAATTTATTTTCTATTTTTTAGTTCGGTTTCTATAAAAAGCGTGTTTTTTAGTTTTTTTAAACTATTATTTATTTTCAATTTTTTAATAATAAAATAGTGTACTGTCATCGGTCCTCGATAAATCTACAAAGTTTGAACGAAATCTGGCCGTTAAAGTGGGTCAAAATCGCGCCCAAAGAAGTCGGTTACAAACAAACATACAAACATACAGGTGAAGCTAATATAAAGCGTGTAAAAATATTAACAATTAATAATTAAACTATGTTTTAACTCCAATTTTTAATAACTTCAGAAGTAAGATTAAAATAAACCAAGGATTATCAAAATTCTTTTCTTTTAGTTTATTTTTAACAACTTTCGCTTTCATTTTGATTTTCTTTCTTTTTTCTAAATCACTTTGTTTTAAATCGCTTGCGCTTCCTCCTAGATTATCCTTGCTTGTTTCATAGCCCGATTTTATAGGCTTTGTACACAACCACCTTTCAAGCACCTGTACTATTTACATCTAACGTCAAAGGTTGACTCGGTGTCAAGGGTAGGTATTAGGTTACGACTACAATAGCGGTCGTTTTATTACGTTAGAGCAATCTTACGAGCCATATTACCAACTAGTAGCTCTCAATGACTGCTTTGAATACTTGCAAAAGTACATAATAGTTTATGATAAGATAAGGTCTAATTTCACCAACTCTTGTTAACAAAGTATTAGGTACCTACCTGATTGGGCATCAAAATTAACAAGAACGTTAAAGTCGTTATGTATTTTACGTCATTTCATTTTGCGGAAGGTAATTTTTTGACAGGACAAGGTGGAAAACAAAATAACTTTAACAGGCGATTAAAGCTAACAAGCTGTTAGCTGCATTATGCAAGACCAAATACGTGCATGATTTAAACAGTCAATGACGTTCACCGTTTTCCAAGAATAAGGCTTCCGTTAATTTACTACCAGATTTATTACCAGTGATAGTATCCATATAGTGTGTAATCAAATAAAAACATTATCTTGGTCGGTGTTGTTCTAGTGAGGTAGGTTGTAAAGTCTTCTGATAACGGTCTTCTTCTTCTTTTTTTTTATGACAGTTGTTTCTTTTGAGATCAGTTTTGGCAAGTGTCAAGTGTTAAAATTAGTAGTATTGTCAATGTCACAGTCATTTTCGAGTAAATTTAAATAAAAGATTATGTTTGCTTAAACAGAAGATATTGGAAGCTGTTCCATTTATAATTTTCGGGATTTCCTTGAATGGATTAAGAAAGGACCTATTCACTTTAATTCACATATTTTACACCTGTGTCAATAACTTGTTAACTTGGTAAATATAGCCTATGAGCTATTCCAGACTATAATCAATTTTTGTGCTAAATTTCATTCAGATCCGTTCAGCCGTTTGGAGCGTGATTGAGTAACAAAAATAATATACATCCATACATTCTCACAAACTTTTACGTTCATAATATTATTTGCTTCCGCCGAAGGCTTCGCTTGCATGGTACTTCGTTAAATTATAGCCTATATGCTTTTCCAGACTATAATCAATTTTTGTGCTAAATTTCATTCAGATCCGTTCAGCCGTTCAAGCGTGAAAGAGTAACAAATGTCCATACGTACAAAATTTCTCGTTTATAATATTACTAGCTGATGCCCGCAGCTTCGCCCGCCGTGAATGTCAATTATCGCGACTTTTCATACAAACTTTCATCCCCTATTTTATCCCCTTGGGGGTAGAATTAATCAAAATCCTTTCTTAAGGGATGCCTACGCCTGCATGCCAAATTTCAGCCCGATCCGTCCAGTGGTTTGGGCTGTGCGTTGATAGATCACTATGTCAGTCAATCAGTCAGTCAGTCAGTCAGTCACCTTTGAGTTATATATATTTATAGATAGAGTATATTTATAGATGGTGTAGCTAAGACGTGTACCTAAAATATCGATCTAAACGACTTCATAGAACTCTTGCAATGAGTCATACCTACTTACAAACTTCCTAATAAGTAACACAAGCCCGTGTCCACATTGTTTCCGTATCGGCCCACATTCGCACGAGCTGAAAACGTCAAAATATCATATCGTTCAAAACGTCGGATACCTATATTAAGCTCGCCAGCATGTAAGTATATGTTCCAAATACAGGCACAGCAGGGAATCGAACCCAAGTCTTAAAAGCTGACGACATGAGGCAGCTGTAAAGGTACGATTTGGCAGCGGACGACGTGTCGTCGCTTTATGTCGCCACGACACGTCGTTACGTCCTGTCGCGGCAGTCTCCATATAAATAATAGATCAGATCCGCGGTCGGGCGACACTGGCGTCTGCCGCTCAACGACGCGTCGCTAGCTTCGTGTCGCTAACTACAGAGGGAATTTCATAGAAATACATAGAAACCAGTAGTGTCGCTGTCGCTGCCTCATGTCGTCCGCTGCCAACTCGTACTTTTAGGCAGCCAAAATATTTTGTGTTATTACTTATTAGTCATAAACTTCCTTCTTCCTGCCCTTTTCCCACGTTATGTGGTGTCGACACAACACGTTTTCTTCTTCCATTTCCCTCTATCATCCATCATCTCAGTACTCACACCTTCCTTACCCATGTCATCTTTCACACAGTCCATCCATCTTTTCTTTGGCCTACCTCTACCCCTGCATCCATCCACATTCATACCACTTGACATTCATCTCATTAGTCATAACATAAGTATAGACATTTATGTTCTGTGTATATTAGTACTAAAAAAATATCGTACCGAAATACTTCTTATCATGTCACTAGTTCTTTCAACCAGTGTGGTGAAAGGACACCATGTCTTAAAACTTTTTAGTTTCTACGGCATACCGGTTTTCTCACGATATTTTCATTACCGTTTGGAAGTACCTAGGTACTGGTATGCTCACATGAATTTTTCAAATAGATAAGTTCAATGGTGCACGATCAGGTTTAAACCCACGACCTAAGTATCGGAAGGCTGCTACCACTAACCACCAACATTATTTAATAATGTAAATAAGTCTTTTATAACATAATTCCCTTTCCGTTCTCTTCCATCAAGATATACCAACCACGCCTATTTATTCAATAAAACCTTGATAAAACCCATAAATTTTGTTATCTAAGCGTTTGTAGGCAATTATATCGACACACAACCCTGTCACAGTATAAATAAAATGGTGTCAAACAATTACCCAAATTGCCCGGCAAGTGTAGAAAGCATAGGGTTGGCACGAACAAACTGCCTTTCACTATATCCACGTAACAGTCGTTTTGTTGTACGCTGTGCAAACAAGACAGGCCCCTGATACACGGGCCCAGTGGCTGGAGAGAGTAGCTGACATACTACATTAATCCTACTAATATTATAAGTGAAAGTTTGTTGGTATTGATGTTTTTTACTCTTTCACGCTGAAACGGCTGAACGCTTCTGGATAAAATTTGAAACAGATATAGAATGTAGTCTGGAATAGCACATAGGCTACTTTTAGTCGCGGAAAAATGTAGGGTTCCCGGGGATGGTTTTTGTTTTTCGAAGTACCAAACGGTTGAAGTCGCAGGCGGAAGCAAGTATTTGATGGAACATCTGACGGCGCTGCATAAATTGCATCTGTTGAAAAGGCAATGCACTTGCTAACTAGGTATTACTAATTACTAAGTAGATATTTGTGATGTGATGAGGTATTTGTCGGAACTAGTGAGGTGAATGATTTTAGTGATTAACATTTTGCATTAAGCTTAAGCAAGTTTTGAATTTAAATAGAACTTAGTCTAAGTATGTCCTTTCGGTAAGTAAACAGTAGAGTTACTAGCACCTTAAATTAGCAACTGGCATGCCAGAAAGGTGTAATACAAGCTTTATTTGTAACAACCTTCTTATTGTACAGAAGCTAAACAAGACTACTATTGTGTCGTTCAGGGCTGCCGCTGTCAACTGTCAACGGCCAGGAAGCTGCGCCCACGCACAAGACGTGACACGTGGCTGGTGTGGAGAGCGAGCGCAAGCGGGTGACAGCCCTAACGTTTAAATCGTCCTTGATTGAATCGTCTTCCCGCACGTTATTTCCGTTAGTTTTTATGTAAATACTCATCTCACACGATCCAAACAAAGATCTTTATAAAAAATACTAGCAAACCCTGCGGTTTCACTCAGATCTCGGTGTTGATTGGTTGATATCTTGATCTCAATCTTAATTCATCTCGAACTGAAATTGGCACTTAGATTAAGCATATTGTAAAAAAAAACTGTCATCCCCAGATCTCTAGTTACTTATGATATCTTAAAAGGGTAGTCAGAGGCACGTCCAAACATAATATTTTTCACAGTGCACATTTTGCACAAGTAGTTAGTAAGTTATTTATTAAGCATGTAAGATGATCCTTGTGATTTTTTGAGTAAGTTACATAAAATTTAGAATTTTGATCATATTTTTTGTTTTTATTTAATTTTAAGTTGTTTTTATATTAAGATTCCCTTGGTAAGGACGTGCTATGGTTTGGCACATAACGGTAAACTAAGCTGATTTTTTAAGTGAACGAAATCGTAATTTATAATTGTTTCTGTATCTTGTGCCGTTCGTTATTGAATCACTCGCCAGCATTGATCTATGTACCATCGGACGGCGATACGTGGACTGATTCAGGAATTAGCTGCTACGATTTATATCGCTTCCCATTTGCGCAAATATAATTAGAACTACTAAATTGATCACTCTGTACATTAGGGGCTAAGTTTAGAAGGTTGGCGCCAGTGTTCATTCATCAATCCAATCAATTTCTGGACCCAAATATACCTGAATATATTGATGATAGGAACTCATGGCCCGATGTCGCTCCGCCCTCCGACAGCTAACCAATTTGCAATGTAAACGCTGTCCTTTTGTTTTATGTATCTATGTTCTGTTTTGTCTTTTGTTTTTATGTTATTATTATGAGATAATCTTGATTACATTTTTTTGTAAGAAGGATCATACAAAAAAGCGCTAGGACCGAGACGAGTTTCTTGCCTGTTCTTCTCGTACTTGGGTTAGGTTGGAATTGGCACATAGATTCACCTAGCATGTAAGACGTTTCAAAGTGATCCTTGTGATTGTACTGAATAAATATTTTTCAATTTCAATTTCAATTTCCTAGCTAATGATTCAACCCCGGAAATAGTTGAGGGTTAGGAATTTGTTGGAATGATTGAATAAATATTTTTATGTAATTCGAAGGTGTGTCTTATGTAAGCGGCGATGGGCTGTCACGTACGGAATACTAACAACTGTGCAAGATGTGGGGATGTGCCAAATGTCATGTTTTCTAATTACCTTCTAATATCCTTAGGGTCTACCATGAGTTTTCACAATCTACACTCGCTAGCGACTGTAGTTACAAAAATGTATGAAAATATTCTGCCGTGCTAAGGGTGACAGCCGTAATTGCATGTCTACTAGTTTCGAGAAAAAAGCGCTTAAAGTTTTCAAAATGTTTTTGTCAATTGCGTCTACAGAATTAACTTTTTTTAAAATCTGAAAAAAATGTTTTATAAAGAAAATAATGTAGTTTTTATACGTTGGAAAATTAAACTCCGATTACAATTATTACTATATTAAAACATCAAAATACTCGTTATGCTATAGAAGCCTGCTTTATTTTATAGACGAATACTTACAATGAGCGTCGTAAGCAACACACATACCGCGCTTTAGGTAAGGGACACTCTTTAAAGCGCTTTTGATAGAGAAACATAGTGATTGAAATCTTTTATTAAAAGCATAATCGCCGTAACTGCACAACTTACGGCTGTCATGTTAAGGAATAAAAAGGGCTAAAGGCTGTGATTGTTACTTCATTTACCGCCGTAATGTATAGTTACCACGCTTAACGTAAGAAAATACTTAAAGATTGAAATTCGCATTCTTAGTGTAATGCATCTATGTATTTAATGCGATTAATGTAAGCACTCTATGAGTTTTATCCACCAGTTCGGTGGTTTTATCTATAGAAGTTTAGGGCAGGATAGTGATAATGTTCGTTTACGGCTGTAATTTTAAGAAATCCAAAAAATAAATTGTAGCTACGGCGCTTAGCGCAACTGAAAAAAGCCTTTAGAGGCTTTATTTTAAAAAACTGTCAAAGAGAAAGTTATAGATCTCGATACGAGGATTCCGAATATGGTACTAACTCAATTTCAGAAAAAATGTTGCTTACGGCTGTCCCTCTTAGCACGGCAGTATTGTACAGCGCCTCTAGCGGATAGTTGGGTACTAAAACCTCACGTAGCTAACTATCCTACGTCACAGCGTACTACAGCGACTGTAGTTTGCGCTCATTAATTTGCTTAGAATTTGGTACCACGAGTAACAATTTCGACAGATGTCATAGTTACGAACTATTACTACTGTAGTAACGTCAGCTGATCTAAATGTGACAACTCATGGTAGACCTACTTAATTATTTTTGAGTCACTGGTCAAAGTTTCAAAGACACGATTCGAAGTTTCAAAGTCAACATTCAAACTCACTAGAGGTCTGAGGAGATATTTACCGAGCCTGGGGATAACAGACGTGAACTCGTGATCATGTTTATAATATAAGTAGGATATAAATAATATATTTGTTATATAGGTATATACATTTAATACACATTATAGACATAATGTGGGAAAGGAGCAAGATGAGTTCGCAAATATCTCAGTTGATATTATTTTTACTTCAAAAATTGTATCAAATACTAATAAATAAATAAGTATTGAAAATCTCCTTTAATGCCAGGAGAGTAATAAGAAACATGACATGATGTGTTACATAACGGGCGCGGGCGCACACAGTTCGTATCGGATGACAGACAGACGACAGACCGATAAGTTTCGAGTTGCTACTCCGACATTCGATCTTCATTCTCAGCACGGTCTGGGCGCCTACTCTTCAAAACGACAACGTAACAAAATAATCGTCGAATTCAGTCGAACTAACAGTAGTTTTTTGTCAAGTTCAAATTATCCTACATATTTGTACTGTACATACATGCATAAAATCAAGCCTATTTCCCGACGGGGTAGGCAGAGACCACGGATCTCCCCTGGCTACGATCCTTTACTTTACATTATTTTGTAAGTGGTGTAGATTTACGAGATAGATTGTCAAAAGTAATGTTTGTCCTACCATCGTCCAAATGATACTCGTAGTCAAAACAATGGAGCTTAGAGTAGATTTTGCACGATTATTATGCCGATAATGTCGTCTTACAGAGTAGGCTCCCCGGTCTGCTGCTGAAGGCTCTAGGTATTTCACGGAATCCGTACTAAGTAATAATAGACCCTAAATGCGAAAGTATTTCGCTATCATTTAACGACTAAACATCTGAATAGGTCTTAATGAAATTTGGCAATGATGAAAGGTTAAGAAGTCTTTAACTTTCATCAAGTCGCGGGCATCAACTTGTGTTAAATTTGATTGTGTAAAATTAATTCACTTGAGGATATCTAAAAAGGGTAGTCAGAGCCACGTCCAAACATGGTATTAGGTTTGAACTCACGACCTTGGGATCGTGAGGCAAGGGTGCTGCCACTACACCACCAGTGCTCTCATAAGTAATCAGTCGGTTATAAACAACGATATTATACATTTAGATTACTATTACAATGTAAGGTAAAAATTGTTACTGTTCTATCCTTATGCAGTGGATAATAAAAAGAAATGGTTCGGATTATCTTACGTTTTATTACGATTTGAAGTACTTTACATACTAGCTTCTTGTTTTAGGGAAAGTTTTGAAATCAGATACTTTGAATTAGTTTGGTAGCGTTATGGGTCCACACTTGTGATATTTTGCCGTGTTTCTGTACCGTAAAAAACACGCATGACTTTATGTATTAAATTTACCTACAGGGTACTTTAGGCGTACTTTAGGTATTAAATGTACAGGGTGTTACCAGACTACTTCCGAAAACTTCGGTCTCAGTGTTGGTTTCTTAGAAAAAGTTGTTTATATTGATGGGTACTTTAACCCCCTGAAGTTTTGAAAAAAATAAAAAAAAAACCAACGAGATCGATTGTCAAAAAAGAATTTCAGTCGTTATTATCGTTCAAATAATATAATCAAAATCAAATCATCTTTATTCAATACTAGCTTCTGCACGCGGCGTCGCCCGCGAAGTACCTACATAAAATATAGCCTATGTTCATTCTGAAAGTTCATTCTACACATTGGTGAAAGAATTTTTCAAATCGGTTCAGTAGTTTCGGAGCCTATTCATTTCAAACAAACAAACAAACAAACAAACAATCAAAGTTTTCCTCTTTATAATATTAGTATAGAAAATCACAGGGATCATTTTGAAACGTCTTACAAATACTAGGTGAGTCTAGGTACCAATTCCAGTCCTATCCCCAGTCCGAGAAGAACTGACAACAAACTCGCTGGGCCCTAGCACTTTCTTAGTATGAGCTTAGTTAATTTTATAATAAGCTTTACGAGACAGTTTTTGATTGATTACCTTTTTGAATTTTCATGACATGCTTGATTCATCAATTGGATAACAATATTTATTATTGAATAACAAGGTTATAGAAGCGTATACATTGGCCTATAAAGAATTTACTTACTTTATTGAGCCTAACCGTGGGAACAGCGAGTCGAAACGATGTAACTTAGAGTAGATTTTGTACGATTATTGTGGCGATATATCGTTGATCGTTTTTCAGAGTAGACACCCAGGCGTGATTCGACTTTTTTAGCTACTGCCTTTTTTTTTCTTCTTTTTTTTACCCATAGGAAATCCTTTATAAATAAATAAATAATGCTGGACAATCCACACAGCATCATCTAGCCCCAAAGTAAGCTACTCAAAGCTTGTGTTATGGGTACTAGATAACTGATATATTTAATACATTACATTACATACATAGATAGATATTTTTTATTATACATAGAAAACACCCAGACCAACGGAACAAATTTCTGCAGATCGTACACAAATTTGTTCCGCGGCGGGAATCGAACCCGCAACCTCTTGCGTCGCAGGCGGACTCTCGCCCGCTGCGCCACAGAGGTCGTTTATACCAACGGCCCCGGGAGGGGCCAGAAGGTTATGTCAGACTCCTGATACTGACTAAAACCTCTGGGGTGTTCCGCTTTGCGCTTCCGGGATGAGATCGCGGGAACGCTGTTGCTTACTTCCGCAATCTCGTCAGCGTTTGTGAGGCGTTGAGGAGGGCATGAGCCGCTCCTAACACATCCTCGAATATAATTACTTCCACCTGCTTCACGTGCATCTATCACGTTATCTGTTTGCAAGCAGATAATCCCCTGACTCTCTCTAGGGCTGTCACATGCAACCATTATTCACGGTATATTTTTACCCGACTGAGAAAAAGAACGGTAATGTGTTTAGCATATATATGTATGAGTGTTTAAGTTGTCGCTGAAGCATAAATTGCTGGACAGATATATTGACCAATAAGGTGTCTTTGGACTTATCTGAATCACGACAGATACATAAAAACTATTTAGAATGTCAAAAAGTTCAATATGGCGGCTGTTAAAATCTATTTTCAGTTAAGTTTTCAGTCGGGTCTTTTAATTTTTGCAATAAATGTGTGACATACACTCATGTGAAGCAAACGATTCCAATGACATTTAATTTGTCAAAATCTGTCCAGCCGTTTGGGCTCCAGCGACAGCCACCGAAACTCACTTATAAACAAACAAACAAACAAACAATCAAACAATCAAACAATCAAACAAACAAACAAACAAACATATATACATACACCCCAAACACATTACTCTCCCTCGCTTCAAATTCGGGTAAAATGCGTATTATGAAAAAAAATTCTAATAAAGATTTATAGAGATGTTTACAACCATTATACTACCTACGTTGCCGTTCGAGATACTTGACTTAACCTACATAGTGTCAGGCGGCATGCATTCATGGCTCTATGACATGTTCGGTCTCTTCGAAATCGTTCATTCATTCGGTCACGTACGCAGTTTTCTCCGAGCATAACAAAATAAACCGGAAGGAAATATAGTCATTTAATTCGTAAGAGCGAGTCTTCTGTCTCGTAGAATGTAATAATAGGTGTAATAACTAAGTGTCATAATCAAATAATTTATTGTTTTTTGTGTATATCGTGAGTCAATAATAAAGGAGATGTTTCATAATGGACTGTGTCTATGTACACTTACAGAAAAATGGCTTATCTATTATACCTTGTGAATCATCGCTTTTTGAATAATTGACTTTATTATTATCATATTAATTATAATAGCTGTTGATGTCCCACAGCTGAGAAAAAGTTAGAGGAGGCCATCTTTTGAGATATTTTCAAACATCATATTATTTTCATCCTTAAATTATGATTTTTAAGGCCCAGAATACTCGTCACACTGTTCCTTACGTAAAAGTTACAAAAAAAAGTGACATAGGTCCGTATAGCAACGCGGATCTCCACGGAATCAGACATAGCACGAAGCGAAATACCCAAATGACAAGTAAATAGAGTGTGGCATGATAATATGGTTGCTCTGAATTATATAACGAAAGCGACAATTTATAAAAAACATATGTTCAAGTAAATAGCTTATTTCAAAAAGAGGGCTGGGTTGATTTGTTTCAAATTAACTGATTTATATTCATGTGAAATAGAAATTCAAAATACCTTACTGTTCTGGATAAATCAGGGAATTTCTGAATTTTCAGAGGTGTTTTTGACATGATTTTTAACCAAGGTTTTCTAACTAATTCGTGTTTAAGCTCCGGTTGATTTATCACTTATATCCTTGAGTATCGTGTAGTTCAATTTCAATGTAATCTATTAAGCGGTAATAGAATGATTAGGGTTGCAATACTTGCAATTTTCAAAATGCTGGGCCTTAAGCTATACACTAATAAAACATTTTAACACTATTAGTCAATATAGTAATTCACGCCTCTATAAACTACAATGATTACGTAACGTTTAGCGCCACATTTCCGCATCTCAAGTTATTATTGAAACAATGCGAATGCACTCACTCAAACAGTCATTCATTCATTCGTTCATTTGCTTTATGCAACAGCTATGAGTTAGAATGCGGTTGTTTGTTGAGGGATAAGATTTGATACAAGATAGTGTTACCATTGGCTTATTTGTATTTCGAATTCCATTGAGGAAATGGGCTTGCAACCTGTCATGTTTGATAAGCACGCGACCTTGATATTGCCCGTTGATGTATCATAGTTATATTTGCCAAAAAGACTTAACTTTCTACGCGACTGCGAAGCAAAGAAGGAAGGTAGTTCATTTGGGGTGTATGTAGGTGTGCGAGTTCCTTTGGCTGTCGCTGTAGTCCAAACGGCTAGACCAATTTTGACAAATGAGATGTCGTTGGATTTGTCTGAATCAGAAGAGTCAACTGGTTTATCCGAAATGTCAAAAAATGTAATATAGCGGCTGTAAAAATCTATTTTCAGTTATGTCCAGGGTTTTTTAATTAACATACATCCATACATCCAGACATCCCTACATCTATACACTCTTACAAACTTTCGCGTTTATAATATTAGTATGATGCTGTAAAGTTAAAAAATGCCATCGGAGACTAATTGTATCGTAGCAAAAACTAATAGAAAATTACGCAAATACATTATTTACATTCTATAATAGTAATCCATGGTGGTCTGGTCAGAAGCGCGCATCAGCTAATTATAAAGGCATCATCATGACTTGGGGTAGGCAGAGTGATTGCGGCACGTCAAATATAACGAGGGAGGATTAATATATTAATTTTAAATGCTGTACGCTGGTTTACGCGGAAACGTGGTAATTTTCAACGATTTGTATATTTAGTCTTGCCAACTTGTCGCAAAAACTCTGTCGTTTGGGCTTGTTGATGGTTTCCAAAATAATTATCCAAAATTTTAGTAGGAAAAGTAATAAAACTAGTAGATATTTATTGCAAAATCTAACAAAAAACCCGGCTGAAAGTTATTGAAAATAGGTTTTTACAATGCAATATTAGATTTTTTGACATTTTGTTTATTCTACTTATGTCACTTTTGTGATACAGACAAATCCTACTAATATTATAAACGCGAAATCACCTAATAAAAAGATGTAGGTATGGATGTATGTTTGTTACTCTTTCACGCTGAAACGGCTGAACGGATCTAGATGAAATTTAGCACATATATAGATTAAAGTCTGGAATAGCACATAGGCTACTTTTAATCCTGGAAAAATGTACGGTTTCCGTGGGATAGATTTGTTTTTGTTTTTCAAGGTACCACGCGGGCGTAGCCGTGGGCGGAAGCTAGTTCTATATAATCTTTAGAGTAAAACCGCGGATAGAAGCTATTATTTAAATACAATGCGTGTCTATTGAAATGGTCGAACTGCGGCGTTTTAAAGAGTTATGGAAGAGTTATCGCTAAAATTCCACTAAAATATAACTTTACGACTCTGTTTATGAATAGAGTTGAAAGGGGATTGCCAATAATTTTAAGCTAAACTATAGTTAACTAAACCACTAACCCAGGGTTATATAAAACCTATGGTTCAGATGACAGACCGTAATACATCGCATAATTTCGTTCCCATTCCCAAGGTACCTACACAAAATGTAGCCTATATCCTTTCTCAGGCTCTCTAGTCTATCTTTGTACCAAATTTCATAAAAATCTGTTCAGCGATTTAAGCGTGAAAGCGTAACAGACATTTAAAGAAAGTTCTGAAGAGATATCTACCGAGCCTGGGAATTATTATTAAGTCGTGATTATGAGTTTATTTTATATTTACTCGTAGTAAGTATAACAGAATATAATCTATGAAACTCCAGGCGAGGGTCGGCCACGCAAGCGTTGGAGGGACTTACGTAGATGTCGGTTATCAGGACTTAAAAACTTGACAAATTATATACTAAAACCTTCCTCGAATACCACTCTATCTAATGGTGAAAACAGCATAAAAATCGGTGCAGTAGTTTTTGATTTAATTGCGAACAAACAGACGCGGTGGTGGACTTTGTTTTATATTATGTAGTGATAATAAGATTCAAAATCGCATATCAAAACCGACCACCCAACACGGTTCTCAGGCATTCTCACCTACTTGATAACAATTTAACTGATAGTGTTATCTTTAGCACCGTTTCCATAGTATTTTGCATATCCGTACTAACTATTAGCTATTCTGTGTGCATCTGTACTAACTGTTTAGTGCGCTGTGGCTGCGTACGTGATTATTCAAAGTAAGAACTTTTGGGTTTAGATTCCTGGTGGTGTAGTGGTAGCACCCCTACCTCACGATCCTGAAGGTCCTGGGTTCAAACCTAGTCGAGCACCAATAAGTTTTTCTATTCCAACTACTTTTGTGCGCAATGCCAGTGCTCTTAATCAGTGAAGGAAATCATCGTGAGGAAACCGGCATAGGTAGGTACCGCTAGAACTAGAAATTCAAAGGTGTGTTATATTGCCATAGTATTCTTAAAAGCGGCGATGGGCTTGCAACATGTCACGTACGGAATACTAACTACTTAACAAAATGTGGGCATGGGCCAAATATCATGTTACCAACAATTCGATTAAAAATGTCCCATTTCTGTTTTAAAAATGAACTTGAGAGACGTCTTATGCTTTATTGATTTTAAAATAAGATTTATCTACTGATACTATGAAATTATTAGTTGCTAGCTTCCCACCGCGGCTTTGCCCGCATGGTACCGACATAAAATAAGCCTGAAGTATAGCCTATGTTCATCCTGAAAGTTCATTCTACACATTGGTGAAAGATTTTTTCAAATCGGTTCAGTAGTTTCGGAGCCTGTTCATTTCAAACAAACAAATCTTTCCTCTTTATAATATTAGTGTAGATAGACACCCAGCTAGACGATTAAACAAACACTTTATTAGTTTCACTTTCATAGTAAACTACTACTAGGTACAACCAAACATGGCGATAGCGGACCGAAAAGGTTGTATTGAAATTATCGACGTCTCGCGGTAATTATAGAGAAACACGGACAGAGTCGTGTTCTTGGCGTAGGACATATAACAGTGCTAATACAGGGTGCTTATAATCTATATCTATATAAGAGCTTGACCTGACTGATTGATCATCGCCGAGCCGAAACCGCTGAAGCTAGAAAGCTAAAATTTGGAAGGTCGTTTCCTTTTATAACAAAACCACCCACTAAGGCGGGATTTTTGGAAATTCCACCTCTAAGGGGGTGAAAAAGGGTGAAAACGTTAGTATGAAACTTTTTAACGCGTGAAGCGATTTTCATGAAACTTTGTTTGTGCACTGTAAATGCAAAATAAATGGACACGTGTTTCAGGATTTTTCAATATAATCTTTAAAAAGTGGTCAAATGTGGGGTCAATGTTTGTATGGGAACTTTTTAACGGATGGTGCGATTGGTGTAAAACTTTGTTTGTGTACTGTAAATGCAAAATGAATGGACACGTATTTCTGGATATTCCAAAATAACCCTCTAAAAAGGGTAAAAGGAGGGTCAAAGTTATGTATGGAATTTTTTTATTAGTGTGATTTGTTTAAAATTCAGTTTAGATGTCGCGAGCGGGACAGCTAGTTTTCACTATAAATACATTTTGAACCAAAGATTTTGATGAATGCAGAAATGGGAACTATTTTAGGCTCAAAGTGTAATATGATTTCGAGTGGAGACCACGCCCCGGAATGTAAATTAAATATGTACTTAATGAAAAATGGAAAATTCTTATATTCAAAGAAAGATAATATAAACTAGCCTAATATGTTACCTGCGACTTCGTCCGCAAAAATCCACTAATTATTACAACTTGGGTTTGAAATGAAATGAAAATGAAATGAAATATATTTATTTCTTACAAACCACAACAAAACCAAACATAAAATAGAAATAAGTTGCTTAAAAATATGATGTACCCACTTAACACATGAGGTAGGTATAGAAGTTATCTTTTTTTTTTTTTTTTTTTTTTTTTTATTGCGTCAAATACATGTATAATGTAGATGTCATTAAGGTAATATAGAATCAATGTATTTCTACCGGTATGGCATGCAATATTTTTATACAATGTCAATGATTAGGTATTAATAATAAATTAATAATAAATAATAAAATAGAAGTTGCAATAAAAAATAAAAATATTAAAATTCAACCTTATCCTATTTGTTACCTAACTAGTTACTATCCTATCTTATATAAATCTTCAGTAATAATACATATATTGTTGTGGCAGAGAAATGGCCCATAGCTCAGCTTGATGCTCCAGCATGTCGCCATGCTGTAGCGCTGGTATTCTGCTAGGGGCTGCATTTAGGTCACGGTTTGTTATTTAAGTTTTAGTAGGGATCCCTAATTTTGTCTCGTACTTAATAAATATAGCCTATGCAAAGAAAAATACAAAAATAAGCATGCACAAACTCTTGCATTGACAACCTCTGTGGCGCAGCGGGCGAGAGTCTGCCTGCGACGCAAGAGGTTGCGGGTTCGATTCCCGCCTCGGAACAAATTTGTGTACGATCTGCAGAAATTTGTTCCGTTGGTCTGGGTGTTTTCTATGTATAATAATAAAATATCTATCTATGTATATAATGTATTAAATATATCAGTTATCTAGTACCCATAACACAAGCTTTAAGTAGCTTACTTTGGGGCTAGATGATGCTGTGTGGATTGTCCAGCATTATTATTATTATTATTACAAACGCAAAGATAAACGATTTTATTATAATGTATAGATTTCTTTATACTGAAAATAGTTATAGAACTTGGTCAAATCTAACCTAAATATGATCATTTGCATAGATATTTCGTAATAACTCTATTTCAGAAGCATTCATAAATCACGACAGACTATAAAAAAGTCAAAATACACAACGAGTTTACTGCTAATTAATGTTTTAATTAGTAGTTTTGAATTTGATTTATTAGTTCGATAGTAAATGGGGTTTTAATTATCTAAATGTTTTAGTTTTTCACGTGTTAATTTTTGTTTTGATTATTTAATAATGAGCTGATTAGGAATAAGTAACATAAAATAAAAACTTTCAACATATTAAAATAGATTGATTATAAGTAAAAAAAACAGCTGAAACTGTTTATTGTGTAATTTAAAAATAATGTTGAATTATATTTTGAATATGAATTTGATAAGCATTAAGATCAAATTATTTTTCTACTGATATTATAAACGCGAAAGTTTGTTTGGATGTATGTTTGTTACTCTTTTACGCAAAAACCACTGAACATGGTGAAAACTCGACAGAGCAAGGTGAAACTAGCTTTTAGGCCTTAACGCATCCGAAATAAGACAGACGTGAATCAAAAATATTAAATTAGATACATAGAATATACTTTACCTAGGTACATTATGCAAAATATACACACAAATCCATAAACAACCCAAAATAGAAACGCCATGAATAAAATATTGAACTTACAAATAAATAAATATAGAATCTTTTTTACATAATTGAACAAATTAGACGATTTATATTCGACGATAGAATGATATTGTCAAATTAATATTATTGTATTTTATGATGGATCCAGATTTACAAAAGCCACCCACATAATATGTTGCTACATAATACATACTAATATTATAAACTAGCCGACTCTCGCGCAACTTTGTCTGCGCGTTTTAGTATATAATTTTCTCGTTTTTGCAACATTTTTTGATTGATGCTCCGCTCCTATTGGTCGTAGCGTGATGTTATATAGCCTATAGCCTTCCTCGATAAATAAACTATCCAACACAAAAATAAATTTTAAATTCGAACCAGTACTTCTTGATATTAGCGCGTTCAACCAAACAAACAAACTCTTCAGCTTTATAATATTAGTAAGTAGAGATATAAAACAAAGTCGGGTCTGGTCGAATACTTATAACTTTAGAACGGCTGGACCGATTTTTATGGTTTTTGATTTATTATATTTGTCTCCGTCCCAAATAGTAGAATAACTATTAAAACATTAAGGGATTAAACGCGGACGAAGTCCCGGGCAACAGCTAATATTAGTATAAATGCGAAAGTAATGCTCTTTGTTTGTTTATCTTTTCACGACTGAACGGCTGAACGGATCGTAATCAAATTTGGCACAGAGACAGATTACCTATAGTCTGGCTAGCATATGGGCTATAATTTAACAAGGTATCACGCGTGCCATCGCTAGTCTATACTAAATAATACTATAAAGAAAGGAAAGTTTTGTGTTTTTGTTTGTAACGAATAAACTCAAAAACTACTGGTCGGATTTCAAAAATTAGTTTAGCATTAGAATGCTATATTATCCCTGAATAACATAGGCTGTATTTTTTGTAGGTACCTCGCGAGCAAAGCCGCGAGCGGAAGCCAGTTTTTTATACATTTCTATATCAGTACCATTATGATCAAGGGTGTTACGCTGGGTCAACGATAATATCTTTATAATATATGATAATATATTTTAAGTATGTACATATTTACCTGACTATTAATATATCAAGCTACGATAATAACTTAGGTATCATGCATGTCAAGGTAGCAAAAACTCATTTATCTTTAGAATTAGATCTAATAATAACTGACATGATCTTGTATACTAACGTTCGGTTCAAATAACCTAGCTATATAATTAGATTACTATTTATCTAAGTCCAAATTGATTGAATCTATCGAAATCTATGTTCAATTATGTTTGTATTGGACCACAAAACTGAAATTAGGCACTAGAAATGTAATAAGTCACTTTTACTAACAAAACGCAATAATACTTAAAAAAAAAGGACTTACTTCTGATTCTGAAATGTAACCCTTTTATTGGTATAATTGCAAGTTGTGGAAGAGTTTCTGCAATTGGATATGCTGCACTGCAACACTCAATTTTCATTGGTTCTTTCACGTCCGGCGTTTCGAACAATACTGAAAAACTAGCTGTCCCGCTCGCGACTTCGTTCACATAAAATATCTAAGTCTAATATAAAGTTTCAGACCAATCGCACCACCCGTTAAACAGTTCCCATACAAACATTGACCCCACATTTGACCCCTTTTGAAGGTTATTTTGAAAAATCCTGAAACACGTGTCAATTCATTTTGCATTTACAGTACACAAACAAAGTTTCAGACCAATCGCACTACCCGTTAAAAAGTTCCCATACAAACATTGACCCCACATTTGACCTTTTTTTGATGGTTATATTGAAAAATCTGGAAACACGTGTCCATTCATTTTGCATTTACAGTGCACAAACAAAGTTTCATGAAAATCGCTCCACGCGTTTAAAAGTTTCATACTAACGTTTTCACCCTTTTTCACCCCCTTAGAGGTGGAATTTCCAAAAATCCCGCCTTAGTGGGTGGTTTTGTTATAAAAGGAAGCCACCTTCCAAATTTCAGCTTTCTAGCTTCAGCGGTTTCGGCTCGGCGATGATCAATCAGTCAGTCAGTCAGTCAGTCAGTCAGGTTAAGCTCTTATATAGGTATAGATAAGTCACGCGCTGGTGGCTCATTAGTCACCTGTGTGGCGACAAGTTCGCGTAGAGGCTACTTCTAGTGCCTTATTTCAGAATTACGTGTATTGAACAAATATAATACCTACACAACAGAATAATGCCAAAAAAATATTGTTCTTACTAAACCATTACCTGCCGGTCAGTGACTTGATTTCTGTTTTCTATATATCTACAATATATTTATTGCTTAAATAAAAAATTATTTTGAAAAATTAAACAAATTTAAACCAACTATCTCATTCTACAATATAACAAAGACCATTTTGAATAGTGAGTGATACATGCTAGGAATTCTGAAAATCTTAAATGCGAGATTAACGTGTATCGGTTTTCCCCGATATCACCACAGGGGTCTTACTACAAGCTCTTACAAACCATCATGTTTAAACGTCACATTTCACTTACGAAATATCAAAATTATATTACTTTGATAATGCCTGAAGAGCACTACGCCAGAGAATTTAAGATCTCATGATTTAAAAAAATATCTTCCCGATTCACGGCCAATAAAAAAATAGGATTTTGGAACCCACGGTACAGGCAGGACAAAAAGTTCTTTAGAATATTTACAACTCAATAAATAAATAGGTAAATATACTCAATAAATCTGAGTAGGACACGACTATTGTTGCTATAGTGAAATGCATCTTTCTAATAATAAGGTCGCTCGTAAGCGTTTTAATATGTGCTCGTAAGTACCTTTAAGATGCGTCCACACTTGTGACATTCTGCCGTGACTACCGTAACTGTTGCTCCGTACAAGATACGTGATTTGTATGCGTCACGGTAAAATATTTGTGCTTTTTTTACAATTTATTCTGGGGATAGTGCTTAATTTACTTATTTAGTTTGGTCGAATCCGCCCTAACACTGTAAACTTAAGAATGTAAACTTTTCTTTTTCGAAAAAAAATATTTCAAAATACGGAAAAATGAAAAAATCCACTTTACGAAGTTTGGTATGTTTTCTAGACTTATTCCCATCTTCCAACCTAGCTTTCCAACCTAGATTGGAAGATGGGAACTTTGAGTGCCATCTTCCAACCTCCGCCAGGTTGGATAATAGGAATACTTATCTTTATTTTTTTATGTTCCCAACTTCCAATAAGTCGTTTTCTACATTATAACGAATGTTGCGACGCCGCCGCGACGTCATACTGTACCTACGCGTACGCAATACGACTCGATTCGGTGCTCTACTAACATAACATAAGTAGAAGTCGTTAGCATGTTATGAATAAGGTATCAGAAGTAACGAGTAACGTGTTCGATACGATAGTAACGAGTAGGTACTCATTGTTATACATAAATAAATATTGGTGGACAATACACACAATGTCATCTATCCCCAAACTAAGCAAAGCTTGTAATATGGAAACCAGTTAGCTGATAGATTAATTATATACTTTTTTTTTGTAAATACATACATAGAATAGATAATAACACCCAGACAGAGAACGAACATCTGTATATAATGTAGTAACGAGTACATACGGGTACGCTTTTTTTTCGTTACTTTTACTCTAGTATGTATCAAGTAGTCCACATAAAACCCAAACTTTACGGTCGTACCTTTGAAATCATCCGCCACAGTAATAGTCGAATACCTGAAGTATGCCACTAATTTTATAGTGGGTTTATCGATCCCATCTCAACTCGTAAAATGCGGTAGTTGGTGGCCCAATTAATTACAATTATTTATACAACTAATAAATACCGTAAGAGTATTGATTTTTTAAACAATTCAATACTTAACTTGGATTTGACCGGAGTAATTTACGCACTATCACCAGAACTTTGGAGCACTGATGGTGCAGTGGTAGCCCCTGCCTCACGATCCGAAGGTCGTGGGATCAAACCTGGTCGTGCACCAATGAGTTTTTCCATTTGATAAATTTATGTGTGCAATGCCAGTGCTCTTTAACGGTGAAGGAAAACATCGTGAGGAAACCGGATACTCTAGAACCAAAATTCGAAGGTGTGTGTCGCACGTTAGTACATACTTATAAGCGTCGATGGGGATTACAGTCGTGAGCATATTTTATTTTTGTTTACTTTCGTTTATCTGTAGGTATCTCTGTTTCTTAGATTAACGAATATTTTTTTGAAAGCTAAAAATCTATTTAAAATATTTTATATCCTAAATATTGATTGTAATGTTGTGCTTATAAAACCTTGCTATAACAAATAGAAAATAAGAGCAATAAAACTATAGATAATACATACAACCAAATTGAAATGATCCTTTTTTTGTCGGTTAAATAAAATGAAAAGTAGGTTCTTTAAAAAAACTTTAAACCTTTTTTTTCATATTATTCAAACGCAGGTGTGGAGATAAGTAAATATAAATATCTGCATTATTATCTACATTATCTCGTAGTAACTGCATAAACCCTAATTTTGTTATCGGACAAACATTTTAGATTACGAGAGTACGCAACATGTGCAGTCGCCAACACAAGTGACTGGTGAATTAACATTTATAAGATGCTTATCAAAACAAATTCAATGTTTATTTGCAACATGTACAATCGCAAACATAAATGGCTAGAATTTCATTATTTTTATTACTATGCTTATCAATAACAAGACTGGCTTAACAGCTCAGTTGGTAGTATCTCTGCCTTCTGCGCTGCAGGTTGTGGGTTCGATCCCCACCCAGGATAAACTTTTGTAAATTTATCTATTCTATGTTTGTATGTATATTTACAAAAAAAAACATTTTATTAATCTATCAGCTATCTGGTTTCCATAGTACAAGCTTTGCTTAATTTGGAACTAGATGGCGTTGTGTGAACAGTCCACCCATATTTATAACAAAATTCAACTTTATTTGATGTGATTATTATGTAACATAATTATGATAGCTAAACATACATGGATGTTTTATGTTATAGTCATATTAAGCTCTTTACCTACTTTAATAGTAAGGTGGGTTTTGCTATGAATATTTTAACAATATTTTATAGATTTGCATTCCTTTGCAGCATTACAAAACACATTAAAATTGCAATTAAATTAATCAAGATGTAATCACGCGCAATTCATTTGAATCCATACAATTAATAAAAATGCAAATGTAGCTCTGTTTGTTTGTTTGTTACATATTCAAGACTGAAAGGCTGAACATATCTTTATAAAATTTAGTAAGGAGATAGATTGTATCGTATGGAAAGAGGCTACTTAAAAAACTCTATTTACGTAAAAAAACATTATAAAAACGAAATACGGGCGGATTCTTATCGAAATTGGTTCATCCGTGTTCGCGAGATACCTCTATAGATACAGACAGATGGACGAACACATAGTTTTAAGTAGGCGTAGTAGTTATAAATATCAGTAAGGAGTATATATTATTTATTAGTTCTAACTATGTCATGCATACTATTATACCATGAAATCTCATACAATATGTTATGTACAAGGTGTAAAATAACTTCTAACCAAAATCTAAAACGTCAGACTAAACTATGCCTTCATTATTTATTATAATTAATTTATTGTTTAAATATAGGTAGTAACTATTTATGTTAAGTCATAACAGAAGAAAGGTTGGACAGGACATGTTACAAATAATGGATAAGTTATTTATTGTAAGGTAGCTACAAACCGAAGCGCCCATTACAAGTTTCCAGGCGACAGTTTCAAAACAAACTATGATTAAGTTATTGTTTGTATAGGGTTGTCAGATGAATTAGTGATATATAAGAAATTAATAATATTTGATAAAAGTTCTATAATGCCCAAACAATGATAGAAGATAGAACTTTTTTGGAATAAATACTTATTACCAAATTTTTTTTATTCTTGGACATAATTAGGATTTCTTTTTTCTATTTATTACTTTCGTAACACCGTAATCTCTAT
This sequence comes from Cosmorhoe ocellata, assembly GCA_963675405.1. Classification (NCBI taxonomy): domain Eukaryota; kingdom Metazoa; phylum Arthropoda; class Insecta; order Lepidoptera; family Geometridae; genus Cosmorhoe; species Cosmorhoe ocellata. Next base: position 2,042,271 of record OY776264.1, on the reverse strand, counting down.
TTAAAACACCCGCACTACTATCTGTCAACCCTACCACTTAAATCATACATAAGTATTCAAAAATAACTTAAATGTATAAGTAAGTATAAATACTTTGTATTGTACTTAAGAACAAACAATGCACTTGTTAGGGATCTCTGCATATAATTACGATATAAGTCGATTACGGGAAGGAATTTTCTTGACTTCCCGTTGTCCCCATAGTGGGAACAGCATCAAAGGCGACAACGGGAATACATCTTCCCAACGGGTAACAAAGTATTAGTGCGACTCGTTGGGAACCCTAGTGACTGGGAGTCTACTCCGCAAAACGAAAACGATCTAATCGAAACCGAATGTTCGTCGAATTCAGTCGAATTAACAGTTGTTTATGAACTTGGAAGTTTCGTGTCGTCCATAAGTAGTGTTACAGTAGGTGAGAATGATTGTTGCGGAAGTAAGCAACAGCGTTCCCGCGATCTCGTCCCGGAAAGCGGAACACCCCAGAGGTTTTAGTCAGTATCAGGAGTCTGACATAACCTTCTGGCTTCCCCCGGGGCCGTTGGTATCCATAAATAATTTCCTCTGGGGTAAAAAAAAAAATGGTGAGAATGATTGTAAAAAAAATGTCGGTCGTACCATCGTTCAAATAATAGTCGAAACGATGTAGCTTAGAGTAGGTTTTGCATGACTATTGTAGCGATATATCGTTGATCGTTTTGCGTAGTAGACGCCCGGGTTCGGACCGATTACTGCTAAGTCAAAGTATTTTCCTAGATCTCAAACTCGTTCTACACTTGTATACTTATACTAATATTATAAAGAGTAAAGTTTTGTATTTTTGTTTGTAACGAATAAACTCAAAAACTGGTCCGTTTTCAAAAAATATTTTACCATTAGAATGCTACATTATCCCTGAGTAACATAGGCTATATTTTAGGTGGCGAGCAAAGCTGCGAGCGGAAGCTAGTCTATACCAATATTATAAAGAGGAAAGATTTGATCGATTGTTTGTTTATTTGAATAGGCTCCGAAACTACTTGACCGATTTGAAAAATTCTTTCACTAATTTGTGTAGAATGAATTTTCAAGAAGAACATACTAGACTAGAAGACTATATTTTATGTGGTTACTAGGCGGGCGACACTGCGAGCGGAAGCTAGTATAAAATAAAATCGTACTGTCAGTTAAATCAGAGTCACAAATAGAAATAATATCATAAACATGTTTTTGATATTTATTTGCGCTACAAATCTATCTGTAGCGGGTTCCGTCACGGCTAACGAACGGACAGACAGTAGCTTGTAGGCGGGTAGGGATGAGAACTCACTGGCGAGAGACTTGTTCTTATTTTAACTATTTTTACCCGACTGCGAAGCGAAGGAGGCTAATGCGTTTGGGGTATATGTACATTATGTAGGTATGTGAGTCTTTTTGACTGTCGCTGTAGCACGAACGGCTGGACGGATTTCGATAAATGTAGTGTCGGTGGATTTTTCTGGATCACAAGAGTAACATAGGTTATACAAAATGTCAAAATATCCAATATGTCGGCTGTAAAAATCTAATTTCAGTTTTGTTCAGGTGGTTTTTTTTTTAATTTTTACTGAAAGCCTATATATTTTATTAGATTTTCTTAAAACCTTCTCATCACGCTAAAGGCTTGTCCACACTAGTGACAATACGCTGTATGTTTATTGAAAATACGATAAAAAATTTTTTTTTTTAAGATTTGTTGAATGGTCAGGGCAAGTTCTTTTGGGTCAGCTAGTCGAAAATACAAGCAAAACGCCTGTTTTTAGTAACCATAGTAGTGCATAAAAGTTACCGGTGATGTACAGATTCGATGTGCCCTCCGCCTTATTTCTATGATTCTGCGTCTATCTGTACTTTGATCTCTTTGTCGGCCCCGTAAACCAAGCACAAGTGTATTATGAATATATTAACGACTGGCGACCGTCCGCGAATTTGTTCGTCATATTTCAAATTTGAATTGAATTTTACACATTTGATTTTACTTTTGAACCTAAAAACTCGTGGATATGCCCGTACGGTACTGAGACCGCGCCGTTTTGTTGCCACACGAAATGAGATAGCTCGCTCATTTGGCACACCAAATATTTTCAATTTCAGGGTACAAAAGGAATAAGTATATTTTTTACGAAAGATCGTGCAATATAATTGCACAATAATTGGTGAAATAACTGTTTGGTTCATTTTTTACTAATCATTAGTGTGCTCGCTTTGGCATTTTGTTAACACACACAAGTAAAAACAGTGCCACAGTTTTTGGCGTCCGGGCATAATTATGGTCTGGCTATAATTTTAAAATAAGTACTTACAGAATAAACTTAATCTATTATTTATTGTATACGTGAAAGTTGATGTTTGGATGTTTGTTTGTGACTCAATCGCGTCTAAACGGCCGGAGCGATTTGTATAAATTTTGGAATAAATATAACCTTAAAATTATTTTTTATATAGGTAGGTACCTACTAAGCGTGAAAAGTTGCGGGCGGAAGCAAGTCATACTTAATGCAAAGAAAAAATCCTGTCCAAAACTAAGCCTATTTGCCTACAAGAATCTGAAAAATATATGACACTAGAAAATTATGGGTTCTCAACGAGTTACAATGTTACTCAAAGTGTTTAAATTTTTCAATTAATCACATACAGACAGACAGAATATCTGCACTTATAAAGATGTATGTATTTATCCAATTTGCACGCTCTAGGCTCTATAAGCTCCGTGGTAGACAACTAGACTCAGACGAGATGTCTTCTATGAGATTATGATTAATGCGATGGACTTCTAGGGTTCCGTAGTCTGATAAATAATCCCACCGCCTTTATTAAAACTTTAATCGCTAGGTAAATGAAATATGTTACAGTAAAAAGTAGGTAAACCAGTAGGTATTTATTGCTAGTCTGATAAAGAATCCCAATAGTTTTTTTTAAACTTTATCAAAGATTAATTGCTAAGTGAATTAATATACTTATTATAGTAAAAAGTAGGTAGACTAGTGTTTATTGGAAGAATTAAAAAAAAAGCACGACTGAAAGTAACTGAAAATATATTTTTACAGCCGCCATTTTACGTACGATATAGATGAAAAGGATTTTTTTAAATTTTTGTCGTCTGTATGTCTTTTTGAAATCGCGTACTGTCAAAAGTACGTGATGGATTTTGATGAAACTTGACATAATGCTAACCTATATAGAATAGGATATAACATATAAGTTTCACTCATAATAAATATAATAAATATAAATAAATAATGCTGGACAATCCACACAGCATCATCTAGCCCCAAAGTAAGCTACTCAAAGCTTGTGTTATGGGTACTAGATAACTGATATATTTAATACATTATATAGGTACATAGATAGATATTTTTTATTATACATACATACCCAGACCAACGGAACAAATTTCTGCAGATCGTACCTACACAAATTTGTTCCGAGGCGGGAATCGAACCCGCAACCTCTTGCGTCGCAGGCGGACTCTTGCCCGCTGCGCCACAGAGGTCGTCTAATGAACAGCATTTTCGCGTCTCGCAGACGAAGTCGCGGGTAAAACTAGTTACAAAATAAAAACACATTGCCTTTACCCTACTGTATCTTGTTTACACTATTCAAGATTTGTAAAGAAAAAAAAAAAAAAATATGATCACGACTGTAATCCCCGGGCTCGGTAGATATCTCCTCAGATCTTTAGATACTTAGATCTTTGAGGATATCTAAAGGGGGTAGTCAGAAGCAAGTCCAAACATGACATTTGGTACATGCCCACATTTTGCACAGTGGTTAGTATTGCGTACGTGACAGGTTGCAAGCCCATCGCCGCTTATAAGAATACTAAGCTATGACACATACCTTTGAATTTTTGGTTCTAGGGCATGCCGGTTTCCTCACGATGTTTCCCTTCACCGTTTAAAAGCACTGGCATTGCGCACATAAATTTTTCGAATGGAAAAACTCATTGTGCACGACCAGGTTTGAACCCACGACCTACGGATCGTGAGGCAGGGGTGCTACCACTACACCACCAGCGCTCAAGATTCGTATACAATATTATTGTATGGATATGACGTGTTTTTGTAATCACACCTAAATTACACTTTGTATTGTATGTACCCTCCATATTTTAACGAACATACGACATCTTAATTTTAAATTTAAACCCTTCGCCCCCGTTGAGATTTTAAATTTATTTATCAACTTTTGACACGCAATCCCGAAAACCCAATAAAATTCGATTGCTTTGTATAATTATACAATTACAAGCCGATACCTACAGAATCGGAAACGGATGAACAGCATTTGAAAATATTTCGTATTATTTGACGACCTCAGTGGCGCAGCGGGCGAGAGTCCACCTGCGACGCAAGAGGTTGCGGGTTCGATTCCCGCCTCGGAACAAATTTGTGTATGATCTGCAGAAACTTGTTCCGTTGGTCTGGGTGTTTTCTATATATAATAAAAATATATCTATCTATGTAATATAATGTATTAAATATATCAGTTATCTAGTACCCATAACACAAGCTTTGAGTAGCTTACTTTGGGGCTAGATGATGCTGTGTGGATTGTCCAGCATTATTTATTATTATTATTATTATTATTTTTTTACTTGGCTTGAAAAACACGACTTTTTAGCCAATCTTTTGATATATTTTTATCTTTTTATTGTCTCTGGGCCAGTGTGGTGGTGTGACCAGCTTTAAATTGACAAATCTACTGTAACATAGAGTGAAAACTTACCAAAATCTACTAAACAGAAGCTGAATTCTACTAAAAGTTTACTATAAAATTAAATAGGTTAAAATACCATCAATATACCAAAAATATATACAGTCGTGGTCAACTAATTAGGGACACTCTTTGGTTAAACCGAATTGTGAATTTATTTTTTATTTTCCAACGAGTCTAAACCATATTCCATATCTCTTACATGTAAGTATAATTAGTCATTTATGTGCCCGATTATACAAACAATAACAACTTCTTAAACATTAAACCTCTTTACAGTATAGCTGATAGATTATCGTAGTGCTATTTGTTCAAATAATGCTGGCTGGCCATTTAATTAGGGACACTGAGATATTGCGTTCTATTTTCAAAATTTGAATCTCAATACTTTTTTACTTCTTCTCTTATTGTTTCGTGGTAGTTTTGGCGGCAATCCCGATATTTATTTTAAGTTTTGAAAAATATTTTGAAGAAAAATGGGTAAAAATAAAAGTTGCGATCCAACACTACGAAAAATTATCATGAAGTTTGTTGTCGAGCATGGTTGGCCATACCGAAGGATAGCAGAACATTTAAATTGTTCAAAAACTATGGTATACAATGCAGTGCAACATGTCAGACGCAATAACACAGATTTAAATGTGCCCAGAACAAAAAGATCGAGAAAAACAACTCCGCAAGAAGATAGAATGATAGCCAGGTTAGCTAAGAAAGATCCGTTTCTAGGCTCTATTTTAATTAAACACGAAGTGTTTGGGACAGACGAAAGAGCTGGTGTCTCAGCTAGGACCGTTCGACGACGTCTGGTAGAAGCAGGGTTGTTCGGAAGAGTGGCTCGCAAAGTACCGTTGTTGAAGAAAGAACATAGAAATGCTCGTTTGGCGTTTGCACGTAAATATGGACATTGGACCTACGCCCAATGGCAACATGTATTATTCTCTGACGAGACCAAGGTTAATTTGATTTCTTCAGATGGAAGGCAATACGTACGGCGTCCAGTAAAAGCGGAAATGAATCCAAGATTCACAAAAAAGCAGGTGAAACATGGCGGTGGAAACATTAAAATGTGGGGTTCATTTTCTGGACGTGGAGTGGGACCTGTGAGGAAAGTTCAGGGTAACTTAGACCAACATCAATACAAGGCAATATTGGAGGAAACGATGCTTCCCTATGCTGAGGAGCATCTCCCTATTATATGGACGTTTCAGCATGATAACGACCCAAAACATACCGCCCGTTCAGTCAAGTCGTTTCTTACCAGTCAGTCAGTATCGGTGCTAGATTGGCTAGCAAATAGCCCGGACCTTAACCCAATCGAGCACCTTTGGCACGAAATCAAGAAAAAAGTAGCCACTTATCGTACCACAACTTTAGATGAACTTAATGAAGCTTTTTGTGAGGCATGGGCAAACATTCCTGTCGAAACATGCCAGAAACTGATAATGTCTATGCCACATCGGTGTCAAGCGGTAATTACTAACAAAGGTTTTGCTACTGGGTACTGATTTTACACGTAATAAAATGGAGCTGTTAAAGATATTATAATACTGCAGATTATTAGTTTTGTTTAACTCTATTTTTCATTATAGTTTACTGTCCTTAATTAAATGTCCAGCTACAGAATTATACCTTAAAATTGAATACATGTTCAACCTTTGATATTAAATACTTTTTTCTATTTATTTATTCTTTTATTTACAGCCATTTAAAGCATAATAATCGGACCAAATTATGCAAATAATAGTTACTGTTATTGTTCTTCACTATCTTGCATGTCCCTAATTAGTTGACCACGACTGTAAATTCTACCAAAATATACTGTTATTCTTTTCAATACTAACAGCTGTTGCAAGTTCCTTAAAATCTACCAGAAAAGTAGAAATCTAAGTTCACCAATGGCGAAAGGATGGTGCGCCTCAAAGGCTCCTTTAGTGCATTTCTAAATATATATGTACTTGTATAACTCAAAGATGACTGACTGACTGACATAGTGATCTATCAACGCAAAGCCCAAACCACTGAACGGATCGGGCTGAAATTTGGCATGCAGGTAGATGTTATGACGTACGCATCCGCTAAGAAAGGATTTTGATTAATTCTACCCCCAAGGGGATAAAATAGGGGATGAAAGTTTTTTTCAAGGTACCACGCGGGCGAAGCCGTGTCCGGAAGCTAGTTTTTATATAAAGACCATAATATAATGTACTGTTATGGGAAATTAATAAAATAATTATCTGTAAAAACGACACAAAGATTTGAAAAAAAAAAAGTAAATGCACACAATTATAATAACTATGTCCGCTTTTTTAAGGCCGTTTTTAAGAAAACCAATGCTTAAAATGTAAATGTGTCGAAGTGGTCGCAGCCGCTGCCAAATTCGTTTAAACTCAATTTGCAAGGTCGGTCCAAAGCAGGAGGAAATAAAACACGTTATCTCGAATTCGCCCTTTCGATACTACCGAAACTCGAATTTAATTTTGAAAATCTTTTATCCTGTAAAAAAATATAAGCAAAACGGTTGTATCAAATTTCATAATTTCGCAATGAATCAATCTTTTATGCGACAGTGAAAAAGTCTTATTAATTTTCTTTTATGTGTTGTGCCGACCCACATAGCATGGGAAAAGGGCAGAAAGAAGAAGAATGTATATACAACAAAAAAGTATTTATTTAATCTATCAGCTATCAGAGTGGCTATTACGGAACTCAGATTACAATCAATTACAATGAATGTCTATCAGCAACTGTACTGTGATTACGTAATTCTGATATTTCCAAACAATATACCTACTTAAGGCAATAAACAAATAACATAATATAATAATTTTATGGCAATAAACTTTCCATATATACCGTTAGTAACTAGAAAAAAAAAAAAAAAAATATGATCACGACTGTAATCCCCGGGCTCGGTAGATATCTTCCTCAGATCTTTAGTTACTTAGATCTTTGAGGATATCTAAAGAGGGTAGTCAGAGGCACGTGCAAACATGACATTTGGTACATGCCCACATTTTGCACAGTAGTTAGTATTTCATACGTGACAGGTTGCAAGCCCATCGCCGCTTATAAGAATACTAACCTATGACACACACCTTCGAATTTTTGGTCCTAGGGTGTGCCGGTTTCCTCACGATGTTTTCCTTCACCGTTTAAGAGCACTGGCATTGCGCACATAAATTTTTCGAATGGAAAAACTCATTGGTGCACGACCAGGTTTGAACCCATGACCTTCGGATCGTGAGGCAGGGGTGCTACCACTACACCACCAGCGCTCTTCTAACTCAGTAACTAGAAGCTGTTAGTAATAATTATAAATCATAGTATCAGAGTTACGTAATCGCGGCACAGGTCCCCACAGTACAAGCTTTGCATAGTTTGGGGCTGCATGGCGTTGTGTGTATTGTCCACCAATATTGATTTGTGAGCATTTCACACAACGCCATCTAGTAGTAAACTAAGTAAAGCTAATAGCTTGCTCAATAATGCTCTTGTACAGTAGTTGCCTAGTTTAGTATTGACATGCTAACTACTCAATCGATAGACACCGACTAGATATTCAGCTTTTTCTATCAACTATTCAAGATGTTGTTTTGCTTTACGCTTTCATTAATTGAATTAGAAAATACTTCGCTAGTTTTATTTTTTGTCCAAGTCAATGGAATTGAATTTACTTAACTAGTGAAATTAGCATTTTTTTCATAAAAACATTAACTCATTCATAGCTAGGGTTGCCAGATGGCCGGGAATTTCGGAAAAGTCCCGGAATTTCACATGTGGTTCCGTTTCTATAGACCGATTTTACAAAAAATAAATATGTTTTACAAATCATTTACATTTTTTCCGTTTAAAATAAGGATCTAACTAGTAATTTTGTAAGATTTCTTCTATTGCCCGTCCAAGAGCAAACATTTGTAGTAGCCCTGAAAATGTCCAGGAAATGGCAAATGGCCCTTATCTGGCAACCCTATTCACAATTCATTTCTAAATGTGCGTTTACTGAAAAAAACATATTTTCAAAATCTGAGTGTCGATTGAAGCGTTATAATAACATGTCAGTATAATATCATAAAAATCTCGCTAATGAACCGATGGTAGGAGCCACAAACTTCGTGGTAATTTGGCGGTACATCATTTCGGGCGAGTGAGAACGCGTACGAGCTATTGCTTACTCTGTGCCGCGGACCAGTTTGCGCGTGTCGATGCACCTGTGCTAATAAGGGTCAAAGAGTAGTGCATAAGTGCACAGAGATGATATTAAGCAACCATTTTTTTACCTACCGAAAAAGTAGAGAATTATTAAATGATTTATAAGTACATTCTAATCATCATCTTCTTTCCCTTTTCTCACGTTATATGGGATCGGCACAACATGTGATCTTCTTCCATTTATCTCTGTCATTTGTCATCTGCTCAGTACTCACTCCTTTCATCTTTTCTTTGGCCTACCTCTACCCCTGTATCCGTCCACATTCATATCTAACACTCTCGTCGTCATGACATTCATCTCTCCTCATAACATGCCATACCACACTTACTTATTACTCGTCATCTTTTCTGTCGCCGGCGCCGGCGCCACTTTCAAACTTCCTCTGATATACCAACTCATTTCTTACTTTATCCTTCCTCGTCACTCCACTCACATATCCATCTCAACATTCGCATCTCCGCCGCATGCACTCTTTTCTCGTCCGTTCCCTTGATTATTAATTCTAATCATAATGAGTTTTGTAATTATACATAATACGGCAATTAGTATTTACGTTTTTATTATAACTTACTAGGTGAGAAAAATTAAAGCGGCTCAAATTTTTAATAATAATTTTCTAATTGATAAATATCATGTAGGTAAGTATTCATTTATTATTACAAAATTGTTATAATAATAAAAAAGTATGAGAACTAAGGTAATAAATGGGTTGGAACCCATTTTTGTGTTAGCAATAATTGATCGACAAGATACAAGTGAGCAATTACATAAAGCAATCAATCTTTAACTGATTTTAATTGAAAGACATTGATTGAGGCCTTTTAGAAATATACTGATACCATTTTTTCTTTATGTTGCACATTTGATTAGTTTTAAGTGCATTCATTCAAACCACTATATCAAACGGCTATGAAAATAAACGAATTTCCGTATAAAAATACAAATAAAATAGTTTCGCAATATATAAAACTAGCTGTCCCGCCAGCGACTTCGTTCACTTAAAGTATCTAAACTGAGTTTCAAACACATCACACAACTCATAAAAATCCCATACTAACTTTGACACCCCATTTGACCCCTTTATGAAGGTTATATTGAAAAATCCTGAAACACGTGTCCATTTGTTTTGCATTTACAGTACACAAACAAAGTTTCAGACCAATCGCACGACCCGTTAAAAAGTTCACATACAAACATAGACCCCACATTTGACCCCTTTTTGAAGGTTATATTGAAAAATCTTGAAACACGTGTCCGTTCATTTTGCATTTACAGTGTACAATCAAAGTTTCATGAAAATCGCTCCACGCGTTAAAAAGTTTCATACAAACGTTTTCACCCTTTTTCACCCCCTTAAAGGTGGAATTTCCAAAAACCCCGCCTTAGTGGGTGGTTTTGTTATAAAAGGAAACCACCTTCCAAATTTCAGCTTTCTAGCTTCAGCGGTTTCGGCTCGGCGATGATCAATCAGTCAGTCAGTCAGTCAGTCAGTCAGTCAGTCAGTCAGTCAGTCAGGTTAAGCTCTTATATAGGTATAGATGATGAATAAAATGACGAACTTTTACCCTCTTTTAGGGGTAATAAAACTAAAAATCATTCACCGTGGGTATTTTCTCCAACATTTCTTTACGTTCGGAAAAGTTTTTACATTTATTTGAAAAGCCTTTTAGAAGGGACACAATTACCTTTTGCGCTATAAAGTTAGTTGTGAAACCTGTTAGTTTTCATTTCGTACTATTACTTCATAAATCTATTTTATTGATTATCTATAGGTAAAAAAAGAGTTTTTATGCTCGGAAATGTTATCATAGACAAAAACAAATTACAGCTAAACTTACGAATCTCGAGCGATGCTGTGCTGCCATAGGAAAAAGAAGTATCTAATTAATCAACTATCTGGCTCCCATAATACAAGGTTTGCTTAGTTTGGGGCTAGATGGCGCTGTGTAAAACCGAACTACTGTTTTTGTTTACAAAATGAGGATTGTAGACATCGCGCGCGAAATCTCAGTTCATGGCGATTTACTAGTAAATATTTTACTATTAGGTATTATTATTATAGACAAATTGTGTTATGATAGAACTTATCTCAAGCGTTATCACAATCTCATAACGATGACGTACCTAGGTATATGTGGTAGATCAAAACAAAGTTAAAGTCACACCAATAAATCTCAATTCACCAATAATGTAGGTACCATAAACCACTTACACCGATCGTTCAACCCAAACACAAAGTAATTTGAGATAACCCGCCACAAAACAAAATATTATGCGTTATTCAATTATTATGCCAATACTCAGATGACAACTTTGATTAATGTACAGTCGACCGCAATGTTGCTACTGTACATAAAAATCATATCGCACTTTATTACAATCACGTAAAGAACATTTTTTGCAATATTTTATCGGTTTGCTGTTTTTATATTTTTGTGATAGTAGAATGACATTAGCGATAACTGTTGTAACGGAAAAGATATTAACTTCTACCTATTTTATAATTATTATGATAGATTCTGCCCGCGGCTTTGCGCGCGTACATTGAAAAACAAAATCGAATCTATATGCCACGGGTACCGTACATTTTCGGAGATTAAAAGGAAACTACGTGCTATCCTAGGCTTAAACTAACTCTGTGCCAAATTTCATCCAGATCCATTCACCCGTTTCAGCGAGAAAGTGTAACAAACACACATCCATACAATATACATTCTTAAAAATATTTGCGTTTATAATATTAGTAGGATTAATAGATTTAAAAAGAGAGAGAAAAAAAACCCTGAAATCTTTAACTACTAACTGCTAACTACTTTGCAAAAATTGTGAGCATGAGCCAAATTTCACCTATTGAATCTAAGGATTTTAGTCGTGATCTTATAATAAATAATTATAATAAATCCTATTATTGAAATATTTTAATATCGCCAAAAATCTCAAAATTAAAAAAACGAACTATCAAAACCTACATTACATCATAAGACCTTGGTTTTACTAACAGTTTGATGAAGAGACCTTCTGAAGAATAAGAGCCTAAGCACACGGCGTATTTTACGCGCGCAGACGACGCGCGTTTCACGAAGGCGCGTTTACGGCGCGCCGTAGATGCCCAGAAAGAAGATTGTTGCGTTTGTATCGATTCAAACGCGCGAAAAAACGTGTTTCGAACGCGTTTCTCTCGCGTTTGTATCGCGTTTGAATCGATACAAAAGTGATGTAGGGGCGGGGGAGGGGCAGATACGCACAGACGACGCGCGTCTCACGAACGCGCGTTTACAGCACCACTGATTTTTTTACGCTTAGGTTACAAGGCTGCGGCTGAATCTCGTTTGAATTGCGTCGCGAATACAACGCGCATATTTCATACACCGGAGGGTCTGATCGAGTAAATTGTATATCTAGATTGTTTTTATTTGAGAAGTGTATATGCCACACAACTTCAAATTATTCATGGACCTAGTGTCCATGCTTTAACACAGCTTTAATATCTAAATATCGCAGTTTAACGCGCGTCATCTGCGCGTCGTCGGCGCGCATAAAATTCGCTGTGTGCTTAGGCTCTAACCAATAACAGACACCTACTTTCAAATACATACATCGGATTTACACATCTTATTACTACAATAGTCAGAAACGTGAACATGTTTACAAATTGTATGTCAGTCACATAGTACGTACGTCAATATCCATAACTAATATTCTAGATGCGAAAGTAACTCTGTCTGTCTGTTACCTTTTCAAGACTAAACGACTGAACGGATCGTTGGGACGAATCAGCTCTGACTCTACTAGGTATCCCTAACAAAATTAACAAGGATCATACAAAAAAAGCGCTAGAGCCCAGCGAGTTTCTTGTCAGTTCTTCTCGGACTGGGGATAGACTGGAATTGGCACCTAGACTCACCTAGAATGTAAGACGATTCAAAATGATCTCTGTGATTTTAATGAATAAAAATGCTCTGAGTTAAAAAAAATTGGCAAGGAGATCTCAAGATGTCTCAAAAAATAATCTTGAATGGACTGGAATAGGGGTTGAAAGTTTGTATGGAGAACGCATGGTTAAGCAACGCTGGGCGCAGTCAGTTTTTGGATGGGTGACCGCTTTTTTTGCACACCATAGAAATTTCCCAATTAACCGATATCAATAATTTTAGAATTAATATGTTGGTAAGATGGATTTTTGCAGACAAAGTCGTGGGTAACAGTTAGTCTATACGCCTCTATAGACGTTGTGTTCAAGTCAAAGACGCAAGTCATTTAGAATTAGTAGGTACCTACCTATTAATGAATACGATAATTTCTACATTATACATTTTCAAACATCACGTTATTTATAATTCACCATTTCAGAATAGAAAACAATTGACACAGCACATCTCTGCGAAGTACGGTCAAGAAATAGTAAGTCACTGTAAAGTCAGTAAAATTTTCAAGTATATTTTAAACAAAACAGTTGGTTTTGTTTAAAATATACTTGAAAATTTTGTTTTGTTCAAAATTCTCGGGATTTCCGACGATGGGTTTAGAAAGTAACTATTCATTTTGATTCAAATATTTTACACTCGCGTCAAGAACTCGGCCTTTATTAGAAAAGTAACCAAAATTACACAAAAAAACTCAAAATAATACGAGAAAAAATATAAAAACTAGCGACAAAGTTGATAGTCGAATGCATCGCAGAAAATCATTTTAGTCTATATTATTATTTTCCTTGCCATCTTAATTAAGACCACAGAACACGGAACCAAGCAGAAGTGACACTGACATAAACTTTCATAGTCCCTACATAATGAAACCTTCTCAGATGCATTTGTTTTAACCGTTGTGCCTTCCGCAAGCGGACAGTATGACCATTCATCAAAATGCATGCTAAATAGAAGTGGAATAGCCAAGTCTCCAGGTCAAAGCCATGATGGCTGATACGATTCAGACTTGACACCAGCCATGGGTCAGGCGTGATTAGTGAGTTGCTACTTAGACCTTTTAGCTCCGTGTTCTAGAACGATTACTTTAACGCGGTGGTAACTTTCTGGGGCCATAACCTGAAGGTTTACTGGTGTAAAATGATCTGAGTTTAAATTAACAGGGCTTAATTTTAATATAGCTAATTGGAAATTACAGTAATAGGTTTGAACAAAATGTAAACATTTTAGATAAAAACGTGTTTATTTTTCAACAACTCGTGCATAAACGAAAAAAAAAACATGGTCACGACTGTAATCCCCAGGCTCGGTAGATATCTCCTCAGATCTCTAATTACTTAAATCTTTGGAGTTATTTAAAGAGGTTAGTCAGAGGCACGTCCAAACATAATACTTGGCACATGCCCACACTTTGCACAGTAGTTAGTATTCCGTACGTTGCAAGCCCGTCGCCGCTTTTAAGAATACTAACCTACACACACCTTCGAATTTTTGGTTCTAGGGTATGCCAGTTTCCTCACGATATTTTCCTTCAACGTTTAAGAGCACTGGCATTGCGCACATACATTTTTCGAATAGAAAAACTCATTGGTGCACGACCAGGTTTGAACTCACGGTCGTGAGGCATGGGTACCACCACCAATGTTCGCTGGAAAAATTGTGACCAATCTGGCAATTATCTCCCAGATTAAAGCTACAAGAAATCCGTATCAGGCGAACGTGTCTGTCCGTCTGTTTTATATATACACTTATAACAAGAAGACACATTATTGGCTGCAAATGATGATGCTGCCAAGATGCAAATAAATTAAGAATACAAACAAGCTGTTGCAATATTTACGAGCCCGGCCATTATTTTTGGTAAATTAAAAAATGCATCGCTCTGATTTATTGGTCTGGTTTATTTATACAGAACATTATGTTTATTGATTAATTTGCGAAGGTCATGGAAATCAGGCATAAATCGAAATAATCTTACACATTCCACACTCATCGGCCTTTCTACTCAATGGTTTCGCCATTGTTCTCACTTTTGTCATATTTCACAACAATTTCGTTTATATTTCGAAAAATATTAGTTTTAAATGTTATCGTTTTTAAATGTAATTTGAGACATCTTGTGACCACGACAGTGCAACAGACCGACACACACGACCTGCCGAAACGGGAAAAATAGCTAAATATAACGCGATAAATAGGTAAGTACCCGTTTTATACTAATAACAATGTGTTCAGATCGCATAAGTTTAAAAATTAAATGTACCCGCCATGAAATAACTTATTATCAACTAATCATTTATTGCTCCAGCTTGAAAGATGAGCTCTAAAATCAAGGTTCAAAAAGTTTAAATAACGGGTAAATATCAAATTGAGTAGAAACGTCCATTGACGAATGGTAAAAAAATAAAAGTGTATACAAGCATTTTTATTTAATTAACAAACGGATCTCAGTTGGATTTATTACCTAAGTACCTACTTCTTTCAAGCACCAAAGAAACATTTTAAAACTATGTAACTGATTTAAAAATACCTTGCTACATGCTTGGAATTATTTTAAAAACGCCTACGCATGAACTGACCTATCTGTCTTTTTATAATCTTTGCCCAAATAAACCACAGTGACTTCAAAATCAAATTAACAACTAATTATAATAAATCTCAATAACACGGGTGCTTAATGAGATTGAAAATAATTTTATGTTTTTGTGAAATTTAATACTCAATAAAAAATTTGGAACGTTTATCGGTTGTGACTGTTGCATTTACGGTTATTTAATAACTGAATGGCATCACAAAAACACGTCTCGAAATTAAGCCAATTTCAACCGAGATGCTCATAAAAGTTCATTGAGTAAATTAGAACTAAGTGTAACAAACCTAGCGATTTTATTTATTTACTAGTTGATACCCGCGACTACGTAAGCGTTAAATAGATTACTTTTTAATATTCTGTGACTGGGGCTGTACGAATAGATAGGTTTTTCATCAATTATATCAAATTCTTATCCTTTTTATTTGTCGACCGATTTCGATGAAACAAAACCTTAGTTTTAATCCAAGCTTATCTCAATACATTAGTGAAAACTGCATTCGATTGGGTCAGCCGTTGCGGAGATTAGCGTGCGCAAACGCACAGATAAACGATTTTATATGTAAGTATAGATAATAATGTGTTCAGATCGTGTAAGTTTGAATAAATATTAATAGAAATTTGTATACACAGATCGTCAAGATAAGACTAAATTTAGCATTCCTAGATGTTTAAAAAAACTATTAAGCTGATAACACTTTTTTAAAATTAAAATATCAATGTATTTCTCTCACGTTCCATCCTTAAACAACCTATAAATATTGAAGCAAAGTAAGGAAGTTGTTAAAAGCATAACAGGTGTAAATTGCTGTATTAAAAGTGATGCGATCAATCTCTCTGTCGTCGCTGCGCCCGCGCATCCCACATGCATATGTATGGGTTTGTAGTTAGCAAGCGCTGTTTCGTTTGGTCCTGGTTTGAAAACTTATTTTTTTTTAAATAAAAAATAAAAATAAATAATAAATATGATTACGACTGTAATCCCCAGGCTCGGTAGATATCTCCTCAGATCTTTAGTTACTTATCTTTGAGGATATCTAACGGGGGTAGTCAGAGGCAAGTCCAAACATGACATTTGGGACATGCCCACATTTTGCACAGTAGTTAGTAATATAATAAATACATTAAAATGAATACGACGCGGAAATAACACCAAATAATGTTTTATCAAATTATTTTTTATCTTAAAACATTAATGGTACTAAGGATACAAAGTTGTATCACTTGTACCATCAATGGTACAAATCAATGGTACTTCTGACACTAAGCCAAAATAATCATTTTTTTTTTTTAAATAATCAGTTTTGAATTTATCGTGTGCCTTGACTATAAAAGAAATTTATCTATGCTATTATTAAAAAGAGGAAAGATTTGATTGTTTGTTTGCATTGAATAGGCTCCGAAACTACTGGACCGATTTGAAAAATTCTTCACCAGATGTGTGTAGAATTAACTTTTAGGATAAACATAGGCTATATTTTATGTAGGTATCTCGCGGGTGACGCCGCGAGCGGAAGCTTACGTTACTAAAAAAATATTTAGGCATTCATTTAAAATTTGTAAGAACTTAAAGGATCCTACTGGAATGCACCACAATCATGGCGGTCCGGTTCGGACGTCACCCAACACGTTTGTTTAAAATTCAACTTTTCGGCCCCCGTTTGTTTCTGCGTAGTGACACAACACACCGTCACTTATCGGCTTTTGGACACGCCATATTGCAAAAATGTTTTGCTCTACACACTACACGAAAAATCTCAACAAAACACTGTCGTTGCAAAATTTTATATCGAAAGATCGAAATTCAGAATAAGAACTTTATCTCGAAATATAAATAATAATCTTGCATGAGAAACACGCACAGGAGACGCACCTTAACTGTTTCGGCAACTCCTAAAAGGGCTAGAACCCAATAATATTTTTTACCTTTTTTGGAATTCTGTTTAAAACAAATCGACTTGACGCTTTTTGGAAATATGTTTAACGGGAGTTTTTTCACCGACATTTATAACATCACAGCATCGGCGCAGTTTCGATCTCTTTTGACATAGTTTTTTTTTTTTAGTGACGAAACACCGAAACTATTCGACTTTCTGTGTTCTTTAATAAATCAAATTAATTTTTTTATATTTAATTTAAACGATAATTTCTTCTTCTGAGAAGGAATTGTTTTTACTATGGCCACTGAAAGTAAAGAATAGATTGTGAAAAAATATTGCGGTGTAAGCATTTCTGCAACCATACGTAATAACTCTCCAATAGACCTTTCCTACAAACACCCGAAGAGTCGGATTTAAAATATGATTTTCCCGCCAAAACGGGTTATTTTAACGGTTCAAAAGTTAACGCAATATGACGTAAGCTGATATCAATAACGTGAACGATAAGCACAGCTTAAACATAAGTTAAGTGAAGCAACGGGGAATTATTTGAGTTTAAGACGAGAGGTCGTTCCGATGTCTTAAGAGATTAAAATACCGTTTATCCATACTTCTATACTAATATTATAAAGAGGAAAGTTTTGTATTTTTGTTTGTAACGAATAAACTCAAAAACCACTGGTCCGATTTCAAAAATTCTTTCACCGTTAGAATGCTACGTTATCCCTGAGTAACATAGGCTATATTTTATGTAGGTACCTCGTGAGCAAAGCTGCGAACGGAAGCTAGTTATGAATAAAATGCGACTTTAGAACAAGCTTAAATGTGTATTGTTACAGGCGTTTTTAGCAAAAGATACAAAAACAGAAATGTAAAAGAATACTGTTGCTTCAAATTTTCTCTTAAAATTTAGGGATAATTTTATTTTATTCTTTAGTAAACTGAAAGAGTGCTGGTCGTAGTACCCGCCTCTCGATCTGAAGGTCGTGGTTTCAAACCCGGTCGGTCGACTTTTTCTATTCGAAAAATGTATGTGCACAATGCACTTAAACCGTGAGGGAAAACATCGTGAGGAAACCGACATACCCTAGAACCAAAAAGTTGAAGGTGTGTGTCATAGATTAGTATGCTTATAAGCGGTGATGGGCTTGCAACCTGTAACGTACCGAATACTAACTACTGGGCAAAATATGGGCATATTATGCCAAATGTCAAGTTCGGACGTGCCTCTGACTACCCTCCTTAGATATCCTCAAAGATCTAAGTCACTAGAGGCCTGAGGAGATATCTACCGAGCCTGGGGATTACAGTCGTGATATTTTTTTTTTTACTTTTTATTGAAAGAAATTTTTATTTAGAGGGAAATGGAAGAAGATCACATGTTGTGCCGACCCCACATAGCGTGGGATAAGGGCAGGAAGATGATGATGATGATGATGATTGAATTATTTTCAATGATTTTCAATAATTTTCAGTGGGTTTTAATTTTTGCAATAAATACTAGATCATATTCCCTTAGTGTACGACGGGCAGGCAGCTAGCCAGCTATATTTATCGGTTTGCAGAACATCAAATCGCACATAAAATTTTCGATGACTCCATACAATATCCAAGGCGCCATCGAGTTTATGTCCCGACTAGTTCCAATAAATCCGTCATCGCCCCAGATGGTCCAAACGATTGCTATTATAGCAGATATCTCTAATCTACGTGTGGGCGGAACAATACACATTTTCATGTGAATATTTTTTTTTTTACCTACTATTTCACTGCGGTGAAGCGAAATACTTTCAAATAGATTCACTTCTAGGCTACGGGATTTGCGGAGAAATTATAACTTCTTTAGCGATAAGACCGGCCGTTGTACACATTTTTTCTTGTGAAGGTACTAAGTTGTTAATTTGTTAAGTAATCTAGTTTTATGGTGTAAGTCAAAATATATTTAGTGCCATATTCCAACTTAACCCAAGACCAAGATTACTAGCTAGAAATTTTCAATGACATACCTATACATAGGTAGGTACGTTCGTCATTTGCACATCGAAGTTCGGAACAACAGTAGAAGAATAGAATAGAAAATAAAATTACCTATTTACAAATAAATTAAGATAAATAACTTTTTAATGAAAAGGGCCTATACCCAGCAGAGAATTAAGTCGGGCTGCGGATGATGATGATGAAATAACATTTGGTTATGACCACGACCAGTAATTTTAAATCTACAAAAATGTGCCTACTTCATAAAAAAGGCGTGGTTTAACATGACAAAATCTAAAAATAGGAAACATAAAAAATTCTCCAAAAATAAATAATATTTAAATGACCAAACACTGAATAAATTTTAAAGTCGTCGGACGAGTATTTTGGCATAAATACTTGCATAAATACCTACTTATTATTATTATTATTATTATTATTATTATGAGCCGTTTGTGTCCCACTGCTGGGCAATATATACCTACTTAATCATATCTAAATTTAGATCTAAGCTAGACGATGGACCAGACGAAACATATGGTAAGTAGAAACAATTACAACATCTATATAAGGTACTAGCTGTCCCGCCCGCGACTTCGTTCACTTAAAGTAGGTATCTAACTAAACTGAGTTTCAAACAAATCTCACTAATAAAAAAATCCCATAATAACTTTTACACTCAATTTTACCCTTTTTAGAGGGCTATTTTGAAATATCCAGGAATACGTTTCCATTTATTTTGCATTTAAAGTATCCAAACCAAAATAAAGACCAATCGCACCACGCGTGAAAAAAAAATTATATAAACATTGACCCCCCCCCCCCCCCATTCGACCCCCTTTTTTAAAGTTGTTTTGAAAAATCCTAAAACACGAAATTAAGTTTCAGACCAATCGCACCACCCGTTGAAAAGTTCCCATACAAACATTGACCCCCCCATTCAACCCCTTTTTTTTAAGGTTTTATTGAAAAATCCTGAAACACGAAACAAAGTTTCAGACCAATCGCACCAGGTTAAAAAGATCCCATACAAACATTGACCCCACATTTGACCCCTTTTTCAAGGTTATATCGAAATATCCTTAAACACGTGTCCGTTCATTTTGTATTTACAGTACACAAACAAAGTTTCAGACCATTCACACCACCACCCGTTAAAAAGTTAACAAACAAACATTGACCCCACATTTGACCCCTTTTTGACGGTTATTTTGAAAAATCCTGAAACACGTGTCCATTCATTTTGCATTTACAGTACACAAACAAAGTTTCAAACCAGTCGCATCACCCGTTAAAAAGTTCCCATACAGAAATTGACCCCACATTTGACCCCTTTTTGATAGTTATATTGAAAAATCCTGAAACACGTGTCCATTTATTTTGCATTTACAGTGCACAAACAAAGTTTCATGAAAATCATTCCACGCGTTAAAAAGTTTCATACTAACGTTTTCACCCTTTTTCACCCCCTTAGAGGTGGAATTTCCAAAAATCCCGTCTTAGTGGGTGGTTTTGTTATAAAAGGAAACCACCTTCCAAATTTCAGCTTTCTAGCTTCAGCGGTTTCGGCTGGGCGATGATAAATCAGTCAGTCAGTCAGTCAGTCAGTAAGGTTAAGCTCTTATATAGGTATAGATAGATTATACAGGGTGTAACATTTAGATCGGTCAGTATGGGAAAGTCTGAAACTATAAGACATACGAAGATCTGTTCTTAGGAACCATGTCATCGATTTTAGTAACAAGGAAAACTGAATGAATACATTAAAAAAAATGAATTTAATATTGAAAAAAAAAGTACTTAGTCATTTCGAACACCTACTAAAATAAATAATCAGAATCCATTATTATTAGTATTAGACGGGTATTTATCGCGTTTAAATTACCTTATATTTTCCCGACGTTTCGACAGGTTTGCACGCTGTCGTGGTCACGGGTAGACTCTAATAATAATTTAAACTAGTATAATTATAATTATATAGTATATAATTATATATTATAGTATAGTATAATTTATTCTAGTAGTAATTTAAACGCGATAAATACCCGTCTAATACTAATAATAATCAGAATCCGTTTATAATTGGCATAGTAATCGCGTAACAAACATACAAAAAAATCGGAGAAAAAAAACATACCGACGAATTAAGAACCTCCTTCTTTTGAAGTTGTTTATAAAACAAGCGTTATTTGTAATCAATACAAATATTATCTTCAAATCATTACGAAATCATTTTATCAAAATGAACACAAATTAAAAGATATCTACTAGCCTCATTCACTGCGGTTTCGTACTGAAACATATCTATGCAATAGATCTTTCCATGAAGCTTTATAATCGATTTACGATAAGCGTCGATCTACACAACGTAGCATGCTTCAGCATGACATCTAGAGGGCCTAAGCCACTTAATAGACAATACGAATAACTTTTATTGGTAGTAGAAGGGTCATAAAACGTTTTACGCAATGATTTTAAATTATATTTGTATAAAAAATTATGGAGTTCCTTAAAAGTGAAAAAGTATTTATAAAAAAGTATCTATTAAAAAACCCGTGGAATTTGTGAACGAGTTGGTCTAATGTCTCTAGATGGCGCTGAATTCCACCAATCATTATCTTTCTGTCCTTTTCCCACTTATGTGGGGTGATTGTGATTTTGCACCATTTCCCTCTGTCATTCGTCATCTCAGAACTCACTTCTTTCTTACTCATGTCATCTTTCACAGTCCATCCATTTCTATTGGCCTACTTCTAAGGTTATCTCTATGCCGCCATTTTTTTAATATAATTATTTATTGACCTGTAAGTAAGGTAAATAAATAAAATATGCTATACAATATATCATTTTATTTAGTCTCAAGTCATGCAGTGTCAAGCCCCACTTATTTAAAAGTAGGTAGATAAGTAAATTACCTACTTACGTACTATATGTAAGTATATAAAAATCGGCGTTGACCGACTGACAATGACAACAGACGGCCTAGAGATCAATTTCCTATCTGTTGAAAAGGCTTTATAAACATCATTTTTTAATCTGTATCAAAATATAAAACAAAATAAATATTGGTGGACATTTCACACAACGCCATCTAGCCCCAAACTTAGTAAAGCTTTTAATATATAAACCAGATCGTTGATAGATTAATTATACATTTTTTTGTAAAAACGTACATAGAACAGTTAGTAACACCCAGACACAGAATAAACATCTGCGTTCATCACACAAATGTTAGTCCTGGGTGGGGATCGAACCCACAACCTACAGCGCAGAAGGCAGAGCTACTACCAACTGAGCTGTGAGGACTGTCTTATTATTATTCAATAGTAATTAATTAATAACGATTAAAAACCAAAATGTTTACTAGACTTTTTTATTTATTTAAATATCTCAGCCTGTTTATTACTGCATCATTCTAAAAATGTATGTGCGCTAATACTATACTCTCAAACGGTGAAGGAAAACATCGAGAGGAAACCGGCACGTTGTTAAATCTAAAAAGTTTGAAGATATGTGTCAAATGCACGAAAAGAGAATTCCCATTAATCCTTTTTCCAAAAAGAAGAAGACAGCATCATAAGAAAACGTTATCAAAATGTACCTAGCCCGTGGTTACAGCCGCTTTAAGATTGTAAAAGTAATTGAAAAAAGATAAAAAATGGCAACACCGACTTGAACAAACAATGCTGCAGCGCCTCCTGGTGAGTTGTCACCGTAACACCATAACATGCACCAATCAAACCCGAACTCATAACTGAAAACCACATCAAAATCGAACTAGTAGTTTTGGAGAAAAATTGCAACATGGATTTGCACAAACAAACATCCTCTCATCCCAAACGCATCCGTCTCTGTTCCATCGCGGCTAAAAAATAAGCTAACAAAGTCACCGGCTTTATACTAGTCATGCACATTAACTGCGCCAAATGATGGTGGTCAGTTCCTACCATAATCAGTGCAATGGATTACAAGGTATGCGGTTAGCAAGCTTATTGATACAGCCTCAAACATCGTACTACATTAAGAATAAGGTGCGATTTCGTGTACTCTGTATGTATTGCATTTGTTAACGTGTTCAGATAAATTTCGCTCTGAAAAAAATACGGGGAAATGCAAGAACCGGTGAATAAAATATACGTTTTTTTTGCTAACTTTACTTTCAATCTGCATTGATAATTATGGTCATACAGATATCCGTATTGAAACCTTCTCTCGAATTACGAGAATGATCGGAGGGAAATTTTCAATATTTACTGTATACCCGTTACTATATCTTATTTGTTTCAATATTGTCCATATTTTCTGAAATTTTGAAAGAAAAGATGGATGTAGTGTGTGAAAAATTATATGAGTAAGGTGTGAGTACTGAGATGGCGGATGATAGAGGGAAATGGAAGAAAGGTGTTGTGCCGACCCCACATAGCGCGAGAGAAGGGCAAGAAGAAGAAGATTTTCAGAAATTTTACATTCACAATTTCAATACCTGGGTCGTTCTTCTCAATTCGTTATTTTTGTCGTTATTTTAAAAACTTTTTTAACCTTGATTTTTAAAGCTCGTCTCTCAAGCTAGCATGAAAACGGAGCAACAAAATTATGGTTTCTATTCATTTTACGAGATAATTATTCAAAATTGTTCGTTGTGAACAATGACGAATATTGAGAATAATTATGAAATCGTTGAGGAGAAGTATCGCACCGATCTTTTACATAAAATTGGAAACTAGATATTACTACTACCTACTGCTATCATTCATTAAAATATATCTCAACTGTTTAACATAAATGGCGATTTCAATAAGGTTTTTACGTGTCCATATTATTGTGATTACCGTTCGATGCAGTGCTAATTCGTACTTATCTCGATCAAAATCGGGGTTTTATCGACCATTTGCGATTCTTTGAACTCGATTTTTAAATTAAAACGATCTTAACACACGTTTATTTAAAAGTATTTTAAGTAATTCGGTATTTGTATATTTTAAAAACTTTACCAATGTAGTCTTAGTGCGAAACGGCAAATAACCAAATATCACGATAAACTTTATTAGATGTATCTGGCAGTTGCCGGTTTTCTTTTCGAATGAATCACTTTCAATCTCAAACTTAATAAATATTGACACATAACAAATCATCTCATGATCTGTGTCTACTGTCCTAATTGAAGTAGTGTCATTAGTTCGACGAAAGCACGCACGCATTCAACTAAACCAGAAACACTATAATTATTGGGACAATAAATTCTTGTTCACATAAATATAATTCGACCTAAGTCGAAGAAAGACATTGTTACTTTCGACACATTTGCCTTGATCTCTTTGCGATATAACTTGATTTTTAGTCGCGTTAAATAAAACTGTTCGTAGAAAAATACTTATACACTATTATGTGTATAATATTGTGATCAGTGATCTGTTATAGTTACTAGTGATTGTGATGATTGGAATTAAAAGGAAAATAACAAAAATCGAGCAATTAATATTTTGCAAATCCATGATTCATTTAATATCTCAACATTTCCAGCGCTGATAAATCATACGAATTTAGATTGTTTATTCTTCTAGTTTTCCATAGATAAATGAACTCATAAAAAATAAAATCACGCACGAAGTTATAGTCAAGAAATAACATAGGCAGTAAATTATCCAGGTGAACGTATATAAACCACACAAATCGTTCCTCTCTAACACATGTTTTGTTCTACGGTAGCAAGAAGGCAATAACAGTTTTATTGTAATAGCAACTGTCCCTATCACGATACGAAATCTCACTTTACAGTTCATAAAGTAGTTATTATACTTTTACGATCTCAATCTGGACCACCTCAGCTAATGCTTTGGGCGATCCAAATGTCTATATTGAGTCATTCCACTTAGGCACACTGTTTACTAAAGCATTGTAACATAGATTCTTGAAATTGTTGCGTAAAACCAATACATAGGTAAAACCGTAGTCCGAGAGAGAACAAAAAGTCTGAAACTGTGCTATAGTGAACATAATACTTTACTGAATGAATTGAGTATAGTTATATGTAATTATCTTACAGCCTTTTAGACTATTATCGGCGATTTGATTGTCTTTGAGATGGTAATCAAATTGTCTTTGTTTTTTGTTAGAAAAGGACTAGCGTGCTATTATGATTTATGTCACTGTCAGAAGTAGAGCTTGAAAGAGCTAGAGCGCTTTTTCAGGTGCGACCAGTTGCCGCGATTTTGACCAAATTTCCAGTGGCCAGGTGGCGACGTCTTTATACTGACAGTCAACGAAAAAATCGATCCTTTTACCACGAAAGAACCAGTGACATTATAGGAAGAATGAAGATTCCTGGGTACATTAAATAAATCTATCAAAGTATTTTGTAAGAAAATTACACTAACATAAAAAGTTTTGACAATTCAAACTGAACTTGTCATAATAAATTTCTTTTTTCTAAACAACTGAGCTAACAAGCAAGCATAAATGGTTTTCCCTCAAAGTTCCAAATTCCAATAGCGACTAAAAGTCGCGCCTGAGACTTCAAACACCACACCATTCTATTATAACCTAGTCTATGGAATATCTGGTTACTATAAATATAGTGCTTAGACGACACGGCGATTAAACAAGTTATTTATAACGTTATATAGCAAAAACTTAATTGTATTCACACGTTGAATGACTTTTTTTAATGGTTTTTTGGTTGATGTCTTTATAAACTCGTACGTTGTTTCCGTGGAAAGCGCCAAACGATATATTACGGCGTGCGAATAAGACGCGGAATGGATAAGTAAGTCTTTGACATAAGGTTGAAAATCGCGTTTTACGGCTGTAATATGACGGTGACCGGTCGTTAGAATGCAAAGCTTTACTGGAATTGAAGTTTTATAGGCGTCGTGCAACCAGGGTGCCAGTAATTGGTGCTTGTAGGGGGTAATTTTATTTGCTTCAGAACCAATGTCATTTGTGCAATTCAGCATAATATATTTTTTGCACTCCGACTTCAAGGAATGTGATCTAAAATTTTCGAATGAACAGAACTCGAACCCGTTTCTAGTAACCAGTCAGGCTAACATGGCTCCCGCGACAAAATTTTGTCAACGCTTTAGTCGAGCATCTTGTCATTTTATTCGCACGAGAAAGAGCGAGACAAAACAGTTTACGAAATTTGGTTGTCGCTTTTGTTGAGCATTTAGTCTCATATTCGCACGAGAAAGAGCGAGACAAAACAATCGACAAAAATTTGTCGTAGCCCTCATGTTAGCCCTGCTGACTCTTCAAAAATATCGTCACCGTGATAAAAGTTACATAATTGTATTTCAATGTATTTCTTGTGATTTTATTGGATAAATAGACGAGTTTGATTTGATTTGACAATTTCTTCCTCGATCATTTGGCCTACCATCATAGATTCAAAAAACAAACTTTTGGTATAAACTAAAAACGTTTCCCCCTGACAATCCCATCACAAACTAATGCTATTTATGAAACTATCCTTATCGTATACTTTACGAGAACTAAGGACTTAACGTCTCATGAAATGTTCAGAATATTTGATGACACGACATTCATAATATTGATGATCACGTTCATAAAATAGCCATAACATTTTACTTTCGATTCGTCTAAACAAGACATTTAGGTCCAATTTCACCAATTTTTTGTTAGCATCACCTGATCGGTCATCAAAATTAATAAGAATGTTAAAGTATCAAGTATCGTTGTCTATTTTACGTCATTTTATTTTACGGAAGATAATCCTTTGTCAGGACATTGTGGAACACAGAACACAAACAACCGTAACAGGCGATTAAAAGGCTGTTAGTTTAATTAACAAAGCATGGTAAAACCCTCTCTTTCCTCTCAGCGCTCGGTGGAGCAACACCAGTGCGGAGCGAGTCAACGGTCCTGAGGATGTTTCGTGGAGAAGCGAAACACGTGTCGAGTTTCTATTTGAGGTATTGTGTTGGGATTATTGATAATAGCCTCATTAGATAATAGTTTAGCGGGAAAGTACTAGACATTTCAGTCCTTTTCAGTATTTGTAATGGATTTCCGCAAAGTCACGCCTGAGTCAATCTTTTTTTTTTTTTTTATGGTAAAACCCCTTTACATAGACATTAGACGCAATAGTAAAAAATAATAGCTATCGTTTGTTTTCGAACTTCCAGCCGGGGGGCTGAAAAGCGAACGCCGTAAACACGAAAATGTCACTTTTGCCGCCACAACACAAATGTTACTTTGTCTTCTCTTATCTCATTTATTTATCTGTCTCTTTTGCACATGTCTATCTGCCAATTCCTAACGAGGAAAGCGTACCTCTCGATAACAACCGTTCGAAGACGCGTGTTTCAATGTAGTTCCGCTTAGAG
Organism: Cosmorhoe ocellata; assembly: GCA_963675405.1. Taxonomy (NCBI): domain Eukaryota; kingdom Metazoa; phylum Arthropoda; class Insecta; order Lepidoptera; family Geometridae; genus Cosmorhoe; species Cosmorhoe ocellata. The sequence goes on along the minus strand of OY776264.1, from coordinate 2,014,612 downwards.
ATAAATTGAAGACATTATTCATATCCTGCTGCAGATGTATGTCATCGAATCACTGGACCAGCGGCATTCCTTGTGCTAATGACATAAAATATAGTAAACTAGCAGTAAAGGTACTGGTAGTCTAGTGGTAGTGGCCCCGGCTTGCGATCCTAAGGTCGTGGGGCTTGATTCCAGTCGTGCACCAATGAATTTTTCTGTTCAAAAAAATACCTGTACTCTCAAATGATGAGGGAAAACAGCGTGTGGAAACCGGAAGGTTGTAAAACCTTAAATGTTCGAAGACATTGTCAAGACACGAGGAGCCTCTGAGGCGCACATTAATCCTTTCACCACACTGGTTTCGAAAGATCTAGTGACACGGTAAGAGGTAGTAAAGGTATTGGGGAATTTGTCATCCTTTTTCATTCCTTTAAACTTAAAAGTCTGTTGTCGGTATAAGTGAAAAAAATCAGAGAAAAAAAATATCGTGTGGGATTCGATTTGAAGAACCTCGACGTCAGGTGACTGATCAGGTACTATCAGTAACCTAAACCATAGGTCATAGAGAGATGTTCTTTTTGGAGTCTAAGAAACATAGAATTTCCAAAATGTTATCAAAAGAGTGCAAATGAAATCGCGCAATGTTCCACTGCACGGTGAGAAATAGTCATGTCTTTCTTTACTGCTTGTACAATTATATCATTACTGTGCCAAAGCTGCGCCACTTGCAAGCTATCACTTGAGCTTTACGAGATATTGGTTATCTAAGATAGATTCAAGGTGATCGGATATTGATAATACAATCACAAATCGTGTTTACGGTAATTTAATTGATCCGCTTCGAACGTTGAATGTCCTGGATAATGTAGTGTAGATAAATGATCCATTTAACACGTGTACCTGTTTTAATAGATTATCTGTAGCTTCCAATAGATGTACCGTTTTTAGTTATAGGTTGTTCGATTCGATTACTCTGCATATAAAGTCTTGGAGTATTTCTTGGTTGGGAGTGTATCTCGATGCAACCCACAATCTTTCAACCGATTGGGTTCACGCTAGCCTCAATGAGCTTGAACGCAATGCTCCGACCATTTTAAAGGGTGTTATAAGATGCAGTAAATGTAAAGTAAAGTAGGTACTTACTGTAAACGCTGGTGTCGTCGTTGGTGCCGTTGACGGTGCCATCTGGCATTAGCTGAAGATAGCGGTTCTTGAGGAACATCTGTATTGTGCGCGAGGTGCCTGTGATATGGCTGAGGTTGGCCGAGCGCTGCGCACGCGGCTCCGGCGCGGGGGCGGCGGCGCACGAGGCCAGGGCCAGGGCCGCCAGGAGCAGCCGCAGCGGGCGCGTGCGCGAGCGCATGGCGCGCCGCGCCCATGGCAGCCGCCCGGGCGCCGTCACACAACACCCGCGCGCATACCCCCCCAAACGAACTACCTCGTCGCCAAAATTACTAAATTGGCGCCCAACGCGGTATTCACACCCTCAACTCTGAACACATTGCATCATCTCATGTCGGTTTTGTCGCCGCAGACTATCCGTTTCGCGGACTCGATCTGGAACAAATAATGGTTTTGTGTTAATAATAGATTGTGTACAAAGAAACCGATATGGTCTCGCGATAGTGAACATGCATTATTCACTGCAGTTTTGTTGATATGATTGGGGTTTGTGGTTCGCTTTGAATCTTGCAACTCGAGTAGCTGTAATAATGTGTCAACTGCGACACTTCGTGATCCGGTATAAATGATCGTTTAGGTAACATCGGATAACATTAAATCCTACTAAATGGAAGAGATACATTGGGTACATGATGATTTTGCCATGGAATATTCTCTGGCACTGAATTATAATGACCCATTCTATTTTAAATCAGATGAAAGCGTTTTGATAGTGTTTACGTCACGCTACGTTTAATTTTATTGAAAACATTCCTGGACCGGCCGTTAAGACAACAAAATTATTCATAGAAGATTACTAAAACCTGAGCCCTACCATCAAATTATACAAACGAGGCTTCGACCCAGCAGTGAGTTTCAATTGCTGATGATGATGGTCAAATAAAAATAGTAGCAATAGATACAGTAACGATAACAGTAAGTAGTAGTGCTGCCGAATAATAGTAGCGGTTAGGCCAAAATGGCAAAATGGAAATGAAAAGAAAAGTTAAACCGTTGCAAGATTAAAACCATAACGGCTTAGTCAATCTGTAAATTTGTAGGTCATCAATGCGGCATTCAGCCATGACTATTCAATTTCGTTCTTTTTATTTTACGTAGTTTCTCTTTTTCTTTAGTTGCAAGTACTTTCTTGGCGATTTTAGTGTAAATTTCTTTCACTAATGGATGTGAGACAAATATCATTAGGAAGAGAACACTAAAGACATGCGTGAAATGCATGAAATAGACATGAAAGGAAGCTCAGATGCACTTTATCCTTCTCACTACCATGATTTCGTAAGAATAACACAACAAAAAGAATAACAGGTTTGAGCAACTAGTGGAACTCCCGCGACTTTGTTCACGTACATAATATATGGGTACACCTTCAACCCTGGCTGTGTACCCTTTAAAAGGTTGAATTTGAGGAATTCCTTTTAATACATCCATATAAGAACATACCCTCCAAACAGCTTTCTAGGTCTTATGGTTAAGGCTGTGCTAGCTGGTGTTTTGGGCTGGTTTGATCTCTCAGTCAGTTAGTCAGAAAAAAGAAAGTTTTATATATTTACAAGGAATCCTTCTGTTAATTTTATCTCGGTCAGAATCAGCATTCTAAACTCGTTCCGCCATACTTGTTAATGATGGCTAATTTTATTTTTGTCTTTTGCCGGCGACCACGTATCAAAGAAAAAAATTAATGTTTTTTTAAACACTTTGACGATTCTTATCGTTCACAAATTCGTTTCTGAATAAATAATCACTTTTGTCTGGTTTATATTTAATATAATTAAAAGATTATCTGATGTTAATAAGATAATATGTTAAAATCTGATACTATTTTACGAGCTTTTGTGTATTTAGTTTACACAAAAGCTCGTAAAATAGTATCAGATTTTAACATAATATTATTTTATTAGCAAACAGATAATCTTTTAATAAATAAAACTTCATAAGTAATACAACATAAAATAACCATTTTAATTGGTGACAAGAATAACAGATAGTTATACCTACAGCTTCTTTGGTATATATGCTTTTACTACTTTTATGTTCTGAATACTTTAATATCAAACTTTAATCAAATTTTTCGCAAACTTATTAACTTGCAAGTCCATCGCCGCTTATAAGAATAGTTTTAGGATATGCCGGTTTCCTCACGATGTTTTCCTTAACCTCTAAGAGCCCTGGCATTGCGCACATACAATTTTCGATTGGTGCACGACCAGGTTTGAACACTACTTTCAGGTACCACTTAGAGGCAGGGTGCCACCACTACACCACCAGTGTTCTTTATAGTCTCTATAAGCCCCGTTCTAAGGTTGTTAAATCTGTATTCACCATTAAGTTACGAGCGAGGCGTTTAGAAAATAGAAATGGAGCAGTCACCGTTGGCGTAGCACCGATAACACGCGGTTGCGAATTTATGGGAGACATTTTTATCTAGAACGTCGTCATGGTTTTTGAAAAACGGCTACCGTTTTGACGGCTGTAGCATTTAACTGAACGCAATCTTCAACCTTATTTCAAGGATTTTTATATCTACAAATGTTAGGGGTCTATCAATAATAGGTATTTGTTGTTACAAATTGTATTAGTTTAGTTTTCTTTCAAGTAACTACATATTTAGTTGGGGTACCTAATCTCTTTTTGAATACGGGTGTAGTGTTCATTTAGTTAAAAGCGGAGATACCAAGTTTATAGGCCAGCAACTTTCATCGAGAAACCTTGGTTTAACAAGTGGATTTTAAACAACAATAAGTTCGGGAAGGTACCTACCTAGGTCTTACCTACCTTAGTGATCATGGCATAGCAGTCTTCCCTAAAAGATCAACGTTAAGCAACGTTCTGCGGTTAGTACCGATGGGTGACCGCAGAGACATTTTTATCTTAACGGGAGCACGTCAAGCTGTATGTTCCGACTTTTCAAAAGTTGTTAAGCCATTACAGCCATGACTTACTTAAGTGCATTTTTGGGAATATCTTGTTTGGACGAGCCTTTGACTACCCCCACGTTGACCTGGCGAACGCGCATGCCGTCGTATCGACGAATTTTCTCTCCCGAATTCATCCCAAAATCATTTCTAAAGAGCCAAAGATAAATAGTTCAACGAACCAGTGACGTTTCGCTCAAAAATATTTTCCAACCGAAGTAAAGAAGTAGCAATTAGGCACGATTTCACAATGTTTTTAGTTACATTTGGCACAGGTGTCGTTGTCACTACTCTTTGATGTATCGATGAAAATAAGCAAGACAGAGACTCTTCTATCTCACTCTAAACTATTACTGACTAGGAAATCGGAAATGATGGGGTTCAGAGATCAATGATCTAAAAATGCGCAAAAAGTAAGGGTCGAAAACTATGACGTCTAAATAGTCAGTGATATATTGGTGGACAATTCACACCATCTAGCACCAAACTAAGTAAAGCTTGTAAAAAAGGATATAATTAATCTATTCAATATCTGGTTCTTATAGTACAAGCTTAGCTTAGTTTGGGGCTAGATGGCGTTTTGTGAAACGTTTACCATTAGTTATTTATACTTACTTATATAAAAATTAATTGCTATCCGTTAGGTAAATGGTGAAAAAATATGGAAAAATTGCGAGGATAGATGTAGGTGATTCGAACTTCACCGGCTCAGCTAGGAAGTATATATTTTGAATACAACGGTTTACATTTTCCTCACAGATTTAATTGATAATCAACTTTCTTTTACAACACTATACGAGTTTGAGAGATCATAAGCATTAGAAAAAATATTTGTTTAGACAGCTATCACATCTCAGGATCTAAAATAAAGTATTTACGATGGCGAAAACGTTGTGGCGGTACTTCGGGCAGTCAGTAGCGACATTTACGAGTAACTTTACAATTTGGCTAGACAACTATTAACCGGTAAACCACACGATGTTTCGGAAATAGCCTAATTCTTGGCCTCTTGAATATACACAAAGCTGACAGATCGGGATATTTTTGTCATTTTTGGGCTTATGTAGACGATAATAGTCTTGGGTCGATGAGGATCTGTGTCCATTCTACTCAACGGTTTCGCATTCTCACTTTCATCATTGTTCGCAAAATTCAAGACGAGCTCTAAAATCAAAACTAAAAAAGTGTTTGAAATAGCGGTAAAATATCAAATTGAGTAGGAACGCCACGGCTCGCGAGAGCCGTCAATAAAGAAAATAAAAATGTGTTCTTTTTATTATTAGTAAAAAAATCACGTTACGCGTTGATGTACCTAATTAGATTACATGAACAGAGAAGTATTATGGAGTTTTCTTTGACATACCTATTATAGAATATGACTATTTTGTGACACGCGATTTATATGTCAGTTTATGTGACATTTGAGTTGTGTATCCTCCTGTTTCTGTCACTGACACAGTATGTACATGAGCTTGTCACGTGAGCAAGCTAATAAACCTGAAGACACTTAGACTTTTTTTAAAGAAAACAACGATTTCATTCATAAAAACCATAGTTTTTTTTTTTAAAGTAGCTCTCACTAATCTCCGAAATATCTTCACCATTCCTTCAGGCCATTGACGTTCAGGGCAGTGGGAGGAACATTAGCAACTAGGTTACGTCATTTAGGGTTAATGAGGGAGAGGCCCTCGAGGTTCTAAGCCCAGACCTTCTGTTCCAATCACCAGACCTGGCAAAAGGCCCATTACTGCCCACAAGCTATGGGGCTTCAATTCGCTGCTATGATAATTGAATTCCAGGAAGCACTCTCTAAATCCTATCACCACTAAATGAACCATGAACATTTTTGATGTTTATTTTCAGCCAGTAAGTGAACATGGGTAAGAAAAGAGTGAGTACTAAGATGACGAGTGATAGAGGGAAATGGAAGAAGATCACTGCTGTGCCGACCCCACATAATGTGGGAAAAGGGCAGGAAGATGATGACTGAGTGTCAGCTAGTAAAACAACAGTATCATTTTATATAGGAACCCTTTAGCACCAGACCTTAAAATAGCTGGCATCTCTCTCCCGCAAAACCAACGCTCACATCACTCAATACAACAATAGTTTTCGAAAACAGGTTATCCCAAAAATAAAATGTCCATCGTTAGTCCAAAAACCAGAAGCGGTAGTGACAATGCATAACTCTGGTCTGCTGCGTACGGATTTAGCTGCGATATTTTGCGCGCGCGCACGTTGTGTAATAGTGATGTGACATGCATCGATATCGATCTTTATCTAGGAATTGAGTTTTAATGTAAGTTAGAAAAATATATTCAAATATTTTTGATGATTAATTATGTTATTACCTTTTGGGTACTAATGTGCCTACGCTCAGTGACTTGAACTTTGTTTTCTAAATAAATTTATTTGTTGTTGGTGTAGTGTATGTATTTATATCTTGTCGTTTGTTTATATCCTATTACTTATTTCTGAAAAAATCGTATAATGAATCAAAAGAGCCTCCAACATGCATTTGGATCCTATCATCACATTAGTTTGAAAAAACTTAGAGCAAAAAAAAGTCGGTTACATATCCAAGATAAATAACCGTCAAATAAATACCGATAAATGATTTTTTGCTTAAATGAAAACGTCCAAAGTACCTACGCTTCGCTTCTGAAAACTAATTATTTTAATATCGATACCGTTATTCGCTTCGCTCCATTTACAATGAATCGTTTGATTTACATCGATAAAGTCACATCCCTAGCATCGGAACTATTCTCGAGTCTAGATCACGCACTCGCCCTCTCTACATCAACTCAACGCTTTGCTTCATTGAGAAATTGGAATCGAATTGACATCTGTTAGCGCCTTTGAGCTGTTGTTAGCACCGATCGGCGGTCATACTTTATACTTCATCTAATTTTGATCTGTCAATTGAAAAGATTTATATCGAAAGCTCATTAAATCAATATTTGGCATTAGCTATTAACCAGACTTAGGTACTTATTTTCTTCTGATTTTTTTAAAGTGCTCCTGTAAATATTACTAAATAACACAGATCTGTCCTCAAGTTCTCTAGGCTAGGTTAATGGTGGGTTTCTATTATTCTATCTATCGATATTTGACAATAATCCTAGAGAAGTTGTGTACTTACTTAGTTGTAGTTATGTATAGATACTTAGATAGAATATAGAAACCGACCGTTAAACTGTACCTACCTATGTCAGTCAGTCAGTAACGGAAGATTTTTATATATTGATATTTAGATGACCACTAATTGTTCTCAAAATAATACGAGATAATAATTTCCCAAAAGCGTTTTTAAGGCGGAATTCACTATAAAATATACTAAGCATATAATAGGAATCTAGACCATTACAGAATTAGACTCTAATTTTAAAAGCAAAGAGACAATGACCGTTGGTCAACGACGCAAATATTTCAATAAAAATACCAGATCTTATGTTAGATAGGTAAATCTAGATATTATGAAGCAAGAAAAACCACACTAAAATGTTTCACCAATATTAAGCACTTAATTAGTTGAATGTGTGGTAGCAATTTACGATCGAGCGGTAACATTCAAACATTTAGTATCAACTGTCACTTTTTATATTTGAAGTTTGGGAGTAAAAGGAATATTAATGACATGTCACGGTCATACATCACTCTTGAACGGCTGGACCAATTTCGCTAATTCTAATTTTGTTCTGTTATTATTGTAAGAAGGTTTTTATAAAGGAAAAAACTACGAAATATGTTATACTAGCTTCCGCCCACGGCTTTACCCGCATGGTACCTTGAAAAACAAAAACTAATCTACCCTACGGGAACCGTACATTTTTTCAGGATAAAAAGTATTAACCTATGTGCTATTCGAGACTCTAATTATACCTTTTGTGCCAAATTTAATCCAGATTCGTTCAGACGTTTCAGCGTGAAAGAGTAACTAACATACATCCATACATTCACACATTCTTACAAACTTTCGCGTTTATAATATTAATAGGTAGGATTGAAGGTTTTTTGCAGATAAAGTCGCGGGTAGCAGCTAGCTTGAACTGAAATTCAAAATGTGTGTTCATCCTACTAAGATTATAAACGCGAAAGTTTGTAAGAATGTATGGATGGATGGATGGATGGATGTATGTTTGTTACTCTTTCACGCTAAAACGGCTGAACGGATCTGAATGAAATTTGGCACAGATATTGATTATGGTCTGGAATAACACATAGGCTACATTTTATCCCGAAACAATGTACGGTTCCCGCGGGATAGATTTGTTTTTGTTTTTCAAGGTACCACGCGGGCGAAGCCGTGGGCGGAAGCTAGTTAAAAATATTTCTGTCATTGTTTCAGCATGTTTTCAATGAATCGTTTTTCAGCGGTTTCATTTGTATTTTATAGACGTCACATAATAAATAATAAGATGATGGTATGATAGTTTTATGACTGTCACCAATTGCTTGGTGACGTCACTTGCCAAATGATGGTCAAATGATGCCATCGGGAAATTTCCGAGAACATTTAGCCCGTATAAGGCCGCGGTTAGATGGCTCAAGTATTGCTGGAAATCAAAGATTTACATTTATAAATGAGCTTATTTCAATAATCCCCCGCGAAGGGCAATAATGGACTTTTTATCCAGAAATGCCCTTTCAGTTATGAAAGCAAAGGGAATTAATTACTGGGCAAAAGTCCCACAAATCCCATTTTCCATTTATTTAATTTGGTATTTGTATTATTTACTTATATTATCAATGCAAAAATCTCTCAAAATTTAAAACGAGACGCGGTGCTTTGTGAAACTTATCTATTCCAATATTATTAAACTTACATACTAGGTATCTTGATAACCAACCTACCTATTGTATGATTAATTATAATGAATTATTATCAAAAGACAATAAATCTTCATAACGTCAATTAAATAATACTTTTTATCGTTTATTTATTTAAATGAGCTAAAGATTTTGCATCTACCTAATCTTTGTTTCATACGCGGTATATCTTATACCTTTAAACGAGCAATACCTACTTGTAATACGGAAACTCGGAAACGGCTCTAACGATTTTCATGAAATTTAGTATTCAGGTAGTTTTCCGGGCAATAAATTAATCTAGCTAGGTTTCATTTTTAGAAAACGTTGTTTATCAAAAATAAACGAGCAAAGCTGGGTCACCCAGGTACTACTTATTATTCAGAATTTACCTACCTATATAAATTTGTAGTATATCTAATGCGGTGCGCAGTTCGCCGGGACGAGTGCTTCCTCTTTCGACCCAAGATTGTTCTACCCAATAGGTATTTATCTCATTTCAACCAAAAACATATTCTATTTTCTACCCAATCCATGAATGTGAGTCACAGTGAATTTGAAGCAGTAGGTCCTCCACACTGCTCTGTCACACTGGACAGCTCATTTCAAATAGATGTATCATTTTTTATTCGTATACTGTGTAAAACGGAATATCAATATTTCTAATGAAAGTATCTAGACACGCGGCAGCGTGTCAAGCCAAGTTCAAGAAGGCGAACCGCGCACCGTGTGTAATATTACACGAACCATTTGGAGCCAGTTTTCACCCCCTCATAACTTCAAAACTATTTCACGTAAACATGTCAAATTTGGCTCATCTATTGATATTTGCGACTTAAGTAAGTACACCAAATTTCATAATCACACCTCAAACAGTTATTTAGATATTAACGTCCAAAAATCCTAATTTTTATCACTGACTGACCTATAGACGTTAATTCTAACCCAGTTCCAGATGACCTAGAAAGTTCAAATTTGGCATCCAGGTAGGTGGTTGGGTGAATACAAAGGAAAAAATCAGAAACTAGTAAATTTATATATTTTTATTATAATTTTTCAATTACTTAATTCATTCTCTTAGGAACTCTTATAGCGCCTATAATATAAGTAAGAGCAAAGATTATAGTGTGTCGGATCTACCTACTTAGGTATGAAGACCATAGGCTTCAATGTAATATCCTAAATTATAAGATGAAATGATATTTTAAAGTTGTTAAACATATTTTATAATGTTATAAATAAGTTTTAGGACTGACCATTGTACTTGGCACCCGTTTAGATCTCACTTCGTTTGTCGCTGAAGTCAACGACTAAAGCATACTTATTGAACTTGGCTCTCATTTCACATTTATGTTTTTGATGGGATCGCTTTCACTGACTCCTTCGCATTGAGAAGCAACGTTTGAAATTACTTACTTCGATTGTAATTTGTTTTGTGATCTCTATAAACAAAAATAAAAAGGTGAGGTCACACTTTTCGACATTCTTTTTACACATTTACGAATAAATACACAATGAAAAATAATGTCAGCGTAAAAAATAATTTACCGTACAATTTGAAAATATTCCACCGCTTAATTAGGTAAATGGTAACTTTATCTACCTAATAAAAAAATAAAGTAACGAGTAGATAAAACATTATAAAAATATAATAAGTTATCTTCTAGATTCCCACGACGAGCAAAAGTTGTGTTGAAATGCTAACGGTGCCATTTTAACCGTCTTAAAAAAAGGAGGAGGTTCTCAATTCAACTGTATGTTTTTTTCTACATTACTGCTTCTTTACCCGTTAGTGGTTATGATTTTAGAAGGCTTTATTATCCATACGTTTAACTAGCAAAATGTCCAAAATCACGAAACTAGCAATAAGGCAGTCTATAGGTAGCAAGACGTCCAATGAGCAAATTGTCTACGATTATTGAGTGTTCTATGTAGTATTGTATCAATAAGAACCCCTGTGATCTAGTGAAAGTGGCACAGCCTTCTGATACAGCGTTCTGTACCCTCAAACGATGAAGGAAAACATCATGAGGAGACCGGCATGTCGCAGAATCTATAAAATCCTTCCAGTCTTTTTCTTCCTCTTCCTGTCGGGAGTTGACATAGCACGTTTTCTTCTTCCATTTCCCTCTATCATCCGTCACACCTTTCTTAATCATTATCATCTTTCACACAGTCCATCCATCTTTTCTTTGGTCTATCTCTACTCCTGTATTCATCCACATTCATACCTAACACTCTCCGTCACAAGTTCTTCCAGTCTCTGAGGCGCAATTTCATCCTTTCCTTACACTGGTTCGTAAGACCTGGGACGGACCGTACCACGAAGTCTTCCAGAACCATTCCGTTTTAGAAACGTCACGTTAGAAGCTTGAAGCAACACTACCTTCTTCAATACAATTTGCATAGGTCATGGCACGAAATAACAATGTAATAGATATGAATTCATAATACATTACCGAATTAATATTACATTATTGTTTCGTACCATGGCCTATGCAAGTTGTATTGACTTCAAGCTTCAAATGTGACGTTTCTAAAACGGAATCGTTCTGGAAGACTTCGTGGTAAGGCCCCTGGAGACATATGTACTTTTAAACTTACGCGATCTGAACACATTATTATTAGTATTAGACGAGTATTTATCGCGTTTAAATTACCTTATATTTTCCCGACGTTTCGACAGGTTTGCACGCTGTCGTGGTCACGGGTAGTATACACGTCGGGAAAATATAAGGTAATTTAAACGCGATATATACCCGTCTAATACTAATAATACCCTGGAGACATGTTAAGTAGACGTGAAAGTGGACCCCGCCTGACTCACTGAAGAGGCGGAGTTCAGACGTCTCGTGACCTGAAGTCTACTCCTCATGTTTACAGCCACCGAAATAGTCACACCACGGCTAATTGCCAAGTGCCGGTGACATAATAGATTGAAATCTTATTGACTGACCGTTCGAGAGAAACAGCTTTACAGTATTAAACTTTACTTACCTGTGACGAATTTACACATCTTTTTTATGCATGTGACGAATTTACTTTCAATGTATGGAGTTTACAAAAATGTGACGAATTTACTTTGTGGCAAATGTACAACAACCCTTATCTTATACCTTTAAACGATCAATTCTTGTATGTACCCGTATATACCAGCTTCCACCCGCGGCTTTGCCCGCGTGGTACCTTGAAGAACAAAAAATCTATCCTGCAGGAACGGACTGGGACCATTAATATACAGTGCCTGGATGACCGAACTTTGCACAATTTGGCACATATATAGATTATAATCTGGAATGCTATAGCACATAGGCTACTTTTTATCCTGGAAAATTGTACTGTTCCCGTGTGATACATTTGTTTTTGTTTTTCAATGTGCCACGCGGGCGAAGCCGTGGGCGGAAGCTGCTATAATCCTACTAATATTATAAACGCGAAAGTTTGTAACAATGTATGGATGGATGTATGTTTGTTACTCTTTCACGCTAAAACGGCTGAACGGACCTGAATGAAATTTGGCACAGATATACATTATGGTCTGGAATAACACATAGGCTACATTTTATCCCAAAAAAATGTACAGTTCCCACGGGATAGATTGTTTTTGTTTTTCACGCGGGCAAAGCCGCGGGCAGAAGCTTGTTATAAATAAATTGATAAAAACCTTAAAATTGCCTACAGAGTAACAAAAAATATTCTTGTTACATTCGATCATAGCAAAAAGTAATTGTTCACCTTACACGGCGATGACTATATCAAAATGTAGATCTAACATTATATCTTAAACTCTGTAGCTATATTATTATGCTTGATGTATTCTAGACTTTTTCAATAACTACAATAGTTATTGTAATGTTTCTCAGAACAAGCACTTATCTACATAAGATAAATGTAAACAATAAAAAGTTGTTTAATCCATGGCGGCAGCAATGCATACCTACCTATATCAATCGAGTGTTCTGTGAGCGTAGTATGCTGGATACAAATGATTAAACATATTGATCACGACTGTAATCCCAGGCTCGGTAGATAATCTACTCAGATCTCTAGTTACTTATCTTTGAGGATTTCTAAAGGGGGTAGTGAGAGGCACGTTTTTTGGGCCTTACCCTGCCTACCCTATATTAACTAAGTCTGATTGTAATCCGCTGTATAAATTTCTGTACGTACTTTTGTATAACACCGTATATTCGGCCACCAATCTTAGAATAGTGATTCAATCGATAACCTGTCGCTATCGATATCGATTGTATTCAAATTATCGAATATTGATGTGAAGATAATGATTGATGAAAGATCACGCCTTATTTGGGTACTTGGCAATCAAGAAGCCACACAACTGCTTAGCATTCCTACTTATAAATAGAAAGTACCTTGCTAATGATGTCGTTTACTTACTAAAAATAGATCTCAGATTTGTAGTTACGCCCAAACTTTATATTTGAAACATTCATGGTCACGTTTTGCACAGTAGATAGTTAATAACTTTATAGTTGTACGTGATAAGTTGCAAGCTCATCGCCGCTTATAGAAACACTAATCAACTACATACTTTTGAAATTCTGGATTTAGTGTGTGCTGGTTTCTTTCCAGTCCTTTTTTTAACGGTTTAAAAGTATAAGCCATTATACAGTAAGTATTAGCCATTGCGCACATAAATCATTTTTCGAAAGAAAAATATGTTAGTGCGCGAGCAGGTTCAAACCCACTATAGATTAGAATGAATCATCCAACTGCCACTTCACCACCAGTATTCGAAATAGTAAAAAAAACAATAATAATAAATAAATAAATATGATTATGACTGTAACCTCGGGCTCTGTATCTTCTCGAAAAAGTATCTTTCTAAATATCGATATTATGTGGTCTCTACAAGTTCGAAAAGTCGAGGTTTCTAAATAAAATAGCGGGCTTAAAACTGGTCTAAAGATAAGACCTAAATTATATCGATAAGAGTACAGTACAACACTACAGATCTAGTTTAGAAGGGCTTGCCTCTCTCCACACACTGTTCTAGAACACTCGTACATGTATCTAGAAATCGCACAATATGTGATTGAATTGAATTTAGATTTGATTAAATTGATTGATATTGTTTTTACTTTTGATCCTATAGCAATGTTTTGGCTGTAGGTATAGCTCGAAAATCGCAGCGAGAATCCATCTTAGTGTTAAAACCTACCATAGTTTTTACCCGACTGCAAAGCGAAGAAGTAGAGCAATATGTTTTGTTAGAGTATTTTAAGATAGTTTATCAGGACTAGACATGGCTCTTTACATTATTAATACCTGTGTTTTTTTTACGACGTTTGCTTAACAACGCCAATTTGTCAAGTAGCTTTAGTGTTGCTGTGTCGATAAAACAGTAAAACAGTAGCAGTTTTTCATTAAAACGACGTTTTCTAAAAATTAAACCTTGCTAGATCGATTTATCGCCCCCGAAACCCCCTGCATACCTACCAAATTTCATGAAAACCGTTGGAGCCGTTTCCGAGATTTAGAACATTTATGTACATACACCTATACAAAAATTGCTCGTTTAAAGGTATAAGATATTAGTGTCTCACTGGGTAAAGGCCAACTTCTTCCAGATCTCGCTATCTTAAGCGATATTGTTTCAGTCTGCAAGGAAGGCCAGCTCGTCCCGCCATCTCTGTTCCGGTCTACCACGTCTTACCACGTCTTATAAACCAAATTAAACATCTATATGACTTTCCTTAAAGATTAATTATTTGAAGAAAGTGGATGGATAGACCTAAGAAAAGATGGATGGACTGTAAAAGACGATATGTGTAAGAAGAGAGTGACTACTGAGATGACGGAGGATTGGAAGAACCTGTTGTGCCGACCCCACCTAGTGGGATAAGAGCAGGAAGATGGTGATGATGATTTTGCGAGCTAATTGTATAGCGAGTCAAGCGTAACTAGTGATTACGTATTTCTAGTCTTATAAATACACCCTTGAAATCGGCGACGGTTAAAATCAGCCACACTCACAGATTTAGCAAATGTACCTATCTAGTGTGAGGTGCTATTAGCAGCGGGTAAAATACGCCAGGCTAATATTGCAGCCGGGACAAGTTTTGCCAACGATTTGTCAAGCATGTTGTCTCATATTCGCACGAGAAAGAACGAGATAGTCGACAAAATTTTGTCGTGACGCTCATAGCTCGGCAGCAGCGTATCCAGTCTGTCGTGAAGTTAGCCGTCTGACATGTTCGTTGCAGCTTTTCATTCGTGTCTGCGCACAGAAACGGCTAACTTCACGACAGCCGAGATCCGCTGGCTGTATACATAATCATTTGTATAACATTGCAAACCTTTCATATAACATCATTAGGAAGCAATGCAATGCCTAAGAAATAAAGATTAAGAAAGGATTACGTGAAGTTTTTCAAATCATATAGATCATCTTTATTAGATGTAAACAGGCCAATTATGATGATCATGATGATATAGAAAATTTGAAGAGTAATAAGAGACAAAATTATAATGAGAAGAGATGATGTGACAAGGAGAATGAGAAGATTAGAAATAGTACCTGGGTGACCGAGCTTTGCTCGGTTTTTTTTATTGGTAAACGACGTTTTCTAAAAATGAAACCTAGCTAGATCGATTTATTGCCCCCGAAACCCTCTGCATACTAAATTTCATGAAAATCGCTAGAGCCGTTTCCGAGATTCCAATTATATATATACATATATATATACAAGAATTGCTCGTTTAAAGGTATAAGATAAATAGGTAGGTATTAATGGTTATACCTAGGCCAAAAAAATTGGATGAAGAACACATGTTGTGCCGGTCCCACATAACTGTGTTTGTCCGGTGTATAATAAAGACAGATAGATAAAAATAGATTATTAATTTATCGACGAATATCTTCGCTTACAAGCATGTTTGAATAAAAATAAATCGCTAACACTATCGCCGAACCCTCTACCGGCTCCCCAGTACCGTTTCGGTTTTAGGTCGGCGTCTTATATAACAATTGAATAATGACAGTGCTGTTTTATCTGCGCATGCACAGAAAGATAGCGGACATCCAGGAGTAATGATATATTGATCCGATCTCGGATCAAAGACCTTACCACAAGCTCTTACAAACCATCGTGTTTTAGAGATGTCACATTTCAAGCTTGAAGTAGGTATATACTACAATACAAGCTTTTGAACAATGTGAAATCCAAGCGGAGTAAGAAACGTTTGCAAGTTTCATAAATTCTAATGCTAACGGCACTGTCAGAACTCAGGACCATTGAATTCAATGTTGACTTTCAACGGCAGAACTTACTGATTACTGTCGCAACATGTTCCTATTGATTGGACAATGTCTACAGTTTGACATGTCATCTTTTCTTGGTAGGATCCCACATTATGACTAAAGATCCATGTCAGATTGCTAATTCTAACTACGCGTTCAATAGACTTGACAATTTCACAACTTCCAACGATATTATGGTTAGTATCGCTAATTTATTGACCAATCAAAAGTCTATGAATATTAGTGGACTTAAGACATATGAGTTATAGACAGAAATCTAGGATATCGACATCCCTAAAAACGCATCAGAACCAAAAATTCGAAGGTATTTGTCATAGGTTAGTATTCTTATAAGCGGCGATGGGCTTGCAACCTGTCACGTACGGAATACTAACTACTGTGCAAAATGTGGGCATGTACCAAATTGTTTGTGCAAGTGTTTGGACTTTCCTCTGACTACTCTCTTTAGATATCCTCAAAGATCTAAGTAACTAAAGATCTGAGGAGATGTCTACCGAGCCTGGGGATTACAGTCGTGATCATATTTATTTATTTATTTTTTTTTAAAAACGCATCCACACTAGTGATAAACTGCCATGACCGCGTAAACACGAGTGACAATTTGACAGATTTTAAAGGGACGTGTATCGGATACAGTCACTGCAGAATGTCACAAGTAAGCTAACAACGTCGTCCGTCGTATGGTCAGTGGCCAGCTGTGTGATTCTGTAAGACCTCATTCTAAACTTCGAATTTGAATCCGCTGTGAGTTTCTTGATTGGCATTCTAAAAACTCGATTGACAATTCGATTTTACACTAGCGCCACTCTTGCGAGCGTGTCAGCGAGTTGAACTAAATTGACGGGGAGATTTTGACAGATAAAGTATAAGATGACGTAAAAAGGGCATTCTATACGGTAATTTCCAAGTCACGTCGACGCTCGCTTCGCACTCGAATCCGATTCAAAGCGTCAAATAAAAAGGTCAATGTTCAAATGTCATTTTGAACCCTAGGCGAAGTGAGAGTGAATTGCGAAGTGAGATGCGAGTTGATGTTTGAATTTTACAGAATCGATGTACTACTGTCCACCGTATGTCATATTTTCCAAAACTATGTCGTTGGAATGCGTTAACGGCAACATTGCACCATCTTTACCGCATTCAAAGTATATGAGATACTACATAATACATAATCAAACAATCTTAATAACTTAATATTTAATAAAACATTTATGATGGGCATTTAATAGCTTCAAGCTATAGCTCAATTTCACAAACTTTTTAAGATTGTATCGAAGACCAAAGCTATTTCTTGGTGAGAAAATCTCGAATGTAATCTTAAGAGACTAAAAAATGTTAAATATGGAAGCAGATCTTAGTTCATATCACATCGCAGTTATTTCATTCGATATACCTAGTGTCAGTTTGATATAACAATTTTAAATGGAGAGAGTTTGTGCGCCGACCCAGCTCTAAACCTAACTGGGTTGGCTAGTAGTACCTAAATGCACCCTAGGCATTAAACCCTCCTTTTTTCAACATATTTGCAGTGTACATTGAAGTATGAATAAGTAAATAAATAAATAAATGCCAAAAATATTGGTAGGTAGAGCTAAAAGTCCACTGGGTAGGTACCTACAGTCTTGCAAAGATCTCACTGGGTATACCTACATAATATTTAGTCCATCAAAGAATCACTACTAGGTAGAGATAGTGATTAGTGAAGCAATCAGGCGTGCTATTTAGAATCAGATATAAATAGTCGCACTAGCCGTGACTTGTAGGTGCCTACCTACTCATCTATATCACAATTACTGATTACAACACAATACGAGATGGCTAAAGATTATTAATTGAATAAATTATTAATTTATAGGGTCCCCGAAACGGGCAATTGCGATTGTCAATATAAAGTAAACAAATAGATAGGTGATGATTAGATACTTGCCGTGTGATTCTGTAACACCTCATTCTAAACTTCGAATCTGAATCCGCTGTGAGTTTCTTGATTGGCATTCTAAAAACTCGGTTGATAATTCGAATTGACACTAGCGCCACTCTTGCGAGCGTGTCAGCGAGTTGAACTAAATTGACGGGGAGATTTTGACAGATAAAGTATGAGATGACGCAAGAAGGGCATTCTATTCGGTAATTCCCAAGTCACTTCGACGCTCGCTTCGCACTCGAACCCGATTCAAAGTGTCAAATAAAAAACGTCTTATGCGAAGTGAGAGTGAATAGCGATGTGAGATGCGAGTTGATGTTTGAATTACCTATACAGAAGCGACGTATTGTATTTGATACGATTATTGCTCGTGGTACTTCAATGAAAGCAATTTTAACAATTGCTTTCATTGTTTGTTAAATTTGTTTAAGTTACTAGGGAGCAAAATATCTTGTTTGGACGTGCCCCAGACTACCCTCTTTAGATATCCTCAAAGATCTACCTGAGTAGATAGATACCTATGTACTGAACCTGGGGATTAGTCGTGATCATGTTTGTTTGTTTCTATCTTATTGTGCCAACAGTTCTTTTCGAAAAATTGTAGTTTTTTATTTTTTGCAATAAATATGAGTTAAATTATATAGTTTACATATGGTAACTACTAAAAACTACAAGATAATGGTAGTACGATTTACATAAAGTGCATTTGCTTTGCATTATCCAAAAATATGGAATACCCTCGGGCGCCTGCAACAACGAAGTAAGTACGAAATTTACAAAAATGATCAAGTGATTATTATACGAACTGATTTTTGATAAAAAATAATAATTTATAATACTAAATAATTCATTAAATTATTCATCATCTTCCTGCCCTTATTTTATTTATACTTTACTTTTATACCTTACTACATGGTTTACAAAAAATGTGTACACTGCAAATATGTGTGACAAAAGGAGGGCTTAATACCCAGAGGGCATTTTCTACTAGCCAACCCAACCTTATCTTAATAATAAAAGTATTCGATTACTATAATACATGTGGACAACTGTTTTTTTTTAGTTTTTTGGACAAATTAAAATTATTACCTAATGTAATCTTGATAATGAACAATAAAACATTTTTGACGAAAGGTTGTGTGTAAATGTTTTATATAAATAATAAAAAAACGACTGAACCCCAAAACTTATCAACAAAATGTATCATATTTATTAAAGTGCTTGTTAAATTTTTATATGAACACGAATTCATTGGCAAAATTGAGCAGCTAGTAAGTCTTTTTTTAGGTTATTTTTAAAGTTAATTTTACTTTCACTCAGTCAGCTGCTACAACAGTTTCGCTAAACTTCGTTGCACATTATTAAATCTTACAAACAGTAGATAAAGTTGATTTAATTTATTTACCCACACAACATAGATTCATGCATGAATGAAGATTTGATTTGGTTAAAAAATCTGTATTTTTCCGTGACAGAATATAATGTTACTTTCCGTTCTACTTTTCAGCACGTGCGTGGAAAAATAACCAAATTATTCAGCTACTAGACCCTACGGCTTTTAAGTTTATTGCTATCATTTGTGTTACTTTCCTAAGTAGACAGAATAAAAGTTAAGCGACCAAGCTTAAGATGCGTACTTACATGCATTCTACAACTTTTTGGGCAGATAAAATGCTGCTCGCTCGCTCATCTGTCGAAAACTTGCGCGCTAATTTGAGGTGACACAAAACGACTTACAAACGCGAATGCCATTTGGATTTTATTTTAAATTTTATCAAGAACATACTTTTAGTGCTTAACATTATTTTTTTATAGGTAAAGATGCCATTACACGAGTTATTTCTTGTGTATTCTGTACTAGTTCAAGGAAACGGTCGTGAGTTGGTGTCATCAAATGATGGTAAAGGAATAAATAAACGCATTCGTAAACGAAATTTGATTTCACGACCTTTGAATTAAAAGGCAGTGACACCTCTCATCACTAGTTTTCTCAATTTCTCATTATGGGGATAGTAATGGATTTAAGATAATCAAATCCTTAATCAAAATAATTTGAATTCGACAGAAGGCTAATTATTATTAGGCTATATTATTTGATGTCAAACAAAAACTCGTTAGAGCTCTTAGAATAAATTAACAAAAGAGACGCTTGGAATACAATAAAAGAAAAATGTTATTTTATGTCCAACCTTGAGACAGTTATTGTGTGTAAATTCACAAATGTTATAAAAGACTAACTGGGGAATGATGTCACTGTTGAGAATTAAATAAATTGATTTGATTTAATCCTATAAAAATTTAGGTAGAGTTGATATTTTTGTAGGTTTATATCCTCATCTCTTGAATAGGTACCTACTTTATAAAACAAGTTCATGCAGACTGGTGAATCTTTATGATGGAGTCAATAGGTCATTATCAACACCTTAACGTACATTCTGAAATACCAAAGCGCTCAGCTAGTGATCTGTTAAAACTAGAACAACGCGTCATTATCGCAACACATGTCAAGTTTACACTATCAATTCAATTTAACACGAGGAATCAGGTGTAATGCCATATTTTACGCCCTTATCGGTGGTGGCAAATAGGCTGTGCATGACCCTTTCTCTGATACCCTTCAATGATAATAATTATGTTATGTTATACGAACGTATAGTAAACATTAGGAGAGTAGGTACAGTGTTGGATGCTGACAGTTTACGACTCCCTTGAACTAGGAAGTGATTGGAACTATTTTGGTCGGATCTTGCAAATGCTCCGGCTTTGCATAAGTGCAACCCAACTGTTTACTTTTTAAACCTCTTGATATTTCTATATTTAAGGAAATCAAGTTTCGTGTTGTATTGTTTTTTACCACTAGATTTGACACAACCATGTAAGACGTTTAAAAATCCATATTGAATAAAAATATTATGAATTTGAATTTTATGAGAAAACTAGCTTCCGCTCACGGCTTTGCCCGCATGTACCTTGAAAAATAAAAACAAATCTATCCCATGGGAACCGTACATTTTTCCGGAATAAATAGTACTGTGCTAAATTTTATCCAGATCCGGTCAGCCGTTTCAGCGTGAATGAGTAACAAACATCCATACATACAAAATTTCACTTTTACAATGTTAGTAGGATATTATCGTAATTAATTGTAAATCTATATCATCGCATGATTGAATTAAAATAGACATGTGAAAATAAATAAAATAATGAATCACATATCACATTCTTTGAGATACGTAAGACTGATATTATTTCGCAATGTGTAAAAATGTTTCTGCTATTTAACACTAACTGGACTAGGCATTGCTCTATCCTATAAATAATTTATAGTGTAGGTTACATACAAGCGGCATTTTAATCACATTCCCTAAATTTAGGCTAATTGACATTTCGGCTTTATTGATTCTCAAAATGTTTGTTTAAAAATAGCTGAATCGAGACGTTCTCACACGTTTCATCTCTAGTTAACTCAGGCCTATCAATCTTGGAGATAACCAAGAACCGACGGCAAGTCGTTAGCAGTTAATAGCAATAAAACTGTTTATTTTAGGTTAAATATAAGAGCGCTGGTGGTGTAGTGGTAGCACCCCGGCTTCACGATCCGAAGGTCGTGGGTTCAAACCTGGTCGTGCACCAATGAGTTTTTCCATTCGAAAAATTTATGTGCGCAATGCCAGTGCTCTTAAACGGTGAAGGAAAACATCGTGAGGAAACCGGCATACCCTAGAACCAATAATTCGAAGGTGTGCGTCATAGGTTAGTATTCTTATAAGCGGCGATGGGCTTGCAACCTGTCACGTACGGAATACTAACTACTGTGCAAAATGTGGGCATGTACCAAATGTCATGTTTGGACTTGCCTCTGACTACCCCCTTTAGATATCCTCAAAAGATTTAAGTAACCAAAGATCTGAGGAGATATCTACCGAGCCCGGGGATTACAGTCGTGATCATATTTATTTTTTTTTTTTTTTTTTTAAATATATGCGGATGGCACGTTGCACCTATGTCCGCAAATGATATTGGATTGATGATTCAATACTAGCTAGTAACACCTAGTAACTATCTGTCGTTGATCGATTGTGCGTGGCGCGGTCACACTGGTCATTTGAACAATGACGATTCACCAATTCATTTGAAACAGTTCTATTGATGCGATAAAATGGTTGACACGTTTTTAGAGCGTTGAAGGACCTTATATTCAGATGTTTTAGAAACCGAGCATAGCGGGAATTGAGCAAAGCGAAAGTAACCGAAATATTCTGTTTTCAATCTTTGACAAGTAGAGGTTAGTTTATGCCTTTGAAAAATGGCTAAGATAACGAGGTGTCGTGATTGCGTCGATTATTGTAATGAAGTAGCGATTATATAGCAATTTCTACGATAAGCATCTGTGCTGTGTAATTTGTTACGATATTAATCATTGCATAGTCATAAAGTACGCAGTTTATCTTATAATCTAGTACATTCGTTGACGCTACTTATTTAATTAAAATTGGTAAAACTATGCATAAAAAATTAAAAGTTCTAAATTTTTCTAACATTATTTTTATATTAGTTCCTACAGAAATACTGTGGCACTGGATCAAATTATTTCAGGACAGTGGTCAGGTCGGATAACAATCAACCAAAAATTAATAAAAAAGGGCGAAGGTGGTTGATTCTTAATGTAGACGAAGACAAGACAGACACAATCGATCATAGTTCAGCATTATGACTTCCGCCGCATTTTGATACAGATAACAAAACAGGGCCACAGATAATAAAAGATAATACGTTATCGTCCGTTGTATACTTTCTTCGTCTATCGCATCATAATCAAATCAGTGCAAGATTACGGGTGGGCGTGAGCGCCATTCACTTGCCAGGCGAATTAGAACTCTGCACGACATTTCTATCATGGATGATTATTTTTAGTTGTAGAGAACAAACTTTTGTGACGAGGTCATTGTTTCTAGTAGTAATACTTACGTCACACAGTACCTGTGACGTACGCAAAGAATGCAAGCATGCAAAGCCACAACGAAAAATTAGACTTCTGAAAATTAATGTAAATTTTTCATCACGCCAATTTCGTTTTTTGATTCTAAATTGTTGAAGCGCATGCTTTGGACTGCTCCGTGTCAACTACCGAATACAATACTGTATAGTTGCGTTTGCATAATATATCACCGAGTGTTCCAAACGGTTGAATAAATGTAGACAGTATGCAAACTGTCTGTTTTTAAATAAAGACTTTGAATTATATTTACTTTTATTTGTTTCCAAGCAATATATTACATTCTGTAAGTACTTACCTAGGTTTATGTTTTAGCATTGCGGTGGATTTAAACGAATCTACCTGTTCAAGTTTTTAGTAGTTTTTATTTTTTATTACATAATCGACGCATAGATTATATTAACAAAAACGATTTAATTTCTCTATTTATGGTAGGTACTTTGTAACATATAACAAGGAACACATTTTGTGCGATTCTATTTAGCTATTTTCAGAACGTGGACTGCTGGTGTGTTCTAGGAAGGCAATGTTAGTTCACCTGGATTTCTATCTATGTCTCTTATTGGCTCTTTAGTTTTAGAACACATTTTTTTTTAACTAATTATCGTATTTAGTATGTATCTACTTATTTTCATCAATTCTTATAAAGCTAGCTACTAGTTTTTTTTTCGTGTTGTCTTTATAGACTAAAATTTCAATTAATAAATTTCATTGTTTTCATGCTTATGAAAAAATAATTGTGTTCAATAAAACTGTAATGACTATCTTAAACTATCTTACTATTGAATCTAGTTGTCGATTCTCAATCCTAAGTCTAAGAAAAAAATATTATAATCGATAAAAAATATTCAATCAAATCAAGTTCCTCAATGAAAAGTGCACTTAAGTCTTTTATGAAATAAATAGAAAAACACGAAATACCAATTTTACGACTTGAGTAGTTTTGCTAGCGGGCTATCGATTGATCTCATTTTAGACAACTCGTTTCAAAATGTTATCTCATATCGTAAATTTTGATATCTTTTTTATGAAACTGGTAAAATCACTGGTAAATCATTCAAGTGATGAATGACGCGTGGCTTACATTTCACATAGCGTTCTGAATTTCAGTAGCTACCAGTGAATAATAGTACTACTTTAGTAACTAAGTAAACTCATAGTAAAAATTTTAAAAATGAACCTTATGTTTAACCTACCTATGGAAGGATGTTCCAATGAACTTGGAAAGTTTTGCATCATGAAAAAATGACAAGAGTTTGCATAACGGTTTTATCAAACTAAGTAAGTATCCTATCTTATCAATTAGCGTAGCATGAGTATTTAAATTGAAAAAGTTGAAGTCCATAATGTAAAAAATATCTAGCCAAAAACAGGTCCGTAAAGTTGTAGCGTTAGCGTGAAGAATTATCTATTAAAAACGGTTTTACTATCACATACCTGCGGTCGGCAATGACTGAGTTTGCAAAACGTCACACAATCAGATAAATTTTCGTTTCAAAACACTTTCGTACACAAAATCAAAGTTACACTTTCATTAAATGGTACCTGTTTACACAAATGGTTGTTTTTCAAAACCGCGTACGTAAGTTTCCCAACGTTGTCGTGTCACTTTCGTAGGTACAGACACTGTATCGTGTTCACTTGTGGTTATCGTAACTCTAACTGGTCACTGGTATTGGTGTAAATCCACATCACACAGGGAAGGTAATAGATACTAGTAACATTTCCCTTCGCCGTTTCTCGGTGAACTGAAAATTACACACGTTACAAACACTTTGTTAATAATGCCACACTGATTTCGACACCCGGAAAACCGTACAGTAACATTTACGTGAGGTCGGAGTTGTTATTAAAAATATTACAGCAATGTCAATATAAAAATTAAAAGAACCGATAAAGGACGTGACAAAAAAGTTATAAGAACGCGAATGTTTACTCAAATAATTGGTTCGCGGCATGTGGGACGAATGCAAACGCAAAATTATATTACACTTGTGCCAAAAGAGATTTTGTCAAGCAATTATCAGATAACAGAATGAAAAAAAAGTTTTTCTCCGTCGTCGGCGGTTGCAAACTTTTTGGCCGTGAGCGTTTCGTAACAGGCCAGGCGCAGCGCACAAGTCATTACACTGAAATCGTCCCAAATCCGGCGTCACGTATACACTCCGCGTGCAAACAGCGCTTAGCCATTAAAAGAAAATTCACCGATAGTGAAAATGATAAAACAATTTCCCTACTTTTCCTCACTGCTCGGCCTTCACTGCATTGTTATGCAATTGCAAACGCTGCACCGGCTGCCAAATAGCTAAAACCGAGGCTTTTCATGCGCGCAAACTTGTTAGGAAAAATAACCGGAAAAATCCTAACCTCAAAAGTGAAAGCGGAAAAAGTTTTTCGCGGATGCGTATCGGTTACTGTACGGTTTGTTTGGCGGTCACATGTTCATGTACAGAGTTTTATCGAGAGCGTGATCGGGTCGGCGCTCTGTGGAGTTTGGGGAGCGGCATAACGCGACCGGCCCGTCGGAAGTCTCGCGCGATACTGAGCGTGGCCGGTGTTGGACGGCTCGCTTGGCTCGCTATCTTGACTCGGGAGCCCGATACAGTTTACGTCTTCAAAAAAGCTCGGCCTATCGCTAGCGGTACCGCCAGCAGCCAAACGACCACGAAATTAACTCGTTTGAGCACAGAACTAATGACGTTATTT
Organism: Cosmorhoe ocellata; assembly: GCA_963675405.1. Taxonomy (NCBI): domain Eukaryota; kingdom Metazoa; phylum Arthropoda; class Insecta; order Lepidoptera; family Geometridae; genus Cosmorhoe; species Cosmorhoe ocellata. The sequence goes on along the minus strand of OY776264.1, from coordinate 1,988,816 downwards.
TACGCAACTTTGGTTCCGGGAAGGTTCAACAATGACGAACTGTCGAATCATATTCCTCTTGACTATTTTTTAGCAAAGTAAAAATATCTAAAATTTTATTTTTAAATTAATTATTATTATATCAACTTTAATAAAAATAATGACTGTGTAACTTATTAATCTGAAAATCCATTGTAAAATACGCAATATCAAAAATATTTAATTTCCAGATACTTGAGTGTGGTAGTTAGTTCCCGAAATTCATAAAGATAACGTCACAACATGATCACGACTGTAATCCCTAGGCTTCGTAGAATACTTTCTTCTCAGATTTCTAGGATACCTATCCAAAAGGGTGGAGGTAGTCAGAGGCACGTCCAAATATTTTTATGTGAAGAAATAAAATATCACATTAAAACAGCCTTCACCACAGTGGCTGGTTCGAAATGATTAGTGACAGGATAACAAGACTAGGTATATCTAATGGTGGTGTATAGTGGTACAGGCGCTGGTTCGAATCCGGGCACTGGTCAAATTGGACCGCTGAAAGACTGTTTATGTTTTTCGTAAACTACCTGAAGCGCGGGCAATATTTAGAACACTGGTGGCCTAGTGGTAGGACCTTCCGATCCTAAGGTCGTTCGTTGGTTTGAATCCGGTCGTTCACCAATTTTTTTTGTGTATGCACGCTATTCTTACCAGCTTATCTTAGGTACTCTCAAACGGTGAAGGAAAACAATTTGAAGAAACCGGCATGTTGTGGAACCTAAAAACTATGATGGCCTAAAGATTTTTTTGGCTCTGAGACGCAATTTAATTTGACGGTTTTATCGAAACCGCAGTCGGATTCGGAGGTTTCAAATTTGGTTTGTCGGAGTCGGAACCGGAACCGGAACCGAAAGCGGAGGTGGAAGAAAGACGTGCTAATTAAGGGCAGGTCTAATGAAATAAAATATTAAATACAAATATTAATCGACCTCTTTCAAGGCACGTGTAAAGCACTTATTACACTACCCTGAATTCAGGGACCCTTAGGTACCCTAAATAAGAGTGGTGTAATAAGAGTTAGGGCGTAAGGCGTAGAGGCTAGGCGTTAGGCTCCCTTACTACCGGGCTCTGAATACCGTGTAGTGTAATACCCGTTTAACCAAGGGAGGGAGGTACATTTATCGCGCGAGAACCACAAACTTGTTTGTACGCCGCGTAAAGCTGTAGCAAACCGTATGTATTCGGTATTGAGTAACGACGGGTACGCCATTTCGAATCGAGTATCGAGTCGTTACACCCGAATGCATCTTGTTACTCGCATCTTTTGTAGTATCGGAATCTAGTGTCACAGGTTGTCAGACAAAGCATTTGTACAGTCCGAAAAAAAAGGTTCAAAATACGGAAAAGTGAAAAAATGCGCCTTACGCAGTTTGGTATGTTTTTTACAAATTACGAATATTGCAACGCCGCGAGACGACTCGATTCGTTGTAGAGCACCGAACCGAGTCGTATTGCGTACGATACCTCATACTAACAGCATGCATCAGATCAGAAGTAACGAGTAACGTGTTCGATTCGATTGTAACGAGTAGGTTCTCATTGATAAAGTAGGTACCTACCGCGTAAATACGGGTTAGCTGTTTTGTTGTTACTTTTACACCTCTAAAGGGCTAAACATACGCAAGGGCGGATCCAGGGGGGGGGGGGTCATGGGGGTCATGACCTCCCCCTGGGCTGGGTCCAGGACCTAGGTGGACCACTAATTAAAACTATATTTAATAAGGATTATAACTTTTTGTGACTTGACCACGACTAAGTGACCCCCCCCTGGCACCAAAGCTGGATCCGCTCTTGAACATACTATTGGACGGGTCCATCAACCGCGGCTGACGGATGCGGCTGATAGTGTTCAAGGTGTGTTCGGACGATTCCGGCCACGCCCATTCCATAGACTACTATGTAGACCAGTGTTGCCAGAAAGTTACTTTTATTACCAAGGAAATATCGAAAATATTACTAAATTATTCATATTTCTGTAAGTTCATACAACCAACATATATCTATCGGCTGGTAGCACTGGTGTAGACGAAGAAACATGTCGAGTAGTGAAAGTGAGTGTCGAGTAGTATTATTTTACGTTCCATAGACAATAATTTTTCAAGGGTCTGAATCCAACACTGCTGGCAACACCGTCCGCGGACGATTCCAGATGTTGTCGGACGTCTGAACGCTCAAGATCAGCCAAGGGCACGACTTACGTCTTCGTCCGATAGTGTGCAAGGCTCAGTGAAATTTCATTGTCCAGATGGCTTATTCCCAAAGTACTCCACGTTTTGTTCCCAAACTACTCCAAGAAATATTCTCAATTTACTCCACAAACAAAATATTGTTTTTTTAGTTAAATTCGACTCCACCCTACTGGTGTCCAAAAATAATTATCTCATACATTCGTTCTCAAACTCCTCCAAACATTTAATATTAGTCATCAGTAATGTAAATAATACTGATTTATTTCGCATTTTACTCCACAAGGTAACTGACGTACAGTCAGCTTAAGAAATACATATTTTAATAGTACAATAAACAGATTTTTCTTCTCTTATTATAGCGATAACCGCCTATAACGTCATAAAATGCCTTACCTAAACCTAAATGAATGAAGATTTAAAATAAAATACAGTACTTAACTGATTTAAAAAGAAATATTAATCTAATCAACATCAAGAAAAAGAAGAAGAAGATCAACATAAGTACACATTTTCAAAAATAGACGGTAGAATAAAAAAAACAATATACCTACCTACTTAATTATGAGAAACCAAAATTTAGAAGTTTACCATAAATATTGATAGAAAAAAAACCATGACGTATTAACAGAAGGGTGTTTTTTTAAAAGTTTAGAAACTTTAAATTGAAATAAAAAAAAACGCTATGAATAAAGCCAACTGGATGTATAAATTAATAACGTTTTTCTCTGTTTTATTTCAGTTTAAAGTTCTTCGCCTCTAAAAAACACCCGTTATTATAACTTACCTGTAAAAATCAGTCTCTTCAGCTATGCATTATGCTAATGCAAGACATATTAGGTCTTAGAATATATTCAGAAATAAAAAAATAAAATAAATAAATAAATATGATCACGACTGTAATCCCCAGGCTCGGTAGATATCTCCTCAGATCTTTAGTTACTTAGACCTTTGAGGATATCTAAAGGAGGTAGTCAGAGGCAAGTCCAAACATGACATTTGGTACATGCCGACATTTTGCACAGTAGTTAGTATTCCGTACGTGACAGGTTGCAAGCCCATCGCCGCTTATAAGAATACTAACCTATGACATATACCTTCGAATTTTTTGTTCTAGGGTATGCCGGTTTCCTCACGATGTTTTCCTTCACCGTTTAAGAGCACTGGCATTGCGCACATAATTTTTTCGAATAGAAAAACTCATTGGTGCACGACCATGTTTGAACCCACGACCTTCGGCAGGGGTGCTACCACTACACCACCAGCGCTCTTATTATCAGAAATTAAATCATTTGTAATTTGGTATTTGCTTGTAACATTAACATACCTAGGTGTAAACAAAACTTATCGCTTTTGCTACCCTTTTTTTCTAAATAATAATGCATTAAAAGTATGTACCTAAGTGATATTGAAGTGATATTACAATTTACTTTATTTACCGCAGACGTAAACGTTCTAAATTCCTAATTTGAAGAAAACTTTTGCCAGCATACCTAATTTTATAACAGAAATACTGTGACAGACTGTACTCCTAACATTATTTTGTTTCGATGTTTTGAATGGAGTAGTCTTGAAACTTAAACGCACTATTTTTATTTTACCTTTTTTTAATAATAATTCTTTGGAGTAGATTGGGAACTAATGTTCGAGATTCTTATCTTTTTTGAACAAAAGAATGGAGTACTTTGGGAATAAGCCGTCCAGATACCTCTCGGACTCGTCCATAAGTCGCGTCTTATAAGCCGCGGCTGATAGTATGTTTGCCGCTTAACGCCGCGCTGTCCGCTGTCAATTCGCCGCTGCCGTTGTACTTTCAACCTCCGCTTCGAAAGTACCTACCGAGGTCGAATTCGGAGGTGAAATATCAATCGGAAGTTCCGATTTTTCGGAATCAGAACCGAAGTGCCGTAACATCACTGGTGAGCAAGTGATAGGTACAAGGGCGGATCCAGCTTTGGTGCCAGGGGGGGGTCACATAGTCGTGGTCAAGTCACAAAAAGTTATAATCCTTATTATATATCATTTTAATTAGTGGACCCAGGTCCAGGACCTAAGTGGATCACTAATTAAAATGGGCTGGCCCAGGGGGGGGGGTCATGGGGGTCATGACCCCCCCCCCTGGGCCGCCCTTGGATAGGTACCTAGGCACCTATTACCTACTATTCGAATACAGACAATAATGTCTAGAGTAGGTACCTACTACCTATGTAGACAACAGCGCGCTATACCTACCTCTGGTACCTAGGTAGGTACCTATTGAAAACGCCCATTGGTTATTGTAACCGTCAGATGGGCCGTATGCTAATCCCCGATTGGTTGTATAAAACAAGTATTTATTTCAAACTAGCTTCCACCCACGGCTTCGCACGCGTTTATCTACCTTGAAAAACTAAAAACAAATCTATCCCGCGGGAACTACACATTTTTCGGAACAGCGTTTACATTGCAAATTGGTTCTTTAGAGTGATTTCAGACTAGCGTATTTTTAGCGCGTAGGTATACGGTCGTTTCAGCATACGCGCTTACACGCGCGCTACATTACGCGCTTCAAAAACCAGACTCGCAATAAACGGGCATATTTCGGCGTGTTCACTCGAACCGATGTGGCAATACCGTCTTTACCATAAGGGCACACGAGGCCCGGACCCAGGGCCCCCCATCCTCAGGGGGCCCCGAAGGACCGCCAACTTCTCTCACATTTATTCTCAAAACTTTTTGGTCGAGCACAGCAGGTACTTAACAGCGCCACCGCCAAAAATCATTATTGACATTATATTGTTTACTTGATTACCCATAACAAATAGAAGATCATAATAGAAAAATGTTAGATAGTAGGTTCCTACTTATAATTAGTTATCTTTACTTTCCAAAAGGGCCCTAAATTCTTGTGTGCCCAAGGGCCCCAGCATAGTGTGGTGACGGCCTTGGTGTGGTGTCGTGTCTGTATCAGAAGATTTAGAAGAAGCGTTGAGTACGAGTTGAGTGAGCGTGTGCCAAAAGGCGCGCCTATACGCGCCTACATGCGCTTCCAAAAACGAGCTCATACGCGCGTATAAAACGCTAGTCTGAAACCGCCCATAGTTGTCGAAGAAATGTTGGCAGTACGGTCGCGATGCCCTTCAGAAAGGCTGCTGGTAAGTGGCGGCTGGCAGGCTACAGGGAGCATTGGAAGGAATTAAGACCATTGCCCAAAAAAGTGTGGAAAAAGTCACCGGACTCTGTAGATATCTTCCTCAGATCTCTAGTTGATTTTTAGATATCTTTGAGGATATCTAAAAAAAATAAAAAATAAAATATTAATAAGTTAAAACTAATTGGTTAAAAAAAGATTTTTGAACTGAAAAAATCATTGCTGCACGACCGGATTCGAACCCACGACATAGAATCGGATGCTACCACTATGTACCATTAAACCTTAATTATGGTGTGGGGTGTTTCAGACATAGCTCAACTTATTATACCAACGTAGTTAGGTATACTTACCTAGTTTATATAAGTACTAGCTTCCGCCCACGGCTTCTACGGTACCTTGAAAAACAAAAATATCGCTATCCCACGGAAACCGTAAATTTTTTCGGGATAAAATTTAGCCTATATGTTATTCCAGACCATAATCTATGTCTGTGCCAAATTTCATTCAAATCCGTTCAGCCGTTTTAGCGTGAAAGAGTAACAAACATTCACACATCCAGACATTCTCACAAACTTTCGCGATTATGATATTAGTAGGATAGTAGGAAGTAGGAAAAAGGATAGGTAGTTACTTTACCTAACTTAGGTACTACCTATATTTACTAGGACTGGGCTAGGACATAGCATCTCCGCGCCCCAACAGTTAAATGTCTTAGAAAGAACGAAATCGCCCAAATAAATACCATTAGCAGTCACCCAACCAACATTTCTGTGCACATTTGCCTACTTCGCGGTAACATTATCGTGAGTCAATACCCAATAATTATTTAGCAATTTTAGTTTTTCAATTTCTACCTACTTTAGGTAGAGTTTTCAAGAATGCGTTTTAATTGTGTTTTATTAAAATATATGTTTTTAAAACATAAGATGCATAAAGTTGTTCAGAAAATAAAACCAATGAACTTCCAATGTATTTATTTACCTCTACATGTGGTACAAGTACAAGTGGAGGGGCGTGCATTTTTAGACTGAATCAACTCTACCTACTTATTACAAACCGAAACACACCAATCACCAACTCTATCGCATGCATGGCTGCATTTAATTTATCTAATACAAAGCGAATATAAATAAACTAGTAGCGACATCTCTGATTTTAGGCTTGTACTAAAGATGGTAATCTACATAAGTGATTATTTCTCTTTGGTAATCTAGTGATGTGTGTGATGTCCGATTCTGGTAGAATTAATTAATAAACTATTGCTCTATCGATATATTATGGCTATGTTTGATCGAGTATATTCGCGACAATTTGCATTCGGCCATATCTCGAAAATCTATGAGCCGTTTTTTTTGCAATTATATTTTTATCTGTTGCGCCTTTGTAAAATAGAATAATTATTGTGTACCTAAAGATATTTTTTATCTATTAAATAGCGAGAACATATTTTTAAATTGTCTCTGGTTTATTTAACCGTCACTAGGTTTGGTCCTCAAAGTAATGAGTGTTTGGTCCTCAGTTTGGTCATTCATTAACTAAACTATAAAAAAACAGTCAGAGTATTATCTGTGGCCATCATGAGCCAATCAATCAATCAAACAAACAAAAAAAAACACATCCATCTCACTCATTCATTCATTTGCGTCGGTTTTGTTTGTTTGATTCGTTCGTTGCTTGTCAATTAGTGAGTGATTAGATTAGATTATCTTTGAATTTGCTTGCCATTTGTATTTTGTAGTGATTATATTCTCTTTGGCCATTCGGTTGCAGCGTTGCCAGAATGTTACTTTTGTAACATTTTACGTTACTTTTGACCCTCTCATGTTACCTTCATGTTACACGACTCAATATGTTACTTTTGTAACACAAAAGGTCAATGTAATTAAACTTTATCAATATTTTCCAGCAACCAAAAAATTTTGTGAAACTGAACGTATCCAAGAATGTTTTTGTTTTTGTTCGTCATGTTGACGCTCTTGATTTTGTGGACTGACTGATGCGACGTCCGCGTGAAAATCTGTCACTTCGTCGTAACGCATATTCACTCACTCGCATTATTTCTCAATCTTCCATCTCGCTTAGGCAAGAGATTATTCGATCAACAATTATAACGATTAGTATTACAGTAATTAATAAAGTGGTGTAGTGGTAGCACCCCTGCCTCACGCTCCGAAGGTCTCGGGTTCAAACCTGGTCGTGTACCAATCAATTTTTCTATTTGAAAAATTTATGTGCACAATGCCAGTGCTCTTAAACGGTGAAGGAAAAATTCGTGAAGAAATCGGCATAGGTACCCTAGAATCAAAAATTCGAAGGTGTGTCATAGGTTAGTATTATTATAAGCGGCGGTGGGCTTGCAACCTGTCATATACGGAATACTATCTACGGTGTAAAATGTGGGCATGTGCCAAATGTTAAATGTTACTTTTCTCGTGAAAATGTAACTTTTTGAGCTGTCTCACGTTATATTTGACTATCTGCCACTGGCAACACTGTTCGGTTGGTTTATGTGGGTGCTGGGTGGCAATTCATGCGGATTTTTTTTTATCTAGCCGCATTTTCGAGATAATTATTATAATTATTATATTATTTATTGTGAAACGAATGCCGCCACAGAGGTTTCAGCGTCTTATTAATTTAAATTAATTCGCCTGCACACAAAACTTCATTCAATATCGTTAGCAATTAGCATCAACTGTGTTTTGTTCATACTTCATAGGTTATGTTTAGAAAATTCGGTGTTTGTCTGTATAACGAGTTTGTATTTTCAAAACCAAGTAATTTTCCCATTAGAAGACAGTTTAAATCTGTCCTTACAAAACAGTCTACGCGAAACATGAAGGTATGATATTCCCTGTACAAATTGAGTATAAATTAAAAAAAAAAAAATGGGTTTTTGAAAAATGCATGTGTTTCAGATCGGAACACACGATGGAGTTTTCCACTGCGATGAAGTCCTGGCCTGCTTTATGCTCAAACGTCTTCCGCAATACAAGGACGCCACTATTGTCCGTACCAGGGACATGTCCAAACTCAATGAATGTGATATAGGTATTGCTTTTTTTTTTAATTATTCGCTCATTTGAGCAGGCTTATAGTCATAGACCTTACTGCCTAGTCTTGCGTAAATTAATTTCTTCCGTTTTGTATAATCTAACTTAATCTAACCTAACCTAACCGCCATTTTCTCCTTGGCGGGAATCCTGATATAGGTATTTAAAAAATATGATTATAACCAGCCGTTAGTGTCTCACTGCTGGGCAAATTCCTCCTTCCAGACCTCGCGATCTTGAGCGATATTGTTCTAACCTGCAAGAAACTTGTTCAGTTCGTCCCGCCATCTCTGTTTTAGTCTGCCGCGTCGCCTTCTCTCTGGGTCGGGGTGCCATTCGGTGGCTACCTTCGCCCATAGCTCACTCGGCATGCACATTTTAAAATAACACTTGTTATTATCTTATTATTATATTAATTAGGTACTAGTCGTTGCCCACAACTTCGTTCACATTTAATTAATTTTTAAGTGTAGTTATTCTGATGTTCGGTCCAGCCATTCTAGATTGTTATGTGTTCGAACAAACCTGACTTTGTTTTATGTACCTATTATAAGATTATTTATCATTATCAAGAGGGGTGCAAAGTGAGATAATTAATGAGGTAAATGAACTCTCCACCATGTTTGCCTAGTAAAACTTAAAAAAATAAAATTCCTTTCTCAGTGTAGTGTTTGAGGGTAGGTTCTTTTCTTGGTTTGACCCAGAAAAGAACCTACCCTCCAAATTTCAGCTCTAGACTAGGACTTATCTAGGCCGTATGTCAGTCGGTTAGTAATGCAAGAGTTTTATATTATAAATGTCCTATGCCTTCTGCTGGCACACCACACAAAATATAAAGCAAAAATCATAAGAAGTTTATTTTGTGTCACAAATACTGAATTAAAAATAATAAATGAAACTAAATTATGACAGGAAAAAGAGCATTCTAGAGTAGCACTAGCATCTAGTGCTACTGTATAACGCTGGTCTTCCATGACTCCACAAAACCACTCCTTGTTATATGGCATTCATGATTCCATGTCGGCCTCATCCCGATCAAACCTGCGGCTATCTGACATACTGTCCTCAGAACTTGGTGTTATTTCCAGTTGTGGATGTTGGAGCCACCTTCGACCATGAGAAGAAGAGATATGACCACCACCAGAGGGAGTTCTCCGAGACGCTGAGCACATTGAAGCCAGAACTTGGTGATAAATACAAGATTAAGTAAGTTCTGTCTAACTGGTTCTCTATTGGTTGATAAATATGATGGTTTTGTTATTTGCTTGTATAACCTAGGGCCTTACCACACAATATAACTTTGATATTTAGTACCACGTCAGCCTTGGCGGGATGATCTCGACACCTTTCAGGACAGATTTGAGGCTTCAAAGGATAGGATGGTTGGCGTGATTTGGGCAAAGGCCCAGCAGTGGTACGATACAGGTTAAAAAAAAATTGTACCAAAAAAAGATCTAAGTAACTAGAGATCTGAGGAGATATCTACTGAGCCTGGGGATTACAGTCCTGATCATGTTATACCAGCAACTTTAGCTCATGGCAGTTGCAATTGGCTATAACAGACTGGCCTCACAGCACAGCTCAGTTGGTAGTAGCTATGCCTTCCTGCGCTGTAGTTTGTGGGTTCGATCCCCACCCAGGATAAACATTTGTGTGATGAACACAGATCTTTGTTCTGTGTCTGGATGTTATCTTATTAGAAGAAAGAAGAAAGAAAGAAAGAAAAATATTTATTATGATACTAGCTTCCGCTCGCGGCTTTGCTCGCAAGGTACCTACATAAAATATAGCCTATGTTACTCAGGGATAAAGTAGGAATCTAACAAAGAATTTTTGAAATCGGTCCAGTAGTTTTTGAGTTTATTAGTTACAAACAAAAATACAAAACTTTCCTCTTTATAATATTAGTATAGATGTATGAATTTAAAAAAAAAATATATAAATAACCTATCAGCTATCTAGCCCCATAATACAAGTTTTGCTTAGTTTGGGGCTAGATAGCATCGTGTAAATTGTCCACCAATATTTATTTATTTATAACTATGGTTACCCTGTCTCCAGGTTAAGTTCAGCTGGTCTGGTTTACGCTTTTTATGGTGAGGATGTTATCCAAACCATCACACCTAAAGAAGCCCCTCTTACTAGTGAAGACCTCAGAGTGATATTTAAAAAGGTATTGTTTTACATCTAACAGTCAACATTGTACATGCCCTTCTAAACAGCAAGGAATTTTTCTAAAGAATGATCAAACGTTGAATTTTTAGGGTTCTCTTTTAAACAGCAAGGAATTTTTCTAGAGAAGAATGTTTAAAAGAATTTTTAGAGTTCTGTACTCAGAGGTGAAAATGGGACCCTATTACTAAGACTCCACAGTCCGTCTGTCACCAGGCTGTATCTCATGAACGGTGATAGTTAGACAGTTGAAATTTTTACAGATTATGTATTTCGGTTGCCGCTATAACAACAAATACTAAAAAACAGAATAATGTGCTATTCCAGACAGGCTACTTTTTATTCCGGAAAAATTAAATCTATATCTGTGCCAAATTTCATCCAGATTCGTTAAGCCGGTTCAGCGTGAAAGAGTAAAAAAACAATAAACATTCGCGTTTATAATATTAGTAGGATGTCTTCACCGACCTTATATTAAGATTTTCTGTGTGTGAGTAGTCTTAAACGGTGAAGGAAAACATCTTTAAGAAACAGGGCACATCATAGAACCAAACCAAGTAACTAGCTTACTTAACATCTGAGGAAAATAGTCTTCAGAATGTTTTATTTTAATGGGATGACGACCTTAGTGGCGCAGCGGGCAAGAGTCCGCCTGCGACGCAAGAGTTTGTGGGTTCGAATCACGCCGCGGAACAAATTTGTGTACGATCTGCAGAAATTTGTTCCATTGGTCTGGGTGTTTTCTATGTATAATAAAAAATATCTATCGATGTATATAATGTATTAAATATATCAGTTATCTAGTACCCATAACACAAGCTTTGAGTAGCTTACTTTGGGGCTAGACGATGCCGTGTGGATTGTCCAGCCCTATTTTTTACTATTTTTTATTTTTTTATTTTGTATCTTCATCTAGACGTCACCGAGATCTGAAACAAATAATGTTACAGGTATATGAAAACTTCATAGAAGAGATTGATGCGATTGATAATGGAGTGCCAATGACCGTTGAAGAACCCAAGTACAAGATCAGAACTCACTTGAGCTCGAGAGTTGGCAGACTGAACCCTGAATGGAACTCAAAACAAGAAGTCAACCTTGATGAGGTATGTAGAATAGAATAGAAATCATTTATTTTATGTCACGTTAAGTTTAATTATAAAGCGTTGCTAAGGTGACAATAAAACGGGCAACCATTCAGCATGAGCTGCAGCAGCACACATATAGATTATAAAATTCATTGGTACTCCATCAGGTTTGAACCCACAACCTTCGGATCGTGAGGCAGGGGCGCTGCCACTACACCAGTTCTCAAAACATCCTTCACAATATGATGCTATTTTTTATCATCACAGATATTCAAGAAGTTATATATAGTATTAGAAGAGCGCTGGTGGTGTAGTGGTAGCACCCCTGCCTCACGGTCCGAAGGTCGTGGGTTCAAACCTGGTCGTGCACCAATGAGTTTTTCCATTCGAAAAATTTATGTGCGCAATACCAGTGCTCTTAAATGGTGAAGGAAAACATCGTGAGGAAACCGGCATACCCTAGAACCAAAAATTCGAAGGTATGTGTCATAGGTTAGTATTCTTATGAGCGGCGATGGGCTTGCAAGCTGTGACGTACGGAATACTAACTACTGTGCAAAATGTGGGCATGTACCAAATGTCATGTTTGGACTTGCCTCTGATTACCCCCTTTGGATATCTTCAAAGATCTAAGTAACTAAAGATCTGAGGAGATATCTACCGAGCCTGTGGATTACAGTCGTGATCATATATTTATTTTTATTTTTTATTTAGGTATTCAAGAAAGCTATGACCCTGGTCAGTGAAGAGTTTCTATACACTGTCAATCATCTCATCTCCGTGTGGCTGCCAGCAAGGGATTATGTCAAGTCTTCAATAGAAGACCGACACCGGATACATCCATCGGGTGAAATCCTTGAGTTCACAGAACGGTTTCCATGGAAGGAGCACCTGTTTGACCTGGAAGCAGAAATGGGTATTAGCGATCAGGTCAAATATGTTCTGTTCAATGATAAACCCAATTCTTGGAGAGTTCAAGCTGTTCCACTGAATCCTTCAAGTTTTCTTACCAGGTATGTTTTGTACCATAGGGTTCTATACCCAAAGGGTATTACTATGACTCCACTGTCCGTCTGTCACCAGGCTGTATCTCATGAACCGTGATAGATAGATAGTTGAAATTTTCACAGATGATGTACATATTTCTGATTGACTGGCCTCACAGCTCAGTTGGTAGTAGCTCTGCTTTCTGCGCTGTAGGCTGTGGGTTCGATCCCCACCCAGGATAAACATTTTGTGTGATGAACACAGATGTTTGTTCTGAGTCTGGGTGTTAATCTATCAACCATCTGGTTCCCATAGTACAAGCTTTGCTTAGTTTGGGGCTAGATGGCGTTGTGTGGAATGTCCACCATCATCATCTTCCTGCCCTTTTCCCACGTTATGTGAGGTCGGCACAACATGTGATTTTCTTCCATTTCCCTCTATCATTCGTCATCTCAGTAGGTACTCACTCGTTTCTTACCCATGTCATCTTTCACACAGTCCATCCATCTTTTCTTTGGCCTACCTCTACCCTTGTATCCATCCCAATTCATATCTAACACTCTCTTCGTCACATGAAATGTCTACCAATATTTATATATTTATTTCTGTTGCCGCTATAACAACAAATACTAAAAAACAATAAAATAAATATTTAAGAGAGCTCCGGTACCACAAACGTGATTTTTTGTCGTTTTTTATAGATAATGGTACGGATAGCTTTTGGCCGCGGCTTCGCCCGCGTGGTCCCTTGAAAAACAAAAACGAATCTATCCCACAGGAACCGTACATTTTTCCGGGATTGATAGTAGGCTATGTGCTATTCTACACAATCTATCTCTGTGTCAAATTCATCCAGATCCGTGCGTGAAAGAGTAACAAATATCCATACGTACGTTTATAATTTAGTAGGATGGTATAAATATTAGTTAACCATTACTGTTACAGAAAGCCATTGCACAAAGACTGGTGGGGCGTCCGTGACGAGATCTTGAGTGACGTGGCCGGGATTGAGGGTTGTGTCTTCTGTCACAGCACTGGTTTCATCGCAGGCAACGTGTCACGAGACGGCGCTCTTAAAATGGCCGTCGCTAGCTTAGAAGCAAGCTAACATAAATTAACACTTTCCGTCCTTTAGGGCGAGTGCTGGGATACGAGAGCAACTGATCTATGTCTACAGGGTGTAAAAAGACGACCGAAAACTTCAGGGCGTTAAAGTACTCATCAATATAAACAACTTTTTCTAAGAAACCAACATTGAGAGCGTGAAAAAAAACAGCTGTTTCATACATTTTGGAAAAGTAGGTATTGAACTTGTGTATGGAACAACTGTTTTTTTTTATTCGCGCTCACAGTGTTGGTTTCTTATAAAAGTGATTTATAAATACTGATGGGTACTTTAACCCCCTGTAGTTTTCGGTAGTCGTCTTTTTACACCCTGTATAACTACTTGTGATACCAGGGGTCTTACCACGAAGTCTGCCAGAACGATTCCGTAAAGATTTCGTTTTAGAAATGAAGTCGTGAAGTAACACTACTTCAATACAATTTGCATAGGTCATGGTAGGTACGAGATAACAATGTTATACTAATTCGGTAATGTATTATGAATTCGTGGTATGGCCCCAGGGGCCTTACCACAAGTTCTTCGGGCAATATCAAAGTAATACAACTTTGATATTTCGTACCATGATCTATGTGTTAGTTTAAGAATGTAAAACTAACCATTACAAAATGTGGGCATGTACAATGTTTGGACGTGCCTTTAACTACCCTCTTTAGATATCTTCAAAATGATCAAAGCAACTAGAGATCTGAGGAGATATCTACCAAGCCTGGGGATTACGAGAGTCGTGATCATGTTTATGTTTAGTTTAAGCTTTAAATGTGAAGGTTTGTGAGAACTTTATATACTTACCTAATACAGGGTTATAGGTATCTAATCAATAACCTCTTAAAGGCGACTTGGGTACATCAAGACTAACAACTTTTGTTCTCTAAGTTTTGCCAAAACGTAATAGATCTCAAGTTTTAATTTTTTTTAGTTTTTGTGAGAATTTCTATCAATTGTTAGCTCTATGTCTTGTAAATACCTACCTATGTTTCATTTATTCGATTCTGACGTATGCGCAGTCAGCTAAGTCACGCTGAGTGCTAGCTACGACTTTTACGCAATCGCTCGGCCGAGTGTGCTACACACGCAGCACGTACCGACTTGTCTTAATCTGTGACCGCCTAGAAAGAGCTAAGAAGATAAGAACTGGAAATTTGCCTATTTATTTTTTTGTATGGGAAAAAAAACATTGAATTAGAAAAAAACGTAGAACAAATGTTGTTAGTCTTGATTTACCCAAGTCGCCTTTTCAAGGTTATTGATTAGATACTTATAACCCTGTATATATTTTTTATAACTAGTGGTAAAGCCTCAGATATCAGAAATACAATAAAAATGTGATACTGAAGAAATAATATCGACTGCTCACGCATCTTAATATCCTATACGGTTTCCTCGTGATGTTTTCCTTCACCGGATAATGTTGTTATATTACACCGGATAACATACATTATTCGAACTGGAAATCTATTGTTGCACGACTACGTTTGAACCCACAACCTTAGGATCGGAAGGTGAGCGGAGGAATTGTTGAACAATAAAATCATTGTTGAATAAATGTTGTATTGTGAAATTATCTTGGGATTCCAGTTAAAAATTATTTATTTATTTATTCATTATTGTACTTACACAAATTACAAAAAAAATGTGTGACAAAAGGAGGGCTTAATGCCTAGGGGGCATTTTCCACCAGCCAACCCATGCCGGTTTAAAGCCAGGTCGGCGCACAATAACCAATTTAAAACTAAAACTAAGTACTTAATTATGGTAAAATATTGGTATCCCATCAAAAACATAAATGTGAAATGAGAGCCAAGTTCAATAAGTATGTTTTACTTAGTCGTTGACTTCAGCGACAAAAGAAGTGAGATCTAAACGGGTGCCAAGTACAATGGTCAGTCCTGAAACTTATTTATAACAATATGAAATATTTTTAACAACTTTAAAATATCATTTCATCTTAAAACTTAGGATATTATATTGAAGCCTAAGGTCTAACTTGGCTAGTTCTCATATAGGAATTAACTACTTACTTACTATGTCCAATCGCTAGTTTCTACCAGCAATCCAAATTTTTAAAAAGAATAAAATAAAAACTTGCAAAGGCTATACCTAATATAATTTGTACTCTTAAGAAAACTAGCCAAGTAAGACCTTAGGCTTCAATATAATATCCTAAGTTTTAAGATGAAATGATATTTTAAAGTTGTTAAAAATATTTCATATTGTTATAAATAAGTTTCAGGACTGACCATTGTACTTGGCACCCGTTTAGATCTCACTTCTTTTGTCGCTGAAGTCAACGACTAAGTAAAACATACTTATTGAACTTGGCTCTCATTTCACATTTATGTTTTTGATGGGATATCATTACTTTTTGTACAGAACTTATTAGTAAATAAGTACTTATTCTTATATTATTACACTTATATAATCTACCTGCATAAACGGCTCAAACTATTGGCACATTGTAGGTATACATACTAAGCAGGTAGGTAGGTACTTGAGTAGGTACTTACTGAATAAGTATACCTACCTACTACCTATCCGACAAGCCGAGACACACTATAATCTAGGCCTGAATAGTTATCTAGCCATATCTACCTACCTGCATAGACTGCTCAAACTATTGGCACATTGTAGGTATAGGTACATACTAAGCAGGTAGGTAGGTACTTGAGTACTTACTGAATAAGTATACCTACCTACTACCTATCCGACAAGCCGAGACACACTATAATCTAGGCCTGAATAGTTATCTAGCCATATCTATCTACCTGCATAGACTGCTCAAACTATTGGCACATTGTAGGTATACATACCTATAGTCATACTTACCTATCTGCTTAGACGGCTCAACTATTGGCACATTGTATACCTAGGTACCTAAGTAGATAGGTTAACCCGATAATAGTAGGTACTTACCGAGAGTAGATATTAGTCTAAACCTAAATACTTATCTAGTCATACTTACCTATCTACATAGACGGCTCAACTATTAGCACATTGTATACCTAGGTACCTAAGTAGATAGGTTAGCCCGATAATAATAGGTACTTACCGAGAGTACTTTATTAGTCTAAACCTAAATACTTATCTAGTCATACTTACCTATCTACATAGACGGCTCAACTATTAGCACATTGTATACCTAGGTACCTAAGTAGATAGGTAAGCCCGATAATAGTAGGTACTTACCGAGAGTGTACTACTTACCAATCCAAGACACTACTTCCACTCGTTATTATATTCACGTCAAGACCCTATTAAAATCCACATAATGACCGACTGTCATCTATTTAGATTGCTATTCTTATATTACAGGCGCTAGTAAGGGTTCCTAGGAGAATCAATTAATTGAAAAAGTACGATAAAAATAAAAAAAATTACAAGTTTCAGATTTTTTCCTTTGTATCCACCCCACTACCTACCTGGATGCCAAATTTGAACGTTCTAGGTCATCTAGAACTGGGTTATAATTAACGTCTATAGATCAGTCAGTGATAAAATTTTCCATAACCAGCCATTTTTGGACGTTAATATCTAAATAACCGTTTGAGGTGTGTTTATGAAATTCGGTGCACATATTTTACTCGCAAGTGGCAATAGATGAGCCAAATTTGACTTGTTTATGTGAAATAGTTTTTGAGTTACGAGGGGGTGAAAAATCACCCAAATGGTTCCTGTAATATTACACTAGGCGCGCATCGCCCGTTCGCTTCGCTTGAACTTGGCTGACACGCTGCCGCGTGTCTAGATAAGCCGGTGCATTATAGAAAGGAATCTTATATGGCGGCATGTACTTGCGTTGACAAATAGTACAGTCAGCATATAAAATTTCTTTTAAAAAAAGGTTTTTTCAAATTAAAATTAAAAAAAAAAGACTGGGTCACATAAATTTCAATCTAGCTTCAGCCAACGACTTCGCCCAGTGAACCTTGAAAATTTGAAAGACACGTGGCGCCATCTATTATCATTAAAGAATTTTTGTTGTTTTCATCGGAAAGTGCCTACTTTTTTTCGGGATGAAATGACTGTCCGTTTCTGTACACCTGACAACGTATAACAAAACAGGAGTTGTTAACTCATTTATTAATACTATCTATGAGATGGTCCTTCACCAGGATAATCCATTGATTATATTATTGATATTATTAATAGATAGTATTAATAATTGCCCATTGGCAAGGATTCTACTCCTAACATTTCTTGATCCCAAGAGTTCTAGTTTCCATTATCGTCCGATGACTTCTCTATCTGTTTCAGAATCACTGCTTTCTGGTCCTAAATTAATGACAAAATCCTCTATTTATGGAATACTAGCTACTGTGCAAAATGTGGGCATATGTACCAAATGTCACGTTTTGACGTGCCTCTGACTACCCTCATATCCTCAAAGATCTAAGTAACTAAAGATCTGAGGAAGATATCTACCGAGCCCGGGGATTACAGTCGTGATCATCATATTATATATTTTCTTTTATCCTCTATTTGTTTTTCTCTGGTCACATTTCTTGTCCAGTACGCCTCCTCAACCGTTTTGTGATTAATTTGTTTTTTCCAGTCATCCGGAGTAATTGATGCAATTGCTTGGTCAACTGCTCTATTTTATTTTCGTGCTGTTCCACGTTTTTGTCGGCAACCCTTAAATCAAGATCCCAAATGTGCTCTATGGGATTTAGATTGCAATTGTATGGTGGCAAAAAAAAATTCGGCCCCACCTAGTGGGATAAGGGCAGGAAGATGATGTTGATGATGATGATGTATGGTGGCAATCTTAAGACTTCACATCCGTGAGATTTCAATAACTCGTCAACCACATACCGTTTCTCAGGCAGTTTTTTTTCATTTGAGTTAATAACTCTGTTTTTTTTTTTTTTTTTTTTTTTTTTTCTTCAAATGCGATATGATTCTCCTCCATATATTTTTTTCTTCCTCTTTTGGCATTTGGCCTCCTGTGGCTGATGTTGGCGCTTTTTTAACTTGCATACTGTGGTATGACGCTCTATGAGGTTTCTTCCGGATACATCCCGAAGAAAAAGAAACCTCATAAAGCGTCATATGAACCGGCATCTGCCACGAAAAGCTACTAGCATCTCGTCTATGCAAGCGTAGCCGCCAATTGAACATATATGTATCTTTGCAGTTTTGTATAAGTTTATCAAACAGTTGAGATATTGTTGCAGCCAAGTCACGTTTTTGCATAAACAAGAAGTTTGCGTCAATAAACCTAGCTTAAGGTACGACGTGGTACTCGAGTACTTCCTCAATGTGGGTTGGGGGGGGGGGGGGGGGGGGGTTAAAGAGGGGAATAAAAGGCGTGTCTTGAATATTTATATATATATATATATATATATATATATACAGTCGTGGTCAACTAATTAGGGACACTCTTTGGTTAAACCGAATTGTGAATTTATTTTTTATTTTCCAACGAGTCTAAACCATATTCCATATCTCTTACATGTAAGTATAATTAGTCATTTATGTGGCCGATTATACAAACAATAACAACTTCTTAAACATTAAACCTCTTTACAGTATAGCTGATAGATTATCGTAGTGCTATTTGTTCAAATAATGCTGGCTGGCCATTTAATTAGGGACACTGAGATATTGCGTTCTATTTTCAAAATTTGAATCTCAATACTTTTTTACTTCTTCTCTTATTGTTTCGTGGTAGTTTTGGCGGCAATCCCGATATTTATTTTAAGTTTTGAAAAATATTTTGAAGAAAAATGGGTAAAAATAAAAGTTGCGATCCAACACTACGAAAAATTATCATGAAGTTTGTTGTCGAGCATGGTTGGCCATACCGAAGGATAGCAGAACATTTAAATTGTTCAAAAACTATGGTATACAATGCAGTGCAACATGTCAGACGCAATAACACAGATTTAAATGTGCCCAGAACAAAAAGATCGAGAAAAACAACTCCGCAAGAAGATAGAATGATAGCCAGGTTAGCTAAGAAAGATCCGTTTCTAGGCTCTATTTTAATTAAACACGAAGTGTTTGGGACAGACGAAAGAGCTGGTGTCTCAGCTAGGACCGTTCGACGACGTCTGGTAGAAGCAGGGTTGTTCGGAAGAGTGGCTCGCAAAGTACCGTTGTTGAAGAAAGAACATAGAAATGCTCGTTTGGCGTTTGCACGTAAATATGGAAATTGGACCTACGCCCAATGGCAACATGTATTATTCTCTGACGAGACCAAGGTTAATTTGATTTCTTCAGATGGAAGGCAATACGTACGGCGTCCAGTAAAAGCGGAAATGAATCCAAGATTCACAAAAAAGCAGGTGAAACATGGCGGTGGAAACATTAAAATGTGGGGTTCATTTTCTGGACGTGGAGTGGGACCTGTGAGGAAAGTTCAGGGTAACTTAGACCAACATCAATACAAGGCAATATTGGAGGAAACGATGCTTCCCTATGCTGAGGAGCATCTCCCTATTATATGGACGTTTCAGCATGATAACGACCCAAAACATACCGCCCGTTCAGTCAAGTCGTTTCTTACCAGTCAGTCAGTATCGGTGCTAGATTGGCCAGCAAATAGCCCGGACCTTAACCCAATCGAGCACCTTTGGCACGAAATCAAGAAAAAAGTAGCCACTTATCGTACCACAACTTTAGATGAACTTAATGAAGCTTTTTGTGAGGCATGGGCAAACATTCCTGTCGAAACATGCCAGAAACTGATAATGTCTATGCCACATCGGTGTCAAGCGGTAATTACTAACAAAGGTTTTGCTACTGGGTACTGATTTTACACGTAATAAAATGGAGCTGTTAAAGATATTATAATACTGCAGATTATTAGTTTTGTTTAACTCTATTTTTCATTATAGTTTACTGTCCTTAACTAAATGTCCAGCTACAGAATTATACCTTAAAATTGAATACATGTTCAACCTTTGATATTAAATACTTTTTTCTATTTATTTATTCTTTTATTTACAGCCATTTAAAGCATAATAATCGGACCAAATTATGCAAATAATAGTTACTGAGAAATCAATAGGGTTTTATATTTGTATGTACATAACCGGTTATTGTTCTTCACTATCTTGCATGTCCCTAATTAGTTGACCACGACTGTATATATATATAAATATAAATATAAAGGTTTGCCTAAAAACGCTGTGAAAAAATGAAAGCAATATAAATCCGGTGTCAATTTTATCCTAATTTTTTAAGTGACGGAGATGCAAACCTGTTTAATTTTAATGCGGTTGGTAATTTTACTTAAAATTAAATATATCCAAGCGCCGTCAACATAAAAATCTAAAATTTAAAATATAAATATAACTGGTCTAGGGTCGGGTTGGTGACAGTGAACCACCTAAAGTTTGAGCGAAATTTGTGTCAACCCTATAAGTGGAAGAACTACGTTTTATATCTCAAACGATAGGTAATTTATCTGGCTATAAAACTGCATTTATAAAATTGTCATAATTATAATAGATTTAAGACTACTTAAGTTTTTTTAAAAAATGAGATTTGGTTCACTGTGTACATCCCCTAGTACACAGTGTAAATAGTCATGGGCCTCCCTGGGTTCCGCAGCAGCCACGAATCAACAGCTGAATTATACAAGGCCTTGAAGGGTGCAAGCAAACCTACATCCAGAGGTTGTAATTTTGCTGTTGTGTGTGGGTGGAGCGTTAGAACTATTACTCCCGACGCCTTTGCTAAGTTAAGTGCTTCCAAGGAAAGGTGGCTTTCATGATTATCCATTATCAGTAATGCCGGGTGGTCCTTTGACGCTGCAGTGTGTTTGATGAAGTGAGTCATAACTTGTACAAATAGTTCTCCATTCATCCATCCTGATGGTGCAGCAACGCCCAAAGTACCAGGGGGCGCGCCGTACAACATATGACTTTTAAATTTTTTCCTAGGAAACACCATTACTGGTGGCAGAGCTTGCCCAATCGCATTAACGATGCAGCATGTTGTGACAAGTACTCCACGCTCCCCGCTTGATACTTTACAAACATTTCTCCCTTTTGGTGCCAGTACTTTTCCAGGACGTTGAACGGTTGTTGTTGATGTTTCGTCCAAGTTATACACCCTGGATCCATCTGCAAAACTTGGATGACGCTGAAGAACATTCTTCAGGTTGTCATAAAATTTTTGAACATTTACAGGATTGAAGGCAGTTGCCCTAGCTACACTGCAAGCTTCTGGTTTCTTTAACGAAATACCAGGATGTCTTCTTCGAAAATTTCGTAACCAGTCCTTACCAGCTATTTTGTTTGTTACCCATGTTGAAGGCATAGATATGTTGTTGATTTCGGCCATCTGATAAGCTATTTGGCGGCAATCTTTGGTAGAAAGTCCATAAAATGTATTGGAGCAATCCACAATATACTCAAGTAGTACATCTTCTTGCTCAGAGGTAAATATTTTATTTACAGCATAATTTGGCTCCATAGCTGATGAGCTATCCTGTAAATATTTTTTTACGTATCTGCGTAATGTCGGGTACGCTATATGGCATTCTTTCGCTGCTTTTCGAATGCTGACTCCATTTTTGATATGGAGATTTACGGCTTTTCTCATATCCTCTTGGGTGGTGGCCCCTATTTTTCTAGCTGCAGTCCCTTTTATTACTCGGCCCATTCTGAAACTAAAGATAAATATCTGCTGAGTAATCATCGTATTATAAATTGTAGATGGAACTTGACAAGTTAATGGTGTTAATTATAATATACTAAGCTAAAATAAAAAACGAAGACCATGGTTCACTATCACTATGTACTTCACTTAATATCGGCTTGAAAAAATATAGTTAGATGCCTTAGCTGCATTGAAAAGCAGTCACCTTATTATCTCCTAAGGCATTTAAGTTGTTATTGTGTGAAGTACACAGTGAACCATGGTTCACTGTCGACTCTGCAAAATTGGTTCACTGAGTGCCATACCCATCCCTAAAAGTTTGAGGTTAAAAAATTAATAGTAGAAAACTCGTAGCTACAAAAACAAATACTTGGAATCTAAGTGATTAAATATAGCAAACAGATTAACCAAGACGTTTCTTAATTAGTATCTTACAAAAAATGTTATAACAAAACATAACTCACCTCTTTTTGGAACTTTTCCACTCACAAATAACACACACGCAACACTTACGGCAGCTCGCCGGTGACTGGGGAGGGGAAGTTGTAGTGCGGGGCGCATCGTTTGGCGCGAATTGCACTAATCGGCAACGTCGCATTTCGACGATAGTGGGGGTGGCTAACTGTGTGCTCTTGGCTCACTGTCACCCTACTTACCCTATAGGTACCTATAGACAAAATTTCAACATAGGTTGTCACTGTAGAACTAAAATTAAAACCAAATAGACCTAAAACGCAAATAACTTCAAAATTCGATAACTTAGTCTACACTTAACTTAGAATTTTTCTGAAGGTGCCTCCGTGATCTCCTGGGTGTCTTCCTTCAAATTGCGTCGTCAGATGTGGTGCAGCTGCCTCGGATGGGTGACCTCGTGGCCACGTGGTACTTATTTTTTTGCCTTTTTCTCAGCGCTGGTGCGCGAGAAAAAGGCAAAAATCCGGCGAAGGTACCAAACGAAAGGGGGCCACGAGACCTTTCCGTTGGTGTAATAAAAAGGTACTGTCGTCGCTGCAGATCCGGAGATTTCACTTTGAAAATTTCAAAATTTGGAAAAATCACTTTAAATGAGATAACTTCTCGTGCACTTCACTTATGAGGTCGCGGTTTTCACAGGCGACTGCGCCTCGTCGTTGCGCAACTTTTGATGTATAGCACTGGTATTTTTGAGCACTTTTTACCAATTTTAGCGAATTTTCATGCGCGGAGGGCCTTCAAATCGTGGTGGTCTGGCCGGCGGGTGGTGCCAGACTGTGGCGATCAGGTGTTAGACCCGCTTTGCTGAAAATTGTCTCACACGGAACCGATGTTGCAACGATGTTCCCATATTGGCAGAACAGCCGGCTTAGGTTAGGGTATTTTTGGTGTCGACTCTGCCACCTCTTTACAAGATAACTCTTAAGAGCCGTTCAATTGGTGTACTAGCATGTCCTCGTCCAAGTACATGTCTACTTTTTGGATGGCTCGATAGGGCTGTTCTTGTTTTCTGTGGCCGGTTTGCACTTGAAAGAATGTTTCACGCTTATACTCCTTTTTGACACGTTAATCTTTCAGCTGAAGTATCTACGTGTTTCTGGTTGGGAAGCCTTTGCAATTAATCTTAGCACCATATCCACAATGATTTTTTTGCATAGGCTCCTTCTGCTTTGTTTTTAAAGCCGGAAGTTTTATAACGTGGGTTGAGAAATGTACAGATGGAAAAAGTGCCGCTTTTCTCCGCGGTACCGAGACGCTGTCTGGATCCCTTCTTTTAAATGAAGAACTACAGTGGCCGTTGGACTGACAATATTTTCATCTGACAGAGGTGTTACATATTCAGCTAACAATCTGTCGCACGTTTTGATAAGACACCGTATCATTACTATCACGGAACTACCCGTTATATATTTTTCGCCAGTCATGGCTGCCGTGATCTCGTCAAAGGGCTTCAACATAGTGGAGAGCTGTTCCAAAAGTTGCCACTATTTATTTGTTATTATCGGCAAGTCCTTTCCGTCTACTTGATATCTGCGTCTCTCCTCACGGCTAAAGATACGTTTGTCGTTACTTTCACAGGGAGCCCAGATCGAATTTTTGCAGTCCCGTACCGTAGGTCAATATCTTGATATTGACCTACGGAACGGGTAGTCATAAAATCCTCCAGCCTCTTTTTTGAACGACTTTGCATCTTGATGCATGTAATGCATGCCAATTGTAATAAAAAAAACTTTAAGTTGTGTAAAAAAGAGACTATAGTAATAATGTGAAATTTGAAGTTAAGTTGAAAGAACAAAATGTTTAGGTTCGCGCATCAAATAAAACAATAAAATAAGAAACAAAGTTAGTTCAAGCGCCAGATGCCTACCCAAATGTTTAAAACAATAACCTACCTGAATAGTTAAGTCGGCTAAGCTTGAATTCTAATCTAAAGGGCGGGGAGCCAAACTAAATCCGGTGGTCGATTTAGTTAGATGAATGTTTTATTGGTAACCACAAGCTCGTAGTTAATTTTGCTAATTAGATATTAACAAGAAATTTGCACAATTTTATTAGTTACACAATCAAAAGGATTGTGGTAGCCGGTGTTAAGGCTAAGATATAGAAACCAATTGTGTCATTAATGCATCCAAAAGATTACAGAATAATTGAAAATGTAAGTACCTTGTCTCATTTACTAATTTAGTATAAGGTTAAAGGTTACCACGCCGGTCCTCGGCGTCACCCGACTCAACATCGTAGAGCAAAGGAAACCGGGTGTAGAAACAGTGCAAGCTGCACAGGCGAAAGCTCTCATACGCGAACCTCCAAACGTTGAATTAAAAGGAACAGAGAAAATTCGCTGTTTTCTCGTGGTCCCAGGATTTTGTCCCATTAATTGGACCACAAGGGAGAACTGTTTCTCGTAGTCCCATTATTGTGTAATTACATCCTGTATATAAAAGTATGTGGTTACCAAAAGAAACAATGATAATAAAAGTAGCGCAACTTCATATTATTCAGGTAAGTATAATATTATATATAACTTTTTCTAAAAAATGCCCCACCGAAATATCGGCTCTTTAGTCGACTGGCCCCGGAAAAAACTGGCCCTATGGGGCCAGTTGACATAATGCATTTAATTTAATGCTTTTTTTAGTCGACTGGGCCCATTACTAATTTGAACAAAAAATCTATTGTCTATTTCAAATCCATGTACAGATGTGTACAAAACGTACTCAGAGAAAAAAATTAAACGCCATTTTTATAAATATGATACTTATGTTTATTGGGTTCTTTTGCTTAGAACTAGTCAAAATCAACAATATAATATATCGACAAAAGTTGAAACACTTTTCTTCTTGCCTATTATAATAAACTCTGTAAGCGGGGCCAGTTGACCAATTCAAAACATGCATTAAGTCAACTGGACTCGAGAGGCCAGTCCGAGCGGGGCCAGTCGACTAAAGAGCCAAATATCACAGTGGATCAACTGTAGTTGGTCATAACGTCGTCATCCCGCCTTACAAATTCTCGTCTCCTTTCTGATGATTTAGATTTATTGTTCTCTATCAACCAGAATGTTTAATAGTCTTAATAAAGATTTCGGATGGCGTTTCTTCATGTCTTTATTTAACCCTTAATAGGGCGAAGGTAAAAAATATTGAAAAAACAGGTTTTGTGTTATTATTTATATATATAATAGGCCCCTTTTAAACATTATTAACTAAAATCTAAAAATATATAATTATAAATACGCGAAAATTCGGTGGTAATTATTTTACCATTGCCCGTTTACGTTTAGGTTTTGGTGGTAATTATTTGACCTTAGCACGTTAAGGTTAAGAGAGAGGAGGTACTAGCGCTGCTACAATCCATAGCCTCTCCTTCCTCTGGAGCAATATGAAAGCTTTTGAAGCACGGTGTGGCACATAAAGCTACTTTGCAGACATCGCAAATGATCCTTGATCTTTTTTGAACATTTTTCGTGCTGCAAAATCGGCATCTGGTAAACTTCCCTTGGTCTTCTGGGAAGTGTGGCACAGAAGAGTGTCTGATTTCAGCAGGTACTCCGAAATTTCCACCTTGCTTGTTCCTAAAAATGATACTTGTGGTTCTTTTTTTACCTGTGAATCCATCAATAAGGCTGCGAGCCAAACGAAGTCTAAAATCTCGATGTGTGTGAACCGTTTGCTTATGAATTTGAATGTTGGCTATATACGCGTTGATAATAGCTGCATCAAACATAAAATAAAATAGACGCAACCAGTTGCGTCTCGATTTTCGGCCGATTGGGTACGAGGCACGGAAGTGATCAAAATGATCCACACCTCCCATATTCACAGTATATTGGGCAATAGCAGTGGGGATAGTAATATCTTTCTTGGAACCATCCTTCTGTGTTCGTTTGACCGTAGACACAGATTTTGGGTTGTGTGCTGTTGTCAAAATATTAACCAGTTGAGTATCCATCCACTGTATAGCAGAAACGGGAGCTTTGGATTTATACATGAACTCGTGCTTTGCAAGTTTTTCCTTCTTGTGTTTATTTTTGGGCAGCAACTTTTCTGGTAAACCTTTTCTGTTCAAACGAACGGTACCGACGGCATATATTCCTTTCTCTATCAGCAAATCATTCATTAGAGGAATGCCAGTGAAGAAGTTGTCGAAAGCTACAAGAGTATTGCGCGGAACACCTTCGCAAAGTTTCATTATGACATTATATCCTAAGCCTTCTTCACTTGATGCATTTTCGTCTGCTTTGCCGATATAGATATCGAAGACATATATGTATCCGGTCTTAGCATCACATCGAGCCCATACCTTATAACCCCTTTTTATGGGTTTTTTGGGCATGTATTGTTTTAGTGTGCTTTTACCCTTGAATTTTACCATGCTTTCGTCCACCGATTGGGTGCTTGATTGAGAACATTGGGTCTGGAATACTTCGTTTAGTTTTGTGATCATAGGACGTATTTTATAAAGCTTATCATGATCTGGCGTATCTCTTGCTGGTTCTTTAGTATTATCATTCAAGTGAATGTTTTCAGTCAGTTTTTTGAATCTCTTTTGAGTAAAAGTTTGGGCAATATCAGGATTTCTATAAAAAGTATCAGTTGACCAATACAGATTGGCATCAGGTAAGGGATGAAGACCCATCAGTATCAAGATACCAAGATATGCACGCATTTCAGCTACAAATGTTGGACTCCAGTGTAGCGTTTGTCTTTGTGCCGCATAAATGTTTGTTTGTTCTACCAGCAACTCTACGAGATCAGGAGGGAAGTAACTGTCGAAAAATTCTATAGGCGGGGTTTTATGAGTGACGCGCATGTTGACAGTCAACCTTTTATCAAACTTTGGTATGCTATGCTTTGGAACCTTATCTGACCAGTTTTGAGCCACACGGATAGGCCTACTTACTATGTTTGTGCTCGCAGTTTCATTAGGCTGCGCTAAGTCAGATTGAGCTGGAGTTGGGTGGCTTGGTTCAGAAAGAACATCAAGAAAGACATCCCTATCATATTCATTTCGCGTACTTACTTCCCTCACCGGTTCTTCAGTCATTGGTTCAACGCTTTCTAGATATTCTACCGAAACACGTGGCCCGGGAGGGTCTTGAAAATCATCTATTCCTCTTGTCTCCAACTCAGGCTCTTCACCAAATAT
The DNA here is from genome assembly GCA_963675405.1 of Cosmorhoe ocellata. Taxonomy (NCBI): domain Eukaryota; kingdom Metazoa; phylum Arthropoda; class Insecta; order Lepidoptera; family Geometridae; genus Cosmorhoe; species Cosmorhoe ocellata. The sequence goes on along the minus strand of OY776264.1, from coordinate 1,960,815 downwards.
TCTTGAAAGACCTCGCGAAACTTCATCGTCGTAATCCAGTACGCAATCGCTCAAATGTGGTTCTTCCGAAATACTTTCGTCACTACTTTCAATAGCGGAGAGATCATCTTCTAGAATTCTGGTAATAACACTATCAGATAACTTCTTTTTCTTCGACATTCTCCTGAAATAACAAGTACGCTAATGGGTAATGGTAACTATATTACCACCAAATACTACTATGTTGATCTAACTGGGCAATGGTAAGAGTTTTACCACCAAGTTTACGAAGATTTTCCAATAAGTACAAGTTTCATTTCAAAAGTTATTCTACGAGTCATGCAGGATAATATTATCAATTATCCTACCAAATATCACAAAACCACTTACCGGAATCTTTTTAGAACAAAGTTTCAATTTATTTGCGCCAAGCACCTCCGATTTTTAAAATTCTTCGATATTTTTTTTTTACTGTTAGTAGTACGCAAACTATTACAGTTAGGATGATTGCCAGTACTAATAAAAGTTTTAAGGGTCTTCACACATTATAAATATTGAGTATAAGAATGTGTACATAGAACGACTCATGCTCTATGGTCAAAAAGCTGAGGTGGTAAGTATTTGTCCTTTGCTCTATTAAGGGAATTAATAGCGAATGCCAATATTCCACTACGTTATTGGTGCGGTGTCTTTCACCATATACGTTCCACTGTGAAATAAATCCTTCATTTTTAAGCCAAGTCCTTTCCATATTATTTTGTGAAAATTTTAATTTTGGCAGTGCCGGGACTTTCGTTTTTTATGTACTCTACACCATCTGATGTCTGACTGATCTAAGGGTAGTAAAGGTAAAGTAGGGGAATTGTGCTCTGCCGTGCTAAGGGTTTCAGCCGTAATTGCATGTCTACTAGTTTCGAGAAAATGGCGCTTAAAGTTTTCAAAATGTTTTTGTCAATTGCGTCTACAGAATTAACTTTTTTTTACATCTGAAAAAAATGTTTTATAAAGAAAACAATGTAGTTTTTATACGTTGGAAAATTAAACTCCAATTACAATTATTACAATATTAAAACATCAAAATACTCGTTATGCTATAGAAGCCTGCTTTATTTTATAGACTAATACTTACAATGAGCGTCGCAAGCATCACACATACCGCGCTTTAGGTAAGGGACACTCTTTAGAGCGCTTTTGATAGAGAAACATAGTAATTGAATTCTTTTATTAAAAGCATAATCGACGTAACTGCACAACTTACGGCTGTCATGTAAAGGAATACTTACTATAACTTCATCTTTACCTCATAATAACAACACCTTTTACGGCTCTTATTGCAAGTAAGTATAGGTGCAATTTTTAAAACATTTTAAATTTATAATTATAATTATATTTGAATAACGGGTACCCGTAAATACCCGTTATTCAAATATAATTATGTCATCAAATCACGGAAGTTTAAAAAGTTTAATTGCAAGCCGGTACGGGCCGGAATATGTAAACAAAGTTCGACGCCTAGAATTTCTGCGAAAGAAAAGTGCGAAACTTATTACATCACTGACATTCTTAACAAAATGTCGTGATTGGGACTTGTTACCACGGTGTGTTCATATCAAGCCGCGTGTTGATATTGAACATTCGAGCAGAATTCTAAGGAATGCGAGTGTTCGTCTCTTAAAACAATTGATAAGAAATGACCAGTGTTATTTAGATAGAGTGCAGTGTGAGTTATATGCGTTACATTTGGAATGCAGTGCTGTGTTTACCAGTGGTGATTTTGAATTGTGTGATAGTATAACGTACACACAAGCGTACCGCACATTTGAGTTTTGTACTGAGAGACATGACAAAAAGTTTCAAAACCTGCTTCGTCATTGTAAAGTCGCCCAACCTCAGGTACAGTCACCTCAAAAAGATACTGTCATCAATTTATCTGACACATCGCTGGATGCAGTTACTCAGAATGTTCTGGCCAAAGGGTTAAATTTTGCTCCCACCCCAAAACGAATCCCGTACGAAGACATTGTCAGTAGCATAGAGGAGACAATTATTCGTAATAAATTACCATCAAATGACGCTGAAACGCTGAGACAGGATGTTGCGGTAATTTTGCGAAAATCTAAGCTACCAAAGTCGAACATTTCATCTGAAGAACGGCAAGCACTAAAAAACCTGCGGGCTAATGCTGACATTCTTGTGCTCAAAGCCGATAAAGGTAATGCTACCGTCGTGATGAACGACTCTGACTATGACAGTAAAATACGGGTTCTGTTAAGTGATAACAACGTATATAAGCCAGTGTCATATAGCCCTACTGCGAGAGTGACCAAACGAATTAGATCACTTGTTTCAGACCTCAAGGATATGTTTACGGAAGAACAGTATGACCGTCTTTATAAACCATGTATAGTGCAGCCGCCGAAGCTATATGGTCTACCAAAGGTACATAAGAGCAATGTACCATTACGCCCTATAGTGAGTCAAATTGATTCACCTACATACCACCTGGCGAAACATGTCGCTTCGATACTGCAACCTTTGGTAGGAAAAACGTTTTCTTTCGTAAAAGACTCCCGTCATTTTATCGACATTTTAAAAACCATAAGACTGGAGCCAGACGATATCATGGTGAGTTTTGACGTGGAGTCACTTTTCACAAACGTGCCGCTGCGTGAATGCCTTGAGGTCGTGAAGGAAAAGCTAAAGGATAACGAGCTACCTGACCAGTATGTTGTTGTACTTGAAAACTGTTTGGACGGTAACTTCTTTTTATACCGAGGGCAACACTACCTCCAGATTGATGGAGTGGCTATGGGCAGCCCAGTGGCGCCAGTTTTAGCCAACATCTGGATGGAGCATTTTGAGAGCCAATTAAACCTATCAGCCAGCGGTGTAAAAAATGTGGAAACGGTATGTTGACGATGTTTTCTGCATTATGAAGGGTGGTCAACGGGAAGTACAACAACTTACACATACATTGAACTCCATACACCCAAAGATCAGGTTCACACATGAAATGGAGCAAAATAGGACTTTAGCTTTTCTAGACGTGAAAGTTTTAGTGAAGTCGGATGGCTCACTTTTGCACACTGTCTACAGGAAACCAACACACACGGACAGATACTTGAATGCCGCATCCCACCATCATCCGCGCCACTTACAATCTGTGGTGTCTTCTCTCATCAACAGAGCACATGATCTATGTGACCCTGAACACTTAGAGGGCGAACTCGAACATGTTCAGGAGGTACTCAAATCCAATGGATATATATGTAGAAGACAACGAAGACGGATGAGCCGTAAGAAGCCGGAGGCGAGCAGACAACCTATCTTTCTGCCCTATGTGAGAGGGGTAACGGATAAAATTGGAAACTTAATGAAAAGATTTTCAATAAAGTCAGTTTTCACACCCCACTCAAAAGTGGCACAGCAATTAAGAACCCCGAAAGATACAATACCTCTGCAAATGCCAGGCGTTTACAAGATTGACTGCAGCTGTGGCCGTTCTTACATCGGGCAAACAAAAAGAACAATAGCCGAACGAGTCAAGGAGCATATTGCAGCAGTCAAAAATAGGCAAATCAACAAGTCAGCGATAGCAGAACACTTGCTGGACTCAGGAACGAACCATTGGATTGAGCTCCATGATCCTAAGGTTCTCTCCAGTGAACGCCATTATTATAAAAGGATAGTCCGAGAAGCGATTGAGATCAGGAAACACCCGAAAAACTTTAATCGTGAGGATGGTTTCCGGCTCTCGGCCTCGTGGAATCCAGTTATTAATAAATGTGTGCGTCGTGACCCGTGCTTGCCGCAAGTTGATACAATAAGTATAGTGTGTCGTAGTGTGAACCTGGCCTTATCTGAATCTGACGACGAATTGAGGGTAGATACAGATTCTACTCTCAATAATAAAAACTAGCTCGCTGCACATCAGTCTGCCCGCGACCACGAACGCTGTAATGTGTTCGAAACGTCGGGAATAAATACAAAATAGGTACGTGATAAATACCCGTTATTCAAATATAATTATGTCATCAAATCACGGAAGTTTAAAAAGTTTAATTTATAATTATAATCATCAGATACTATTTTTTGAAATGAAATATCATTACAAAATAATATCGTTAATCTATCTACTTAGTTACTGTTTCAAAATACATTATGTACCTACTAATATTAAATAAAAACAATGTTTTTATCTAAAACTTTTTATTTAAAATCTAAGCTTAGGAGCAGTTACACCTTATTCATACAAATAATCTATATCTATAAAAGAGCTTAACCTGACTGACTGACTGACTGACTGACTGACTGATTTATCATCGCCCAGCCGAAACCGCTGAAGCTAGAAAGCTGAAATTTGGAAGGTGGTTTCCTTTTATAACAAAACCACCCACTAAGGCGGGATTTTTGGAAATTCCACCTCTAAGGGGGTGAAAAAGGGTGAAAACGTTTGTATGAAACTTTTTAACGCGTGGAGCGATTTTCATGAAACTTTGTTTGTGCACTGTAAATAAAAAATGAACGAACACGTGTTTCAGGATTTTTCAGTATAACCTTCAAAATGGGGTCAAATGTGGGGTCAATTTTTGTATGGGAACTTTTTAACGGGTGGTGCGATTGATCTGAAACTTTGTTTGTGTACTTTAAATGCAAAATGAGTGGACACGTGTTTCAGGATTTTTCAATATAACCTTCAAAAAGGGGTCAAATGTGTGGTCAATGTTTGTATGAGAACTTTTTAACGGGTGGTGCGATTTGTTTGAAATTCGGTTTATATACATACTTTAAGTGAACAAAGTCGCGAGCGGGACAGCTAGTTATTAATATAAAATCACAGTCGATCATTTCTAGTTACAGTGGCACTTTTTGAGATCACTTAGTTTTTAAAACCAGCCTTATTAATTTCTTAATCAGTCGTAGAATATTATTAATTAAAATTAAAATCAATCAAAATTATTAATCGTAGCATTTTTCATTATAATATAAGTGGAACATAATCATATTTATTGAGAAAGTCTCAAGATTTTAAAAGAATATTACTCAAAATTACTAATGTAGCACGTTTGATTATAATAAAAGTAGAGCATAATCATATTATTTGAGAAAGGTACAAAATATTAAAACAAACCTACAATTTTAACAAAAAAACTTTCAAATAAACAAAAAACCTTCTAAAGCTGAAATAACAAAAAATATATTATTTAAAACACTTAGGAACTAGCAGACTTACTTGTCTGTTATTTTTATTTCTGATTAGTTTTCTTCTAATAGATTTATTGCAGGCTCTTTTTCTGTGGTAGGCAATTAAGCCAGAAGGTTTTTCTGTTTTCGGGCATCAAAGGAACCAGCTTTTCTATTATGGTTGATTTTCTGTGTTGTGTTATGCCTCTAGGAATTGTTTTATGATGCAACATATTTTTTAGCAGGAAATTTTTCAGTTCCACCTGGTGAAATATATGCACTGTTAATTATATCGACCAGAAAGCAAAGCAATGCCCAGTTCTTGTTTTGGGCCGAGCAGTTGTCGAGCCAAAGCACTACGTGTTTTTGGTCTCTTTTGTGTTCAAAAAACGCTTTGAATGAAGAAATTATATCTTCTTGGCTGCGGCCCGAAGTACATTCATTCCATAAAACTGCATATGGCAAATTATCTGCATTTGCTGGCCCAAGAGGTACAAAACTTTCATTAAATGCTATTATCCGCGGGCAAAAAATGGCACTTTTAAACTGGTCCATCCTGGGTAGCATGATGATCTTTTGGAGATCGATGGAATAATATAGTGTGTCTTTGTCGTCCTTTGCCTTCAATTTGTCTTCTTCATACTCTTTCCGTGACTCTGTATATCTGGGTTTATGGTGTTTGTGAAAATGATTGCATATTTCGCAGGAATCGTCTGGAAATTGCATGTGTTCACTGTTGTGTCGCTTGTAGAGTTCACATTGTTCACACTCTTCGTTCCCAAGGTGTGCAAATGATATATTCATCTCTTCCTTTACGACTTTTCGATAAACTTCAAAAGAAACTTTGAAATCGGGATTTACTGAACAAAATTGTGCATGCATATCTGTCATTGATAAATCGCTAGGCAGGTACAACTTTTTGGGTGCATGTTCTCTTCTGTAATGCGAGACAGCGGGATTATATGACATGATATGTTCCTTAATAGGCTGTCTGTCTATTATGGTTCTACTGTGGGTTCCCCGAGCCGTTTTTTGTTCATCAACAGGCTTCTTCATAGCCGTTACAATTCTTCTGTCATTTGTAGGCGTATAGCCTAAAGTAGAAAGAAAAAATGTTTTGCAGACTTCTTTTTTAACTTTATCAATGCCTCTAAAATGATATGTATAACTTGTTTTTCTCCTGTATGATCCGCTTTTATCTACTTTGGACCTTCGTGTAACTGGTTTTTCATCAACGGCGCATTTAATAAATAGTCCTTGTAATTCATAATTCAAAGTCATGTATCTGTCATGAATATCTTGCCTTTCTTGAGCTGTAAACTTGGTAGAGCACTTTTTTGTACATGTATTTGTACAAGATTCTTTCAATGCATTTTTCTCTTCATGAATTTTCCTCTTCATTGCAAGTCTTTCCTTGACAGATTCATTGTATTTTTTCCTTTTACGTGGTTTGCCATCTTTAGTTAATCCTTTGTCTTGTGTGTCTATAGATTCATGTGTTGTAAGATCGGTGGCTGTGGTATTATCTTGCATGTATTGGACGTTACTTTCAGAGCCAAATGCAGATTGCGTTAGTATGTCAGAGTTCATTATATTCATATCTGGTGTAGGATCTATCATTTCAGGGTTGTTTTCTTCTGATTGCTGCACTATATTGAAACTCGTACCAATTACTGGTTCTGCTTCATCGTGAATCAAATTATTTGATTGTTCTGTGATATCCCGTAATGGTGGCGATAGTGGTTGTCGTCCATTGTATTTGTAGTTGTGCGATGTGTCTTGGTCAGAATCCAACGAGGACTCGGGAATATATGTTTGTGTCAGTTTTTGTCTTTTGTGGTTGTGAGTTATATAATTATCTTCATCTGAATCTGAAGACTCGGGAATATATGTTTTGTCCTTATCATCATCGGAGTCATGAAAAATATCAGTTTCTGGTTCATTACATTTTTCGTTATCAGGAAGAGGTGATATTTCTACTTCTTCACGGCATAGCAAAAAATCTACATCTTTGCTTATATATTTTTCATCGTTGACGTATAATTTGAACGAAGACTGTAGTTTAGCTAGGTCATTTTCTTGTATCTCTCCAAAAGAATTTTTATATTCATTAGAATAGTCAAAAACTGCACTAAATTCATTGAAGTCGTAGGGCCTTTGCCATATTTCTTGTATATCAGTTTTTTTCATCCTGTTGATTTCTGGTTCAGTAATCTTTACTTTCTCACTAGGACCCGCGATTTTTTCTGGAATATTCTTATTGTCGGTGGTCATAGCTAGTATTTTATTACGCCTAGCACTCGATGCCGCCATTTTTTTCTGAAACAACATGAAAACTTTTAAAATAGACAAATAGCCTCAAAGCAATTTTGTTTCTGGGGATTTAGTACTTTCTGGCTTCAGTTTTGACAGTATACCTACGTAAACTAAATTTCGAGTCGTTTTCTCTAAACATTTACTTGCAGCGCCCTTAGCGGTAACTTTGAAGAACTAAGCAAATGTATGGAAGAAAACGACTCCAAATGTTGTTTACGTTTACTGCCAAAACTCGTTTAAAGGCCTCTGACTGTATTTAATCCATCTATTACAATACCTACATGTTATCTGCCCCCATACTAAAGTTATCTCTATCGTAGGTATCGAAAATTGTGGGTGCCAGCCATGCGAAAATCGTACCGTGCTTTCTTTTACTGTATCTTCCAAACACATCATTACATAATCCTTCGAAAATAACGCGATATTTTAAGTTCTCCATAGTGTGAACAAAACGATGTCAAAAAAAATTAAATGGTGCAAAAACAAATATAATTCACTAAATTCCCAACACAAATAGCCTAAATTGAAAATAAATTTTAATTTGGACTTTCTAACCAAACGCCAGATATATGAGATCAAAGTGACCATTTCGACAAAATTTCATAGGTAAGGACCTAATAAATAATCTACTTACATAACATACCAAATTTTATCCATTAAAAAGTTAAATTTGTTATTTACTTACGAAATATGGTTTTTTGCCGCCAAATCTTCGCGGCACAGCGCACACTCCCTGTCTCACGTGCGACGCTCCCAGTTGTCTGCAAGCCACTGACTCATAATAAATTCACTTCTATCCCCTTCACCCCGCCCGTAACAGTATGTGTGGACTTTTTGCGCGTGGCTTATTATTAAAAGAGCCGTATAATGACAGATGCGGCTTAAAATGTTAGCCAACCAAAACGTTTCTTCGTATTATTCCTTAGTTTAAGCGTCGCAATGTATAATTACGGCGCTTATTTCAAGGACTCATCGTGCTTTAAGTATTGCCGTTGCTTGTAATTAGCGTGGCATGTACACATTCGACTATTACCATAAGGATAACATTAAATAGGCTGTGATTGTTACTTCAATTACCGCCGTAATTTGTAGTTACCACGCTTAACGTAAGAAAAATACTTATCGATTGAAATGCGCATCCTTAGTGTAATGCATCTATAAGTCTTTAATGCGATTAATGTAAGCACTCTATGAGTTTTATCTATGGAAGTTTAGGGCAGGATAGTGATATGTTCGTTTACGGCTGTAATTTTAAGAAATCCAAAAAATAAATAGTAGTTACGGCGCTTAGCACAACTGAAAAAAACCTATAGAGACTTTATTTTAAAAAACTGTCAAAGAGAAAGTTATAGATCTCGACACGAGGATTCCGAATATGGTACTAACTCAATTTCAGAAAAAATGTTGCTTACGGCTGAATCCCTTAGCACGGCAGTGCTTAAGATGACATACTTTTTCTTTCAGGATAAATATTTCAAATAAATGAAGTCATGTGAGATCAGAATCTAGCGTATATTCATAAACGTTTCATAAACATTGGAATTGCTTCAGTTTAAGTACAACAAACATAACATAAAATCAAAAAACAATTAAAAATCGCACTTAGGTCGATCAAATCAAATTAAATCAAATCAAATTCATTTATTTTGCGAAACATGGGTTACAGGGATGTTAAATAAAAAAATAGAATGGGAACAGCCATGATCAGCTTTACAGCATGCAAAGTCACGATAGATGTATATAAAACAAGGTCAATATCAACATTAATTAATCAATAAGTAAATTGTCTCATCTAGAATTTATCCATCAGATATTCATTGCCATTATAATAGGCCTTCTTAATTAACAATTGTTTTAATTTGTGTTTAAAAATATGAATAGTACTGCTATCTTTAATGCAAGTGTAAGATGACATATCAATGGCCTAAGATGACATAGTATGCCATCTTAGACTTTGATGATATGTCGTCTTAACCCTTAGCCGGCTCTTAAAGTCAACTCTTACAAAAGTTGTTAAAAATATTAGAGGTTCATTATGTATCAAAAAAAAGAAACAGTTTACCTGCGAATTAGTGTTAACCCTTTTAACAATATTAATTTACCGAGCATAATTCGCAGGTAAACTGTTTAATTTTTGGCGATATGCCTGCGCATAGTGTATGACACCAATTGGAACACAGTTGACACTTCACCCAATGTTCTTTTGGTCTAGATTGGCTAAATAATTCATTGCAGTAAATGCAGGCTGGATCATTTTCCTCCTCATCCTCATTAGCGTAAGGATCCTCGACTTCTCCGAGGTCCTCATCATCATCCAAAATAGCCCGCTTTGGCTGCTTTCGAACTCGCTTGGTTCTGCGTTTTTTAGGTGCGGGCTCAGGCTCCACGTCATCATCCTTAAAAATAAAGCGCTTGGTTTGCTTTTGTTTTTTTAGGGGCTTGCGATTATCATCTTGTTTTTGTTTTTTTAGGGCTTTGCGATTTTCCTCTTCTTTTTTCTGTTGCACTGCTGCTTTAATGTCATTCATAAATGGACTAGCCGTGAGAACCTGCGATCCACCAACTTTTCTGTTTGTTCTTGACTTTCCTGTAGAAGCAGCTTTCGGTAGTGGTGAAATTTCCTTAAGTATACTCTTCGTGGTAGAAAGTAAATCTTCCCCAGGTAAAATTTGACTGCTACATGGCGGTGGTTCGTTATAGTCCTCTCTGATAGTTTCTGGAACAGTTGCATCTGCTATTTGCCCTTGATAATTATTGTCCGGAACAGAAGCGATGTTGATAGGTTCGATAACATTACTGGGTTGGTTAACCGATGGTGGGTCTTTGCCGTCTGCAGATATAGCTTCTGGAACAGTTCCATATTTTATCTGCTCTTGGTAGTTATTTACCGGAGTAGTGGTAACATCTATCTATTCGTTGGCATTAGTGGATTTCTTAGAACCAGACTTTAGAAGCATTGGCTTGAATTGAGATGAAATATTGACGTCATGATCTTGTAATAAATGCGCAACAACATTTGCTGACAAAGTTTTAAGAGATGATGGACCTCTTTCAACTTCTCGAGATGTGGCACCTGTTTTCGGAGCACTGGTAAAATCCATCGGTTCGTTGGTTGTAGTGGGTTGCTTAGAACCAGATTCTAGAAGCATGGACCGGACACGGATGAAATATTAACGTCATGATCTTGTGGCAAATGTGCGAAAACGTTTGCCGTCAAAATTGTAGGAGATGAGCGACGACTTTCAACTTCTTGAGAAAAGTTGTCTGTTGCAACTTCCATCTCTTCGTCAGCGTCAGTAGATTCTGAGGAAACGGACTCTTCACGATTTAGCTGGGGCTGACATGAACTACCGGCAACCGACCCGTCATCATTATTTATTTCATTTTCTGTAACTTCGCTGGGTAAATACATGTCCTCTGGAAAAATATGTGGGTTAAAGGGATAAATTCCGCTTTTTTCAAAACCACTCGTTATATTCCTGACTGAGGCTGCATTTTCGTAAGCTCTTCCAAAAATTTGAGCAACTTGGTACAGGCCTATAGTTCTGCCAGGATGGTTCTTCATCCAGGTGGCCATCTCTCGGTCATAATACGCCTGAAGTGGACCGAAAAAGGATACATCAGTCGGCTGCATTCGATGCGTGCAATGCGGAGGAAGACAGAGCATTATCACGCCATTGGCTTTGGCAAATTCAAGTGCTTCCAGATTTTTATGGCTGGAATGACCGTCCAGAATAAGCAACACCTTATTTGTGACAGAATCATTCACAAAAGACACAAAATGGCGCATCCACTTAAGAAATAGGTCACCGACCATATAACCAGAGGGATAGCACAGCTCCAAAGTGCCTGGTGGAGCACCATCAAAGTATTCCGCCTTGTGATTTTTTCTTGGTATAATCAGTGCAGGTGGAACAAAGTTTCCAATGGCATTAGCACATGCAACGACTGTGAAATGTTCGCCACGTTCAGCACTAGTGACAGCACCGACTTGCTTTTTTCCTTTGGATGCAAAAACTTTTGGGGGCTTTTGAACAGTGTTAAGCCCAGATTCGTCCATATTGTATATTCTATGCGCCTGAATCCCATTATCAGTCACTGCTTTTTCCAAAAGAGAAAAAAACTTCATTACTTGAGGCTTGTTAAATGCCCTTGCTCTTGCAGCTGACGTTGGCTCTGGAGCTCTAAGTGAGATATTTGGATTGCGTTCTCGAAACCCTTTCAGCCAATCCCAGCCAGCTATTTTTTCATTCTTATCAAATCTGTGATCAAGCCCCAATCTTTCCGCAAATTCAAATGCTAATTTTCTTATTTCGGTCGTATTAAACCCAAAAAGTCGACTTTCAAACTCGAGCACATGAGCCACTATGGTTTTTTCCATATCTGCGCTGAAGGTCGGTTTAAAACGACCAAGGTTTTCTGGAGTACTATAATAATGGCGACGTAGTGTTGCTTGTGGCACATTAAAATATTTAGATGCTAAAAGCCAACCCATCTTATTCTCCTTTACAGCTTCTATAGCCTTAGCCATGTCTTCTTGTGACCAGCTCTTCCGTGTCGAGGTACGTTTGTAATTGCCGGGCATCCTGTAAAGAAAGCAAAAAAAAAAACGAATTTGATAGGTCTAAGGTAAGTAGGAATAGAATAGAAATAAAATTTATTCTGATTTGGATATATTTTGATTTTCTGATTGCCATTATGCGTTGTAAATAGTTCTGTTCACAACTCAGTTGCCGTATTTCTGTGGAGAGGAACAGACAAAATCCTATTGTATAAGGGTAAGATGACATGGTATGCCATCTTACACCCACGTCTGGTATGTCATCTTACCCAATAGTGAATGCAAATGTAATTAAATTGTCGTGAAAACAATTTTTAGGTTAGAATATGCTTGTATCAATATTTTGGTCATAATATAATGATAGATTTCATAAAAAAATAGTTCAACTAGATAATTCTTACCTTACGAGTAATTTCCCAACAAAACCAGAACGTCATCAATCTTTTTTTGTTCACTAATTCACAAAAAAAATTGCTACATGCGCAATGTAGCGATCTTGTCCACCATATTGAACTGCAACACTAGCGACACCTGCGGACCGTCTCTAAAACATCGCAGGTACACCTATAGCGCGAATATTTAAATCGATATTGCTAGTGTGTCATCTTATCTGACTATGTCATCTTAAGCACATCTCCCCTAGTGTGTAGACCCACGATTAGAGGTGGAAATAACGCTTAAAATTTTTAACATGCTTATCTGCTTATTGCTTATGACATAATTTTTCGTTGAAAAAGTGACCATTTATATAAGAAATCGGCTTTTTACAATAATTGCATTCCACCAATTTCGTTTCGTGATTACTTTGAAAAGTAGTTCCATATTTCGTTATTTGTATTACGAGACATTGTAGGTACATGCACAAAAACAGTTCAGTTAAATAGAAAAAATCACGCAAAAGTCTAATTAAGTAGGTATAGTTTTTTTATACACTAGATACACATAAAACAAACGCTGACTTTATCTACCTACACAAAAGTTCTGAGTTGTGTTACGAGACATTGTTCATGCACAAATCCAGTCCAGCCAAAGCAAAAATCGAGCAAAATTCTTATTTACAGTAGGTAACATACACCTATTACACATAACAAACACCCACTTATAAACAAAAGTTCTGAGTTTGTTTTATTTTGTTGTTCATGCTGCATGCACAAAAACAGTTTCAAAGTAAAAGCAAAATTATTATTTATATAACCAACGTATATACACAGAAAGCAAACACCGATTTAGGTACATAAAAGTTCGGAGTTGTTTACTTTTATCAACACAATAAAACACAAAACACAACTTCTCGACTTACAAAAACAAACAGTCAAATCAAATACTTTTTATAATATAATCAAAAAACTAGCGAACGCCGAACGAACGACTTGCATACACGCACTCGCTTGACTCAATATCGATCGCCAAATCAAATCAATGACTAATAAATTTTCTAAAAAAATAAACGAAGCAAGTCAACAATAAGTTTAAGGAAATTAAATAAAACGAATAAATTAAAAAGCAAAAAAAGAACGCGTCATTACATGACACTCAAACTGTGAAACTTACCTGAACCAAAGACGAAATCCACATATGGGGATGCTCCCCATGGCTTTATGGTCAAAATGAAACCATTATAAAAGCCAATAGTTGAAAGATCAAACAGAATTTTTTTGATAAAACCGTCACGTCTGGCCCATGCATACCGCGCTTTCTTGTTGTTCTCCGAGAGCCATGGCTTCTTCCGAGTTTTACAACCTTTCAAGCCAGCTTCTACAAGTCTTCGACGAGCAGTTCGACCAGAAATGGTTTTATCAATTTCAGCTGACAACTCAGCAGCGAGCTCCAAAGAGGTTTTCCTCCTACATATATAGTTGAGAAACTGAATTTTCTTCTTTTACATCTCAATAAGCACCATTTTTTGTTATAATAATTTGTGACATATGAAGATGATTGAATAATAAAGATAAAAATAAAACAACTATTTAAAACGATGCAAGTGGCCTTTAAATAAATTGAAAAATCTTAGTGCTTGTTCACGTAGGTACGCGCGGGGGCTCCCGCCCCCGCGCGGGCGCGGGAAACGTTGCGAGCTCGTGTTCACATTAAGAACATTTCTGTTCATATGATGACTGTGTTTAATTTGCCAAATAGGAGTTCTAGCCTGCCAACAGCACTAATAAACTCTGTATTGAACGACATGATAAAATCGTTTCTAGCGACAAGTTCAAACTGGTTGAACTTACCTGACGTCGCGAGTAAAACGCGCGCGCCGCCGCTAGTTTGACATGAACACACACAAACATCTTCACGCGTTGAAATGACCGCGAGCGCTCCGCGCGCACCGGTCGCTAGCTTGCCCGCTAGTTAGACCGCACGTGCGTTTCGTACGTGAACACTTGGAATCACTACATATGTTTGATATTTCGTCACCGCGCCCGCGAGTCAACGTGAACAAGCACTTATACATTAATCTTAATTATCTTCAGCTTCACTATCATGTTCATCGAGTGCATGATCTACAGAATTAAAATTATTAACTGCAATCCTATAGAACAGGTGATCTAAACTACTCCAAGGAAATAAAGATTAGGTATTCAATCAATTTTACTTAGTATTACAATATTTCATATCAAGACAATTATTTAAAGTTAACAAAGGCAAGCACAAGTTTTTCGCTTGACGGCCGGAGCAAAAGTGAGCGGCGGTTGTTATCGTTCGTGTTGCTGAGATCGCGCCGCACTGGCGCCAGCTGCCACGTCACGCGTTGTCAACCGCCTCTGTTATGCCGAGTTGCCAACACGGCCCTCCTGCAATGTGCCTGTCCTCAGGCACACAACATCTTCATTACTCGACCGACGTCTCGTTCTTGAATCGTGTATGGCTTATCTGAAATCATAGTTAGGTATTGTTAATATCCACTATAAAGCTCGGCCCATCGTGATTGTTTGCTAAATACATTTTACTCAGTAGCGGCTTTAATGCTTTCAACATGAAACCTCAGTTCACTTCAGCTCCTGTAGATCGACTGTTTCAGTTCACTCTTTTAGGCAGTGACTGCGCCAGTTCATAACTAAATATATCCATAAAACGACTGTTTTATTCAGCTCACTTTTATGATACAAATTATGACTGTATTCAGCTCACTGTGCGGATCTATGACTGCGTTAGTTCATAACTAAATTCATAAATTGACTGTAGATAATATTCAGCTCACATTTATGATCCACGCTATGACTACTCAGCTCATTGTCCGTATTCTAAGATGACTGCATCAGTTCGATTTTATATATTGAGTGACTGTCTATTCATAACTAGCCCTTAATGCACTTTAACCTACTAAGTAAACCACAACCTGATATTTTTTTTTTGTAACAAATACCTTTAGTTGCCAACACGCATCTTTTAGTTGCTATTTAATCTATTGTCCAATTGTCAATCTTTATCCACGGCTTCATATTTTCTGCCGCTGCAACCCCTTCGTAAGCCTTTTTACTTCTTTCGCTGCCTCTCATGTCCTTGACCTGATATCTATCTTTTTCAAGGCATTTTTCTATTTGAAAAGGGCCTTTAAACACGGGTAATAATTTTCTACTACGACCGTCATTTGATTGGCTCTGTATTTTAATTAGAACCAAATCCCCTTTACTATACTTCTTGGCTTTGCTGCGATTACGGTCAAACCTTTCTTTTTGAGAATTCGCATTAGCTCGTAGATTCTCACTTACGCATTTTCGCAGTACCGTCATGTCCGTAGTATGTTCGCAATCATCGTCAATCCCAAGCCCTAAACTATCGCTATCGGTACGAAGTCTATATCCGAACATAACTTCACTAGGAACAGCTCTAATAGTATGATGATAGGTACTATTAATCGCTTGTTGAAGAGACGTTAAACAATTATCCCAACAATCTTCCTCTACGTTTGCGCCCATAGCTTTCATCGCCTCTAAGATTGTTTTATTAACCCTTTCAACCTGTCCATTTGATCTAGGCATGCCTGTAGCTATCGTATGCAAACGAATATTTTTCCTACCGCAATATTCTTTAAATACTTTTGATGTAAAGGCTGAGCCAGCATCAGTAATAAGTCTCCGTGGATTACCAAATATCTTCGCTATATTGTCAAGTTCGCTCACTACATGGCTACTCTCAGTATTAGGTACAGCTGATACAAACACAAATTTGGTAAACGCGTCTATTGCTACTAATACATATTTATTATTAACCTGTGTCTCCACAAAAGGACCGAGATGATCCAAATGTAAAGTATGAAAGGGTTCTGCATGTTTCGGTATAGGATACAACTCGCCTTCCTTCGGACCACCTTTGTTTTTGTAGTAGGCACAGTTCATACAATTTTTTATGTATTTCTTTACAATATGACGCATTCGTCGAAACCAGTATCGGGAGGAAATTCTCTCGACGGTTTTATCAACTGAGAAATGACCAAGGTCGTCGTGGTTACATTTAATGATTTGCCATATACATTGTTTTGGCACCACCCAACGGCGACCCTGTTCAGTTCGGCGATATACTTTATTACCTAAAAGCTCATATTTATCGAATATTTCTTTGTGGTTATGTCGCTCGCCTGATTCTAATATTACTTTTAAATCTATTAGGTTTTGGTCTTGGAGTTGAACAGAAAGTAGCCAATCTGCTTCCGTTACAGACATTATTATCTCCGTTTCTGATTTTTCGCCTGACTGTATTGGGTTCCTACTTAAAGCATCAACGTGTTGCATTCGAGTACCCTCTCTATGAACGATTTCGAATGCAAACTCTTGCGTTGAAAGAACCCATCTAGATATGCGCGGTATAATATCTTTTTTCGTCAAAGCATAGCGAACTGCATTACAGTCGGTGACTATACGAAATTGAGTACCTAACAGATAATGCCTAAATTTTATCAGTGACTGGACGATTGCTAGTAATTCCAGTTCGAAGGAATGGTACTTTTTTTCATCTTCCGTGGTTTGGCGGCTATAATAATGAACGGGTCTTTCACCCTCTTTCGTAGCCTGCATCAAAATTCCCGCTATTCCATCCCTACTCGCGTCCGTATATAGTATACATTCCTTCGATGGATCAAACAACGTTAAAACACTATCCGACGTTAACGAGTC
The DNA here is from genome assembly GCA_963675405.1 of Cosmorhoe ocellata. Taxonomy (NCBI): domain Eukaryota; kingdom Metazoa; phylum Arthropoda; class Insecta; order Lepidoptera; family Geometridae; genus Cosmorhoe; species Cosmorhoe ocellata. The sequence continues at coordinate 1,943,664 of OY776264.1, read as the reverse complement.
CTTTAACGTCACAAACGCGAGATCGTGATCTGCGGTCCAGCTCCAAGGGCTATCTTTTCTCAGCAGTTTAGTTAGTGGACTCGACAGAAGGGCACAGTTTTGAATGAATTTACGGAAATAGCTTATAAGGCCTAAAAATTGACGAAGCTGATGTACTGATTTGGGCACTGGGAAGTTTTTGACTGCATCTACCTTGCCTTCAGTGGGTTTCAAGCCTTCAGAATTTATTCTATAGCCTAGAAATTCTATATCAGTTTTTAAAAAGTGACACTTCTTTAAATTTAGCGTAAGGCCTTTGCTTTTGAATATTTGAAGAATCTTTTCTAGCAACTGTAGGTTCTCTTCTACTGATTCGCTAACAATTAGAATATCATCGAGATATAACATTATTTTGTCAAATCGAAGATTCCCTATAACTTGATTCATCATCTGCTGGAAGCATGATGGAGCGTTAACCAGCCCGAATGGGAGCCTCAGAAATTCATAATGGCCGTCCTCTGTAATAAATGCTGTCTTATGAACGGACTCCTCAGACATTTTTATTTGATAGTACCCACTTTTTAAATCGAGACTTGTAAAATATTTACAACCTTGAAGCCTGTCTAACAGGTCTTCGATGCGCGGCATCGGAAACTTATCTTTTATCGTGACTTTATTGAGTGAACGATAGTCTATGACCAATCTCTTTTCACCGTTCTTTTTATTGATAAGGAGAGCTGGACTAGCATAAGCAGATTTGCTCTCTTGAACTATGCCGTTCTCCAAGAGCTCACCAACCATGTCCCTAACTATTTTCCTATCGGAGTTAGATGTTCTATATGGTCTGAATTGAACTGGCTTGTTGTCACTTAAATTGATGACCATCTCATGACCAGTAACCTTTCCCAATTGTTTGATGTTAGCTGCTATGCACTGTTGGTACTCGGAAAATAATGCGGACAACTCACTATGATGAGAATCTGCGTCGAAGCTTAAATTAGATTCTCCTACTACGTTACAAGCGTCCCCACAACCTCTTATAGGTTTGAAAGTTAGAGATTCACCAATTCTAGTATACATCAAATCAAAACGTTCAGTTACGTTACGTCCTATCAAAAGGTCACATCCCGAGAGTTCATCCAGAATATACATGTCAACTGCGTCAATTACAACTGTGTCTATTTTGACCTTCACCTGTACCTTTTCTGTAACGGTTTTCAAACTATCTTTGGAAAACCCTTGCAATATAACCGGGGCTTCTAACAGAATTTTCTGAAGTTGCATTTCGTTCGTTAGACGAGAGGTAATCAAAGAACAGCTACTACCCGTGTCTATGAAAGCATTATTCGACAAATCGTTGATGTAAACTGTCTTGCAAAATTTATCTTTTGAATTAACTGACTTGACGCACTTGGTTTCCGGTTTATCGTCGCTTTTATCGGAATTATTTAACTTAGGCGTTTTTTTGTGGAAACATGTTGCCTCTGTATGCCCTCTTTTGCCGCAAAACTCACATTTAACTGAACAATGTACCCTTCTATGATTACCACCACAGTTATAGCACTCCATAGGTTTACGTCCCTGACCCGCATTGTTTGGATTAGATGAAGGCGCTACTGGCGCTGATACAGAAGCAGATGTTAGCGGCCCAGTGGTGTGAACCGATGGAGTGTTTTTTGGTGTACTGTCACGATAATTGCTAACTGTCTGCTTAGTTATTTTTGGTTTGAAAACCCGACCATGCAAAAACCTGGCTAAGCTGTCGCACGATATAGGGCTACTAGCTTCTACCGACGCTGTGATGTTGCTATCACCTACGTTTCCCAAAATTATTGAGACCGTATCTTGTTCGGTAAAGTTTAAAGACAATGCGTCTATTTTTGCCTTTTGTTCAAAGTAAAAATCGTACAACGACTGATTTTCAGTTGGTTTCCGGTCAATAATTTCCCTAAGCAAATCGAACATGTTCCGTTTTACCGTAAAGGTAGATGAAATTTTATTTTTCCAATCTACCCACAACCAAGATGTCCAAGTATGTTCGGTACGCAAAAGCGAATCGTACCAAATTTTTGCGGAACCTTTTAGCTTGTTTAACGCCTGATAACGAATCATACTATCGGACCATGAAAAAGTAGCTGCGTAGGATTCTATAACCTTTAACCATGCCGTAACGCTGTCAGTAAGCGGGTCAAAGTCGGGTATCATATTATTTAGAGTAATATTGTTATTTGTACTCACAGTTCCAACATCTTTTGCATGGGATACCTTTACTCTCTTGACCCGGGGTTGCATTGGCGGTGTTCTTGATCCACTGCTACTGCTACTCGTGCTGGTGCTGCTGCTGCTCGACGAAGATCGAGAACGCTTTCTTCTATATTTGCGCTTACTCTTGCGCCTGCCTTTGTTGCCCATGATTTAGAAAACACGTGATGTTAATCCCACTTCTGATATTAACTGCAATCCTATAGAACAGGTGATCTAAACTACTCCAAGGAAATAAAGATTAGGTATTCAATCAATTTTACTTAGTATTACAATATTTCATATCAAGACAATTATTTAAAGTTAACAAAGGCAAGCACAAGTTTTTCGCTTGACGGCCGGAGCAAAAGTGAGCGGCGGTTGTTATCGTTCGTGTTGCTGAGATCGCGCCGCACTGGCGCCAGCTGCCACGTCACGCGTTGTCAACCGCCTCTGTTATGCCGAGTTGCCAACAAATAATATAACCATATTTTTTTCTATATTCTCCTGTTTTAGTCTATTTCTTTAGATACTTAAAATCCAATTGTATAGAGAAAATGATCTCTCAACGTCCACTGATGTGAGTGGGGCGAATTTGTAGGGTAAAAGGTCGTCACTGATATTATCTACTTCACGTGACAGTCTCTCACTATGTAGTCTCAAAACATCTATGTCCGGATTCTCCAATTGACATTCTCCAATTTTTGTTTCACGGATTTGGTTGAACTCCAGTTAATTATAGCCCTTATCTCATCTAATATTTCAAGTGATTCCACTAACGATAAGTCCGACTTCTCTAACTTTAGTATTGCAAACTCAATTGGTCGAAAATATACATCAATGTATCGCAAATCATTTTCGATATTTGTTTTTTCACACATTTGTTTAGCATTGTCAATGCTTCTGATGCTCTTAAACGTGACAAAACAGTTTTATTTTATTGAAATATTTTACGTAATATGAAACAGCATGCAACCAAGTACCTTGTGATTACGGGTTCTGGAGGTAAGGGCATATCAGGGTATAGATCTTTAAGTATCCTATCTCTACTAGGAGCCTTTAAAAAAACTTTTTTTACATTAGAAATTAGGCATACGATGTCAGGGTATTCGGAACGAATTGTTTCTGAAACTCTATGCAAAGCGTAAAGCTTTGTTCATATCTGTGTGTCGTGTCGTGTTGTGTTGTGACGCTCTCTGACGAGATGGCTACTGTTCACATTTGTATGAAGCGTTATGACGCATTCTGATGCAATTTTTAGTTCAGTTCGGTCTCAGCGCTCGGATAGCTGACACGTTCACAATGTTATTTCAAGAATCATCCGATTCAGATTCCGATATTGATGATGAATTGGAATTATTGGCGCTTACTATGATGACAAAAGAAAGAAAGAGACGGAGATATTGGATTCATCCAATAAATAGAAAAAGGGAGCCTAAGGGCGAGTTTCATAGTCTCGTTAAAGAGCTTGAGAGTGATCCTGAAAGATTTTTTCAGTATTTTAGAACGTCTAAGGCACAATTTGAACAAATTCATAGTTTGATTGCAGAAGACATCAAGAAAATACAGACAAAATTTCGCAAGCCTATTGCTACAAAAGAAAGACTAGCAGTATGTTTAAGGTAAGATTTTTATTTTTATTAATATGAATTATTTTCCTCAGAAAATTTTACATAATATTCCGAAAGACGAGAATTGTTCTTCCGATTCCAATGTTTCTATAGGTGCTGTGGATGTACTTGTGCAGAAGTCTGATGTGCTTGGATTGGATATGACGGCCTGGATGTAGATGGGTGACCTTGTGACTGCTGTCCTTGTTGAGAAATAATCTGCCTAGTAATATGGATGGGTGTTCTGCGGATTTGGTCTTGTGCTTCAAGAAAGCGAATTTCGGCCGTGATATCGCAGTGTGCAAATCCAATTTTATTTTCGATTGTTCGAGTTTAGGAAGTTTCTTTACGGCTTTGCTCATGCTTAAGGTGCGTACAGACTAATTAACATATTATATAACCCTTAATAAGGCGCAAGCCTGTGTGATAGGTAGAAAGTAAGTAGGAGTGGAAATATGGTAAATGAATACTATAAAATTCAAAAAAGATATTTAAAAAGGAGGGGGAGTGAGATTTCCCCCCTTTTTTTCGGTGGGAAATAAATTCCCCTTGCCTGATTATGCAAGTGCAGTATGTTTCGAAGTGGGAAAATAATTCCCGTTGCCCGTTTAGGTTACGATCTTACGCTACGTGCCGTAGTTAGTTTTGTTGTTATTCACATACTAGTAATTGCCCTTGGCTTCAATTGTTCTTAAAAAAAATCAAAGATGTTTGAAATAAAATTTGAATTTATATGCCTATAAATTATTGAATATAACGCGTTATTATATATAACTTAATTATGGAATTTATTATAACAGTACCTAAATAAAACAGCAGGTATTGCAATCACATTTTTATTTCAAGCTTAAAACTATTCCTGAGGAGAAGCCTCATGAAATGATTTAAAACATTTTTTTGTACACAGAGCAACTTGACAAGTTGAGCATAGTATTTTATATCTTTTTTCTTCTTTTTTGGTGCTGCAAAATCGGCACCTTTTGTAAGTGTTTCCTTCCTCTGGAAGATGGATTCCAACATTGAGCAAGCGGATCTCATCTGGCACGCCGAAGTTCGAGCCTTTTTTGTTCTTGAAAAAAACTTGGCGATTTTTCTTGCTTGAGTAATTAGAGATCAACTCACGAGCCAATCGCAATCTGAAGTCTCTATGAGAGTGCGTACGTACCACATGTACAGTGTTGTAGGTGATGTAGCTGTTTATTACTGACGCATCAAACATAAAAAAAAATAGTCTCATACAGAACTTTCTACATTTTCGACTAATCGGATAAGATGATCGAAAATGATCAAAATGATCGACGCCTCCCATGGTGAGCGTGTACTCAGCGATAGCTTTGGGGCAGAGAACTTCTTTCCTTGTACCATCTTTCTGTGTTCTCTTTACAAATACCGTATCAGTTGGATGGTGGGCTGTTGTAAGAACAGTAACATCCCTCGTATCGAGCCACTTGATCGCTGCAATTGGCTTAGCAGTTACAACTGCAAATTGGTTCTTCTCAAGTCTCAGATGTTTTGGTTGAGACTTTTTCATGATATCAGGAAGATCTTTTCTATTAACTCTGACGGTGCCAACTGCAAAAATTTTTTTTTCATACAATGCTTCCATCAGGTTGCAGCTTGTGAAAAAGTTATCGAACGCTAGCAGAGTGTTTTCAGGAAGGCCGGTTGACAGTTTCATAACCACATTGTACCCCAGTCCTTCATCTTCCATACTATCCCCTTTACCTGTATAAATGTCGAAACTGTATAGGTATCCGGTTACAGAATCGCAACGTGCCCAGATCTTAAAACCACGTTTTATTAGTTTCTTCGGCATATACTGTTTTAAAGTGGATCTTCCTTTAAACTTCACCATGCATTCATCGATCGATTGTTTACTTGAGTTAGCTGTTTCGTTCTGGAACACTTCATTAAGTTCTTTTATCATTGGTCTCAACTTGTACATTTTATCATATTCCGGCGAGTCTCTTTTTGGTTCTTTTTCATTGTCATTTATATGTAAATATTCAGTAATTTTTTTAAATCGTTTGATAGGCATAATTATTGAAATTTCTGCATTATTGTAGAAAAGTTCATTGGACCAATACAGTTCCATATCGGGCAATGGGTTTAAACCCATCATAATCAATATTCCTAGGTAAGCTTTCATTTCTTCTGCCGATACTGGTGTATAATGATTGCTGTTACGCTGAATTGCATATCTATTAGTTTGTTCGACTAGAACTTGTACCAAATATTCTGGGAAAAACTTGTCAAAGACATCAATCGGCCGAGTTTTATGATTAAATGTTGATAGTGGTCGTATCTGATTGACAAATTCTGGGACATTGTGTATCTCTGTCTCAAATGTCCACTCCCGTGGTTGTCTTGTTCTTACTGCATTGATGGTTCTGCTTGGCCTTGAGCAACGATTTGTTTCTATTTCAGTAACATTTCTTGTAGGAGGTTCTGGACTTAGGTCATCTGTCGGAATTGGAGGATAGTGAGTACATTCTTCACGGATTTCAACTAAGCATTGCTCTATTTCAATTTCTTGTTGGGTAGGATTCACAACTGGTCTGCTTTCTCCATATGTCTCAATGCGTTCATTTATTTCCTCTGTTGGAGGAACACTACATTGTCCTGTTCTCTCATCTTCGCTGCAAATGGGACTATTTGTTTCTAAAATATTTGTCAGATCCGCTGCTGAATATATTTCTTAAAGGAAAATTATCTTACCTTAATATATACCATTATAATATTACCTTAAGAGGAAAATATCCTTTTTTAGTGGACCGCTACACTATCTGACAAACCTACGTTCCCAATTTCAGTCTTCTATCCCCTAAGTACCCTCGTAACCCTCATAAGTACCTAATTGTGGATCTATTAGATCTAAATAGATGTCAATTGTCTATCAAATTCGGTCACAAAACCTTTTTCTATACTTCTATACTAATATTATAAAGAGGAAAACTTTGATTGTTTGTTTGTTTGTTTGTTTGTTTGAAATGAATAGGCTCCGAAACTACTGAACCGATTTGAAAAATTCTTTCACCAATGTGTAGAATGAACTTTCAGGATGAACATAGGCTATATTTTATGTAGGTACTTCGCGGGCGACGCCGCGTGCAGAAGCTAGTATTTTATATAGAGATTATCAAAGAAATTCTATAGCGCAATCGGGCAAAGGGAATTATTTTCCCACTTCGTAATTGATCATTTTCAGGGTATAGATCAATAATACACACGTAAAATCAATACAAAACGACGCCAGAACAGTTGTTTTGTACGAGATATAAACAAATTCTACTTACAAGATTCTTTGGAGAACAATTTTGCGTTTTTATTCACACAACAACCGAAAACTGACATTTCTTTTACACCGGATCACGTCACTGCACTTTGACATTGACATTATGTAGTCAAAGTGGCCTTATTTCAAAAGTGCTGCCAGCTAAAAAAATCTAAATATTCTACAAAAGGGGACATTAAGGTGTCTACACACCAAAGCCGCCGGCCCGGCGGCACAAACCCGGCGGCTTCTACAAACCAGCCACGAACATGCCGCCGAGTCGGCGGCATGATATTCGCGGCATCGTTCACAATTAGTGATTGCCGAGTGTTCGAAGACGTTGCGCGTGTGTTTCGAATTATTACTACGTATTTTCAATATTTGGCATGGACGAGGACGATAGTGATCTAATTATAGCAGCTTGTGCAGTTATTATAGGTACGAGTAGATCCCTCAAAACGCGGAATTGTTGGGTCAGGCCAAGCTTAATGAGTCGCAGTTGTTATAGTACTAGTGAGAGATTAAGTGATTTAAAAAAAGACGACATGGTTTTACAGAGACCCGTTTCTTTCAAAACATTTATGTCATTAACCAGTTCCCAATTTGAATATTTACTGAGTATCGTTGGACACAGAATATCTAAACAAGACACTAATTACAGAAAAGCAATTTCACCAGTAGACCGATTGTCAATAACGTTAAAATATCTCAGCTCGGGAAATTCATTTAATAGTATTTGCGACGTCTTCAAAGTTTCTCCTCAACTAATTTCAAGCATTATTCCTGAAGTATGTCACGCTTTGGTTGAAGGATTATCAGATTATGTAAAAGTAAGTACCTAGCCGTTACGAAAATGTTTTATAAAATGTACATATGGTCCCGGCCACATCTGGACGACACGACGGTCGCACGGCAAAGCTGCCAGTCCAAGTATTTGGATCGTCGTTTTGTATGTTGAGTCGATCACTGTCGCTTGAACTGTTCGGACTAGTGGCAAATATTTCAAAATATGGATTACAAGACAAATAAAGAATAAGAATATATATTCCTTTTGTCTTTCTTTGCGCCTTTTCAACAATAGCAAGAGGAGACTAATACGTGTCTTAGTCGGCCGACACGGCGTCGGCGCCGGCACCGACGCCGTGTCGGCCACCGACACGACCGTCGTGTCGTCCAGATGTGGCCGGGGCGTTAATCTGGATTATTCCACTTTTTTATTTATTCTAGCTACCAAGGACACCGGAAGAATGGAGAAACATTGCAGATGCATATTTTAAAAGATGGCAAGTGCCTAAGGCTGCGTTTCCACCAGAGATGTGCGAGGATGCATAGCGAGGGATGTGTTTGTAAAGAACCAATAGGATCGCTTCATTTACCTTGCCTCGGTCAGCACAGCTCTGGTGGAAACGGCTCAGCGGAGCTAGATTTTTGCGCATACAAAACAAGCGCGGGATGTGTGCGAGGGATGTGTGCGAGGGATGTGTGCGAGGGATGTGTACGAGGGAAGTGTGCGAGGAATGTGTGTTGAGAAAGATGTGTTGCGAGGTTTGCGCATACTGTACCAGCCAGTCCATAGACGGAGTTTGTTGGAAGTAGAAGTGCGCAAAATAGATAATAATATGGATAATTGGAAAAAGAAAATACTTTTATATTTAACAATTTGTGATGAAGAAATGGAAGCAGAAGATACGGAGTTTATTAGTTCTATAATTTTGAGCAATACAAGAACACACAGGTTTTGGATACGTAACCATATTAAATATCATCGATTACATGGAGAATTCTTTACCTTTTTTCATACGGCTGATGATGAAATATTCGAAAATTCTTATCGAGTATCTAGAAGTAACTTTTATGAGTTACACAATTTGATTGAGAACATTATCAAGAAAGAAGACACTCACTACAGAGAATGCATCAGCACCAAGGAAAAATTGGCGGTATGTTTAAAGTAAGTAAAATAGTTTGAATCAATTTTGTCTTTATTAAACATATTAATTGAAAAGTAATCATAATCTGCAAAATAAGTAGACAACAAGTTCCTCTTTTTCATGGCAAATTAGGCTCTGTTCCTACTTTGTTTGAAGTATTTGGCGTTTGTAGGTCTGAATGTTGTGTTCCCGGAGATGCTGGTTGTACAGCTTCCAGTTGGAAAGATGAATCCATCTGGCCCACTGTTTTATTTGTATTTCTACCAGAGCTTGAAGAATAACCAAGTTGTTCAGGATCCAGCTGAGGCGGCAAATCCATCTGGCCTGCTATATTACTACCTACTGCTATACTGCTACCAGAGCTTGAAGAATAACCAAGTTGTTCAGGATCCAGCTGAGGCGGCAAATCCATCTGGCCTGCTATATTACTACCTACTGCTATACTGCTACCAGAGCTTGAAGAATAACCAATATTTTGATTATACCACGTCAGCACGTAAGATTCTTCGGCTTCGCTAATCATATTAAAAAGTTTCCTTTTTAAAGGAACTTGCATGTAATCTGGTAATTTTTTAAATGTTTTCGCCATTGAAAGAAAAAAATGATCAGTATCATCGCAGTCCGTTGGTTTTAAAAGTTCTCTTAATTCTTGCCTTTCTTTTCGAAAATCTTCTTGATTTTTCATATGTTTTTGTATTAAAATTGATAATTCATCGCCTTTTTTCTTCTTTGATGATGACGGGGTGACCGAATCTGTTGAAATGCCTGAAGTTGAGGCTATTTCGTAAAGATTGTTGGGATTGTCAGCTTGATTTGGTGTATGTTCAGTGCTCTGCGAAGAGTCATCTTGGTTTAATGAATATTGAGTGCTCTGCGAAGAGTCATCTTGGTTTAATGAATATTGAGTGCTTTGCGAAGAGTCATTTTCATTATTTGGTGACGAAATATCCTCTTTATAACTTGACTCTCTATCTCTGTTGGCCATGTACGGTAAAAGAAATTCCATCAATTTTTGGTATTTCCATTCACGTGTTTTGGTTGTAGCCTGTCCGCTTTTTTTAGATTTCTGCCTCTTTAGCGCGTCCCGATGGCTATCCCGTAGTTGTTTCCAACGATACTTAGCGCTTTTCACTGAAATAATAGAAAATTATGATTAGGAATATAACATTTTTATACCAAGCATGTTGTCTTACAGATCGCAAAAAATCAGTAACAGGTAAAGAGTACTTTTTTATTTGTTAATTATTTTTCTTACTATTATTATAAACATTCCTTTTTTTGCAGGTATTTATCCACGGGCTCGTCGTTCACACGATTGGCAGAAAATTTTAGGATTGGAGTAGCAAGTGTGTCGAGAATTGTGGCAGAAGTTTGTAATGCTCTTTGGCTTGTTTTACAACCTCTTGTTATTCCAAAACCTACCAAAGACGACTGGAAGCGAATAGCAAAGGATTTTCAAGAGCTATGGCAGTTTAAAAATTGTTTGGGGGCTCTAGACGGTAAACATGTTTATATAATGTGTCCTGCAAACACTGGGTCCTCTTTTTTTAATTACAAACAAAGATTTTCTATAGTGCTTATGTGCTTAGCTGACGCTAGGAGAAAGATTATAATGGTTGATGTGGGATCCATGGGAAGATTTAGTGATGCTGGAATATTTGATGATAGTGTTTTTGGAAAATATTTGAAAGAAAAAAGATTGAATCTTCCAGAACCTGAACCATTATATGAAGGAGGTGAACCAGTACCATTTGTATTCATTGGAGATGAGGCTTTTCCTTTGATGGAAAATTTCATGCGCCCATATCCGCGGGACCAGTTAGACCAACAGAAACGTATATTTAACTATAGACTTTCGAGGGCACGTCGCATTGTAGAAGCTACATTCGGTGTATTGGCACGAAAGTGGTATGTGTATCGTAAAGACTTTGAATGCAGAGTGGAAACGGTTGACAAAATCGTAAAAGCCACATGTGTAATGCATAATTTTTTAATTGAAAGACAAAGTAATTATTTGGATTGCATTGATAACACAAATACAAGTACTCTTGTATCGGTTCCTAGCATTTCCGTCGTCGTGTCAAGTGATAGTTATGATGTAAGAGAGAAATACTGCTCTTATTTCAATAATCAAGGAAAAGTGTCATGGCAAGATACTCGTATTTCGTCACGAATTCATCGCACACAATAAATACCCAAATATTGTAACTTGTATTTTAATATACATGATTATTACTTACCATCTTTATATTGTATTTCTTTGACTATTTCCTCCCACGCAGCGTCCTTAGTTTCATTACATTTGTAAAATGACAAAGAAGTGTTCCACAAACACGGAAACTTTTGAACGGCATCAATTAATTTTTCGTCCATTATGCCACGCAACCGTACGACATGCGTACGACTACAAGCGCTTACGACAGCAAAGTGAGACGTGAGCGCAGCGCGGTGAGCGGCAGGCAGGCGTTCGCGTTACTCCGCTCCCACTACACCGCACCCCCGTCGACACATTTCACAGCTTCGCAACGCATCCTCGCGCCACACATTAATGCGCATTTTCACAGCTCCGCTACACATCCTCGTAGGCACATTATCATCGCACAGCTTTGGTGGAAACACCCACACATTTTCACAGCACAGCTAGACATCCTCGCACGACACATTTCCATCGCACATCTCTGGTGGAAACGCAGCCAATTGTCTTGGATCAATGGACGGGAAACACGTAAAATTGAAATGTCCTCCAAGGAGTGGCAGTGAATACTACAACTATAAACATTATTTCAGTATTGTGCTTTTTGCTTTAGTAGATGCTGATTACAATTTTTTGTACGCTAATGTGGGATGTCAGGGTCGGATTTCAGACGGCGGTGTCTTCATTAATTCTGCATTATGCAGGATGTTAATGAATGATAATCCTTTGAATTTACCAGATAAAAATCCTTTACCCGGACGGAATACACCAATACCATTCTTTTTTTTGGGTGATGACGCTTTTCCATTGCAAACCCATATTATAAAAGCTTATGATGGAAATCACACGAAAGGCTCCCCAAAGAGGATTTTTAACTATCGTGTATGTCGAGGGAGAAGGGTAGTTGAAAATGTGTTTGGGCAGTTAGCAAATAAATTTCAGATTTTCCATAAACCTATTGAACTAATCCCAGAAAAAGCTACTATTGTAACATTGGCGTGTATACATTTGTTCAATTATATAAAACAAACCGGTGCGCTACCACAAAATGAATACGATACTGAAAATTATGAAGGAGAAGTCATTCCAGGTGAGTGGAGACGGAATGCACCTGAAAGTTGTATAGTAAACATCCCCAGAGAAGACAATAATATTACTTCAGGCCCAGATGCAATATTCACCACCGAGGATACAAGAATTGAGTTGACTAATCATTTTCTTTCTGATGTCGGTACATTAGAATGGCAATATAACCAATAAACGCCCTATAGTAAATTAAAGTAAAACTCATAACGTAATTCTGATTTATTTTTTAATATTTGTATAAAAAGTGCCCAATAATAAGTCTCTTGACAAGAATCATTTTTACTTTAATTTGAACAATAAAGCTTTTATCAAAGTAATGTGTTCTTATTAACAATCACACATATTATACATTCTTAGCTTAGAAATAGTAATAGCATAAATTCTGAACACATGGCAAATTTTTCTTTTAGTGTTTTTATGTAATTTTACACAATAAGCGATGCAGATTCCGATATAAAGATACAAACAAAATAAATTGAGAAAAGGCAATTTCATCCTTAAATATCTATGGATTTAAGGATGTTAAAATATTTTCAATATCCTGGGTACTATTACGAGTTAGAGGTGAGATTTCTTCCTCAAATGTTTCTGAAGGTGAAACTGTCTCGTGGGATTGGGCGGAGTATACGGATGTTTAGTAGTTTGTAGGTGCAGCCGAATAGTATCCTGGATGACTGTGTGTTGACGATGGTCTTGAAAAATCCGAAAACATATCGGCTCGACTGCCAGTTTCGGCTTCAAATATTATATTATTGATCCGATGTCTTACAATAGCTTTCGTTGACCCTCCATTTTTCTTAACTGGCCCGCAATATAATCTCCAAACAAACCATCCTCATCTTTTTCTAGTATCCTTGAGGCATTTTGTCGTTCGGAGACATTCTTCATAATAGTCAGTGCTTCGGACACCATCTCATCTTTTAGATTAATTCTAGGACGTTTATTTGGTCTTGGCAACTCTGATAGAGTTTTTTCTGTTGATTGTGATAAATTATTTTCTGTTGCTTGTGAATGTGAATCCTGTTGTGAATGGTGTTCCGCCGGCTTATCCTGGATGAGCAGATAATTTATCAATTATATTATATTATTAAGTATAAAACAAAGTATCGCATGAAAGAGTACACAATTAGGATTGATATTATAATTAATACTTTTATATTATATTCTATTATAAAGGTGTGATAATATTCTATGGGGTGATTCTATCCATCAATATGACCAACATTTACTATTGGACCAACATCAAAATCTCAAAAAAAAAAATTGGCCTCTCCATACAAAATGGATCAGCTGACCGGGCAATTAGTATGGAGACATCAAAAATTTTTTCGAGATTTCAGAGTTGGTTCCTTAGTAAGTGTTGGTCATATTGATGAGCAGTATCACCCCATATAATTATTATCACACATTGCTTTTACACTCTGTATATGTATACGGGTGTTTATTGTGTATGTGTAGTAGTTGAAATTTGTTTATTGACAATTGGCCTTGCTTATTAAATAATTACAATGAAAATTCTTTGTTCAGAAATCAAGGTTAATTGCCAAAAAAAATATTCAAATTAAAAAGGTAAAAGTGTGAAATACAGGTGGAATTGAATCCACGATTGCTCAGTGATCAGTGCAGTGAATGTGTCAGCCAAATGTACCTAGTGAGTTCGAATCTCGCTATTAATTATTATTACTATTTTCAGCTTTTAATTAACAAACAATATTACTTAGGTACAATACTTACAGTATCAATTGTTCTAGTAGGCACATTTTTATTGCGCAGAAAATGTAATGGTTTGTAGGCAAACCATTTACTTTCATATATTTCCTCGGTACCCGCTCCGGATTTATTTGAACTGTCACATTTTTTCTTTTCGCGGTAATAGTGACTAGTTAATTTTTTTATTTTTCTTTCTACTTCAGTAACAGATGTAGACAATTCAGTTGCAATGTCATTAAATGCGTCGAAGCGTTTTGGCCGCAATTTATAGTCACAGTGTTTTGGATCCCATAATAATTGTTTTGAACGATAGAGTTCTATTAGTTTTATCACTTTTTCGTCTTCCCATATCATATTGTTTTAGTTGATAAAAAAAACACAGTCACGCACGTCACTACTCCTCGAAAGTCGGCGGGCAACTGAGCGGGGGGCGCCGCGCCGGGCGTGCCGCGCGCGGGCGCATGCCGCCGGGCCGGCGGCATGCGCCCGCCGGCCGGTCGTTCAAAATCAGGCCGCCGGCCTTGCCCGCCGGGTTCGTGCCGCCGGGCCGGCGGCTTTGGTGTGTAGACACCTTTAGGTTTGCGGTAATTCTATGGGCTATCTGTCAGGTAATAATTTTATTTTTCTGAAATTTGTCATAGTGGGAAATTATATCCTCTTGCCTTATTCAGGGATAACTTGTGTTTTATAACACGTCCACATTATGTAACCTTGTTATTCGACATTGCAACATAAAACAATACTGTACACATTAAGAATAACAATGCAATATAACAATGTTATATAACCATTGTCGTTTGTCGTTATTCAGTGCTATCCATAATGTCGACAAGAGAGGACGTTTTGCTGGCTGCGCAGCGACTGTTGTATTTTTAAATAACAAAAGAAAAACAAAAAAACGTAGATGCTGGGTTCGTCCTAGTTTATTGGCCAGAGAAAAATATTGTGGTGAAACTATGGTGAATAGCCTTATTCATGAAAATACGCTGTATGGAGAATTACGTGACGACGGGAATATTAAAAACTTTCTACGGATGTCCAGCACAGACATAGAATATTTAATTAATAACGTGGGCCCTAAAATAAAAAAGGAGGATACTGCATTCAGAAATTCCATATCAGTTACAGAACGTTTAGCCATCACATTGCGATTTATAGCCAGTGGGGATTCATACCAAAGCCTTGAGTATGTATTTAAAGTATCAAAACAGAGTATTTCTTCTATCGTACCAGAAGTGTGCAAAGCACTAATAGACTCATTAAAACACGAAATAATGGTAAGTACGTATTTCTTTATTAAAAAATGATTTTTCTTACAAAAAATCTGAATCGCTTTGAGGTAGTCAAACATCGATAAAAATTATGTATTATTATCATTGCCTTGTTGTATGGGCCACGGGATACCGGTGTGATATCTAATGGCCATACAGGTAGAATTTGTTGATAGTAGTAGTTGTTCTGACAGTACAGCACTTATGTATATTATCGTCACTGATAATAGTTACTTGAAAGTTCTAGCCAGTTAAGTTGATGATGAGTACGTAAAACACAAGAACCACAAGTTAAAGTTAGTTTATTCCAAGTTAGGTAAATGACAAGGTTAAGGTGGCTAAGGTGGCCAATTGTAACAATAGTGGACTCGGAAATGGGAGTAGCAAGACGACTAGCCATATCCATGAGTTCAGTAATGAAGTCTGGAAGAGACTCACTATTTTTCTGATATTTTCATTCAAAGTGTTAAAAACACAAGTTGAAGAACTATGAGCAGCCCCTATCATGGTCCATGAATGGATCCGGAACCTCAGTCAAATTTATAACATCAGAAGCAGCAACGTTAACATCATGAGTAAAATTACCAATAGTAGTGCGACTATCGTCTCACGCTGTGCGCGAAATAGTGCGGACGCGTTGAAATCGCTTGTACGGTGACTCATTGTGCGAAGAACAATGGCTTCGAATATTGTAAAGTGTTCGAACTGCAATGTAGTTATCAACGAGTTACTAGCTTTTGTGCGTAATGTTATGGATTACATGGATGAAGAAAGCCTCCACCAGCTTAGTGTATCCTCTTTCCCTGATGAGGAAATTGTGAAGGCAAAAACTCTTCTATTTGACTCTGTGCCGAATTCGAAGAAAATGCCCTTGAGACGAAAACAGGGCAAGAAGAAAATGTCAAGAGACCTAAATGATATAGTTACATTTATGAAAAGTGCTAATCGAGAGCTATTCCCCATTTTTGTAGCTAGAGATCTGCATCTCCTTCCACCGGTCACATTTGACCATATTGATGTTACCCGATTTACCAAAGAGATTCTTTTGTTGAAAACTCAAGTAAAGCTACTAGAAGAAAAAATGGTAACCGTGGATCAGTTTATCCGTTTACAACAGGAGGTGGATAATATGAGACATGCATCCTTACTAAATGATGATCATACACAAACACCTAAGTCGTCAAATGATTTTAAACGTACGTCTAGTGTAAACATTAATAATAGAAGAGGAGCATGTTTACAGAATAGCTTCGAACTGGACAGTGGACCTTCAGGATTACAGTACGTTCCTGAATACGTTTCTATAAACCTACATCAATCATCAGCAGTTTCAGAAGTCAATGAACGACCCTCAATATTGAGACAGTCGGTAACAAAAGAATCAGGAGCGATGACCAATTCAGCTAGCAGGTGGAGGTGTTAACCACGGTTTCGGCGGTATCCAGTGAGTGCAGTTGCGATGCAGAATGCGAGTGCAGCGTCGTGAATGCAGGAGTGAGCGAGACGGCACTTCAGGCGGAGCCCGCGTCTAGACGCGTGGAGGCCGCGGAATGTACTGCGGTTTCTACACTTCTTGAGGTTGCGACGGGTGATATTTCGGGCAATCTCGTTCACAGTCGTGTTAGTTCGGAAGCCGCTTGTCAACTACCTGAGTCTCAACGTGTGCCAAACACACACTCGACTGCTACGCGATTTGATGTTCGTGGAGGATTACTTGCGCCGGACTTGCATGAAAGATATGATCAAGTGGTTAGGGACTCGGAGTGGCAGGTAGTGCGTAATAAATCTGCTAAACGATATAAGCTAATTGGTCAAAGAGGCTGTGCGCCTACTGAAATTAACAGTAAGTTTAAGGCCGCGGACATTAAGGTGCCCCTTTTGATATCTAACGTTAGTAAGGAAGTCACCGAAAATGACATTATTTTATACATAAAAGATAAAACTGGTGAAACTGTGTCATTGAAAATAATAAATATGCGTAGAACTAAAATGTATAATTCATATAAGTTGTATGTTTCAAAGCACAAGCTAGAATTATTTTTAAGTGATAGTTTTTGGCCCAGTGGCATAACTTTCAGACGTTTTGTACACTTCTTGTACAAAACTCAACATGAAAAATTAGTTAAAGCTTCTTAGTTTTTTTTTTTTTTTATGGATTCTAAGTCTAACCAATACCTTAAAATAATTAGCTTTAATTGCAAGTCCGCTAAACGGTCCTTTAATGACTTACAGAACTTATGTAAAATATCGGATATTCTGGCTCTCCAGGAGACCTGGCTACTTCCCCATGACATACCTTTTCTAGGTACAATTTCAAGTGACTTTGAGTATACGGGTAAGTCAGCTGTGGATACGTCTATGGGAATATTAAGGGGAAGACCGTATGGGGGGGGGTGGCCATTCTCTGGAGAAAAGGAATCTTTGACAGCGTTTGTTTGGTAAAATGTAGTAGTGACCGGCTAATTGCAGTACGGGCGATTGTGGGTGGGGAGGTCTATTATTATTTTCTCCGTTTACATGCCCACGAACTCACCGGACAACCTTCCTATCTTTACTGAGGTTTTAGGTGAAGTTAGTGCAATAGTGAGTAGTGAAGATGTGGCTAGCATGTATTTAGTAGGAGATTTTAATGCTCATCCCCAAGAGAATTTCTACGATGAACTTTTAAGCTTTTGCTCGGACTGTAGAAGGCTGGACCACTGCGTAGTGTCTGCATCCGCGTGGCAAACACTGACTGAAGTTAATATTCTAGAGGATGTCTTTGTGTCTGATCATCTACCACTGGTAATTACGTGTGATATAAGACTTGTTAAGCCAATGTGTATGATTCGCGACTGCCTACAAAACATGGTAATATGGGGCGAAAGAGATGAGAGTCAAATAACTAAATACCGTGATCTATGTCACGAGGGTCTACGTAAAATTGATTTTCCATCTGAATTCATAGTGTGCAGTCGAGGGTCATGCAGTTTGGACGAGCATAAGCTGGTGCTCAATGGGGTCTACAACAGCATAGTTAGTGTCCTAAGTGAAGCTGCTACTAAAAGTAGTGAGCGGCGAAAGCAAAGTAAGGGTAGGCGTCTATGTGGATGGAATAAATATGTCTCAGATGCTCATAGGGAAGCCAGGCTTCACTTCAAAACATGGGTTTTGCATAATAGACCATCATCCGGAAAAAATTTTAATCAAATGGAAGAATCACGCAAAATTTTTAAAAGTAGGTTAAGATGGTGCCAAAATAATCAAGAACAGCTTAAAATGGATATTTTGGCAAATCATAGAGCAGCAAAAGCTTCAGTAAGTTCTGGAAATCAACTGGGAAGTTTGACGCTAAGCCTGGCCACCCAGTGAGTATAGATGGAAAGAGTGGGCCAGAAGAAATCTCCAACCTGTTTAGAGACCATTTCCAGGTTCATTCTTCACTGGGCCCATCGTCTATGCTCTCCACTTCGGCTGATTCACTATGCCAAGGAGAGACGCAACTGATTTGCATAACTGCAAAGCAGGTGCGAAAAGCTCTCAGTAAAATGAGTGGTGGCAAATCTCCCGGGCATGATGGTATAAGTGTCGAGCATCTCAGACATGCGGGTGTTCACCTACCGAGAGTCTTGGCTATGTTCTTTTCAATGTGCATTAGTCACTCCTACTTACCTCATGACTTAATGAAAACCATTGTGGTGCCCATTGTGAAGGATAGAACTGGGGATATCTCAGATAAGGGGAATTACCGCCCTATCTCATTGGCGACGACTATAGCTAAGGTGCTGGACAGTGTGCTTAATACTTACTTAGAAGAATATTCATCCCTTCATGACGCGCAGTTCGGGTTTCGATCCGGACTGTCCACAGAGAGCGCCATAGTGAGTCTTAAGCACACTGTTCAGTACTACACAGATAGAAAAACGTCGGTGCATGCCTGTTTTCTTGACCTCTCCAAAGCTTTTGACTTAGTGTCGTATGACGTTCTTTGGAGAAAGTTAGGGGACAGGGGTGTACCGGCAGAAGTTGTGAATATGTTTAGATATTGGTATGCAAACCAGAGTAATTTTGTAAAATGGGCTGATGCACTATCTGAAGCATATGTTTTGGAGAGTGGGGTAAGACAAGGAGGGTTGACATCTCCCCTTCTCTTCAACATATATGTTGATGATCTCGGCGTGGGGCTGAGCAGCATGCGTGTCGGATGTCAGATAGATGGCGTTAGCGTTAACAACTTAAGCTACGCGGACGACATGGTGCTGCTCTGCCCTACGGCGGGTGGCCTTCAGGAACGTATCTACCTAATTTTTAGCCCATAAAATTAGGCTATTAAACATCAAACTCCACCTATTTTCTGTTTTATTTTTATAATAAAATGTATATAAATAATTCACTTACCAATGGCGTTTTTTTCAATTAAGGATTTATTTTGGAAATCACTCACAACATCTTCACACACAGCCGCCCATGCTCTGTTTTTAATTGTTTTGTTGCTGTACTCTTGTAGTTTATAATTCCAAATACAAGCATTTTTCTTTACTGCTACAATCAGCAATTCCACATCAATATTCTCACTGGAGCTCATTTTACAAAACCGCGACGCGTGCGCACTCCTGGACTATGTGCAGTCCACTGACAAAATGGCGGACGCGGCACGCTACAAACACAAACAACTGCAAGTGACGCTATTGGTCGACGGCTGCCGTCGACGCATCGGCGGCTGCCGTTGACGGGTGTCGACGGCTGAAGTTGCATCTGCCGTCGACATCGTGCCGCTCGTGTGTATGAGCTCTAAAGTAAACCGCCGCGTGCGCAAATTGCAAATGCATGGTGAAACCGTACATGTTGGCAACCCCAAAGGGAGCGTCACAGGGAGTATTGAATTTAAAAATAAATGACTACTAAGAGAAGAAAAGCCAGTACATTGCAAAGAAAGATTATTCATCGAAAGTAAACGCGATGTTGTCCTTTTCCTTAGTAAGCGATGATGGGTGCTCTCTCTTTGCCGTTGGAGAAGATGCTTCCTGCTTCTGTGGTTGAAGTTCTACATCTTCATTTCGTGGCTCGATAGAACGTTCTTGTTTGCTCTTAGCCAGTATGCTAGGAAGATATTTCTTGACTACCCAGATGATGGTGATGATTATCCCGATGACGATTGCAAGTAGAGTGTAGCCAATCGTGTATTGATGTATGTCATGAGTAGTAATTGTTTCGGGGAGGATTTCTCTTTCCTTTTGATACAATAGTCGTCTGTCGACGTCTTGCGTCTCTCCCGTTTGTTCTAGGATGTCCCATGGCACCTTGTGGTAGGTCAGATTCACAATGTTGTTGACTGTTGAGTTTAGCAGTGCGACGTTGAAGTTAGACTCCATCTTCATATTAGTGTTATACTCATTGCGGGAGTAGATGGTGAAGTCGTTGGATTGTAACAAACATCCTTGCTTTAGAGTTACAATGCTTGATGAAGTCATAACATATGAACCGACGTCATTGTCGCATACGGTACTACGGTACACAAAGTGCAAGCTCCGCAACAAACAGCCAGCCAGGTGTTTGGCGAATGTAACTCGACCCATGCGTCACTGCATGACGTTTTTCTGCCGTCACAGGGAGTGCTCGAACTATGACTAAGTAGTTTTGCCTCGCATGGAGCGTTCTTGCTCTCTAAGCTGTAGATTGGCATGTTTTTCAGCTGTAGCCGTCCTTTGCATTCTCCTGAAAGCGCTCCGATTCCAGATATGGTTATGTTCATCCGTTTTCTGGGCAATCGAAGTAGTTGAGCGGCTTGTTCAGTGACCAAGTTTACTTGTGAACCTTGATCTAGGAGAGCACGAAGTGTGACGTAAGTTCCACTCGCAGATTTTATCTAAACTTGAACCGTTGTAAGAAGTATCATTGGAGCTTTTTTGAGTTGACGTTGATACTGAAGGAGTTGCTTTATTGTTGTGTAACAGAGTATGATGCTTGTTTTTGCATTCTTTGCAAGTTTCTGCTGACGAGCATTCCGCGTCGCCGTGGCTGTACAAGCAATTTTTTACTTATGTGCAATTTTGAAACTAGGTTGTTTCGTTGTGCTACATGTCCATGTCGATGAACTTTGGACATTGTATCAGCACGTTTCTTCTTTCGCAGTGAGGACACTGACCGAATGAAGTGTGTAAGGTTTTTGTATATTCCTTACACTCGTAGTTTTGCGAAGCAACTGTTGGCTTCGGCACTTCCTTTCTTGCTATTTTCATACCATCGTACGCCATGAATTTGCTTTCTATGAAAAGAAGGAATTGTTATACGTTAGTTAGCTTCCCGCTCCAGCACGTAGTAGACGGTGATAGAGGAGAGCAGAGTGGGTTCACGACGAGATGGCGACAAAGTTGCTGTAGCCTTCTGGTCGTTACTGTCAAGTAGTTAGCTTCCCGCTCCAGCACGTAGTAGACGGTGAGGGAGGAGAGCAGAGTGGGTTCACGACGAGATGGCGACAAAGTTGCTGTGGCCTTCTGATCGTTACTGTTAAGTTAGTTAGCTTCCCGCTCCAGCACGTAGTAGACGGTGAGGGAGGAGAGCAGAGTTGGTTCACGACGAGATGGCGACAAAATTTCTGTGGCCTTCTGATCGTTGTAGGTATTCAGTTTCCTGAACTTGGCAATATGTGCGCCTTCTCAATTTAACTGGTGATTCGCGCTGGTGGGAGGCCAATTAAACCGATTCGCTATCGCCGAGAAGTTCAAGAGCATAAACACCTTATTTCCTCGTAGGACCTGATGTATCCTTGATGAGGGAGAGGCTCGAAGGACCAAAATGTATGGGCCACGGGATACCGGTGTGATATCTAATGGCCATACAGGTAGAATTTGTTGTTAGTAGTAGTTGTTCTGACAGTACAGCACTTATGTATATTATCGTCACTGATAATAGTTACTTGAAAGTTCTAGCCAGTTAAGTTGGTGATGAGTACGTAAAACACAAGAACCACAAGTTAAAGTTAGTTTATTCCAAGTTAGGTAAATGACAAGGTTAAGGTGGCTAATCTTTCCTTGGTATGTGTCTCTTGCGCGAGTAGGTCACGTACTGCTAGTTAAAATGCATGTAATAATTAATATAGCCTAGATTGTGCTACTTAAAGTAAACCGCCGCGTGCGCAAATTGCAAATGTATGGTGAAACCGTACACTTGTGATTGTTGTATATTTAACAATATGTCGTCAAAGTCTTCCGAAAACTGTGAAGAGTCTGTGTCCGTATGTGTTTAATTTGCTGGACCAGAACTATTGTTTAGAAAAGAACTTGTACTTGAATAGGGTCGCGGGAAAAGAAATTACGTGCAATGCACGTGTTACTTTTATGACTACTTCATCCTCTCAACGTCTGTCTCCATGCAGGCACTGCACGCACGGACTCGCCGGGCTATATAATATGTACCTATACTACATAGAAAATATGCTCTTACTTACCCGATCTACCGGAACAGGCTGCTCAAATTTATCCAAAAATTTTAAATATTCGAAAGTCCAACTTTTTGGACAGTATAAGTCATCTGTACTAGACCCCGATCTTCGCGATGAAATAATTTTCTTGAGCTCTCTCCTGTAGTTGGACCGTAAAACGTTGATTTTTTTTTTGACATCCTCTATAGGGGTTAGGAGCTTTACGACTACATCTCTATTTGACTAGGCAGCGGATGTGACTAGATCGCTTTGGGACTAAATCGCGATATGACCATATCGCGTTGGGGTTACATTGCTTTTGGACTACATCGCCAAAGGACAAGAAAGCGTAATGACATAATCCTCGTTTGTTTTCTAAAGTACAACTATGGCGAAAATCAAAACATTCGAGTTTTTAAGTAGTTACATTTATTAAAAACAAAATGTTACTTTTACTTATATTTAAGTTGTAAAGCACTGACATTTTTTAAAAACACGATAGGTGTAATTTCCTGTGTCTCAAGTTTGCCTAATTCGGTTTTATATTTGCGGTTAAATAGTATGGTGTTCCTTTTTCGGTTACCTTCAAATAAAGCATTTTGACTTCTTTTATCTTGGATCTGTGCTTCTTTTCTCAAATTGAACAAAAATAACAGCAATGTACTTTTGTGCTGCATTCGCACGTTAAGGCGACGATGCCAGGCTTCTAAGCTATTGTTTGTTCTATGCTTTTCATATGCACAAGAAACAAGATGAGTATTTTTCAGCCACTGCTTACGAAAGTAACTTGTAAATGCCTCCATTTCTGCAAAATTTGTAGAATTCTGGACAATAGCCGTCCACCCGTCTTGTATATACGATGAAGGCAAGAGAGCCAAATTACCAGTCATCCTAGTGATGTCTTGTCCTTCTTTATATTTCGTCAGACCGATATCTTTTAATTTTTTCCACACTGCTTTTTTATAATGATAAAAGCATCCTGTAACTATTGCGTTCGGATACACGCTTCGAAAGGCATTCATAAGTCCTAATTCATAATCACATTTAAATTTTTTGATATAAACTCCAAGCACGTCACGTATTATCGTAAATAGAGCCATATAAGTTGTTTCCCTTTTATTTGGTAAAAGGGCATACAACACGGGAAATATATTTGTCGTCTCTTCTGTACTATCAATATCCACATGGATAGTGAATAATTGATAGTATGGCTTAGGGACACATTTAAATGTTCCGTCACCAAAAAAAACCTTATCTTGATCTGCATAAGTTTTCATGTTTCTTTTGGAAAATTGCGATGAGAATGCCAGTATTTTATCATCTTTTAATAATTCGAACTCTGCAATCAGAAAGTCTTTCTTGACGAACTCAGGCACCGTCACTTCGCCAGATTTAGAAAATTCGGTTTTCTTCACTTGAAGGAATTTTTTGCGGTATCTGTATAAAATATCTTTTACTGAATTATAAGATCTGGCACTGCTAGAAGTAGATGGCAGTTCTTGCAGCACTTCTTCATAAACCTTTTTTACGGACGACATATCCTCGCACACCTTTTGTTTTGCCATATCCAGCAAGATGTCTTCTTCCATTTTATCGTAGTCTTGCTCACAGCTGTGTAGACTCTTCCTGGTTATTGCTGTTTTTTCTTCATTTAACGTTAGAGAAGCAGAACACTCTTCTCTGTTGTAGCAACGCCAAAAAGACGTTCCGCTTGAATTGTTTGATACAAAATTGTACCGATATCCGTTATAAAGAATAGCTTCCCTATTCTTTTTATTTTTAATAAAATAAAATTTCTCTTCAGTATTCATTTTAATTTTTATCTCATGACATTTTACGTCAAATCTATTGTAACAAAACAACCATCAGTCACTAAAAAAAAGAACGTCTGAGTGGCGATTGTTTTAATTCTTAAGTTCCGGAACTCCATGGTAAGTAAATTGTTTACTTACCAAGAAGTACTTATCCCTCTATAATATTCTGAAGTGCGAGGTTAAACTGAAGTGAAAGCCACTCATTGAGCAAGTGGTGCCACTTTTAAACACAACTGTACGTCATATCGATATTACGTCGAACTGATAATAGGACGTAAGCATATAATGGTCGAACAGCTATTTAACCCCAGGGCGATATGGTCATATCGCGATTTAGTCCCAAAGCGATCTAGTCACATCCGCTGCCTAGTCAAATAGAGATGTAGTCGTAAAGCTCCTAACCCCTCTATAGTTGCCCCGGGTTTCACTTTTATATATACAGTCGTGGTCAACTAATTAGGGACATGCAAGATAGTGAAGAACAATAACCGGTTATGTACATACAAATATAAAACCCTATTGATTTCTCAGTAACTATTATTTGCATAATTTGGTCCGATTATTATGCTTTAAATGGCTGTAAATAAAAGAATAAATAAATAGAAAAAAGTATTTAATATCAAAGGTTGAACATGTATTCAATTTTAAGGTATAATTCTGTAGCTGGACATTTAATTAAGGACAGTAAACTATAATGAAAAATAGAGTTAAACAAAACTAATAATCTGCAGTATTATAATATCTTTAACAGCTCCATTTTATTACGTGTAAAATCAGTACCCAGTAGCAAAACCTTTGTTAGTAATTACCGCTTGACACCGATGTGGCATAGACATTATCAGTTTCTGGCATGTTTCGACAGGAATGTTTGCCCATGCCTCACAAAAAGCTTCATTAAGTTCATCTAAAGTTGTGGTACGATAAGTGGCTACTTTTTTCTTGATTTCGTGCCAAAGGTGCTCGATTGGGTTAAGGTCCGGGCTATTTGCTGGCCAATCTAGCACCGATACTGACTGACTGGTAAGAAACGACTTGACTGAACGGGCGGTATGTTTTGGGTCGTTATCATGCTGAAACGTCCATATAATAGGGAGATGCTCCTCAGCATAGGGAAGCATCGTTTCCTCCAATATTGCCTTGTATTGATGTTGGTCTAAGTTACCCTGAACTTTCCTCACAGGTCCCACTCCACGTCCAGAAAATGAACCCCACATTTTAATGTTTCCACCGCCATGTTTCACCTGCTTTTTTGTGAATCTTGGATTCATTTCCGCTTTTACTGGACGCCGTACGTATTGCCTTCCATCTGAAGAAATCAAATTAACCTTGGTCTCGTCAGAGAATAATACATGTTGCCATTGGGCGTAGGTCCAATGTCCATATTTACGTGCAAACGCCAAACGAGCATTTCTATGTTCTTTCTTCAACAACGGTACTTTGCGAGCCACTCTTCCGAACAACCCTGCTTCTACCAGACGTCGTCGAACGGTCCTAGCTGAGACACCAGCTCTTTCGTCTGTCCCAAACACTTCGTGTTTAATTAAAATAGAGCCTAGAAACGGATCTTTCTTAGCTAACCTGGCTATCATTCTATCTTCTTGCGGAGTTGTTTTTCTCGATCTTTTTGTTCTGGGCACATTTAAATCTGTGTTATTGCGTCTGACATGTTGCACTGCATTGTATACCATAGTTTTTGAACAATTTAAATGTTCTGCTATCCTTCGGTATGGCCAACCATGCTCGACAACAAACTTCATGATAATTTTTCGTAGTGTTGGATCGCAACTTTTATTTTTACCCATTTTTCTTCAAAATATTTTTCAAAACTTAAAATAAATATCGGGATTGCCGCCAAAACTACCACGAAACAATAAGAGAAGAAGTAAAAAAGTATTGAGATTCAAATTTTGAAAATAGAACGCGATATCTCAGTGTCCCTAATTAAATGGCCAGCCAGCATTATTTGAACAAATAGCACTACGATAATCTATCAGCTATACTGTAAAGAGGTTTAATGTTTAAGAAGTTGTTATTGTTTGTATAATCGGGCACATAAATGACTAATTATACTTACATGTAAGAGATATGGAATATGGTTTAGACTCGTTGGAAAATAAAAAATAAATTCACAATTCGGTTTAACCAAAGAGTGTCCCTAATTAGTTGACCACGACTGTATGTCGAGGAGTTTTCGCAAAGCGTCATTTCTCTTGTATTTATTACAATATAACGTATGCGTTTTATCCCATAACTCTGGCAAGGACTCGAATGAGAGAATGAATTCTTTTTCTATCTCGATTGGCGGTGGCGGGAGTGAAGTGGGCGGCGGCGGCAGGGCTTCGTCGCTTGGCACGTCTTGCTCCATTGCGTCGGGGACGGTGACTGACTGACACGGGAATGATTCGAGCGGTTACACGATCAGTCTGGCATCAGTCTGCTGTCATTCACAACAGAATGATATTTAAAATATTTAAAATATTTAATTTTTGTCATTCTGGACCATCAGTACGTCAGTCAACCGGTTAGACGATAATTCTCCCATCATTCTGAGCAGACTGATTGACCAGACTGACGCCAGATTGAGCGTGTAACCTTTGACTTACGGTTTCTAAATTCTTCTCCAGTCTGAGCAGCTGAAATAGTTGTATGAAAAGTGAAAGATAAAAAATTATTATATAATTTATTGAAGAAGAGAACACCCCAATAAAGTGTACTAACTTGGTGATTGTATTCTAATATGTGTACCATCCAGTGCACCAAGTACCCGAGGAAATCTAGCTATGCCATAAAAGTCTCGTTCTGTATTTGTCTGCATGTACACATATTTGCCATACAGCTGTGCTATTGCATAACTGACATCACGTACAATACGACAAGCTGATGCTTTTGACACACCTATAAAATCTGCCACTGATAAAAGCATTGTTCCTAATGCATAGAATCTTAGTGTTAACAGCAACTGGTGTATCGGAGATATTCCATGATTTCTGTAACAAAATTAAATCAAAGAAGTTTATTTTGTGCCACAGAAATAAAACATAAAGAAGTAATTAGCAGTTATTATTGTTTATTCTTTTTTATTCTACATAAATATTAGTTCTATAACAACCTTTTACCTACCTAAGTAGTTAGTTATTCAATCTTATTTCCATAGTTTAAAGTTAGTGGGTGTACCTACTAACCTGGCACCTTTTATTCTTATAAATGGATATATTTCCAGCAGCAGATCTTGCACAGAAGATTTATCAAGCCGAAATCTCACTTGAAATTCAACATCATCCAACGTAGATAAATAGTTCACTCGTTGCTTGTAAACTCTATCACGATGTAAATTATTTTCTTCAGAATCGGTGTCACTCCAATCTGATAATATAAGCACCATTTCTTGATCACTTTCTAAACTAGACATTATGTTATTTTTATGTTTAATTTTATAAAATAAACTGAAACCGACCAAAATCGACCGGTACACAACTTTCGTACGGATGGTAAGTTCGACAGATGAACTGACGTTTGAAAATGGTTATAGAAACAGTAGAAACACCAAAGAGTGTCATTTTCATACAAAGTAGTTACGGAGCGTTGAAGGTTTCCCTCCCACCCATCCGTTAGTAAGCAACTGTTGGTAGTTTATACGAGACGTTTATTAAAGAAACGGTTTACACTTACGCCTGGTATCATATTTTACTGCCCGGCCCGAAAACGAACCGTTTTATTTTTATAGGAACCGGGCATAAGATAGTTTTCTCCAGTGTCAAAGTTTAGTTCATTCGTAATAACAGGTAATTCTTCAGGATTAGTCACTTCAAGGGTAGTTCTGTCAGATGGTCCTGCTGGGTAAGTCATTCCAGTGTCAAAGGTTATTCTTTCAGATTGTTCTGCAGGATTAGTCTCTCTAGTGTCAGGGTTTAATCTATCCATCACAAATGATGATACTGCTGGATTATCTTCTTCAGTTTCAGGGTTTGGTCTGTCCGTTACAAAAGACGGTGCAAAGTCAATTTCTTGAAATAGGTTACGATTAAACGGATAAACACCTGTTTTGCAAAAACCAGCCAGAATATTCGTTTGTGTGAAAGCCAAAGGCATAGCAGTTTTGATGATCCCTGGTATATCGTAGATTGACATTGTTTTTCCAGGGTGACTCCGCATCCATCCATCACAAGTAGTGTTTACAGCTTTTTTGAAGGGTCCGAAGACAGATCGATCCAAGGGCTGAAGTTTGTGCGAACAGTGTGGCGGAAATGATAGCAAAGTGATTCCATTTTCTTTACAATAATCCAATGCATTTATGCTGATATGAGATGAATGATTATCCATAACAAGCAAGACTTTGTGCGTTTTAGATGCGTTAGAGAATTTCTTGAAATGTTCGAGAAATGCAAGAAATGACCCATCTTGCATCCAACCTGATGGGTTTGCAGTCCCAACCTATCCTACTGGCCCGTCTCTCACAAAATGCTCTTGGTATCGAACCCGTGGAAATACAAACATGGGAGGAATAGCATTTCCCAAGGCATTAACTGCGAACGCGACCGTGATTAGAGTGCCACGTTCAGCAGAAGTAAGTGCTCCAACTTGCCGTATGCCACGTCTTGCTACAACTTTATCGGGCTTTTGGACCGTAGTCACCCCTGTTTCGTCGACATTATACACATCTTGTGGCTCATAGGCGTGTCTGTCCATTACTTTTTGCAAGTTATCATAAAATGCTTCTACGTTTGTCCGATTAAAACTTGTTGCTCTTGAAAGGCAATCACTGCTATTTAACCACTAATGTTTAAGTTATTACGACAAAAGCACTTATCACTCTATCTGTACACATAAAACAACAATCACATAAAGAAGTCGAACAAAAATACTTACTTTTCATCAAAAAATAACAATGAGGTAGTCTGGAAGCCACTACGTCGCGCGCCGGCTGACGCAATACTGTGAAGCATGTCCGGACAAGCACGCCGCTCCTCTCTCCCCTTGCACCCGCCCCCGTATTCCTTATAGTTTCGCCAAAATGACGACTGTCACTATCGTACCCTGTCACTTTCGTACCCAGTCTACCCTACCACCGCCGCTGCCCACTCCATCACCACCTCTAGCGGCACAACCATCGCCAGAGCGCCAAGTAGCGCCTCCATTACTAGCCTACATACATACGTGGCATATACATGGAATGTATACATCGCAATTAAAGAGTTTTTACTGTATATAATTATTTCAGCGTTGCCAGAATGTTACTTTTGTAACATTTTACGTTACTTTTGACCCTCTCATGTTACCTTCATGTTACACGACTCAATATGTTACTTTTGTGTTACTTTTAGGTCAATATAATTAAACTTTAAAAATATTTTCCGGCAACCAAATAATTTTGTGAAACGGAACGCATCCAAGAATGTTTTTGTTTTTGTTCGTCATGTTGGCGCTCTTGATTTTGTGGACTGACTAATGCGATGTCCACGCGAAAATCTGTCACTTCGCCGTACCGCATATTAACTCACTCGCGTGTATTTCTCAATCTTCCGTCTCGCTTAGAGTCTGCGCAAAAAGAGAAGCGTCGTAGGAATTGAGGTCGCCTGTGTGCCCTTTTACTAATTTTGTTGCGTTGACAACACTGCTCTGTTATTGCCAGTACGCCTAAAAGTGTTTGATACTTGGTAGACACAAACTCAATGTTCATCAGTACTCGCTTGTTACCAAGCACGTAGTAGGTAGGGTAGACTGGGTACGGTTGTGCCAATTTTCATTTGATCGTCCATAATTTCATAACTATTCCAGTTAGCTGGAGGAAAGGTGTATTTTATAGTAAAATGGACATTTGTCTACATATAAATACTTTAATTTTTTCCATAAAGGCAAAGGTTAACCCATAGCAGCCATTTGAAAAAAATGTCACAATCGTCCCCACCCCAAGGACGGTTGTGACAGTGCCTGGGGTCGAATCTGACAGGTTCAAAAACGCACATAAACGGTCGTAAACCAACTTTATTGCACGTATTGTATGTCATACAATCACCTATAAGTGTTTTACAATAAATGTATGATAATATATAGAAAACAGTAACATTTGTATCACTTTATATAATAAGGCTCTTTAGCATCTTTAATTATTAGGTAAAAGTTTTCATATTAATTCTAATCAGGTATATAACAGCTTAAATAAACATTTTTGTAGGTGCTTAAACATGCAACAACAAAATCAACAAAATCTAAGGAAGTTCTTACTTTTAAAAATGTAACCTACTGAAATCTAGTCTGATTTTTCACAGTTATGACAAGTTTCACTGCTTGATAAGCGTTTTCATATTCTTGCAGGTAACATTGACCTCTTTCCGTCTTCCTTACATGTCGTTGCGGCATCTAAAAGCAAAAAAAAATTGTTTAATTATGTCACAACCGTACCCAAAAAATTTGGCACAAACGTACCCATGCAAAAAAACAATTGCTATGAATATACCGACTAATCTACGTTCAAAGTAATCACTGCTATTTAACCACTAATGTTGTAAGTTTTTACGACAATAAACACATCACTCTATCTGTACACATAAAACAACAATCACACAAAGAAATCGAACAAAAAAACTTACTTTCCATCGAAAAATAGTAATGTAGGTACTCTGCAAGCCGCTACGTCGCCCGCCGGATGACGCAATACTGTGAAGCACATTCGGACAGGCACGCCGCTCCTTTCTTCCCTTGCACCCAACCCCGTATTCCTTATAGTTTCGCCAATATGACGACTGTCACTACCGTACCCTGGCACAAACGTACCCAGTCTACCCTACCTACAATCTTAAAATCTTATTTTTAGTTCACCGTACCGCCACAACGGTTCTCTTTTTGCGCAGACTCTACTAAGGCGAGCGATTAGCGATCAATAATTAAAAATTCTTACTAAAATTATTTTTATTATTATTAAAATAAAATTATTACGATGAGTAATAAAGTGATTAATAAAATGGTGTAATGGTAGCACCCCTGCCTCACGTGTCACGGTGTGTCATAGGTTAGTATTATTGTAAACGGAGGTGGGCTTGCAACCTGTCATGTACGGAATACTCACTGCTGTGCAAAATATCATGTTCCGACGTGCCTCTGGCTCTTTTTTTTTTTTTTTACTTTAATGTTACTCTTCTCGTAAAAATGTTACTTTTTGAGCTGTCTCATGTTATATTTGACTATCTGTCACTGGCAACACTGAATTATTTAT
Source organism: Cosmorhoe ocellata (assembly GCA_963675405.1). Lineage (NCBI taxonomy): Eukaryota > Metazoa > Arthropoda > Insecta > Lepidoptera > Geometridae > Cosmorhoe > Cosmorhoe ocellata. Next base: position 1,911,945 of record OY776264.1, on the reverse strand, counting down.
TAAATATATATATTATATATACATAATATATAATTATTTATATCTAAGCTATTTAGCGACTATCTAAATATATCAGGTTAAATACCTACCTACATTCTGGAAAATAAATATTTTTATTCTAACAGCTTCCTCTCTTCATGGTTCAAAAATAGGTCTCATTCTCATGACAACCTGCTGATTAAATGATTGAGCATTGCTCTGCCTCGGATGAGTTCAGTTTGGTTATCAGCATTAGAGGTGTTACCTTGTGAGCTGTACTCATCACTATACCAAAAACAAAACAAAACAAAACAAAACAAAACAAAACCATCATTATGTGTGCCAGGGCTAATACTTGGTGTTGGATGCCGAGCCTTCACTGCAATGTTGTGCAGTACACAGCATGCAAGTGTTATCTTTCTAGCAACATAAGGATGGTAGTGAAGAACTCTGTCTTTAAGCAAGCACCTCCAACGAGACCTCACCAAACCATAGCAACGCTCAATGCAGTTTCTGGCTTGCACGTGGCGAGATGTGTATATCTCTTCTCGGTGCAGCAATCAAAACAGGCGTCATCAGCCAGGGTCGCTGTGGATAACCAGAATCCCCTGCAAGAAAAGAAATAGCTCTTAATTATGTTAGTTGTTTATGAGTAGAAACTTATATGTATATATATAAATATATTATATGTATAATTAAACTATTTGTTACATAATGAACTCTAGATGGGTAACATAGGTATAAAAATATAATGCCAAACAAACGAGTACTTACGTTTCTTTGTTTTGAGAACGTTCTTGTGGCGTTTGAGGGAAATAAATCCATTTTTTAAGATGCTGTTGTGGTTGAGAGCATCAACAACATCTCTGATGCAACGACTTGTTGTTCGCTGCGTCAAATGTTGGGTAACACCCACAACCCTTTGGTACGACCCTGTCGCTAAAAAGCTTAGGGCGCAAAGCACCTGAAAACGGAAATTAAAAATAGTATTATTTGTGTTGTCAACTTGAATAAGGTTCTAAGGATAGATAAGATATGAATAAGGTAAGTTATCTAGGTATTTTATCTGCCTACATACAATACCAATCAAAAACACAACAAAAAAAATTGAGACACCTTTATTTCCAGCGGTATCTCTAAAGATCCTTTTAATGAGATCGAACTTCGTAATTCACGGCAAAGCTTTTTAAATAAGGCTTTGCTGAGTCAAAATGCTCTATAAATAATGCTTCTGGCATTTCTTCAACACTTTTCAATTGCTGCCGACAAAGGTACCTTGTGTGGCGTCTAAGCCAAACATTTTCATTATGAGCTGACCACAGCAAACGCAGCGTATGCATCTTGAACTAAGTAGGTAACACTAGCACCAAAACTCTTTTAAAATCACAAAACAAACAACGCAATAAACACACTGAACAATGACTTCATAGTACAGCTGTTTATAAAATCGCCATTTTGTTTCGATATCTACAGGGTCTTAGCGTTCGCTAGCATTCTATCAAGAACATCGCTAACTAAGCGAAATCGCTTGTCAAAAGTGCCGCTTGGCTAGGCATTTGTATGGAAGTAATCGTTCGATGTTGTCGATTCGTTTGATGGAATCGAAATGAATGTACATTGTCTACCACTTAGCTATTCGTTGACAACAGATCACGTGACATATCTAAGGCTTTTGTCAATCCCATACATTTTTGGACTTTTCTACTATCGCTTTCGCTAACCGATTGTTACATTGTCTAGGCCCTCTGGGGATTATCGTTAATACTACAATTTTTTGGACATTGAAGAAAAACTTAGTTTTTCTAATGAAGAAGGACAAGTGATTAGGGAGGGATTCAGAAGATATTTTTCTCATGAAGGAAGAGTTGATTTCCAAGATCGAATGATTGTTTAATAAATAATTTTACCTAAGTATATAATCTGTTTAATATTTAATACCTAACCTATCTTCTTCGATCAAATATAAAAACTAGATAGGTACGTCCGTAGAAAAACTTTGACCTTAAGAGCGCTCTTATTCCCTAGCAGTAGCGGCGATATTTGCAGTGCAAGTGTTTCCACTGACCTGCGGCCGACTGTAACTATCACCCGAACGAATAATTATGAAATACAATGGTATGTATGGATTTAAACAACACAGTTAAAAACTTACCGGGTCGGCAAGGCCATCGATCCCAGGTCTAGATGCTTCTTGTGATGATAAAAAAGACATCAAATCATAGTACCACAGTGTTGGCGTATAGACATTATCTGCGGAAATGCCCGTAGACAAGCTGGCATTATCTTTCTTATGTTCTCTGTAATAACCGTTTCTAAGAATGTCAATTTTTTTTCGAACGCTATCAATCGTTGCACTTTCCCCTAAAATGGGCACCATATCTTGCAATGCATTAATTATTTTATTCTTATTCATATAATCAGGACTTGAGACGTCCCACAGACAAGAGTGGGATTTATATCTTTCGATAAAACTTGTTATCGTTTCGCGATCCATTTCGACACGTGCGGTCACTATGGCGATGCAAGCTCAAAATGGCGATGCAAGCTCAAAATGGCGAATCGGCTATACAGCAAGTCTATACACGATCAAGCACGTACGACGCACGACGCTCTGACGTACGTCCGCATTATTCACTGTCCATCTGCACGACGTTCGCGGTGGTGGGGGCGCTCGCTGGATGCGAAATTGGTCGTGCAAGTCCAGCAAGCAATTAATAATAATTATTGACGTACGTCAAGCATATTCACAGTCGTTTTGCTTCGTGCATCGTGTATGACCTTGGCGGAACGTACGTCGAGATGGATGGTGAATAAGGCGCTTAAAACTCCACATCGACTGCACAGATTTTATTCTGATTGCACATCTGGCATTTGTTGCGTAAAATTACTTAATTTTGTTCGGGAGTTGCTTATTAGGTACCATTGATGACGTGGTGGGTGGGTACTGTTACGGGGTGGGTCAAAGAAGTCTTTTAAAAAAAAAGATATATTTTAGGCCTAGACGTTTGTTGAATTTGAATTACATAGAAATAGAAATAAAGTAGTTGTCGCGGCAAAGACCAAACCCGAACTAACTTTGAATACCCGAGAATCTGATTACTTCCCACAGAAACGCAAGTGCGAGCAAGCATTATCTAGAATGCTTGCGATGCACTTTTATTATTTTGCATTTTGTGGTAAATAATACTGTAACAGTACACTGGGTTTAGTGGTACCACTTGAACTTTCCTTCTCCTGCTTTATTTTCCTTTTTCGACATTCCGTTTCCGAGTGGCCAAACGCGCGGCAGAAACTGCATCTGCCTCTTGCTCTGGTAGTGTCATCTTTATCCACCGGCGTGTCTTTACCACCAGCGACGCTCAGCGGGTTTCGTAGTGTGCGTATGCTCGGGAACATTGGTGGCGTTACAGTAATTTAAAAATGTTCACTTTTTCCTTTCCTAAATTACTATTTAGCTTAAAATTCCAGCTCTCGAGGAAATTAGTCGTTCGGTGACGTTAGCAAAGACTGTCTCAATTTTCATTACCTAACATGTTACGAATCCAATAACAGCGCCCGTTCATTTGCGATAAAAAAGTTCTTGAAATTCCAACGGATCTCCCTTGATGGATTCTGTGATTTGGAAATAGTAATTATTTTAATTTATTAATGTGTCCCACTGCTGAGCAAATTTTTTTTTTTTTTGTTTTGGTATATTTTATTAGTATTTTTTCTTAAAGTTGTCATAATTGAAATATTTTTTTAATATAAAAATAAATAATTGCCAAAATTTCAAGCATTATATAAAAAAAAACTTAGTTTTATTATTCAATTTTAAATACTATACAAATAAATAAAATTGGAGTGTCCGTTTGCAAAGTCAGCTAGTTTTAAATAAAACAATTTCTTATAAGAGGCTGTCTGATGGCCCTGGCTTCAGCAAGGAAATCAAAGCCAGCAGCAGCTGGTTCCATTTCGTCAAATGTTTCATCTTTATCTGTCTTTTTCCATTATTATCACCATAATTAAGTTTTACTGAAATAGTAAATTAGGTACTTAAACTTATAACTTCTTCCTTCTTACCTGAAAAATTATCTTTAAACATGTTGTATAGAGTACAGCAAGCAATAATATTTTTTGCAGATTCTTCCAGTTTATAGTGAAGGCATCTATGTCGGTGTAAGCACCGGAACTAATGTTTGAGACTACCAATAGTAACCTCGATGATGTTTCTTGCTTTAATGTGGCAAGTATTATAGGATACCTTTGCTGGTCCTATGGGGCTAACCACCGGTGTCATTAACCATGGCTGCAGTGGGTGGGTACCCCTTATCACTGAAAACATAATTATTGGAGCTCAAAATGATTGCCGCGATTCCTAACCTAACACAAGCACGGGCTCGTCGTCTCACTTCTGTTATAGTTACTTTCAACATTAACTCCAGCTTGAAAGAAAAATAATTTATTCAATAAAATAAATCACAAGGATAACTTTTAAACGTCTTACATTCAAGGTGAATGTATGTGCCAATTCCAACCTTCATTTTTTTAAACGTTGAATTAATTCTTTCTTTAATTCTTCTTTTGTGTTTATTTGTACATTAGTGTATACCGGCTCCTTGGCTGGACCCCACACAAAAAAGTCCAACGGGGTCAGGTCTGGTGACCGAGCGGGTCACGGGATGGGCCCATCTCTACCGATCCAACTGTCTGTCAATTGTTTAGGTGTTCTCTCACAATTAATGTCCAATGCGCTGGACAGCCGTCTAGCTGGAAGATTACTTCTCGTTCTAAATTTTATCGGAGCACCGGATTCCTCCACAAGCACTGGAATGGAATATCATTATGTAGGAACTCCAAAAAATTGTTCTCATTTAAAGTATCTGGTTAGAAGTGGGGTCTAATTATCGTTATGCCAATAACTCCAGCCCACACATTGACAGAGAATTTCCTCTGCGATGACATTTGTTTCTTCCAGTGAGGATTTGTCAGAGTGCCTTTGTCGGCCCATTGGTGAAGGTTGTGAAAATTTGTGTTGTAGGAAGTGAGAAGATTGTGAGAAGGGATACCTTCTCTAAAAACTTACTTTCGTCTGTCCTCAAAATTGATTTCAAAAACCATCTTCAGTGTCTCTGTTGAGAAGGAAACGGCAGAATAACATTCTCCTATGGGGGATCTTGCTCTTCCAGACCTTGCACATCCATGCCATGAAACGGATATTTATCATTATGGTGCATTGTATTCCACACCTTCCATTGAGAAATTTAAAGATTTCGAGTTACAGGCCCTGCTGCAGGTCTTGAGCCCTGGAACAGTGTATGATGTTCGACTGCATAAATGGGATGGCCATCTAAATATTCGTGTCCATCGAATCCCCTTCCGCAGTTGTGCGCTGGGACGACAGTGAGGCCTTGCCCTCCTTAGCCTTCCCCCTCTTTCCACGGCTTTTAGGTCTCCGTTTGGGCTCTTTGGCATCAGGACATCCTTTTCCGCCAACTAGATGCGATGCAGGCTTGCCAGCCGCCGCACATACAGCGCAGTGCGGCTCAGCATCGCAATCCCGAACCTTGTGGCCATGTTTGCCGCAGCGGCAGCAGTTCAATTCCCTTGTTCGCAATTTTTCCATGTCGTTAGAATTTTCCACCATGCCACTTTCATCGGGTGAAAGAACGCTACATCGAGGTGTGTGCTGTTTGAAGGAAGGCATACGAACCTTATATTATTTTCACTGCAAGCCCTTAGAACATCATCTTAAATATGTGAGGATAAATGAGGTAACTCAGTCAAAGTGTTCGTCAAAAAGTCTTGGTACGAAACACCATTCTGGCGTCTGGGCTGTGAGGCTCGCGCACGCGGCATCGCCGCATCACACACGCGCGTAAGCGCCTCACACAGTCCATCCGCCATCTCATCCACATCTACTGGCTCCGGCTCCAGAGCAGTGCCACTCCACGCCTCGACAATGGCCGCCTCCTTCAGCGCTTCGACATTGAGGCGCTTCAGAGCCCATCGCGGCCCAATCTCGCTTGGCTCCTCCCTCGCCGTATCTACCAGAGACGAGGAGACGCTGAACCGGATATACCGGTGATCCGAGAGAGTCTCCTCGTCGATCAGTACCTGCCAGTCGTGTATGCGACAGGCAAGGTCTGGGGTGGCGAATGTCAAATCGACTATCGAGCACCCCCACTGACGGACACAGGTGTTTTCAGACCCCTGATTCAACAGGCAAAGACCAAACTCCGCCATCCACTCTACCACAGTCTCCCCTCTTGGATCTGTCGTCGGGGACCCCCACACCACTGATTTGGCGTTGAAGTCCCCGAGAACGATCACCGGGAGAGGGCGGGTCTGACCAATTAAGGTCCCCACCTCGCTCAGGAGAGTCTCCAGCTCGTGACGGGGCCTATTGCCAGAGTGATAGACCCCCACAACCATCATCCTGCCCACCATGGCAGCAACGTACCCCTTGCCTCTCGATCTGCTTTCAAGAGGGGGGGATCGGACCGGCGATTGAGTGGTGATTGCCACCAAGCCGTCCAGGTCTCCCACCCAGTCAGGTCTAGGCGGGATCGCGTACGGCTCGGCAATCACTCCCACGTGAATAGACCGCTCCGCAAGACACTGCAGGAGAAGATCCCGAGCGCGAGCGGAGTGGTTAATGTTCGCCTGGAGGAAAGTTAGGGCCACAACTAACTTTCCTCCATGCGATTCGCCTGCCCTGTATCAGGGGAAGGTGGCTGCGACTGAGCCTTAGCTCCGGCCGCAGCGGCCTTCCGTTTGGCCCCTGTCTTTGACGGGGGCTTGGCGCATGCCTTGCCCCCGGAGAGGTGGTCTGCCGCTTTCCCCGCTGCTGCACAAAGGGAGCAGTGAGGAGCGGCAGAGCAATCTCGGGCCGTGTGGCCCTTCTTACCGCAGCGGTAACACTCTTCGCTGCGGTCGACTTCAGCCTTGCATTGGGCTCCAATATGGCCCTGTACGAGGCATCTGTAGCAGCGCCGAGGTCTGGCATCAAGGATGCGAACCTGCGCTGCTACCCATCCGACTAGTACGCGTCCCGTGCCGGCGATCTTCTTCGCGACCGCTATGGGGCAACGCACGAACGATGTGCCCATCCCTCCTGGGCCACTGCGGATGGCGCCGACCGCTATCACCGACGCCTCACACTCACCCGCCTTTGCTAGGGCTTCCGCCAGCTCCTCCGACTGAGTCGTCAAGACCGCTGACCCTTAGATCAGCGGTGGCAGTCGGTCTGGAGATGCGAATCTCCTGTTCTCCCTCGAAGATCTCCCTGAGCTTCCCGGCAAGAACATCTGCTTTACTAGCGTTGTCCGCGCCAGGAACCTCAAGGATTCTCGCTCCAGAGGCCGCTGTTCTAATTTTTAGGGGTGGAACCCCCAGCTCATCCAGCTTTATTTGCCCCTTGGCCACCTCTAGCACCTTGGCGTAGTTTATGCCTTTCTCCGCTGCCCCCGACTGCAGTGTGATGACTACTGCTGCTGTGCGCGGGGGGCGGAGTTTGGCCTTTCTCCTCTTACGCTTCGGCTGCGTCTTTGGCGCTGCCTGCGGCCTGTGAGGGGCTCGACCCGGAGGGGCGGACCTTTCCCTTGGAGGCGGTCCCGCCTTTGGCGGTGCTGCAACCCTTTCCTCCTTCCTGCGAGTCTGGCCCCGTGAGCCAGTGATCGGCTTGCAGGCGCTGCTTCAGGCGCAGGAGCGCCTTTTCCTCCTTTTGGTGCTGCCCGCTTGGCAGCCGTCTGGGCCTTTGCCGGAGCGCTAGTTGGCGCAGCAGCACCTCGGCTGACGCTCTCCGTTTGACGGACCTCAGCCTCCCTACGCCGATCTGCGGCCAGAGGGGGTCTGTGGTTCCTCTCAGGCAGCAGCCTCTCTTCTAGGCCCTCAAAACGGGCGCTAATCATAGTGCCGACTTGCACCATGATCTGCCGCACTACGTCCTCCGTGGTGGGGGCTTGGGCCGGGGTTGGAGTCGGCACCGGATTCGGCGCCGGTCGGACAGCAGACGCCCTCATCTCCGCTAATTCGCGCCGGAGTTCGTTGACATCCGACGCGAGTTGTTTATTGGCCCTTACCAGCAGGGCCATCTCCACCGTCATTGTGCGGGCACGAGTCTCCTCAAAAGAGGCCTTTATCGTGGCCGCAGCTTCCTTCAGGGACCTGATGGAGGTGCCCTTCAAGTTCCTGGACTTGGTAGCCACAGATATAATTGTGTCCACCGAGCCCAGGAGCATTGTCTCCAACTGGGCGGCGTCACAGCCTCTCACCTGAGGTGGAGCAACCACAGCCGCAGGTTTCTTCCGGTATAAGGCGGCAGGTGTAGTTGCCGCCTTGTTTTGTCGCTGTTCCTCTGCCAGCGCCTCCTCCTGGGCTCGATGAAAATCGGCCCTCGCTCCTGCTAGGTCGCCATGAGGGCTTCTCTTCCCGCGCCGTGAGGGGGTGGGTGTGCTCCTCGTCCCCGCTCTTTCGGCGCTTCCTCATCTGGTGAGAAACACCAGCTCCGCGAGACGAGACTGTATCCCACGTCCTCGCGTCTGAGTCTGAGTCCGACGATGCCGGAAGCAGACTCTCTGTAGCCTGTAAGGCCATCTCCTCATCCCCGATGGGAGTGAGAGAGGCAGCCGAAGCCTCACCTTCTCTCCCATCTAGTCCTGCCGGTGTGGCGCAACGAGTGCGCTCCAGCACGACACGAGCCTCCCGTAAGAAATACGGGGACACGCGTCCCTCCTTCCGACTTCCTAGGAAGTCGTCGATGCGCGAGCCCCGATCGGAGCCCGCAAGGCGATGGTTGCCCCCCCCAGAATACGAGGGGCAGAGTGCCGAAGCACTGCGGGATTCTCCAGCCTCAGAGAGGCTGGTACCCGCCTGGGGTAAACTTTTACCAGTCGCCATTGTGTTTTCATGTTTTTTCCTTTTTAATTAACCAGAGGTGAGGTCCTCTAGGGCGCCCTAGGGACCGGGTTCCCCCCGGCCATGCATCCTATTGGCAGGCGCCAGAACCGTAGGATTCGGAGACGCATAATGCCCGACGGGGTGGCCGAGTTGACCCTCCCCGCCGCGCCGCAAGCCTTGCAGGCCTGCCATCCACCGACCACAAGGGTCCGCTGTGACATCGAGTGCCGCACCTCCGCCTCGGTTGCCCGACGGGGTGGCCGAGTTGACCCTCCCCGCCGCGCTCCACCTCGGTTGCCCGACGGGGTGGCCGAGTTGACCCTCCCCGCCGCGCATTGTGATTTGGTCCGCGCCGGTATACCGGTAGCCCCCATATCTGGGGGCCGTTCCCCTATCCGCCACCTGGGGACGCGCCACGTCGGGGTTCACTTCCCCGCCCACTAGGAGATCCTAGCAGGTCCGTGGGTGCCAATTCCAACCTAACCCAAGTACGAGAAGAACAGGCAAGAAACTCGTCTCGGTCCTAGCGCTTTTTTGTATGATCCTTCTTACAATAAAAAATGTAGTCAAGATTATCTAATAATAATAACAAAAAAACAAAAGACAAAACAAAACATAATACAATAATACAATAATGTACATAAAACAAAAGGACAGCGTTCACAATGCAAATTGGTTAGCTGTCGGAGGGCGGAGCGACATCAGGCCATGAGTTCCTATCATCAATATATTCATTTATATTATAATATGCTTTCTTTAAGAGATTATTTTTAATGAAGGCTTTGAATTTTCTAACAGGAAGTTTAGTTGCATTTATAGGAAGTTTATTATAGAAACGTATCATGTTCCCCATAAATGACCCGTTTACTTTTTGTAACCGAAACTTAGGGATTAATAATTTATGTTTGTTCCTAGTATTGATTCCATGTACATCGCAGTTTTTCTGAAATCTATCTCTATTCTTATGAGCGTACAGTAAATTTTCGTATATATATTGAGCCGCTACTGTGAAAATATTAATTTCTTTAAATTTTTATTTTAAAGAGTCCCTCGGTTTCATTTTGTAAATGGCACGAATTGCCCTTTTTTGTAATACGAATACTGATTGTATATCCGCTGCTTTTCCCCAGAGAATTATACCATATGACATAACACTATGGAAGTAGCTAAAATAAACTAATCTAGCTGTAGCTTCATCCGTAAGCCACCGTATCGTACGAACTGCATATGCAGCGGAACTAAGCCTACCAGAAAGTTTATCGATTTGTGGTCCCCATTGAAGTTTGGCATCAATATTGATACCAAGGAAAACCGTAGAATCAACAAGATTCATTGCCTCCCCATTAATTTTAATATTAGTTGGCCTATGCACTACGTTGGGCAAAGTGAATTTAACACATTTTGTTTTGTTAGCATTAAGAAGAAGATTATTTACAGTGAACCAGTTCAGAATCAATGATAGTGACTCATTTACGTAGTCACAACTCGAATTGGTTCTGTCAACTTTAAAAACTAATGAAGTATCGTCAGCAAGTAAAACTATGTCACAAATATCTTTTACGACAAATGGAAGATCATTAACGTACACTAGAAATAAAAAAGGACCCAGTATCGATCCCTGCGGTACCCCTATCTCAATAGTTGAACCCGAAGACCTTTCACCGCCAACGTCTACTTTTTGGACTCTATTCGATAGATACGACTGTATAAGGTCTAAGGCCTGGTTTCGAACGCCGTAATATTGACCACTTGACCTTCCGTGACCGCGTACGATATTTTAGTGCCACAGTATAGAAAATCAAGCAGTAGGTAGTTATGTTATGGCTGCATAAGTATGTCGACATTTTCTTTTACAACTATGTCTTGTATTGGCATACCGCGAATTTGTCGTGGGTCTACAATCTCTGGCAAAAGGCATTTCATATAAAAATCAATAAAAAAAAATCTATTTCCTCCTTCCAAAATTCGTCATCTCTAGATTATGTATTCGATTATTAGTGGATGATATTCGCCCGGACCAAATTTCAAAAATACATTGGTTTCTCTCGGTTACATGGAGTTGACTCTGCACTTGGTAATACCAATTGCTCCTTTTGTTGATGATTCGCGTACTGTTTTTTTTGTCATATTTATATAGGGTCTTTCATTAAGCGTGTCCGATCTTTAAATTTAAATAAAACAAAATGTGTGTGAGATATTATCGAAATTATTTATTTATTTGAAAGATGTAGTGATGCCATTATGTGTAGAATATGACATCATTCAAATGTCCGCCACGGCTTCTCTGGGTGGAGCGCATGCGAGATATTCAATTTTCCATGACTTTTGCGCATAAATCAGGTTGAATTTGACCTATGGCATAGGTTATGTTCGCTTTGAGGGCCGCTGTGAATAGAATAGAATAGAATATCACTTTATTGTACACCTTAAAAAGAAATACAAAAGAGAAACAAACTTAAAATTAATGTAACAATGGGCGACCTTATCGCTAAAAGCGATCTCTTCCAGGTAACCTTTGTGGTTTGTGGTTTATTCGCATAGACCTGCGAGTTAAGAAAACCCCACAAGAAAAAGTCTAGCGGGGTTAAGTCACACGATCGCGGTGGCCAGTTCACATCAGCTCCACGTGAGATGACCATGCCCTCAAATCTCTCATCCTCTTTCATCCTCATTTTCTTTGTTTATGTACCCATTCATCCAGAAATGGGCCTCATCGCTGAAGATAATTTTTCTGTGAAAATTACGGTCAGTTGCTAACTGCTCCAGTGCCCATTCAGTGAACACACGTCGTTGTGGTTTATTGTCATAGTCTCCGCCAGTGGGGGTTATAACAAAACGCAAATATGTTTTGGCGTTTTCCCTACCAACATTTTGTTTCGTGGTTGGTGGGGATTATGACAATAAAAATTATTTTGGCCTACCTATTTGTGTATGTTATCATATCACTCCACACTCGGTGCATTCTAAAATAAAACGAATAAACTTTCATTTCAATCAAATTTTAATAAGGTTTTCACCATGACATGGACAAACAATAAAATAGGTATCTGTTTGTTTTTACAAAAAATAAGTAAGTAATAAAATTATTTGAATTCAGGAATATCTGTGATCAGGTTTAGGGGTCTGTCTTGTATTGATGCTATTGTAGAGTTAAATGCGGTAGGAACATTTGGTCCATCTGGGGTTTGTTATTGATTCTGTAAATTGGTCAAGTTTTATCAACATTTCACTTTATGAAGGTTATATTGAAAAATCCTGTGTCCATTCATTTTGCATTTACAGTACACAAACAAAGTTTCACACCAATCGCACCACACGTTAAAAAAATCCCATACAAATATTGACCCCACATTTGACACCTTTTTGAAGGTTATTGTTACAAGCTAAAAAGTACCATTTCGGATCATGATCCGAAATGGTACCAGAGGCAAAAGTGATGTTAAATCAAACCAGGAATTTGCTTGAAGGTTGATGATTATTTTATTTATTATTTGAATACACAGAAAGTTATATTTAAGTAAAAGATTTTTAGAAGGTAGGTTAAATTTAATTAAAGTTTATTAACGATGGACCCTTGAGATGAATTGCAATGTAATCCAGTACTTAATATTAGTAATAGCGAACACTGTTCATTATAGTAAGTAAAGTTTAAAGTTATAATATGTTTCCGTACTTCCATAAGGAATCTCCGCACTGATATTATTTATAAAGTTTAGTAAAAGGTAATGGTAACGTAATAGGATTTAAAGTTGAGCGCCAATAGCAGTTTAACCGGCTGCTATTCCGGGTAAAAAGTAAAGATAGTCCCTGACAAAGTTTCCTCGGGCCGGCTGGGGCCAGACGGCTCGTAGAGATGGCTCCGCCCTAGAGGGCGAGTACTGAGTAGTGTTGGCAAAGTATACCGGCAGCACGAGGAAGGATGGTAGTAGACCCGTACATAAAAACCCCCTGTAATTGAGAAACATCTCAATTACAAAGTTGCAAAATAAATGTGATAAGGATAACAGAACTTGAATTTACAGGGTAAATTACTATAGCTTTGAGGAAAACTGTTAGATAGTTCTAGCAATAGGTTCATAGCCGGGCACAAGAAGAATGTATGATGAACCACAAGGTAATACATGGGTACAAGTTTGAAATTTAGGACTTTTATTGGTAACAAAAACAATATGAAGACATACCTGTCGTAAAACGCAGGGGTTCAGCTAATACAGCCTCAGCGGAACAACGTAGACTCCATTCCAGCAAAGTTCCGAAACTGCGCCGACGCCGTGGGTGAATCACGCTCCAAGGTTTGACAAAAAGGTCAAAAAATCCCGCCTTAGTGCGTTGTTTTGTTATAAAAGGAAACCACCTTCCAAATTTCAGCTTTCTAGCTTCAGCTGTTTTGGCTCGGCGATGATGAATCAGTCAGTCAGTCAGTCAAGTTAAGCTCTTATATAGGTATAGATTGTTATTTATGAACTTATACTTAGCTAGATTCATGGTGCAATTACAAATTGAATTCATAACAAAGTTTTTAAATTTGACACCTATCAAGCAATCTTAACCATATTAACTTATTACTAGGTACACTTCATTAAAATTTATAAAATGTACAAGATACGAAAAAATAGAGAAGGCGAAGAGGTCGATCCTTCCTTACAGAACCAGGACCATTAACATAAAGATAGGAAAATGGGGTGAACAACAGTACTGCATAGTATTACCCGTGGAAAAAGTGTCTTGCTTCCACTAGGTGTCGGAAATGTTTAATTGTATCATAAATTGCTAGTAGTTCCCTGTCGTAAGGAGAATATTTCTTCTGTGCCGGGTATAGTTTTCGACTGAAGAAAGCGAGAGGTTGCCATTGGCCATTGTTAAGCTGCTGTAGTACTCCACCGATTGCAAGCGCAAGCTTTCTATATTAACAAGTCAGATCATGGAGTCATCTCTAAACTTACAATTTGAACAAACCTACATATATTCAAGTTCAATGTTAAATAAAACTCCTGCTACAATTTGCTCCTAATAAAACTTAAGTTTTATTCCTCTTTTAAACTATTTTTTTCTCGGGATAGCCGAGCATGATCAAATACTTTTTTCAGTTTTTTTAATACAATTATTAAGTTTTCTTGGATCATTGAGGATCCTATACATTTTATTTTGATTTAAATAAAACAAGATTTCTACAGACTAATTTTATTCGTACCCTTATAAGATTATTTCAACATTGTTTGCTTATTGTTTTACACGTCTTTATTCTCCCATATCAGAGTACTCAAATTGATCTTTGTTGATCTTTGTTACATTTCTTAATATCTAAATATCCTAAATTTATGATTTTAACTTCATCATCATCATCATCATCAGCCTATAGCAGTCCACTGCTGATTTTAACTTAATTACTGAATTTACTCATATACTTATTATGTTATTTCTTTTGTTTATATATTTTTTTTCTTGATTTGTTCTTTTTGTTTATCAGATTGTTGTTAGTTAGTTCTGTGTTTTGCTGTTGAAAGCCGTTACTTGTAATGAGAGAGTTGAAAACGTCGTTTGCTAGTTGTTAGAGACCGCACTATCCCCGGTCTATTGGCCAGGTAATTCGCTATCTCCAACGTCCAGCAGGGCGTCCGCGACCTCCAAGTTCCGGCTTCGAATCGCCATGTTGATGTTATAGTCCTTTATTTTGGTTGTTGTGGCAAAGATGGCTGTTTGGATGAAACTGGCGGTTGCGTCATCTTCACGACAGGTCGTGTAGTTGACGCAGTTGCCTGTGTGCCTGGTTATTGCCACAACAGCATGGGATACGCTATTGTGGAGTTGAGACTTTCTTGTTGTCTTGACGATGATGACACTTTTGAAGGTTAGGCCTTGAGCCTCGTGGATGGTGTGGACCTGGGAGCCCTCCGCTTTCCCATAACCCTGGTCGATCAGGAGAACCTTTTCGACTTGGGTGTGGACAAGATATAGGGTGTCACATCAACCTCTTGAATGTATTCGTACACTATGCCAGCAGTATGCGGTCTTGTATTATCTTGCATAAACAGGAAGTTTTCGCCAATAAACCCAGCATAAGGTACGACGTGGCACTCGAGTACTTCCTCAATGTAGCGCCGAGAAGTCAATCCTCTCAATTGACGACCAGTATTCGGTCCGGTGATGAACACAAGCTCAGTCTTTGCTTCCATAGACATGCCTCCCCAGAACATGCACGATCCACCGCCATAGGAGACACGTTCTGCCAAGAAACATTGGGCAAATCGCTCTCCTGATCTTCTGTACACCCTTCCCCGTCCGGCGTTGCCATGTAAGCACATCCTGCACTCGTCGATTTCGTAAAGACGTCACAAGAAAGCGGTTATCACGTTCTGTTGTAGCACGGGGACGGCCAGATCTTTGTCGTCGTTGGTCCACCAGTCTCCTGGTATCTGGTACACACGAGTCACACGACGAACGGAATATCGGCTCAAATTCAGCTGTCGAGCCACTTGACTTTGGTTTAGCCCCGGTTCGATAAGGGCAACCACTTGAGCGGCTACTTCTGGTGTGGTTTCCATTTTCTTGTTCCGTTTGAAGTCGTAATCGATAGAGAAGCTTTCACACTGTACGTTGGTATGCAAATGATGACTATTCCGACGTACAGTGTAATAGTATATTATGTAATAGTATAGTATTCTCTAATAGTATTCCCTCAAAACGCACCCTTTTATACCTGTGATAAGTCCCGCCGCCGGCCCTACCTGTATCGAGCGAATTGGGGGTGGCCTATTGTTTTATTGTTATTGTATTGTTTTTGAAGGTCAATGTCTTGGTCCCTTATGTGTCCTGCGAAAGCCTACATTATGCACTTTAATTTCATCTGATTTTCATTTGCTGTAACCTCCAAATAAAAAAAAATATTGAAATTTAAGTATATAAATGTGCTGGTGTGCGATTTCATTGCTCTCAAGTGTATTTTATAAAATAATCACTTACTATTACTATTAACCTTTGGTATGCCGCGACTGACGAAGTGATGATAACGTTGTGTGCCGAGGAATATCAACGATCGCGCGGCGGCACAATCCAGTTTTTTAACATCAAATATCTCCAAAGTTACAAATGGTATCGATTACCTGTTTTTTGATTCTAAAAGGTAGTGAAATAAAGTTTTTTAATAAATTACATGATTTATGGTACATCAACAGTTGTTTATTTACTACAACACATTATCTCATGATTCGTAAAAACTTGATCGTACTTTGGAAAAACACAAATAATGTAAAGGCAGTGACTATAATTTAATTTTTAATTTATCTATCTTATACTTTGATATATTGTGTACTTTATTACGTGATAAAATATAATACCGTAAAGAAAAAAAATTAAAATGCCTCAAGTTTTATTATTGATATTTCTTATAGCATTTCCAAACGTGGATCCACGTTCCGGCGCAGACTGGTTTATTCATATACAGGATGCACTTTTCTGCTATAGTTTTCTATGATTTATGATGAAGATGGTACCTACCTACTTATGACAGGCCTCACTGCTTAGTTGGTAGTCTGCCTTCTGCACTATAGGTTGTGGGTACGATTCTCACCCAAGGCAAACATTTGTGCAATAACATAGATGTTTGTTCTGTGTCTGGATATTGTATGTATCATAAGTAGGTACTTATATATTTACAAAAGAAAAGTATATAGGTGGGTATTCAAAAGCACAAGCTCTGCTAGTTTTGAGCTACAATGTAATGAGTGAATGTCCAAAGATAAAAAAGTAAATAAAAGAAACTAAATTTTTGATCTTATTTTTATTATTATACTCGTACCTATGTCGAGGAAAAAACTATTATCACTATTCTAAGATTAAATCTAACAAAGTAGTTGTCCGTCGTCGGTTGTAGATTCAATTGACAATTCAACAGTTTAAAAATCATAAAAAAGGGTGAAATCACTTTTAACTAGGTGGGGTGTGATATTCTTGCCAGCAACGACCCACACAAAGAAATACGTTGCACCCAGTGCATATTATATTTGTTTCAGTACGTATTTTATTGGATGTACAATGCACACAACGTCCTCTTTTGTGCCGGTTCATACGTTTATTGGTCCTATTTGGCGGTATGCTACTATCGTCGGAGAAATGAGCTGGGAAATGATTTCCACTGTATCGATTGGTGCCCGAGGTGGCAGCGGGTCTAATCCGTTGTATGTGCATAATCTCTAGAGAAAGGGCCTCCGCCAAAACGTACCGAAACTTCCTGTGATCCATTTTTTGTACATCTTCATGGCTCCTATATATGATGTAGCTGTTGAGAATGCTACAATTAAGCAGGCGCCTAAAAACTTTAACGTACCACTTCAGTCCTCTTTTTCGTTCCAATAAATACATGGAGAGTTTTTGATCCTTTAGATCCACACCCCCCATGTATTTATTGTATTCGTGAACTGCAAGTGGTTTGTCGCAATGGACGCCTGCTCTAGTGCCTGGAGCTGTGTCAATTTTATGAAAAGTTGAAATCATTGATACCAACTTCACATCCTTCCAGCACAGCACTGAAACGTCCCCACAGTGTGTAGCAACAATGTGCCCACGTTGCATTTGTCGGTCGTTTATATTTTTAATGATGGAAGGTGTTTCTACTCTACGGCGGTTCAGAGTCCCTACCACATCCGTTTGTTTCTTTTTTAAAAAACGTGCCAACCCAACGGAGTTATAGAAGTTATCCATATAAATGCAATGACCTTTTCCTAGATAATCCTTAGATATTTTTAAAACAACTTTTGATGTTGCGTTGGTGAAACCATCTATAGTCTGCCCTGAATCTTCATTTTTTCCCGCATAGATCATAAGTTTTAAGAGGTAGCCCGTTTCTGCCTCGCAAAGTTCGTAAGTTTTAATTCCAAATCTCGCGGCTTTTGTTCGAATGCATTGGATCCATGAAAGGTGCCCCTTCCATAGCAAAAGCGACTCATCAATACTTAGAGCTCTGCGAGGAATATATATTTCTGTGAATTTTTTGTTGCAGTGTTCGACTATAGGAGCTATTTTGTATACCTTTCGCTCATACCCGCGAATTAAGTCTGTCAGATCATCATTATCAACGAAATGTAGGAATCGCAATAATAAAAGGAATCTATTTTTACCCATAATTTTTCTGAAGCATGGCATACTCAATACTCCTGTCGTCTAATATTCATCTAACCTACCTCTGTTACATAATGACATCAAAATTAATATGGAGAAGAATTGATATAACTCCTCCGCTGTAGTTTCATACCAATCATTAAGCCGCGACCCCCTGGTGATGCCATCGATTTCACTTGCACGGGCAATAATTTCCCAAGCGTATTTATTGGTTTGTTCTACTATTAATTGCATGATATGCCGGTCCCAAATTGATTTGAATATATCTATTGGAGAAGTTTCCCCGATAGTTGGCCCAGATTGTTCTCGATATGTCTCTTGGACACCAGTAAACCCCTCAAAATTTTCAGACCAATTAAATTCATCTTGTGGTATATTTTGATCTGCTTGGATCATTTCAACATCTTCAGCTGCAATTTCTTCTTCTAATAAATCAGCTTCTTCGTCCCCTTCTAAAATCCTACGAAGGTCGTCTTCGTCGTAGTTTTCAAATTCGTCGATTTCACTGCCGGAATCGACCGCTAAGGACTCTACCAACGAAGGCAGTAAATACTCATCGTCACGATTCTAGAAAAAAGAGAAGAAATCTAATAAACATCTTTTTTTTGGGTTAGTAAGTATTTCAAAACGACACAATTCACAACAGACTAACAGCAAAGGAAGACGAAGCCTCTTCCTCGATGAAGTTGAGACTTCTGGGCGCCATCTCTTCATCTCGCATACGCACAGCCTAAAAAGATTATTATGGTTATCATAGAAATATGGAAATTATACGTTAGTATTCGACTTGATGTGACAGACAGAAAAGTAACAACAGTTTTATAAATAAAATTCGCATTTTACCTCAAAACCAGCATTAGTTCTACGTAGGAGAACGCGTTCATTTGATAGAACTCGTAGAGATCCATGTGGGGATAATTGCACCGGTAAGGCCGGAACAGCAAGAGGAGGTGGTGTTCCCGACCGTCCAGAACCCTTTGCTTTTGACTCCATTCTACATGCAAGCACAATAAAACAAGGAAGCAATGCAGGTGACTTTTTTAGTGCGAAAAGTAGCATCAGCTAAGTTCTCTCATATCCCATAACCAAAGCCCCCAATTCCAAAACCATTGCTTATATGCTCTAAGTATTGAGTATTGAAGCAATCCCAGGCCTCATAGCTCAGTTGGTATTAGCTCTGCCCTCTCCGCTAGAAAACAAATTATATGTGTTTTTAAAAACCTAATATCTATCTAATTTTATGTATCTATCTTATCGATACGTATGTACCTGCAATAAATTAAAATAATTTTATCATCTTGAACTAGACAAAGAACTACCTACAAAATTTATCTTTTATCAAATTTATCAACATAATTCAATGTTTTTTTTTCAAATAATACGCGGATCTGCGTTCCGGCATACGAGGCTCAAAATAATTTAAAACATCCTGTACACAAATATTCTGAAAGCCGGAACGTGGATCTACGCTCAAACAGTTTCGTACAAGTTTCAACAAGAATTTAGACAAAACCATGCGTGTTTACTGCCTATGTTATATTTCTATGAAACGTTTATAAAACCAACTTCAAAACTGTATCCAAAACTCATTCGTAGTAAAATAATAATACCAAGATAAAAATTATTCAAATTAACACTCTTTGGGACTAACGGTCACTATCAAAGTTTATACCGATTTATCAAGAGGTTTTACGTACTTATTAGTAATATTTTTATTCAATACTATACAACACTGATCTAGATAAAGAAAAAACAAAGATTTACTTACTTTTGTCACGATTTATCTTCACAATTTGAATAAATTACTTGCACCTCACACAGACCGCGTCGCACAGAAGAACACTGAATGTTTCAAAAGATTGTCACACGTTATGAACGAAAGTGAATGAATTGCTTCAATCGGATGATAACTTCACTCAATAGGAATACAATCATGCTAATTTTGACCTTACGCTTATGAGAATACTATAGAAAATTGAAAAAAGTCGCGATGGGTCGTTTTAGCGCGGTTCCACGTTCCGGCATACGAGAGGTTAAGGCATATTATAGTTTAATGTTGTTTAAGTTAGAAACTATTTGTGCATGGTATTAACTTACGCTAGGAAAATCACTATACTAACTATAGGTTACTATTATGAACTTATAAAAATATAATTTAAAAAATTCAAAAGAAATAGGGATCTTTACTAAAACTCCAATAATGTAACCCAAGGTGTAAAAAAAATACCTAAAATATTCTTTAAATCGCATGCGCTGTGAATTACTTAATTCAGACATTCCATTCTAAAGATACCACGAAATTAAAAATGTAAGTATTAGAAAAAAGTTCCCTCATTTTTTTGAAAATATAATATAGCCTATGTATAGTGTAGCTTCCCAACAGTGAAAAAATTTTTCAAATCGGTTCATTAGTTTCGGGGTATTCGACACTTTGCCCGCGTGCACCATTATGGTGCACGCGTTTCAGAGATTTTATTTGGTCAGATATAGCATCCCAGGTGATATTGGGGACATTATAATAGGTCACCAGGTGTCACAGAACAATATTCTTTCAGCTCTTTGACTTCCTCTACCATATCTAACGTTGAGTGCCACCGTGTAGACACATCCAGTGTAGGTATTTTTTTTCCCCGCCGCTTTGAGAACATTTCTCATTGTACGAAGTTTTCGAGCAATTTGGCGTGCGTCATCAACTACATTATATCGATTCGTCTTCTCTCAACGCATCATGAACAGCGAGCTGTAATGTGTGTGCAGCGCATCGAATCGAGTTGACAGTATGTGTAACTGCTTCTGAACTAGAATCTCTTTCATCTAATGTTATTTCTAAAAGTTCTGTATCAAATTCCTCATATAAATCGTCATAATTTTCGTCCTCCTGTTCGGTTTCATTGAGTAAACGGGCCATTTTATCATGTTTGCTCCATTTTCCGTCGTGATAGAGTAAATTTGATCTACTTCTATTCTATATTTTCTTAATATGTACACAAGCTTTTCTTTTAAATATTCTGCGTTGCTTCTGGCATGTAACTCTGCGAGACCCAGGTGTTTTATTTGGATTGATCCGTTTTCAACAAATTGTGCATTTACTGCAAAAAATGCCCGATCCAAACGCTTGGCGCTGTCGACTTTCAGTGATATCAGCCGACCTTTAATTTCTGAAGTAATATCAGCTCTTTTTTTTCAGCAGCCTGTGTTATTAATGCTTTTATTGAATGTGAGTTAACAGCTTGCAACTCTCTTGGATTTATGGATGTCATGGAAATAATATTCCGAAAAGCCAAATCATCAATCATTGCGAAGGGTCTACCGTGAACCGTTACCATATTAACGCACTGCATTTTTAGGTAGTCAATTTTCTTTACAGAAGGACCACACTGTCCTGCGTTGTTATCTACGTTGGTATTAGCCGCACTCGCATAATTTTCATTTCTTTGGATTTGAACTTCATCCTGCATTAATCTGTTGCGTCTGTGCTCGTACACGGGCGACAATGGGACTGATGGTGATCCTTCATCAAACATATTAGAGACATGCCTATTCACTGCTTCTTTCAATTTTCTAACGGCCGGTAAGATACTCTGAGACGTTCCAACATCCTCGTCATAAAAAACATCTGTCGACAGTTTTCTTTTATTACCTGAAAAATCAAATGGTTTTTTATTTTGCCTGTATTTAAATTTGCACGCGGGCAAAGTGTCGAATGCTCCGAAACTACTGAACCGATTTGAAAAATTATTTCACTGTTGGAAAGCTACACTATCAGCGGGTGACATAGGCTATATTATATTTTCAAATTCATTTTTCTTCCGAAATTCACTCGTAATAATATCGTCGTCAATTCGATACACTCCGCTACCGCAGCCGCCAGTGAAATGACGAAATAACGTATGTAATAAACTGAAACTAGCCAAGGATGGCAGAGGGCGCGGTGATATCAAAGAAAAACTTAGGGTAAGGGTTAAAACGTAAGGGTTTAGGTACCGCTACTTTTTTATACCGATTGGTATTTCAATACCGGAAATATCGGTACCGCTATTTTTTAGGTAGTGAAATATTTGGGTAACCGGAATATATCGATATGACGTCAAAATCGACAAAACTCATATAGCATCCCTTCGTCTGTGGCGGCGATTTTGCACGAAATCGCGCATCTGTGACGGCAATTTTAGGAACCGCGCGGGAGAACGGCGCGTGTGATTAAAATGACGTTATCTCTAAAGTTTTGTAGGGAGCTACTATGTAATACTTATATCGTTGAAATTGTCATGAAATAAGCTAATACATTTAAAATGTTTTAGTTTTGTTTTACCTTGCAATGTATTAATAATACCAACTTGAAATCAGGTTGAGCGAATTTTTTCCAGTTTATTGAACAAAAGTCGTGATAATTAATTTAAAAACGAATTATTTGCATAAAAAGTTTTTATTTTATTTACAATAATATATACATACACACAAAAAAAATAAAAAAAGCACACCTCCTCATACTTCTTTTTTGTAAAACTAGGCTTACAAATACACCAGTCATTCCGAGCGGTCCGGGCGCCGGGCAAAAAATGGGTCGTGTTTATACTTCGATTCTGAGAATACTGTAGGTCAAGTGGTTTAGGGTATTAATTTATACCATAGTTTGGTTCATAAACTTGTCACAGACGAAGTTTCAGCTGTTAAAAATATTTAGTTTACGAGAAATCGAACAATAAACAAAGCACTTGAAAGTAAGCGCAAAAAAGATCCTCCTAAAGTTTGGATCACAAGATAAATTCTGTTGCATTTATTTGAAATACAAAGTATCATACTACAGTAAGATGATATTTAGAAATCGATAAGAAAAAAAAAAGACATGTGGCCCTAGTAAAACATTTCTAAAATCAACAACCAAAAGGAAGGATTTCGCTACAAAATCGGACTTCTAAAGCTATGTTCAACAGACAAGGAAAAAGTAGCATGATACCTTAGTATGGATAAGACCAATAGTGTCGCATTTGAAGTTGAACATAAAGTGAAAATAAATTACAAAGTCTACGATTAGTTAATACTAATTATAAATGATTTAATATTAGCTAATATAAATAAATATTAGCTAATATACCTAAATAAATATTAGCTAATAAAATTATAATTACAGAGGCATTCACTGGATGAAAATGAAACATTGCACTAGACGAGATCTTTTGGCAAAAAAAAAATGTACCTACGCAGGTTCGAATCCTGCCGGAACCGTAACTTTTAGCAAGTTTTTCTATTTCTAATGAAATACCTAGGTGTGTTTTAACACTATAAAATATATACTGTAGTATTAGCAGTGGCGACATCTCTAGTCATGTGTATTGAATGTAATTTCAGTCAATGAGTTTTATACAGGTATAAAACTATAAAATAAAATGTAGTCTACGATTAGCGATCATCCTACCTGGCCGGAGGGCGTCCTACACTACGTTTGCCGAGTCGTGGTCTCCACTCTGTCTGGGATGAACAATTTCAAAACGATCAAAGGTGTGGTACAAAGAAGAGATTATAGATACAATAGAATAGATACATACATAGAATGTAGAATATAATTAAGAAATATATATAAATAATTATACAATATAATTAGGAATGAAGAGCTGGGAAACAGGGAAGGCATACGGTTTTTTTGCAACCGTCACAAAACGT
This sequence comes from Cosmorhoe ocellata, assembly GCA_963675405.1. Classification (NCBI taxonomy): domain Eukaryota; kingdom Metazoa; phylum Arthropoda; class Insecta; order Lepidoptera; family Geometridae; genus Cosmorhoe; species Cosmorhoe ocellata. The sequence continues at coordinate 1,888,311 of OY776264.1, read as the reverse complement.
TTTAATTTTTTTCTTGCAGATCACGCACTGCCGTCGCTTGTGTTGGTTGCTTCTTGGGCCCAACCCGTACTCTTTCAAGTGGTGGGTTATGTTTTGTGTCGGTGCAGGCGGAAGAGATGGGACAGCACGACAGGAATGCTTAGCTAGAAGTGATTTAATAAGTGTCAAACGGAAGTTACGATGGGAGATAGGAGAAGAGTGACGATGGATTATATAAGAGTTGAGGACGGATATGTTTAGAAGCCTATTGAAGAGTTTTTTGTACCAGACCTTTGATCGTTTCCGCTCGACGGGGTACATGGCGAGAAGCTGGTCTTTTTTATCCACCCCACCCATCATGATATTATAGTCTAATATCAGGGTGGGTTTGGTGGATCCTCGGAGGGTCTGCCGACGGTTTCCATGGTATGTCGAGATCATTGCTACCCTATTGCTATCTCGCCATACCATGATGTCAACGTCCCCCGAGCTAAGGCCAGTAATCTGGCCTGGGCGCATATTTCTTTTCGTGAGATGGTGTAGGGCCTGCGGAACGAACTTACGATCGGTCCGCAGGGTTCCTACACAGTCAACGCCCAGACATTTCAGCCGCCGAGCGAGACACGGAGAATTATAAAAATTATCCATCCACAAAGTGTACCCCTTATATTCAAGACCTTGTAATAGCCGCAACACAATGGAAGGAGTCGACGCTGCAAGAGGGTCTTCATTGTCTTGCGGCGTGGTCTTTTTATATGCGTGAATCTCAAACCGCCATAGATAGCCGGTTTGAGATTCACAAATTTCGTATGTTTTAATACCTTTTTTTGCGGCTTTATTTGGGATAAGCTGGCTCATTTCGAGCCAGCCTTTCCACATCAAAAGACTCTCGTCTAGTGAAATGTTCTGCGCGGGCGTATATAAATCCTGAAATTTTTTTTGCAGATGCGACACTATTGGTTCTATCTTAAATAATTTCGCCTCGGAGGTTCCCATTTCTAATGCACACATGTCGTCGTTATTATTAAAATGTAAACATTTTTTTAATAACAAGAACCTGTCGATGGACATGTGTGCACTAAAACCGGGAGTATAGAATATGTCAGGGGTGGAAGACCAGTATTCCTCCATTCGGGTCTTTATCACCACCCCCATCGCCAGGACTATGCCGAAATAGACGTAAAGTTCGTCGGTAGTGACGTCAGTCCACCTGGCGATTCGGCTGGTTGGATGGAGACAATTGTTCCGGAACATTTGGTCTGCCATCTGCTGAGCATATCTATTTGTCTCCGAGACTATGTGCTCCATGATTTGCCGATCCCATATGTCAATGAAAATGTCATACGAGTCGTCACGTGGAGTTGTCGGACCCACATTGATTTGGGAAAACGTTTCCCGTCTCAGTTCAGCTGGAATCTGAGGTTCCGGAAACTCTTTCGATTCAAATTCATACCAACTCCAAGGCTGGTCCGTCGCCGTTGGAGGAACTTCGGCGGGTGTAAGATCAGCGGCGAGCTCTGGGTCAGCGGCGGGAGCTGGGTTAGCGGCAAGCTCTGGGTCAGCGGTGGGCGCTGGGTCAGCGGCGAGCTCTGGGTCAGCGGCGGGCGTATTTTCATCCTCGTCCAAGGGTGTTTCCAATAAACTCCGGATCACCCTTGGAATCCCAAAATCCACGTCTCCCTCGTCATCACTGTCTTCCGAGTCCTCTTCGCTTCCTGTAACAAAATTCAAATCTGGTAAAAACCAGAAGTCTGGCCATAGCTCTAAGCCAAGCTAAAATACGTACTTACCATAATTGATGAGGGCAATTATGTCCTCGGTTCTTAATTGCTGAGGGCGACGGTGAGGAGGCGGAGGTGGGAGATGCCGCATCGGAGAAGCGAGCGGGCTTGGAGAGGCAGGTGCTGGGCTCGGAGAGGCAGATGCTGGGCTCGAAGAGGCTGGTGCTGGGCTCGGAGAGGCAGGTGCTGGGCTCGGAGAGGCAGGTGCTGGGCTCGGAGAGGCAGGTGCTGGGCTCGGAGAGTCAAACTCCCACGCCACACTATGGCATTCCTCAAACCTATAACAAAACCAAGTGTTGTATCCATATCTTTTTTATCTACACTTCACATCATCACTCTAATATTATAAATGTGAAAGTCACATTTAAATGTTTCCATAGAATAATGTGTGCAAAGCCGCAGTCAGAAACTAGAGTTAGCTGTAAGAAGACTCTTTAACTTACATTGCTGGTGAAGGCACTGAATACAGTGATGGTGATGGCGATGGTAAAGGAGGTGCCACCAATGGTATTGGTGATGGCACCGACCGCGATGTTCCTGCTTCCATTGATCTATGTAGACATTAAAACAAAAGTTAAAACTTTCTAGGAGTTAGTATTATAATAAACATACTGAAATAAAACTACGTACGGTCGCCAAATGCGCATTCTTTTTGGGTGCAAGGCTGTTTCCAGGCCCTGCCCCTCAGGCAACTCATCAATGTCACACATCGTAAGCCTGAAATGTAAAACAATTTAATGTAATCTATAATAATAAATGTAAAAATCGACTTTCTATGAAAGACTGAAAGCCGAACAGCCTAACATAGAACCTCCACTTTTTTTCGAAGTCGGTTAAAAATAAGAGAAAGCGTTAAAAGCAAATAAACTAACTCGTCAATACTGCGAGGTCCTGGGCGCTCGTGTCGGGTGGCGCGGCTTGCACACCCTCCACGGCGCCTACTAGACCCACCGCGATCCAAAGCCACTCCAGCACCACCACCTGCATCCACCACCTCCACCACCAGTGGCGATCCACCTGATCTTCCTTGTCCACCTCGGACACGCACACCCCTTCCCCTTCTCGGACCCCTAGTACGAGGACGTCTAAAGACCAAAAATATACTATGTAAGCACAAAGCACAAAGAAATATGCAAAAAAAAACGCAAAAATAGAACAATGTTACAAAGCGCAAAAAAAAACCCTACAAAAAATACATCACAAAAAACATTAAAATTGAATACACGATATAGTCCACACGCGTAGAAAAAAAGTATTTAAACATTTTTTGTAGATAATTTTATGATCTACAATTGTTGTCTGAAGTATTTTTATGAAAAACTTACCGTTTTATTGTAAATCGCGAACAACAAATTTTTGTAAAAAAAAAATCCAAACACCCCTGTTTGGAATTTTTTTTACAAAAAATTTGTTAAAAACATTTGTCAGAAACATATTTTAAACAATCATACTGATTTTCAGCTTGGTGGGAATTAATGTAGCTTTACTCTTATTATGTGGTCTAATTTGACCGGACTACTAGTCTTATCCATGTTTAGTCTTTCATCCGACCAAAACACAAAAAAATGGCGGTTGACCCTAAATCCCCTGTCTGTGGCAAGGACACATAAAGTCTTCGTGTTTTTTTATTTCAATTTTGCGCAAATACCCTGTGATATTTATGAAATTTAGGCTTTGTAACAATAACAAGATACATAACAATATCCATGATGCCAACAGATAGCTATCATTTTTGTTTTTAGTATTTTTAACAAGCGAAAATGTATTGGCATGGCGTCACAAAATTCCGGCCGATGTTTGTTAAAATAAATATTTAGGTCTAAAATCTTAATCAAATACACAATCTATGAACAAAAAACTGTTTATTACTTACCCACTCATGTTCACAGCGAATTACTAGCACAAAAACAACACAAAACAACGTATTCAAAGGATTTGGAATGTTGCAATACCGGCGCGGTTACGAGAATGAAACGATACTTTTGTAAAATCAAACAATTGTCGATGATGGTGTTTAGAGACGAAGCATGTGGCGTTGTGCCATCCTTATCATTACCCCTACGCATTGTGCAAGTTAGAGGAGGAAAGGAATAATTTTAGCAGTCAAACGGTCAATAATAAACGACGCATGTGTGCGCGGACTTCTCGTGTCCGTTAACAGATGTGCACAATGTGATAGCGGACACGAGAAGTCCGCGCCACAGACGAAGGGTTGTCTTTGATAAATTCTTTGAACTGCTTTAATGTGACTATGATTTAATGGCAGGTATTTCCATTGCGATCTAAACCACACTCCGTTATTAAATATATTATTTATTGGCGCGGTGGGAAATTTCCAAAAGAATTACAATAATTTATCTCCTTTGTTTCCTTTTGCACTCCTGGTATTTTTTGAATTTCCTTGAATGCCATGTTCTGCAGTTTGTTCAGTTGCATTTGCATCGGATCCACATTGGAATTGGTCAAGAACATCATTTTTGTTTCCGCGTGCTTCCACCAATTTTTCTTGTCTAAGCCTTGGATTTTGGCGAACGGATAAATTTCTAGTTTTACAACATTTAGTCCACATTCTCCCGGCGATTTCAAAATGTACTGCTTTCCGTTCGCCTGTCTCGAGATAGACTGCGAGATTGAGCCAATGCTCGTTTGTGCATTCTGCAGCCCGAAGTAGTCTTCTATTAAGTCGAGGCTGACCGCACTCCGTTCTGACTTCTCTGATTCTTTGACATCTACAGGTACTTCCATTGTAGGGACAGTCGTGGATGACATGCAAGTGGTCGTTTCCATGATTGCTGGACGAAGAAGATGCTCCCTTTGAAACTACAACCTGAGTTTCCGAACTGCTCACATATCCGATAAATATTTCTATCGCTATAGTGCTCATTTTGAATTGTAAACACGCCATGTATAATTCGGTATCTGAGAGGAGAGTTTTGAAGGCACTCCATAATAAATCTTCGGCTTCTTTCTCTCTCATATTGTGGACTATCAATTTCAATATCGTCTTCCACAATGATATCAGATTGGTGAATTCTCGTTTCAACAGTAGATTCTTCTCTTTCATTGCTCGTTGTTCCCCGTACTTCAACTTCTCCATCACTTGATTGTAAAAGGAGGTTGAGGGGTGCGGGACATCCAGGACATCCGCTGCGGCACGGCCGAGGGTGAGGTGGGCGTTCGAGGCGGGCTGCGGGTTATCCTACTGCGCCGGCTAAAAGGACTGTTAAAATCCATTTCGATAAGTAACAGTGAATTTTGTAGTCTATTTAGTCCATCTTCGCCAAACGCTATGACACGGAATTGCAATCGCTAACGAGGTCACTACACTAGTCTGCAATTGCAATTATTTATTTTTAATACATCAATGTATTAAGTACCTAAGGCACGTCTGCTCTAAACAACGTCAAGAAAATATATCTTTGCTAAATATATCCTTGCTATAATTGCTTCCTGGGATAGTGAATTCGCCAGTCCAACCACCCTCTGGTAGTCCCCATCAGTGTTGCCAATTCGAATTTTAGAAAACTAGTAGATTATGTGCCAAATGTTGGTAGAAGTTGGTAGAATGTAAAATGCAAAATTGGTAGATCTACCACCTCAATTTAAAAGATTTTTTAAGATTAAAAATGCATGAACTTAGTTGTTCTTAAAATATTTATTTTTGGAAATTATACATATTTTTATTGAAAAATTTTAAATGATCTGCATTAGGCTGCCCGGTGTTTGCTATGAATCTTTTAGTATAATTCTTATATTATCTTCAATAAATCTTAATAAATCTTCCACCAGCACACTTAAGATCACACCTACATGATTTGCAATAAAAATATCCTTCACCCTTGGTACTTTCTCGAAGCCAACCTGCTAATTCCTTGTCTTTCTTCCATAATTTCAAATATTTTTGGTCATAGTAGTGCCTTTTTCTAGCTTTTCGTGGCGGAGTTCCTAACCTAGAACTCTGTGCATCGCTTTCGCTGCCTGTGATGTGTGGGCCCCATCTCTCTGAGAGCCAGCTGTGCTTTCTATTTCCAGTAGCATGATTGGTGTGGGTGACCTGGCTGCTGCAGATGGCTGGGATAGATTAGCCAGCTGAAAGTTAGAAACCTTATAAATTATAATTAAAAAACATAGTACCTGACCATATCAACAAAATAGTTACATTATGTATAAAGTCAGGGCAGACTAGTGTACAAAATGTAAAAGAAGCGGATAGAGTTCTATCTGTTTTCTCTTTATGGAGTTATTACCTGCCTCCATAATGTGAAATTATAATAAGTAATAATTATTTACCAAACCAACTTCCTCCATAGCTAAAAGACCCGTTGCAGCCTGAGAGCCAATGATGCTCATAACCTTCTGCTCCAAGTCTGTTAGGGAAAGCTTGGATGCTGGCCCACCATCGGTGCCATTTGCAGCAGAGTTTATTTTCGCCGCTTTTATTTTTGTGTTATTTTTCAGGTCACTCCACACCTTTGTACATGCAAAGCATAATAAAGCGGTTATAAATACATGCTAAGTAGGGTTGGTACGAGTATTGAGCATAGTTAGGTAAGTAAAAATGCGTATTACAAGAAGAACCTTCTATTGTGAGTAATTATTACCTTTTTCCATTTATCTACCGCCTTGGCAGATCCCGTAGCATCCAAGTTCAATATATCGCATAGCTCATCCCATTTTTGTATGGCCGTAATTCTACCGCTAGGGCCATCAGTTGGTTTATTTAGGTCACCATTTCTAAAATACATAGTTGGTAGATAAATCATGGATGTAAATATAACAAATATCTATGTTATTTTTTAATTAAGTACTTACCTAACCATGTAATCCACCAACACCTCAAACTATGATGGACTAGTTCTGTACATCCTATTTATCAACCAACACTGCTAAAAAAGTCGTCATTTCGTCGCGGTCAGTCGGTGTCCATCTATGCAGACGCGAGTTCGGCAATAGCTTGCTTTCTGCCCTAAGGGCAGCTATTTTCTGCGCTGCATAGCGGTTTGTCTCAGTACAGAGTCTGACCATGAAGTCAGTGTCGAACATTGTATAAAAAATGTCGACAGGAGTCTTGTGCCGTAAAAGTCTCTCGTCGTCCTGTAAAAACGTTTCTGTCTTTTTTCCAATAAAAATGGTAGTCGTCGTCGTCAGGCACTATGTCTCGTAAAACTCGGTCGTCTAAATCGTCTTCAGTCTGCAACACTCGTGTTTCAAGCTCAGACATGTCAATTGGCAATGCTGGCTCGGTTGCAGCGTTCCGGCTAGTTAACGGAGTCATGTCGTCTATGTCTGCGTCAAGGTCAATGCCCAAGTCACTGTCGCTGTGAATGTCTAGTAACCAGTCTTCAATCGTTGTCCCAAAGTTCTCGTCAGTGACATCTGAAAGAAATAAAACATATGTTAGTACAATGGTACAATATACTAAACACACACACACACCTTTAAGGCTCCGCGCAGACAGAGAGCGTTCTGCGTTCCGCGTTCTGCGTTCTGCGTTCTAGCTCACACAGGAGCCGTTCAAGACATTTGCGTTCTATTTCGCGACTCTCTGCGCGTGAAACATGTCTCTCGAAAGTTCATCTTCCGAAGATGAAGCCTTGCTTTTGTGGAGTCTAGAGGAGTCAAAAAAAAGAAGAAAATTTTGGGTACACCCTATCAACACGAAACGAGATAATATGGGAGAATTTAGTATTCTTATCCCTGAGCTGCTTCAAGATGAAGAGAGATTTTATATTTATTTTCGAATGTCAATAAATAGCTTCAATGAGTTACATGACTATGTAAAATCTGAAATAGAAAAACAAGATACCAATTGGAGAAAAGCTATATCTACAAAAGAAAGGCTGGCGGTATTTTTAAGGTATGCAGTGTTTATTTTTCTTAAGTAGCAAAAAAAAGATAAGATAAAAAAAGTATAAAATTGGTACAAAAATTACAAATCAGTTAATGAGCGTGCCATTGCCTCATAGAACTCGGTTGCATTTTAAGTTGAATCCGACAGTGTTTGAGGAGCACTGGTTTGAAATGTAGTGTTGGGTAGAAGCACCTGAGAAGGTATCCCGTCGGACTCAGATGATGCCTGCAACGACGGGCTGGATTGAAAAGCACCGACAAAATCTGTTCTACTTGCAACTGATGGTGGTGCCATTTGAGTACCACTGGAACTTTCACTTTCGTTTTCTAGTTCGTACCGGGCAAACAAAGTCGCTATTTCTAATTTAATTATACTCTGTGTTCTTTTCGGGAATTTCTTGAAAGATTGGGCATAGCTCAAAAAAAAATTATCCGCTTCATCAAATTTAATCTTTTGCTCATTTTTTTTACGAAGGTAATCTAATACTGTAGCGAGGGTTCGGTGGAATGGTGGAGAGAAACAAGTGAGAACAGGTAACTTCCCTTTATTCACACAGGAGGGGGGAGCAGTACAGTGGTTGGTTAACAATCTGCCCGTGAAGCGGGTCTCCTACAGAGGTTGGTTAGGTATCCAGCCGCAAATCAGGGTTCGGATGAGTCCGTTCCGCTTAATTGCGATTCGATAGAAAACCGAGTGAGATAATCAGCTGGTTCGGAGTAGTCCGTGTCCGCACTAATTATCTGTCCCTAAGGCTCGATACATAACGATTCTGGCTGAGACTATACAGGGTGTCCCAAAAAGTAGTGTCAAGCGAAAGTCCAGAGATAGAACACCCCTTGGGGTACCCGAATCACCCCCATGTATGTTCCGCGATTTTCTATAGTTTTCGAGTTATTAATTTTTTTCCGAATTTTTGAAAATTTACGACTTGAACAACTTAAAACATTCTTACAAAAAAAGTAGAAAACTTTCTATAGATTTTTTTTTTGCTACTGAATTGTTATGAGTTGTTCTTTTATGCATAAAATAATCAGCTACGTGACTTTGATGAAAACTATGAAAATTTTGGTGTAAAGTCAAATAATTACATTCGGTGAATTATGACTAAAATTTTCAACTTCAAATTAAAAATCTTAAAAAGTGATTTCATGGTTCCTAAATAAGTCTAAAGAATTCTCCAAACTCTCAGCTTTCATAATCATTAAAAAAAAGTAGTACTTAATAGGCTACTTTTGCTAAAATCGACCTTCATAGACGGTGAGGTGGAAAATTCTTAAAATTAGCAACCTGATTAAAAAATAGATTTTGCCATTTTGTCATTCCTAAGCTTAATTGGTTTGTTAACTAACCAAAAACGACTACAAAGAATTAGTTTATGCCAAAGAAATCAGCAATATGGCCGAATTAAGAACAAAATTGAGACAGGCCGAAGAAAAAATTAAGGAACTTAAAATAGCTTTTTAAGGAAACCTTTTTAAGACGATATAGGATTTGTATCGACTTAGAAGGTTGACATTTTGAAAACTTTTTGTAAAAAATTAATAAATTTTACTTGTTGTTTTATTTCATAAATTAAGCTAAACTAAATAAATAAAACCTTCAAATATTAATGAAATCTTACTTTCCTGCAGTCCTTTTTGGTTAGTTAACAAACTAATTAAGCTTAGGAATGATAAAATGGCCAAAATATATTTTTTAATCAGGTAGCTAATTTTAGGAATTTTCCACCTCACCGTCTTTGAAGGCCGATTTTAGCCAAAGTAGCCTATTAAGTACTACTTTTTTTTAATGATTATGAAAGCTGAGAATCTGGAAAATTCTTTAGACTTATTTAGGAACCATGAAATCACTTGTTAAGATTTTTAATTTGGTGTTGAAAATTTTAGTCATAATTCACCGAATGTAATTATTTGACTTTACACCAACATTTTCATAGTTCACATCAAAGTCACGTAGCTGATTATTTTATGCATAAAAGAACAACTCATAACAATTCAGTAGCAATAAAAAATCTCAAGAAAATTTTCTACTTTTTTTGTAAGAATGTTTTAAGTTGTTCAAGTCGTAAATTTTCAAAAATTCGGAAAAAAATTAATAACTCGAAAACTATAGAAAATCGCGGAACATACATGGGGGTGATTCGGGTACCCCAAGGGGTGTTTTATCTCTGGACTTTCGCTTGACACTACTTTTTGGGACACCCTGTATAAGGGTCACGCCAAAACGCAACGATAGCGCGTTCTAATTTTTCCTGTGGCGCCATCTAGTTATTTTTCCGGTAAACTTATTTGTAGCAGTTGTTACAGTCCCCCTCTATGTCCATGATGTCTTGATGAATAGGACAGAACACTAACCGGAAGTCCTTCTGGTTACTTCCTTCTTTAGTACATCGCGTCGAGCTGGCGATAGTCTGTAAGGGGGCACTGCGACGGGTCCGTGGTCACCAGTTTCAATCGCATGCTCTGCCAGTGTGGTGGGATTCTTTCCGGGTTGGAACACCTTCACGTGCCTGTTCAATAGGGCTTTTATTTGCTCTCGCTGTCCCGCGTTAGCTATTCCCACCTCAACTGCCTCTAGAGACAACGAGTTAAGGCCTATGTCCTCACTAGTGTATCCAGGGAAAAGATGCGCGGAGTGCGGTGACAGTTCGACCTGAGTTTCCGCTAAGGCTTGTCCCGCATCCGCATACATAAAATCGACGAAGGGTGAGTACCCGTCGAATATTGATGACTTGTACCTCTTGTTGGGAGGCAGTGCTGAAGGGGCCGGGTCCGCCTCCAGCATCATGCAGTCTGCTGTACTAGCTCGGTGCCCACCGAGTGCGGCTGGGGCAACGCTTGTTTCGTCTCTGCCATACACCGTGGTGGATTCGTCAGACTCTTCAAGAAGCAGGTCGTATCGGGTCATGGGGTTTCCCACAAAATGCCAGGATAGCTGAGGCAAATCCAGGATGATTCCAGAGTCCTGAAGAAATCCAACTCCAAGCAGAGTTTTATTTTCGGGACCCGGGGAGCACGATGAACGTCGGTGGAATCGTTCGTTCACATACCTGTACCGGTACTCTTACAGTCAGCACGTTCTGCTTCTGCTTGATTCCATCCGCCATGGTGATAGTTACCCTCTGACTAGCGAATGGTACTCCTTTCTTTACCAGGCAGCAATACAGCGCGTAGGACGCTACGCTCGACTTAGCGCAAGTATCGAGGTACGCGGTTCCTACCACATCGAATATACCAATTCCAATCACTGGTCTTGAGCGAGCATCTGTGCTGATATCTAGTGCACAGAAGTCTATTTTCTCATCTTTGATTTTAACTGCCCTAGCCGCCGAACATGTGGGACATTTACTTCTGACAACCCCTGGAGCTCCGCATCCGTAGCAAGAGTACACAGGTTGCGAGGGTGAGGGTGCCTGTGTAGTTGCTGTTCCTACTACAGGTTCATTTTTCACTGATTGCCTTTGCTTCTTTCGACAGTCCTCAAGGGTGTGTCCCGTGCGACGACAGTATGAGCATCGATTAGGTTTTTCTTTGGCCCCTTCCGTAGGTTCGGCTTTGCTGGACCCCATTTTCTCTCTCAGCAGTTGCTCGACTCCTCTTGCAGCTGTTAGCAGGCCATCAAATGTAGAGACTGATTCTCGAGGTATCTTCTCTCGTACCTTCACGTTAAGTTGTCCATATATCATGTCCAGTTGCTGCTGCTCATTGTGTCCTGGCGTTGGTAGTTGCGACAGAAGTGCCCGATTTTTAGCTACAAACACTTCTGTCAGCATTTCTGCCGGTTGTTTTTTTGCCAAACAGCTCCTGGTAAACAACGTATGCCGGTTTCTTAGGAGCGAATGCATGTCGAATCCTATCATTGAAGTCCGCCCATGTCTGAACACTATCCTTTATGCCGGCTGTACACACTCGACGAGAGCGTCTCGCCGAGAGTCTCGGCCGGTGAGGCTCTCGACGAGAGCATACCTGTACACACTCGTTTTTCATTAGTACTGTAGATTCCCGCAGTAATGGACGTAGAAATTGCTGCTGCTGCTTGTCTTTGTGCTGTGAGCTATTATAATTTCATAGACATTTACCACAAAAAGAAAATTAAAAAGCCATGGCGAAGAAGAAGATGGTGGATGGTTACTATGCACCGCAATAGAAACAGGTATCTAAAAATACTAAAAATACCTAAATTTTAACAGCAGTAAGTTGATGTGTGTATATGTTATACGTATACCTAGCTAGAGTATTAGTATTTTTGTGTATCTATATTTCAGACTCACAATGGAAAATCAATTGGCTGAGCTGGTGGCGGAACCCTCTGGCCAGTTTAACAACTTTACAAGAATGTCTTTAATAGACTTTGAATATTTGTTGCAAAAGATTGCTCCATTGATTACTAAGAAAGATACACTGAAACGAGAAGCAATACCAGCCAAAATTCGCCTAGCAATTACTTTGAGATTTTTAGCCAGCGGAGACAGCTTTGAAACTCTACATTTTATGTTCAAAGTTTCCAGTTCGATTATATCCAAAATTGTGCCCGAAGTATGCATTGCAATAAATCAAGTATTGAAGGATGAAATTAGGGTAAGTGAATACAGAATAAAAACAAAATAACTTATTTTAGAATCATTATTTATTACAGAAAATATTTAGGAAAAAACACGTTTTTAAAATGTTCCAGCATTCAAATTCAGAGCATTTTATCAAGAATTTAAGTAACTATGCTTGATAAAATGCCTGACTGACAATATTGTACTCTGGATCTGTTGGTGGGATCACAATCTCATTGGATAAAATTTGGATAGGATTGGAAACAGTTTGGGATGAATGAGGTGCTGGAACCCCTAGATCTGAATATGACGTACACGACGATTCAGACTGTACATAGTATGTTGGTGAAGGCCGTGTTAAATATGTGGGTGTAGCATTTAATCGACTAATGAACATTCCATCTATTTCATACATCATTTTTAAACTATCAGTTTCAGATAGTTTACGAAGCTTATTGGCAAGAATCTTGCCGTAACGATCGAAATCGTCTTCTGGCACTTGCGGCTTATTCAAAACTTTATTTAGTGAAGTCATGGCTTCCTTCATTGACTTCCCAGCTTCTTGCAGTTCTGGCGGATTCTTTCGGCGCCGCGGTATAGTTGGCAATGGAGAATTAGAAGCCATAGGCTCCGATTGATTATCATTTTCACCTAGATCTTCATTCCTAACTTCACTTTCGGGCGTTGGCGGATTCTGAAAATAACAAAATATAATAATAAGTATCGTCTTCGTCATCATCATCGGACGTATCGTTATCGCCGATTATGGCTTCTGCCCTCAGTTGCGAACCAGGCAAATTGTGTAACCTCACTAAATTTTCATCTCCTGAGTCCTCGTCCGTAATGTCACCGGTACAATTTTCCGGGGGGAAAATTGTAATTGTATCTGGCACTGGTTCATCTTCATCACACTCTAATGCTTCTAGAACTTCATTCAAAGACAAGTTTTTGAACTTCGACCTAAAACAACAAAACATCGTAGTTTATATTACTATCGTTTGATATACGGAACATCAACTTTATCGACAAATTACTGAGAAATACCAAGAGAAAACTTTTATATTTTTATTCTTTACGAAAGAAGTAAAGCAATTTATCATTATTTCACAAAAACAATATCAAAATAAATGCAGTTTATATTATTTACTCACCTTGAAACACTCATGATAAATTTTCATGAATTACAAACACGTGTAGAATCTAATACGTCCAACTGTTACTAGCACTAACCACTTCTAGCTATAAAGAAATCATTCATCTAACGTATGCAATAAACAATGAAATTTGAAACTACCCACAGTTCGTTTTATAATTTTTAATGTCCATTGATCCGTATATCAAACGCTAGTAACAAGTGGGTTAAAGCTACAATGATTTCATCACTGAAAAAATGCTCATGTTCTACTTGTACAGGAACATTATTTATTTTATTTTCAGTAAAAAACAAATTCTTATGGGATTTAAAGATAATATACTGAAAAAACGGTGAAGACACCGTGTGTGACGCGCTTTATATTCGGTCTCTTATTTAAGTTTACCAAGAAAGTAAGAAACATTCTAGGTTTTTTTTACTCATCTTATTGTTCAAACGCTTATGCCATGCTTCTGCCAGATTTATTGTCCTATGACGAGCCCCGTGTACGTTCCACATAAGTTCTATACTAGTGTTTTCTAACCACTGGCCTCCAAAATTGTCATTGAATTTTGTGACTGCTTCGTTCTGTGGAGCATCTTCCATGATGTGCAACCAAGCATCTTCAATATCCTGTTTCTTTACATGGGGCCAATGCAGCACACCTGGCTAAATCTCTCTTCTCTTCGACGTCATTCAATTGTAAGGCATGCGCTTTTTTGGCCAGTGCTTGTTTAAAGTGGAATTTACATCCTCGTAGTTGAACATCAGGGAAAACTTTTTTAATGACATTTATTACAGCAATTTCAAAGTCAACAATCATTGTAAGCGGTGTCCAATTAGGTAAATTTTCCATCAGTGATTTAAAAAGTCGTTCATAAGACCGTTCCTGCTTATTAGGCATAAAAACATAGATGAGTGGGACTATGTACGTTAAGTTGTCGTCGCTATTCACGTCTCCATGTATACAGTACAACTGATAGAAAGGTGAACAGCAGCTTGAAAATTTGCTATCCAAAAAGAATGTTTGCAGATTTGTTATGACATCACGAGCTGCCTCAGTGCAAAAAGCTATTACGAGTTTTAGGTTCACTGTCATCGTCAAATAACAAGAAATCCAATTTATATTTTTCTGGAATTATGACATCTTCGCATTTTGAAAAATTTGGTTACTGAGATGAGTAGTATCTTAAAACGATATGAGTACTATTAGACTTGCTTCGCTAGTCTATGACTCATTTTTGAAACAATTTTTTTTTACCGTATGGGCGGATATATATTTTTATGGTTTCAACAGACTAGAAAATATATCCTAATCCTAGAAAATATAGCACGCTAATGATATTAATGCTAATATATCTGTCCCTTTTTATTGCAGATGGTTAAAAGAGACACAAATATATAGCATGAAGTTTGCCCAATAGAACAGTGACGTAAGAATCATTGTTCTTGTAAAATTGTTTTACACAGAACGCACGTTGTTCTCCCGTGAAGCGATTCATTGTATTTTGCTGCCCAGTTTTACCAGCTCCACTCTCTGTTATACTTTCTTCATTTGTCGAAAGAATAATATTATCATTAGTAAGGCTTTCATCTTCAATTTTAGATATACTGTTAGTGGGTAGTTCTTGATCCTTAGTGAATAGCAAATAATTATAGTACCAGAGGGAAGATATGTACAGGTCATCTGTTCCTTTTCCACTGCGTTGGCTGTCTGCAACTTTTTTGAGTTCATTCCGAAAGATGCCTCTTAAATTTTGTAATTTTTTTTCCACAAACTCTCGATTAAAGAAAACCTTTGCCTTCACAAAAGTCAATTATTTTTCTATAAGCTTCCTCTTTAAGATTTTATATCTTCTGGCGTTGTAGCTGGAGATGGAGTGACTGTCCAGGCAATGAATTAAGCGATGGCGGTGGACTAATTATCTGCAATAAAACAAATAATTAAAGTACCTCTTGTCTTGTTTCAGTTTCCTGGTAATATAGAAGAAATGAAAATGATAGCTAAACAATTTCAAATCAAGTGGCAGTTCCCCAATTACCTTGGATCAGTAGATGGTAAACACGTCAAAATAGTTCCACTTCCTGGCGCTGGATCCCATTTCTTTAATTATAAAGGCTTTCATAGTATTGTTCTCATGGCAATTGTCGACGCAGATTACCAATTTATATATGTTGATGTCGGCATTAACGGCCGCGTTTCTGATGGAGGAGTTTTAAAAGAGACAGAATTTTATAAGCGTTTGAATGAAGGTGCTATAAATATACCACCACCGGAAAAATCAACATAGGACTCAGATCCTTTACCATTTGTGTACATTGTTGATGAAGCTTTCGCCTCAAAACCAGATTTCTTGAAGCCATATCCACAACGAGAATTGAGTGATCATGACAAGAGAATCTATAACTATCGAGTGTGCAGAGCTCGGAGGATAGTAGAAAATGCGTTCGGTATTTTAGCCGCAAGACTTCAAATATTTCACAGTGCTATCAACTTCCAATCAGTCGAAGATATTAGTTTTGTGGTATTGGCTTGTTGCACTCTGCATAATTATTTATGCAAATCCAGAAGGGATTATATCACTCCAGGTGACAGTGACACAGAAAATCATATTACTGGTACAATTTAAGAAGGTCTAAGCCCGGGTGGTATTTTAGAGCCCATACAGGTGACCCGTACTGGAAATTCAAGCAATAATGCAAAAAAAGTTACGGAAGATTTTGTGAAATACTTCAATACTTCTGAGGTTGTACCATGGCAAGAAAGAATGATAAATTCGTAATTATAATAGGTACTCACATCGTTCAGAGAATCTTGAGTTGATACTTGACTACGAGTCTCATCGTCGTCACTTCGAAGAGTTGACATTGACGCTGTAGCTGTAAAATAATTGTCTGTATTACATATTTGTTTCATTAGTTGATGTTATTTGTTTATATATCCAGGGTGTAACGGTTAGATGTAGTCATATTTTAAGGGCTTGTTCTACCCATCAATACGAACAACTTTTATTATGGGGGCAACTTCGAAATCGCGAAAAAAAATGAGCTGTTGCATAGAAAAGTTCAATAACCTCCCGATGCAATGTATGAAACAGCAGTTTTTTTTTTTGCGATTTCGAAGTTGTTCCCATAGTAAAAATTGTTCGTATTTATGGGTAGAACAAGCCCTTAAAATATGACTACACTTAACCATTACACCCTGTATATTTATAAAATAAATAAAATTAAAAAATATAAATAAATTTATGTGTTAATAAAGAACTACATACCACAATTGTTACCTACTTGTCAATAACCAATTTTTTTATTTATAGTAAATGTGGGAAGGAGGGGTGGGCGGGAGGGACACACTGCACGTGCGCTTGCCAGTCGCCAGTTCTTTTCGCCCGCTTTGACTGACTGCTCGCTATGACGACGAAAAATATAAACGTTGAAAATTTAATTTCTCTTGTCCAAAATCGGCCAGTTTTATGGGACAAAACTCTCGAAATATACAAGGATAAAAACTTGAGAACTGCTGGCTGGCGAGAAATATGTATAATTTTGAATGAAGATTTTGAAGAAATGGAGGAGAAAAACAGGCAGGATTATGGTAAGTTTGTAATTTTTTAAAGTAAACAGGTTGAGTATTTGTACATTAGCAGTGTGTTACAAAATTAACGTTAGATTGATTCGTCTTGCCAAGGCACAGCTCCTGCTGTAGAAATAAAATAATTTGTGAATTCAGATCGTATAACATTAGCACATCGTCCACCTCGTGTACTATTTTGTTCATTGGGTGCATCTGTGAACACGTTAACCACTGATGATACATTGCTTGTTGTTTCTATGTTCGACTGTACACCTTCCATATCTATTATAAAATTATGAAGTACAGTGCAAGCCTTTACAATCGATATTGCTGTGCTGGTATCAACATCCAGTGGACGATGAAATATTCGCCACTTGTTAGCTAATATCCCAAAGGCGTCGAGCTCTGGTTAATCTGTAGTTATATATTCTTTTGTTTCTATCCAAATGGTTTCCGCTGTAAGGTCTCATCAAATGTTGATGCAAGCCAAAACCTTAATCGCCTATTACTACAAACGGAATCGATAAATCGGAATCGTTTGTCAGTGGACATGCTGCCGGTAATTGCAAATCACCATCTATTAGTTTTTTCCAAAAAGTACACTCCTTTGAATATTGTCGAATCGCATTCTTTTCCATACGAGCCCACACAGATGTATGTAAATTTATAATATGAATCAACCACTGCTAATAATACGATGGAAAAGAAATCTTTGTAATTCATAAACATGGAACCACTGTTGTTTGGCTTTTTTATCCTAATATGTTTACCGTCCACTGCACCAATGCAATGGGGAAAGTTTGCTCTAGTATTAAATCCATTGGCGATATATTCCCAGTCAGATATTGTGTTGGGTAATGTCATAAACTCCCCATGCAAATTGTTCCAAATAGCATTCGTTACTTCCTTAATAATGTTACTGATCGTAGACACTCCGACTCTGTAGGCGTGATGTAAATCCTTGTATGAAAACCCAGAAGCCATATATCTGCAAGTAAATTTAATTATATTTTTCAGCTAAATCGATCGTAAAGAAGTGGACTAATATTAGAGACAGCTGGATGAGGAGTATTAATTAGAAAAAGAAATCAAAAAAATCAGGATCGTCTGCGACATGTCCGAGAGCCTACGTTTATCATCGTCAAATGTTGTTCTTAAAAAAAATTGTGACGCCAGCTGACACACAATATGATAGTGCAACTATTGCTACACCAAACCCAGCAGACGATAGTACAGCCGCTACAGTTACATCAGATGTTACCCATGACAGTGCGATGGCTCAGGACAATTTATTTGGTGAAGATGTCGCAAATAATCAAGATGCTACAGATGAAAGTCAACAAGAAACTAATAATGAAAATTTAGTAAGTGGTTTCGAAAAGAAAAAAAAGCAGACCATCGAGGCAGAATTTAAACGTGTTTGATAAGAAAATGAGTGAGTTTATAGATTATCAAATGGAATGCAAGAAGAAAGAAGAAATGAAAGAAGACCGTAATTTGTTTTTCTTTAAAAGTCTTCTGATTTACCAGACTTTCATAATATGTAGTTGGGAAACTTCAAACTGTGTACCTACCAAGTGATTTTCTATAATTTCTTAATCATATTTTTAATAAATAATTTAATTATAATAAAATACAGTATTTCAATCTTACCTTATACATATCGCTAATTTTTCTTCTGGTCTAATGCTTTTCCTCATATTTGTATCACGCTTTTTCAAATCTTTTTCCACTTTTTTCAAAAGATTATCAAATGTAGGTATAGTCATTCTAAAGTAGTTAAAAATTTTTTGTGGATCATTTCTTAACTGCTGCATTAGAGTTGTAAAGGCACCAACTGTTGATCTTCTTTGTACTATTGGGTTTAATCACAATCTTTTTCTACGACGCTGACGGCGATAATACCAGTATAGTATAGCAAGACTGTTCACGTCCATCGCTTCCAAATCAACGTGAGGAACTGTGCGCGCTCTTGCTAATAAAAGCCGGATGGTGAGTTCACACGAGATCCCGATACGAGGCCGTCGGATACGGCCAAGCAAGATGTGCTGTGTGAATACAACATTCGGTTTTTCCAGATCCGATGAAAATAAGATTCGGCAAATCGTGTCTCCGTGTGAACGTACCGTTATTGTGACAAGGACTGAGCACGCACGTTACGAAGTTTGTAGTAGGTAGGTAAGGTACATAGCTCTTCTGGCGCACATCCGTCCTCTAGCGCTGTCGCCGAAAAGTGATGGCTCGGCTCGCCGGCCGTGATCGACACGCGGTTTTGCATGGCGAGCCGAGTAAAAAATATAGCACGACGACGAGCCGCGAGCCAGGCTCGGCGGTATTTAAAACCGTGGTTTTGCAATGATACACCGGCGAGCTTTACCGACGAGCCATAATACTTTACATAATTAGCCTTACAAGGAGCATAGCATGGCCTTCCATGGTCTACCCACCTTAGTACTAAAACGACACCACCAAAAATTTAATTATGATGTGGACGCCATAGCCTATTTACTAAGTTTCGCCTACGTAATTGCCCAAGAGCTAAATGGCGTTAGATGGCAAATCCCTAGTTTGCCTTCTTTGAACTTCAGCAATTGTTTGGAGCTCTTCATCAAACGGCATTCCTGTGCGTTTGCACATGTTGTGCAAAACACAACATGCAACAACTATTTTTGCAATTATGTCTGGATGATAATTGAGCACTCTGTGTACTAACAAGCACCTAAATCGTCCTTTTATGAGACCGATTGTTCTCTACTGAATTGCGAGCAGTTAAGTGACGTTCATTGTAGAAAGTAGAATCCAATATCAGATAAGAGCTCTGCTGCCTACCCGCTATTGGCGCACCTGATTCGTGTGGTTTTATCCTGGGCTTATTGTTTTGTCGTTTTGAACTAATTATAAAATTAAAGAATGTCAGATCGCGAGCCGCGTCGCACACAACGATCGAAAAGACGAGAGCGACGACGCGATAGGTATAGAGAACGCACTCCAGATGGCGGACTACGGCGCACGATGGAGGCGATGTTGGAGAGGTTAACTGTGTTGAAATTATTGTAATAAGCTTCTAGTAAGTACACCAATGCAATAGAATCTTGTCCGGCTGAAGTCCTATAGTCTCAGCACTTTATTGTTTAAAATGTTGTCTATAGTAATCGATGTGGCAGTGACATTTGACAGCTTCAATACTTCTATAAGTCTGTTTGTTTGATCTGATCGTCTGTCTGTTCTCCTTCATCCCCGGCCACCTTTGCACGCACAATGTGGAATGTAGTAGTCTTCTGATAGCTAGCGCCTTTTCTCAAATCGCTAATTACTGTAATAATCATTGTTAACCTATTAAAAAGTGTTCTTCATTTATACAATAATAATATTGTAGAAAGTGCCTGTGCGTTTATTTTTATTGTCTAACGGTCTAACCCAACCAACACAAGCGCCACTCCAGTAGAGCACCCTGGCTCTGCTCAACAGATTCTGCGGCCCAGAGCAATATTGGCACAAAAAGAAAGAAGAAAATTCAGTGGGTTAAGGAAGACGGAACGCACGTGGAATACAAGCGGCGGATTTTCTACTGTGTGCGATGGCACAGCCGCAGGAAGGTACGAGCACTAATGGCGGGCACATGCCTCATGCCTCGCCAGCAGGGCTATACAGTTTTAATAAATTAGATGGGATTGGAACGTACTACAACTGGAAGTTCCAGATGCGTATGGCGCTTATCATGGAAGGACTGTGGTCTTGTATTGATGGTTCTGAGACTAGCAGCAGCATGGATCAAAAAGCCTTGGCTAGAATTTGCTTATCGGTGAAATCAAATTGCATTCAGTATTTGCGTGACGCTAAAAATTCCAAAGAAGCATGGACAAAACTGAAAGATGTGTTTGAGGATAAAGGGCTTTATCGGAGGGTTGTTTTGTTGAGAAAAATTCATAGGTCTGATTATTATCGGTATAGCTCAATGAATGCCTACATTGAGGGCGTCATGAAACTTGTCCAACAACTTGACAAAAACTGACATTGGCAGGACTATTGATGACAGTGAGGTGGCAGAAATTTTACTCAGCGGGCTGCCACAAGATTTTGAAGTTTTAGTTTCTGGTCTAGAAACTGCCAACCTCTCCGAGAGACTCACGAGTGAAGCAGTGCTAACTCGATTACTACAAGAGGAGTTCCGGAAATACAATAATAATGGTAAGTCGAATGAAGAGATGGTTCTCCTTATGAAAAGGAAATCTATTACTTCCCATTACTGCCATAAGCAAGGACACATCAAAGCAAAATGTTTCAAGTTGAAAAATGATAAGAAGAAGCAAGGAGGTGGCGAAGGCAGTGACAAGCATACTGCACATACGCAACGTAACCGTAAATGTTACAATTAATACGGCACGCCGTGAAGATCCTCCTACGGCGTCCAAATTGGAAGAATCTTTTAAGGTCTTCCAATTTAAAGAAGCCTTTAATTGATTGCGCTACAAGGTGGACTTCAACCTTTCAAATGTTAGTCGGACTGCACTCGTTCAAAGGTGTGTTTGGCGAACACCCTGAGCTTGCAATATACTCGGAAGAATTCTGGGTGGAGATCGTTAACATCATCACATGTCTTAAGCCTGTCAACGAGGCAACTGTGGCCTTACAACGCGAACAACTTACTATCAGTGACTTCTACATTGAGTGGCTGAGTTGCAGGACCAAAGAAGAGGCCATTCGCACAACATTTGCAGACGATTTGCTCCTATGTATGAAGAAAAGAGAGAAGTTTGATGGATAAAGAGTGTGTTTTGGAAAATTTGTACCTGGATGGCCGACTAAATATAATGTTCTCTGACCAAGAGTGTGTGAACTGTGAAGGCAAAATCTTTGGTGTGCCAAACTTTTCGGCAGCTATAATTTGTCGCATCTTCTGAGGCTGGGCCGTCAGAAATGAATATTGCTAGCAGCCATGATAGCCATAACGAAAGCGATATTATTAACATATCAGATCTGGAAAGGATGCTGCAGCAAACAGAGGAAATGCGGAGACTACCTCAAAACGTCTCACAAAATACATTTGAGGAAAACTTGAACAAATTAAGTTGAGTGCTTTCCCGTTCGACCCAATATTTTTCTACTCAATAGGTATTTTTCTCCTTTTGACCCAAAACTTTTGATTATTATGCTCGTTTCTACCAACACCTACTTCTTCTTAATTTCTATTGTGTAAATTTAAATAAATGACAGTGTAAACACAGAATCAGCAGGGTCAGTAGATAAAAAATTAGCATGTAGATACTCAATATAAACATTTTATTTTATCAAAATCTTCATAAAAAACGGACCACACAACTACACATTTAAAATACAAAAGTAGACAGTTTTTCTAAGCAATGCCCCAGTACAATTTTACGTGTCGCCAAATAAGTATGTATAAAAACTTTAAAAAGTTTTCCGGCTTTCTAGCAATATTTCTGTTGTCTGAGCATGCCAGCTCTCAACGGCGGGTTTTGCCCCGAGACATTCCATAGACTCGGTGGAATGGAAACCTTCCGCCTTCCATCCATGTATTCACAAAATAATCGTTGAACTTTTCCATGTTGCCAGAATTATCAGTCTTCCATAATGTACGTGCATATTTTTTTTTAAATGTGCCTGGAAACAAGTATGTCCCTTACCTACCTGCCTAAATAATATAATGTTTATCTTTAGTGAAAATTTTTGGATTTGATGTTTAATAATTTCATATTACTTAAGTAGTATAGTGTCTGTACCTACTGCTTAAAATTCACTGTGTCTCACATAATTTATGGATTGGGTAGAAAGGGGAATATGTTTTTGGTTGAAAAGAGACAAATACCTATTGGGTAGAACAATCTTGGGTCGAACGGGGAAGCAGTCTTCATTATCGTAATGTTACAGTCAATCTTTCGTGATGAGAAATACACTCACAGGCACAATTAACCGCCCACGTTGTATTTCGTTCAGTTTACAGTAATCGTCAAATTAGGACCACATTTGATGGAAGTTATGTTAAAAGCAACCATTAGGTATTCCTAATGGTTGCTGTTAACATAATTGTATATAACATAACTGCATATATATTTAACATAACATAATTTTTAATGATGAAATTAAAAAAAGTCTTGATACAAGTTCTTCTGTCAGTATTGGACCAAGTACAGTTTTTACGATATTCGTTACTTTTGTTCTTCCTAAATTAACAGATTTGATTATTGCTTAATCAGGAAATGTATTAGCCAAAAAAGGAATTAAATCGTCTGCACAACAACAGTGGCAAATTATGTGTAGCGAGAAAATCATAGTTTAAGTTCAGCTCTTTTCTTTAGCTCGTCTTCTTTTTTCGCTTTAACTGTTGCGTCTTTGGATGTTGTTTTACTAATACCGTTAACGTTTTGTTTGTTTTGTTTTATTTTCATGCTTTATAAAAGCAGGCCTATGGTTGAGTATGTTACAATTACAAATTGTACAAAAGGCCGTGATTGAGCCGGTTTTGTTGTTCTTTTTTTTGCGATCCATTTTTTTAATGCATGTCTACAAGCCACTTTTCATGTGTGTGTGTGTTTCACAAAGTGGCATTATACATAAAAATATCTTTCTAGTCATAATATGACTAGAAAGTTAATAGTTACTTGGGCGCTTGTCTCAATTTTTTGTCGGTTCGGAGTATTTTCACTCCGAATATAATTTTTTGTGAGGTTACTTATCATTATTAAAAATCCTTTCTTGAAGAAACATCTTCGCCACCACCATTATCATCTCAGCCTTCAAACGTCTTCTGCTAGACATAGGCCCCTATCATGGAACGACACTTTTTAGAACAAAAAATATCATTTGTTGCTTGTCAACAAAGCGAGGTGTCCAGTTTCTATTATATCTCAAAGCTAAACTTACTAAATTTTACTATTACTGAGCTCTGCACTAAAAATACTATTTGTTTTGTTTGGCATGAAGAAGAAAGAGCTAGAGGCGTAGGTAAATTAAATATTTCATTTATGTTATTTTATGTCTATTTTATATCGACAATATCACACATTATGAACAAGTAACGCCATCTACCATATAGTATGTAACTATGTTTATTATTATTTTATATGTATTTATGTTATTTAACTACAAAATAAAAGTCAGTTCTTGTCAGTGATCTATGCGTTTAATTAATTAGAATTTACACCTCTAGCTCCCTCTCCTTTATTAAAGTAGTATTTTTAGTGCCTAATCCTAATTATAGATCCTAACCTTGCGTGTTTCTGTACCTAAAAAGCTAGAACGAAAAGGCAACAGTTGATTTTGCCGTAATGTTCTACAGTGACAACTGCTGTGGTCAACAAAAAAACAAATTTATGTTGGCCATGTATCAATATGCCGTGAATGTCCTTCCTAAACTCAGAAGTGTTACCCATAAATTTTTGATTAAAGGACACACGCAAAATGAAGGGGACTCGGTTCATTTCAGTTCACTTCGGACACTGTCCAGAGAAATATAACTCGAGCACTTAAGTTTTCCCCCATTTTTGTACCTGATCAGTACATTACTTTGATTGAACGGCCAAAAAGAAGGGCACATCTCTTACACTGTCAAAGAGCTCACACATGAAACATTAAAAAATGATGGTCAAGCAAGTACGTCGAAGGAAACACTCACTTAGTCAAGTTAGAAGAAGAAATACGCAGTGTACGTTCAAGAAATTCCAGAAGAATATTACGTGAAAATATGATCTCTCATATGAGGCTGCCTTCTACAACAAGTCAGACTGAACTCACTCCTATGAAAAAAAGAAAAAATAATTACCAAAATACAAACCCTTCTACACTCACCGGCACGGAAACTTGGCCACTCGCAGTTTTTGCGAAATTTTACGATTTTTTATTTTATCTTTTGAACCAATTATAGTCAGAGGTTCAAAAATAATTTACGGTATTCTTTAATGCCTTTAGATGGCAATAAAAATAAGGCATGCCGTATGAAAACCACGAAAACTCAAAGGAAACGAAACGACGACGAGCCACTCAGTGCTGCCTGTGGAGTTCTGCTGGGCCACACACTGGTCTACGAGCTTTTAAATTTACTTAGTCCATTCGTCTCCTCGCCGTGCGCTCGTTCACATGAATGCCTCTGACTTTTGGAGCCGCTGTCGTCTCTCAAAGGCTGTGAGGAAGCGGTTTCTCAAAATTTCCAAGACAATAAACCTGTCGTCCCAAGCTGATTTGCATCTTTCACCACCACTACCTGTACCCCTAGTATGAGTTTAAAATTTACGCATTCGATGTCGACCTTCGTTGTCTCACAAAACGATTCGTTTACTATCTAATCCGCAGTACAAGAAACGGATTTTTCGCAGTACAAGTACAAAGTTTTCACGATAACGACCTTCGAGATCAACTGTATCTAAATGTATCTAGCTGTATCTTTTTTACACATCTGCAAAAAAAGGGACAGATATATTAGACCCGTTTTCATTTGCAAAATCGAATGGTAATTATTATTTGT
Source organism: Cosmorhoe ocellata (assembly GCA_963675405.1). Lineage (NCBI taxonomy): Eukaryota > Metazoa > Arthropoda > Insecta > Lepidoptera > Geometridae > Cosmorhoe > Cosmorhoe ocellata. The sequence goes on along the minus strand of OY776264.1, from coordinate 1,862,972 downwards.
TAGCTAGCGTATTCCCGTCTCTTTATGTTAATAACCGTCTGAATTAAAACATATAAGTTATTTACGCATTCGATGCAGTGTTTCCACTGAGGATTTTGGTTTTGCTCTAAATTCTTTGGAAATTATCCATAAAAATCCTTAAATTTATTTTAAAAATCCCTTATTTAGTTCGCATGAATAATAATTAAAAAAACACATCTTTTTTTCACATTTTAATACAAAAAAAAATGAAATAAATTAATTCATTCGAAAACTCAGAAGAAGAAGCTTTACTTTTGCAGGCTTTCGCTGACTTCTCTCCTTTATCTTGAGATGAAGAAGTTTACTAGCTCACTATTATCACTCGTGTTTTTCATCCCATAATAGGTATAGCTATAATTGAGCATAGAAAAATAAGGTTTACCACCATTTCGCCCTAGAAAAGGGCAAAATCCCTAAAAGTGGAAACACTGATTCGATATTGTCTTTCGTTGTCTCACAAAACGATTCGTTTACATGTTATCCGCAGTACAAGAAATGGATTTCGAACAGAGTTTTCACGATATCGACCTTCGAGTTTAACTATTGGGCGAACTTCATGCTATATATATTTGTCTCTTTTAACCATCTGCAATAAAAAGGGACAGATATATTAGACCCGTTTGACGTCTTGAATAAAGTTTTGATTGAACAAGTTTATGTCATAGCAAGCTGGATATATTTTTTAGTCTGTTGAAACCATAAAAATATATACCAGCCTCTATGGTAAAAAAAAATGGTTCAATAATGAGCAATAGACTAGCGAAGCAAGCATCATAGTACTCGTATCGTTTTACGATACTACCCATAAAGTATCGATACCTAGATAAATCGATAGTTTTTATGATTCTTAGAATATGAATAATGAAAATAAATGTTTTTCTCTATTTATATTATTTTATATCTAAAACTTATGCAAATAACTCGGTTTGCTACAGCTATACCAGCGAGTTTTTTGTCAGTTCTTCTCGGAGTGGGGTTAGGACTGGAATCGGCACCCAGACTCACCTAGTATGTAAGACAATTCAAAATGTGATGATAAGACCCCTGTGATTTTAATGAATAAAATTGACTTGACTTGATTGATTCGATGCTAAAAGTAGTTGGTATCGAAACAAAAATATCGAGTAAATACTCGTATTTACTTGAATCGAAACAAACATCGCTAGTCAAATCAAATTCAAATGGTTACTGGGTTACTGGTCAAACTGTGTCGTTCGTTTTTCGGTGTGTCGGAAATTCACTTTCAAAATAGTATATATTTATTTTCGTTAAACGTAATGATTTTTCTTTGATTTTCGTAAAGAAATAAATATGTACAGAACTAGTCCATCACAGTTTGAGGTGTTGGTGGATTTCATGGGTAGGTAAGTACATACCTAATTAAAAAAAAATATAGGTAGTATGTCATAAAATTTGTTATTTTACATCCATGATTTATCAACCAACTACGTGTTTTAGAAATGGTGACCTAAATAAACCGACTGATGGCCCTAGCGGTAGAATTAGGGCCATACAAAAATGGGACGAGCTATCTGATTTATTAAACTTGGATGCTACGGGATCTACCAAGGCGGTAGATAAATGGAAAAAGGTAATAAGAATCGGTTATTTAAGAAAGAGAACATGTCAGTGAACCCAAATTTTTCAGGAGACACAAAAAACTAAATAACTCACAGTTTAATGGTGTATTATGGTTTTTTTTAATTACACATGTTAAATTATCGCAATAATAGTATATTAAGACGTTTTTTTATTTTTATTTTTTTATGACTATTGCTTGATAAGCGTTTAAAAGTCGTTGACATGTTCGCTTTCTAACTCAAACGGGCAAAAGGTAAATAAAAACAGCAAAGTATACGTAAGAAACCACTTTAATCATCATCGTTATCATTAATATCGTTAGTATTGGGCCAGTTTTCAACAATATTCATGAAAAAGTCCTTGTATGTATATGGGATGTACTGCAAAGTACGTCTGAGGTCATCTATTTTTTTGATGTTGATGGGTATAGGTCTATTGTACGCTTTTTCCACTGGCATCTCTGGTATAACTGACCGATTCTTTCGCCGATCGAATGTGTTCACTCGCCCAATGCTTTGGATAAACGGGCGAGTTATGACACAGCCTTTCTGGGCCGAAGAATACTCGAACTCCAAAAAGTGGGACACCAGAAAGTGCTGTTTTTCGTTTCGGGGAACCTGTCGACTTTGAGTTTCGATGGAAATTGAATTTTTCTTATAGTACTTCGTCCATCAATTCTTGAAATCCAAGATGTCTTCCGTTTTGACCATGGAAACCGTAAACTTCTTATGTGCGCTGCAGATGAGCTGGCAGATTTCCATCGGAAGATAGTACCGGTCCCTCCTTTTGAGCAGTTTCTTTACGGTTCCAAAAGACCGGTCATTTGGTAAAAAAGAATGACCGCGAATAGGCAATCGGTGGTAGATTTTATCAAAACGACCTGTATCTACAAGGGCTTGACAGAGGCTTATCATGACGTGGTTCCTATTCCGACCACCGCAAGCATCTGTAAAGATGTAAAGTTCTCTTACTGATAAAGGCACCTGTTCCTGGATATATTGCCATAAAAATGAGCATGTTTCATTGGGGCCCTTCAATGTTTCGTGAATTACTGAACCAGGTATTATTCTCTGATTGCCTTGATGTCCTCTGCGATCCCTTGGAATGACTCCTGATAGGCATGAACGCTGCAGTCGAAATAAAGCATAATTTTTTATGGAGTAGATACTCATGAAAGCCTTTTTGCAAACACGCACTTTGTTTTCGCCTATTGCTACATGAAACCTGTAGGAAGCTGCTTTAGGTTTAGTTTTTATAGGATCATCTGTCCTTGGCCGTCTTTGCTTGACTGCTACGACATCAATAAGGCCATACAAAAAGATATCCTGCTCGTTCTTGGTATCGAGATCACGTAGATTAGCAAAAGCCTGGATTCTGTCCAGCTCATCAATTTTATCAAAGCATTTCAAGGAACAGCTACATGATTCACCAGATATTTTACCTGGAACCGGCACGCCTTTGTAATTTTTGTAGGGTAGTCCTTTGACACGGCTTCGTTTGATTAGCGCAGCAGGTGTTTCCTTCCTTACTCCTTTTCTTTTTTTCTGCATCTCTTCCACTTCCTCACTTTCATTTCCCGACATCTCGATAATAAAAACTCTTCCAAAACAATGCAAAATACTCAAGCAACTTCCAAACCACCTACTGACAAACAAAACAAAAATCAGCTGTTTAGCTGCGAAAGATGATGTGTTGAAAGCTGGGTATGAAACAGAACATGTCAGTGACTTGTTCGGTTTCTTAAATAACGGCCAAAGTTTAGGGTCCTATAACTCTGGAATGAATGGCCGGACTTGTTCGTTTTCTTGACTGTTTTGTGCGTTTATCCTCAGAGAATACGAATCCGTCAAAATTGCCATATGCAAAAAACCTGACTTGTTCGCTTTCTTAAATAACTGATTTTCTCACAATAAAAGGTTCTTCTTGTAATACGCATTTTTACTTACCTACCTACTGTGGCGGCAACACTGCGCCACTGTTACATCGGGACCGAACGGTTGAGGCGACCAATGAGAGGAAAAAAGTATATGACAGTGACAGTCGCTGTCGATAGCGCGTTGGAGGGATTTCAGAGAGAAATTTCTAGATGAGAGACAAGTACCTACTGGTAGACTTGATGAGACCTGCTTCATGGTTGCAAACTTAGTTGTTAACTACCTACCTACTGGGATAATTGATTTGGTGTTAATTGGTATATGTATTATACGTTTGCTCTTGGATTTTATTAAATATCTATTAGACTGATTATTACGTTGTCTCAGTTACCGTACTGTTATGGGCCGTTCCCCGAATCGAGTTTTAAAAAAAGAATTTTATTGATTAAAACGTATATTTAAGAAAAGGATAATTAATTAACAATTAATTATTTAACCGAGACAACCGAACGGTTTAAAGCGGCGACCGCGACTAAAATAGTCCCGTCGGAGCTACCTATAATTCGAATAAAGGTTTGCTGATTCAGTGAGATGTCAGCATTTCTATTATCAGAGTAAGGATATAACATCTCCCCTTTTAGAGGATACTTTGGGGTTATTTCTTACCAAAGTTCCAGAATATTAAATTTGACTTCTGATCGAAGCAATGTGACTCAGTTCTAAGTCAGAGTCCTGTGATTCTATATTTAATGTTTTAGGAGTTGAATGAATAGGTGATTTAGGTTTAAGTTTCAGTTGAAAGACTCGGTTGTCATTGGTTTTACAAAAACATTTAAGAACTAAATAAAACAAACATAAAAAGATTAAACATAAAATGATAATAATGAAAATAGAATAATGTGTTCCATATCTCGCGATATGAGGGCTAGTATCAATTTTCTCCAAATTATCCAATAGTGAATTTAGTATGATTTTATTTGTTTTTAATTCATCTAAATCTATATTTTGCAAGTGGATAGGGGACACATCTTCGATTAAGTTATTGAATTTTACAATGTTGCAGCAAGAGTCATTTATCAGATTAAAGTTGGGTATGTTGTTGACAGGTGAGGTAATATTCAAGACATACTTAGGTATGAGTGTAGTGCTTTTACAGCGCCCTATACATACATCCGGAAGAGTAAGTATACCGGTAGCTAGAATGGTAGTCTCATATAATTTAGAATTTAAACAATCTATAGATATTTTGTTAGGTTCTGATTGTACATAGATCCACTTATTATTAGATAATGGTTTCCAAATATCTAGTTTACCGTATATAAATTTAGTATCGCACTGTTTGGGTATTACTTTAATCACTTTAGATAACAGTTCACTCTCACAGGTAGGCATAGCGTCGGCCGTATAAACATTTGTGACGTCACAGATAAAGGTTCCTGGGCTTACGATTTTACAGTCACTCAGATCGTCAAAACAACAGTAGTTTGATTTGTCTTTGGTCATTGCAATATATTTGCTACTAGGTATGATTAAACTGAATTTATTCGGTTCCTTAGAACTATAGGGTACAGGTAGGGCAATATTATGGAATAGCGTGTACTCTCTAATACCAACTAATGGGACTTGTAAAACAAACATTAGCTTATAATCTATATAATAACAAATTAGATTAGAGACACTTAATATGTAGTGAATATTATTCATTTCTAAATCTACAGGTAATTGTAGGTCTCTAGATAAATGCCTGTAGTTATTGGCAAGCTCTCGGTAGAGTTGTAATGACGTCATGATCGACGGGTGCAGGGTGTTTTGACTACTGAACAAGATAGCGTTAGTTATGTCTTCTAGTTGGAAGGACAAGGTAAGTATTGATGTTTCTAAGTTGTCAAAGATTTGATTTACTTCAAAAAGTACATGTAGTCCGTTTGTTTGTTCAGAAATATTTTTTTAAATTAGACGAGAGTTTGTCAATAGCTTTATTTAGGATAATTTCATTATCTTTAATTTTGCTCAATGTTTTATTATAAGATTTTATAATTGAAGTTGTTACTAAAATATTCTCTTTCATCAGTGAAGCCAATTGTTTTTCATTATTCTGTAAGGATTCTATTGCATCATTATATTTTAAGGCATCGTCTTCGTCTAAAGTACCAAAGATCTGCTTTAACACAGATCCTATACCCCCGATCCAAGCACGTTTGGTACGGCTATCTATCAAATGTGAAATGGAATCGAATTCGCTATATAGATCTTGGTATCGCGCTGTCAAAGGTTGTATTCTATTATGACACATAGAATGAATTTCAACTATTCGAGTTTCATTGCACAGGTATCTAATAGTTTCAAATGTAGCCTGGATGTTTTGTATATGTGGTCCAAAATGTGAGATATCTAACGGTATTAAAATTTTGAGATAACTGTTACTAGTTTTAAGAGTACCTAAATAGTCGAAAAAGAGGCCTGGACTTGAAGTAATCGGTCGGAGGTAATCCTGATACATCTGTCCGCGGGCTGAGGCCCTGTAAATGACAGATAATAAAGACGGTTACAATTAAATGATAAGGTGTACCTACAATGTTTACCTATACTATTTATGTAACTTAAACTACGTGTCTACTTTAATTTCGACGCTAAAATAAGGTAAGTAACTTTTATACTTTGCTAATTTAACCTATCTTAAACTAGTATAACTAAATCTTATTCTTTATGTGTAATATAAAAAAATTAAAGCTGGGCGGTTTGTAAAAACTCTAAAGTAAAAGATGTTAAGTTAAAGAAAGATTAGGTTAGCGCATCAAATAAAGAATAAAAATAAAGAAATAAAGTTCGGGCGCCAGATGCCTACCTAAATGTAAAGAAACACAATAACTAACCTGGATAGAAAGTCGGCTAAGTTGAAATTTTAATCTTAGAGGCGGGGAGCTAAATTAAATCAGATGTTCGATTCAAATAAATGTTTATTGGTGATGTAACATTTGCCCGTAGAAACTTTGCTTACTAAAAATAAGTAATAATAACTGTACAAATGGTGAAACAACAACCAGAAGGGTTGTTGGTAGCCTGTTATTATGGCTAAAACATAGATAAGATCCTAATTGTATAACTGTCATTAATTGCATCCAAAATAAAGAATAAATGAAAATGTAAATACCTCGTTTCAATATTAATTTAGATTAAGGTTAATGTTACCACGCCGGACCCTCGTGCTACTCGATCCAGCATCGGAAAGCAAGGGAAGGCGGGTGCAGGAAACAGAGTAGGCTGCGTAGGTGGAAACTCCATACGCGGACCTCCGAAAGTTGTGATGTCAGCAGGTACAGCAAAACCTCTGCCACGTGGATTCAAGTAAACCCAAATTTAAATCCGTAAGAAAAACACTAGTAAAATAGCTGAAACAAAATATTTCAATTTAATTCTAAACAAAAACCCAAAACGTGTGACTAAGTCTCGAACAAAAGTCTGTCAACAACTCACCGTTTTTCTTCAAAGAAGCGTCTCTTGACCACACCAAAGGTAAGCTAAAAGGCAGCTACTGTATTGAAAGTGTAGGTCTAGAACAAAACAATTTTAACTGTAAACAACGCCAAAACTCATTCCACAAATACAACTCTCCAATTGGTGAAACTTACCAAGAATGAGACGAAAATGAACAAATGGGAGCGTTCCCAGCGGCCTTGTGGTCAATATCCAACCATTATAAAGCCTTTTAAATGAAAGATCAAATAGAAAAATTTCGATTAAAATTAATACGAGTTCTTGGTATTATGTCGGGGAAGAAAGTGGTGTCCCGTAGAATGAATCCAAAGACCAAAGAACGGGAGAACTCACGACCGAAACGTACACTAAATCATTCAATAAAAAAACCAACTGTCAAACTCAAACTAACCAAATGTCAAATGTCAAAACTGTCAAGCAAAAATGATGAACATGAAAATATCTCTTGAGACAAATATCAGCTGTAAACAAGATATAAATTATGAGTTTGCAAAACCATGTAACGCTGTACAAAAGCGGGCGTTACAGTACAAATTTTCCCAAAAAAAATAAAAGAAAGATACTTTCTTTTATGCCTAAACGCATTACCAAAAAGAAACATTCAAAAGAAAAGTTTAACCCAAAACCAATAATAGAATAACTCTATTAAAACAAAACTCTAGCTTAAAATATAGAGATATGCAAACTATAAACAAAATATTAACTTCTCTGAGACTCTACAACAAGAAACAGAAACAAGCTCTACATCTCTATAGTGCTTACCCTACAAAAGTGCTATAGGCTCTACAAAAACTACAATGAAAATGAATGAATACATCCGCTTGATTAACTATAAGTTAATTAAGAGAGGTACCAAACAAAGGCAAAAAAAACATCTTCCTATAAAGTGCGGTTAGACAAACTACGTCACCGACTCAAAGTTTAAATGTCTGAACGAAATTTAAATACAAAAAAAAACTCAATGAAACTTTGTTAAAGTGCGGTTGGACAACCTACGTCACCGACTCAAGGTTCAAAGAATAATCTAAGAGTGAAAAGCGTAAATATCGATAGATATTATAATGATAGCAAATACAAAGTGCGGTTGGACAACCATCGTCACCGACTCAGTTTTTTAAGACAAACTCCTGAAAAGGAAGAATGTATAACACACTAACAAAAGGTGTGAGGTGTGAATGTTCAATACTAGGTACAACTAGACATTGAAACATTCAACAAAAAAATTTGTGTATTGTGATCGGTGCAACCCTACCAACATTTTTCATTTGTTGTATTGTGCCCGGTATGATACCGGGCACAATACAACAAATGAAAAAGTGTTATTCAACACAACAAGATGGTGTGAATAAACAAAAAAAATTAGAATATGATGTGATCGGCTCAACTCCACCAACTTTCCGGGCACAAGCATATCTAAAAAATTTGAATGTGTTGTGATCAGCTCAACTCCACTAACTTTCTGGGCACAACGCAAACAAGCAAAAAACAAACAGACTGGAGGGAAAAATCCGGAACTGCTGAAAAAATGTGTAGACAATCCGAAAGGATGCCACAACAAAGTGTCAAAGCAAAAATGGCCAAAGCAAAGTGTCAAATCCGTGTACTTAAAATTATCCATGTAAACCTAAAATATTGTAAACTTGGACAGCACAAAAAATGACAAAAACAAAATGTGAAACACAAAACAAATAAAGGTACAAAAACCTTCAAAAATGTACAAAATGTACAATAAGATCTTTTGATGTTGAAAAATAACGCAAAGAGTGAAAAGTTGGAAACCGAAACGACCTAAGTTGTCTTTTGAACATCTAACCAAAGTTCAATAACCGTTATGAAGTTTTCTTACATACATCACTAACAAATAACAATTACCTTTCATCCATCAAATCTAATCCATCACATTCAAATGTTAGTTTCAAAACAAATTACCAAACTCAAGAAAAACGTAGGTAGAACCGAAAATTAATATTTAATTATATCTTTGACGTGATAACGTCCAACTGTGTTTTTATTTAAGTCCTTTAAGAGGTAAACATTATCCGAAACTTTTTCAATGATTTTACATTTAATAAACTTAGGCGCAAACTTAGCCGAAAAATATGCCGGAGCATTAGATTGAACAAAACTTCTTCTCCAAACAATATCATCAACAGCAAAAGAAATGACTTTTCTCCCCTTATTATAATAAATAGCATTACGCTTATAGGATTTCAACAAATGAGATTGAACCCTAACAAAAATATCACTAAGTGATTTAAGAGAAATTGCAAAAGAATTTCTTTCTCCAAGTTCAAGTTGATCTAAATTATCAAAAGAATTACTAAAGCGATGTAAAGAAGCATCAAAAATTAATTCTCTCCCAAACATGAGAAAATTAGGTGTATAATCTGTAGCAAGATTAACACTATTATTCAAAGCTAATTGAATGTGAGGTAAAAATTTCGACCAAGTACGTTGATCATCTCTAACAAAGCAGGATATACAAGTTTCTACAGTCTTGTTATATCTCTCTACAGGATTGTTCTGTGGAGTATACAAAGTATTATAAAATATTTTAGTAATGTTGTAACTTTTCATGAAATCTACAAAATATTTTGAAGTGAATTGAGTACCGTTATCACAGACTATAATTTTGGGACAACCAAACTTGAAAATATTCGTCCAAAGCTTCAGAAATAGCGTCACAAACTTCTGGTATAAATTTTGATATAGAAGCTTTAGATATCCTGAAAAATACTGATAGCAGTCTGAATGACATTCCTGAGCTTAGGAAACACAGAGTTGCTTCCAACTTCACCCTTGCTGCTATGGCATCTCTCATCAATGTGTCTTGACGTTCTATTTTTGTTTTTATCAAATTTAAAAGTCTTTCGACTTGTTCAGGTGTCACTCTCATCACTGCTTTATATTCTCGGGGGTCTTCATGGTAAAGCTCGTTGAGAATCATACGTGTTGCCCCTAAAGATCTTCTAGCCATCCATTCTCTAATCCAAATCCTTTTCTTACGCTCTTTTTTCTTATATTGGCTATGGTTATAGATATTTTCCAATTCCTGACATAAAATTGTTGTCATAGAGCGTATCACCGTTTTTTTTTATCAAAACAAGTTCACTCGACATCGCGACTCGACTCGGACTGAGCAGTAGCTAGGTGTGGTGTAGACAGCAAAGGCGAGCCGAGCTACTGGCGTACGAGTAGACAAACCGAGTAGCTGTCTACTGGCCAGGCAGCAGCACGCACTGTGTAAACCAGCCATAAGTACACAAATTTGAACTTGTTTTAGCGTGTTGATATAAATAAATGCAGATTATATCTCGCAAGTCTCGCATGACTGCAGCAATGTATAGAAATAACGTAATAATACGTAAATTGGCTTCAGAAAAAAATTGAGTTTTGTAGCAGTAACCACCCAAATTATGTAGGTTAGTAATATGAATCCAGATAGACTATTTTCGAAGGTCCTCTGAATTTAGTCGGGTGTGTCGCGTTTTGGGGATACCAGGCATCGTATAATATTTACCCATGCCTAGTACCCAAAAATGAGGGTAAAAAAAATAGTGATCCGTATAATTAGAGGTACATAATAAGATTATGTATAATTAATTGTCAATCATTATTTTTCGATAAGACCGCCGCTTTTGCATTTAATTATTAATTATTCTCTTTTTTGTATTTCTTTTTATATGGTGCACAATAAAGTATTACCTATCTATCTAACTATTTTACCTTATATAATATATATTTAAAACATGTGGTTTTTTATATTAAAATTATTTTAGATATTATTTAATATAAAACCTGTAACTATGCTCTTTTTATTTATTTACAGTTTTCAAAAAGACGTCAATATTAGAAAACTATGGATACAAGCGACAGGACGAGAGAATTGGGAGCCAACAAAGTATACACGCATGTGTTCTAGGCATTTTGAGCCGCATTGTTTTCGTGAGACTCAGAGCTTGACCCTTTTGAATGAGCATTCAACACCAACACTGCATATAAATGTAAGTTTCACGATTCTATAGATTTAGTTTCTCTTACTGATTAAAACTGGTGCAAATAGTAACGTTTGATTAAATTTCGCTTTCAGTGTTTTCTGTCGTGTAAAGATAGTACTCAAGTGGAGGAAAATATGTATGCCGCTGGAACGTCTTCATTGGTGGAAGCAGTAAGTTATCTATATCTATAAATAAATAAATAAATAATGCTGGACAATTCACACAACATTATCTAGCCCCAAGCTAAGCAGAGCTTGTGTTATGGGTACTAGATAACTGATATACTTAAGACAATACACTACATAGATAGATATTTTTTATTATATATAGAAAACATCCAGAACACCCTGAACAAATATCTGCAGATCGTACAAACAATATCTGCAGATCGTACAAACATTTGTCCCGAGTCGGGAATCGAACCCGCAACCTCCTGCGTCGCAGGCAGACCTTCGCGCGCTGCGCCACAGAGGTCGTCTATCAATACTTTTAATAAATTTGTCGAGGTATACCTAAGTAATTTCTAAATAGTTATAATATTTCTACCGACTTGAAAAAAGGTTGAGTTAATTGCCAAACTAAAACTGATTTTGATGACTACTTAATTTTGTTAGTTTAATTCCGATCGACATCCAGGTCAACTTCAGATATTTATACCTATTTTGAAATGGTTTTCATACAACTTTTTGCTTGTTATATAATATTTTACCTTTGTAGTTCACTATCTCGTCTTTTCCAGCGCCACTTGAAAGATGAACCTGCAACACGTCAAAAAAAATTATATGCAGTCTTTGTTTTGACGAAATGGCACTTCGAAAATCTGTCCAGTGGAACGGTAAAAATTATGTAGGTTTTGTCAACTGCGGAAACCAAATGGACAACGATGTTCTGCCTATTGCAAAAAAAGTTCTTGTTTTCATGCTCACATGTTTAAATGGAAGCTGGAAGCTTCCTGTAGGTTACTTTTTAATTGCAGGACTTACTGCAGAACAGAAAGCGTCTTTACTCAAAACATGTATTGATTTAATCAGTGACTGTGGTGTCGGTCGATGTTGTTTCGGTGACCTTTGATGGATGCCCAACAAACTTTTCAATGGCGAAACTATTAGGGTGCAATTTAGAAGACAATGAAATAAATCCGGTCTTTAGACATAAAGATAAAAATTTGGTCATATTTCCTGATCCTTGCCACATGTTTAAATTGGTGAGAAATACTTTGGGGGATAAATTATTGTTGACTGACTCGGAGGGCAAAACGGTGAACTGGAATTTTATAAAACTTTTAGTAAATCTGCAGGAAGAAGAAGGTTTTCATTTAGCCAATAAAGCCAAAAGATCTCACATCAACTTTCATAAACAAATTATGAAGGTGAGGCTAGCAGTTCAACTGTTAAGTGAATCTGTAGCGAACGCAATTGAGTTTTGCTCCGAAAACCTAGCTCTCGAACAATTTAAAAATTCCGAGGTACTTTCATCCGAAAGTTTAACACAATATTTGACATACTGAATTCTCGGAATTTAAAGGCTTATGGTTTCAAGAAGCCTATCAATTTAATAAACTACGAAGAGGTAGAAAAAGCCTTAAATGAAATTTGTGATTACATAAGAATGCTGAAAATAGATAACACAAATATCTTAAAAACAAAAAGAAAAACCGGCTTTTTAGGATTTATAATATGTGCAAAAAGTCTCCTCTTTTTATTTAAAGAGATTGTAAAAAATGGCCCGTTGGACTTTTTTAAGCTGCTATAAATTAAGTCAGGACCATCTGGAAATTTTTTTTAGCGCTGTAAGGTCAAAAGGGGGTTTTAATAATAACCCCACGGCAACACAATTCAAGTCTGCCTTTAAAAGATTATTAATTCATGGCGAACTCAAACATTTGACCACAGGCAACTGCGTTCCTTTAAGCGACATTAATATTTTAACGTGCACTAGGCCGGAAATAGCTATCAACAATACGACAGACCGTAACAGATTAATAGAAGACAACTGTGATCTTTAGCGATCATTGGATTCTGAAATAGTAGTCTCCAGAGACCATGACTATCTCGCCGATCCAACACGGCTAACTGAATTTGCCCGGGCTATAATCATATACATAGCAGGATTTGTGGTAAAAAGCTTGAGCGAGCAAATAAAATGTGAATACTGCGTGTCCTCTATTAATTCTTTAGAGAAAATGAAAAATACTTTGCAATTTAAAAAAGACAAAGGCGGCCTTCATTATCCCTCGACATCAGTCGTTAAATTGTACGAATTAATAGAGGAAGTTTTTAAAAAAAAACAAATTGGTTAGCAAAAAAAATATAATGGAACATCTTTTGCAAGCGTGCATTAAAAAATGCATAGGTCTAAATTTATTTTCTGAAAATAAGCATTTTTGTGATAATCACCACTATACTTTATTAATTAAAGCAATCTGTAGCAAATATTTGAATGTGCGCTTACATTATTGTACCAAGACCTTAAACAATGAAGAAAATATTAGAAATTTTTATACTAAGTTGATTTTGTTTAAAGGACAATAAATAATTGTTTTTTTCGATTATTGTAAATATTTTTTTATAAGTAAAATAAGGTACCTAACTAAGGGTTTTATTATTATTTCAAAGTGAAAAGCATTGTTTTATTTAATTATCTTTAGAAATACTTTACATACCTTTTATAATTGTGAAATTTAGTTTTTATGTACATTTTTTTTTACTTCTTTACGCCTCAACGACAACGGATTTAGATGAAAATTGGTGTAGAGTTAAAGTCAAAGTCAAGGTTTTTTATTTCCATAAGCTTACAAAATAAGCACTTAGACAAGTCAAATTTTATACAAGGTAGGTATATACAGAGCTTTATAAATAGTATCTATTATCAAATAGGAAATAAGGTGCCATTGACTTTATTCACTTCAATTTTTTGTCCACTAGTGGAAGAAGTGATTAGAAACCACTAGCATGTTTAGTGCCACTTATTAACTAATAGGTTTTTTGCATATCTAATTATCTACATAGTCTAAATATAATGCGATTTACGTGTAGATACATTAAAATATTTATAAATCTAAACACAGCTAATTTCTGTTTTTACATACTATTGTCGGTGCGGAACTGGGCGACATCCGGCCAAGCATTATTATCATTAATGTAATCATCTATGGAATAAAAAGCTTTCTTGATAATATTTCGTTTAATGTACTGTTTAAATTTACGAATAGGGAGCTCCGTTGCTTCAGATGGAAGCTTGTTATAGAGATGGAAGCTTGTTATAGTTAGATTACACTATAAACCTGGATAAACACAGTTATTTGTTAGGTTGGGAATTAAAAATAGCAAATCCTCCTTTGATTCAGTCGTGTTATTATAAAAAAATGGGGTAAATTTTCTCATCTCTGGTAACACCGCATAGTCGATGTACTTTGTCTCTATCCTTTACCGGTATACGCCTAATGACAACTCTATTTGATACTTGCTCTGAGCTTTGCATGTACAAAGGTGTGGAGTGACCTGAAGAATAATACTAAAAGAAAAGCAGCCAAAATAAACTCTGCTGCAAATGGCACCGGTGGTGGGCCAGCATGCAAACTTTCCCTTACAGACCTGGAGCAGAAGGTTATGGGCATCATTGGCTCTCAGGCTGCAACAGGTCTTTTAGGTGTGGAGGAAGTTGGTTTGGTAAATAATTACCTATTACTTAATATAATTTCACATTATGGAGGCAAGTAAAAACTACATAAAGAGAAAACAGAACTCTATCTGCTTCTTCTACATTTTGTATACCGGTCTGCCCTGCCTGACTTTATATAATGTAACTATTTTGTTTGTATGGTCAGGTACTATGTTTTTTAAATTATAATTAATAAGGTTTCTAACTTTCAGCTGGCTAGCCTATCCGAGCCATCTGCAGCAGCAGTAAGGTCACCCACACCAATCATGGTGGAAATACTGGAAATGGAAAGTACAGCTGGCTCTCAGAGAGATGGGGCCCACACATCACAGGGCTCCGAGACCTGTCAGTGACCTTATTTTCTTCTACATATTTTATCTTAAATTCAATACAAATTATGAAAATTATACATTACCTACTAAATGTTCACCAATGTAGAATGAACTTTTAGGATGAACACAGGCTATATTTTATGTAGGTACGTCGTGTGCGAAGTCACCGGTGGAAGCTAGTAGGTACATAAACTTATTATTTTTTTACGGAAGAATGGAATAGGCCAACTCAGCACCACGCTCAAAGTCCTGTGCGCGCACATCGGCGCGTGATCCGTGGGCGCCGTCTCTCGCCGCTGTCGACGCCAGCGCCACCGCCACGCCGCCCCCGGCATGCTGCGCGGCATGTTGATGCGTTTACGCGCAGTGATGAAGGATGGAGGAGTTTGTTGCTGAGAACCTGAGGCTGCGAGAAAGAGAACTCGAGCAGCAGGCTCAGTGGCAAACTCTGTTTGCCAAATTGTTGGACTTGGTACAAAGTTTTGTAAATAAGTAAATAAAATGTAAATATGTAATGTGTAAAAAAAAAAAAAAAAAAATGAAAAAAAAAAGAGTGCTGGTGGTGTAGTGGTAGCACCCCTGCCTTACGATCCGAAGGTCGTGGGTTCAAACCTGGTCGTGCACCAATGAGTTTTTCCATTCGAAAAATTTATGTGCGCAATGCCAGTGCTCTTAAACGGTGAAGGAAAACATCGTGAGGAAACCGGCACATACCCTAGAACCAAAAATTCGAAGGTATGTGTCATTGGTTAGTATTCTTATAAGCGGCGATGGGCTTGCAACCTGTCACGTACGGAATACTAACTACTGTGCAAAATGTGGGCATGTACCAAATGTCATGTTTGGACTTGCCTCTGACTACCCTCTTTAGATATCCTCAAAGATCTAAGTAACTAAAGATCTGAGGAGATATCTACCAAGCCTGGGGATTACAGTCGTGATCATATTTATTTATTTTTTGTAATGTGTAAACAAGTCTTTAAACAAACCTACTAGGTACCTATTCCTTTAACTTAAAAATTACTTATTTGTTTAAAGTGGGTAAGTATAGATAGAAAATAAATGAAAAACTTTGTGTTTGTAAGCAATAATGTATATCATTATCATGCTTAGATTTTTTGAAATAGTTATTACCATATACATTTACTTAATGAATTATATAGCTGCAGCATGCACTATACTGGCTACACGATCACGCAGCTGTCGCCCCAGTGTCAACAGGGCTACATCTTGTTGTGGAACCACTTCATTGTAATTAAATTCCTGATCTACTGCAAAATAACAAAAAAGACCACATTTACAATATATTATAAATAACTATAAAATTTCTTAATGTGTCTAAAGTATTACCTTACTACAGAGAGTACCTATTACATTTTAACAGAGTTAAAACCCACAACCTTTGACGACCTCAGTGGCGCAGCGGGCGAGAGTCCGCCTGCGACGCTAGAGGTTGCGGGTTCGATTCCCGCCTCGGAACAAATTTGTGTACGATCTGCAGAAATTTGTTCCGTTGGTCTGGGTGTTTTTCTATGTATAATAAAAATATATACAGTCGTGGTCAACTAATTAGGGACACTCTTTGGTTAAACCGAATTGTGAATTTATTTTTTATTTTCCAACGAGTCTAAACCATATTCCATATCTCTTACATGTAAGTATAATTAGTCATTTATGTGCCCGATTATACAAACAATAACAACTTCTTAAACATTAAACCTCTTTACAGTATAGCTGATAGATTATCGTAGTGCTATTTGTTCAAATAATGCTGGCTGGCCATTTAATTAGGGACACTGAGATATTGCGTTCTATTTTCAAAATTTGAATCTCAATACTTTTTTACTTCTTCTCTTATTGTTTCGTGGTAGTTTTGGCGGCAATCCCGATATTTATTTTAAGTTTTGAAAAATATTTTGAAGAAAAATGGGTAAAAATAAAAGTTGCGATCCAACACTACGAAAAATTATCATGAAGTTTGTTGTCGAGCATGGTTGGCCATACCGAAGGATAGCAGAACATTTAAATTGTTCAAAAACTATGGTATACAATGCAGTGCAACATGTCAGACGCAATAACACAGATTTAAATGTGCCCAGAACAAAAAGATCGAGAAAAACAACTCCGCAAGAAGATAGAATGATAGCCAGGTTAGCTAAGAAAGATCCGTTTCTAGGCTCTATTTTAATTAAACACGAAGTGTTTGGGACAGACGAAAGAGCTGGTGTCTCAGCTAGGACCGTTCGACGACGTCTGGTAGAAGCAGGGTTGTTCGGAAGAGTGGCTCGCAAAGTACCGTTGTTGAAGAAAGAACATAGAAATGCTCGTTTGGCGTTTGCACGTAAATATGGACATTGGACCTACGCCCAATGGCAACATGTATTATTCTCTGACGAGACCAAGGTTAATTTGATTTCTTCAGATGGAAGGCAATACGTACGGCGTCCAGTAAAAGCGGAAATGAATCCAAGATTCACAAAAAAGCAGGTGAAACATGGCGGTGGAAACATTAAAATGTGGGGTTCATTTTCTGGACGTGGAGTGGGACCTGTGAGGAAAGTTCAGGGTAACTTAGACCAACATCAATACAAGGCAATATTGGAGGAAACGATGCTTCCCTATGCTGAGGAGCATCTCCCTATTATATGGACGTTTCAGCATGATAACGACCCAAAACATACCGCCCGTTCAGTCAAGTCGTTTCTTACCAGTCAGTCAGTATCGGTGCTAGATTGGCCAGCAAATAGCCCGGACCTTAACCCAATCGAGCACCTTTGGCACGAAATCAAGAAAAAAGTAGCCACTTATCGTACCACAACTTTAGATGAACTTAATGAAGCTTTTTGTGAGGCATGGGCAAACATTCCTGTCGAAACATGCCAGAAACTGATAATGTCTATGCCACATCGGTGTCAAGCGGTAATTACTAACAAAGGTTTTGCTACTGGGTACTGATTTTACACGTAATAAAATGGAGCTGTTAAAGATATTATAATACTGCAGATTATTAGTTTTGTTTAACTCTATTTTTCATTATAGTTTACTGTCCTTAATTAAATGTCCAGCTACAGAATTATACCTTAAAATTGAATACATGTTCAACCTTTGATATTAAATACTTTTTTCTATTTATTTATTCTTTTATTTACAGCCATTTAAAGCATAATAATCGGACCAAATTATGCAAATAATAGTTACTGAGAAATCAATAGGGTTTTATATTTGTATGTACATAACCGGTTATTGTTCTTCACTATCTTGCATGTCCCTAATTAGTTGACCACGACTGTATCTATCTATGTAATATATATATTATCAGTTATCTAGTGCCAATAATACAAGCTTTGAGTAGCTTACTTTGGGGTTAGATGATGCTGTGTGGATTGTCCAGCATTATTTATTTATTTATTTATTTATTTAACCTTAGGATTGGTAGGCGGGGAGACTACCACTCAACCACCAGTGCTCTCATAAGAATAAGATAGTACATACACACAGTATCCTGCATCATCTGAATCACAGGTAGAACCATATTAATATTGAAGTAAAATGAAATTTAATTACCTATTATTGGTTCCTGAGAATCTGGCACTCCAAAATCGAGTGCTAAATTATGCAACACACTGCAGGCTAAAATAGTTTGGGCGCATTTTTCTGGTTTGTAATGCAACACCCTATCCTTGCACACACATCGCCATCTATTTTTTAGGCGCCCAAATGTATTTTCAATTGTTACACGAGCCCTGCTGTGTGCCTTATTGTACGATTCCTCTGCTGTGCCTGGTGTTGGATTATGGTAGGGGGTCATTAGCCATGGCCTTAGTGGGTATCCAGAGTCACCTGTTGGTAATTAGTTCAATATGTAGTTAAATTAATACATGAAGTAGGTATAACATTATTTCATCATCAATATTGACTAACCTAGCAGCCACACTGGTTCATGATTTTGATGCAATGTTTGCATATATGCATTGACATTACTATTCTCCCACACAAAGGCATCATGGGTAGCGCCCCCAAATTTTGAATTGATTGCAAGAATTTTACATGTTTCATCGGCAACCTAGAAGTAATAAACATCCATAGAAGTATGCAATTGATAACTAATATGTAATATGTAATAGGTACCTATGACTCTTGTAAATATGTAGTTTTACCATTTGAACATTCAAAGAATGATAATGCTTTCTACAGTAATAGAGATGTTCCTCTTCTTTATTAGGCTTGAAGATTCGGAAATGGCAGCCATCTACACATCCTATCACTCCAGGAATTCCATACTTGTTGTAGATACTAAAAGAGAATAATAATTTATTTTATTAAAACTTATGTATCCTTATTATCATCATTATATTATTATTTTATGGTAGATATTATCTATGTTATACTGACTTTTGCTTTATTTCTTGTCTTGCTCCGGGTGTGTTGGGGAACTTTATGAATTTATTCATAATGTTTGGGTGGTTGAGGGCCATGGTCACTTGGTTTATAAAGCGGCTAATTGCTTCCTGGGATAGTGAATTAGCCAGTCCAACCACCCTCTGGTAGTCCCCATTTGCATAGAAGAGTAATGCGCATAGTACCTTTAATATATGATAAATCACATTGATATGTTTGTAGGCTATGTACCTATGTTTTTTATGATTGATTACAATTTAATGAAGTTGTTTCATAAGAAATATTAGATACTTATTAGTAAAAAACATGATTACGAATAGTAGATACGTACAACATAACTTATGTGAGAATACTTTTATAGAGTATCCTACACTAGGTATCCAAGTATCTTACCTTCGTCTCCAACGATATCCTCTGAGAAATCCTCAAATTTGTGTACTGCCTTGATAGTGTCACACAGAAACACAAATGCCTCTTTGGAGAGGCGATACCGCTGTACGAAATGAGTGGCGGAAATGCAGCTCGGTATATATAAACTGCGCCTACGTGCGAGTTCCTGTCGCTCTTCATGCGAGATACCGAGCCGGTAGCATATTTTGATTTCTTGTTTGAATTTTTGTCTACGACCGACAAGTGACCGAGCTTTGCTCAGTTAAGTATTTTTTATTGGTAAATGACGTTTTCTAAAAATGAAATCTAGCTAGATCGATTTATCGCCCCCGAAACCCTTTGCATACTAAATTTCATGAAAATCGCTGGAGCCGTTTCCGAGATTCCGATTATATATATACATATATATATACAAGAATTGCTCGTTTAAAGGTATAAGATGAGTTAAAAAATTATGTTAGATGGGATGAAGATGCCGAGCTGCCCACAGTTCTTGAGCTAGGCGTGCACGAGCTTCAACTCCCCTCCTCAGCTCAGCAGAGGCAGGCCCTTGTCAGTGCCTCCTGTGGGTCTTGCACTTCTCCCATGGATGCTACAGGTATAACAATGTCATCCTGACACAAACGTGCTTTGTTGCATATATTGTGCAATACACAGCAAGCATTAATTATTTTAGCAGCGGTGTCAAAATCATAGTGAAGAACTCTGTGCCCCAAAGTGCACCTCCATCTATTTTTCAGCAGTCCTATAGTGCGCTCGACAGTATTGCGGGCTGTGCACTGTGCAGTGCAGTTTAGTGTAGTGTTCTTCAACTGAGCCTTCAGAAGCATTCACTATAGGAATCTACTATAGAAAAAATATTTAACTGCTGCTGAACATAAATATGCTCTAAATTTATGTATTAAATTGTCACAAAAAATAAAGTTTTAAAAAAGAAATTCACTCCATAAATAAGAAATGTGCTATTTCAAAAAATAGTAAAATTATACTTTGAACCCTGTGATAGATGACCATGGAATCCTGCGTGTAGGTGGACGTTTATCCAATGCTCCAGTTCCTTATGACATGAAGTCACCTATACTGCTTGCTTCTGATTGAAAATTGATTGTATTAGATGCTCACGTTCGTTGTTTACATGGTGGACACCAACTCACTTTGAATATTGTTCGACAAAAATATTGGATTGTTGGTGCAAAAACCTAGTCAAACAAACTGTTGTATAACGTGCTTTAAGTATAGAGCAACCTCTAGAGGGAGATTTACCCAAATGTAGAGTCAAACCTTCTCGTCCCTTTCTCACTAGTGGAACTGATTATGGTGGTCCATTTAACTTGAAATTGTACCCAGGTAGATGCAACCGTACTAGTAAAGCTTACATTTGCCTATTTGTATGTACTGTCACAAAGGCCATTCACCTAGAGTTAGTGAGTGATTTGACTACCTCAGCCTTCATAGCGGCTTTTCGACGCTTTGTAGCTAGGCGCGGTCACTGCAGTGATCTCTGGAGTGACTGTGGTACCAATTTTGTAGGAGCTTCTCGTGAATTAGAACTTAATTTCAAAAACGCAAAATCTAGTTTTGCTCAGGAAATATCCCAACTGTTGGCCAATGATGGCACAACTTGGCATTTTACACCCCAGTTTCTCCTAACTTTGGCGGCCTCTGGGAAGCTGGTATAAAATCTGTTAAAAATCATATTAAACGTGTAGTAGGGCAAACTAACCTTACCTTTGAAGAATTTTCCACTCTTTTAACCCAAATTGAAGCTTGTGTTAATTTCAGACCACTTACATTGATAAGCTCATTGTCCTTTGATTGATTTACCTACTGATTTACTTTAGATGGCGATAAAAATAAGGCATGCCATGAAAACCACGAAAACTCAAAGGAAACGAAACGACGACGAGCTACTCAGTGCTGCCTGTAGGTCTACCATGAGTTGTCACATTTAGATCAGCTAACGTTACTACAGTAGTAATAGTTCGTAACTATGACACCTGTCGAAATTGTTACTCATGGTACCAAATTCTAAGCAAATTAATGAGCGCAAACTACAGTCGCTGTAGTACGCTGTGACGTAGGATAGTTAGCTACGTGAGGTTTTAGTACCCAACTATCCGCTAGAGGCGCTGTACAATATTTTCATACATTTTTGTAACCACAGTCGCTAGCGAGTGTAGATTGTGAAAACTCATGGTAGACCCTCCGTTAATTATTACCGTTATTTCTTTCTTTGTTATCAACAGATGTCTAGCGTTAACCTTCTTACTGTGCCTACTTACCTAGATGTTTCTCTTGTTTATCCCTTAATAGGGCGAAGGTAAAAAATATTGAAAAAACAGGTTTTGTGTTATTATTTATATATATAATAGGCCCCTTTTAAACATTATTAACTAAAATCTAAAAATATATAATTATAAATACGCGAAAATTCGGTGGTAATTATTTTACCATTGCCCGTTTACGTTTAGGTTTTGGTGGTAATTATTTGACCTTAGCACGTTAAGGTTAAGAGAGAGGAGGTACTAGCGCTGCTACAATCCATAGCCTCTCCTTCCTCTGGAGCAATATGAAAGCTTTTGAAGCACGGTGTGGCACATAAAGCTACTTTGCAGACATCGCAAATGATCCTTGATCTTTTTTGAACATTTTTCGTGCTGCAAAATCGGCATCTGGTAAACTTCCCTTGGTCTTCTGGGAAGTGTGGCACAGAAGAGTGTCTGATTTCAGCAGGTACTCCGAAATTTCCACCTTGCTTGTTCCTAAAAATGATACTTGTGGTTCTTTTTTTACCTGTGAATCCATCAATAAGGCTGCGAGCCAAACGAAGTCTAAAATCTCGATGTGTGTGAACCGTTTGCTTATGAATTTGAATGTTGGCTATATACGCGTTGATAATAGCTGCATCAAACATAAAATAAAATAGACGCAACCAGTTGCGTCTCGATTTTCGGCCGATTGGGTACGAGGCACGGAAGTGATCAAAATGATCCACACCTCCCATATTCACAGTATATTGGGCAATAGCAGTGGGGATAGTAATATCTTTCTTGGAACCATCCTTCTGTGTTCGTTTGACCGTAGACACAGATTTTGGGTTGTGTGCTGTTGTCAAAATATTAACCAGTTGAGTATCCATCCACTGTATAGCAGAAACGGGAGCTTTGGATTTATACATGAACTCGTGCTTTGCAAGTTTTTCCTTCTTGTGTTTATTTTTGGGCAGCAACTTTTCTGGTAAACCTTTTCTGTTCAAACGAACGGTACCGACGGCATATATTCCTTTCTCTATCAGCAAATCATTCATTAGAGGAATGCCAGTGAAGAAGTTGTCGAAAGCTACAAGAGTATTGCGCGGAACACCTTCGCAAAGTTTCATTATGACATTATATCCTAAGCCTTCTTCACTTGATGCATTTTCGTCTGCTTTGCCGATATAGATATCGAAGACATATATGTATCCGGTCTTAGCATCACATCGAGCCCATACCTTATAACCCCTTTTTATGGGTTTTTTGGGCATGTATTGTTTTAGTGTGCTTTTACCCTTGAATTTTACCATGCTTTCGTCCACCGATTGGGTGCTTGATTGAGAACATTGGGTCTGGAATACTTCGTTTAGTTTTGTGATCATAGGACGTATTTTATAAAGCTTATCATGATCTGGCGTATCTCTTGCTGGTTCTTTAGTATTATCATTCAAGTGAATGTTTTCAGTCAGTTTTTTGAATCTCTTTTGAGTAAAAGTTTGGGCAATATCAGGATTTCTATAAAAAGTATCAGTTGACCAATACAGATTGGCATCAGGTAAGGGATGAAGACCCATCAGTATCAAGATACCAAGATATGCACGCATTTCAGCTACAAATGTTGGACTCCAGTGTAGCGTTTGTCTTTGTGCCGCATAAATGTTTGTTTGTTCTTCCAGCAACTCTACGAGATCAGGAGGGAAGTAACTGTCGAAAAATTCTATAGGCGGGGTTTTATGAGTGACGCGCATGTTGACAGTCAACCTTTTATCAAACTTTGGTATGCTATGCTTTGGAACCTTATCTGACCAGTTTTGAGCCACACGGATAGGCCTACTTACTATGTTTGTGCTCGCAGTTTCATTAGGCTGCGCTAAGTCAGATTGAGCTGGAGTTGGGTGGCTTGGTTCAGAAAGAACATCAAGAAAGACATCCCTATCATATTCATTTCGCGTACTTACTTCCCTCACCGGTTCTTCAGTCATTGGTTCAACGCTTTCTAGATATTCTACCGAAACACGTGGCCCGGGAGGGTCTTGAAAATCATCTATTCCTCTTGTCTCCAACTCAGGCTCTTCACCAAATATTCTTGAAAGACCTCGCGAAACTTCATCGTCGTAATCCAGTACGCAATCGCTCAAATGTGGTTCTTCCGAAATACTTTCGTCACTACTTTCAATAGCGGAGAGATCATCTTCTAGAATTCTGGTAATAACACTATCAGATAACTTCTTTTTCTTCGACATTCTCCTGAAATAACAAGTACGCTAATGGGTAATGGTAACTATATTACCACCAAATACTACTATGTTGATCTAACTGGGCAATGGTAAGAGTTTTACCACCAAGTTTACGAAGATTTTCCAATAAGTACAAGTTTCATTTCAAAAGTTATTCTACGAGTCATGCAGGATAATATTATCAATTATCCTACCAAATATCACAAAACCACTTACCGGAATCTTTTTAGAACAAAGTTTCAATTTATTTGCGCCAAGCACCTCCGATTTTTAAAATTCTTCGATATTTTTTTTTTACTGTTAGTAGTACGCAAACTATTACAGTTAGGATGATTGCCAGTACTAATAAAAGTTTTAAGGGTCTTCACACATTATAAATATTGAGTATAAGAATGTGTACATAGAACGACTCATGCTCTATGGTCAAAAAGCTGAGGTGGTAAGTATTTGTCCTTTGCTCTATTAAGGGTTATTTTAGCTTCCCTTCTATGTACTTAACTATATTAAATGCCGCCTTTATTTCCTTTTGCCTTGGAGATGGCTAATTTGTAGTTGAAGGTAGGGTAGACTGGGTACGGTTGTGCCAATTTTCATTTGATCGTCCATAATTTCATAACTATTCAAGTTAGCTGGAGGAAAGGTGTGTTTTATAGTAAAATGGACATTTGTCTACATATAAATACTTTAATTTTTTCCATAAAGACAAAGGTTAACCCATAGCAGCCATTTGAAAAAAAAGAAAAAAATGTCACAATCGTCCCTGTTGATATATTATACTATCTGTGTCCTTCATTTATGATCTATGGAGATGTGATGTAATCTGTGGCTAGCGCTCTGCAAATAAAAACAACAAAAGTAAGGTTGTGTTTTGTTTATTATATTATAAAATTATTACGCTTCCACTGCGTTGCGCTTGTGCTTCCACCCCAAGGACGGTTGTGACAGTGCCTGGTTTCGAATTTGACAGGTTCAAAAACGCACATAAACGGTCGTAAACGTATTGTATGTCATACAATCACCTATACATGTTTTACAATAAATTTATGATAATATATAGAAAACAGTAACATTTGTATCACTTTATATAATAAGGCTCTTTAGCATCTTTAATTATTAGGTAAAAGTCTTCATATTAATTCTAATCAGGTATATAACAGCTCAAATAAACATTTTTGTAGGTGCTTAAACATGCAACAACAAAATTAACAAAACCTAAGGAAGTTCTTACTTTTAAAAATTTAACCTACTGAAATCTAGTCGGATTTTTCACAGCTATGACAAGTTTCACTGCTTGATAAGCGTTTTCATATTCTTGCAGGTAACAATGACCTCTTTCCGTCTTCCTTACATGCCGTTGCGGCATCTAAAAGCAAAAAAAAAAAAATTAATTTTGGCACAAACGTACCCATGGTATCCATTCGCAAAAAAACAATTGCTATGAATATACCGACTAATCTACGTTCAAAGTAATCACTGCTATTTAACCACTAATGTTTAAGTTTTTACGACAGTAAACACTTATCACTCTATCTGTACTCATAAAACAACAATTGAGAGTTGCAGCATGCACCAGAAATAAGTTAGGTAAAAATAAACTTAAAAAATATGTAAAGATTAATAAATTTATTAGTAAAACAAAAAGACAATTAAAAAAACAAAAACATATTGTATCTCATATTAGGACTAAGAGAGAAAAAATTGATTTAATAGATAAACTAAAAATGTGTACATTACAGTTGGAAAATTCAAAATTAGGACATGATTCTGAAATACAGCAACTTCAATGTGAACTTGCCAGTGTAGAAGAATCATTAAAATCAATCTCAAACCGATATGAAAAGTCCCAGGAAGTGATACGGGAGTACTCATTGGCCATGGATGAACTACTCAGGCTGTCAAATAGCAATCAACAGCGTTTTGACTCCCTTGTGGCTAACCACTCATGCCACTGTCAGCCTCCTGTGAGTCCGGGGCCAGTGAGTGCTGCCTCATCAACTTCTCAGCTGTGTGCCGAGCTGAACAAAAATAAAATTAAAAATAAAACTATAATGTTCTGCGATGAAATTGGAAAAACCATGGGCCAGTTATTAAATACTAGAATGGGACAGCCAATAATAAATAATTGCTTACCTTACTCCGACCTGCATGAAATCATGCAAAATATAAGTAAATATAACTTTGACCAGTGCTCTAATTTAGTGATATGGCTTGGAAATAGGGGTAATATAAACAAATTTGATCTAATTAAATATGTTGAAACGCTTTTAACTTTACAAGTAAATAGAATTGTAATGTTTACATTCCCCTACAGCAACAGCTTGCCACAAGCAGAAAATGATCTTAGATATAAGTTAAATCAGACTTTGCATACAATGTCATGCAATAATAATTTCCATTTAATAGACATCAATAGTATTATTGATAAAAATTATTATCAGACAAAAGGTAAATACTACCTTCCCAATTATTACAAACGACAGGTAGCTGTGTCGCTATCTTACTATTTTAGTATAACAGCCAAAAATTTGGCTACTAATAATGCTTCTATTGAGCATATTATTGACATGACTCTGGACATTACTCCAAGTCATTTAAATTAAATGCAGAGACAATAGAGGAAATCTCTAGCACCAAATATTCAAAAAAAAGTCAATTAAACAATAAATCATGTAAAAATAAGTTTAAGTTTACTAACTTGGTGCATCAAAATATTCAAGGACTTAGCAAAAAAGAATTAGAGTTAGACTTATACATGAACTCAAACAACATTGACATAGTCTGCCTAACAGAACATTGGCTAAGAAGCCATGAGCTCATGTTTAATTTCCAGAATCACCAAGTTGGTAGTTCTTTCTGCAGAGTAAATTCTATAAGAGGCGGATCATTAATTCTAATAAATAGACAAATTAAGTTCAAAGAACGCAAAGACATTGTAGCCTACTCTGTAGAAAGACACATTGAGATAGCCTGTGTGGAGTTGGAGCAGTTCATTGTTATAAGCACTTATAGCCCACCAACCGCTTCATTTGATATTTTTGAAAGAAATATGGAGGAAATTTTGAACAATATTATATCAAAATCAAATAAACAAATCATAGTATGCGGTGACTTCAATGTAAACTTACTAGAGAAAAACTCTTTAAGTACCAGAATAATTAGTTTGTTCAAATCATTTAATCTTGAACCATTATTTATGGAGCCAACTAGAATAACGGCTACTTCAGCCAATTGCATAGATAATATTTTTACTAATATAAAAGAAATAATGAAAAAATTAATTAGCAATATTCAATCAGATCATCTTGGTCAACTAGTGACAATAGAAACAATAGTAAAAATAAATACTCAAAAAAAAATAACTTATACACCTGTAACCACTAATCGTTTGGAAAAAATGAAATTGAACCTAGCTACCACTTTACCTCGCTTATTATATTATAAT
This sequence comes from Cosmorhoe ocellata, assembly GCA_963675405.1. Classification (NCBI taxonomy): domain Eukaryota; kingdom Metazoa; phylum Arthropoda; class Insecta; order Lepidoptera; family Geometridae; genus Cosmorhoe; species Cosmorhoe ocellata. The sequence continues at coordinate 1,835,292 of OY776264.1, read as the reverse complement.
GATGACAATCCAAATGATTTATATAATACTTTTTTCAATGAGTTTAATCAAAAGTTCAATGCAATTTTTAAATCCAAAACGGTTGTGGTCTCTAGCAGTTCTAAATTTTGTGAGTGGGCAACAGCAGGTATTCATAAAAGCAGGCGCACTTTGTATGAACTATACAGTGAAAAACAGTATAATTTTAGTGAAGAGTTTAAAACTAAAGTTAAAAATTACTCAAAAATTTTTAAGAATGTTTGTCGAATTGCAAAGTCTCAGCATATAAGTTCTAAAATTATTAATAGTGAGACTGGAAAAGTCAAAACTCATAGTACTGTATTCAATTTAAACATTAACAATACAACAATCAACCAAGATAATATGTAGCAAAGGCATTTGAAACATTCTTTACTGACATTCCAGTCTCTACTACAAAATCTTTAAACTCTTCACCTGTAATCGCGCAATCTATATTAAAAGATAGTTTAGCGGAATGTGATGTAACATTCCATTTTGATTATGTGAACAATAACGACATCATTAAGGCATTTAAACTGATTAATGTTAAAAAGACCACTGACCTCTGGGGCGTTTCTGTTAGCGTTGTAAAACCATTGATTGAAATTATTGCACCTGATCTAGCTTTTATATTTAACAAATGTATTGACAGTGGTGTCTTTCCTAATTTAATGAAACATAGCAAGATTACACCTTTGTTCAAATCTGGTAGTCATTCAGATCCTTGTAATTTTCGACCAATATCAGTGTTACCTACATTTAGTAAAATATTTGAAAAACTTATTCTTAATCAATTACAAAGACATTTTAACATTAATAATTTACTTGATAAAAAACAATTCGGATTTACAAAGGGCCGCTCAACCACTGATGCCGGTGTTGAGTTGGTATCACATATTTTCGATACCTGGGAGGAATCTCACGATGCCTTAGGTATTTTTTGTGATCTATCTAAGCATTTGATTGTGTGCACCATGAAACATTAATCATGAAACTCCAGCACTATGGTGTTAGGGGGGTTGCACTTAATCTTTTAACATCTTACCTCACTGACAGACTACAGCGAGTTGAAGTAAATGGGAAACGTTCTCCAGGGTCAGTGGTAACAATGGGTGTACCACAAGGATCAATATTAGGGCCATTTTTGTTTTTAATATATATAAACGATCTACCAAAACTTGTTAGGGATGATCAGGAGATTGTACTGTTTGCTGATGACACGTCACTTTTATTTAAACAAAAGCGGCGTACGACTAATTTTGACGATGTGAATAATGCAATCTCTAAAATTGTAAAATGGTTTAATGTAAACAACTTATTACTAAATGAAAAGAAAACGAAATGCGTTCGTTTTGTACTACCAAATGTTAAGCAGATAAACACCAATATAAAAATAAACAACGAAAATATAGATCTTGTGGACACCACAGTGTTCTTGGGCATAACTCTAGATAATAAGCTTCAATGGGGCCCGCCCGCACATAGATAAATTGTCGAAGAGACTTAGCTCTGCAGCATATGCAGTTAAAAAGATCCGTCATTTCACCGACGTAGAAACTGCTAGACTTGTATATTTCAGCTACTTTCATAGCATTATGTCTTACGGTATTTTGTTGTGGGGGAGTGCTGCAGATATTAACACCATATTTGTGTTGCAGAAGAGGGCTGTTCGTGCAATTTATAACATGGGTCCCAGAGAATCTCTTAGAGATAAGTTTAAGGAAATTAACATTATGACAATGCCATGTCAGTATATATATGAAAACTTGATGTATGTTCATAAAAACATTAATTTATTTTAAAAAAATAGTGATTTACATAATGTTAATACCAGACATAAAAATAAACTAGCTGTTCCCACGGTTAGGCTCACTAAAGTAAGCAAATCCTTTATAGGGCAATGTGTACGCTTCTATAACAAGATCCCAAGCGACATGCTTGATCTATCGATTGCGAAATTCAATAAATAATTAAACAAAACCTGTCTCGTAAAGCTTATTATAGAATATCAGAGTACTTAGATGACAAAAAAGCTTGGGACGAATCAGCTCCAACTCTGCTAGGTGTCCCTAACAATGTTAACAAGGTTCATAATACAAAAAAAGCGCTAGGGCCCAGCGAGTTTCTTGCCAGTTCTTCTCGTACTGGGGATAGGACTGGAATTGGCACCTAGACTCACCTAGTATGTAAGACGATTCAAAATGATCCTTGTGATATTACTGAATAAAGATTATTGACTATTGACTATTGACAATCACACAAAGAAATCGAACAAAAAAACTTACTTTCCATCGAAAAATAGTAATGTGGTACTCTGCAAGCCGCTACGTCGCCCGCCGGATGACGCAATACTGTGAAGCACATTCGGACATGAACGCCGCTCCTTTCTTCCCTTGCACCCAACCCCGTATTCCTTATAGTTTCGCCAATATGACGACTGTCACTACCGTACCCTGGCACAAACGTACCCAGTCTACCCTACTGTATGATCCCTAGGCTTTCTCTTGACACACCTTTTGTTGCGTGATCGTAATGCCTGAGTGTTGCGATTCCAGGAACACCCTCCGGGTTGAAGCAAAACACCCCCTGGGCTACTGAACTGGGAGAACAACCCCCGGGTTACTGAGAGACTCTCTACCCTGGGCCTGGACTGGGAAGAAGACGAGAGAAGCGGCCTAACTTCTCACTCACTCGCCTACCTACCTACCTACCACGTTCCTGGACGCTGACGGGAAGACCGGCGGACACGGCAGAGGATCGTGGACGAGTTAGCTGAAGGAGAGTGCGGTATTTTCCGGACCGAACATAGTGTGGAACATGACCTTGGCACGACCTTAACGACCCCTTAACTTTCTGAATAAATTTAATAACTAAAGCATGTGCTACATGGCATGAAACCACCGCTTCTACCAAGGTGACCTTGCGGTTTGAAACCGCGTAGATAGTAGTTTAAAACCAAATTTCGCTTGACCTTCGTATGCCCTTGGTAGCAAGGCGTGCGCTGCAAACCATTTGGCAGAAGTGGCAGAAACGTCGGTTTAAAACCATCTGGCCGCTTGTTTCAAACCAACCACGCCAGTCACGTCGCTGATGGTGGGGAGTGCGCACGCGTTGTCCTATATTTGTCATAATAGCGTAATAACCTATTTATCACACGCGTCTCGAAAATGGCGGACGATCGACAGCGAAGCGAACGTGAAGTTATTACCGACTTAATTGAATTATACAGAGATATGCCTTGCCTCTGGGATTTGACGTCAGAAAATTACAAAGACAGTACCCAAAAGAAGAATGCTTGGGAGACTTTGACCATGAAAGTTAAAGAAATAGATCCTAGTGCAAATGTGGCTACGGCAAAAAAGAAGATAGATAATTTAAAAATTTCGTACTTTCGAGAGTCCAGAAAGGTGAGTAGGTACTTTGTTGTTATGTTATAAAATCCGTTATATGTTCTATGTAGGTAGTTCTATGGCTAAAACAACTCCCTAAACAAAAAATCGAGTTCTTTTAATTGACTCTGTTTGCACCTACTGTTTTTAAAAAAAAAAAAAAAAAAAAATATTCGTGAACTGCAACTTCTCGCCTGCTATGGTGAGAAACTAAAAAAGTAAAAACATGTATTCAAGTAGGTACTTACATAATATGTACACTACAACTACCTGCTGTTTGAGTAAGTAGTGATATTTTTTCATAAGTTATATTTTCATTGTTTTCTTTTCAGGTCAGAGACTCAAAAAAACGAACCGGGTCCGCTACTAGCGACATCCACAAACCAAACCTCTGGTATTATGAACTAATGACGTTTTTGGACAAGAAACATGAAACAAAAAGAACTGGAGAAGACACACTCACGAGTGAAGACGAAGACGTATGTTGGTTTTTACCACAATTCATTACTATTTTTTGTAGTCATACAACATTTGCCATTCTATCTTGAAAAGAGACTCTGCCCAGAGTATTTCTAATTTGCTTTCCATCACTCGAGGGCCTCTGAATATTTCTTTGGAGAGGTGTTAGTTGAGTTGTTGCTTGACGCCAAGTTCCAGTATTGAGAGAACATCTATCCAAGTCTTCTCTATCAACACACGTAGGTGTCACATATGTTTTTGATCTCTTCCTCAAAAAATTGTGTAATGCACAACTTGCTAATACAACTGAATCTATGTTTTTGAGGTGTAGGTTTATTGGTTGCCTGAAAACTCTAAAGCGAGACGCAAGAATACCAAAAGCGTTTTCCACTATTCTTCTTGCTCGGCTTAATCTGTAGTTGAATATTGTTTGGTCCCTTGAAATGTTCCTTTCAGGAAACGGCTTCATAATATGTTTTTCAAGTGCAAACGCACTATCGCCCAATAAAACATAGGGTACAGACATATCCGTTCCAGGTAGCAAGTACGACTCAGGCAAATGCAATTCGTTGTTAATAAGTTTTTCATAAAATGATGTATTCTTTAAAATACTTCCATCAGACTGGCTCCCGTTTGACCCCGTATGTACGTACATAAATTCATAATTTGCATTCACAACGGCGAATAATACAACACTAAATGTACTCTTGTAGTTGAAATATAGAGAGCCGCTTCCAGGAGGTTTTTGTATTACAATGTGTTTACCATCCATGCATCCTACACAATTATTAAACTGCCACTGTGTTTCAAATAAATGCGCAGTTTCTTTCCATTCTTCATCTGTTGAAGGCAACTGAAAAAAAAAATTAACTAAATAAATTGTGTACGCTTTCAGGAACCACAAAGTGGCGGTGGAGCGAAAAGAAAAAAAAATGCAACCAGCCTTGATTTGAAAAAACAAAAATTAATAGATACTGCACAAAATTTATTAAACGACAACAGAACAGAAAATGCATTCAGAATCTATGTGGGGAAAAAAATTGACGAAATACCATCAAGTCAGCAGCGAGACTTTGCTGAGAAACTGATAACAGATGTAATTTATTTGGCTAAGTTAAATAAGCTATCTTACGAAACAAAAATTGAAATTCCATCAACAAGATACCATGACTATTCATCACACAACCCAAAATATAATCCCTACTTTGTCCACTCACCTCCCTTGACCGTGATTTCACAATCATCTTACTCTCCGTCATCAGCTTCTCAATCTTACCAAATCTCAGACTCTGCCCCTGAGCCTGTAAATTCACCCATTCACATTCAATCACCTCCCCATTCTTCTCACATTCATTCACCCATTCACATTCAATCACCTCCCCATTCTTCTCACATTCATTCACCCATTCACATTCAATCACCTCCCCATTCTTCTCACATTCCTCATCCATCAACTTTACCTCAACCTTACCAAACTACAGACTCTGCTAATGTGCCTTTTAATTCACCCATTCCCATTCAGTCACCTCCTTCCTCTACACAATACAATCCTCAATCGCCTGCTTCGTCTCAACCTTACCAAACCTCAGACTCACCTACACACAACACCGAAACCGCTACATTTTATGCAGCGGGTCCTGCGGGAAACATATTGCGTGAAATGTTGATATTTAGAAAATAAATAATGAACAAACTTACCTTAATTGTTTTCTTTAAAACCTTGTAGATTGCCCGACAAGTTTCTGGAATGATTTTTGATAGCAGTTGATGAGATACTATAGAACTGTATCGAAGATCCCTATATTCTCTTCCAGTTGCGAGAAATCTTAGTGTAGCTATAAGTCTTTCTTCAGCAGATACAGCTGTTCTCATATTCGTATCCTGTTTAGTTATAAAAGGTCTAATCATTTCTAACAATTCAAAGAAAATTTCTTTTTCCATCCTGAGAAAGTTATGAATATCGTCAAAATCTAGAAGATTCATTACATTTAAATGACTGAGGGTTATTCGTTCTTTCAGCCATTCCTTCACCCACTTTCTCTTCTTTCTTCCATTTCCTCCCTCACTTGCACACAAAAGTGCTAAACTAATCCCAACTTTTTGATTTTTTGATAAGTTAGGCGCCATCACATACGTTTATAGCTTTCTACCACAGATCACAAAGACGTCAACTCTACACGCGCGCTCTGACCACAATGAGTTTTTGAGTGGTTCTAAACCATCTGGCCAGCAACGCGAGGCCGTGCTTCTGCCAAGGTCACCTTGGTAGAAGCGGTGGTTTCATGCCATGTAGCACATGCTTTAATCTTAAATTTTAACTTATTTCTTTCCTTTTATCTCTCACTTTGTCACACTACGTGACAAGCCGAGCTCGAAGCCCCCGCGCTCCGCTGACTCCGTGCCCGGGGGCTCCGCTGACTCCCAGCCCCCGCACGAGGCCGACCCCGACCCCGAGCTCGAGTTAAGGGGCTCCGTTGACTCCCAGCCCCCGCACGAGGCCGACCCCGAGCAGTTGGAGGATATCGGTACGGACGAGGCGGACACTGAACCGAACTCACCATGTAGTAGTGAAGTAGAAATCTCAGTGCCAAGCCGCTTCTATACGGCGCCGGATCACTTTAAAGGCGGCCCACCAAAAAAGGAATAACGAGTATAAGCAGTTTAAAAAAAATAACTATTTTTTCAACTGCTTACACTCGGTTCTTTTTTTTATCCGTGACCACGACAGCGTGTAAACCTGTCGCAACGTCGGGAAAATAAATATTATTAGAATGCGGAAAATACCCTTTTAATACTAATAATAATGTGTTCAGATCGCTTAAGATTAAAAGTAAAAAAAAAGTCAAATGCTGTGATTGTTGTAGGTTAGGTTAAGTTATAATTTAGAAAATGAAGATTCTAGCTGATTATACTAAAAGTTAGTTTCTTTAAAAAGATTTCTTCGTGGGGCACGAGGTCGAGGTGCAGACCGAGCCGCTAAGTCCAAGCCATCCTAGCACGAGCAGGTCCTCGAACAAGACTTGTACACTAGTAAGTGTGGTTTTAATATTAAAGTATTATTTTTAAGAAGTACTGGTATTCATGCCAAGATATGCTCAAAGTAGGGAATTTCCATAACATTATGGCGGACAAAAAATTTCTTGTGGTAAAAAAATGTTTACATTTCGTAAACAATGACACCATCAGACCAACAAATGACGAAGACAGAAAGCTTCAAAAAGTTAGGCCCATTATAGAGCATCTGAACCACAAATATAGCTCTTAACTAATAAAGTTTTAATCTATCAATCTATCTATCTTTATACCTTCCCGAGCAGTACATCACAATAGACGAGTCCCTTCTGCTTTCGAAGGGACGACTATCTTTCGTCCAACTAATAGCAACAAAAGCTGCTCGGGTAGGTATTAAGAGCTATGAGCACTGTGAATCCCGAACGGGGTACCTGTGGAAGATGCAAATATACACAGGTAAGAGTGATAGGCCGGCATCACCCTCGCATGACACAGCAGACTAGGATGAGCCGGAGGGGGCTACCTCAAAAATTGTCCATAACCTGGTACGACCTTTGCTCAACAAAGGTCATACCATGGTTATGGACAATTTTTATAACTCGCCGCTTTTGTCGCGCAGTTTAAAATATAAAAAAAACCGACACTATGGGAACCCTCCGGCTCAATAGGGAATTCGTCCCAGATACGTTGAAAACTTTAACAAAATCAAATACGCGGCAGGGTGAGGTCATTTTTAGCCAGACTGAAGGCCTCACAGTTTCAGTTTGGCATGACGCAAATATGGTGAGAATGATAAGTACGTACCACAGTTCAGCAGTCAGCGGCAAAGAAAAATACGGAACGTACAGGTATAAACAAAAGGTATAAAAGCAGGTTGTGCTGGACTACAATAAGTCCATGGGGGCATCGATAAAAAAGACCAGATGCTGCAGGCGTTCCCCGTGGAAAGACAGCGCAACCTGGTCTGGTATAAAAAACTTTTCCACCGGCTGCTGAACGTATCCATTTATAACGCGTTTGTTATACACAACACAAAAAATAGCGGCAGCCAAAGGCAGTTTAGGGTGGTACTCATAAGAGGCATGCTTGAAAAATTTAAAACAACACTAAGCAATAATTTATCTAACTATTTTATAAGGGCCTAGTTTGTTAATTTTATTAGAAGAAAATGGACATACGTTATAAAGTTCCTCGAGCTGCAGTAACCCTCTATTGCATACAAAGCCGGATTTGGCTGCTAAACTTTAGTATTTTTTTTCTACCCTAATTTTAAACAAAAGTTTTCAACTTTTTTTGTCATAATGTTAAGTAGATTAAACTGAAACGGAACGCAACTTTTATTGTCTATGGCTAATGTCACCTGTCAGTATAACCTCACTTTTCTCCGACGCGTACGCAAACTTGTGTTAAGTGAATTTTACTGCAGTTTTGTTGTTGAAATTAAATAGAAAAGGTAAGAAAATTGCTTTTCAAAAATATAAATAATGTTCTACAGAGCTTCTTTTGTTATTTAACTGTTAAAGATTTTTAAAATATGTGTTTTTTGTTCATTATTGTCACCATTTTATATGGGAGCCATTTTTGGCTTCGTATGCATTTACGGTAAAGTAAGCTTACGCCAAAAATGGCTTCGTATGCATTTACGGTAAAGTACGCTTACGCCAAAAGTGGCTTACTATGCATTTAGAGTCCTTTTTTTCTATATTTCCAGAATGCTTCCTTCACGCTTTTATGGCACTGCTAAATGCACTAAACCTATTCCTGGCGATGGATCCCTTAGTAACGATAATTCATCATCTGATTCCGATGACGACGTCCCGCTTACAAGCTTGCGCAACCGTAAAATACGTAAAAAGCCATTGATTATTCCACCTTCTGATACCGATACTTCCGATGACGAAATACTTGAACCTAGACCCAAAACTTCCAAACAAAAGCGAGCAGTAAAGGAAAAAAATATCTGGACTGAAGGAAAACTGCCAGCGTATGATGAAAACAATTTCAAGTTTAGTGGTAGCCTGGAATTGCCAGAGCTTACTGAAGAACTGGAATCACCTGCTGATTATTTCAAGTTTTTTTTTACAGAAGATTTGATAACTTTTATAACAGAACAGACGAATCTGAAATCTATTCAAGTCAATGTAAACAAGCCTGTAAATGCCACAAACGCTGAGATGGAGCAATTTATAGGTATTATCATCTTCACCTCATTAGTCCATCTACCATCTACAAGGATGTATTGGTCCAATAACATTGGTCAGCATCAAGTCAATTCAATAATGACATGTAACAGGTTTGAAATGATAAAACGTCATCTTCATTTCAATAATAATGATGATTTCAAACCAGCCGGTGCACCAGGTCATGACAAACTGTTCAAAATTCGGCCCCTTTTGGATAAAGTAAGGGAACGTTTACTTTTGATACCCAAAGAAGAATATTTGGCCGTAGATGAGCAAATTATACCCACGAAAGGTCGGCATCAACTCAAACAATATAATCCAGCCAAACCTCATAAGTGGGGATACAAAAATCAAGTATTGAGTGGCGTATCTGGTTTCAGTTACGATTTCGACATTTTTGCTGGCGAACAAAGTAATGTTTTTCCAAATGATGCACCAGATCTTGGTGTCAGCTCTAACGTTGTGACACGATTGACATCTACTGTGCCTCGAAATGTAAACTACAAAATATTTTTTGATAATATGGTTCAATAGCGTAAAATTGCAAGTTTACCTTTATAAGAATGGACTGCTGCCATTGTTAGGATGAACAGAGTACCTAATGCTGATATGCCTACAGAAAAGGACCTAAAGAAGATAGGGCGTGGTGCTATCATTGAGAAAATTGCTACCGTTGATGATGTAACTCTAAGCTTGGTATCATGGTATGACAATAAAGTAGTGAGTTTACTGTCTGCGTTTGTTGGTAGCGAACCGATTTCTAGTAAGATATTTCAAAAAAGATAAACTATACAAGGACATAACATCGCCTCAGTGCGTTGATGTGTATAACCGGCACATGGGAGGAGTTGATTTGCTTGATTCTTTGTTAGGTCTGTATAGAATCAAAATAAGATCTCGTCAGTGGTACAAGAAAATATTTTTCCACTTCATTGATATGTGCGCAGTAAATGCTTGGTTGTTGTGGTGGCGCAAGAATGATGTATACATGCCACTATTTGATTTCAAGCTCGCCATTACCGAACATTATTGCAAGGCTGGCAAGAGCATCTCAAGAAAAAGAGGCCGTCCTAGTACACAGAATCCCGGCACACCTACCTCGTCAAGAGGTGGTACACCTACCTCAAGCAGAATTGGTACGCCTACCGGTGGACATGGATCTCCTGCACCACGGCAAAGGGCACGTAAGATCAACGCAAAAGCGCAAGTCCTACCTCTAAATTCAGTGCGGTCTGATAAAATTGATCACGTACCGATTTACCAAAAAAATCGTCAATTATGCCAAAATGATTGTTCTTTGCATTCTCATATAAAATGTGAGAAATGTGACGTTAGTCTCTGCTTGAATGAGAAAAGAAACTGTTTTAGAGAATTTCACCTTGTATGAGTGTTGGTACTTGTTGTGTATAGGAAGCCAAAAATGGCAGTATCATACTTAGACGTCATTGCATATGAAGCCAAATCCGGCTTTTGTTTTTATTTTTGAAAATAAGAAACTTATTCTATAAAAAAAATTGTATTTTGTCTTATAAGCCTTAATAAAACACATTATAACAAACAGATATTTTTTTTATTATAATTTTAATAATTCATGCAATAGAGGGCGAATCGAAGGAAGGTGCGATCGCGATTAGTCGCTTCAGTCGGTGTGCAGCGCTTTCCGCGTGTGGATGTGTCGCTTGTGTTGTGAGAAAGTGCGAGTGTTCGAGAATGGCGACGAAAGAAAAAGAAGTTTTAGGCCATATAATCGAACTTTATAAAGACATGCCATATCTATGGAACAAAAACGATAAAAATGACATGAATAAAAATATTAGAAGTGAAGGTTTCGAAGTGCTTCTCAGCATATATAAAAATATCGATAAGAATGCTACAGTAAAAACGGTAAAGAAGAAAATAGATAATTTAAAAACAAATTGAAGAAGGTAAGTTTTAACGTTGCTTTTATATTATTATTTCAAATAAAATGGGAGATAATAGGACGTACATAGTAACTACCTAATTTGTATATGTACCTATAACTTATTTTAAAGGTCAAGGCTTCAAAACACACTGGTGCAGGGAGTGAAGATGTATATGTACCAACGATATGGTATTATGACAGTTTCAGTTTTCTGGAAACTACCACAGAATCATGCCGTTCAATCAGGGACACAATAGAAGACGAGGTATATTTTATTTTAATTATTTATTAAATAGTAGGTACAGCATTAATCATTTTATCTTGAAACGCAACTCTGCCAACTGAGTTGAAATAATTCATGAATGTGTTTCGAACTTGGTTTCCTTCTTCATTACGCTGATTTTTACTTGTGTTCTTTAACGAAGTCAATCCATCAGTATGTTTTCGCTAATCCCTTTGACGTATTGAGCCTTGTGAAGTATTTTCATGATCTAACCATTTTCTGGTTATATATCCTGGCTCCCGTTTTCTCAAATAATTGTGTAAAGCACAACATGCCATTACCACTGCATCTACGTTGGAGAGATCTAGACTGAGGGGTCTCTGTAGTACTCTAAAACGCGAAGCCAATATGCCGAAAGCATTCTCCACCACTCTACGGGCTCTACTTAAGCGATAGTTAAATATTCTTCTTTCATGGCTAATACCCTTAAACGGAAATGGTTTCATGAAATGTTTGTTAATGGAAAAAGCACTATCCCCGATCAGAACATATGGAGCATGTGTTTCTGTGCCTGATAGTGGAGAAAATGGTGGCAAATTCAAACAACCATTAACTAATTTTTGATGGAACTTTGTAGATTCAAATACGGCTGCATCATTAACGGAGCCATTGGTACCAGTTTGGACATACATGAATTCATAATTAGCATTGACAACAGCAAACAATATTACGCTGAAAAAGCCTTTATAGTTGTAAAATAGAGAACCACTTCCGGGCGGTTTTTCGATGCCAATATGTTTACCATCGCAAGCTCCAATACAGTGATTGAAATTTTATTTATCTTCGAATTCAGCTGCTACTTGTATCCATTCTGATTCTGTTTGCGGCAACTGAAAAATAATTATATAATTTATTTATTTTCAGGATTCATCATTATCTTGCACAGAAGATACTCAGATGACAAATTCTACCAATAGTACTTCCAATCAAAATATGTTTAAGAAAAAAAAGAAAGAAGCTCCTTTAAAACAACAACAGGACATTCTTGATAAAGCTAGCGGATTAATGAACACGAAGGAAGAAGACTGGGAAATCCTTGGAAGATCCATTGGAATGCAACTGAGAGATTTGAATCAACGGCAACATATTATAGCCCGTAAATTAATATCAGATGTGATATTTTATGCTACTTTAGACAAGTTGTCTGAAGAATCATTTGTAGGTTTAACCACAAATAACTATCAATCTAAGGCTTCATACCCATGGTTCACACCTTTACGATCATCGTCTTCCCAGAGTGAATTTCATCGTCCTGTTAGAACATCATCACCATACCAGTCCCCGTATCCATCACCATCTACACAGTACCGTATCCAATCGCCAAATTCTCCCCTTTGTAACTTACCACCCCAACAACAAATGCAGTCCTCACATCCTTCAGCATCCACGCAGTACCACAGCCAATCTTCAAATTCTCCTCATTACTTACCACTTCAGAAACAAATACAGTCCTCTCACCTTTCACAATCACCAGAGTACCACAGCCAATCTTCAAATTCTCTTCATTACTTTCCACCTCAGCAACAAATACAATCTTCTCCTACTGTGGAATATACAATTCAAGCCCCACACCCCTCAGATCCTTTACCATCTGTACAACTTCATATCCCATCCCATCTATCCATTCCATCCATCCACATTCGCCTCCGATACAGTAGTTCAACTGAGTAGTTCAACTAGTTGTACATGATACAGTGGTGTATATTATTTGTACAACTAGTGCATATCGATGTTGATTGTTTAGCATATCAATATGTCTACTTGAAAATAGATACTTAACCTTCTTTGTGGATATTGAATAATAAACAATCATAACTAATGAAATTGTCAGAACGCTGTCAAGTAAGAGCCAGTCCACACGGCGCGTTGCGTCAGCGTTGCGTCGACGCAGCGCTACCGCTGCGTTGTTTTACATACAAATAACCAAGGTGTTCACACGGCCCGCTGCGTCGTCGCAACGCACACATGACGGACAGCAGCCCCCGAGACGAAGCGGGAGGGGGTGTACTCGTGCGACGTCGGAGCGCCAGCGCTCAGTTGCTTGTGCGTTGACAGAGAGGATACACGGAAGCTCATTTCGTTTTACGTTTACGTTTTTGTATTTAGTTTTATTTGCAGGGTAAAATGAATACCATTGAAGAACTTGACATAGATTACTTGATTACATTGATACAGGAAAGGGAAATTATATGGGACAAGTCAAACGTAGATTTTAAAAATAAAAATTTAAAAACAAAAGCCTGGGAAGACATATCAAAAGTTTTATTTCCTGATTACGAGAATTTCACAGCTGAACGAAAAAACAAAGTTGGTGAGTTCACAGTACAGATATTTATGTTTTTTTTTTATTTAAGAGGGCTTTCAAGATTTTCTTGCACCGCCAATTCCGCGATCAGTACAAAATTAATATCTCGACACTCTAAAATTTTAAAACTAAGGGAATCTAGATTAGCGTGAGTACTATTTTATTACTTAGCTCAAAACTAACCTAGACTACGCTGAGTAGGTATAAAATATTATTTTTTTACTGATCGCGGAATTGGCGGTGCAAGAAAATCTTGAAAACCCTCATAATACAATTATACCTTATTTAGCTGCCAAGGCAGAGTTCCTCTAGTCATAAAATAGGTCGCATATTGCTGTCTTATGACATTCGGTGCTGTCTGTTCTTCATTTGCGGGTTGTATTGGGAGAAATTCATCAACACTTATAGCAAATTTATCTCTTTGTCTAAAACCATCTCGATCAGCGACAAAATTGTGTAATACACAACATGCTTTTATAATGTCAGTAGCGAAGTCATAGGACACGTCTATCGGTCTGTGAAAAATGCACCATTTGTTAGCCATAATCCCAAAAGCGCATTCGACATAATCTTCTGGCTCTGCTTAGACGGTAATTGAAAACCTTTTGTTGTAAGTCGAGATTTTGACCGCCATATGGACGCATAATATGTTTGCTCAGTCCAAAAGCTTCGTCACCCACAAATACATACGGGGTTGGTATATTGCTACCAGAGAGTGGCTGGGGTTGAGGTAGTGGTAAGTTGTTGTTAATCATTAGCTCGTACAGTTTAGAATTTTGTAATATGGTTGAATCGCATTCTTTTCCGTATGCACCGATGTCGACAAATACGAATTTGTAATTTGAATCCACAATAGCTAGCAACACAATCGAAAAAAAGGCTTTATAATTAAAAAAAAGTGAGCCACTATTTGCAGGATTACACACGCGGATGTGTTTGCCGTGGATGGCACCAACACAGTGAGGAAAATTTGCCTTTACATCAAAACCCCTCGCTATTGTTTGGAAACTTTCAGTTGTCAGTTCAGGGATGTTGTCTCGAAGAAGATTGGTCCATATAGCACGACAAACTCTTTGTATTATATATGCAATAGTAGATTTTCCCCGTTTGAATTTGAAATGTAAATCAGTTATTGAATTTCCACTTCCTAGGTATCTGAAACGAAAATAATTATTATAATATGCATTGTCACGGTTTTTTTGTGTTTTTTATTCATAAATGGTTTTTTCCGCTAAACGCGGGTAGACAGGGACATTCTGCTATCGTCGCCGCTCGACTCCAGGTGGCGTTACGATTTATTAGTTTCCTGTCAGACAAGCTAAAAATATGGAGAACGCTCGCGGCACCTGGCAGCGAGTAGCAGGACTTAAAGGTAAGGTACGCTCTCATAATGGTCACGGCAGGATGAGTTCGGGGCGCGGCTAATAGAGGGCGTGGAGATAAATCGTTGAAAGGTCGATTCCCTAACACAACACAACCACAGCTGGCGCCATCAGACGGACAGTCCCCGAACCACATCTACGAAGGTTCACGCGAACACATTTGGACAATCACTCTATAATAGAGTACCGCTACTCAACGCTAGGGGTCACCTGGTTTCTGGAAATGGCTGGAATTTTCTAGAATTCGGGGTAGTTATTGCTAACTTCCGCCGAGATTTCTTTAAGGACAAAGGTTTACTCGCGCTCATTACAGACCGGGGTTCGACCCAAATACACGTATCTAAGTGCTTAGCACAGTTTTAAAGTTGGAGTGAACCAGTTACGAGGTGAGTGTTCTGCGGGAAAAGATTGTGTCGAGATCGAGAAGTATTTCGTGAGACGTACGTTACGTCTGGGTTTCATATTTCCAGACGGGCAACCAGGAGAAGCTCCCGGACGTGGAGGAACTTTACCAGGCGGCATCAGCGACCAGTACAACACCTCGCCAAGTATCCTGAACAGGGCCAGCGTCCAGCACAGCCGGAGATTCGTGGGGGATACACGACGAACATATCCACACCGGTAGGAAATGTACCCGGTGGGGAAGTCGATGTCTACGACACCACCCGGTTGCTGTACTGCTGGAAACTAACATGTAATATAACATTTCAGGCTAGCAGAGCTGAGCAGCGGGACTGGCGTGGTCGCGGTCGAGCCGAGCCAACATTTTACCCACGTCGAACGGGAGGAGCGTTATTTCAACGGTGCCCGTCTCGTGCTGGCAAGATCTCATCTCAACCCAGTACATCTCTAAAGGTCAGTTCGTTCCATCTAAAGTGCGGTAGCCAGTTGAAGTCGTCGTGTCGTATGTCGCCGGTCTGTGATCGTCGAACGGATCAGTGTGGTTAATTTGCGTAGTTAGATTCACGATCAGTGGTTTACTTCGTATTTAGATTTACGTCCAGTGGTTTTAATTTTGAATCTAGCTTATTTTGTAGCTAAATTTATGTACAGCATTTACCGTTAGATTTATTTTTTTCATTTTAAATACGAGATCAAAAGGGGGTAGACTTTATTCCTCGCGGGATCTAGGCAAGGTCGTCGTGGTGGCGTTCTCACCTCTTGTAGAACGCTACGGTTAGCTTTCCTCTTTTAGTTAATCACGATCCAGCCAACCGTTAACAAATTTTGATCTCGAAAAGGTCGGTTGTAATTTTTTTATTTAACGGTAGTTTTGAAACTCAGTTGGTCTTAGGTCATCCTCGGTGCTCAGGTGTTGCGTTAGTGCACCGACAATTTATAAGATTGATTTTAAGCACGGAGGCAAATTATTTGTTTTGCCTCCCTTTTGGTATTTAACTTTAAATCATAATTTAGCTGATAATATCGTTTGTCGTCACTGTCAGAGAGTGCGTGATAACTGTTTACCCACACAATTTATTTTTTGTTCATCCGAGGTGGGTACCTCGATCAAAGGACCTTGTACGCTTGGTCATTTTGTACGTCCAAGTATTTTCGCCTAATCTGAGAGGTCTCCCGCACTCCTACTCGGAACGTTGTGTCGAAGGCCTTACGCCCCGAGTGAATCGGCGGGTTCGACACATTCCGCTTCCGCGGGAAAGGGGAGATTTCCCAAATTGGAGCAGGGGGTGTTGTGTTACCACCTCAGATTAATTTAGATTAATTTAGCTTAAGTATTTTAATACCTCACAAAAATATTTATATCATGTTATAGGGTGTATTATAATATTGAATAAAACACATTGTTCTTTGTTAAATTAATCATTTCTTTTATTTAGGTGTACCACACACGTATCTTGTATCCTTTCCTTTTAGGATATCTTTCATTTTCTTAAATTAAGTAACCTACTCCACTGAGCTAGCGGGTTCGATTCCCATCGACTCAAGTATAGGAATTTCGCAGGTTACAGCATTTATGAGATAGATAGATACCCGAAAAAAAAATACTGACATATTCAGACATCGATAGCAAATAACTTTCTCTATGTAACCAATTAATTCTAGAATCGCGAAAAAAATAGCAGCTGTTGCATACATTTTGATTCAGTAGGTATTGCTTTTTGTATGTAACAGCTGTTATATTTTCACGATTCCAGAGTCGGTCACATAGTGTTTGTTAACGATATCTGAATATGTCATTAAATTTTATCGAGAAATTCACTATGTATAAATTATTAAATCATGTTTACTATTGGTTTTGCAGGTAATGATTTAATAAAGAAATGGAGAAGTGTAAAAGATAATTACTTCAGATATTCAAAAAAATTAAAAAAAGCATCAAAATCGGGCTCGGGCGCTACGAAACTGAAGAAGTATCATTTATACAATCAACTTCTTTTTTTTAGAAAAGTGGAACAAAATGCCACCGAATCTAGCTTAGACTCGCCTAGAGAAATCAACAATGAATCTACGTCTACAAATGATGACATTACCACAGACAACACTCCGCGCTATGTTCCAGTCGCGCGCAAAAGGGCAATGCAAATGGATGAGTTTGAAAGAGAAGGACTAAAACTTCTCAAGTAGCTGGAAAATCGCCATATGTCCTTTTTCAGAGCTATATTGCCATCTATTCAAGAATTTTCCGACCGAGAAACTCTCCGTTTCCAAAGTAAAGTTATACAAATTATAGATGAAATGCGGTATGGACAAACATCATCATATGTGAGTGGCCCATCAACGTCTCACCAACCACCATATGGGTATCAAACAGCAAATTTTCAAAGTACATACATTTCTGATTATAATAATTCAATTACATCTCCAGAAACATCTCAAGCAAGTGAAGAAACTGAATACGATTTTTCTAATTTGTAATTACTGGATGATATCTCTCTTAAATAATGTCTAAATTTAAAATTATGACAATTGCTTATTATTTGTGAGTTGATTACTAATTAAACAAACCAAAAAAACTGTTATATTTTTATTACTTAAATATATTTATATAGTTACCTTAAAGTAATTCCCAGCATTTCTACTGGTTCCACTGGATTCCTCATATTAGTATAGTTTTTTCGTATGTGTGGTTCTAAGGACTTCAATAAACATTCGAAGCTGGATACACTCATTCTAAAAAAATTATAAAACTTCTTTTCGTCTAATAGCAACTCCCGATATTCTAAAAAAAAAAACTGTCCATCTCGATTTCTTAATGAAATGAAAGGACTGATCCAGTACCGTCTTGTGATCTTGCGTCGATTTCGGCGGTGACGTAGTAATAGGAGCAATGCTAGACGTCTTTTCCGATCCATGATTTGCTATAGACTGACTGCGAAATTTTTTCAAAATGCTTGCCGCAACTGTGCGTCGCCGCTGCGTCGACGGAACGTTAAGACTGCGTCATAGTAACGCTGCGATGGTGCAGCGCCCGTGTGGCCGGCTATGCGTCAAAATATTTGCGTTGCGACGACGCAACGCAACGCAACGCGCCGTGTGGACTGGCTCTAAAGTTCAATTCAATATTCAGTTTTGTTGGTATTATATTACCTAAACGAAAATGGACGATTCTCATCTAGTGAATTCATCCAATGAAATTGAAATTATTAAACGCGGGCGGGGTAAAGTTTTATTCCATGACGGTTTTCAATACTATTTAGTCAGGAAATACAAAAATTCTCAATCTGTATGGAGGTGCAAAAACTTTCGGTCAAATAAGTGTAGTGGAACTGTAACTGTGAGTGAGGTAAGATCAATCCTGAACTCTTATATGTATATCGCACACCCAGTCGTAAACTGGCTCAATCCAAAATTTTGGTGAATTGAGTTAAGTATGCAGAACGACTCAAAAAAGCGCGCTCTATCGCCTGGTAAATCAGAAACTGCCCGATTAAGGCTAGAAAAGGAGATACGTAATCTTTGGTCTCTTTCTGAATATCAAGTCCGGCGCCTATCGTCATTACGATAGTGACGTATTTAGTGTTACGTTGGAGTTTTACGCTGCGCAACTAGAGAGAAAGTGGCATAAACCTCAATGCGTCATTATAGTACAAAACTCGGGGTAAATTTTCTAAATTAATTTCAATCTTAAAGCGACTGAGGTTTGTTTTGAGTCACTTTACAGCTGTAAACTAAGGTATTTTTGTGACTTAAACCAAGTTCGGTCGGTTTCGTGCTGAATATTTTATTTGGTTGATTGTGTTGCTGGGAATTAGAGAGACCTCTTTGTGGATACGCCAAAAGTTCATAGGTTTTTTAGTAGGTGATTACCACTAAAGTGACTCATTATTGGAAGTTTTTTTTTTTAGCATCGATTTACTTATAAATGTTTCAATATTTTTAACGAAATTGTTATCCGTATTAGTAGTCCTCAGACAAAATAACCTGTAGGACTTTAAATTTTGTAAATTACTGTTTATTCATTGAAGTTATAGTGTGATTTACCAAAAGTTGTCGATGATCGAAACATGTTTTCTTCATTTCCCAAAAAACATGAATTTTGGATCGAGCCAGTTTACGACTGGGTGTGCGATATGTATCCTGTATGTACCTATATTTATTTCAAAAATTTGAAGCTATCTACCAGGATATCAGTAATGTTAGAGATCTTTTAAATGCTTTGGAAAAAGCACTTCTGCCTTGTTCATGATGTCCTGGTACCTACCTATTTCACGTTCAACTTAACGAAATTATAAATTAACTACAAATTAGCTATTTTTTCAGAGTCCGTCAAATATACTGAAAAAGAAAATACATTCTTTTGCTTGCTTGCCCAACATAAATGAAAATATTGTTTCTTCGATCATAAGTTCCAGTGTTGAAACTGCAGCATCGAATGTAGAAGAAACAATCTCTTCTCATTATAAAAAAACGGTAGCAGCTATGAAGGACAAGGGTTTGAATATAATTGCAAACTTGCCAAAATATGACAACTACAGGGCTGTGACTCAAAGAAGAAGGAAGAAAGTCGCCAAAGTGAAAACTGTTGAATACAAAGATTTAAAGAAGGTTGAAGTACCGCAAATATTCATTGATTTTCTTCTCGGAGACTTCAACGACAATAAAAAGAATCGTATTCTGATTTTTTCATCTAGTGAAGCGCGGGAACTAATGAAAGTCAGTAAGACGTTTTTTGCTGATGGTACGTTTAAAAACTGCCCAAGACCATTTAAACAGTTATATGTTATATTTTGCGATTTGGGGAGTAAAATAATGTAGTACCAGTGATGTATGTACTAATGGCAAATAAATCAAAAAAGTCATATTCTGTATTGTTTAACATTATCAAGAGGCAAATTCCTGAATGGGAACCTGTAATCTTTATTACGGATTTCGAATGGGCTGCTATTTCAGCCATGAAGAATACTTTTCCCCAGATTGCACACCACGGATGCTTTTTTCACTTTCAGGATAAACTAAAAAGAAAGGCGAAACGACTGATGATAAAGAAAAATAGTAACAAAATTGTAAGTCTGTGCATGGTTTTGCCACTGCTCCCTGAAAACAAAATTGAAGAAGGGTTTAATTATATATTAAAAGAGAGTAAACTGATCGGAGACAATCACAGTCTGAGAGAGTTTCTATTGTATATTCAGAATTATTGGATGCCGAAAAAACATACATGGTGTGTGTTTGGACAGCGACACCGTACAAATAATGTATGTGAAGGCTGGAACGGCCAATTTAATAAATGCTTCAAAAGAAGACCTAACCTTGTACATCTGTTAAAGGTTCTCAATGAAGATGCAACATTTAATGCCGTAAACGCAATAACATCTGCACCAGCAAAAAAACGGACCAAGAACATTATCAATAGGAACGACTACATTCTGAATGTACAATTGGAGCTGCTTAATGGAGAAATCGATGTATCGTTATTTTTAGAAAAGTTGCGTTATTAATATTGAAATAGGCAGGTACCTAGTACCTACTAGGACATCAGAAACAAAGTAGAAGTGTTTTTTCAAAGCAACTATAATCTCTGTAACATTTCTGTTATAAATTTTACAGCTATCATAAAACCTTAACCTCTTATATGAATGTATTCCTGGTAGTTTTGGCTAAAACATTACCTAATTTTTTCTAAATAATATAAGTTATTTTACCTCTTAATGTTTTTTCACTCGTGAAAATTTCGCCACTCCAAATAGTAAACTTAAGTACTTAGCAGAATCCAACATTTTTGGAATTGATAATAAACAGTCAAAATTTCACGAATCCATAATTAAAAGAATTCAAGATTCTAGGAAGGAAAACCCAGGGGATTCGCTTGTATTTTTTGTAGTTGGACTAATGATACAGTGGTGTATTATTTGTGACTTTTTTTTGCTTGTGGCATCCCTACGAGTAACAGCTGTTTTAGATTGTTCCATTCTTTTATTTTTATTTTTATTAGATTTAAGTGTATTTAAGTAGCCTTTTACAATTTCATCGCATAAATACAACATAACAAACGTGTGTAAATGTTATTATTAGTGAAATTCGTGTTATTCTAGTAATTAGGCCAACAAAATACTTGCATTTTTTCGGTTACGAAGTTTGAAAACTTGGAGTTTGATCATTGTTTTTTCTGGTTTGGAAGTGTTTGTTGCCTATTGTGTGTTGTTTATTGGCACGGAATACTATTTCCTACTATTCAAATACCTAAATCTAAAGCACGTAAGTACAACAATTCCAGACACATAACCTCAACAAGTGTTTACATTTCCCTGGGGAACTTGTGCTGGTTCTGTGGTCGTTGTGAGAAGGTAGACTATATTGTAGATATTTTCTCACGATGATGACTCGACGAGCCCTGCAATGCCAGAAGGAGATCAATCTCCAACAGGCTTTGCAAGAACTGAAAGTGTCTAGGGAGCTGTGCACACAGTTGACAAATGAAAGAGAGGACAATGAGATTGTATTATTAGATGCACTCAATAATAATGATAGGTTAAAAAGTGAGTTGTCTGCATTACACTCACAATATATAGATACTGTAGGAGAACGCGATAGGTTACAGTGCATCATTGATGGGTTCGACCAGTGCGGCTCAGAGTATGAACTGGCCCTGAAGAGAACTTCTACCCTAGAGAAGGAACTCTGTGATGCCCACCATCAAATCACAGAGCTACAAGAGGCCGCTCAATGCTCTGTTGCACTGAAAACCCAAAGTTTATTCGACGAGTTAGTGTCAGCTGGTAGGGAAAATGGCCCTGATGCATGCTGTGATACCCCGACTGTAATGATAGATTTGACAAATGATGACTCAGTGAGAGTTGCAGCATGCACCAGAAGTAAGCTTAGTAAAAATAAACTAAAAAAATATGTAAAGATTAATAAATTTATAAGTAAAACAAAAAGGCAATTAAAAAAACAAAAAAATATTGTATCTCATATTAGGACTAAGAAAGAAAAAATTGATTTAATAGATAAGCTGCAAATGTGTACATTACAGCTAGAAAATACAAAACTAGGTCATGATTCTGAAATACAGCAGCTTCAATGTGAACTTGCCAGTGTAGAAGAATCATTAAAATCAATTTCTAACAGATATGAAAAGTCTCAGGAAGTGATACGGGAGTACTCATTGGCCATGGATGAACTACTCAGGCTGTCAAATAATAATCAACAGCGTTTTGACTCCCTTGTGGCTAACCACTCATGCCACTGTCAGCCTCCTGTGAGTCCGGGGCCAGTGAGTGCTGCCTCATCAACTTCTCAGCTGTGTGCCGAGCTGAACAAAAATAAAATTACAAATAAAACTATAATGTTCTGCGATGAAATTGGAAAAACTATGGGCCAGTTACTAAACACTAGAATGGGACACCCAGTCATAAATAATTGTTTGCCTTATGCTGACCTGCATGAAATCATGCAAAATATAAGTAAATGTAATCTTAACCAGGGCTCTAATTTAGTGATTTGGCTTGGAAATAGGGGTAATATAAACAAATTAGATCTCATAAAATATTTTGAAAGGCTTTTCAAGTGAATAGAATTGTAATGTTTACATTCCCCTACAGCAACAGCTTGCCACAAGCAGAAAATGACCTTAGATATAAGCTGAATCAGACTTTGCATACATTATCATGCAATAATAATTTCCATTTGATGGACATAAATTGTATTATTGACAAAAATTACTATCAGACCAAAGGTAAATACTACCTTCCCAATTATTATAAAAGACAGGTAGCTGTGTCGCTATCTTATTATTTTAATATATCAGCCAAAAACTTGGCTACTAACTATGCTTCTATTGAGCATATTGACATGACTCTGGAAATTACTCCAAGTCATTTAAATTAAATGCAGAGACAATAGAGGAAATCTCTAGCACTAAATATTCAAAAAAAAGTCAATTAAACAATAAATCATGTAAAAATAAGTGTAAGTTTACTAACTTGGTGCATCAAAATATTCAAGGACTTAGCAAAAAAGAATTAGAATTAGACCTGTACATGAACTCAAACAAAATTGACATAATCTGCCTAACAGAACATTGGCTGAGAAGCCATGAGCTCATGTTCAATTTCCAGAATCACCAAGTTGGTAGTTCTTTCTGCAGAGTAAATTCTATAAGAGGCGGATCATTAATTTTAATAAATAGACAAATTAAGTTCAAAGAACGCAAAGACATTGTAGCCCACTCTGTAGAAAGACATATTGAGATATCCTGTGTGGAGTTGGAGCAGTTCATTGTTATAAGCACTTATAGCCCACCAACCGCTTCATTTGATATTTTTGAAAGAAATATGGAGGAAATTTTGAATAATATTATATCAAAATCAAATAAACAAATCATAGTATGCGTCTCCGCATACTATGATTAGTTTGTTTAAAAAAACGAGAGAAAAACGGTTTAAGTACCAGAATGATTAGTTTGTTTAAATCATTTAATCTTGAACCCTTATTTATGGAACCAACTAGAATAACTGCTACTTCAGCCAATTGTATAGATAATATTTTTACGAATATAAAAGAAATAAGGAAAAATTTAATTAGCAATATTCAATCAGATCATCTTGGTCAATTAGTCACTATAGAAACAATAGTCAAAATAAACACTAAAAAAAAAATAACTTACATACCAGTTACCACAAATCGTTTGGAAAAAATGAAATTGAACCTTGCTACAACCTTACCTCGCTTATTATATAATGATGACAATCCAAATGATTTATATAATAATTTTTTCAATGAGTTAAATCAAAGGTTCAATGAAATTTTTAAATCCAAAACGGTTGTGGTCTCTAGCAGTACTAAATTTTGTGAGTGGGCAACAGCAGGTATTCATAAAAGCAGGCGCACTTTGTATGAACTATACAGCGAAAAACAGTATAATTTTAGTGAAGAGTTTAAAACTAGAGTTAAAAATTATTCAAAAATTTTTAAGAATGTTTGTAGAGTTGCAAAATCACAACATATAAGTTCTAAAATTAAAACCAGTCAGGATAAAATTAAAGCTACTTGGAAAATAATTAATAGTGAGACTGGAAAAATCAAAACTCAAAGTAATGTATTAAATTTAAACATTAACAATAAAATAATTAACCAAGATACTGATGTAGCACAGGCATTTGAAACATTCTTTACTGATATTCCAGTCTCTACTACTAAATCTTTAAAATCTTCACCTGTAATAGCTCAATCTATATTAAAAGATAGTTTACCGGAATGTGATGTAACATTTCATTTTGATTATGTGAACAATAACGACATCATTAAAGCATTTAAACAGATTAATGTAAAAAAAACCACTGACCTCTGGGGCATTTCTGTTAGCGTTGTAAAATCATTGATTGAAATTATTGCACCTGACTTAGCTTTCATATTTAACAAATGTATTAACAGTGGTGTCTTTCCTAACTTAATGAAACATAGCAAGATTACACCTCTGTTCAAATCTGGTAGTCATTCAGATCCTTGTAATTTTCGACCAATATCAGTGTTACTACACTTAGTAAAATATTTGAAAAACTTATTCTTCATCAATTACAAAAACACTTTAACAGTAATAATATACTTGATAAAAAACAATTCGGATTTACCAAGGGCCGCTCAACAACTGATGCCGGTGTTGAGTTGGTATCACATATCTTCGATAACTGGGAGGAATCTCTCGATACCTTAGGTATTTTTTGTGATCTGTCTAAAGCATTTGATTGTGTTCACCATGAAACATTAATCATGAAACTCCATCACTATGGTGTAAGGGGAGTTGCACTTAATCTTTTAAAATCTTACCTCAGTGACAGACTTCAACGAGTTGACGTAAATGGGAAACGTTCTCCGGGGTCAGTGGTAACATTGGGTGTACCACAAGGATCAATATTAGGACCATTTTTGTTTTTAATATATATAAACGATCTACCCAAACTTGTCAGGGATGATCAGGAGATTGTACTGTTTGCTGATGACACGTCACTTTTATTTAAACAAAAGCGGCGTATGACTAATTTTGACGAAGTGAATAATGCAATCTCTAAAATTGTAAAATGGTTTAATGCAAACAACTTATTACTAAATGAAAAGAAAACGAAATGTGTTCGTTTTGTACTACCAAATGTTCGACATTTAGATACCAATATAAAAATAAATAACGAAAATATAGATCTTGTAGACACCACAGTATTCTTGGGCATAACTTTAGATAATAAGCTTCAATGGGGCCCGCACATTGATAAATTGTCGAAGAGACTTAGCTCTGCAGCATATGCAGTTAAAAAGATCCGTCATTTCACCGACGTAGAAACTGCTAGACTTGTATATTTCAGCTACTTTCATAGCATTATGTCTTACGGCATTTTGTTATGGGGGAGTGCTGCAGATATTAATACTATATTTGTGTTGCAGAAGAGGGCTGTTCGTGCAATTTATAACATGGGTCCTAGAGAATCTCTTAGAGATAAGTTTAAAGAAATAAACGTCATGACAATGCCATGTCAGTATATATATGAAAACTTGATGTATGTTCACAAAAACATTAATTTATTTAGGAAAAATAGTGATAATCATAATGTTAATACTAGACTTAAAAATAAACTCGCTGTTCCCACGGTTAGGCTCACTAAAGTAAGTAAATCCTTTAAAGGGCAATGTGTACGCTTCTATAACAAGATCCCAAGTGACATGCTTGATTTATCAATTGGAAAATTCAAAAATGTAATTAAACAGAAACTGTCTAGAAAAGCTTATTATAAAATATCAGAGTATTTAGATGATAAAAAAGCTTGGGATGAATCAGCTCCAACTCTGCTAGGTATTCCTTACAAAATTAACAAGGATCATACAAAAAAAGCGCTAGGGCCCAGCGAGTTTCTTGCCAGTTCTTCTCGCACTGGGGATAGGACTGGAACTGGCACTTAGACTCACCTAGTATGTAAGACGTTTCAAAGTGATCCCTGTGATTCTATTGAAAATAAACATATTTTGATTGATTTTTTTTTTGTACAACTAGATGAACTACTCAGTTGAACTACTGTATCGGAGGGCCACATTCAACCAGCGTTCCCGAACCTCCCGATAAAACGGGAGATCTACTGATTTCTAAACCTATCTCCCGATCTACCGTAAAGCGATCAAGTTCTCCCATTTTTTACCCACAAAAAAATATGAATGCATCCATTGAATTTTTAAATAAGCTTAGAACGCACCTTTAACAACACAAGCCGATGGCAGGGGATTTACCGGGCCGAACGAATTGTATGTTTGCTTGCACTTGTACGTCACTGAGCGTTGTGGTAAAATGAACAAATGAAATATTGTGATTTCTCTCTCTCGTACAAATTTTGTAGAGTGTAATGTAATCTGTTTCATATTGTAAACGAAGTAGATAGATGTATGATGTATGTAGACATCGCAATTAAGCAAACTGTGTTTTCATGTTGGTTTTATTTAAAGAAAATTTTAAAGTGCTGTTTAGAGGATTTCGAAGTGCTGTTTAGAAAGTTATGTCAAGTTTTGGGGAGCTATAAGGCAAATAAAGACTGGTGATGGTTCGCCAAAATTTCCCATTTTGGTAAAATTTGTTTTTGACATATTTACTCTACCTCATTCTTCGGCTAATGTAGAAAGGATTTTTTCAAGCATAAATTTATTGAAAACGAAGCAAAGAAACAGACTTTCATCTTCTTCAATTGAAGGCCTTTTACATACCAAACGCCATATGGACGGTGCTAGTTGCTTCGATTTTAATATTGACAAAAACATGTATATTAATATGTCAAAAGAACGTTGGTATGACAAAACTGATTGAATTTTCTTAATAAATCTGTACAAAAGAGCTTTATTTTTATTTTATTTACAACTTTGAAAAACTCCCGTTTTCTACCGATATTTTGTCCACATTTCTACCGTATTATTTTTCTTTGGTTTGGTATAGTAATCGCAAAACATCTAGTCCGATCTGAACACGGCGCGTAAACCTGCGCAGAAGTGAAAAATGGGTATCAGCGGGGCCCCCCTGGCGGGGAACATGCCACGTGACCGCCCTTGACAAATCACAGCATAGAGCGTATTTTCATTAGTGTGCTTTCGTTCTCTGTGTGTCGTAGTCACGTTCGCTAGCTCCACCCACTGAGTACAGTCGCGCGCGATATTTTTGTTATGATAAACTGTTTGTTAAGTTTTTTTGTTGATTTTTCGTTTCGTGTTATTTTTTTATTTTGTTATTGTTTCTTGTTACTACTTGTTGTATTCTGTGTGTATAAAATGCCAAAAACTAGCAACAAAGTAATACGGCGTCAGGCTAGAAAAATGATTTACGATGTCCGTGAGTTTATGAAAAAAGAAGCAGAAGAAGGGATACAGATAGACCTCAAAGCAATCAACAAGAGAACCGCGGCTGCTACTAAAGTTTCGACAAAAACCGTTCGTAGATTGTGCATTGAGGCAAGTCAGTCTGACCTCTTAACGGTGTTTCGTACCCCCGGTAAAAAAAGGTCAGGAAAGAAGAGAATAACTGGAATCGACAGTTTCGATCAAGGGGTTATCAAAAGAATCGTACACAATTTTCATATAACGGAAAAAGAGTTGCCAACCATAAAACAACTGAAAAATAAGCTGAAAAATGATATAAATTATCAAGGATCAGCATCCAGCTTGAGAACTATATTAAAAAACTTAGGTTTTCGCTGGAGAAAAACCGAAGATAACAGAAAAGTTTTGATGGAGCTTATGAGCGTACGCCTTAAGCGTATCGAATATTTGCAAAAAATAACTAAATTCAGAGCAGAAGGGAGACCAATTGTATACACCGATGAATCCTATGTAGATTCATCGCACTCGGTTTCAAAAACGTGGGGAGATGGATCCAATGAAGGAATTAAAAAAAAATTTCGAAAGGGCAGCGCGTTGTAATCGTGCATGCTGGATATGAGAATGGCTTCATTCCCAACGCGTTACTTTTATTCAAAGCAGGAGCAAAGTCGGGGGATTATCATGATAATATGAATACTCAAAACTATGAAAAATGGGTTCGTAGTCAATTAATACCCAATTTACCCCCAAATTCAGTTGTGGTAGTAGACAATGCGTCCTATCACAACAAAAGAGACGATGGAGTGCCAACGTCATCATCCAAAAAAAAGGATATGCAGACTTGGCTCCAAGAAAACTGTATAAGCTTTGAACCAAATATGCTGAAGCCACAATTATATAAATTGATAACGCTGCATAAGGAACGCCACAGGAAATATTATAATTATACTGCATTTATTATAATTATTATAATTATACTGCATTCAACTACGTTGGAGGAGACAAATGATGGATCTCTGCTGATTGAAGGCAATGGGGACATAATGAAAGACTTTTTAATTTTTGGTAAAAAGAACAAAAATATCTAAAAAAATTGTGCACATTAAAAAACCTTTTATAACAAAAAGTACTTTTATTTACTTACCTTTATATAATTTTCCAAACATGTATATATAGCCGAACAGGTTTCAGGGATAATTATTGACAGCATGGGTTGAGATATTAGAGAACTGTATTTCAAATCTTGGTATGAATTCCCTGTTGCAAGAAATCGTAATGTTACTACCAATCTTTGTTTTGCACTAATGCTGTCTCTTAAAATAGTATTTTGTTTTTGTATATATGGTGTCACAAGATTTAGTAAAATATCGAACGATCTTGAATCCATTCGAAGATAATTTCTGAAGTCTGCCGGTTCTAAAACACTCATTATATTCATGTTTGATAACCTGTCGCGCAGTAATAAATATACCTTGACCCACGTCTTTCTTTTTTTTTTCTGTATGTTGATGGACCCAACGGCCACAGCCACGGCGATGCCAATTTTTTGATTTTTGGACAGCACTGGAGCCATTTTGTTTATAGTAGATAGTAAAACGTCCGCCTTTGTTGTGTTTCAGCAGGCAACTGATTTAGTAACTATATTTAGAACAGTGTGATTAGAAGCTTCTAATTTCGTTCCTTTTCTGAATCCTGATTTAGGTTACTAAATTTAGTAAAGTCTAATAGGCCTTTAACACAATATTAGTCTGTTTTCTAGCGCCAAAGTTGGTGCACGAGTGCATTACGCCGTGCGCGCCCGGCGTGAAGCTGGCGCGCACGCCTAGCACGGGCTACCGCGGGAGCAAACGCGTCCACGCGCGGGATGGATGCGCGCTCACGCCGTAGCTCGTCGTCCGTGAGCGGCCCGTTGCCTCTATGCCAGCAGCATGCGCAATATTGTGCAAGACGCAGCAAGCATTTACAATTTTTGCTGCCATCAATGGTGTTTAATGCAGCCTTCTATCGACTAGAAGACACCTTCGTAAAAAATCAATAATATATTTATTAATTATAGGCATAGGTTATTCACTCGTGAGCAAAAAAATCTACTCAAGCTGCACGCTTGCGTTCGAGGGTCTGTGCCACAAAATGTAGTACTTAATCGTATTTTATTTTTGTTTTTAAAAACGTAAATTTCAAGGCCTTTGCT
Organism: Cosmorhoe ocellata; assembly: GCA_963675405.1. Lineage (NCBI taxonomy): Eukaryota > Metazoa > Arthropoda > Insecta > Lepidoptera > Geometridae > Cosmorhoe > Cosmorhoe ocellata. The sequence goes on along the minus strand of OY776264.1, from coordinate 1,805,444 downwards.
TCGAAACGATGTACAATATAGTGACAATTCTCGCATGCATAAACCCACAAAGTACTGTCATTTATAAACAACCTTTTTGCGCTTGTTTATGATAGCGCTAATTAAGGGCTACCAAGCCCAATAAAAGTTTACCTACCCGACCAAACCTTATCAGTTAGTCGTCAAACGTTAACCGGTACTCTTTTCCTTTATCAACAAACAAGAATATTATCTGGAAATGGACACAACCACTGAAGAAGCGGCTCAAGCGGTTGCACTATTGCGACAAGGCTAGAGTCAACGTGAAGTCGCTCGTAATCTGACCATGAGCCAGTCTGCTGTATCTAGATTTTACCGTCGTTACCAGGAGACTGGTAACTTTCATCGAAGAAGCGGTTCAGGCCGAAGACGATGCACTTCGGTGAGAGATGACCGATTCATTGTTAGTACTGCGCTGAGAAATTGGGCTGTCACTGGTGTTCAGGTCCAACAAGAAGCTCAGAGAAACACGAGGAGCAACATTTAGTTCTGCGAAAGCAACGCCGCGTCTATCGGACTTAGTGGTGGCGCGGACTCTACATTTATTTTATTGAATTTGCAGAAGTAAGTATCACAACATTAAAGAGGATTAAAAAAGAAGGTGGGTGCGGTGAATAGAGGTGTCTGGAGTAGTCCGGGTAAAAAAAGACCTCACCAGTCCAGTGTCGAAACTGGATAGTTTTGACATGAATGCTATACGGAATAGAATAAACGAGTTCTATTTGTATGAAAACAAGTCCCCACATTAAGAACTTTGTTGGCGACCTAAAATTGGATTCAGTAAATCTCATGAGACTCTCGTCAAATACTATTGAAGAATGGCTACGAATTCAAGAAAAACAAAAATGAACGTTCGTTGTTGATAGAATAGTTGAAAACAATGAATTAATTCGAGTGTGCAAAAACTTTTTGCTAAGAACACTAGTTATGTATGACAAATGACACGTTAAATACATGGATAAAATACCTTTATATACATATGTAGATCTCTTCGCACGTTAAAGAGACTGTAAGGGCTGATGCATCCTCCAAATCAGCTATAGTGAGAGAGTGGTTAGGTTCATAGCCAAAAGTATATTTTCCCGACTTACTGTAACGCCCGCTTTTGTACAGCGTTACATGGTTTTGCAAGCTCATAATTTATATCTTGTTTACAGCTGATATTTGTTTCAAGAGATATTTTCACGTTGGAGTTCATCATTCTTGCTTGACAGTTTTGACATTTGACATTAGGTTAGTTTGAGTTTGACAGTTGGTTTTTTATTGAATGATTTAGTGTACGGGTCGATCGTTTCGGTCGTGGGTCTCCCGTTCTTTGCTCTTTTGATTCGTTCTACGAGACACCACTTGCTCCCCTGACATACTACGAAGAACCCGTAGTAATTTTAATCTAAATTTTTCTGTTTGATCTTTCATTTAAAAGGCTTTATAATGGTTGGATATTGACCACAAGGCCGCTGGGAACACTCCCATTTATTCATTTTCGTCTCATTCTTGACCTACACTTTCAATATAGTAGCTGCCTTTTAGCTTACCTTTGGTGTGGTCAAGAGACGTTTCTTTGAAGAAAAACGCTATTTTTCCTAGTGTTTTTTCTTACGACTTTAAATTTGGGTTTACTTGGATCCACGTGGCAGAGGTTTTGCTTTCCCTGCTGACATTTCAACTTTCGGAGGACCGCGTATGGAGTTTCCACCTACGCAGCCTACTCTGTTTCCTGCACCCGGCTTCCCTTGCTCCCCGATGTTGGGTCGAGTAGCACGAGGGTCCGGCGTGGTAACATTAACCTTAATCTAAATTAATATTGAAACGAGGTATTTACATTTTCATTTATTCTTTATTTTGGATGCAATTAATGACAGTGACACAATATTTATCTATATTTTCTTAATCTTTCTGATTGTGTATTACCATGTGCTAAATTCTTATTAGTTTCTAGTGAGCAAAATTGACTACTAGCTTGTTTACAAACAAAACATTCATATAAATCGAACACCGGATTTAATTTAGCTCCTCGCCCCTAAGATTAGAATTTCAGCTTAGCCGACTTAACTTTTCAGGTAGGTTATTGTTTTAAACATTTAGGTAGGCATCTGGAGCCCGAACTAACTTTGTTTCTTTAATTTCTTGTTTTAATTGATGTGCTAACCTAAACTTTCTTTAATTTCATTTAAAACTGTAGTGTTTCTTTTTACACAACTTAATTTTTTTTTTCATATTACAATAGTAGTACAGTAAAGCAATATCGTGCGTATAAAATACAGTGCCCAAATCTCCCTTCCACCGGGAGGTGGAGGGAGGTTAAGGCACTTAGATTTCTTCGTTTGGGCACTTTGGGCATGTGTTCGAAGATCATTTGTAACTTTGAGACTAATTATACTACCAAGACTTTTCTTAGCAATAATTTGAGGCCATGAGAGCCAAAGTGGCCTAACTGCATTTTTTTCAATATTGCTTTTTGTATTGGAATCGGTTCTAAACGGTAAAAGTAATAGCGCAAAAGTGGCCTACAAGTAGTTCTTTCCTTTTTTCATAGATGGCAGCATCTATCCGTTTTGCCTATCGAAAATTTTATTATATTTTGATGGCGCCATAGTGGCCTATGTGAGTTAGGCCATTTTTGCACTATGGCAACAAAAATCTTATGTCATAATCACACTTAGGCCAAATGTCAAAGTCAACATTGCCGCTATTATTGTTGGTTGGTTATTTTGATGTAATAGCATTTGTGTTTTTTCCTTGTTATTATGTTAAAATTTACATTAAAATGAATAATACGCAACCAGAAACCCCTAATAGTATTGAAAACACAATGCAAGGTAAGTCAAACATTACAAATTTATAGGTAATGATTTGTCAATTTTGTGTGTTGTTGAAAACAGTGTTCCATGCTAATTCGACGTCCCCCGCGAATAATCCGGTAATGACCTATTACGGGGTTTTTCATGTTATGCGTTTTTCGGCATCTAGAAGTCAAAATACACCATGTGAATTTTTTTCAGAATGTTTCTATCTTTATTTACGAAGATATGAAAAACTACGCGTATATTCCATAAAAAATAATTAAAAATTATTTTAAACGAATAATATGGTTTTAGATCTTTACGAAACAAAATATCAATATGATTTGACAGTATACATTGTTACGATATTATTCGGGTAAAAAGTTTTCTACGTTATTTAAGTAAGTGCTAGTACAGGTTTATTCGGGGTTTTATTTAGAAAACGATATCCAGCCATATTCATTATCGAGTGGCTCCTTACTTCGGTTATGCCTATTGCAACGGCAAGAGCTATTGCTCCGCCCACTTCGCGCGGTCGTGCTATCTTAATGTTTGTTTACCTAATATTAGTCACAAAGAGTCCGTTCGAGTGAAAGGTACTGCAAGTAATTAGTTGATTGTAAGGGTGAATTTGTGTCTTAAATACTTACATTTGAACTAACCTATACTTTGTGAAGTGAATATTATGTGACAATATTATAATAATTATGTTGCCGCGTCAGTTAAAAGCGTATAGTACATCTAGAAGAAAATTATTGTTCAACTTTGTCAAGGAACAAGCAGATCTTAGCAGAAAAGGTGAGTCTTTATGTAATGTGATTATGATTACGGTAAAGGGTAATTAGATAGGTACTTCCTACCTACTCAATAATTTTTTTCCGATAGGTATGCGTGTTTATTAAATTGTTAGTTATGTACATATATTATTAAAGCATAACCAACTAGTGTAATAGTAGTAGGTAGGTCCCTCAAATTAACGCTGGCGTTCTGATCTATAGAGATAAATTATCCCAGCAACCGATGTTTTCAAATTATTAAATAAAGGTCGAACGAGTTTATTATTGTAGTAAAAATATTAAATTACTGACTTAGGAAAATGCATTGAATTCAAGAAGTAGAAGAAAAGTATACAGATAATAGCTACGAAAATGTGTTCCTTTAATCCAATTAAATTGTAATCATTTCAGATTCTATTCAATCAGGCTCAGAATCATCTACTACTGATGCTAAACCAAAAGTGTACAAGTTGAGAGGTATGTTCCCTAAATGTTACTGTAGTTTTCATCATGAAGTACCTACCCATTTAATCGTTTTAAGTATTACCTACTTAAATATTTTAAGATTTATTTTAAAACAAGGCTTCTTATTGTTGTAGAACCATCAAATATAAAATACTTTGATGACGAGGATGACACAGAGGATTTCTCTCCTGATTGTTCTGAATACATTCCAAGTCCAGATCGTCAATTGCCAGACAGTCTAAGTACTTCGAGCCATGGTACGGATTTGCAAGTTACGAACGTTAAAAATTCCTCTAGTACCACTCATTTGCAAGAAAATGATACTTCTAGTCTCGGAGGTGATTCGCTAGTTATAGAAGATAATTTGCTCCGTATTGAAAACATCTCGCGATCTCCATCAACGGTTTCGAATCTATCTCTAATACTGGGTGAAACTGCTTTCGTGGCATCTCCTACTGTCATTTATAAAACGAACTTTTTTAATTCTCCGAAAAAACAAGATAATACACCTTTCAAACATCTAGATATTACACTTACACCAGTAAATGAACACGGACAATCTCCTATACATAACCTTGCTGAGATAACACTTCAGTCAACAAGTGACGACCTAGAAAAAACACTGACACCAACTAAACCTACCAGCTCTGATTGTAATACAACTAACTCCAAATTACATACATACAGAAAGAACAAGATACCACAGAAAATTCCAATGAAAAAACGAACCAGGTGTGACCAAAGTTAGTAGATTTCTACTTTTTCGGTAGATTTTGAGGAACTTGCAACAGCTGCTAGTAGGAAAAAAAATATCAGTATATTTTGGTAGAATTTGCAATTTTTTGGTATATTGGTAGTATTTTTTCGAAAGAAGATGGCAACTCTCTTCTATAATCTATTCTTTTATGGGAATTCCCCCATTATGTGAATCGGAATCAGTCTATCTCTTTCTAAACACACGTACTCAAAGAACAAACACTCAAAGCCTAGCCGGGGCTTCCCCCGAAGGTAAATAATTGTTCAATCTATTTTCATTCATTATAAATTTATTTCTGTTGTTCATTCGCTATCATAGCATCATCTGTTTCTGGTGTTGTTTGACTTCGTGATGAAACGTAGATATATTCAAGGGTATCGCGCGGAGTGGGAGCAAGATCCCTTACTCAAGCAATGGTTGAATAAATCAAAAACTAATGAAGCGAATGCACACTGGAAAGTCTGTAATTGCGACATGCTCAGTAGAGTGGCTTCTCTGAAGGAACACATGGCTACATCTAAGCGCTCTTACGCACTAGCGGCTAACCGCGGGGGCGGCTATTAGCCGCCCCCGCGGTTTAGTGCGTACAATCATAAGCGGTTGCATATTAAACTGGAAAAGCGGCTAGCCGCGCGGTTAGCCGCCGGCTAACCGCGCGGCTAGCCGCTTTTCCAGTTTAATATGCAACCGCTTATGATTGTACGCACTAAACCGCCACAAAATTTCAACCGCGGCGGTTGAATGGAGTGACGCGGCCCGCTTCGCGGCTAGCCGCCATCTTGTGTATACGCACTGGCGGTTAGTTTGCGGCGAGCCGAGTTGAAGTATGCACGTGTTTTCAGTTGCGCAGCCATGAACTTCGACACAGAGAAATTCATTGTTGAAATTCAACAACGAGAAGCTATTTGGAATTGTGAAGGAGCAGTTTATAAGAATAGAGATTTAAAACGGAAACAATGGGAAGAATTAGTAGATATTTTTGGAAAAGAGGAGATGACAACAGAGGCAAAAAAAAAATCTTGGTAAGTATTTCTTATTATTATTACATATATTTAAACGAAACTAAACATACTTTCAACATCTTAGAACATAGTAATACGTCTATTTTCAGTTAAATCATATTTCTTTGCCATTCTAATTTCCCATCAGTCATAAAATATTCGGCAAACAATTCTCTGTATCTCAACGCAGTTTTATTGTTCCTTCTTAATCCTTCCTGTGTTACATTTTCTGGCAAAGGGCAACTGAGTGAGTCGTCGAAACAATAGCCATCTCGGTCTCTTACAAAATTATGTAAGACACAAGTAGCTTTTATGATATCTTTTGCTAGAGCGAATTGAACATTTAGAGGTCTATGAAATATACGCCACTTGTTTGCATAAATTCCAAAACTGCATTCTACATATCTTCTTGCTCTAGAAAGCCTGTAATTGAACGTTCTTTTGGTTTCATCCAAATCTTTTTTTGCGTATGGGCGCATTAAATTCGTAGATAACGCAAATGCCTCGTCGCCTACAAAAACGTATGGGATACATGTCTCGCTGCTTTGTGAAATCGGTTGTGGCTCTGGAATATCCAATTGGTTTTTTTGCATTTTTTCATAGAAAACCGAATTTTGAAATATTGACGAGTCACTGAATTTACCAAAAGCTCCAATATCAACCATAACAAATTTATAATTACTGTCGCATATTGCTAATAAAACCAAAGAGAAAAAACTTTTATAATTAAAACACATCGAGCCACTGTTATTAGGTGCAATGCATCGTATGTGCTTGCCGTCAACAGCACCTAAGAAGTTAGGAAAATTTGCTCTTTGAAAAAAATCATTGGCAATTTTTTTCCAAGCGTCTTTGTTTGGTTCAGGCAAACAAATATCTTTCAGACAAAACCAAATTGCAAAACAAACTTCTCGTACGATTTCTGCTACAGTGCTTACTCCAATTTTGAATGTATAATGTAGTTCCGTGAATGTACAACCTGTTGCAAAATATCTGAAACAAACATTTTATTATTATTTTATTATTTTTTATTTTATCTTTATTGCACATGTCACACGAATTACAACAAATCTATTACTTTATGACTAAATCATTAACTTGTTTGTTGTATTGTTCTAGGAAAAGAATTACAAAAGAAATGGAAGAACATTAGGGATAATTTCGTGAAAGCTCTAAAGGACAATGTTACCAGGAGTGGGTCAGCGGCTAAGAAAAAGACTCAATACATATTTTACAATAATTTAATGTTTTTGAAGGACACAGTATCTATCAACGAAACTGATTCAAGCATGCAAAGGCAAGAAAATGAAAGAAATGAAACAGAAAACGTAGCTGACCCAGTCGTAGTACCACCGCCAAAACGAAAAAAAAAGAATAACAAAGAAGATGATATAGGAGTTGAATTGATTAACGTCTTAAATAAGAATGTAGAGTTGAAAAAGGCGGAAGAAGATGAAGATAGACTTTTCTTTTTGTCGTTGGTTAGTGAAATAAAAAAAGTGCCTGAACATATAGTACGCCTACGTACAAAACTCTCAAATAATGCAAGTCATTACTGAAGCCCAAACGTCTGGATACAGCTACTGTAACTCTACTTGGGATAACTTACGACCATTTAACTACAACCAAGGGCCATCCCAAGGATATCAGACACCATCATTTGCTAGAAATAATTACCCACCACCATCGCCCTCAGTTCCACCTACACACCGTGGAACATGTAATCAAGAACAATCTGTAACCTCTCCTGAATCAACACATTCACAGATATCTCAAGAATCTGATTATCTAGATCTTTTTAATGATAATAATAATTCTCAGTAATAGTTATAGTTTACTACTTTTTTTATTCAATTACTCGTATGAACCCACATTGCGATTAAAATTAAAACATATTAACTACTAAAACTTTTTTATTTATCAAACTTACCTTAATGTTATTACTAATTTCTCTTCGGGTTGGATACAGTCACGAAATTTAGTATCTTGTCCTTTGATGCTGTCATATAAAACTGTTAGTAGTTCTTCAAATGACGAAACACTCATTCTAACATAGCCGAAAAATTTATCTTGGTGCTTCTTCAGTTCTTGAAAACAACTTGCGAACTGGCCAAATTCGTTGCGTGTTTCTAGTAAAGGATGAATCCAGTATCTTTTTTTATTTTTCTTTCGTTGTTTTCGGGAGTAAAAATAAATAACACAAGCTATCTCGACGGCGTCCATTTTGTTTATGAGCCACGCGCCTTCGAGCGGTCCAACCGCTTAACGCGGTTTCATCGCGGCTGACCGCTATGGCGGCTAACCGCGAAGAAACCGCGTTAAGCGGTTGGACAGCTCGAGTCTAACCGCCTAGCGGCCAACCGCTAGTGCGTAAGGTCCCTAAGGGCTGATGCATCCTCCAAATCAGCTATAGTGAGAGAGTGGTTAGGTTCATAGCCAAAAGTATACTTTCCCGACTTACTTGTTTGGAAATTCATAATTTGTAATTTTTTACAGAGATTTGCTTTCACAGTTATTTTCACGTCTGAGTTCATCGTTCCTGCTGGACGGTCCTTGACAATTCATTTAGTTTTGACGTTTAACATTTGGTTGTTTTGAGTTATCCTTTTCAGTCAATGATATATTGGTCCGATCGATATTGCTTCGTCTTCTGCTTTCAATCGGCGAGACATTACTTTTCTCTCTGACCCATCAAAGATGGTTGTGTGATTTTAATCTAAATTGTTCCTTTCCATCTGTTACGACTTCGCCTTAATGAACCTGCTTCGCCTTAAGGAGCGGTGCTGCTACCTCCAACTACTGTGATTGGTCGGTCACGAGACGGCGACCAATCAGCGACGAGCTGCGCGTCCACGTCAATTTCTGCACATTCATTCTCGCTACCATTGCACGCGCACCATTTTCCAATAATTTGTAATTATCATCATCTATCCGCAATAAACCGAATTTCAACTGTAAATAGTCTCGACTACATTATTCAAGAATCCTCTGAACCTATACACGCACTTCGGAGCCGACTACACAACCCAAACATTGGACCTTCGTAGCCGAATCTTGGACTTGAGCTGGACAACCTGGAAACGCGCATAACAGGTACGGCCAGCCATCCTGCCCAGCCCTATTCCTCCATTTCAGTTGTGTGATATCGTGCTATTTAAATATTTCAGTGAATACTGGTTGTGAAATTGTGTGCGCTGCCAACTATTCAAAGGAAATCACATCGTAACCGTCATCACATTCAAACGTGAGTACTCTTTTCTTACTACTTTCCACCAAAATGAGCCAGCAAAATACGTCAGAGAACTCAGTAGCTAACAAATCACGCGATAAATCTCCTTATAAGGTCAATCCAAGTGACGATTCTCCAGTTGTTAGAGATCTTATTAAAAAACGCGGCATAGTAAAAGGTAGATTAACAAAATTCTCCAATTTCTTATCTATTCTTTCTGATGAAACTTTGTCTAGTCAAAAACGCATAGATCTGAAATTACGGATTCAGGGAGCCACTAGATTGTTTAACGAATTCAATGACATTCAAAGTCAAATCGAGGAATCAGTCTCTGATGTAGATGATCAGCTAACGCAAAGGGAATTGTTTGAAAATACCTACTACACTATATTATCTCAAGCTGAATATTTGTTAAATCAGAGTGAGGTTACTGACAGTTCTAACAAATGTAGTCATAAATCGACCGTTAAATTGCCTACAATTTCTATGCCCACCTTTGACGGTTCATATGAGCAATGGTTGGAATTCAGGGACACCTTTCTATCTTTAGTGCATAATTCTAACGATCTTAGCAGTATAGAAAAGTTTCACTACCTAAAATCATCACTAAAGGGAAGTGCGGAGCTAGTTATTAATTCTGTAGAATTCTCTAGTGCTAATTACCCGGTTGCATGGGATCTACTTCTCAATCGGTACAATAACAGTAGATTGTTAGTGCATAATCACGTCAGGGCGTTGTTCACTATGCAGAATGTAAACAAAGAGTCGCCTATTCTAATCAGAAAGTTAATAGATACCGTGTTAAAGAATTTACGCGCATTAAAAATCCTCGGCGAGCCAACTGACTCATGGGATACACTGGTTATCTATTTAGTTGTCTTTAAATTAGATTCAATCACCGAACGGGAGTGGGAAGAATACAAGGGCACACTATTTTCTAGAAATGGCGACTCTAAGACAAAGCTTAAACTGGATGATCTAATAAAGTTTCTCAAAGACCGGGCTGACATGCTGGAAACATTGCAAGTATCACATAGCAAACACGATAACAAAAAACAAAACACAAATAATAACCAGTCTAAAATACACTGCAATGTTTCCACCAATGAGCCACAGGGTCAACAGTCACGCAAATACACTAAGAATAAGAAGCTTTGTTTACTATGCAACGCAAGTCATCCACTTTACGCGTGTCAAAAGTTTCTCGACTTTAATTTAGATTCCAAGCTTAAATTCATCCACGAAAAGAAACTGTGTACTAATTGTTTACGTTCAGATCACGGGTTAGATGATTGTAAGTTTGGGCCGTGTCGATTATGCAACAAAAAACACAATTCGTTACTGCATCCCGATAATCATACTAATCAATCCGTAGCACTTCATATGTCGCACGCTAATGAGTCACCGGCTAGTGTGAGCGCTGTCGCAGGAGCACTTCCTCCGTCCCTTACCGCGCCCACCGCACTGGGCTCGTCCCCCGCAGTGCAATCTACCACGATCCATGCGAATAAAGCGCACATAAACACGTCTTCTCAATCAGCTGTAATGAAACCGGTTTTACTATCGACTGCATTAGTGGAGATAGTTGATAATCGTAAGAATTATCACCTAGCACGCGCACTCCTTGACAGCGGTAGTGAACGCTGTTTCATTACTCAATCTTTATGCAATTTAATACAAGCGCCAGTTATACAGTCCACTCAGGAAATACGAGGTGTAGGTAACTCTGTCACAAAATCCACGCAAATATGTGACATCGAGTTAAAGTCACGCATCCACCCGTACACTACTCGTTTACAATGTTTTGTTCTGCCTAACATTACGTCGGCGTTGCCTGCATTATCGAAACAAAGCGGACAGCTCAACATTCCCGCACATATTGTTTTGGCAGACCCGCATTTTTATGAATCTCAAAATATTGATATTTTAATCGGTGCAGATCACTTTTGGGATTTGATTAATTCTAATAAAATAAGATTACCTAGTGGACCTTTCTTGTTAGATACAAAATTGGGATGGGTTATTTCCGGACCAATTTGTTCTATTACGCGTTATGATAGGTACATTCAGTGTAACTTTTCTCAGTCCATCGATTCCCAGTTACGACAATTCTGGGAGTTGGAGGACATGTCGGCGTATCGGGATACGCGCACAGATGAGGAGCGTGCTTGTGAGGAACATTTCGTTAATACTACTACGCGCAATAGTGACGGAAGGTTCAAAGTTCGCATTCCTTTTAAAAAATCACCTTACCTTAGGCGAAACTTATTCACACGCAGAACGTAGGTTTTATGCCCTAGAAAAACGTTTATTACGCAACCCTGATTATAAAAAACTTTATGCCGATTTTATTCACGAGTACATTCGTTTGGGTCACATGAGTCGTGTAGATCGTGTCGGGACGCCTAACTACTTCCTACCGCATCATGGTGTATTTCGTGAGCACAGCACCACCACCAAGTTGCGTGTGGTGTTTGATGCCAGTGCCGCAGCTAGCAATGACATCTCGCTCAACGAAATACAAATGGTAGGCCCACCGATACAAGGCGATCTGTTGTCTATTTTACTACGATTTAGGCAACATAAATACACGGCTTGTGCAGACGTTGAAAAAATGTATCGGCAATGTTTGATTCATAAAGATCAGCGTGACCTTCAATTGATATTGTGGCGTGATAGTCCGTCGCAGCCGTTAGATGTTTACCAGCTAAATACGGTCACGTACGGTACCGCATCCGCGCCGTTTTTAAGTTGTAGATGCTTGAAACAGCTGGCGGCTGACTGTACGGACTCTGACGTCACAAGAATCATTAACGAAGACTTTTACGTTGACGATATGATCACAGGTTGTGATAATAAACAACAACTATTAAATGTTTGCAAAAATGTAACAAACGTCTTAAAGTCAGGTTGTTTTCCCCTTCGCAAGTGGATGTTTAATTTCAATATTAATAACATTGAAAACAATCAGTCTGACTTGGTTAAAGAATTATCATTAGGCGAAACTGTCAATTCTAAAACTTTAGGGCTTGGTTGGCATCATATAAATGATATATTTAATTTTAATACGCAATTTAAAAATAATAATAAACAATTAATTACAAAGCGTTATATCATGTCAACAATTTCACAGATTTTCGATCCTTTAGGATTATTAAGCCCACTGATCATTATAGCTAAAATCTTATTACAAAAGTTATGGCTGTTGAAGATGGGCTGGGATGATGAAGTTCCTAGTGACGTCAGACGTACTTGGGATAGTTTCGTTAGTTCTCTGCTTATCCTCAACAACATAAGTGTGCCGCGACACATCATAGGCAACGACCCTGCGTCTACCGAGCTGCACATCTTCACAGATGCGTCAGAATCCGCGTACGGGACATGTATTTATATTCGCACAATAAATCGTGACTCATCGGTGTCTGTCAGGTTGTGTTGTTCGAAGAGCAAGGTCGCACCTTTAAATCCTGTAAGCATCCCTAGGCTAGAACTATGTGGGGCGTTACTAGGTGCTAGGCTATTTAATAAAGTACGTGAGTCACTTCGCTGTCAATTCCACAATATAATATTCTGGTGTGACTCCACCATAGTACTTGGTTGGCTGCGCATGGCACCTAATTTACTAAAAACTTTCGTGCAAAACCGAGCGGCTGAGATTCACGAAATCACCAAGGAACTTCCATGGTGTCACGTGAGTGGTAAAGATAACCCAGCCGACTTGGTGTCTCGTGGAGTCAAGCTAGAAGACCTTCAATCTTCTACGCTATGGTGGGAGGGCCCAGCATTTTTACGTCAGCCTGAATTTGAGTGTAGCCAAGCTATTACAAATAGGGCCCTTGTAGCACAGTCTGATTTACCTGAATTAAAGCCAGTAAAAACTCACGCATTTGTTACTACAACAGAAACTTCACGTTTTCCATTTAAAAGGTTTTCTCAATTTAATCGTATGCAACGCGCATGTGCGTACGTATTACGTTTTGTTTTTAATACTCGCAATAAGAATAATATTCGCCGCGGGCCTCTCACTGTTGACGAGTTGAGGAATGCACGCATAACTTTAGTAAAGTTGTCACAACGCGAATCTTTTCCAGAGGAATGTAAATTATTATCTAGTAATAAATTTCTTAAAAATAAACATAATTTGAGTAAATTAAATATCTTTGCAGATAATGATGGCATTTTACGAGTCGGTGGACGAATAAAATTGTCATCAGATTTTACTTTCGATAAAAAACATCCTTTTTTAATTTCATCTAATCACTGGTTTTCAGTACTATTGTTTCGGCACGAGCACAAACGGCTGCAGCACGCCGCGCCTCAGGCGTTGCTGTACAACATACGCGAGTCACACTGGCCGTTGGGGGGTAGAAACCTTGCAAAACGCACTGTGCACGAGTGCGTTACGTGTACACGGTTGAGAGGTAAATCTTTATCTCCTATTATGGGCAACTTACCGGAAGAGAGAATCACTCCAAGCTTTCCGTTTTTACGTAGTGGTGTGGACTACGCCGGGCCAGTGCTCGTACTGAATCGCAAGGGTAGGGGCTCTAAATTGATAAAAGGTTACATCTGCCTATTTATTTGTTTAGTGACACGCGCAATACATTTAGAGCTTGTCAGTGACCTTTCTTCTGATGCTTACCTACTTGCGTTAAAGAGATTTATTTCCCGACGTGGCAAACCTGATGAAATAATTTCAGATAATGGTAGGAATTTTGTAGGTCTCGCAAATGATTTTTCTAAATTTCTATCAAAATGCTCTGACGATTTAATTGAATACGCGACTAGTCAGGACATCAAATTTTCTTTTATTCCGCCTTATGCGCCTCATTTTGGTGGATTGTGGGAGGCTGGAGTTAAGTCGTGCAAGCACCACTTGTTACGAGTAGTTGGTAACGCACACCTAACATTTGAGGAGTATAGCACTATATTGTCACAAATTGAAGCTGTCCTCAACTCTCGCCCCATTAGTCCTTTATCCGCAGATCCTAACGACTTCCTTCCTTTGTGTCCATCTCACTTCCTGGTTGGTCGTATTCTAACAGCGCCTGCGACTGAACACCTGACCGAAGTTCCTGTTCACCGGCTGACACGATACCAGAGGCTCGAGCAACTCAGACAACATTTCTGGATTCGATGGTGCAAGGAATATATCTCGGAGATGCAAACCAGGACAAAATGGAGACAAAACGGACGAGATCTTCAGCCAAATACATTGGTCGTCATCAAAGAAGACAACACTCCGCCACTGAAATGGAGTCTGGGGCGCATCATCTCCACAATGCCAGGAAAGGATGGGATTTCTCGGGTAGCTGACATCCAAACAAAGTCAGGAGTCATCAGACGCGCATTTCCTCGAATCTGTCCCCTGTTCGATGTTGGAGACGATGACAAGATGTTGGACGTCGATACTTCCAAGGCCGGGGGCATGTTACGACTTCGCCTTAATGAACCTGCTTCGCCTTAAGGAGCGGTGCTGCTACCTCCAACTACTGTGATTGGTCGGTCACGAGACGGCGACCAATCAGCGACGAGCTGCGCGTCCACGTCAATTTCTGCACATTCATTCTCGCTACCATTGCACGCGCACCATTTTCCAATAATTTGTAATTATCATCATCTATCCGCAATAAACCGAATTTCAACTGTAAATAGTCTCGACTACATTATTCAAGAATCCTCTGAACCTATACACGCACTTCGGAGCCGACTACACAACCCAAACACCATCTTTTAAGTTTTGGCTGATATAATGGTTTGATTTTGACCATCAAGCCAAAGGGAACATTCTCATTTGTTGATTTCGTCTTTTTGGGTAAGTTTCACAAATTTGGGTGTCGTGTAGTGACACGCTCTTTTGCATTCCACGGTGTTGACAACCAGTTTGTTTTGTTCTAGATCTTCATTTCAATCAGCTTTCTTCGTAGCTTACCTTTGGAGAAGTCAAGGGACGTTTTCTTAGAAAAACGGTAAGTTATTGATAAATTCATGGTTAAGTCTTGTAAACACGTTTTAGTACTTATTTGATATCTAATTGAAATGTTTTGTTTCAGCTTTTTCCAGCGTTTATCTTTTCACTTTGGATTTGGTTTTCTTATTGGATCCACGTGGCCGGGGTTCATTGTCTCTGCTTGGACAATTCAACGTTTCGAGGTCCGCGTATGGGAGCTTCTACCTATGCGGCCTACTCTGTTTCTACACCCGGTTTTCCTTGCTCCACGATGTTGAGTCGGGTGGCGCCGAGGACCGGCGTGGTAACCTTTAACCTTATACTAAATTAGTAAATGAGAAAAGGTATTAACATTTTCAATTATTCTTTAATCTTTTGGATGCATTAATGACAGTGACACAATATTTATCTATATTTTCTTAATATTTCTGATTGTGTATTACCATGTGCTAAATTCTTATTAGTTTCTAGTGAGCAAAATTGACTACGAGCTTGTTTACAAACAAAACATTCATATAAATCGAACACCGGATTTAATTTAGCTCCTCGCCCCTAAGATTAGAATTTCAGTTTAGCCGACTTAACTATTCAGGTAGGTTATTGTTTTAAACATTTAGGTAGGCATCTGGCGCCCGAACTAACTTTGTTTCTTTAATTTCTTGTTTTAATTGATGTGCTAACCTAAACATTCTTTAATTTCATTTAAAACTGTAGTGTTTCTTTTCACACAACTAATAATAAGTTTAATTTTTTTTTTCATATTACAATAGTAGTATAGTAAAGCAATATCGGTGGAGGGAGGTTAAGGCACTTAGATTTCTTCGTTTGGGCACTTTGGTCATGTGTTCGAAGATCATTTGTAACTTTGAGACTAATTATACTACCAAGACTTTTCTTAGCAATAATTTGTGCTATATATTTGGAATAAAATTTCGAATTCAAGAGAGTGCAGTTTGACATCAAAGTCTGCTTTGCAATAACTATAAACAACGCTCAAGGTCAAACTCTTAAGGTAGCGGGAATAGACTTGAGGGATAGCTGCTTCTCTCACGGCCAGTTGTATGTGGCATACTCCAGAGTAAGCTCACAGAGTAGCCTGGTTATTCTAAATACCGAAGAAAATACCAAAAATATTGTTTACAAAGAAATACTGCGGTAGGTGTGCAGTGATGGTATATTTTGTTAATTAATCTAGACACGCGGCAGCGTGTCAAGCCAAGTTCAAGCGAACGGGCGAGGCGCGCACCGTGTGTAATATTACACGAACCATTTGGAGCCATTTTCACCCCCTCGTAACTCAAAAACTATTTCACATAAACAAGTCAAATTTGACTCATCTATTGCCAATTGTGAGTAAAATATATACTCCGAATTTCATAAACACACCTCAAACGGTTATTTAGATATCAACGTCCAAAAATGGCTTTTTATGAATAATTTTATCACTGACTGACCTATAGACGTTAATTATAACCCAGTTCCAGATGACCTAGAACGTTCAAATTTGGCATCCAGGTAGGTAGTGGGGTGGATACAAAGGAAAAAATCTGAAACTTGCAAATTTTTATATTTTTAACGTACTTTTTCAATTAATTGATTCTCCTAGGAACCCTTACTAGCGCCTGTAATATAAAAATAGCAATCTAAATAGATGACAGTCGGTCATTATGTGGATTTTAATAGGGTCTTGACGTGAATATAATAACGAGTGGAAGTAGTGTCTTGGATTGGTAAGTAGTACTCTTACCTAGGTATACAATGTGCCAATAGTTGAGCCGTCTATGCAGATAGGTAAGTATGACTATATAGGTATGTATACCTACAATGTGCCAATAGTTTGAGCAGTCTATGCAGGTAGATAGATATGGCTAGATAACTATTCAGGCCTAGATAATAGTGTGTCTCGGAATGCCGGATAGGTAGTAGGTAGGTATACTTATTCAGTAAGTACTCAAGTACCTACCTACCTGCTTAGTATGTATACCTACAATGTGCCAATAGTTTGAGCCGTTTATGCAGGTAGATTATATAAGTGTAATAATATAAGAATAAGTACTTACTTACTAATAAGTTCTGTACAAAAAGTAATGATATCCCATCAAAAACATAAATGTGAAATGAGAGCCAAGTTCAATAAGTATGTTTTAGTCGTTGACTTCAGCGACAAAAGAAGTGAGATCTAAACGGGTGCCAAGTACAATGGTCAGTCCTGAAACTTATTTATTACAATATGAAATATTTTTTAACAACTTTAAAATATCATTTCATCTCATAATTTAGGATATTATATTGAAGCCTAAGGTCTGACTTGGCTAGTTTTCTTAAGAGTACGAATTATATTAGGTATAGTCTTTGCAAGTTCTTATTTTATTCTTCTAAAAATTTGGCTTGCTGGTAGAAACTAGCGATCGGACATAGTAGGTAAGTAGTTAATAATAGGAAGGTAATTGGTATAATGAGAACTAGCCAAGTTAGACCTTAGGCTTCAATATAATATCCTAAATTATGAGATGAAATGATATTTTAAAGTTGTTAAAAAATATTTCATATTGTAATAAATAAGTTTCAGGACTGACCATTGTACTTGGCACCCGTTTAGATCTCACTTCTTTTGTCGCTGAAGTCAACGACTAAAACATACTTATTGAACTTGGCTCTCATTTCACATTTATGTTTTTGATGGGATCTGTAATATCTAATGGATCTACTGAGTAGATATAGTTTTATTTAATTGAAAATAATATCCCAGTTTAATAGTCAACTCAACTTAGATAATAAGTTTCAGTTTTTTTGAATTCTCGTTATTTTGTTTGTTATAAAAGACCTGTTTTATTACTTAAGATTTTTGTTTGATATTAGGAAAAGAAGACAGGTATCTTCTTACATTTGCTATTTGATAGATGGTACGTCAAAGTTGACTACTTATTAAAAAATATAGACAAAGAATGATTAATGCATAAAAGTCTATTGAAAAAAAATCGTAAAAATCAATGGTTATCTTATAATTTTTATGATTTTCCAAATTTATTCAAATATTGTGATTATTTGCAAAAAAAACACAAAACTGCCAATCTCGCGAGATCTCGCAGTATTGTTATTCATAAACCCGCGAGATCTCGCTTGAGCCCCAATCTCGCGAGATTTGCATTCCCTACTTGTAACCCGTGTAACTTTCTCCGACTAAGACCGAGCGTCGTGTTCACAAAATAAAAAGGTTGAACTCACTTAAGCAAATACTCTTGAAAGTGAATGGGCGAAACCTAAAGTGGAAGTGGCCACAGGTTCACTAGGATCATGCATTAGTATAAAGACTTTATGATGCCTTGTTTTCTGATATTAAATTAGAGAAATCCAAGTATGTATTCCTTTTTTACAACAGAAAGTCTAAAGTTAGGAGCTATGAAAGCCAAAGTAGTCTATAACAAATGTGAAAAGGTGTTGGAATTATTTGTTGTAGACACATCAGTAACAACCCAGAAAGGTAGACAATTGCTAGCGGAACCAGGTACCTATACAAATGCCAATCTTACAATCCAGTCGTTTTTATGACAACATAACTAAGTTGAACTTTATACTCAGACAGGATGTCTTCCTACGAAAGTAGACGAAACACTAACCAGTTTCAGCGTGGTAGTCCCGCTAGTGGTAGTGAAAACCAGGACCGACGCCAACTTCCCGGTACTAGGAGTCAAAGACGCGCTTACGACTTTCAGCAAAAGAAAGCATTTGAGACAGTAGTATTATCAATAATTTTAAAAAGAACTTGTTAATGAAGCTTTTGGTAAATTGCTTGACAGTTAAGGAGTGAAGAAAGGACAGAAGATAACACCAACCTACGCGAGCGAACAGTACAAACCCCGGAAGCCTATACGCAAGCTTGTACAAACCACCTCTCTACATGTTGGACGTTGGCTATGGCTCAGCGAGCTATAGCCAACAAGGTGTGGTAGCGGCATAAAAGGTGAGTGTTTTGACTTTCATGTTTCTTGTCAGTGATGATTAATTGATATGTAGACTATGTAGTTATTTATCTACTCATGTAATCACAAGTTTCAAGCATTTTGCGACAGGCTTTTGTTCAAATTATTATTAACCTAAAAAGTGTACGAGCGGATTATGCCGGTCATGCTGACCGGTATTACTCGAAAGTTCTGTTAGCAAGTACCTAGAATCTAGGTCAAAGGATAAAAGGTCAAAAATATCATCTAGGTCGGACCTAGATGATATTTTTGGATAATTATGGAGAGACTGGTAGTAGTTTAATGAGTAGCATTATTAAATGCAAAAGTTGAGCCTTTCACAGGAGTTTGGTCGATAAATAAGTCATACAGAAAACCGCTCCGACTGATTGGTGGGTAGCAATACATAATATGAAAAATTGTAAAACCGAAGAAGAATTGGATACATTTGAAGAATTGGTGATTGATGAATGTATCCTTAATGCTGCCGATGAGACAGAGTTACCGATAGGGAATTTTTCTGAGACTGAGATTACTGGAGAGTACATTATTCATCAAGACAGTGGACAACTCGTCAAACTTCTAAACCAAGAAGAACAATATGAGGTAAACAAATATTGCGTATTTAAAGACGAAAGAAGTCTTTTCCCAGGGCGAATCACAAAAATCTGCCAATCACCATATGAAATGTGGGTGAGCTGCCTGAATAAAAGGTTTGAAGGAGGCTGGACATGGCCAGCAAATCCGGATATAACTAAAATTACCGATACAAAGATGATAATAAGGGCGATAGCTGATGAAAACATCACTCGACGCGGGAACGTAATTTATATTCAAGATGACTTTTTGTGCCTGGAATGGGGAGAGTAATCGCTGATTTAAAAAGTCAAGATGATCTAATATTTTACTGTAGGTTAAGATATGAAAATTTAATGCTAAGATCGTTGATTTTTGTCTAAGTAAGTGTATAAAACTATAAGACTGTTGATCCTGACTGTTGCATTTGTATGGTATCTTTTCTGATTGATCTCTATTTGTCTATTCCTATATATACATGTGTAAGCGATGAAACTTTTGTTGATATAATGTCCAAAGATTATAGAATTTTCTAAGTAATATACTGATATGTTTATTTTATCCCAAAATTATGAAAATCACCTCATTAACTTCCTTGCCGTCTCCATTAGCATGGGACCTTTCGCATAATCAAGTTCGTTTGTATGTTTTTTTTCATCTGTGGCAGTAAAACTTCATTCAAAATGTCATTTGATGATCCTAAGAGCATTTAGTGTGGTCAAATGTTACCCAGAACGTAAAAATAAAGCGATAAAATGTGTTTTTAAGGTAATGTAACAGTTGGTCTAATGTTACCCCAAAATCAATATAACTTCTGTCTGTATCTCACGATCGACACATAAAGAAAGTTGAAAGAATTTTTTCGGCGTTTAATAATTAATCTAATTAACTAATCTATTTCTTATTTAGCTGTGCATTAAGCACAGCAAAATAATCTATTTCAATTCAAAAGCTCTTTCTGTGAAATCAATAATCTTGTTGAATTTGATGGCAGCTTGCCATCTGATTTTGACGAATTGAAAAGGTTTGCTCAGCAGTTACAATTTTTGGTAACAGTTATTTTATGCGAACAAAAGATTTCAATTTCATGTCAATTACGGGAAAAAAATATACTTCTCGTCTCACAGATGAGTATTTGAAAGCCACTCTACGAATTGCAACTACAAATACGATAACTAACATAAATGAAATAGCCTCCCAAATACAACCTCAGACATCACACTTAAATTTGAATAAAATCAGTAATATTAGTATTAGACGGGTATTTATCGCATACATATTTATTGTATACATAATTATTATATTTTTTTTTTTTTTTTTTTGTAACTTGTATCTATTTAGGTATTATATTTATTACAATTTAGCTTTATTTATAGTTCATAATATCCGAGTAAGTTTGTTTTTCTTTTGTGTATGCCACCGTCCTCTACAACTATTGTTTTTTCCTATCCATCCAAAGGTTACCTGGAAGAGATCGCTTTTAGCGATAAGGTCGCCCATTGTTACATTAATTTTAAGTTTGTTTCTCTTTTGTATTTATTTTTAAGGTGTACAATAAAGTGATATTCTATTCTATTCTATTCTATTCTATCGCGTTTAAATTACCTTATATTTTCCCGACGTTTCGACAGGTTTGCACCGTTGAAAATATAAGGTAATTTAAACGCGATAAATACCCGTCTAATACTAATAATAATGTGTTCAGATCGCGTAAGTTTAAAAGTACATAAAATTAGTAAAGTACCATTACCTAACTACTTACCCATGTACTTTTTAGGTTTGTACATAATCTTATCTTACCTAGTAAATCCTAAGTACTTAAATTAATTTTATAAATTAGCATTTATGTACCTAGAATCTAGGCAAGGTATAAGATTAGTTTAAGTTCCATCTATTTCCCAGATGAACCTACTTATTTCAATTTCAAGGACAAACGTGATTTTTCTGGGGAGATTGACTGCATTGATGGAACTCACGTGGCTATAATCCGTCCAGTGGAGCATGAAGAAGTGTATAATATAACAGAAAAGGGTACCACTCTATTAACATCTCAGCTGTAAGTAAATTTTCATCAAAAAAATCTGAATGAAATTTTCATGAAAAAACTCGCAATGGTAAAAAAAAGATGTGACCATTACCCTGAGGTAGAGGAAACTATTAAACGAAACTATAAAAATTCTTGAAAAAATTAATTAGACGAAATCTAGCCAGAGTGTTCGGTACGGTGATGGGCTTCAGTCTTTTGCGTTAACTTTATATTACAATTCAGGAAAAGCCTACCTTTTACTGAAAAACAAAAAACAATTTTGCATTGCCCCTCCAACTCTCAGAAGATTATTAGCAACACATAATTGCAACGTAGGCTTCATGTCTGAAGTATGTATTTGGTTTTCTTAAAAACAAAGCAGACCTGACAAAGGAATTTAATGTTGCGCTCTGTGAAAATAACTGGCACTGCTCGGCAGATTAAAGTGGACAAATGTCCACTGCTTGCATCACTTTTTCCCCCGAAGTCAGACAATAATAGACGTGACGATTTTATCAAAAAAATTCTGTTTGATCTTTCAACTATTGGCTTTTATAATGGTTTCATTTTGACCATAAAGCCATGGGGAGCATCCCCATATGTGGATTTCGTCTTTGGTTCAGGTAAGTTTCAGTTTGAGTGTCATGTAATTACGCGTTCTTTTTTTGCTTTTTAATTTATTCGTTTTATTTAATTTCCTTAAACTTATTGTTGACTTGCTTCGTTTATTTTTTTTAAGAAAATTTATTAGTCATTGATTTGATTTGGCGATCGATATTGAGTCAAGCGAGTGCGTGTATGCAAGTCGTTCGTTCGGCGTTCGCTAGTTTTTTGATTATAAAGGGTGATTTTTTTGAGGTTAGGATTTTCATGCATTAGTATTTGACAGATCACGCGGGATTTCAGACATGGTGTCAAAGAGAAAGATGCTCAGTATGCTTTGACATTTCATCATGAATAGACTTACTAACGAGCAACGCTTGCAAATCATTGAATTTTATTACCAAAATCAGTGTTCGGTTCGAAATGTGTTTCGCGCTTTACGCCCGATTTATGGTCTACATAAGAAGTGAGACCGCCTACCGATGTTACTAATGCAACTAATGATGCGGAAACATCTCGCCCGAAAATAAACAGAAACATTAATATAAAAAGGGCCGAAAAATCAGAAAATGAAATTCTCAAAACACTTTCGGAAAATATAAAACGTAAACATGATCAAATAAGCGACCAAAATGACCCCGATAAGCAATTTCTGATGTCGCTGCTTCCACATGTAAAAAAAATTGTCGAAAATTGTAAACTTGATTTTCAATCAGAAATATTACAGTTAATTAGAAAGTACACGCATAATCAAAATTATGAAACCTATTCGGCACAATATTATGGTTATTCTTCAGGAAATGCCAACATACACTCGACACAAAAAGCTTCTACATCTGTTCAGCCTTCTCCACTTCATTCACATTATTCCGACAAGTCTATGCTTGACATATCATACTCTACACAAAACGCTTCTACATCTATCCCGTCTTCACCTATAATTCAGCCTTCTCCAACTCATTCATATTATTCTGACCAGTCTATGGACAACAGTTCTGTTATCGAAGACATGTTCCGTGATGATGACGAGTGATACCAAATTATAATAAAGACATAAGAACTAAATACAAATACCTACGTGTTTTATTTGTTAACTAGCTATTCTCTAGTAGAAAAAAACAATGCATATTGATTATAAATAAAGTATAGATTATTTTATCATAGTGTTCTGTGGAGTTTTATGCTAGTGATTATTTCCACTTACCTTTATGTGATAGCTAGTCTTTCCGCAGGTGCGATGCTTTTCCGCATGTTGGTATCGTGGTGCTTTAATCCAGCATATAATAGAGCATGTAGTTCCCAAAACGTACCTATGCTTAAACGAAAATGTTTGAAAAACTTTTTAGGATGGTTTAGAAGATTATCGAAATGTTCGTTTCATTTGTGTACATTCGTTAAAATTGGATGTATCCAATAACTACGGTTTCGTCTTCTACGACGACGTCTTTTTATCAAAAGTAGCGCAATTAAACCTTCTTCGTCAGAGTCCATTATGATACTGCATGCAAGGGTTAAAAAAAGTAGCAGCCACCGACCGCAAGTGTCGACCACCGGCCACAAGTGGCTGTCGCGTGCTTCAGCTACCTTTGTAGCCGCTTCTAGCTTCTCGTGGCGGCGTTTGTGGCTGTGGCGAGTGGCTCGTGTGCGGCGACCCTTACATCTTTCTACGCGTGGACAACACCACTGCCATTTCATATGTTAATAGAATGAGGGGAGTCCAATATCCCCAACTTAACAAGGTAGCTAATATGATTTGGAAATGGTGCGAGGCAAGAGATATATTTCTTTTCGCGTCATATATTCCTTCATCCCAAAACAAAGAAGCTGATGCCGAATCTAGAAATCTAAACATTGATACAGAGTGGGAGCTAGGTTCTAGAGAGTTCCAAGAAAAAACTCGCATATTCAACAAGCCAGACATAGATTTATTTGCAGCTCGTATCAACGCGAAATGTTCTTTATATATTTCATGGAAAAAAGATCCTTTTGCCTTGAATATCGACGCTTTTACGGTCGATTGGTCTAAGTTTTATTTTTATGCGTTCCCACCGTTTCCTTTAAGACCTTAAACAAAATTATATCAGATCAGGCGACTGGCATAGTGGTTGTTCCAATTTGGACGTCGCAGCCATGGTATCCTCTATACAGATCTTTGTGTGTTTCGGAGATATTGATATTTCCCCCAAGTCGATATCTTCTTCTTTCTCCTTTCAGATCGATACACCCACTACATCGTCAACTTTCCCTGGCAGTGTGAATGTTATCAGGGAAGGGTTCCGGAGACAGTTTGTCCCGGAAACAGCTTTAGATGTGATGCTTTTGTCCATCTCTCAAAACACTAGGTCACAATATAGTGGTAGTCTTAAGCTGTGGTGGGAATTTTGTATTAAAAATAATTATGATTTCTATAAAGTTGATGTGTCATCTTTATTAGAATTTTTAGCATCTTGTTTACAAAAAGGATCCTCTTATGGGACTTTGAACAGTCATAGGTCAGCTATTTCTTTGATATCGACAATCAAAATAGGAGATGATACGAGGATTAAGCGTTTCTTTAAAGATGTGTTTAAATTAAAACCTTCATTTCCTCGCACGAGGGTCCGGCGTGGTAACATTAACCTTAATCTAAATTAATATTGAAACGAGGTATTTACATTTTCATTTATTCTTTATTTTGGATGCAATTAATGACAGTTACACAATTAGGATCTTATCTATGTTTTAGCCATAATAACAGGCTACCAACAACCCTTCTGGTTGTTGTTTAATCATTTGTACAGTTACATATTATTACTTATTTTTAGTAAGCAAAGTTTCTACGGGCAAATGTTACATTACCAATAAACATTTATTTGAATCGAACATCTGATTTAATTTAGCTCCCCGCCTCTAAGATTAAAATTTCAACTTAGCCGACTTTCTATCCAGGTTAGTTATTGTGTTTCTTTACATTTAGGTAGGCATCTGGCGCCCGAACTTACTTTATTTCTTTATTTTTATTCTTGATTTGATGCGCTAACCTAATCTTTCTTTAACTTAACATCTTTTACTTTAGAGTCTTTTACACACCCTTAGGTTTATTTTTTTTTATATTACAATTGGCCACTACTGGAAGGAGACTTGGTGCTTTTGAAGGATGACAATTCTCCTCCTATGCAATGGAAGCTCGGCCGCATAACTTCAACCTTTCCAGGGAAGGATGGCATAACTCGATTATGGAAGGATGGCATAAACGAAGAACCCGTAGTAATTTTAATCTAAATTTTTCTGTTTGATCTTTCATTCAAAAGGCTTTATAATGGTTGGCCACAAGGCCGCTGGGAACGCTCCCATTTGTTCATTTTCGTCTCATTCTTGGTAAGTTTCACCAATTAGAGAGTTGTGTTTGTGGAATGTGGTTTGGCGTTGTTTACAGATAAAATTGTTTTGTTCTAGACCTACACTTTCAATACAGTAGCTGCCTTTTAGCTTACCTTTGGTGTGGTCAAGAGACGTTTCTTTGAAGAAAAACGGTGATTTGTTGACAGACTTTTGTTCGAGACTTGGTCACACGTTTTTGGGTTTTTGTTTAGAATTAAATTAAAATATTTTGTTTCAGCTATTTTTCCTAGTGTTTTTCTAAGGCCTCGGTCTCGAATTTTGCGGGCAGCGGGGCGGCGGCGGCGGCGGCGCGGGAGCGGCAGGATCTTATGCTTATCGTCAAATGGACCGGGTCTCGAAAACAGCGGCGCGAGAGCGGCGCCGGGGCGGGCAACGAGCGGTGCAATCCAGTCGAGCGGTGACCGTCCCGCGTTGCGTGTCTGCATTGTAGTATAGTGTTGTACTTTTTTTTTGTGACGTATCAAAATGTCCTCGGACGTGCAAGAGCAAATTATTTCGGCAATCTTTGAGAGGAGACCCATATGGAACAGCAAAGATGTGAACCATAAAAATAGAAGAATAATTAATCAATTATGGGAAGAAATAAAAAACGAACTGAATATTGAAGGTAGGTGAATATAAAAATTATTTATTATGTTATATACAATGCTTATTATGGTTTACAAATTAATTAGTAGCTAATGGGATTATTTACAAAATATTCTTTGAATTTTTCACGTATATATTGTGCTTGATAAGACGCCCGGGCGTTGGTTTGTAATCGTGTTTGTAATTAGTGATGTGAACCGGTTTCATAAAAACCTTTAAAAAACCGGTTTTTGTTAAAACCGATAATCACCGGTTCTGATTCAAAAACCGATAACAATCACAATGTTTGTATCCGAGTCTTCGATTGACTTCGATATGTATCCGAACATGAGTCTGTTCTGTACACGTTCTCTGACACAACGTCATTTCAAGTCCTTTCGGTGATTATGTGAGGTGACACGTCATATCACGTCCTTTTTAGTACCGATGCTAATGGTCAGAACGTGTAGCCACGTTTGATTTTAATACAAATATGGGAATTTCGTTCTCTGTGTCACATCATATCAAAATATCAAGCGTTTACTGTCACTTGGGACGGTTCAAATATGAGCCTAAGCATAGAGTTGAAAATAGCTTAGCTACGGGTTGCTCCTGCGACACAACGTGATTACACGTCGCATCCCCCCGTACACTGCCATACACCTCAGTCTAGCTGTGTCACAGGAGAGGGACGCGCGTGTGTTTCGCGCGCATTTTGCGTGGCTACAAGTGTTTTTTGTGAATTTTGCGGACAAAACATAAGTAATTGTGTTGATATTATATTTGTTTTATCGTTTGAACCTTTCAACTGAAGGATTTGATAATATCTTGCGAATTAGCTGTTGGTTTCTCAAGAATTTCGTGTAAAGATAGGTTAGTTTACACGTAGAGGCAAACGACACAGGAATAAGACTGTAGTAGGCGTACCGGTTGCAAAATCACTATTCAACAATCAAATCTAAAGACACAGAAGAACAAAAACAAGATAGGTTGTTTTATTTCTGAGTGACTAAGGCTCGTAATATGAAATCTGCTCAGTCATCGATCTATGCTTGAGTAAAGCTTTTCTATGGCATAAACGATACTCAAGCATTGGTCTGTGGCTAGACAAGCATTCATAATATGGGCCTTAGGTTTGTTGGTCGGTACCTACCTTGATTTTCACCAAAAACACTTGCTTTTTAGATGGACGAGTTTGAGAAGCGACTGCAAAAATTATTCGATGAAGCTTCATCGGGTAAAACTACTCCAGACCCGTACAGTGACAATGATGGTGAGTTTGGTTCGGACAAGGACTATGAACCCGGCCGGAGTTACTTGTCAGATAGTTCAGATACTTCGTCTGAACCGGTGGAAATTCAACCACGGCGTGTTCAAGTTCAAGTTCATAGTATCCCGCAGGATGGCAGTGATACTGAAACAGGATCTGAAAGTATACTACTCAACGAGCCGATGCCTGGAGACCAGATAGAAATAGCAACGGGATCCGACCGAGATAATGATCAAAATATTTTAACGGAACCATATCCTCTCACCCGTTCTACCACATTATCTCACGGTCAGGAGGAACCTCGTATAGGAGACAATTCATCACCTGTGTCTGATCGTAGATCTGATTCTATACTAACGCCTGCCTTTGTGGTCCCGGCTGATAACCATAGATCCGATGATATCTACAGTGAGCTGATACCTGAAGACTGGAGTCAAATAGTACTTGGTTCTAGTATTGAACCAGGTAATGTTCGAGATAATAATGTACCATGCCCTCCCAACCGTTCTACTATGCCAGATTGCAACAATTCTGGTACGCCTCCGTCAACTAGCTATGAATGGGAAACCACCACATCTGATATACCATATTTCCCATTTGACCACGGTTCCACTGGGATCCAGTTTGTGACCGATGAAAATAGTAAAGAGATTGAAATTTTCAATAAACTATTTCCTATAGATATAATAAATCACATAGTTCGCTGCACAAATGCGTATGGCCATGCGCTTTGTAATTCTAGCCGACCGTTGACAAGGAATAGCAGACGATTTTCATACAAAGAAACGAATCCAGATGAAATAAAAGCTTTTTTAGGTCTGTGCCTGTTACAAGGTCAAATGAGCGCTTGTCAAAAACGAAAACTGTTTACCTACTCGGATGTACTATATTATCATCCAATATTTACATATTGTATGTCTGGAAGAAGGTTCGAACAGCTGTTGCGATGCGTTTATGTATCTGAACTTGATGCTAAAGGTCATGAAAAAATCTTGCTATTCATAGAGGCTCTGATGAAAATTTTCCAGGAATGTTATAAACCTAGTCAAGAGCTGTCTTTGGACGAATCCTTGTTACTTTTCAGAGGAAGGCTGTCGTTCCGACAGTACATAAAATCAAAAAAAGCACGTTATGGAATAAAATTTTATGAGTTAACGTCATACGATGGCTATGTTCTGAATATGAAAATGTTTGTTGGGAAAACGGATGATGAAGCAGGAACTAAAACTGAAAAACTGGTTCTACACCTCATGAACCCTTACCTAATGCGAGGGCATCATTTGTTTATGGATAACAACTACAACTCTGTACAGTTATCTGAAAAGTTGTTGAATTTTAGAGCACACACTTGCGGAACATTGAAGAAGTTAAAAAAACATGAACATGTCTGGGTTCGAAAGAATAAGATCTATGTATCCAAGTGGTTAGACAAACGACCAGTGCACATGTTGACAACGTTGCACCACCCAAAATTGATCGATGTTTCAAACAGACGTGGTCAGTGGTCTAAAAAACCTGAAGAAGTGGCAGTATACAACCGGTTTATGTCTGGTATTGATAGAGCTGATCAAATGGTCTCGTACTATTCTTCTCCAAGAAAGACTATCAGATGGTACAAAAAAGTATTCTTCCACTTGTTAGACCTGACTGTGTGGAATAGTTACTTTCTGCACCAAAAATATTGCAAGAATAAAGATTTTCCATCATTCCGAGAAAATCTCATAAGAGATCTCATCAAGGTTGAGCCAAATATCAAGCCAGAGAACTTAATTAAATATAACAAAAATTCCAACCGAAAACAAGTGAATGTACGAGTACCTGATATGGAAGAACCATCTACTTCGCGGGTTGGACTTGGGCACTGGCCTGAAAAAATTCCAGAAACAGCTACAAATCCAACGAAAAAGTACTACAAGAAGTGCAAATTGTGCACAACAAAGAAGATACGACGGGAGACTAATCTGAGATGTAAAGGGTGTGATGAAAAACCACCACTTTGTGCATTATGCTTTGAAGAATGGCATATCTTGCGTCAATCCTAAAGCGATTATAGATTTAAGTTTTGTGATTCAACAATGTGATACTTATACTGTAGTTGATTAATAAATATAAGTGTTGTTTTTTTAGTAACTAAGGAATATTCTAATTTGCTTCAGGAGTAAGTATCCTACCCGAAACGTATCAATGTCGACAGTTGCGTAAGAAATATGTGATTTGTTGTAAAATTAAGAATTATTTAGTTTTTATGTTCTTTTTCTACTAGAAGTTAGTATTTTGTTATAATATTTTTATTCTGTTCAAAGGGGAACATTTGTGTTTTTGTTTTCTATAGTTTTGGTTTCGCTGTAAAATTTACGTACATTTTGTTCAATTTTACGTTTTTTAGAGGCAAATTTTTTTTTCATCCCTTTCATAAGAATTTATGATTCATTTGCTGCACAAGTCAATTATTGTATTGTGATCTCAACAATTATAAGTACCTACCTACTAAGACTGTCTGTGAGACTGATTACATTTTCGTGCATTAAAAACAATGATTAGTAAAACGTGTTTTATTCCTTTCATGAACACAAATTTGTTTCGTCAATAGACGTTGTGTGTCGTGCTTTATAGAAAATTTTATACGATAGACGACACAACGTCTAATGAAGTCATAGGGAACCGGACGTTACTAGACGTTGTGTCATGTAAAGTATACTTACATCTTATGTAACACGGCAGAACGTCTATAGACGATAGACGGCTTAACACGTTCTGTCGTGTAATAGTATAATTTCATGAGGAATAACAACAGAACGTGTATAGAAGTCGTTCACTATTGTATGGGAAAATTGCGTGTCAATCTAAGCAGTCCGAGAAAGCGGCTTGCTCGCGCGAACGTGTTAAATCATCATTGTTAGGTTAGCAAAATAAGTATAGTTATGAAGGCAAAGCAACTTTGCTGCAATAGCAATGTCTTAAATCACCATTGTTAGGTTAGCAAAGTAGGCATAAGTATGAAGGCAAAGCAACTTTGCTATAATAGCAATGTATTAAAACACCGTTGTTAGGTTAGCTAAGTAACAGTAGAAAGGGTAGGTACAATAACAAAGTGCATTTCGTTCATGCATCAAATCTACTTTGTTAGGCTAGCAATGGGCATTTGTTACTTTGTCATGGTTGCAATGCAAAAACCAACTAACTTTGTTGTGGAAACAATGCAATCCTTGTCGCTACAACAAAATGGTGACTGTTGTCAATCAAAATAATAACATTGTTAATTTAACCATTTTGATAATTACTGTTAAAATGACAAAATTGCGTTTGACAATAAAAACGTTGTTCCTGCAACAATCAACCTTTGACGGTTGTGTGGCGTTAAAGTATTGTTGATAATGTAACAATATTTTTTTCTGTGCAGGTGGTATGCAATAAGAAACAAGGTCATTGTTGTGAAATGGTTCGACAATAAATGCGTTACGGCTGCGAGCACTTACCTGGATGCACAATGCACATCCTGTTCAGGTAGTTGTTAGGTACAAAAAATAAATAAATAAATAATGCTGGACAATCCACACAGCATCATCTAGGCCCAAAGTAAGCTACTCAAAGCTTGTGTTATGGGTACTAGATAACTGATATAATACATGATATGTGTAGGTACATAGATAGATATTTTTTATTATACATACACATTACACACCCAGACCAACGGAACAAATTTCTAAAGATCGTACCCAAATTTGTTCCGAGGTGGGAATCGAACCCGCAACCTCTTGCGTCGCAGGCGGACTCTTGCCCGCTGCGCCACTGTGGTCGTCAGTGAACAAAAGAAGAAGGAAGAAAGGTGCCCGTGACGTATCAAAGAATATAACACGATGGGAGGCGTAGATCTCGCTGATATAATGATCGCTCTATATTGCACACTATTACGAGGCCACCGCTGTTACTTACCTCTCTTTTCCCGCATGCTCGACATTTGTATGAACAATGTGTGGCTATTATACTGACGTGATTTGAGAGGATCAAAACCAATGTCACTGAAACAGTTTCTATTGGAAATCCACGAAAGCCATCCTAAAATTTGGAAGAACTGCCCTGTCGGTAAGAACAACTTGCTCTCTGCTTCAACCAGTCTTGTAAAGGCACCGGTAGCAGAAAGGCCTCCAGATGCTATCCGATATGATCAAGTTGGTCATATCCCAATATTCACATCCAAAGGAGGTGCAAGTAGGTTAGGTATTGCACAAAAGGGCAGATAAGGTTCTTTTAGCCAAAAATGCAAAACAAGGCTGTGTTTGGTACCAGAACGCAACTGCTATTTAGCATTCACTCTAAATAAAAAAATATCCTGCAGGCTGCCTATATACTTACATAATATAGGGTTATAAAGGCAAAGGATCCACTTGATATTTTGTTTTTTATTAGTAAGTAGTTATATAAATCTACATGATGTTTTATTTAACTTCTGTTTGATATTTCTCAATAAAGTTTTTTTTTGGCCAAAGGGCCAAGGATGTATTATGTATGTACCAATAAGCAGAGTAACTAGCTTAATTTGGTGTATAGCTAATGAGTAAGCGAGTAATAATATACACCATCTCAGTTGTTGTTTTTATACCAGACATTAAATTTATAAGTACGTCTTTATAGAGCAGCATGAAGCAAGCTGAAAAATGTATCCACGTCAGTATAACCCAGCATGAAGCGGGAGCAACAAATTAATTGTCATTATAACCCAGCATGAAGTGGGAATAACAATTTATCCGTCATTTTAACCCAGCTTGAAGTGGGAATTACAATTTATCCGTCATTATAACCCAGCATGAAGTGGGAATAACAATTTATCCGTCATAATAACCCAGCATGAAGCGGGAGCAACAATTTATACGTCATTATAACTCATGTTACATACCGCCCTTTACTCTAGTAAATAAGATTATTTGTTAAGTAGCTAGTTACCCAAATAGACTAATAAGTTAATAGGCAAATAACACTCTCCTTAAGTTTATTATTAGATTACTAACGACCCTGTTATTGTTTACTGGTATTTTTCCACATCTTAACCAACCCTAATTATGTTTACCTATCCCATGATTTTAGTGTATAAAAGCAAATGTATTAGGTTAGTCTTGACAGTTCTATTTCATAATTCAAACTCGATACTTTCCACTGTATCTTAGTGTAAGAAAGTTATTTTTTTAAAGTGATTGTGGCTTCTACTACGTAACATTTGGCGCAGCCGGTAGGATATCGCTAGTCACGCGTAAGACGGGGATAACGTTTCGTTGAACCTACACGGACTCTAGTGAAACGGTACCTGAAGGGTTTAAATCTTCTCCGCCGAACCTGCAACATGTGTATCCGCATTGTATTTGTGTTACTGTGGTAAGTGGCTCAATTTATATGCTCTATTTCCTTCAAAACCTAAAACCTATTTCCTAAAAACCTAACTCCTAGATATCAAATCATTCATAAATCTCGTCTCATTCTTAATATTCTAAATTCATAAAGCAAAATGTCCATCGATTCCAAATTCGTTAAAACAGAAACTGCTTCAATGGAGGCCAATCTGCAAATGCCTTCGCTGATGGTGCCTGAATTCGACACCACGAAACCTCTACAAGTTTACCGATACATTCGTTCATGCGAATCAGCCTTTAACCTCGCGCCAACAACTCAAAAACAAATGCTCCTGACTTATGCTTTAAACAAAATCACGGGGCCAGGATCGTTAGACGTTCACATAAAAAATTTCACTTCTTGGTTAGACCTGAAAAACTTTTTAATTCAAAAATACTCGCAGACGAAAACCATTGATCATCTGCAGTTAGAACTTCAGTCGCTCTTTCAAAAACCAAACGAATCGATAACCGACTATTTCTATCGAGTTGACATATGTAGGAGCAAACTCGTCGAAAAAATAACCACAGAAATAAACGACGAGACATTGCCAGGTTATATAGCTACTACCGAGAGGACTGCACTTAACGTTTTTATCAATGGGTTAAGCTCAGACATAGGCGTCATGCTTCGTGTTCGCTCTGTAACAAACCTAACCGATGCCGGACATTTCGCGATTCAAGAAGAAAAGATCCGCAACATGAATAATGCTAGGCAGGCGCTGTACAGACACAGCACCACTCGCACAAACAACATGCGCGGAAACGAAGTTCGACCAGTACAGAATAAAAACTACTCTTCACAACCACAAAATAATTCCAAATTCTGCAATTATTGTAAACATCCAGGTCATCTAATAGCTGAATGTCGAAAACGCGCTTATAACAATAACATCAGACAGGGTCCTATCCCTGAACAACGAGCGCCGCAACAACGGCCTTCATCCTCTGCTAGGGTCAATAATTTAAACTCACAGGCGGCCGAGGAGATGGGCACTCATTCGGAAACCGCTTCAACTTACTACTCCAATGCCCAGACACTGATGTCGAGCCCCAACTCGAGCCAGAACATGAATATCGAGATGGAGGCACTTCAACTAGAGTAAAACCTAGACCTAGCTTAGTTAGGAATCCTAGGAATCGTGAGTCGTTTCATTCAGTCCATCGGGGACAAACGACCATGATTCAACTCAGCGAGAGTCACAAAACAGCACCACAAAACAGACCAGTCTATCGAAGACAATTTTGTGATGCTAGTACTCAAACTGAATTACTAAATCTGACTCAATCAAATACTAATTCCAAAATCAATACTAAATCAAATCCTATTTCTAAATCTACTATATCGACTCAAACTGAAATCACAAATCCAACTCAACCAACTCCTAATTCAAATTTCCAAATCAATACTAATCCAAATCCAATTTCTAAATCTACTAAATCCAAATCTCAATCAAAATCTAAATCAAAACCTAAAGCTAAAAATTCCATATCCTCTGAATCCATTACTATCTCTTCGCTCAACGTACCCCCAGAAAACCTTCTATATTGCCAATTCCACATCGAAGGTAAACCAGTTACCTTACTCGTTGATACAGGAGCCGCCATTTCGATTATTAAGAAAGCCAAGATAGGTACGGCACCTCTAGATGTATCGAACATCGTATCAATCGTAGGTATCTCGGGTAACCCATCCTCTATTCAAAGCTTCGGAACAGCTCAAATATCTCTAGACAATTTCCCCAAATTTAAATTTCATGTAGCCGACGTCAACATCCAAGTCGACGGTATTCTAGGTAACGATTTCATGTCCAAGTTCAACGTCAACATCTATGTCCAATCAAAATCGATGAGAATCCGCGATCGTACCTACAAACTCTTCTATATAGGTGAACAAAACCCAATTCAAAATAATAACGAACAATTCATAAGCCAACGTTCAGAAACTGTTATAACATGCTATACCGAAGACATCAGAGACGGATACGCAGTTATCGAAAAACAACAAATTAATAACGATATTGCTATCCCTAACGCATTAGTAACAGTCAAAGACAACAAATTCCTAATCACTTGTGTAAATTCCAGCAACAATGATATAATCATTCCCATTCCCAAAGTTCATGCGACCCTATTTACGCATACGTCACATGACAAATCGAATTACCAAATCAATCTATCTAACGCAGTTAATAACTATAATTCGATCATCAATCTTATTCGACAAGATCACCTGAATACTGAAGAAAAAGAATCTCTCAATAAAATCGCCAACGAGTTTTCAGACATTTTTTATTCCGAAGGCGATCCTTTAACATTCACAAATCACACAAAACATTCAATCCCTACTACATCGGAAACATCAATTCACACAAAAACTTATAGATTCCCTTTCGTACATCAACAAGAAGTAAAAACTCAAGTACAAAAAATGCTAGACCAGAACATAATTCAACCTAGTACCTCTCCTTGGAGTAGTCCTATCTGGGTAGTGCCAAAGAAATTAGACGCTTCAGGAAAACAAAAGTGGCGAGTAGTTATCGACTATCGCAAGCTCAACGACGTTACAATCGCAGATAGCTACCCTTTGCCTAACATAACTGACATTTTAGATAAATTAGGTCACTCAGTTTACTTCACAACACTAGATCTAGCTTCAGGGTTCCACCAAATAGAAATGGACTCTAAAGACATTCCAAAAACAGCTTTCAACACACCCTATGGTCACTATGAGTTTTTAAGAATGCCATTTGGTTTAAAAAATGCACCAGCTACATTCCAACGCGCTATGGACAACGTCCTCCATGGACTACAAGGTGAAAGATGTTTTGTTTACTTAGATGACATCGTCGTTTTCGCTTCCAGCCTTCAAGAGCATGAACAAAAACTTACCGAAGTATTCAATCGCCTTAGAGAAAATGGTCTAAAAATTCAACCCGATAAATGTGAATTCATGAGAAAAGAAGTAGCCTACCTAGGTCATATAATTTCCAACGAAGGTGTGAAACCTAATCCCGAAAAAGTAAAAGCCGTGCGAGAATTTCCAATTCCTAAATCTTGTAAAGATATAAAATCATTCTTAGGTCTTGCGGGTTACTACCGTAGGTTCATTCCAAACTTTAGTAAACTTACTAAGCCAATGACAAGCCTTCTCAAAAAAGATGTTCCATTCCTTTGGGGTCAAGAACAACAACAAGCTTTCGATAAATGTAAAGACATACTTACGACGACACCTATCCTACAATATCCCGACTTTAGTAAAGAATTCAATTTAACCACTGACGCTTCCAAATATGCAATTGGTGCAATCCTATCTCAAGGTGAAATTGGCAAAGATTTGCCAATAGCCTACGCCTCACGTACATTAAACAAAGCAGAATCCAACTATTCTACCATTGAACGCGAACTGCTAGCCATAGTATGGGCAGTAAAGCATTTCCGACCTTACCTTTTTGGTCGAAGATTCAAAATACTTACAGATCATAAACCTCTCATCTGGCTCATGAATGTTAAAGATCCTGGTAGTCGATTAGTACGTTGGAGACTAAAACTCGAAGAATATGACTACGAAATGAAGCATAAAGCTGGTAAAACCAACACCAACGCAGATGCTCTTTCTCGTCCACCAGTCATGAATTCTAATATCATTGATTTAACAGATTCGCCCCCTAATTCACCTAAACAACCTCC
Organism: Cosmorhoe ocellata; assembly: GCA_963675405.1. Classification (NCBI taxonomy): domain Eukaryota; kingdom Metazoa; phylum Arthropoda; class Insecta; order Lepidoptera; family Geometridae; genus Cosmorhoe; species Cosmorhoe ocellata. Next base: position 1,769,012 of record OY776264.1, on the reverse strand, counting down.
ACCAGATGAATATCTCCAACTCAACTTCGAACATTACTCTGCTCTAGATAACATCGAACGTAAATGCTTCGAATCCTCTAAAATCAAAATTTCGCCAGACCGATTATTAGATCCTAAACATAAAAACATATTTATTCCCACATCTTGCACTCTCTCAGATAATCTTGCCAACGAAGCCTTAAGCTTATGTTCCGGGATAGAACCTTACATAGAAAAAACTAAAAATCTTTACGATGCCGATATCTTAATTTCTAACGAAAAACAAAACCTAATATTCTGCTATACCAGACCCAACCACTTTGATCCATGGGATTCTGAAAGTTATTTCAAAGCTTTGCTCTCTTGTCTTCAAAAACATACTATATCCCATCTCTACGTCCCTGACTTGAAAAATGACCATACATGTAAATTAATCAACAACGAACAACATCTTATCTCAGCATACTTGGCAGAATGCTATAACTGCGAAATTACTATTTGCGAAAACAAAATCATCTATCCGAAAGAAATTCCAAATATTCTGAAAACCTATCACGATGAACCTCTTTCAGGACATCGAGGTATAGTTGAAACCACGCGGAAAATTAGAAACGACTTCTTTTGGAAAGGAATGACTAACGATATAAAAACTTACGTCGATTCCTGCGTTGTTTGCCAGCGTAATAAAATTCAAAGAAAATCATTCCAAGCTCCCATGGTCATAACTTCTCAGTCAACTGAACCTTTTGAAAGAGTTTCAATGGACCTAGTTTCCTATTCAGACATTAGTGAAAACAATAATAAATATGTTCTAACTCTACAAGACGACCTCACACGATATGTACAAGCATACCCTATCCCTGACAAAGAAGCCGTAACTGTAGCACAACAATTACTCCACTACTGCCAACATTACGGAGTTCCAAAGAGATTTCATTCAGATCAAGGAACTGAATTCATGAACAAAGTCTTAAAACAACTCATGAAATTCTTCGGATCCGATCACACATTTAACACAACATACCATCCTCAAACTAACGGTGCCCTCGAACGCTTCCACGCTACCTTACGCGATCATATACGCATGTATCACAATCGCCGTCTTAAAAATTGGGATCAAATAATTCCCTTCGCGATCATGTGTCATAATACCTCAATTAATAATTCTACAGGTTATACACCTCACGAACTTCTTTTCGGTTTCAAACCTCGTCCATTTTATTCTTTAAAACCAATACCTGATTACACAGCATGTGATTATTTACAAGATCTAAATGAACGCCTCAGAGCATCGCGAGACGCGGCTCTGAAAAATCTAGAAAATATGAAAGAAAAAGCTAAAGAACGTTATGATAGTAAAATTAAAAATCATGTAGAATATAAGTTAGGAAATAAGGTAATGTTAAGAGTCCCGAACCCTAATAATCTAGATGCTAAATGGGAAGGCCCCTACGAAATTATACGCATAGGTTTTAATGAAAACTATTTAATCAAAGGGGCAGGCAAAAATCAACTGGTGCATGCAAATCGCCTGCGACCATATACATATAAATTAAGTTAACATTAGATCTATTTTATTTATAAGTTTTGCCGTTATACAGCAGCCCAAACAATGTCCTTTACCCAAATATTCCAAGACCCAAATTACATCCATAATTTCATGATTTACTCTTTATTAAAACTTCTAGTCTATATCATTATTTACAAAATCTATATTTTCATAATAAAACAGAATCTAGACTTTCTGAGCTCAACTTATACTTAGGCAAAAACTCACGCGTCAAAAGAGAACTTTTAGACGGTTTTGGCTCTGTCCTGAAATGGCTTATAGGAACACCAGATGCGAAAGATGCTAAAAGATATGACGACTGTATCGACAAACTTGAAAAACAAGAAATCGGTTTAGCAGATCTCATGCAAAAACAACTTCAGATTACATCTTCAACAATGAAAAATTTTAATGAAACTATTTTCAAGATTTCATTTGATGAACAAGTTATAAACGAAAATATAAATCGATTAAACGATCATCTCAATAAAACTGAAAATCTTATATTTGACATAAAGATCAGCGAAGACATTTCTACAATATCTCTTCAAATCCTAGAGCTCGTCACAAGTTTAGAAAACGAAATCGATGACTGTCTTGCCAGCATTCTCTTCGCTAAATCTAATATAGTCCATCCTTCAATCATAAGCTCTAAAAGATTATATGAAGAACTATTACGTTCTAATAAAATTCGCACAAGCAAACGACTTGTTACTCCAGTCTCGATTGAAAACTTACACACCCTACTAGACTCCTCAGATTTAACAGCTTACGTATACTCAAACCGCTTAGTTTATATTTTAGAATTCCCTCTCGTCACCAATTATCCCCTTACTCTTTATCATATTTACTCTGTTCCAATACAACATCCCAATTCCACTTTCTATTCAACCATCCTTCCTGAGCATATTTATTTGGCTACCGATCCAAGTGGGCAATATTATGCGTCTACGAGTTCGCTGGAAAGTTGCAAAATCTTCGCAACAAGAATCAGAGTCTGCAAGGACCTCATGATCTACGACTCCACGGAACGCCCTATCTGCGAGATACAACTCCTATTCAGCAAGAAGATTCTTGCTTCCATTCCAGAGACATGCACCATAGCAACATTCCCTGCTGAGATCCAGACATTTCAACCACTAGAAGACAACAGATGGCTCTACATTCTCAACATCGAAACAGACTGCGTCCTACACTGCGGAGATGAAGTTAACAACTATAAACTTCACGACTCAGGAATATTAATTTTACCACAAGGATGTAAACTTCACACACGCTACAGCACGCTTACAGCCTACCAATCATCGGAAGAGAACATAACGTACCCTGTAATTCTTCCTGACATAAGAACGGATGACTGCTTCGAGATCCCAAAGAAGACAGAAGCCCCACATCTGCTTCCAATCACTATCAACGAAATGCCACTGGATTCACTCAATAAAATAAAAGCTCACCTCGATAAATATTCAGACGAATTAAAAAGAATTCAAGCAACGGGAAAATCACAATCATTCATCGAGCAGCATAGTCCAATCTTCTCATGGTTCTACTTCACTACTGGTATACTACTCCTCTCATACCTTCTACTAAAACTATGCAACAGATGTCCGAATGGTTTTATTGGAAGAAGGAGAAGAAGACCATCAAACGACAATTGCATCCAGATCTTCAACAACTGTTTCGATAACTCAAGAAGACAACGAACTACCCAAGTTGCGATTCCCTTGAGAACCCTAAATCCAGAGACTTCCTGCATAACAGACGACGAAGAAGACACCAGGAACACTCCATCATCACCACACTCTCAAAGATCAGGCACACATGCCCAATCTTTATTCTAAGGGGGGAGGTGTTACATACCGCCCTTTACTCTAGTAAATAAGATTATTTGTTAAGTAGCTAGTTACCCAAATAGACTAATAAGTTAATAGGCAAATAACACTCTCCTTAAGTTTATTATTAGATTACTAACGACCCTGTTATTGTTTACTGGTATTTTTCCACATCTTAACCAACCCTAATTATGTTTACCTATCCCATGATTTTAGTGTATAAAAGCAAATGTATTAGGTTAGTCTTGACAGTTCTATTTCATAATTCAAACTCGATACTTTCCACTGTATCTTAGTGTAAGAAATTAATAAAGTTATTTTTTTAAAGTGATTGTGGCTTCTACTACGTAACACTCAGCATGAAGCGGGAGCAACAATTTATCTGTCATTATAACCCAGCATGAAGCGGGAGTAACAATTTATCTGTCATTATAACCCAGCATGAAGTGGGAATAACAATTTATTCGTCATTTTAACCCAGCATGCAGTGGGAATAACAATTTATCCGTCATTATAACCCAGCATGAAGTGGGAATAACAATTTATTCATCATTTTAACCCAGCACGAAGTGGGAATAATAATTTATCCGTCATTATAACCCAGCATGAAGTGGGAGCAACAATTTATACGTCATTATAACCCAGCATGAAGTGGGAATAACAATTTATTCGTCATTTTAACCCAGCATGAAGCGGGTGCAACAATTTATCTGTCATTATAACCCAGCATGAAGCGGGAGTAACAATTTATCTGTCATTATAACCCAGCATGAAGTGCGAATAACAATTTATTCGTCATTTTAACCCAGCATGCAGTGGGAATAACAATTTATCCGTCATTATAACCCAGCATGAAGTGGGAATAACAATTTATTCATCATTTTAACCCAGCACGAAGTGGGAATAATAATTTATCCGTCATTATAACCCAGCATGAAGTGGGAGCAACAATTTATACGTCATTATAACCCAGCATGAAGTGGGAATAACAATTTATTCGTCATTTTAACCCAGCATGAAGTGGGAATAACAATTTATCCGTCATTATAACCCAGCATGAAGTGGGAATAATACTTTATACACGTCATTATAACCCAGCATGAAGCGGGAAAAACAAATTAACCGTTATTTTAACCCAGCATGAAGTGGGAATTACAGTTTATATTATACACGTCATTATAACCCAGCATGAAGCGGGAATAGCAGTTTACCACATCATTATAACTCAGCATGAAGCGGGAATAACAAGTTATGCACAATCATTATGAGCCAGCATGAAGCAGGTAAAATTTTTGATCCATGTCATTGTAACCCAGCATGAAGCTAAAATAAGAATTTATACATGTTATAACCCAGCATGAAGCGGGCTTAAAAATAATTTATCCATGTCATTATAACCCAGCATGAAGCAGGTATATCAAAATTTATCCACGTTATTATAACCGAGCATGATGCGAGAATAACAATTTACCCGTCATTATAAACCAGTATGAAGCGGGCTCAAAAATTAATCCGTCAAGGAAGTTGGAACAACAATTTATCCATGTCATTATAACACAACCCGAAACACAGTTGTTAACTAGTTCGGGAGCCTATGGATTCAATGATTTGTTATGTAAACCTTTTATGCAAATAAATAAAATAAATAAATATTATAACCCAGCATAAAACGGGCTCAATAATTTATCCATGAATTATAACCTAGCATGAAGCGGGAATAACAATTTATCCGTCATAGATAGAAAGCATTATTGTTAAAAAAACATGACATTATGAATGGTGGTTATCATGAAGCGAGCTGAACAATTTTACTACATCATCTTTATCCACAGCAGGGTATGCTTAATTGGTGGGCCAGTGCGTATGTAAGGTAGGTAGCGGTAGTAGTAGCTAGTGATTTTAACGTTATTAAAAAAAACGTTGATTTAAGAGCTCGTCTTTTAAGCTGATAGCGCGAAGATGGAGCAATAAAACGTTGCTTGATAATAAGTTATATCACGAATGGTACATTTAAAAATAACTACTACTCTACTACTACTAACAATATACAAGTGCCTTTCATAAATAAAAGCTCTTAAAACTTAACGTCGCTAGAAATGATTGATGAGGAATGAAGTGTTCTTAAAAATATAGGTGTAATAAATAAAACTAAGTACAGTTTTATGTTACTAGATAATAATTGCTTATTAATAAGTATTCTTCAAATTCATAGTTTTACATAATAACAGAATACTATTCTGTTCTTCAGCAAATATGCATAAATAATTATAAGTTTGCTGTAAAAGCGGATTATATATAGGTTTACTTATTTCATTATGCAAGGTGACTGATGCTTGTATATTTAGTTGTTAGTTTGTTTTTCATTCTTCACTCAACCCGACTACCTTATAGTCAATGAAAAAACATTAACAGATGTTTAGGATCATTATTTGTTTACTGTCATAGAATAAGAAATTCTATTGACTGAGAAATGATTAAGAACGACTAAAGATACCAACATCAGGTTGCCGTGGCTAAGGGCTCCTCAACACGAATGGCACGTTGACAACATAATCGTGCCGCTCGTATGTAAGAGCACATAGTTTACGACATAGTTTTCGACATAGTTTATTATCTTCATGTTGAAGGGAAAATGCCCTGAACTATTATAATTTACACAGATTTTTCACTACTTAAGACAACACCTTTTTATTTATTTACCTTCCTCAGTACCTGTATCACTTTTTTCCGTAACTTCATCACGCTTTTCCTTAACTTGATCACTTTTTTCCGTAACTTCATCACGGTTATCCGTAACTTCATCACGCTTATCCGTAACTTCATCACATTTTTCAGCAACTTCAACACACTTTTCATATTGATCAACATCATCATCATTTTCATCATCACTATTTTCATCATCCTGTTCATCTGTCTTGCTCTCCGGCACATCTTCAGATGGCTCAAAGGAATGTCTGCTCAGTTTTTCTAACCAAATGGCCATGTTCCCTTCAATTTCGCCTTTGACTATATTGGGGTAGATGTGGTCATGTTTGAACTTCTGTATCGCCTCTTCGACGTCATCCCAGGTAAGACTGTCGTGGCTGTCCTTGAATTTAGCATCATACCTTTCATAATGCACCTTAAACAAAATAAACTAATATAATATAAGGGAAAGAAAGGAGTACTGAGATGACGAATGATAGAGGGAAATGGAAGAAGATCAAATGTGTGCTGACCACACATAACGTGGAAAAAGGGCAGGAAGATGATGATGATACACCAACGGTTTTTGGATTAGTAGGTAAGTTGAGCTTTATATATTTTGTTAAAGAAAAAATACATAAGTTCACAAACAGGTTCGAACCTACAAATGTAGATTGTAAGGCGCAATGCTCTCAAGATTTTATTGAAAAACATACCTTATCCAACACCAACCCGAGGCCAGGTGCTGTGGGTATCATGACCTTCTCCTTGCTGAATACTTTGTCCATGATTGATACATCTGCTAGACCCCGGAGTACTGCTATCATGAGACCCACCATTTTACGGATCTGATGCAGCATGAAACTTTGACCCTGAGGTACAAATAATAATTATAAACAGTTTTTCTTTAAGAATAGTAACTACTTTTTAGATATCCTCAAAAGGTCTAAGTAAGTAAATATCTGAGGAGATATCTACCGAGCCCGGGGATTACAACCATGATCATAATTTTATTTTTTATTTGAAAAAAAAATCTGAGAATTTTTAATCTGGTGACTGTGCTGAAGGTAAGCTAGTTTCAGTTAGTATTATCTGTAACATCGATGACCTCAACAAGCGAGTACTTAGCCGAGAGGTGTCAAATAAAATGTAATTCAAAATTTAGGTGTTCGAGCCTTTGCTTAACCCACAGATGAGATTACCCTCCCAATATTCGTCGTAAGTATCTGCTATCTCTTTCTATCTTAGGGTAGTTTTCTGGTAACACTTTCTAAACCTATCCTTGTCTCCCACTCTTAAGCAGCGCGCGGTGGTCGTTGTGCGCTTTCAATAATCGTCAAGAAAACATTCTAAAATTATATTATGAGAGTAAAAAACGCCGATTTTGAAGTAATACATCAAGCGAAGGTAAGGGTTGAGGCTACATTGCTACCCTCATTCAATACTCTCCAAATTGTAACCACTAGGCGCTCTCGAGTCCAGTGTCGATTTTCTTCTACTCGGCGCCTCAGGGCCCAGTCACAAGTCGAGGCATGAAAATTGATAATTGAAAGTAATGTACGCATAACAGTTGAAGCTGAAATACATGGAATTCAGAAATCTACATCGACACTGGAAAAAAATGGACCACAAAGAAATGAAAAAACACGTATTGAAGATGACATAGAGGAAGACTTGTCTCAAGAAATTTTGAACTCAGCGAATAATTACTTTGAAAATCAAGAAGAAATTGCCGAAGAGCTCACTTTTATACAAGAGTATGTTGTAAGCTCTGACGGCATTCTATTAGAAACTCATGAAACATCAAACAGCACTGAAAAAGGACAATTGGATGGTTTTGCAAACGGTATGTTTTGTGTCTTCAAAGAAGAAGGAAGTTTATTCCCTGGATGCATTAACAAAGTAGGTCCGGAAAAATTACCGTATCTGTCCTTAAAAAAAAATATTTAGGCGGGTGGTCATGGTATTCCAGGAATGAATGATGTGAAATAAAAAAATAAAACATTGTTTCCATCCTAAAAGAGCATCAGATATCAAGAAAAGATGGGAACATTTTCATAGAAGACGACATTTTGTTTATGGAGTAATAGTATAGTAATAGTAAGTAAGGGGAGAATAATTTTTTCGTTTTGTATTTTATCTTGTGTAACTTTTGATCTCATGGTAGTTGATGGCATTCCACAGCTAAATGGTTGCAGAATTTTATGCTTAAGTTTAATTTTTAATACATTTGTAGAAAATTTTACATATGTAAGTGTGTTTCTTTTCTTATTTTTTTCCTACCAATATGGTACCTATTAGTTATAGGTGGTATTATAATAATTATAATTATAATATTAGAGTACTGAGATGACGAATGATATAGGGAAATGGAAGAAGATCACATGTTGTGCCGACCCCACATAAAGTGGGAAAAGGGCAGGAAGATGATGATGATGATGAGTTGTAGGTGGTATCTCTGACGGAATGGTAGGTTATTAACTATCAAGTTGATTGAATTTGACAGATCTATGTATTTTTCATTCAGAATAAGTGTTCGATCTTACCTTACTTATCTTATCTTGTAAAAAATAACGAAGTTCAAAGTTACCCAAAAGTCAAGATAACTTTGAACGGTGATTGTATAGGCATTAACTCAACCTCATTTTGTAGTTTACATCTTTTCAGTAAAATTATTTCAAACTAGCTTCCGCCCGCGGCTTCACCCGCGTGATACCTTGAAAAACCAAAACAAATCTATCCCGCGGGAACCTTATATTTTTCCTAAAAAGTAGCCTATTTGTTATTCCAGACCATAATCTATATCTGTGTCAAATTTCATTCAGATCCGTTCAGCGGTTTTAGCGTGAAAGAGTAACAAACATACATCCATCCATCCATCCATACATTCTTACAAACTTTCGCGTTTATAATATTAGTAGGATTTGAGTATAGAAGTACACTGATTAATCAATAAAACATAATTAGGCCGATTCATTATTTTTCAATAATCGTAAAAAAACCATGAAGTGTTCAAAGTTACCCAACTGGACATTAAGATGACATGGGTAAGAGAGGAGTGAGTACTGAGATGACGAATGATAGAGGGAAATGGAAGAAGATCACATGTTATGCCGACCCCACATAACGCGGGATAAGGTTGATGATGATGATGTTCAAAGTTACCCAACTTGACTGTACCAACTTCATACCCTTATTATAAATGGTTAATGCTAACATTAACTTTAAACCTACTATTTCAATTTGATTTATAACTACTAGGTTTAATTATTTCGTATGAAATAAGAGAGGGCGCTGCGCTCGCACAATCAACATCAGCTCCACGAATAATATTAATTTAAAATTGAAATTCGGGTTAAAACAGTGATGAAACTAGTGAATATAATTAAAAACGCTCCAGGAACAAGTGAAAACGTTAATTCGGCAAAACATTGCAAATTAGAGCCACAAAACAGCGATTACAATAACAATAACAACGACAACGATCTGCGAACTGAGACAATAAAAAACAGTGCTAGCCAAGTGAATGAGACGTTAAACACTACAAGTTAAACACCGCAAGTGAAATAATACAAAATAACACAAAATTTCGAACAGATAGTGAAAACAAGTTAATATAAAGTTATTAAAATCAGTGTTCGTATTTATTATACTCCATCTTTTTGCTTACTTGACGGTGGTCGTAAAATCTTTTGAACAGACCGTTAGAAACATAGTAAGCAATCCTCTATTTCGACGCATTGGACATCGGCTCGCTGGCTCAGTCGTTTAACGTACCGAGATTATACTGGCCTGCGCAATGACCGCTGCTGGTTCAAATCTCTAATCTGGAACTGAGTTTTTGCACAAATATTTTTTTGTTCATAATATTATTTGAGTAATAAAGTATAATGGATGAACTAATGAAGGCTATTGCTGCCATTGGACAACAAATTAAAGAAACCGACGCTAAACTTTCTTCAAAAATTGACGACCTACATGGAAAAATAAGCACTCTTCAGCCCCAACTTGACGAATTAAAGATAAACCAACAGAAGCAAGAAGAACGTCTAGATCATCTTGAAAAAGAAATAAGAATTAGGAACGTGGTATTCTTCGGCGTACCGGATCAAGAAAATACCTATACGGAGCTAGAACAAGAAATACTCAACATTATAAACAATGACCTACAAATACAAACCAATCCAAGTGAAATACAACATGTTCGACGCATTGGAAAAAAGGGAGAAAACCCTAGACCGATAAACGTGGGTCTTACTACATACAGCAAAAAAATAGCAATCCTAAAAAATAAAAACAAACTTGTTCAAAACGGTTTGTACCTGAAAGAAGATTTCCCGCCCAAAATCCTAATAGAAAGAAAACAACTCCAAGAACAGCTGAAATCCGAAACTGAAAAAGGAAACAAAGCATTTATCAAGTACAATAAACTTATCGTCCGAGGACCAAACTCTCCAACAAAAACACAGAATGAAGAAATAAATCATAAGAAGAGGACTCTTTATAGTAAAAATGGACCAAGTACGAGCAATAAAGACAGCATTAGGGCAGCCAAGAAAAACAAAATGTACAATGACAACAGAAATATAACGCAATACCTGACGACGCACACGAGAGAGAATAACACAAAACAATAGCAATTAACGGCACCTCCTCCAAAACTTGACAACAAAGAACAACAGACAAAAAGAAGCATCCCAACACGGCTGGTCACCGCGGGAGAGCTAGACCAAAACCCTCCAGTCAACACAAAAACAACGAGACAGAAAAACATTATATACATATGTACCTACAACGCTAGATCACTCTCTAGTGAGCAAAGAATGGTAACATTTGAACATGCAATCTAAAATATAAAATATGACATAATAGGACAATGCGAGATTCGAAGAGAAGGATACGACATTCAAGAAGACAACGAAAACATATTCTGCTATTTTGTACAAAAAAAAGGACACCTTGGCGTTGGGTTCTTAATATTAGAAAATACTTAAAAACGCAAAATTGGACAAGCGTCGCACAAGACCGCAATAACTGGACAAAACTGGAGGAGGCCTTTACCCGAGAGGGGTCCTAACTACTTACAAAATATTAATATTAAACTCAATCGAAAATAATCTATTGACATTCAATAATAAGTAGCTACATTAGTTATTAAGATCACATATTGACATGAATTCTTTGTATACTTGACATAAAATTACATTAACTTTAAATTACGACAAGCTATTCTCTATATATGCACGATTGAAATTGTTTTCTTAAAGTTATGGAATAAAAGGCTTTTTTATTTTTATTTTTATTTTTTAATTATTTCTCTAGAGAAATATATTTTTGTTGTTGATTATCATAAAAATTAATTTTATTTTGTAAATATCGAACATCTAATTTTACTTACGTGCAAAAAGTCGATCCACCCCGTATGGTATTTAAAGCCTAGGGTAGGCTGATTTTTTTGCACGCAAGTATATTTAGATAAGATTACATAATTGTCAGTCAGTACGCTTTCCTAAGCAGCGCCGGCAGATAGTAAACACGTCTCATCTGTGGTTCAAGCTAAGGCTCGAACACCTAAATAGAACCGTTTGGGTATAAAACGGATATTTAGGTTTGAGCCGTAGCTTGAACCACACCTTGGGCCTTGCCGGCTCACGGTACTAACACAACGACCACTGCGCGCTGCTTAAGAGTGGGAGACAAGGAAAGGTATAGAAAGTGATACCAGAAAACTACCCTAAGATAGAAAGAGATAGCAGATACGACGAATATTGGGAGGGTAATCTCATCCGTGGTTCAAGCTACGGCTGAAACCTAAATATCAGTTGTATACCCTTCAAAGGAAAAACGGTTCTATTTTCAAATGTGCGGGGTCTTTGTTTTTATTGTAAACTGTAACCTATGGTAGGTATAATGTTCTGAATATCTATACTAATATTACGATTTGATTGTTTGTTTGCATTGAATAGGCTCCGAAACTACTGGACCGATTTCAAAAATTCTTTCAGAAATGTGTAGGATGAACTTTCAGTATGAATATAGGCTATATGTAATGTAACTACTAAGTACTTCGCGGGCGACGCCACGAGCGGAAAGCTAGTATGATATAATTTGATAAGGATCAAACAAGTACCTAATGATACAAGCATTTCCTTAGTTTAGAAAAGTATGAAAACATACCTTGACTAACAGAACAGCAAATTCCATATCATTAGTAACAAAAACCTTTTCTATACTGAAACCCATCATGAATCTTAGAGATGAAGGATCTTGGTAGTGCCTGAAAAAAAAAATATTATAACAAAATACACTCTCATAACAAAATAATCACAATATATTAATAACCATGTTAATAAACACTGGGTTAACTATTACTTACTTCTTTTCAGTAAAATTATGGTAACTCTTTGTACCCTTGTAAACTCCTAAGACATCATTGACCATTTGCAATTTTTCAGGTGTTATCCTATACCCTTTCCTCTCTTCATCCTTCTCTAAGCTTGGCTCGAACACAAATGTGGGAAGAGTGTAGCTGTATGTTCGAGCGTTGCATTTTGATTTTGAGTTGAATCTGTTGGTCACTCTTTTCACACCAAACACTCTTATGCATTCTGGTAATCGATTATTTATTTCATCTATGCTTACTTCTAAAGCTGAAAATAAAATATAAACAAATTTATTTAAGAAAATAAACCAAAACCCAAAAAAAATATATAAAAAACTATTTTCAATTACTCCCAGTAATTGAAAATAGTTTTTTATATATTTTTTTTTTCATTTTATATAGATTATTAAATCACTCTTGGAACAAATCCTTTAATAGGTTCCTCATTTGTTGAAATCTGTCCATCCGTTTAGCCTTTACCGACAGCCAAAGGAACTCACACACCTATGCATACAAACAACTAAACACATACCCCTTCTTTCTTTATCGCAAGTGGTTAATAAATACATTTTAAATGGAAAATTATGAGATGATATAGTAAAATGAACTTTAACTTACGTAATTTTAAGGACACTATTTGTCTGGCTGCTGAGACACCCTTGTCAGTCCGTGAGCTTCTTTGAAACTGGGCTGACTGCTGGTTAGCAAAGTCTTCTTCAGTTATGTACTTAGCATCAAATAATGCTTTAAGTAAATCCTCTTCTATTGTAGGGACCCCAGGATTTCTGTGCAAAAGGATACTTCTTCAGAGGACCTCTTAGCTTATATTTAATACTCTGTTACTCTTTATCTAGCTAGTGACTAGAAAATGTGTGAATAATTAATTCTTTTCAAATTCTGTGTATTACCTTATTGCCAATAAAATAGATAATGCACAGGTTCCTAATATTATGTGGATACAACCAATATATATTATGTTTCACTGTAGTAGACAGCTAAATTATCAGTGGTATTGTTTTACTAGCTGATGCCCGCAGCTTTGTCTGTGTGGATGTTGATTATCGTGACTTAAAAACTTGACATACTATATACTAAAACTTCATTGAGAACCACTCTATCCATTGGAGAAAACAGCATGAAAATCACTGGTTTATTGTGAACAGACAGACATGGTGGACTTTGTTTTATAATATGCAGCGATTTAAATATTCTTAATTTTAATAGACGATTTAATAGAGCGCTGGTGGTGCAGTGGTAGCACCCCTGCCTCACGATCCGAAGGTCGTGAGTTCAAACCTGGTCGAGCACCAACGAGTTTTTCCATTTTTTCATTTTGCCAGTGCTCTTAAACGGTGAAGGAAAACATCGTGAGGAAACCGGCATACCCTAGAACCAAAAATTCGAAGGTATGTGTCTTAAGTTAGTATTCTTATAAGCGGCGATGGGCTTGCAACCTGTCTCGTACAGAATACTAAATACTGTGCAAAATGTGGGCATGTTTGGACGTGCCTCTGACTGCCCCCTTTAGATATCCTCAAAGATCTAATTAACTAAAAGATCTGAGGAGATATCTACTGAGCCCGGGGATTACAGTCGTGATCATATTATTATTATTAAATATTCTTTTAATGGATTTTATTTTTTTTTTTTTGATCTATTTTATTTAGGGAGCTTTTGTCTCTTGGACGATGTCAGCTCCATCTTATCTTCTCTTACATAATCTACTTCAATTTTTAATGTAACAGCCCATATATGGCTCGGTAGAGCATCTTAGCCACGTCAGACAGTGGCTCAGCTAAGACGCTCTGGACCAGACCCAGATCGAGCCGGTTGATATTCAAGGTCCTATATAACTTTTCTCTCACTCCCGCACTTCGGACACATTCCACTAAAAGGTGATATGTGTCTTCTTTAACGCCACAAACTTCACAGTTCGGGCTATCTACTTGCTTCATGAGGTGTTTAAAGCTATTCAGTGGAATGTGTCCGGAGCATAGCCTGTGGGCGATCACATTTTAATGGATGAAATTGTGAGGGAGACAGCTCCTATCCATTGCACTTTAAAACAATGATTACCTCTGCATACCATGGTAATCAACTCCACTATAACCAAGAATCATGGCCATTTTCTTCCTCTTGATCCGTTCACATTGCTTCTTCGGATCAGACTCTCCGTTTTCCATTCTAGGGTTGGGCTCGTCCCATTGCCTTTTGTTGAAGCGCTTCTTGAAACGCGTGAGACTTTTGTTTGGCACTATTTCTTTTTTTTCTTCAGCATGCTTCTCAACAGTGACTGTTTCCATTGCTGTTATGTGTCTGAATTGCAAACCTGTAATGTTTTAATCATTGTTAGATGACTGGGAACACTGCTGATGTAGTAGTAACCCCCTCGCTGAAAAATTTATGTGCGCACTGCCAGTACTCGTATACAGTGAAGGAAAATATCGTGAAGTCAAGTCAAGTCAAAAGTCAAAATATGTTTATTTTCAATAGAATCACAGGGATCACTTTGAAACGTCTTACATACTAGGTGAGTCTAAGTGCCAGTTCCAGTCCTATCCCCAGTGCGAGAAGAACTGACAAGAAACTTGCTGGGCCCTAGCGCTGTTTTTGTATGATCCTTGTTAATTTTGTAAGGAATACCTAGCAGAGTTGGAGCTGATTCATCCCAAGCTTTTTTATCATCTAAGTACTCTGATATTTTATAATAAGCTTTTCTATACAGTTTCTGTTTAATTACATTTTTGAATTTTCCAATTGATAAATCAAGCAATTGAAGAAACCGGCATACCCAAGAACCAAAAATGTGTGTCATGTTATAAGCGGCGATGGGCTTGCAACCTCGCAGATACTAACTAGGTACCTACTACCTATGCATACGGTGAGCATGTGCAGAATATATAGTTTGGTCTTGTCTCAGACTATCCTCAAAGAGTTATTAGAGATCTGAGGAGATATCTACCGAGCGTGGAGAACACAGTCGTGATCATAATGTTAAATGACCATGCTCTACGGTCAGTCTAGATTGGATTGATCATAATAAAATTCGATAAGTAGGTACGACGAGATTGCCTAGCCAGACAACACCACACCATCACGTGTTGTGCAGGTACCTACATAATCATAACCTGATGTAGGTATTTACTCTGGATTAACTATAAGTTACATCTATTACGACTATTACCTACATTACACCAAAATAAATACACCAAAGTAGTAAACACAAGACAATGAGAACCGGTAAAAAACCATGTGGATTTACCTGGTTTCACAAGATGCCTCGGTAGTTTGTGCATCAAAGATTTAACAAATGTACTGAAAAGTTTTACAGACATACCTACAATTTAATGTTTTCAAGCACAAACGCTGCTATTGTAACTATTTTAGCTAAATCACATCACACAGTAATTTATTTCTAACTCCAAAGAAACAATCCAGCTTTCACGGCAACGGTGGCCATTTTGTTTATCTATTATTCTATTGTTTGAATGAATTTGAATTTTGAATCGAACGAATGACTCAATCGTTTCGTTCGGTCGGTCGTAAACAGAGAAGCAAGCAAGCATACAAATAGTGTTGGGTGTAACTCGATTTTCGATTCACGTCAGTCTAGGATGTAGTAACAAGACGGGCTATATTATGATGATCGATATATTCAATGTATATTATTACTATTTTCTTTTTTATTCCTTGAGAAAACCTAAATTGGGAAATCATTGTATGAATATTTATACCTATTAACATCTTAGGTACGTAAGTACCTAACAACAAGTTGGTAACAACCAACTTACCTCGAATAAAAACAAAAAGCAATAACCTGGGTCTGATGGACTGAGTTCTATGTAGGTAACTACATACCTAAGCACCTACACAGGCAGGTTCTTCTAGAAAATACATGGGTACCTATATATTCGGTAGCCGTTGGTTTTTATTATTCTAAAAAATGACATTTTGTCTTGCTAAACTCAATTCTATTATCTTGCTGTGCTGTGGGTTGATGGATAAGTAAGTACCTACCCAAAATGTAGGGTTAAAAACAATCAATGAACCAACGTCCACGACGCATGCGCGCCACTGGCGCATGCTTGATTTATTTCCAGAAATATTCAGTACAAGGTTTCGTTATCAGCATGGGTTGACGCAGTGTTATAAAAAATGAGGGGCGGAAGTTCAGAAAGATTGGTTGTGCGAGCTCATCGCCGCAGAGGAGATACGCGAGCCAAACTTACACGATACATCACAGTACTTTTGGCAACTCTGCTTGGAGGCGGTGCATCAGCGCTTCTCTTCCTAGTGCCCTTATACGCTGACCCAGCCTTGAGTGCTTTGGCTGCAGATTTTGACCCACTTCCAGCCGAATGCGTCACCGAAAGGCGCGATGATCGACTCGGCCTAGATAACTGCACCTGGGCTTCATGCAGAGAAGGTTGTACCAGTGACGCTTACAAATGTATCCAGCTGCATGTCAAATATAAACCACACTCTGAACCCTGGCGACCGGCTGTTTTGTTCGTTAATATCAAAGGATGTGGATATCCTCCTATAGTGGACTGTGAGAATTTCACTACGAGCTACGGTTACGTTGGAGCTAGGTATCCGTGCTTTTGGTCGCGTGCAGACGAAAGCGTGGTTATCCCGCACTGGTCTCGAGGGGAGCAAGTCGCGACAGTGACGAGGACACTTGCATTACCCCTGTTTCTATCCGGCTGTGCTGGAATTGGTCTATGCGCTTTGCATTGCGAATGTAGACCGCGAAGACGAAGACGCCCGCCGCGACGACCCCCCCGCCTTCCGACGCTTTCTCCGGACGAAACATCAGTTTATCGGCTAGCCTAAATGCCTAGAATCCAACAGAGTCAAATTATATTTACTTCTAGCGTTCAAACTATATTTGCACAAAAAGATAAACTATGTACCTGTACCAACTTATTTTTGACATTATATGTAAATAAAAATTAATGTGTAAATAAATTATTGTTTCAATGCTAAGTAGTACCTATTTGAATTTTGAAAATATTTTATTTAATAATTTAGTCTCTGTTTCTTAATGGTAAGAGCCTTTAGTGGTGGGCACTGATTTTATAATTTATAATACCTCTTATTTATTTGTAGATATTATGTATAAGTATGTAACAATTGTGATAATTTATTTAATTTAATAGTAGTAAGATTATTTATCGAACGATAACTTTTATCGATTGATTTATGAAATCACTTATTCCAGCATTGTTTGGCACCTCATTGAAAATGAACGGCGGCGCCAGCGCTGCAGCTCGCTGAGACGCGAAGGCGTCACAGAGTTAATTATCGTGGGGTTTAGAAATTAGTTTCACCCAATCTGTAGAGTATAAATTCTCTACAGATTGATAGAGAATTTGAAATGATATATTTATAATCTATAGTATAAGTACCATGGATATAAAATTATTTAGACGATCTTCAAAGCAAGGCACCTACTAAAAACTAGGATATTTCGTACCATGACATAATAAAATTGTAGGTACTGAAGTAGTGTTACTTCAAGCAAGAAACTTTGACGTTTCTGAAACATGATAGTTTGCAAGAGTTTGTGGTAATGGCCTTTTTGGAAAGAGAAAGAACAGAAACACAGAAAAAAAGTAGATAAATATTTATTTCAAGGTTTATAATGCGTCTTAGTTTTTGAGTAAAATTATTTCAGTCTAGTCTAACGCCCTTAAGCGGGTACACATTCAGTCTTCAACACACATTACAGTTGCTTAGCTAAGGTTAAGCTCACCTTAACTTTAAGGCCCTACACATTTCGATACTCGTAAGAGATTATACTTCCACATGCCAATAGTTTACAGAATAAAAAAAAAGAAAGTTTCTCGGTCAAAATGGCGGCAGAATTGTTTTTTTCAAAATGGCGGCGGAAAGCAGTTTAGTTTAAACGTTTTAAAATTAAAACAAAAACCGTCTTCAATGTTACACTACGTAGAAAACTATCTACAGGACCGATTTTGATGAAATTTCTGTGGGACCAATCGGAAAGTATATTCTTTTACATTAAAAAAATATTTTCCAATGCGCCTTTATCGGGGAACATTATTTTAAAAAAGATTCCGACGAATTGAGAACCTACTTTTTTTGAAGTCGGATAGCCCCTAGCGGTGTTAAATGATGAAATTTTCTTTGTTTTTAGTAGCATAGTGTTCGTAACTCGAGTTGTAAACATGTTTTCTACTGGTATGCGACTGTAGTATCGTCTCTTGCGAGTCTCGTAATTTACAAAAGGTCTTAGTAGGTTGGTACCCTAGCAGGATATATCTTTTTGGATAAGGTAGGTACTGTTTTTGAACTCAAATTTAAAATCCAACTACCAAAACAAGTATCAGTAAAAGTTGAGTGCCAGTACCAGTGAACGGAAAATACATGGAAGCATTCTTTGTGCTAAAATATTATCCCACAAACATGTGCTGTTGGTAGGCGGGGCTTGTCACTAAACGAAAAAAATTATATCAAAAATTCATATAAGCAGCACTTAAGCTAACACGTTACACGGCAATTTAAACCCAAACGTCGAGGTAATAAAGTCGACATTAATTAATTTTTGGCAAATCCACGAAAGAGTTTCCATGTGTGAAATTTGTTTTATGTTTCGCGAATATTTTCTTTGAAGTAATGCTTCTATGTTTTTTTGCGTTCACTGGAACTCACGAGAGATACTAGAACTCAACTTTTATATTAATTATCCAAGTATTTAACTATTTTTTTAAAGATTTGGTATGAATTTTACAAGTACAAAATTAAATGCGATAAAATCATATAAATAATGGTAACATCAATTAAAAAACTTTAAGTACAAAATACGAGGCATTATCAACCTTAACAAAACTTAACTAACATGCAATTTAATTTATCGATGACTAAATCAGCCGGTCATCATATTCAACGCAGAAGTTAAGAGCAGTGTCCACAGAAGCGGTAAGGAAAATATCAAGGTTTGTGTAAAATGAAGGAAAATATCACGTCAAAATTGCAAAACGTCATTTTCGTACAAAAAGAAATAAAAATATTGAAATTATTATTGTCTCTTCTCTCAGCTTGGTGGATACGCGCCTTTACAGTGACAATCTTATTCAAAAGTCAAAACTTGAGTATAAACGCGCCCTTTCTCTTATCCGAAAATGAAAATATTAAGTAACAAAAATATCTAACTTTTGAATGAGACTTAGTTTTTAAGATAAGGTGGCGCGTAATTTAAATATATTTCTGTTTTTAATTATTACCTGCGTTCCCGATTAATAAGGGTAGCAACAATTTTAAGCCATTTTTGATATATTAAAAACACAAAATATTTGAATTTCGCGCCCGACCAAGAAACTTAAATAGAATAAATAACAGACATACCTAGTCACAACCATTCTTCCTTTTATCTAGACTATTTCTACCTTCTGCTATTCCAAACAAGGCTACACAGTTAAACCAGTGAACGACAATTTATAGCATTCATTTAAAAAAATACCCCATAAATATAAGACCCCTAGTAGGCGCGACTTGTCAATTATGCCAAAGAATTATATAAAAAGTTTACAAAAGCTTATTACAAGTTACACGGCAATTTATACCCAAACGATGACGAATGTTATTAATTTTCGAGAAATCCACGAAGGAGTTTCGAAGTGTGAAATTTGGTGAAATGTTTGATGTTTTTTCCGTTTACTGATTTAAACCCACTCGCTATTGTAACCAATGTACATTTTGACCCAACATGGCTTAATGCACAGACCACTTCCGAACCAATCACAATTTCTCTTTACGTCACCGCCTTTCAGCATAAATAAATATTGGTTGACAGTTCACACAACGCCATCTAGCCCCAAATTAACCACAGCTTGTATTATGGGTACCAGATAATTGAATATTAACTACTTACACATCGAGGGCCTCTGTGGCGCAGCGGGCGAAGGTCCGCCTGAGACGCAGTAGGTTGCGGGTTCGATTCCCGCCGTGGGACAAATGTTTGCATTATTTGCAGATATTTGTCTCAGGTCTGGGTGTTTCCTATGCATAATATGTATGTATTTACAAAAAAAAGTATATCTATGTAGTTTATCAGTCATGTGGTTCCCATAATACAAGCTCTGCTTAGTTTGGGGCATTATAAAAAAAATAAATATAATTTTAATTTTGTAAATACATACATAGAATAAATAATAACTCCCAGACACAGAACGAACATCTGCGTTCATCACACAAATATTTATCGTGGGTGGGGATCGAACCCACAACCTACAGCGCAGAAGGCAGAGCTATACCAACTGGGCTGTGAGACCAGTCAAGTTAAACTGAAGTAAAGTCAGTGACATGACAATAGTGCAGAAATTCAAGATTGTATAAGCAGCTCGTATATACGTTTTTCAAACTCAGCTGATGCGACTTACATGTTAAGTTAAACTGAAATATGTTACCATAATTTAACTGAGCTTAGTACATACTATTTAGATTTACAAAATTACATAGCTCAATGTAAGCTGCTTATATACATTTATAATGTAAAGCGTAGCTTTTAACATGGGTACAAAAATAGTTATTATGGTTACAAATATTTTCAATGCACAATAAAAGACTTATTTAGAGATAACTCGATCCAACTAGAGAATTAACTACAAACTTACTAACCAACCAATATGTACAAAGAAACAAGAATTAACATAAAATATACCAGAGACTTACCACAAACTCTTACAAACCATCATGCTTCAAAAACGTCAGTTACAAGCTTGAAGTAATACTACTTCAAAACAATTTCTATAGGTCATGGTACGGAATACCAAAGTAACATTACTTTGATATATCCTGAAGAGCTTGTAGTAAGGCAACAATCATCATAGGCTACAATGGTAAGGCCCTAATTTGGGATTATTTTTTTAGTTTTTATTTATTTATACTTTGTTGTACACAGATAACAAATATAACAGAAAAGTAGAAATAAATAGGTACATCTGTACACAATATTTAAGAAATAACCTGTAATAATATATAACTACTATACAATGTTGGGACTTCACAAGTAAAATTGTAATTACACTACGCGATATTTAGGGAAACTTTCCCAAAATGGTGAAATAGGTGAAATTGGTAAGATTTATCTATATATATAAAAATGAATTGCTGTTCGTTAGTCTCGCTAAAACTCGAGAACGTCTAAACGGATTTATCTTATCTTGGTCTTGAAATGTTCGTGGAGGTCTAGGGAAGGTTTAAAAGGTAAGAAAAGTTCGAATAACTGCCGGGAAAACCCTAAAAATAGCCCTTTTCTATTTCCCATACAAACATTTTCTAAATAAAATGTAGAGTCAATTTGAACTTTATTGCTATTTAATAAAGTTCATAGTAAATTATAATCACTCACTGTTGTCTAAGCAATGTAGAAGGTGGTACGAAGTTTGCCGGGACAGCTAGTAAATAAATAAATAATTGGTGGACATTTAACACAACGCCATCTGACCATAAACTAAGCAAAGCTTGTACTTTGGGAACCAGATAGCTGAAAAATGATTTGGGTTAGGTTGGAATTGGCACATAGATTCATCTAGCTATTTATCTAAATAAATTTCGATTGATTGATATCCTACTATTAATAAACGCGACAGTTTTTAAGAATGTATGGATGTAGATAATGTTTGTTACTCTTTCACGCTGAAACGGCTGAACGGATCTAGATGAAATTTGGCACAGATATAGATTACAGTCTGGAATAGCACAAAGGCTACTTTTTACTCCGGAAAAATGTACGGTTTTCGTGAGATAGATTTGTTTTTGTTTTTCAAGGTGGGCGGAAGTTAGTACTTAAATATTTTAGATAAATTAATTCAGGATCCCTTTTACATCGGTCCCTGAATATCGCTTAGTGCAGCTTTAACATTTTTTTTTCTAAACAATTAACACAAAGTATTCGTGAATTGACCCATAAATTTGTTTCTATATCTAAGCACAATCGAGAAGTAAGTATATAATAATTTAAATTAAAAAAAAACACGAATACCACAGCCTTTAAACACTGACTAATAAACTCCATTATCGCGTAACTTAATTAACTAAGTTTAAAGCTATTTTAGCCCGTGGCTTCGCTCGTCTCAGTATTATGTTATCAAACAAACAAAACATAGAAATATTCCTTCAAAGGATTTAGCCAAGAATCTTGGTACAAAATCGCACTCAAACTCACACGTAGGAACTCTAAGACTGATTCATTTACAATTTTATATGTAAAATGTGTCACAGAAAAGTGCAATGCAAATCTAAATATATAAAACTCAAAGGTGATGACTGACTGACTGACTGACATAGTGATCTATCAACGCACAGCCCAAACCACTGGACGGATCGGGCTGAAATTTGGCATGCAGGTAGATGTTATGACGTAGGCATCCGCTAAGAAAGGATTTCGATTAATTCTACCCCCAAGGGGATAAAATAGGGGATGAAAGTTTGTATGAAAAGTCGCGATAATCGACATTCACGCGGGCGAAGCTGCGGGCATCAGCTAGTTTATAATATAATTTAAAGATGGCGATATTTTTGTTGTGTTATTTGTTCGTAGTATAACTGAGATTGGAACAAAGTATCATACTCGTAAACATACATATTTCGTAAAAATATATTATTAAAGGAGGTCATTCAGGTTTCATACATGGTTGGGCCCAAAATACCAAAATGCCGGCCAACAAAATAAGGTGTGGCCACGTTTGGAAAGTCAGTCTGAGTATTTTTATTTAGCGCACCAAGTATCTACAACCATTCCTTGATTTTTTAAGGTTAAAAATGTTTGTTGGCCGGCATTTAGGCATTTTGGGCACAAAATGAATGACCTCCTTTTAAAAATTACACGAAAATGGAGCTTTCTTAACCGACTTCTCAATTGTTTTTTTATTGATATTTTTATACATTATAATATGTAATAAATAGACGAATTAGACATACTTTTTGCATAAATAATTCTGCGACGCGCAATTAATCTTTTCATCAGAATAACATAAGATCGATTAATATAAAACTAGTCCTCCGCCGCGTCTGTCTGTTTGCGATAAATGCAATGGATACAGTGGTTCTCGATAAAGGTTTTAGTATATAATTCTGCATCCACGCGGGCGAAGCCGCGGGCATCAGCTAGTCTATACTAATATTATAAAGAGGAAAGTTTTGTATTTGTTTGTAACGAATAAACTCAAAAACTACAGGACTGATTTCAAAAATTCTTTTACCATTAGAATGCTACATTATCTCTGAGTAACATAGGCTATATTTTATGTAGGTACCTCGCGAGCAAAGCCGCGAGCGGAAGCTAGTTATTTATATGGTTTAGCGATAAAAAATATTTGTAAGGAAAATCATTCAATAATTTGTTTACTTTACGCTAATAATATGAATTAATTATCAAAAGCTAGAACATAACAAATGATGAGATGGAACGTTCAATTTTAAACACTATCGATATTGGAATATAGTTGACTATCGTCTATACTAATGGATAACATATAAAAAGGCAGTGTCAGTCATCCATGCATATAGACATTTTTAGTTTTTAATATAAAAATAGTATATACTATTTCTTTATATAATAATATGTATAAGCTATACTTACTTAGCCGGGTTTACACTACCTTTACAATGTTGAAATTATATACGCCTTTGACGAAATATACTATTTTGACATTCTCATTTGAGAAGAGAAATTTAAGTTTTACTATGAAGTATTATATAGATGAGCTATGATATATAATATATAGGTATTGTACAGAAACACTGACAACCTAGAAATGTTAATGGCAGTAGTCAGAGGCCTGACCAGAAACTCTTACGAACCATCATGTGTCAAGCTTGATGTAACACTACTTCAATACAATTTTTATAGGTCATGGTACGAAATATAAATAAATATTGGTGGACATTTCATACAACGCCATCTAGCCCCAAACTAAGCAAAGCTTGTACTGTAGGAACTAGATAACCCATGGATTAATTATACACTTTTTTTCTTTAAATTCATACATAGAATACACAATTACACCCAGACACAGAACAAACATCTGTGTTCTTCACAAAAATGTTTGTCCTGGGGGATCGAACCCACAACCTACAGCGCAGAATGCAGAGCTACTACCGACTGAGCTGAAAGGCCAGTCAATATAAATTATATTACTTTTATATATTTTCTATACCCACCCAGGATACTTACCTAAATATTTGTGTGATGAACGCAGATCTTTGTTCTGTTTCTGGGTGCTATTATGTATTCTACGTATGTATTGAGTAAAAACAGTATATAACTAATCTATTAGCTATCTGTAGGTCTACCATGAGTTTTCACAATCTACACTCGCTAGCGACTGTAGTTAAAAAAATGTATGAAAACTTGTACAGCACCTCTAGCGGATAGTTGGGTACTAAAACGTCACGTAGTTAACTATCCTTCACAGCGTACTACAGCGACTGTAGTTTGCGCTTCATTAATTTGCTTAGAATTTGGTACCATGAGTAACAATTTTAACAGATGTCATTGTAACGTACTATTACTACTGTAGTAACGTCAGCCGATCTAAATGTGACAACTCATGGTAGACGTACTGGTTCCCATAGTAGAAGCTATGCTTAGTTTGGGACCAATATTTATTTATTATTTATTTATTATTTATTTATTTGACATTGCCCGAAGACACTTGGTAAGGCCCCTGGTCAACTCACCTAAACCTTGGACAGACTCAGTAAAATCACCAACCGGCCTATCAATATCTAACGCTCAGGCTCCGAGGACAGAAATATGAAAAAGCATAATAAATAAATCGAGTGATAATAATACACAACTTTCAGTAATGAAGATGCTGGCGAAGAGATTATACACCGTGAAATAGTGAGGAACGATAGTAACATTAGACGTAACTTGTAGGTACTATTCGAATCGCACACACCGCCGGCCGCCTTCGCGTAGTATCGGGATGAATTACCATTGGTTCGTGGTCGACTTAAATTTTCACAATGGTATATCTGTTTGTTTCTAATATTTAATTTGTTTATACAACGACTGTATTACCAAGACAAAGCCGTTTCGCTGCGGGAAAACAACCATTAATATTTCTCGGTGTATATTAATGGCGGTAGAACAGCTGTTATATCAAAGGACGACTTGCGACATTTGTGACGTGAGACGATATCGTTTGCGCTCCATGTCAACGCCGGCGTCCAGGCCCCGTTTGACGGCTGTGCTGGAGGAACCCGCCTCCTGCGCGTCGATCAGCATACGGGCTTTGCAATACCTGGAACACATCATTACATTTTACATCCTAAAAAAAAACATGATCACGACTATTATTAGCATTAAACAGGTATTTGTCGCGTTTTATTTACCTATTTTTCCCGACATTTCGACAGGTTTTCACACTGTCGTGGTCACGGCATTACATCCCATGATAAAACGCGATAAATTAATACTAATAATTATGTTATCTATACTAATATTATAAAGAGGAAAGATTTGATTGTTTGTTTGTTTGAATTGAATAGGCTCCGAAACTACTGAACCGATTTGAAAAATTCTTTCACCAATGTGTAGAATGAACTTTCAGGATGAACATAGGCTATATTTTATGTAGATACTTCGCGGGCGACGCCGCGTGCAGAAGCTAGTTTGTTAATATTACAACCTGTCACGTACGAAATACCAGCTACTGTGCAAGGTATGTGCCAAATGTCATGTTTGGACGTGCTTCTGACTACCCTCTTTAGATATCCTCAAAGATCTAAGTAACTAAAGATCTGAGGAAAATATCTACCGAGCCCGGGTATTACAGTCGTGATGTTATTTGTCTATACTAATATTATAAAGAGGAAAGTTTTGTATTTTTGTATTTTTGTTTGTAACGAATAAACTCAAAAACTACTGGTCCGATTTCAAAAATTCTTTCACCATTAGAATGCTACATTATCCCTGAGTAACATAGGCTATATTTTATGTAGGTACCTCGCGAGCAAAGCCACGAGCGAAAGCTAGTTTATTATAAAGACGCAAAGTTTGTCCGAAAATCCTTAATAATAATAATAATAATAATACTTTATTTCAGGCAACATTAGTCTAGTACAAGATGGAAATTACTTAGAAACTACGGCCCATATAAATATATACCTTAATCTAACATACATAATATATAAACTTATTTACTAGCACGTAGTGGCGGTGACGTGTGACACGCGGGATGTGCTGCGGCCGGCAATCGTCCGCGAAAACGCCGGAACAGAACATTCTTCGGCCAGAATGCTTCCTTAGTGAAGGTTGTTACCTGTAGTCCCTAGAGTTGTTGGCTCGCTGCATGGTCATATCCACGGCAGTGGGGAGCCGGTAGAAACTCTGCGTAGGTATATTCGAGTCGCTCAGGTTCAAAACACTATAGTTATTGACGGCGCGCTGTCTGCACGCCTCTGTCTGCGATCGGGATGAGGAGCTGGAAATTAACGCGCGATGTTATATTTAGATCTACATTAATCATCATCTTCCTGCCCTTATCCCACTAGGTGGGGTCGGCACAACAGGTTCTCTTCCTCCACTCTCCCCTATCATCCGTCATCTCCCTTCTTTCACACAGTCCATCCATCTTTTCTTAGGTCTACCTCTACTCTTGTATCCATCCACATTCAAATCCATCACCCTTCTTGTAACATGGCCTTCCTCCCGCCGCATGACATGCCCATACCACACCAACCTATTGCTCTTCATCTTTTCTGTCACCGGCGCTACTTTCAAACTTCCAAAGACAAAAAAACAAACTTTAGATCTACATTAATATTACACTGATATTATCAAGCAAGATGTAAAGTGCTGTGTGCAACGTCTTAAATGGTGAAGAAAAACAGTCTGAGGAAACCGATGAAAAACCCTAGAATCTAGGGTATGCCGGTTTCATCATAAAACTGCACCACTGAGGTTATCATAAAAGTTCACCACCAAGATCGTCATAAAACTGCACTACCGAAGTCATCACAAAACTGCACTACCGAGGTCATCACAAAACTGCACTACCGAGGTCGTCATAAAACTGCACTACCAAGGTCATCACAAAACTGCACTACCGAGGTCATCACAAAACTGCACCACTGAGGTCATCATAAAACTGCACCACTGAGGTCATCATAAAACTGCACCACTGAGGTCATCATAAAACTGCACCACTGAGGTCATCATAAAACTGCACCACTGAGGTCATCATAAAACTGCACCACTGAGGTCATCATAAAACTGCACCACTGAGGTCATCATAAAACTGCACCACTGAGGTCATCATAAAACTGCACCACTGAGGTCATCATAAAAGTACACCACCGAGGTCGTCATAAAACTGCACTACCGAGGTCATCACAAAACTGCACTACCGAGGTCAACACAAAACTGCACTACCGAGGTCATCACAAAACTGCACTACCGAGGTCATCAGAAACGTGTCATTACCTGCAAGAACTGGAAGCCGGAGACACATGGTAGGTCGGCGAGGTGCTCGGCGTTATATTGGGCGAAGTCCTAGCACTGCCGTACCCTTGGTCCACATCCGTTTCCGGGGCCGTTTCTCGAGCCTTCATGATTTGCATCATCCTGTTACAATAAGGTACATTTTAGCGTGGCATTTATACTCAAACTGTGGGTTAAATATATAATAGTAATGTTGAGTATCAGTTTTTCGCTTCGTTTTTATAACCACTGTGGGATATCAACCGAACGGGATATCGACCTGGCTCGAAAGAGCGTCTTTTCGGCCTTTGATCATCATTTACAAACTTAATAAAGTACGCAAGAAAGCCTAGACTGAATAAATTCTAACGTCGCACAGCCCACGTCCACGTGCGGTACACTGACCTGTGCAGCAGGCGGGCCAGCGGCGCCACGGCGCGGTGCGGGCGGCGCGCGCGCTGCGCCAGCCAGGCGGGCCAGGCGCACAGCCCCAGGTCGGCGCGCGCGCAGCCCACGTCCACGTGCGGTACACTGACCTGTGCAGCAGGCGGGCCAGCGGCGCCACGGCGCGGTGCGGGCGGCGCGCGCGCTGCGCCAGCCAGGCGGGCCAGGCGCACAGCCCCAGGTCGGCGCGCGCGCAGCCCACGTCCACGTGCGGTACACTGACCTGTGCAGCAGGCGGGCCAGCGGCGCCACGGCGCGGTGCGGGCGGCGCGCGCGCTGCGCCAGCCAGGCGGGCCAGGCGCACAGCCCCAGGTCGGCGCGCGCGCAGCCCACGTCCACGTGCGGTACACTGACCTGTGCAGCAGGCGGGCCAGCGGCGCCACGGCGCGGTGCGGGCGGCGCGCGCGCTGCGCCAGCCAGGCGGGCCAGGCGCACAGCCCCAGGTCGGCGCGCGCGCAGCCCACGTCCACGTGCGGTACACTGACCTGTGCAGCAGGCGGGCCAGCGGCGCCACGGCGCGGTGCGGGCGGCGCGCGCGCTGCGCCAGCCAGGCGGGCCAGGCGCACAGCTTCAGGTCGGCGCGCGCGCAGCCCACGTCCACGTGCGGTACACTGACCTGTGCAGCAGGCGGGCCAGCGGCGCCACGGCGCGGTGCGGGCGGCGCGCGCGCTGCGCCAGCCAGGCGGGCCAGGCGCACAGCCCCAGGTCGGCGCGCGCGCAGCCCACGTCCACGTGCGGTACACTGACCTGTGCAGCAGGCGGGCCAGCGGCGCCACGGCGCGGTGCGGGCGGCGCGCGCGCTGCGCCAGCCAGGCGGGCCAGGCGCACAGCCCCAGGTCGGCGCGCGCGCAGCCCACGTCCACGTGCGGTACACTGACCTGTGCAGCAGGCGGGCCAGCGGCGCCACGGCGCGGTGCGGGCGGCGCGCGCGCTGCGCCAGCCAGGCGGGCCAGGCGCACAGCCCCAGGTCGGCGCGCGCGCAGCCCACGTCCACGTGCGGTACACTGACCTGTGCAGCAGGCGGGCCAGCGGCGCCACGGCGCGGTGCGGGCGGCGCGCGCGCTGCGCCAGCCAGGCGGGCCAGGCGCACAGCCCCAGGTCGGCGCGCGCGCAGCCCACGTCCACGTGCGGTACACTGACCTGTGCAGCAGGCGGGCCAGCGGCGCCACGGCGCGGTGCGGGCGGCGCGCGCGCTGCGCCAGCCAGGCGGGCCAGGCGCACAGCCCCAGGTCGGCGCGCGCGCAGCCCACGTCCACGTGCGGTACACTGACCTGTGCAGCAGGCGGGCCAGCGGCGCCACGGCGCGGTGCGGGCGGCGCGCGCGCTGCGCCAGCCAGGCGGGCCAGGCGCACAGCTTCAGGTCGGCGCGCGCGCAGCCCACGTCCACGTGCGGTACACTGACCTGTGCAGCAGGCGGGCCAGCGGCGCCACGGCGCGGTGCGGGCGGCGCGCGCGCTGCGCCAGCCAGGCGGGCCAGGCGCACAGCCCCAGGTCGGCGCGCGCGCAGCCCACGTCCACGTGCGGTACACTGACCTGTGCAGCAGGCGGGCCAGCGGCGCCACGGCGCGGTGCGGGCGGCGCGCGCGCTGCGCCAGCCAGGCGGGCCAGGCGCACAGCCCCAGGTCGGCGCGCGCGCAGCCCACGTCCACGTGCGGTACACTGACCTGTGCAGCAGGCGGGCCAGCGGCGCCACGGCGCGGTGCGGGCGGCGCGCGCGCTGCGCCAGCCAGGCGGGCCAGGCGCACAGCCCCAGGTCGGCGCGCGCGCAGCCCACGTCCACGTGCGGTACACTGACCTGTGCAGCAGGCGGGCCAGCGGCGCCACGGCGCGGTGCGGGCGGCGCGCGCGCTGCGCCAGCCAGGCGGGCCAGGCGCACAGCCCCAGGTCGGCGCGCGCGCAGCCCACGTCCACGTGCGGTACACTGACCTGTGCAGCAGGCGGGCCAGCGGCGCCACGGCGCGGTGCGGGCGGCGCGCGCGCTGCGCCAGCCAGGCGGGCCAGGCGCACAGCCCCAGGTCGGCGCGCGCGCAGCCCACGTCCACGTGCGGTACACTGACCTGTGCAGCAGGCGGGCCAGCGGCGCCACGGCGCGGTGCGGGCGGCGCGCGCGCTGCGCCAGCCAGGCGGGCCAGGCGCACAGCCCCAGGTCTGCGCGCGCGCACGCCACGCACGCGCAGCCCACGTCCACGCTCTCCACCACCTTCAGGCGCACGTCTGCAACAACAAACAACATTGTTTTAGCACACTATCTATTTATAAAAAGTATTTAATCTATCAACTATCTAGCTCCCATAATACGAGCTTTGTTTAGTTTGGGGCTAGATGGCGTTGTGTAAAATTGTCACCAATATTGATTGATTATTTCTTTTTTCACGCGATGGAGGCTTAAAGATAATACACTCACCGGACAACGTCAGATCCAGATACTTGTCTAGTAACTCTGCGGCGTCTCGCTTGAAGCGCGCCCTGAACTTGGGGTGTGTGGAGGTGAGGTCGGCGTCCGTGCCGACGTACTGCGCCAGCAGCGCGGCGAAGGCGACCGGCGTGGGCGCCAGCAGCCGCCAGCGCACGTGCTGGCCGACCATCCACTCCAGCTGGCGGAAGGTCTTCCCGCAGAGAGACACTCCGCTGGTCTTGGCGAGCGTCTTCAGAGTAGGTGCCCGGCTGAATTTCTCTTCGCTTTTTGCTGTAACAAGAAGTTGAGTTTACGGTTTTTATTTGAGGGTGGTACACGAGTCAGCATTTTCTTTATCTTTTTAGGTAATAGTTTAGCAAGATAGATCCTATACAGGGTTATAGGTATCTAATCAATAACCTTGAAAAGGCGACTTGGGTAAATCAAGACTAACAACTTTTGTTCTACGATTTTTTCTAATTCAATGTTTTTTTTCCCATACAAAAAAATAAATAGGTAAATTTCCAGATTAAATACCTATAACCCTGTATATTCTTCATCTTTTTCAATATCCTTCTAATATGTTATAAGAAAGTTTGTAAGAATCTATGGATGTATGTAAGTTACTCCTTTCACGCTGAAACAGCTGAACGGATCTGTATGAAATTTGGCACAGATATAGATTATAGTCTGGAATAGCACATAGGCTACTTTTTATCCCGCAAAAATGTACGGTTCTCGTGGGATAGTTTTTTTTTGTTCTTCATGGTACTACGCGGGCGAAGCCGTGGGCGGAAGCTAGTTTTGTTATAGATTTTCGTAATCACGCCTGAATCAATAAAAGTAGAGGTTTGTTTCAATAGTTTATTTTGTTCTATCGATAGATGGCGCCTATTTCAATAACACAATGAAATTTCCGTAGCTATGTATTGAATCATCGAAGTTTAGAATAAAAAAGGGGCATCTGTATGTTTACCATGAGTTTTCACAATCTACACTCGCTAGCGACTGTAGTTAAATTTTTTTATGAAAACTTGTACAGCGCCTCTAGCGGATAGTTGGAAAACTTCACGTAGCTATCCTACGTCACAGCGTACTATAGAAGTAGTTTGCGCTTCATTAATTTGCTTAGAATTTGATACCATGAGTGAAAATTTTGACAGATGTCATAGTAACGTACTATTACTACTGTAGTAACGTCAGCCTATCTAAATGTGACAACTCATGGTAGACGTATTGTGCTTCCTTGGTTTGCAAGGCATGGTTGATTTTTACAACTAAAGCGTTGATCAAATCCTGTTAAGGCGCGACAGCTAGCTAGTGGCCAGCGGCATACTGCCCGTTGCATGAAAAGTCTAAGTTTTATCCCTTC
The DNA here is from genome assembly GCA_963675405.1 of Cosmorhoe ocellata. NCBI lineage: Eukaryota > Metazoa > Arthropoda > Insecta > Lepidoptera > Geometridae > Cosmorhoe > Cosmorhoe ocellata. The sequence continues at coordinate 1,736,917 of OY776264.1, read as the reverse complement.
AAATTGTAATAATTTGAAATAATAATTTGTATTAAATTTAAATAATAAAAATGAAACACACATTTTATTTATAAGTAAATTATCTACCCGTTGGTGTAAAAATAATATGGAAATGACCTCAACTATAGAAGGAGAAGCAGATTTTGTTTATTTTTTGAGGTTTTTTCGAGAATTAATACTAAAGTTAGTACGACGTTTAAACAAAATTTCAAACTCAGACTTTAGAGATAAAATATTGATTATTTTCAGTGACCTTTCAGTTATTTTCCACTACCCTTATTTACCGAGGGTAAAGCATCTGAAAAACAGCAAAACTCCGCGATCAGCTGACCACCGCGCCTTAATCCATCACTAGAGTTTTCCACTGATGAACTTACTTTATAATGCAACCTTTCTTACCAGCAAGACTGAGGCAAGCCAACGCAACATGCGCCAATCTGTCTGCTCGGAGTCTATGTGCATCCATGAACAAATCCAGCTGAGCGACAGCCGAGTGCAGAGTGGCAATACTGAGTCCTAGCTTTTTAGTCACGTCGCGTAGTTGTTGTACAAGTGTGCCGCGGAACTCCAACTGTGGAATAATAATTCAGGGTTAAATAAAGTCTAATACTTAGTAACTATTGACTATGTCAGTGGCAAGGCAAAGACAGCTGAAATGCGAGAGGTGCGGGAATAGAAACTTCTAATAGAAAAACGTTTAAACCCCTTTATAGTGTGACTAGCTGTCCCGCCAGCGACTTCGTTCACTTAAAGTATCTAAACTGAGTTTCAAACACATCACACAACTCATAAAAATCCCATACTAACTTTGACACCCCATTTGACCCCTTTATGAAGGTTATATTGAAAAATCCTGAAACACGTGTCCATTTGTTTTGCATTTAGAGTACACAAACAAAGTTTCAGACCAATCGCACGACCCGTTAAAAAGTTCCCATACAAACATTGACCCCACATTTGACCCCTTTTTGAAGGTTATATTGAAAAATCCTGAAACACGTGTCCGTTCATTTTGCATTTACAGTTTACAATCAAAGTTTCATGAAAATCGCTCCACGCGTTAAAAAGTTTCATACAAACGTTTTCACCCTTTTTCACCCCCTTAAAGGTGGAATTTCCAAAAACCCCGCCTTAGTGGGTGGTTTTGTTATAAAAGGAAACCACCTTCCAAATTTCAGCTTTCTAGCTTCAGCGGTTTCGGCTCGGCGATGATCAATCAGTCAGTCAGTCAGTCAGTCAGGTTAAGCTCTTATATAGATATAGATGTGAATACAGTGAGGAAAGTAATTTACCATAAAACCTTAAAAGTTTGAAGACAAGTGAACAATAGGAGGGCCTTTCTACTCAATTTGATTTTAGAGCTCATCTTTCACTCTGATAGCATGAAGATGGAGCAATAAAAGATTGATTGATAATATATTATTTCACAAAAATTTAAAAATAACTAATATTTTATGGTGGGAGACTTCGAAGGATAGATATGGTTGGCGTGATTTGGGGGAGACCTTTGCCCAGCAGTGGGACGATAAAGGTTAGAGAAAAAAAAATGTTTACTAGATAAACAAAATAGTTTGTTGCGAACAATGACGAAAATGAGAATAATGAAGAAACCATTGAGTAGAAAGGCCACATTTTAACCTCTGGGATGCCGGGATTCCAGACATTTTCAGACAGATTCCAGACTATTATGTCTCGCGTGGATCTGCGTTCCGGCATGTCACAGGTTAATCCTTATGTCACACTGGGTCCAAAAAATCATTTTGTTACACCTTACCTGTGGTGATTGAAGATGTATTGTAGGCTTCTCAGCATCTTGTTCTAGCAATGTCTTCCATATTTCTTCTCTGTATTCGCAGTGGTAGTCATCATGGTCAGTCAGTGGCTAAAACAATTTTTTTAATATTAATGTTTCATCAATCATACTAGTAATCTATATCTATATAAGAGCTTAACCTGACTGACTGACTGACTGACTGACTGATTTATCATCGCCCAGCCGAAACCGCTGAAGCTAGAAAGCTGAAATTTGAAGAGTGGGTTCCTTTTATAACAAAACCACCCACTAAGACGGGATTTTTGGAAATTCCACCTCTAAGGGGGTGAAAAAGGGTGAAAACGTTAGTATGAAACTTTTTAACGCGTGGAGCGATTTTCATGAAACTTTGTTTGTGCACTGTAAATGCAAAATTAATGGACACGTGTTTCAGGATTTTCCAATATAACCATCAAAAAGGGGTCAAATGTGGGGTCAATTTTTGTATGGGAACTTTTTAACGGGTAATTCGATTAGCCTGAAACTTTGTTTGTGTACTGTAAATGCAAAATAAATGAAGACGTGTTTCAGAATTTTTCAATATAACCTTCAAAAAGGGGTCAAATGTGGGGTCAATGTTTGTATGGGAACTTTTTAACGGGTGGTGCGATTGGCTTGAAACTTTGTTTGTGTACTGTAAATGCAAAATGAATGGACACGAGTTTCAGGATTTTTCAAAATAACCTTCAAAAAAGGGTCAAATGTGGGGTCAATGTTTGTATGTGAACTTTTTAACGGGTGGTGCGATTGGTCTGAAACTTTGTTTATGTACTGTAAATACAAAATGAACGGACACGTGTTTCAGGATATTTCAATATAACCTTCAAAAAGGGGTCAAATATGGGGTCAATGTTTGTATGGGATTTTTTTAACAGGTGGTGCGATTGGCCTGAAACTTTGTTTTCTGTTTCAGGATTTTTCAATATAACTCTAAAAAAGGGGTCAATGTTTGTATGGGATTTTTTTTGACGGGTGGTGCGATTGGTCTGAAACTTTGTTTACTGTAAATACAAAATGAATGAACAAGTGTTTCAGGATTTTTCAATATGACCTTCAAAAAGGGGATAAATGTGGGGTCAATGTTTTTATTGCTACTTACTTTATAAAAGGGTGGTGTGATTAGTCTTAGTTTCGGTTTGGATACTTTAAATGCAAAATAAATGGAAACGTATTCCTGGATATTTCAAAATAGCCCTCTAATATGGGTAAAATTGGGTGTCAAAGTTATTTATGGGATTTTTTTATTAGTGTAATTTGTTTGAAACTCAGTTTAGATACCTACTTTAAGTGAACGAAGTCGCGGGCGGGACAGCTAGTTTATTATAAATGTGAAAGTTTGTGAATATGGATGTTTGTAACTCTTTCACACATGCCTGTAGGTCTACCATGAGTTATTGAGACCTGTACCTGTAGGTCTACCATGAGAGTACCTGTAGTTAAAAAAATGTATGAAAACTTGCCTACAGCGCCTCTAGCAGATAGTTGGGTACTAAGACCTCACGTAGCTAACTATCCTACGTCACAGCGTACTACAGCGACTGTAGTTTGCACTCATTAATTTGCTTAGAATTTGGTACCATGAGTAACAGTTTTGACAAATGTCATAGTAACGTACTATTACTACTGCAGTAACGTCAGCCAATCTAAATGTGACAACTCATGGTAAACTTACTGAATAGGTCTGGATGAAATTTGGTCCGTCTGTATCAAAAAATTGTGGGTGTAACTAGATTAACTGAGTAATATAATTTTATTAAAATTCTAATTCATAATACAAGATACATAATTAATAATTACATCTTCAGAAAAATCACAGGTGCCAATTAACTAAGTCCTTTTCTTGTCCAACAAGAACTGACAGTTTTAATTATGTAAGTATGTACTATTATAAATAAGGTATGTGAGTATACTATAAGTATACTAAGCACTGAGTAAATAGCTGTACAAAATTATTATGAAAAAATGGTGATAGCAAGAATATGATGCAATGTTGTTAAAAATATTGCAAATCTGAAATTGGGTATGAAAGCTGATCTGTTTATGAATACACACAGATAAAATAGTAGACCTATAAATCATTTAGTTTTACAGCATGAACAGGTTCAAAGCTCTGCATGATTTTAATTCATGATTATTTTGATTTTTTTTCATAGCGTATGGTGAAGTTTCATTTAAATCTAACACATGGTATGCCTTACATTAGGCTCCAACTTTGGTTCACTTATTTCAGCCTTCCCAGCGGCCTCAGTAGATACATGGCTCCTCACACTGGATAGGTTCAGCTTCGATATGTTCAAAGTCTCCATTTCTTCGTGACGATACGGTCAAAAAACTTAAATGCTTAGAAAATTTTACACGTCAATCGTCTTGACGCACACCACGTGGAAACAAGTGTCAGATTGTAGGGCAGATATTGACCAAAACCGTGTCACTAGCACATTAATGTAACGTAAAGCAACAAACACCTTTCTTCTTGTTATAATGATATGCAACTACTTCGAGGAAATCGTAAAATTTAATTATTTTTCAATATTTCTTCGCAAGACACAAACCATCCGGCAGCATTTTTGACACATGACTATTTTTTTCGCGTTGACTTGAGTAGAGTAGAGTAGAGGTAGCGTAGTGAGTGAGTGAATGATTTAATTTAATTGTCTTGTCATGTCAATCAATCATTCATAGACAATAACGCTTGATAGAAGACGATACTAGAGTCGTCTTTGAAGTTCGTCAATCTACTGGTCTTACGCCGATTCTACTAATACATTTCGTTGCAATTTACATTAATAAATAATTAGGATATAATAATAGAATGAATTTAAAAATTGTTATAAGTATTTTTTTGTACAAATTCACGCTTTGATTGCAGAGATTGTATGCCCATAAAAGGGCATGTGTGTCACAAAATGTTTTGCATAGCACATCAGTTTTGCCAACTTTGCAAAAAAAATATCTCCGAACGTCATTTTTGTGAAAGGAAGGAGTGTAGCGGCTGATTGTGTATTTATTATAAATATTAAAAGTACTGATTAAATTTTATCTTCAGTGTAATCCTAATATTAATTAGTTGTAAAACGATAAGCACATAATGTCATACTCTAATAGTAAGTTCTAATTCCATTACTTTTCATGGAAGCATGGTGTCGATCTTACACTACATTCTTGCTTTTAATTTTGTCTCAATAAACATGATTCCATTTGATTTACTGTGTTCTGATGATTGAGTGTTTCCGTGTACCTTTACAGAATACACTTTCGCGGCTCTGCCGAGGACTGCGCGCGGTACTCCTTTAGTATTAGGCGGTGACCCAAAGGGCAAAAATTTCCTGTACACAAATGGAAATTCTGTGATTATTAGGGATATTGAAAACCCTGCCATCGCGGACGTATATACGGAGCATTCGTGCCAGGTGAACGTCGCTAAGTACTCTCCCAGTGGATTCTACATAGCTTCCGGAGGTAAGGTTATTTCATAATTACATTTTTCTTACGATGTCGTGAAGAAATATGATAAAGCTCATGAATGCAATAAACATTTTAAAATTCGAATTTGAAACCTGCGGCTCGGTGAGTTTCGCAGGTATTGACCATTCCTGTGAAAACAGCTGACTAATCTCAGCGGATCATTTAAAACCATGTCCAAACCATTAGGCATTATAGTGTTCTGTGAGTTACAAATTCCACTTTACAATAAGATAAGGATACTTCACAATACAAAAAAAGTCCTTGGCCCAGCGAGTTTCTTGTCAGTTCTTCTCGGACTGGGGATAGGACTGGAATTGGCACCTAGACTCACCTAGTATGGAAGACACTTAAAAATGATCCCTATGATTTATTTGAATAAATAAAATTATGATTTGATTTGATTCAATAAGAGGGTTATGGGCAGGAAGATGATGACACTGTTTAAGTCATGTAGTATTTATGTGTACATTTCCCTTACCTATAATTCTTTATTACTAATTTTTTTGAATCAGTGAAGTTAAAGGATTAAGTTGACTCAGTGGCTACTTTCTGCACTATCCTTATCAGTGAAAACAAGTAATGTAGTGTAGTGACAGACTATATAAATGGTGCTTGGAGCTACTAAATTTGGTAAAATGACTAATGTAAATAAATAAACCTTTATGTGAAGTTATCACTTGCACCTTATCAATGAATTAACTCTGTAAATGTTTTACTCTAACAATTGGTTTCTATATTCCATCTCTCTGTCGTTTTTGGATATTGGATAGGTAGGTATTTGACATGAATCTTATTAGAAGTAGCATTCCTATAGACTTGTAGATAGATAGAATATAGAAGCCGGCCGTTTGTATAACTGTGTTTTTATCTAACAAGACATTTCTTAAATATGTTGTTCTATGAGCTTGTCGTAAGGCAACAGAATTGGTACAAAGCTTCTACTTTTATCAATTTCAAAGTAAAAACAATTAATATACAAAATATTGAACTTTTTTGCTGGCATGGATCTCAGTTAAAGTGATACTGTGCAATCAGTAACACATCTTAAAAACGATTGCAGTTAGCATCTGAAATTAGTTACAACTGTAAATTCAATTTGTTTAGGTATAAGTGATTTGGACAAGGCAATCCATAGATTCATCATTCTCCTGCCCTTATCCTATGCTAAGTGGGGTCGTCACAACATGTTTTCTTCTTCCATAGATTAAAATAAAAAAAAACTGTCTACATGAATTATGTACGCAATAATCATTTAACTGTTGTACAACAATTGAATAGGGGATGTGTTCTGCATCAGAGCCCCATGTTAAATAGCAATAAAATTGTAAACAAGGAAAATCAAAGAAATACATAATGACATAATGTTTCAAATCTGTATGTTCTCTGAAAAATAAGTAAATAAACATGTTGACAATAATAAAGTCTGATATTGTACACTTGACAGGGTATATAATAATCCCCAGGCTCTGTATAATCTCCTCTCTAGTTACTTTGATCTTTTTTAGAGGTTATCTAAAAAGGGTAGTCAGAGGTACGTCCAAACATGGCACATGTCCACATTTTGAAGGGTTCCGTACCATTATCTTTAAAAACAACAAAAAACCAGGGCACGCATGACTAATCCCCAGACTCGGTAGATACCTTCTCAGATCTTTAGTTACTTAGATCTTTGAGGATATCTAAAGGGGGTAGTCAGGCATTTCCAAACATGATATTAGGCACATGACCACATTTTGCACAGAGATTAGTATACCGTACGTGACGGGTTTCAAGCCCATCGCCGCTTATAAGAATACTGATCTACGATACACACCTTCGAATTTTTAGTTCTAGGGTACCTATGCCGGTTTCCTCACGATGTTTCTTCACCGTTTAAGAGAACTGGTATTGCTATTTAGTAAATCCCAAGTACTGTTGTCCAAAGCCACAGAATATGTGAACCATATGTATTCAAATAAGTATTGTGTAACCCATTTATTATGATTTTGTGTTTATATCACTGGCAGTGCGCCAAAACGCCAACGCGCCGAATATAAACAGTTTCTAGATCTTTGACATTATGTAGGTACATAGAATTAGGGAAATTGCATAGAGATATTTCTCACATAACAGATTTTCTGTAGTAAAATATATGATCACGACTATAATCCCCGGGCTCGGTAGATATCTTGCTCGAGATCTTTAGTAACTTAGATCTTTGAGGATATCTAAAGAGGGTGGTCAGAGGCACCTCCAAACATGACATTTGGTACATGCCAACCTTCTGCACAGTAGTTAGTATTCCGTACGTAGTTGCAAGCCCATCGACGCATATAAGAAAACTAACCTATGACACACCTTCCAATTTTTGGTTCTAGCTAGGGTATGCCTCACGATAAAAATAAAAAAGTAAGTATGTCTTTTATACCAGTGTGGTAAAAGCTTTAACACACGCCTGTCACACACAGACACTCATGTCTTCAAACTTCTTAGGTTTTACAGCAAGCCGGTTTCCTCACGATGTTTTCCTTCACCGATTGAGAGTTCTGGATGCTTTCGCATTTATAAATGAACATGGATGTTCGCAGATGCGTCTGGTAAAGTGCGGATTTGGGATACGGTGAACAAGGAACATATCCTGAAGAATGAGTTTCAGCCGATCGGCGGCCCGATCAAAGACATTGCGTGGAGTGCTGACAGCCAGCGAATGGTCGTCGTCGGAGAAGGAAGAGAAAGGTAATTTTTATTATTAGTGAGTACTGAAAAGGACGGAAATATCTAGTACTTTCCCGCTAAACTATTATCTAATGAGCTTAAAAACATACCTCAAACAAAGATTTAAATCGCAGATATGCCCGTACGGTACTGAGACCGCGCCGTTTTGTTGCCACACGAAATGAGATAGCTCGCTCATTTGGCACACCAAATATTTTCAATTTCCGGGTACAAAAGTAATAAGTATATTTTTTTACGAAAGATCGAGCAATATAATTGCACAATAAACGGTGAAATAACTGATTGGTTCATTTTTCACTAATCATTGGTGTGCGTGCATCGGCATTTTGTTAACACACAACTAAAAACAGTGCTACAGTTTTTGGCGTCCGGGCATATCTACGATTTAAATCTTTGACCTCAAATAGAAATTCGCCAAGTGTTTCGCTTCTCCACGAAGCATCCTCAGGACCGTTGACTCGCTCCGCGCTCCGTGTCGCATTCGCGTCGAATTTCTGTTTGAGTTTGTGTTGTTAAGCTCATTAGATAATAGGTACATACATACATACATAAAATCACGCCTCTTTCCCGACGGGGTAGGCAGAGATCACGGATCTCCACTTGCTGCGATCCTGACACACCTCTTTTGCTTTATAAATAATAGGTTAGCGGGAAATTACTAGGTATTTCCGTCCCCTTCAGTATTTGTAATGGATTACCGCAAAGTCACCCCTGAATCAATCATTAATTGTAATGTGTTATATGTCAAAGGTGTATGTTATAAATAAATATTGATGGACAGTTCACACAACGCCATCTAGCCCCAAACTAAGCAAAGCTTGTACTGTAGGAACCAGATAGTTGATAGCTTTAATATATTCATTTTTTTTGTAAATACCTACATACATAGAATACATAAAAACCCAGAAACAGAACAAAAATCTGCGTTCATCACACAAATGTTTGTACTGGGTGGGGATCGAACCCACAACCTACAGCGCAAGGCAGAGCTACTACCAACCGAGCTGTGAGGCCAGTCAAAGTTATATGTCAAAGGTGTATTTATATGTTATATGTGTTATATGTCAAAGGTTCGGGCATGTCTTCATGGCGGAAACTGGAACTTCCGTCGGCGAGATCAGCGGCCAGTCCAAACCCATAAACTCAGTGGACTTCCGTCCGTCACGGCCGTTCCGCATCGTCACGGCGTCCGAGGATAACACCCTGGCCGTTTTCGAAGGACCACCCTTCAAGTTCAAGTGCACTAAACAGGCAAGTTACACTATATCTCACGTGATAATATTGAAATGCTACTTATAGTCAGCCAGCTGGAGGTCTACTATCATAATCCCTCATTTAGGTCCACAAATTATCTATACTAAATAATAAAGTCCTGTATAGTATCCTCATTTACTTTTGAAATGATGATATGTCACAAGAGCCACGTGTGATCCGGGAATGCCCCTTAAACTTAAGGGGAAAATCTATAAAACTTAGATTAAGAATTTTTATTTCTCAAAAGAACAAAGTTCACATAAATGAGAACATATATACAATATTCTTAAGCTATCTTAACTTATAATATAGGTATATAGCATACCTATATTATAATTTATAAGTCAAGATACTTAGCTTAACAATATTGTATAAAACTATCATAAGACCTGTCGTGTTGTATGGATCTGAATATTGGGCCACCAAGGGAAAGGATGAGAAAAGAGTTCATGCGGCGGAAATGCGAATGTTGAGATGGATGTGTGGAGTGACAAGGATTATAAAATAAGGAATAAGTATATCAGAGAAAGTCTGAAAGTGGCATGGTGACGGAAAGTTGAGGAGTAATAGGTTAGCGTGGTATGGGCATGTTATGAGAAGAGATGAATGTCATGTGACGAGGAGAGTGTTAGTATGAATGTGGATGGATACAGGGGTAGAGGTAGGCCAAAGAAAAGATTGATGGACTGTGAGGAAGATTATATGAGTAAGAAAGAAATTAGTACATAGATGACGAATGATAGAGTGATATGGATGAGAAAACATGTTGTGCCGACACCACTTAGTGTGGGAGAAGTGCAGGAAGATGATAGATTTTAAATTAAATCTACATTTGTACATACATACATAAAATCACGCCTGTTTCCCGACGGGGTAGGCAGAGACCACGGATCTCCACTTGCTACGATCCTGACACACTTCTTTTGCTTCATTCACTCTCATTACATTCTTCATACATGCGCGTCAGTTTAGATATTTAGTTACATTTGTAGATATAAATAAATGATTGTTTTTGTTTATAGGAGCACACGCGTTTCGCTCAGGCGGTCCGCTACAGTCCCGACGGCAGTTTGTTCGCGTCCGCTGGCTTCGACGGCAAGATATTCTTATTCGACGGAGCCACGTCCGAACTCAAAGGGGAGGTCAGTATATATTTTTAAATTTACGCGATCAGTACGTCTACCATGTCACATTTAGATCGGCTGACGTTACTACAGTAGTAATAGTATGTTACTATGACATCTGTCAAAATTGTTACTCATGGTACCAAATTCTAAGAAAATTAATGAAGCGCAAACTACAGTCGCTGTAGTACGCTGTGACGTAGGATAGTTAACTACGTAACGTTTTAGTACCCAACTATCCGCTAGAGGCGCTCTACAAGTTTTCATACAATTTTTTAACTACAGTCGCTAGCGAGTGGAGATTGTGAAAACTCACGGTAGACCTACTGAACACATTATTATTAGTATTAAACGGGTATTCATCGCGATTTATTTACCTATTTTTCCCGAGTTTTCGTGTATGTGACCCATCATGAGTCATCCCGTGAACACGACAGTGTGTAAACCTGTCTCAAAACTGGTTGTGCAACAATGAATTTTTCCTTTCGAAAAATTTGTGTGCGATGTTTTCCTTTACCGTTTGCGTACATTAATTTCGAATGGTGCATTGGTTCATTCATTGGTACACGACCAGGTTTGAAGCCAGGACTTTCGGATGGTGAGGCAGTGGTGTTACCACTACACCACCAGCGCTCTACACCACCAGCGCTCTGTCGTGATCATATTTATATATTTTTTTTAATTTTATAATTGTGGTTTCCTTCCAGATCGGTGCCCCAGCTCACAAAGGCGGCGTCTATGGCATTTCCTGGTCTCCCGACGGTAAGCAACTGCTGTCCTGCTCCGGAGACAAGACCTGCGCTATCTGGGATGTCGCCACCATGGAGAGAACAACACTTTTCAACATGGGCAGTGCGGTGGAGAATCAACAGGTTAACTACCACCCAATAATATCCTACTATCCTACTAATATTATAAACGCGAAAGTTTGTGAGGATGTCTGGATGTCTGGATGTTTGTTACTCTTTTACGCTAAAACGGCTGAACGGATCTGAATGAAATTTGGCACAGATATAGATTATAGTCTGGAATAGCACATAGGCTACTTTTTATCCCGGAAAAAAATTCGGTTCCCGCGGGATAGATTTGTTTTTTGTTTTTGAAAATCACGCGGGCGAAGCCGTGGGCGGAAGCTAGTACAACATAATAATAATATTTCAATTCGAACCAGTAGTTCCTGGGATTAGCGCGTTCAACCAAAGAAACTCTTCAACTTTATAATAATAGTATAGATAATAGTTAATTAGATATTTTTTTTCCTCAGGTATCATGCCTATGGCAAGGAAAGCATCTCATCTCGGTCTCCCTGTCCGGGGTCATCAATTACCTGGATGTAGACAACCCGGACAAACCCAGGCAGATTCTGATGGGACACAACAAACCCATAACCTGCCTCGCGCGCGCTGAGCAGTCGGTTTACACCGCGAGTCACGACGGAACTGTGACTCAGTGGAATGTAGAAACAGGTAGGATATTTTTAAAGTTTGCTTAGTTTGGAGCTAGATGGCGCTGGGTAATATCCACCAAAGATACAATTAAAATATTATAACAATATTTTTTTTAAATTAAAAGTTCCTAGGTTAATTTAACATTAAATGTTGTGATTTGAGAAGTATAAATAAGACGTGTCAAGCCTGACGCAATACGCATCAAACCAGACGCATACGCATCAATCTTAACGCAATAGTTTAAGAAAATGTCTAATACATAATGTATATTACGACCTGAATACTGATAAAAATATATTCATTTTGTATTAGTTTTAAAGAAATATTTTACGAGATAACCTAAATAATTGTTTGTTGCAAACGATGACGAAATCGTTAACTTTCCAATTATTGTTAGAATATAAATAACCTGCTCTAGCTGTTACCCGCGACTTCGTCAGCAAAAATCCATTATTTACTACATCTTGGGTTACATTATTGAAGTTTTAGTAGGGATTCCTAATATTTTTTTTGTAATAATTACAGCCTATGTTACTCAGGGATAATGTAGCATTCTAATGGTAAAAGAATTTTTGAAATCGGACGAGTAGTTTTTGAGTTTATTCGTTTCAAACAAAAATACAAAAATTCTAAAATACAAAACTTTCCTCTTTATTATATTAGTATAAGTATAAGTATAGAAGTATAGATAGCGACGCTGTATATTCCAGGCGAAGGCAAGCACGTGACGGGCCAAGGACACGGAAACCAGGTGAACGGCATGCGAGCCGGCAAGGACGACTCTCTCCTCACCATCGGAATCGACGACACGCTACGCCGCGCCGTCAGACAGACTGAAGGTACGATATCTTTATACAAACAAAAACAAAAAACAAACATGATCTTTGAAATTCAATCATATAAGATATATGAATGTGGATGGATACAGGGGTAGAGGTAGGCCAAAGAAAAGATGGATGGACTGTGTGAAAGATGACATGGGTAAGAAAGGAGTGAGTACTGAGATGACGAATGACAGAGGGAAATGGAAGAAGATCACATTCATGTTGTGCCGACCACACATAACGTGGGATAAGGGCAGGAAGATGATGATGATCATTGAAATTTAAATTGAAAAATAATTTAATCAATAAAATCACAAGGATCACTTTGAAACGTCTTAAGTGAATGTATGTGCCAATTCCAACCTAACCCAAGTACGAGAAGAACAGGCAAGAAACTCGTCACGACTATAATCCCCAGGCTCGGTAGATATCTCCTCAGATCTCTAGTTACTTAGATTGAGGATATCTAAAGACAGTCAGAGTTACGTCAAAACATGACTTTTGGCACTTGCCCACATTTTTCACAGTAGTTGGTATTCCGTACGTGACAGGTTACAAGCACATCGCCGCTTTTATATCTGTATACTCAAAGGATTTTTTATATTTTTGACTGAGAACTTGTCTAGTTTTATATTTTTTCTCGTGTTATTTTGAGTTTTATTGTGTAACTAGCATCCGCCCACGACGCGTGGTACCTTGAAAAACAAAACGAACCTATCCCGCGGGAACCTTACAGTTTTCCGAGATAAAATATAGCCTATGTGTTCTTCCAAACTGTAATCTATCTCTGTGCCAAATTTCATCCAGATCCGTTCTGCCGTTTCAGCTTGAAAGAGTAACAAACATACATCCATACATCCAGACATCCATACATTCTTACAAACTTTCGCGTTTATAATAGTAGGAGCGTTTATAATCATTGGTTTTGATGACAGGTGATGCGCCAGAGTACACAGAAAATGCTGTCACTCTCGGCTCCCAGCCTCGCGGCATGGACCACAACATGGACGACGACACCACTATTATTGCTACTGTCAAAGAGGTATCACTAAATCTGCATATTGTTTTTTTAATAATAAATAATAAAATATAGAAAAGATGGCGTTGAGTTCACACAACGCCATCGGATCTAGGCATTCGTGAAGTTAGCCACAGGTGCGAGTTTGCTCATGTACAGTCCCACCGCCCCTCTCCATACCACCAATTGCTCCCGAAAAACGATACTGCGCAGCTCTTGCGGCTAACTTCACGAATGCCTCGACTCGTTGGGCCAACTGTATCTAACTACCTACGGCCCAGTTAGCATGCGGTGTGGCCAAAAAGGTCCATCTCAGCACTATGCCACTTCCAAACACGATAATAAGAAAGCAGCGTAATAACTAATACTATTAAAGAAGATCTGAGGAAACGAATAGAAGCTTTCGAAATGTGGGCCTACAGGCGATTGCTGGCCATCAGCTGGACCCAGAAAGTTACCAACGAAGAAGTTCTACGTCGAGTTGGAAAGAAGCGTGAACTCTTGCAGACCATCAAGCGAAGGAAAGTTGCATATCTAGGGCACGTGCTGAGGCACGAGAGATATGAGCTCTTGCAACTAATAATGATGGGCAAGGTCGCAGGGAAAAGGCGTGTCGGTCGTAGAAAGAAATCTTGGTTACGTAACATCAGGGAATTGACGGGTATCGCGAGTGCTTCACAGCTATTTCGCCTCGCGAGAGATAAAGAAGAATATGCTCAGCTGACTGCTAACCTTCACTAGTTGGAGAGGCACTCTGAGAAGAAGGAGAAGAAGTAATAACTAATGACATTTGGCTTTCAGTTGACGGTGATTATCGGCGGTAACAAACAGTCTAGCCTGCCTTTAGACTACGAGCCAACTTGTGTCGCCATCGAACCCAAGTCGAGGCACGTCGCTGTTGGAGGTATTTATAATTAGTTGTAGCTTAAACACCCTTTTTTTAACCTTCCTTTGACTTTGACACCTCTTTAAAACCTTGACCAAAAAAACTTATACGACTATAATCCCCAGGCTCGGTAGCTAGATATCTAGACTGGTTGGAAGGAGCTCTGCCTTCTGCGTTGTGGGTTCAATCCCCACCCAGGACTAACATTTGTGTCATGAACACAGATGTTTGTTCTGTGTCTGGGTGTTATTAAGTAATATATTCTATGTATGTACAAAAAAGCATATAATTAGTCTATCAGCTATCTCTCCTCCGATCTCTGGTTCCTTAGATCTTTTTGAGGATATCTAAAAAGGGTAGTCAGAAGCACGTCTAAACATGATTATTTGGCACACGCCCACACATTTTGCATGACAGATTGCAACCCCTCACTCCTTATAAGAATACTAACCTATGACACACAGCTCTCCTTGAGCCTTTCTCTGACCCTCCTTTTGATCCCCAAGGGGGGTAAACTATCAAAACTCGTACTTAACCTCCTGGTTTATGTTATTTCAGGTGCTGACAGCAAGATACACTTGTATACCCTGGACGTGCGTACATTGACTCCATCCCAGGAGCTGACGCATCTCGGTCCAGTTACAGATGTCAAGTTCAGTCCTGACTCCAAGTACCTGGTCGCCAGTGACGCTAATAGAAAGGTCATCCTGTATAACACTGAAGATTATAAGGTCAGTTAATATTATACTTTCCATCAAAAAAATCGAGCTACCTCTAAAATTATCCTCAAAATTCGATTACTAAAATCTACAGATAGACTGAAAGAACAAAAAGTACCAACTATAGGGGGCAGTTTCTTCTTCTTCAATTATGGCATCTGTCTCTTAGAGAACAATTTTGCCAGTGTCAAGTGTATTTATTTATAAGTATTGTCAACGTCACAGAGTCATAGTCAAGTTGTCAAGTCGATTTTTAACAAAAGATGGCTGTTTTGTTGAAAATTCTCGGGATTTCCTCCGATGAAATTTGAAGAGAACTATTCACTCTAATTACATACTTTACACTCGCGTCAAGAACCCGGGCTTTATTGGCAAAATAACCACCAAAATTACGCAATAAAACTCTAAATAACACGAGAAAACATATAAAAACTAGAGCGACGTAGTTGTCAGGCAAAAGGGGGCAGTTTAAGCTTTGAAATGACATTATTATGGCAGATTTAACAATTTTTTTTATGTGTAATAATTATATTCTTTTAGTTAGTTGTGTTGTGACCTCAATGAAATATGCATGACTGACTTACTGACTGACTGTTTGACTGAAAGCCAGTCAGGCCTCTCTGGGTGTCCTTAGTGACCCAAAGGTGTTGATCGTGTAGCAGCAGGAATTTTAGATTATGGTTTCGGATTTTCTAATTTTGATTTTTTACAGTTGGCTCACAACAAAGAATGGGGCTTCCACACTGCACGAGTAAACTGCGTCGCTTGGAGCCCCGACTCCACTCGTGTAGCGTCCGGCTCGCTCGATACCACTGTCATCGTGTGGAACGTCGCGCAACCCGCTAAACATACCGTTATTAAAAGTAAGTATTGACCTTTGACCTTGACCTTAGTATTTTACCTAGAGTCAATGACTGGTCATTGCCCTAACCGTACGATGTTTTCCTTCACCGTTTAAGAGCACTGGCATTGCGCACATATTTTTTTCGAATCGAAAAACTTATTGGTGCACGACCAGGGGCCTCACCACGAATTCATAATACATTACCGAATTAATATTACATTGCTATTTTTTACCATGACCTATGCAAATTGTATTGAAGTAGTGTTACTTCAAACGTTTCTAAAACGGAATCGTTTTGGAAGACTTCGTGGTAAGGCCCCAGGTTTGAACCCACGACTTTCGGATCGTGATGGAGTGCTACCACTACACCACCAGTGCCATGAACTTTCAATTTTGGCAATTGTTAACACCAGCTCATCCACAATTCCAGATGCCCATCCCCAGAGTCAGATCACAGGACTGACGTGGCTTGATGACGAGGCCGTGGTGTCAGTCGGTCAGGACGCCAACACTCGCGTCTGGAACGTGCCTAAAGCCTAAACTCTAGTGTGGACCGCGCTTTACTTGGAGGGAATAAGATTGGAATATATTTTTTAACTTTCGCGTTAATAACTGTTTAACTATCTTGTTGCGTTTATAAATGGATAGTTTTGAAGATATATTGGTGATGATTCTGCTGTTCCGCGGGTTTACTAAAAAATTTATTAAAAAAATGCTGAAATATAAACGATCTTATTTCGTTCACACCAAATACTAAATTAGCGATGACAAAACCTTAATCTGACTAAACTGACGTGTGATAGACGTGTTTTAGCTTATTTTAGTAGCCATGAAAATTGGTGTTGATTAAAGCTACGTGAAAATGGTGGAAAGTTCAATAATATTGTCAATTTTAGTTTTTTTAAATGTCATTTCAAAATTTTACGCTAATTTTGTCTTTATAGTGAGCCAAATAAGATTGTAGCTATTGTAGCATTTTTAAGTAAATCTGCGAAACAACAGAATTATTGCCATTTCGTGTTGGTTTTTGTTGGTTCTACCATTTTGGTAGCTTGTTGCATACAATTAGATCAGTTTTATTACCTACTACAATTTTATTTCCTCTAAGCTAGGGATGTATTCTTTTTCATTCTACTTTTCTAAAAATAAAGCTATACATACAGACGCGCGGCTATCCGAGTGTGCTAACATTGAGAGGAAGTTTTTACGCGTCGGTTTGTACGTAGCTTTAATGCGATGCTAGCCAAAAGATATATTTTTTGAGAATGAATTAAGTAGTATATTAGTTTTACTGTTTGTATATTGTGGAAAAGTAAATTTAAGCATTTTAATTCATTAAAAAAAAATCTGTAATTTCTTTATTTTCTATGTAAAATACTGCATTTTTATCGATTGTATTTTTATTTATTATCGAAGCTCATTTAATTGTTAATGAGTCATTTGGAAGAATAAATTATAAAAATTGTAAAATTCAGAAAAAGAATACTCCCATATAAATAAATAAAATATAGAATTTAACTACATAATAAAAAAACTAACATATTTATTTCGCTTGTTTTAAGTTTAATTAAATGTTTTATAACGCTCTCAGATTTGTAATTTATATTTTTGTACTAACTAAGATTTATTGTACGAATAGCTAGTGGAACTCGACACTGATTTGTTCGCGTTATGCTTTTTTCATACAGAATTCGACTGCCCTTAGAGATTGAATTTAGGGAATTATTCTAGATCTCGATATGAACCTACCACAAGCTCATACAATCCATCATGTTTAAAAAACGTTAAATTTCAAATATAAATAACACTACTTCAATTCATATAATTAAACTTACGCGATCTTAACACATTATTATTAGTATTAAACGGGTATTTATCGCGTTTTATTTACCTATTTTACCAGACGTTTCGTCAGGTTTACACCAAACTATAACAGATCACTGGTTTACATACTGTCGTGATCACAGGATGACGTCTACCCGTGAAAAATACTTAAATAAAACGCGATAAATACCCGTTTAATACTAATAATAATACTTCAATTCAATTTGTTTATCGCTAGCTTTCGCCTGCGGCTTCGCCCGCGAGGTACTTACATAAATATAGCCTATGTTCATCCTGAAAGTTAATTCTAAACATTGGTGAAAGAATTTTTCTAATCGGTCCAGTAGTTTCGGAGCCTATTCGATTCAAACAAACAAATCTTTCCTCTTTATAATATTAGTGTAGAAATTATAAAATTTTTGCTACTCTGTTATTGTCTGAAGAGCTTGTGGTAAAGGTCCCAGAACTCGTTATTTATATCTAAGGGTAGTCAGAGGAACGTCCAGACATATTTCGCATATGCCCATGTTATGCACAGTATTATTCCGTACAGATTATATTTGTTACATTGAAAATTGTAAGTAACTACAACAATTTAAAGTCATGGTGTTTTTGGGCTAAAAGCTCAAAAACATGACTACAAACAGACAGATTTTGCATTTTTAATTCATAGATTATTAATGTTAGAAGTGATTTTGTATTCAATTGAACAGTCCCTTGAGAAATGATTTTGAAAACAGTATTTTTTATACTAATTTCTGATATAGTTTTACGCTGTTTCTACTAAATGTATGTAAGATGAAATAAATTGTATACAATTGCATATTTTGGATTTTTATTTATAAAACAATTGAGAAAAAACAAAACAACAAATTATCTATTACAGTGTAAATATTGTCTTTTTCATAACATGTCTTTTATATTATCTTAAAACTAATAATTATATATCTATAATTATATACATATCTCTCAGTAGTTCTAGTTTGAACTACTAGGAATAGTTTACTAAAATAAAATACTAACTATAATATAGTTTTATAAAGAAACTTAACAATAAGTATATAATATATTACAATACATTTCTGTATATAAAGTTCTTATTTATGTCTCTGAAAAATTACCTCTGAATAAAATAAATTATATAACTGAAAACTAAAAAATAAATCTAATCCATTATATAAATATTTTAATAAAACGTTGTAAGGATATGATCTCGGTGGGTTTTGAAATTGAAAACTTTAATTTAATGTGTTTCTATCAACCCAAAAGCATGTAAATATTATTTTAATAGATAGGTACAATGAAAAATAATATACATTTTGAATCAATGCCTATTTTTAGATAGGCAAGATTGTACCTTAATTAATTTGTAGAATTCCTGTAACTACACAATAAATAACCCATTGACGTATTACTTAGGTGATAAGAAATGGGCATGTTATGGGGAAGTTTGAAAGGTTTATTGTCATAATCCCCACCAACCACGATACTAAATGTTGGTAGGGAAAACGCCAAAAAATATTTGCGTTTTGTCATAATCACCACAGGTGGGGATAACTTAGTGGGGATTATGACAATAAACCGTTTGAAAGTGGCGCCTGTTATTGAAAAGATGAATGCTAGATTAGCATGGTATGGACACGTGATGAGGGATGGAAACCATGTCACCAAAAATTACGAGTATGAGTGTATCTGGGTACGCAAGAAGAGGAAGGCCGAAGAAAAAGTGGTTTGATTGTGTGAGAGATGATATGAATGTAAGAGGAGACAGAATTGACGAATGATAGGATTGAGTGGAAGAAGAAAACATGTGCCTACCCCACGCGTGGGATAAGGACAGGATGCTAATGTGTTACTTAGGTATGTGACATCTATATTATGGATATAATATCAGTATCAAACTCCAACGCAACACTAAATACGTCACTACCGTAATGACGAAAGCCGCCGGATTAAGAGACGAAATCTCAGATCTTACGTCTTGCGTCGCTTCGACTTTAAAATAATATTAGTAGGGCATGTCTTTCATACAAATATTAGCAAGTCTTTTTTGAATTAATTTGTCTTTACATTTTAGGCCACATGTAGGTACTTTACGTTACCCTAGGTCACACATACTGTTACCCCAGGTCACACGTACTGTCAGGGCTTAGAAACCGGTTTTTTAATTAAACCGGTATCGCTCTTAATACCAAAAACCTTTTCTTTTCGGTTACGTACTACCGTAACCTCTATTAAAACGGTTAATCAAGAACGATAAATTTGAAAGGGTTTCACTCAATTAACAGGTTCTCCGTCCCCATATAATTAACTTCTTTGTGTCGTAAATGTCCCATTCTTTTATATCAATTATATGTTTATTTTTATTTTTAGAGGGTAGTTCTATGTTTTAGAAGTACCTACATGTTTTTTTAGGTCTAATAAAACCGGTAGGTATATAATAATAAAATAACCGGTTAGAACGAAATAATTTCATTTTATCCATATTAGTGAGCTCCGCGACGCGCCAGCTCTTACGACGACAAAGAAGCTCGCTTTAACCGGTTAATCTAACGAGTTAAGGTTTGAAGGAGGTTGCGCTCCGAACGCTATTATCGAAATGCCGGTTAATACCGGTTTCTGGTAAATTATTAACCGGTTCCAAGCTCTAAGTACCGTCCCCCAGGCCACACGTACCGTTACCCCAGCCCACGTCCCCCCCCAGGCCACACGTCCCGTCCCCCAGGCCTCACGTCACGCCCCCCAGGCCACACGTCCCGTCACCCCAGCCCACGACCCCCCCCCCAGGTCACACGTCCCGCCTGGGCGCGTGCCGGTACGCGACGTGCTTGCGCAGCGCGTCCCGCGAGCGCGACACGTGCCCGCACGCGCGGCACGCGTGGCGCCGGCCCGCGTGCGTCTCCATGTGCACGCGCAGGTTGTACTGGTTCGATAACACTTTGTTGCAGATCGAACACACTGAGTTGGCTGGACGGTATTTCTTGTCGTAGATTGGTGGATCTGTAATAAGTACAAGTATACTAATTAAAGAGTTATTGATCAGTTGAGTTATTTATAGATCATCCTTATGTAAACCGTTTGCAAACATACATAACATACAATATACTACTCAAAACAAAATAAGGGCCACCCAAGTTTGTTAGACATAAAATATGATAAAAGCAAAAACATTCTAAGGTTAAGTATTTTTTGTCTAATTGCATTAAAATTCATTGTCAACAAACATTGTTTCATAGAAACAAACAAAAAAAATACAGTTGAATTGAATGAGCCTTTTTTGAAGTCTGTTAATTATTGGTGGCCCTTATTTTATTTAAGTAGTTTAGGTAGACCCCAAACACATTTAACACAAAAATAAAAATAACTCACCAACATTAGGTAAAGGTGTAGCAGCAATAGTCGGATTGCCAATTTTATGGGTACTATAGAGATTTTGCACAATTTGATCCAGCTTACTAAGTCTGTCCTTTTCACTCTTCACTGAGAAGTCGTAGCTGTCCTTTTCTAAATTTGGAGATAGGATTTCATCGTATAATTTCGAGTTTGAGTTTTCGTTTGGTGTCGTCGGTTCGTTCTTTACGTCTAAATTTATCGGTGAGTTGGTTTGTTCGTCTTGAGATTCAGTCTCGGTCGGGGTTACTGATGAGTTCTGGAAAAAAAATCTACGTTTATTTTTAGGGTTCCGTGCGTAAAGGGTAAAACGGGACCCTATTACTAAGACTCCGCTGTCCGTCCGTCATCAGGCTGTATCTCATGAACGGTGATAGTTAGACAGTTGAAATTTTCATATATGAAGTGTTTCTGTTGCCGCTATAAAAACAATAAATGCTAAAAAAACAGATTAAAATAAGTATTTAAGAGGGCCTGCACTATACCTACAGCAAACATGATTTTATGTTTTTCTTGTGTTTTTGAGTTTATTGTGTTATTTTGGTGGTACATCATCATCATCATCTTCCTGCCCTTTTCCCACGTTATGTGGGGTCGGCACAACATGTGATCTTCTTCCATTTCCCTCTATCATTCGTCATCTCAGTACTCACTCCTTTCTTACCCATGTCATCTTTCACACAGTCCATCCATCTTTTCTTTGGTCTACCTTTACCCCTGTATCCATCCACATTCATATCTAACACTCTCCTCGTCACATGACATTCATCTCTTCTCATAGCATGTCCATACCACGCTAACCTATTACTCCTCATCTTTTCTGTCACCGGTGCCACTTTCAGACTTCCTCTAATATACTCATTCCTTATCTTATCCATTCTCGTCACTCCACACATCCATCTCAGCATTCGCATCTCCGCCGCATGCACTCTTTTCTCGTCCGTTCCCTTGGTGGCCCAACATTCAGACCCATACAATACGACAGGTCTTATGATCGTTTTGTAGATTTTCCCCTTAAGGTGGTACAAATTTCCAAAAATTCAAATAAAATAGCCATAGGTACGTAGATAGTGATTATACCATCTTTTGTTTAAAATTAACAGACCATTTGACTATGACTCTGTGACGTTGACAACATTTACATACACAAAATACATTATGTAATAAAATTAATCTCTATAGAAACAGATGCCATATTCTTTAAGAAGGAATACATAATCCCGCGTTTTTTTTAATATTGTTTCCCTATACTGAAAAGGACGGAAATGTCTAGTACCTACTTTCCCGCTGAAACAATTATCTAATGAGGCTATTATCAATAATCCCAACACAATACCTCAAATAGAAAATCTTTCCTCTCGGCGCTCGGTGGAGCAACACCAGTGCGGAGCGAGCAACGGTCCTGAGGATGCTTCGTGGAGAAGCGAAACACGTGTCGAGTTTCTATTTGAGGTATTGTGTTGGGATTATTGATAATAGCCTCATTAGATAATTGCTTCAGCGAGAAAGTACTAGACATTTCCGTCCTTTTCAGTATTTGTAATGGATTTCCGCAAAGTCACGTCTGAGTCAATCTTTTATTTAATTTTTTATATTTTTTATTGTTTCCCTAATTTTTTTTGTAAATGTCAAATGCATACCTACCTAAAAAATGCGACGCCAAAAAAAAAAAGAATGGAACCTAACATTGAAAAAAACGCGGGATTACCTATGTATACCTCCTTTAAATATGGCATCTGTTTCTTTAGAGATCAATTTATTTAGTGTACCTATTATGTGTGTATATAAATGTTGTCAACGTCATAGAGTAAAACAGCTATAATATTCGAGGTGTCTCGATCTTTTTGATGAGATGTTAAAGTAAAATTTCTACCGTGTCTGCATCAGTGAGTCCGGATACCCTCAGCGTCTGCGCCAGCCTCAGTAGCGAAGGCAGCACCTTCTTGGAAGCCGTCACCTCTCCGGTATACATGAAGGTCAGGAGTAGCCTCAGTTCGGTCACATCGCAACTGAGGACCACTACTAGCGTGTTGCTCTCAGCCTCCATCTCCTGAGGACATGGATTTTGTTTGTAAAGATTGTAAAAAGCATTTTTGAAGTAGGCACCTAAGTACCTAAAATTTTTTTACTCACGCTTGACTTGGGGAGTAATGCGTGACGAGAGCGTTACGAAAAGTGTGATCGGGTGAGGCGAACGGATGTTGAGGGAGATATATAAGTTAATGAAGATAGAAAGAGAGAGAGTTACCATGTATGCCACCGTCCTCTACAACTATTGTTTTTTCCTATCCATCCCAAGGTTACCTTGAAGACATCGCTTTTAGCGATAAGGTCGCCCATTGTCACATTAATTTTAAGTTTGTTTCTCTTTAGTATTTCTTTTTAAGGTGTACAACAAATTTATATTCTATTCTATTCTACGTTACGTATTGCTGTAGGGGCAAGCGAGAGGTGAAAGCACACATTTTCTTCCTCTCTTTCTCTCATAGGCAGTTACGTTTCGTAGTATATTTATAAGAGACAATGCATGCCTCTTTTTAACATATTTTTAATTTGTCTGCGGAACAAAATTTTCACCAATAGGTACTTACCAGTACAACTATGAACAGTATAAGCGGCTCTAATTAATCTGAGTTATGGCTAACTTCAAGCTTCAAACTTCAACAACAAAGCTTCAAGGCAAGAAAACGTCATTTCGCAAATATACATAGACAAACACTAGGACACTAGACATTAGACGTCTCTATGTTGTTCTAATAATCTTGAGTTATTACCTTGAAAAGCTGCGCAAAGTATTGGCTGCATGACGCTAGCACAAGCTTATGCGCCTTCACAGAAGTCCCGCCCGCGCTCAGAGTGACGTCCGTTAGGGCTCCCGTGCTCAGCATGCGCCCTAGGGCTCCGATCACGCTGTTCTACACGACAAAGCCTCATTACCTGGGTGTGTAGTGCAGCTTAGAAATATCCAGCTTGATTCATAATTATTGATATAGTTATATTGTCTTAGGCATGGCTGTTTTCATTTTTAATAAAAAAAAGTTTAGTGTGGGTTGTCTATGTTGTTTCATAATTATTGATTTAGGTACGTAGCATCGTTGTTTTACCTTTTTATAAAAAAAAATTAGTGTGGGTTGTCTATGACTGATTGTAATGGCTTTATTTTTTTTTAATCCTAACCTAACTGACAGCAGCCCAAACCGTAAGTCTTGTAACTTTTTTTTATGAAAGACCAAAAAGGTTTGTTTAAAAACCAAAATTATTGTTCTAAACACGTATGATATAGTTGCTAGGCAAGAACACTTTATCTAAAAGCTGTCTTAAGCGCTACAGAGCAGCGTGCTGAGTAAAAAGTTTAACTTAAGTAGGTACTGTATAAATTATCTTTAAATAAAGACCTGTTAAGTCTTTAATAAGCACCAGAGAAGCCAATTACTGGTCTGCACAGACTTAGAGGATATATTTCTTTAAGCCTTAAAGTTTAAAAGCTAAAGGGAAAATAACATTACTTGAACGAAGCTGTGGAAAATTTAACTATTTCTCGTAATTTTGTTGGAAGATGACAATCAGACTTTATCGTCAGGATGATGTCACCACTCGTATTTAACTTTGAAATGCTATCCAAAAATTGCTTCCCAATTGCTTCTATTTGCTTCCATTAATAAGAGATTTGCTTCCTCTATATTTTTAACCCCCGACGCAAAAACGACGGAGTGCTATAAGTTTGACGTGTCTGCCTGTCTGTGTGAGGGTATGTGTGTGTGTCTGTCTGTCTGTGGCATCATAGCTCCCGAACGCATGAACCGATTTCGAATTTGTTTTTTTGTTTGAAAGGTGAATTAGCCGGCAACAAAATTAGGCATTACCTACCTACATATTTTTTCACAACTACTTACCTCAATAAAGGTATCAAATAAAAGGGCTTGTGTAGTAGAATAGGTACTATGACAAATCTCAAATCCAAAATGGCCGCCACCAAAAAATGGCGGGCAAATTTTGTGTCCGGGGTTTTTTGACTTGTAGAAGAAATTATACATTTTAATTTGACCGTTCATTCGATGACGTTAGTGCTGTAGGTACTGAAACTGTCAAACAGCTTTGGCTATTTTCATTTTAATGGGTATTCAATTTGAAAAGCCGGATATTTCTAACAGCTGCAAACATTAAATTGTGAAATCGGTGAAGTGTGATGTAGCGGTATGCGATTAGTGCGTGTGAGTCATCTAGCTACCTATCTATCTATAGATATCTACGTATACTAAGATAAATGATTAATTCAGGCGTGACTTTGCGGAAATCCGTTACAAATACTGAAAAGGACGGAAATGTCTAGTACTTTAGCGGGAAAGTACTAGACATTTCCGTCCTTTTCAGTACGTATACTAATATTAACTAGTATGTATTACAAAAATATAAAAAAAACCGACAACGTAACTGAAAATAGATTTTTACAGCCGCCATATTGTATTTTTTTTTATATTTTGTATAGCCCATGTCGCTCTTGTGATCAGACGTATCCAACGCACCTCATTTGTCAAAACCCGTCCAGCCGTTTGGGCTACGTTTTTGGCTACATACAAACATACATAAATAAATACACCCCAAAGACACCCTTCTTCGCTTCGCAGTCGGGTAAAGGAGGTAAAGGAGGTAATTTCCGAAACTAATCTTTCGATTAAAAAAAATTGAGTGCTTTGTTATAGAGTAGGTCATTATTCCACGCGAGTGAAACCGCAGGACAGGCAACTACTCTGTTAGGTCTATAATAGTGAGCCAGATGTTTTTCGAATTAAGATTTTTATCTAGTTACTAGCTGTCCCGGCAAACTTCGTACCGCCTTCTACATTGCTTAGACAACAGTGAGTGATTATAATTTAATATTAACTTTAGTAAATAGTAATAAAGTTCAAATTGACTCTACATTTTATTTAGAAAACGTTTGTATGGGAAATGGAAAAGGGCTATTTTTAGGGTCTTCCCGGCAGTTATTCGAACCTTCCCTAGACCTCCACGAACATTTCAAGACCTAGATAAGATAAATCCGTTTAGCCGTTCTCGAGTTTTAGCGAGACTAACGAACAGCAATTCATTTTTATATACGAGTATATAGATAGATTTTTATATGGATGGACGCATAGCACAAATACTTGGAGATGTTATAAACATCACAGATGTTTATTTAGATTGAAACTAGGCATGTCTAACAACACGTTTTTATTATATACCTACATTTCTGAGATAAAGCTAAATTGTACCTAAATATGCGAAAAAAAATATTTTAAGTTACTGAAATTTTTGCGGTTTTTTTTTTACCTACCATAAATTTTTGTTTTTTTTTATAGACAGCTGCTGTCAGAATTGAATCAATCATAACGTAAAAATAACATTACTACCTCGTAATTGGTGGTAATTATCTTGTACCTCGGACTAAATTAAAAAAAAAAACACGATTTTATTTTTACCGCAAGGACTAAATTAGCGAAGGTAAACATTTTAAAAGTCTGTTCTTAGGCATACTAATGGTGGAAAATTAATTCGATTGAGACAAAAATTACGATTTGAACTTTTTTAAAACTTCTTCTTCTTCCTGCCATTTTCCCACGCTATGTGGGGTGGGATCGGCACAACACGTTTTTTTTGAGTCTACATAAAACTGTCATTTTAAAATGTTACGCTAATTTAGTTTTTCTAGTGAACAAAATAAGATCGTACACCTCTTTTAACATTTTTATTTAGTCTGCGGAACATAAGAATTACCACTCTAGGAGAAGGTACAGATGTTTTGTGATGTTGACATAAAGACGGCTAACTCTCGGGCTATAAGCAATTTGCCTAAATAACATGCGTACTAGATATACGTAGCCTAAACACGTAGCAAGGGCAAAAAAGTTAATCTGCTATTTAAGTTTAAACTTGGTTAAAATATATTATCTAGCCTATCTGAAAAAATATTTGCATACCAACACTATGTGTTTTTCCTTAAAACTTGTTTGGTCGAATCATTTCTTTATTTATGGCATAATGCCTAGAAAAATTCGTAATTATCGAAGATTAAACTGATATTTGCATTACATTATAATTTAAGACCTATTTAGTTAAATCGAGGCATCAATGCAAAAAAGCATCTATGGTGTATAGAAATTTCAGTAATACCTAATAGGTAATAAATTAAAAATTGGTAATCTATCTATCTATATATATAAAAATGAATTGCTGTTCGTTAGTCTCGTTAAAACTCGAGAACGGCTAAACGGATTTATCTTATCTTGATCTGGAATTTTTTTGGAGGTCTAGGGAAGGTTTAAAAGGTAAGAAAAATTCGAATAACTGCCGGGAAAACCCTAAAAATAGCTAAATAATTATTTTTCGGATAGGTATTAAAACATAAAATACTTTTCCATTGTGGTTTGATAGGTCATAGTCATAGACAGGTTTTAGGGCACAAGGGGCATTTTATGACTAATGAATACTAAGGTAATTCGCATTATTCGCCATAGTACTTTATATTTAAAAAAAGATAGGTAAGTACCTACATGTCTAGTTACCTATCTGATAAATTTTCTTTCACAATCGTGTTTTTTGAAAAAGTACCAATCAATTTTTATAGAATACCTAACTAACTACCTACTTATTTACAATGTACATAGGTACCTACAAATTTTATAATGTGTGAAGTACGTTGATAATATCTACTTATTTAAAGAATATAAAACCCTAGTATTAAGGGTTATCTATATGCTAAAACTAATGGAACTTGTCTTGTGTTGAAAAAATAAATAAAAGAATATCCAGATAAAAATCTTTATTCGTGTAACGTGTGCCTACATTTAATTTAAAAAATAAAATACTCAGATCGCCCGATAAGGCAGAGATCATTGCGAAGCGTAAAATGTCAAATTGAAATAGGCTAGGTAGCACAACCGTAGGTGGCAATGGCAGCTAATTGAAGCGTTTAATGCGTGTGAAAAATTGTAAAACCGTGTACCTGAGCTGACGTGGGCGTGTTCATAAAAAAAATTACTCACCTACCTGATGATTATGCCAGCGCAACGAAAATTGTTGTATATCATCGTATTCCATTACCGCACAATAATTAAACAGGGTTAAAGCAAAGCAAAAGCGATTTCACTCACTGTCGGATCCGCACGCTCTCCACAAGACAATAATATTGTTAACGAATCCAGGCTACTTTATTTTAGTCGGTAGTTCGCCTGGAAAACATGTAGCCACTATTTCTGGAGCTGATCTTATTTATAAACCCAATGACATTCAGTCAGTGACGCGGCACACATACCAAAAGTCATCCAAAAACAGATTTAGTACGCGCGCCGCCGCATTGATTGGCATTGTTCGATTTGTGCTAATTACCATCGATAATTGTGTTTTTTTTTTATTCTATTCATCTTCTGTTGATTTGTAGGTATAACACTCTGAAACTCTTTTGTTTTGTGATCTGGCTGAATGGTTGGCAGTTGCGTGCGATGTTTGACCTAGTAGGAATTAAAAAAAGTTTTTTCCCGCCTTTAGCTGGCAGTTTGTATGAACTTTTTTAATTTTGTTACAATTTCGACGGAGTTTATTTTAGATTGTAATGCAATTAATATCTATCAAAAAGTTCAAGATAAATTAGTTTTCCGCGAAATACTTATTATTCAAAATGGAGAGTAAAATTAAAGCTGAAGATATTGAGGATCCCGATTTTTTTACTAACATAAAGAATGCTATTGATAAAGAGTTGTCCAATATACAGAAAATTGTAAACAATATTAGCCAGCTTAGAGGTAAGCGAAGCATTTATGCCTTGGACAACTATTTTTTCCGACTGCGAAGTGGGAGGGTAATGTGTTTATGGTACCTACCTACCTATGTCTGTTATTATAATATTCTATGTAAGTAGGTACTAACTTACATAATGTATTTACAAAAAAAATAAGTAATCTATCAGCTATCTGTTTCACATAGTACGAGCACTACTTAGTTTGGGGCTAGATAGCGTTGTATGAATTGTCCACCAATATTTATTTATTATTTATTTATCTTATTACGTTTAATATGTAATAATGTACCTATGTAGGTAATGTACCTACCTATGTGAGTTTCTTTAGCTGTCACTGTAACCCATAAAGCTGGACAGATTTTGACAAATGAGGTGTCCTTTAATTCGTCTAAATCTCGAAAGTGCTTTAATAAAATGTCAAAATATCCAATATGGCCGCTTTAAAAAGCAATTTTCAATTAAGTACTTTCAGCAATGGACTATACAACACAACAATAATATTTAAACTCGAACCAGTAGTTCCTGAGATAAGCGCGTTCAACATAACAAACAAACAACTCTTCAGCTTCATAATATTAGTATAGATATAATATAGGTGTTAATTTATGTACTTACCTATTACTATAATATTACCTATTAATTATTTTTTGTTATTTCTAGTGGAAGTGGCATATCTAGAGTCAGACTTGATAATGACAATAGACTCTTCAACCTGGGAAGATATATCGGAGCTGATCGGGCTCAGCTCTCACATAATGGACGCAGGTCTTAATGACGAGATGGCATAATGCTATACAAAATATAAGCCAATTTAGATACATAAAAACCCAATAACACTGTCCTTTTTTATTACTTATTTACTGATAATTTAATGTTAATTTAGAGATGAATGTCATGTGACAAGGAGAGTGTTAGGTATGAATGTGGATGGATACATGGTTAGAGGTAGGCCAAAGAAAAGATGGATGGACTGTGTGAAAGATGACACGAGTAAGAAAGGAGTGAGTATTGAGATGACGAATGATAGAGGGAAATGGAAGAAAATCACAATTGTAGTGCCGACCCCACATAGCGTGGGAAAGGGGCAGGAAAATGATGATGATCTACTGATATTTAAATAAAAAATAACGTAAACTACGTTGCGAGTATTTTATTGATTGACGAGCGAAGCGAGCTAAAATCTCAGTGTTAAGTAGGGCGATTTAGCGTTGTATGTTTGTGTATATGTTTGTTAGAGCATAACTTACGAACCGTTAATCCAATCTGCATGAAACTTGGAAGGTCTAGTTAGCTAGTTAAGTGAAATTGAGGTAGGTAAGTAGATACTACTTTTGCTTGCATACGTTGAGTTTAAAAAAGGTTTAGGTAATTACGATTTTTTGCGACATGTTTATGGCAACAGATTTTTGACGAGATACATTTATTTATTTATTTTATTTATTATTAACAAATAATAAAAAATATAATGTTAATTAATAAAATGTTTTCACGTGGGCACCTATATATAATAGATACCTATATCAAATAGAATCTAAATATTTATTTCGAGCAATTAGGTAGGTATAACATCTGTGGTATAACTAAAATGAACATTTGGAAATAGGATTATGTAAGCTAAAGAAACAGTTTTATATGGTTGGTGGCACTATACCTACCTAATAATAAATGTACCTATGTTATTTTTTCTGTTTACTGATGTATGTTTGTGTGTATATTAGGCAGGTATAATATAAGTTGTATGTCAATGGACAAAAGAGATCTTTGGACGGTTTTTTGCACTGTTACCTAAGTCAATTTCATTCAAGTGGCTAATTTGGGATTTTAACTCTAGTTTTTTAGGAGTTGCTGAACATTTGGCTTAAGTGGGTGCTTTAGTTTTTGCTGGCGATAGGAGTCGAGCCGTAAAAGAGCATGCAAGGTGGATCTTTTATGAATTTTCATTCAGAAATCACGAGTTTGAACTACAGGTAACTTTAGGTACCCACATATTCTTTAGTGCAATAATTTTATCTCATAAATGAAGACCGTTATAATCTTATAACGATATGATATGAGATACAAAATCCAATGATACCTACACAGGCTTTTGTTCAATGAAATCTTCCTAATAATTTAAGTTATGTAGGTAAGCATTTCTCTTTAATTGATGGAGGGAGCGAAGCAAGCAAAAATCTCAGTGACAAGTAAGGCGATTTGGCGTTGTATCTTCTTCTTCCTGCCCTTTGCTTTTTTTCTTTCATTTCCTTCTATCATCTGTCATCTCAGTATCTTTCTTACTTTATTCTTCTAGGTACTACTTAGCAGTTGGAAAACTCTGTAAAAAGCCTAAATAGAATATGAAAAACATACAACGCTCTATAATATTCCTACTCTATGATTTTCAATTGGATTAAAGTTTTTGCAAACTCTCTAGATTCTACAGCTTGATCTAATTTCAACGGTTAGTAACAGAAGCACCTACGAATACCAACGCAAGTTTGCCTAAAATTGCATTAGTTTTAATGGAAGTGGCAAATAGCTGACTTACGCCATATTCACCAGTCATAAAACTTACAAACCTAATCAAACTTTGTAGAGCATAAAGTATTGGTTGGGTAAAGTTGATAAGCAAAAGAGTATTGAAGAATATCTAAGAAAGAAATATGTAAGCATAGTTGAGAGGAAAGTTAGATATTGTCTCAACATTATTACATCACTACTTAAAGAAGAGATTTTTTTTCTCTCTCGTGATGGACACGCTATTTTGGCACAAATTTAATAAATGACTTTCCCGTAAAACTTCATCCTCCGTAGTATCTACGTAGAAGGTATAATCTTAAAATCGGTTTTCATTTTTTGTTTCTGAAAGTAGGTACTTATTCATAGAAATTGTAATTTAATAATAATACTAAGTTATCAGAATTTTATCGAAATCTTATCTTTGATCTATAAACACTTAGTTCACACAATAGTTTCGCTACAATTCTAAGAAAAAGGACTTCCTATTCTCTTTAAAAGGATTTTCTATGCGGCCAAGCGTTAGAGCAGTTTCTACCAAGTTTTCATTTAAAATCACGTTGGAAAACAAGTTTTATGCATCTGGAATAGAGTGTACGCTAGTTGTAAATGTAAAATTGGTCACTGCAGACGTGAATTATTCGGTCCACAGCGTTTTCAGTGCTCTGAACGGTCGGTAGGGGCCCCTGTCGCTATGTACTTTATGATGCTCTATAAGCGAAATTTCGATTGAATCGACTAAAAAATCGAAATCGATTTAAAGTTACGATGTACGATGCATTTGTTTTGATCTTGTACAAAAGGGGTGATCGATCAAAACATATTACCTATAATACGTGGAATCGAACAAAGTAGTGTCGTGAAAATTTGTGGCGTTCATCGTCCACTGTGCCCTTTACCACAAAAAGTATGGCAACATTTTTGTGGGTATGGGCTGTGTAGCTGGTCGGTGGCGTTGGTAGTTGTGGCTCCAGGCAACGACGCAGGTTCGAGTCCCGTTCGAAATATTTGTATCAAATTAAGTACCTAAACATTTTAAGGAAAACGTTGAAGGAAAACATCGTGAGGAAACCGGCATACCTCAGAACCAAAAATTCGAAGGTATAATACTAACCTATGACACATCATAGGTTAGTATTCTTATAAGCGGCGATGGGCTTGCAACCTGTCACGTACGGAATACTAACTACTGTGCAAAATGTGGGCATGTACCAAATGTCATGTTTGGACTTGCCTCTGACTACCCCCTTTAGATATCCTCAAAGATCTAAGTAACTAAAGATCTGAGGAGATATCTACCGAGCCTGGGGATTACAGTCGTGATCATATTTTTTTTTTTATTTTTTTTTACATTTTGAGGTAAGTATACATACCATGGTGAACCACAACTTTAGTTATAGTAAACACTATGCTATTTTCATTTGTGCTATGGTCAGATGCGGAGCCAACTGAGCCGCGGGTTTCCTCACGATGTTTTCCTTCACCGTTTTTCTTCGTTGACTAACTTGAGAGGTTTTTACAGTGGGCAATCCTACCCCATCTTAAACCATGTCGCACTACAGCGTACGCCATGATCTTCTTCCTGTCGTCAATTTATTCCATCGATATCTAAGCTGTTTTTCCACACCATCCATTTCAATGACGGAAAACACCACAGGAATTGAGATGTGCAAACTCATTTCCATAACTCATCACACGTCCAAGCCAAGAGGAGTAGGTAATCGTGAAAAATAAGTGAATTATTCCACTTCCAACGGTCCGTGGCACTTCTGATGATATTTAATGTAAAATAAACTTTGTGGTGTGGACTTAGGATTTAATTTTGCTTCCATGCTAGGAACCATAATTTTCTATTTGAAAATGTGAAGTAAAATGATTGTGATAGAGGCGAAACCGGAGAGTTATGAAATTTTTCGCACTACGTGCACATTTTAGTCACAAGACTGCCCTTCGACGTACAGGCCTTACCACAAGCTCTTCAAGCAATATCAAAGTAATGTAACTTCGATATTTCGTACCATGACCTATAAAAAGTGTATTGAAGTGAAGCGTTACTTCAAGCTTCGAATATAAGAACCTTGTTTTTCATACAAAATTCTCCCTGCGCCCCAGAGGTAGAATGATAAGAACTCCTTTCTTAGTGCACCCTTAGATACACCCAAAAAGTAACCTTAGTACTTTCTTATTCCAGTTCTATAGAACTTAGACCTAGTTTAGGCTGTGCGTGGATATTTCCGTCAGTCAGTCAATCAGTAAGTCAGTCCCTAAGAGTTCTAAATATTTCTTCTTCTCTATTTATGTCATCTGTCTCATAGAAATCAAATTTGCCAGTGTCAAGTGTATTTTTATAAATTAACGATTGACGTAGTTTAAGCAAGGACTTTCTACTAGTAACAGTAGATAAAATGTCTTTGAGTTTAAGAGCTGTGCGTTGACATGTCAGTCAGTCAAACAGTCAGTCAGTCAATCAGTCAATAACGTAAAAGTTCAAAATATTTCTTCTTTATTTATGGCATCTGTCTCTTTATAGATTATTTATGTCAGTGTCAAGTGTTTTTTTTTTATTATATTCTATTATCTCTATCACAGCGCCACAGTCAAATTGTCAAGTCAATTAAAGACCGTGATAACCGAGCCACGAGGATTTTTCTGCGGTGTATTTGCCTGACAACTACGTCGCTCTGGTTTTTATATGTTTTCTCGTGTTATTTTGAGTTTTATTGCGTAATTTTGGTGGTTATTTTGCCAATAAAGCCCGGGTTCTTGACGCGAGTGTAAAGTATGTGAATTAGAGTGAATAGTTCTCTTGAAATTCCATCGGAGGAAATCCCGAAAATTTTCAACAAAACAGCCATCTTTTGTTTAAAATTGACTTGACTACTTGACTATGACTCTGTGACGTTGACAATACTTATAAATAAATACACTTGACACTGGCAAAATTGTTCTCTAAGAGACAGATGCCATAATTGAAGAAAAAGAAGAAGAACCGAGCCACGAAGACATCTCAGAGTGAATGAATAAGCAGAGTGAATATAGAACGATAGTAAAGCTTTATATTCTGTGGCTGTAGCATAAATGTATAAATTCTCAATTGCTCACAGTGTGACGGGTTATTTGCGTTATCTCAAGGAGAATATATTCAGCTGTGTACTTTCTGCTCGTTTATTGTCAGTTTAAATAATTTTAGTGCAGTTCTCTTGACGTTTTGATATTCAGTTTGGTCGCGCACGTATCAGTTTATCGAACAGTGGCACAGAATAAAGAGCGCTGGTGGTGTAGTGGTGGCACCCCTGCCTCACGATCCGAAGGTCGTGGGTTCAAACCTGGTCGTGCAAAAATGAGTTTTTCCATTCGAAAAAATTATGTGCGCAATGCCAGTGCTCCTAAACGGCGAAGGAATACATCGTGAGGAAACCGGCATACCCTAGAACCAAAAATTCGAAAGTATGTGTCATAGTATTCTTATAAGCGGCGATGGGCTTGCAACCTGTCACGTACGGAATACTAACTACTGTGCAAAATGTGGGCATGTACCAAATGTCATGTTTGGACTTGCCTCTGACTACCCCTTTTAGATATCCTCAAAGATCTAAGTTACTAAAGATCTCAGGAGATATCTACCGAGCCTGGGGATTACAGTCGTGATCATATTTATTTTATTTACATAATAACCTAATAAACCTTTGCTACCACTACACCACCAGTACTCTATCTTATACCTTTAAACGAGCAATTCTTGTATATATATATATATATATATATAATTGGAATCTCGGAAACGGCTCCAGCGATTTTCATGAAATTTAGTATGCAGAGGGTTTCGGGGGCGATAAATCGATCTAGCTAGGTTTAATTTTTAAAAAAACGTCGTTTACCCCAAAAAAACGAGCAAATCTCGGTCACCCAGGTACTTACTATTATATGCACCAGTAATCCATACTTATTATTAATATTACAAATGCGAAAGTAACTCTCTCTGTTACGCTTTCACGCTTAAACCACGGAAAAGATTTTGATGAAATTTGGTACAAGGATAGACTGAAAAAAATGCTTGAAGGGGTTGAAATAAGAGATGAAAGTTTGTATCGGAGTCCTTCATTTTCGAACGCGTACAAAGTCGTGGGCAAAAGCTAGTATTTAATATAATGTAGTTTATTAATATTATTAGTTAATGCACCTAGGTACATTATATACGTCATGGTTGTCTCAAGCATTATCCAACTATTATTCGCAGTATTCCTTCTTGTGCGGTTGTCTGGAAAAATAGTTTAAAGTGATAAGACCGCCCATTGTGACACTAGTTTTATTGTTTATTCTATTGTGTGTGTTGTAAACATTAGCGCAGCGCATATAAATGTATTTATTAGTAAAATCTGTTGGTGCTCGACCAGCCGTGTGATTCTGTAAGACCTCATTTTAAACTTCGAATCTGAATCCGCTGTGAGTTTTATTGATTGGCATTCTAAAAACACGGTCGATAATTCGAATTGACACTAGCGCCACTCTTGCGAGCGTGTCAGCGAGTTGAACTAAATTGACGGAGAGATTTTGACAGATAAAGTATGAGATGAGCATTCTATACGGTAATTCCCAAGTCACTTCGACGCTCGCTTCGCACTCGAACCCGATTCAAAGTGTTTAATAAAAAGCGTCTTAAGCGAAGTGAGAGTGAATAGCGATGTGAGATGCGAGTTGATGTTTGAATTTTACAGAATCGACGTACAGGTTCGATCCTGCGATCTTCAGTGTTGGAAGGAAGGGGTGTTACCACTACACCACTGCTTAATAAACTGTTTTCTGCCTTTTTTTGCGTAGGTGCGATGATGTATTCCCGTTGGCCCTATTGACGCTATCCTTATAGGGACTACGAAAAGTCATAAAAAATCCTTTCCGTTTTCCCCACTCACCCTTTCCCGCTATGGGGACAACGGAAAGTCATTAATTTCCTTCCCGTTGTGCCCATTGACGTAAGCATAGTTTATATACATACAAATTAAACAAATTTTTAAGCTTAATACGAGTAGTGTTAAAAATGTCAAATGTTAAAAAACCTAAGAGTAAAAATATCACAATAATTTATTTGGGTTGCAGAATATACATTGTATATAGGTACTCATCTTTCATTCCGCTTTGGTAGATACTCGCCTTTAAATTAGTTTGTTTATGGTACAAACAAACTTAGCTTCTGCTTGGATAAGTAGGTATCTATGGAAACAAAATGGCGGCTAAAATACAAAGTTTCTTATCTTGTGGTCGCTGTTGATTTATGGCAAATTAATTAACGCTTCGATAAATTAATTAATGTTAAACAATATTTAATGAGGTTCGGGATTTATGTAAGCGAGGATATTAGAATCGGTATTTTTTTTACTGTAATTATTTTATAACCTAATACATCTATACTAATAGGTACCTACTTAATAATAATTATTATTATATATGCGAAAGTAGGTAATTCTATAAGTATGTTACCTTTAAACAACTAAACGGCTAAACTGATCTTAATGAAATTTTGGTACCTACCTAAAGGGATAGAGTGTATTCCGGGAAAAGATAATTATAAGCTGTTTTGTTTAAAAGAAAACAAAAAATATAATGCCGACGGAGTCGCGGGCTAGTAACATTATAAATAAGAAAGTTTGTACAATCACAGCTGAACAGATTTTGATGAAATTTAGTACTTACATAGATAGAAGTTTTATCGTACCTGTAAATTAACAAAATAAACCTTATAATAAGCTTGTTCTATGTAGCACTTCTACGCCGTAGCATTTTTAGCTCTCGTAGAGGGCCTACGGATGCTACGAGCTTGACCTCCTTTATCTTAAATTGACACACTTTGACTTAGTCTGTTATAAAAAACATATTTACATCTCTCATATTTGGTAAGTAGGTCCTTATTACCCCGAAATGGGGCTTGTAGGTGACCAATTAGCGCTCTAAGGTAATAATGTAGCTAGAAAAGCCCTAGGGCGGTAAGTAATTAAAAAAAAAACTTCACTCTTTCAAAAAGTTCGCGTACATCATCTAACCATCATACTGGCAATAGACATCATGCATTCAGCCCAATGACAAAAGAGGTCGCTTCGCTATTCAGCCTTGTCTTCGTACGAGTATAATAGTCATCAATTTTAAATATCGAACGGCGAAGCTCAATTTCGTTCTTGAAAAAAATAATTAAAAAAAAGAGATGAAAAAAGGCGGGAATAGAAAACTTTTACTTAAAATGTTTTATTCTTGTAATGCCGGTTTTTTTCTACTTACCTCACAATCGAGATGTAAAGCAGAGTAGTTAGCTCGGGTGTAAGCATCAATTGCACCCTCGAACTATAGCCCGAGATATAAATAAATATCTCGGGCTGTAATTGATGCCTTTACAGCCCTTGTCTACTAATCTACTATTATTTATTTTAAAAAGAGGTTTTAAGCTGATAAATCCAAATTCTTGAGCGGCGATGGGCGTGTAACCATTCACGTACGGAGTACTAACTACTGTCAAAATGTATGCCGAATATAATGGACCTCTGACTACCCTCTTTACTCTTTACATATCGTTATAGTCTATGAAACTAGAGACAAGAGGAGATATCTACTGAGCCCTGAGGATTACAGTCGTGATCATGTGTTTTTTTTATTAATGTTACCCGCTGATAATATAAATAGATTTTCATAATATGAAAGAATTTTTAAAGCCAACTATAAACTCAAAAGTTTGTCCATTACAAACAAAAATACAAATAATTTAGATAGTGATGAAATTCAGGGAGCAAACTATTTGATTACGGTACCCTAAAAGCGGAATTGAAGGAGCGTCGTAAACCCGCCAAACACATTTTGAACACAAACGAATAAGAAAAACAAAATAACATTTTTGAAGCCATAAAACTCACGCTGGTATTGCCCGCTGTAAAATATTGCATTTGGTCACTTTTGTGATAATTCTGTTGTTTCGATGGGCTAGCTAAAATTTCATAAAACACGTTAACATAACGTGATGACATTAATTTAAAATTATCGGCATATGTTTTATCTTATTTTAGGGACCATGTAAATAGCCGTTGAATAAAAAAAAAAAAAAAAATATGGTCACGACTGTATGGGCTCGGTAGATATCTTCCTCAGATTTTTAGTTACTTAGATCTTTGAGGATACCTAAAGAGGGTAGTCAGAGGCACGTCCAAACATGACATTTGGTACATGCCCACATTTTGCACAGTAGTTAGTATTCCGTACGTGACAGGTTGCAAGCCCATCGCCGCTTATAAGAATACTAACCTATGACACACACCTTCGAATTTTTGGTTCTAGGGTATGCCGGTTTCCTCACGATGTTTTCCTTCACCGTTTAAGAGCACTGGCATTGCGCAAATATTTTTTTCTGAATGAAAATGGCTAAAAAAATTATAAAAACTTTTTTCAAAGAACTAGGTGAACGTGAAGAAATTATATAAAACGATTAAATGACAATTTTAGCAAGTTTTAAAACTGTGCTTTTAAAAATCTTACGAATGTTTAGTATTTAGGTGAACAAACTATGGTATTTTAGGAAATTTTAGCTTGATGAAACAATAGAATCACCACCATTTTTGGTCATATTTTATTAGTTTTGCAAAACCTCTCGAAAGTTCAACATTTGAGTAAAGACGCCAGAAATTATTTTTCTAATTATTTATAGAAAAAATCACGGAATGCCACGAAAAAAGTTATTTGTTCACACCGCGACGGCTGAACAGATTTCGATGAAATATGGTATGCATCCTACTATTTATTATTAACGCGAAAGTTTGTAAGGATGTCTCGACGTATGTTTGTTACTCTTTCACGCTAAAACGGCTGAACGGATCTAAATGAAATTTGGCACAGATATAGATTATGGTCTGGAATAACACATAGGCTACATTTTATCCCGGAAAAATGTAAGGTTTCCACGGGATAGATTTGTTTTTGTTTTTCAAGGTACCATGCGGGCGAAGCCGTGTGTGGAAGCTAGTATTATTATATTTAGGAAACGAAGATTCCACGCGTGCGAAGCCATGGACAAAACTTGTTAATTATCATTTGTTTATTTAGGCTTAAACTACTTCTATACGCATATAATCGCACTTAGGACGGTTTCAACCAATCTACTTCAAGCAATATCCCCAGAATAAATCGTAGTTATCCAAGAGTTAACTGAACATTTACTTTTAATGACATTATTTCAGAAATATGCAGATCTACATATATTAATTCATGTAAAACTATTGAGCTATCAAGGACTGTTACAAATTATCTATGGATAGCTCAACTGATCCAGATATTTTACTTGCATTTGACATTATTATTCTGAGAATAGTTATACAAGAAGTTGGTCAAATCTACTCTTAGCATTATATTTCTTATATGACAGGGAAGATTTTTTTTTAAAATTGGTTAGAATCAAGGTCTCACAGAAAAAGTTAACGAAAAATTCCAAAAATTGTATTTTTTTTTTTATTTTTACACTATTTTTCGCAATGCGGCAATTAGCAGTATTATTTTTTTCTAGTTTTAATTTTTAAGATGACTGCAAAGTACGGAAGATATATTCATAGTGTAGGCCAACCCGTACTAGCCAATCTGTCCCCTTCACTTAATTAATTACCAAAGATAAAGGTTAGAATTGTATACGTGACTTATCTCCCAAACGGTCCGGTGATCGACCTATGTCACCGGAACACCGGATAAATGCGGATAAAACCGGATCATAGTCCGGATGAATAAAGCTTGCGGAACAACTATCCACCCAGCTTGAGCCTTTGGTACGTCTACCATGAGCTGTCACATTTAGATCGGCTGACGTTACTACAGAAGTAATAGTACGTTACTATGACATCTGTCAAAATTGTTGCTCATGGTAGCTAATTCTAACCAAATGAATGAAGCGCAAACTGGTCGCTGTAGTACGCTGTGACGTAGGATAGTTAGCTACGTGACGTTTTAGTACCCAACTATCAGTAGGTCTACCACGAGTTGTCACATTTTGTTCGGCTGACGTTACTACAGTAGTAATAGTACGTAACTATGACATTTGTCAAAATTGTTACTCATGGTACCAAATTCTAAGCAAATTAATGAGCGCAAACTACAGTCACTGTAGTACGCTGTGACGTAGGATAGTTAACTACGTGACGTTTTAGTACCCAACTATCCGCTAGGGGCGCTGTACAAGTTTTCATACATTTTTTTAACTACAGTCGCTAGCGAGTGTAGATTGTGAAAACTCATGGTAGACCCTCTGCTAGAGGCGCCGTACAAGTTTTCATAATTTTTAACTACAGTCGCTAGCCAGTGTAGATTGTGAAAACTCATGGTAGACCTACAGATAATGCACAGCTCTGAGCTATAGATGGCGCTGCTTCCTACTGTATGATTTTCTGTTTTTCACGATCATGTATCTAAAAAACACACGATTAAGTTTTTTTTTTTTTGTCTTTAAGTTTTTTAGATATCGCCTCAAACCACTAGTTATGTAATGAGATCTTTGGGGATACTTATACGGGGTACTCAGAGGCACGTCCAACTCCAAACATAAGATTTGTTGCATACGCCCATTAATTTTACGTGTGATATATTCAAGCTCATTTTTATTAGCGACGTAAATTGGCTCTGAATAAAAGTGTGGATTATGATAATTTTGTTTTTCGTGAGAACAAAATAAGATTGATTGTATTGTGAGAAATTTTAGCTAGTCCGACAAAATAACAGAATACCTATCTCCTTCTCTCCGGTTCAATGGGAACGCAGCAATACGGAAACAAACTCTTTATTCACTTTTGATTGACACAATTTAATAAACCGCCTCCTATCATAACCACGGACGGTGTTATGCAAACCAGTGACCTCACCATAAACACTTCGGGCAATACCAAAGTAATATAACTTAAAACCTTTGGTCACATGGTACATAGCGCATAATATGTTTCGTTATTTGTGACTATAACTTTATTGAACACGAGCTGTTACCCGCGACTTCGTACGCGTTAGTTTACTTTTAAGCATAGCGTCCAGCGCGCGCGAGATATAAGTAAAACTATCATATCTTTTTTATTTATCAACCAATTTCGATAAAACAAGGCCTAAGTTTTAATATAAATTTATCTTAATATATTAGTGAAAACTGTGTTCGATTTGGTTTAGTCGTTCCGGAGGTACACACCGGAGGTAGACACGGTTTCTCAATGATTTTTTTTATATATATATATATAGATTACTGCCTTTAAGTTAAATCTATAGCAGCGTTAAATCGCGAGGAGTGGAAGGAAAGAAGGGAGGCCTTTGCCATGCAGTGGGACAATAATTGCTGAAAAATAAATGTTATGGGGGTTTACATAACATAATATTGCCTTGTGCATTCAAAACTAAACTGGCTAGTTTTGTTAAGAAAAATTGGCCTATAAATTAAACTTTATAAATTATATAATTCTAGTACCTACCTACCTCAGTAACTTGTCTGTGTACCTACTTAATCTATTGCTTAATTTCTCTCTCTACTACTTTTTCCTATTTCTTTTTATTGATTTGTTCATTAAAATATGCACAAATCAATAAAAAGAAATATAGGATACCTTCTATAGACCGAACGCACCTCCCCCTTTAACTCTTACTTATATAAATTATTACGATAAGTTAATTAAGTGTTCTCATGTAAGTGACTGTGTCTTTTTTGAGAATAAATATATTTAAACCTTAATATCCGGTTTGCATAACACCGTCCTAATAGGGATTACCGCAGATTACAGTAGCATCCCTATTTTTTTTTTTTTTTTTTTTTTGAGTTTCTGGGTTGGGTTTGCATAACACCGTCCTGAGGAAAAGAGAGTCGTTTTTATTCATGGTGACTGACGGGGCCAAGTCATAATAATTTTAATATAAAAAGTGTGTGTGGATGGATGACACCCTGTGTTAACGTCTTTTCCGTCATCTCACTAAAACTCATGCTTAAAATAAAATGAGGTAACTGATGACACGGGATCATATTTTCTTATAAAACACACTAATTACGACATAAGTAATGAAATAATAAAAAATATCATTTTTGGTAGTGACAGAAACACAACAAAATAAATAAAATATTGGTGGACAATTCACACAACGCTATCTAGCCCTATGGGAACCAGAAAGCTGATAGACAATTTTTTTTATTGTAAATACATACATACATGGAATACAACAACACCTAGACACAGAAAAAACATTTAAGTTCATCACACAAATGTTTGTATCGAACCCACAACCTACAGCGCAGAAGGCAGAGCTACTACAAACTGAGCTATGATGCCAGTCTAATAAGAAATGACTTATACCTACATAATTAGGCAATACGCTGAGAGCGATCTCTCCCAGGAAACCTTCACTTATAAAGAAATTACTAAATTTGGCTGTAACAAA
Source organism: Cosmorhoe ocellata (assembly GCA_963675405.1). Classification (NCBI taxonomy): domain Eukaryota; kingdom Metazoa; phylum Arthropoda; class Insecta; order Lepidoptera; family Geometridae; genus Cosmorhoe; species Cosmorhoe ocellata. The sequence continues at coordinate 1,693,911 of OY776264.1, read as the reverse complement.
TCAATGTTTCATTACGAATTAATATTCAGAGCTCGCTATTGCAAACGCTGCAATAATGAACCTGTCGCGAAATTATTGATGACGTCACGTGACGTCATGAATCATCCATCACTTACCGATAATATGCAGTTCGAGAATAGTTCTAGTTGGTTCCATAATTTAGCTTATTTTTGCTATTTCCTTATTACATTATTCTTGTTAAGAAATAAACTGGAGTCTTTCCACAAGCTTTTCGGGCAATATCAAAGTAATAAAACTTTGAAATAACTATAAAATAATGTAGTGTTATTTTAAGCTTGAAGCTATGACGATTCTGAAACATAATAGTACTTATGGCGGATAAACCTATGATAAACATTACTTTCACCCGCTTTACAAATCAGTCTTCTTTCTGCTAAGTTGAATGAGACAATGGTCTTTACTCGCAAAAAGGACCATAATCCTTACAAAGACAAATCTGTTGTCTATGTCTGCAAACAATCGACTGTTTTGCTCCCTGATAAGATTATACCCGGCTTGTTTCTTAGCTCCACTTGGCACAATACAATATCAAACAGTAGATATACTTTTATATGAATTATACTTAAAAAAAAACTGTAATCCCCAGGCTCGGTAGATATCTCCTCAAATCTCTAGTGACTTAGATCTTTTGAGGATTTTTAAAGAGGAAAGTAAGAGGCATGTCCAAACATGGTATTTTGCACATGCCCACAATATGCACAGTAGTTAGTATTCCGTACGTGACAGCTTGTAAACCCACCGTCACTAATCTATGACACTCACTTTGAAAGGGTATACCGATTTCCTCACGATATTTCCTAAAAACTTTTGCATTTGACGACCTCAGTGGCGCAGCGGGCAAGAGTCCGCCTGCGACGCAAGAGGTTGCGGGTTCGATTCCCGCCTCGGAACAAATTTGTGTACGATCTGCAGAAATTTGTTCCGTTGGTCTGGGTGTGTATGTATAATAAAAATATCTATCTATGTACCTACATCATGTATTAAATATATCAGTTATCTAGTACCCATAACACAAGCTTTGAGTAGCTTACTTTGGGGCTAGATGATGCTGTGTGGATTGTCCAGCATTATTTATTATTATTTATTTATTTATTTATTTGTAGTGTTTGAAATGCCTAAACAAAATTTATTTCTTAGGACAAAAAAAGGATCTTACCAAAAACTGAAAGTGTGTTTACTGTTTGAGACTATATTGTACCTTTGTGGTAAATGTTTGTGATTCTCAGATAATGGACCATAATAGGAGTGGACAAAAAGTGCTCAGCTGAAACACCGAGTTAATATAACCTTGGAATTATGTTATTATGATTTTTTGATAAAATTTTCGCTTTGTTGTGTTGGAGTGAATAAAAGTTAAGTGTAAAATATATACTTACATTTTTGTTTGAGAACAAAAGAAACGTATCTAAAGTAATCTCAATGCCGACCTCCATTAATAGTACCTTCGTAAGAACGTCTTTTTCTTCTTCTTCCTGCCCTTTTCACGTCATGTGGGGGCACAACACGTTTTCTTCTTCTATTTCCCTCCATCATCCATCTATGTCATCTCAGTACTCACACCTTTCTTACTCATATCATCTTTCACACAGTCCATCCATCTTTTCTTCGGTCTACCTCTACCCCTATATCCATCCACATTCTTATCAAACACTTTGGCAACAGACAAATTGTCACTCGGACGACTTATACTCGTAAAGGTATCAAAATACATCCACATTCATATCAAACACTTTGGCAACAGACAAATTGTCACTCGGACGACTTATAAAGGTATCAAATAGTCATTCGGACGTAAACTGAATAATTGGCTGGAGCAATCCTTACTAATATTATAAACGCGAAAGTAACTCTGTCTGTGTATTACGCAATCACACCTAAACTATTGAACCGATCTCTTTTGAGATCAATTTTGCCAATGTCAAGCTTTTAATTTTTACAGTATTGTCAATGTCACAGAGTCGCTCAAATTATCAAGTCAATTTTAAACAAAGAATGACTGTTTTGTTTAAAATTTTCGGGATTTCTTCCAATTTAGATCTATACTTCTATATCTATACTAATACTAATAATTATAAAGAGGAAAGTTTTGTATTTTTGTAATTTTGTTTGTAACAAATAAACTCAAAAACTACTGATTTCAAAAATTCTTTCTTCACCGTTAGAATACCGTTATCCCTGAGTAACATAGGCTATATTTTATGTAGGTACCTCGCGAGCAAAGCCGCGAACGGAAGCTAGTGAATAATAAAATTAAAAATACAGAACTTTCCTCTTTATAATATTATTAAGTATTAATAATAGATTAATATAGATTCTAATCTTGTGTAGGTAAAATATTAACATGATACATGGTTTGATAATTGCTTCCACATCCTGTAAATCCTTCCCGATTTATCGGTAAGATTTGAATAGGGCCGATTATGTTCAGAAATAAAGCATGAATGGCCATGAATAAAATATCTCGTAAACCACACGCGCTGCCCCCATAAAGAATAAAACTCCAAGTGGGCGATAAAATAAATAACTTAACATCATGAACAGTTATTGGAAATCATTAATAATTTAATAAATAAGTAGCCTTATATATCTTTGAAAAATTACATAATAATAAAACAGCTGAACCCTATGTAAAGAAAAGTATTTTACTAGGTAGTTTTTATTGCAAAAATTAAAAAAACTCGACTGAACGTAACTGGAAATAGTATTTTATCTGCCACTCATACTATATATATATAGTTACTATATACTCATACTATATAGTAACTCCCATACATACAAATATATATATGTACATATTATCTTTTCTTTCTTATATATAAAAATGAATTGCTGTTCGTTAGTCTCGCTAAAACTCGAGAACGGCTAAACGGATTTATCTTAACTTGGTCTTGAAATGTTCGTGGAGGTCTAGGAAAGGTTTAAAAGGTAAGAAAAATTCGAATAACTAAAAATAGCCCTTTTCTATTTCCCATACAAACGTTTTCTAAATAAGTACGAAGTCTGCCGGGTCAGCTAGTATTTTATAGATATATAAATATCCTTCTTCGCTTCGAAGTCGGGCAAAAAGGAAAGGGGGTGACTAAACAAAAGTAATAGAATACAAGTCAGTGTTTGTTTTTTGAAATTCCCTCCGTAGTAGCGACACGAAGCTAGCGACGCATTTCATAGAAATTCATAGAAACCAGCAGTGTCGCAGCGACACGTCGTCCGCCGCCGCCTCATGTCGCCCGCTGCCAACTCGTACCTTAAGAAGTTACAGACATTTTAGGCCTCAACCCCGTCATTTTGGTTTGAGGTCGTAGACAAAACCATAACTCTATTATTCACGCAACGATACCAAGTTATCGTTTATCTTAAACTTAGTCTTTGAAGGAACTTTCATTTTATCAGTCCGAATTTAGTTTGAAATCCGGGATCCGATTCTAATACGGGACTTTGGATAAACCGTTTGGTAGTATTGCCAACTCAGTTTTGCATCGCGTTTGTAAAGTACAAGTGATACAAGTCTTTAAATAAATATGATATGAGATTCAATAAATATGATATGACGGCCTCTGTGGCGCAGCGGGCGAAGGTCCGCCTGAGACGCAGAAGGTTGCGGGTTCGATTCCCGCCGTGGGACAAATGTTTGCATTATTTGCAGATATTTGTCTCAGGTCTGGGTGTTTTCTATGTATAATATGTATGGTATTTACAAAAAAAAAAAAAGTATATCTATGTAGTTTATCAGTCATGTGGTTCCCATAATACAAGCTCCGCTTAGTTTGGGGCTACATGATGCTGAGTGATAGTGTCCAGCATTATTTATTTATTTATTTATTTATTTATTCAAAACTCAATAACTCATCGAGTTTTACCCATTTTTATGGAATGGAATCAAGTGATACAAGGTTGTATCAGTACTAAGTACTTATTAGTTGAACTACTCAGTAGTAGTTCTGATCCAGAGTGACATAAGTAAGTAGGTACATTTGTACATAAATCCCGCAATAACTCTACATTTTATTTACAATCAAATGAATAAAAAAAAATCAATTTGCTTTTTAGCTTTCTTAAAATTGATATTATTGATACATTAATGTAAACTCTTTATTTCATACCAAAACAAAAATATACCTACTAATGATAATGACATTAGCCCATAATTATAACTACCTAAAAGACTTACATACCATATATAATAATATTTTACACTAGGATATATAAGTCAGCGCACTTTTGTCACAAAATAAGCAATAATGTAGTGAACATTCACCATTTTAATGAAAAAAAAGTGTAGCGAAATAACCTCAAAAAGTGTTAAATCTAGCAAAAAGTTAGCTTAGTTGGCAACACTGCCGTTTGGCTGCTGATAAGACTTTCCGATGAGGGTCGTTTGACGATTGGTCCGTATTTGATATGACATTTAGCAGGAACTGAAGTTTGAAGGCAGTGTCTCTTGTCTTGATAATCACGAAAGGAGCCTTTCAGGCACACTTTAATCCTTTCGCCACACTGGACCGAAACTGGTGACATATAAGAAGAAGAAGAAGACAATGACATTATTTATTTATTTAAATTCTTTATTGCACACAAAATACAAAAATATGCACAATTGGCGAGCTTAAAGCCGAAGGCATTTTCGACCTGCTGACCAAAGTAAAGTAGGAAAAATACAAAAGGCGTGCTAACAACAAAAATAACTTCAATAATCTAACATTAAACCTAAAATTTAACATGAGTGGGAATTTAAAACAGTAATACAAACCATGTAAATAAATATTAAAATTTAGCAGGAGGATGATGGAGACGATTCAAGAAATAACTCCCGACTCTGACGTGTCAGTTTATATTGATAAACGCCATTTTTTTTTAAATAAGGTTTGCATGCTTTTTGTTACTATAAATATTTTGTCTTGACCAATTTTACGAGTTTATTTTATTTTCATAATAAGATCAAACAACTTGAAGTGAAGATCGATTATTATTTATACACCTAGGTTAACAAAAGTAATTAGAGCATTGCTTAAAATTAAATCGGGAACTAGGTACCTAAGTTAATTATATCTGAATGAAAAATAAAATATACAAGTAATTACTATTTCAAAAGCTAAAATTGTATCTTTTATTTATTTCGGCTCAGTTTCTTGAGTTCTAAATGAGAAGCAGGAAACTCAGACGTTCTAAAATTAATAATTTAATTCAGAAGTTTCTTGAAACTATTGTATTCATAGTCCAGCTGCAACTTTGAGAACTCCGCTCACAAAGACGCTAGCTCGTTCTCAGTGTCAATGAATGAATTTGTTGCTAGTTAGTTTACCCGTTGCTGAACGATTACACCGATCTACGCAACATTTGGATATGGCACTTAAAAAACATAAGACGCTTTGCACACGGAGGAACTTTAGTTGAGGCAACTAGCTTTGAGTCTAGACTTACATAACTTACTAAAGTTGCAACTTTTTGAAAGGTTTCTTTACAAATTGCTAGTTGCTACAGTTGCTGTGTGCGCAATGTAAAAAGCTAGTTGCCAGTTGCTGCAATAGTTGCTCCATGTGCAAAGCGCCTAAGAGTACGTCTATATTTGTGACATTTCACCGTGACCGTGGCTCCGTACCGTAACTCGCGTGACAATCAGACGGATTATCAACAGGGTTTGTGAAAAAGCACATATTTTGCCGTGATACACCCGCGTGACATTTGTATGTTATGGGCGTGTTTTAATCAGGGTAAGACATTTCAAATTTTAAGTACTTTGAGCTTTACCAGTACTTTACTTAATACCTAAATTAAAATTAAACTGAGGTTTTTGCGACGGCTCTCGATGTATACGCTTTGTGACTATAAACTTGTAGAGGTTCATGGTAAAAAAAATAATCATCATCTCCTGTCCTTGTCTCACTTCATAGTAGTCGCACAGCATGTTCTTTTCTTTCACTCTTCTCTAATAGCTGTCATTTCCATATGCACTACTTTCCTTGTGCACGAAAAAAGACGCATTTAAATCCTTTCATCACACTGATCCTGAAGAAATAGTGATACAATAGGGAAAAAAAACTTTCTTACTCATTATCATCTTTTGTACAATCCATTTACCTTTATTTCTCCTTCCTGTTCTTATTATCCGAATGCGGAGTGAAAGAGGGATTGGGAGAATGCATTTAGGTCGTATGTGTGTATGAAAAGTATGTGTGGTTTAACTTTGAATGATAGAGTGAAGAACAATGTGATAAGTGAACGTTGTGGAATGAAAAAAGACGTAGTGATGAAAATTGAGAAGGGTATGCTAAGATGATTTGAGCATGTGGAAAGGATAGATGAAAGGAGAGTGACGAAACAGGTGCATAAGTCGAGTGTGAATGGGATAGTTGGAAGGGGAAGACCTCGGCGTACCTATATTGATCAGATTGGGGACGTTTTTGAGAAAGGCCAGGTCAAGAGTACCCAAAACCGACGCGCATGTATGAAGAATGTAATGAGAGTGAATGAAGCAAAAAAGTATGCCAGGATCGTAGCAAGTGGAGATCCGTGATCTATGCCTAGGTACCCCATCGGGATACAGGCGTGGTTTTATTTACATATACATATATTTGAGGGTGTGCTCGTTTTTTTCAGCTATTATTATATATTCGATTTTTTTCGGCTATACCATATCCAAGATTATGAGGTTGGGTGCCTAGTTTATAAGGTTCAAAGTGCCGGTAATTAGAGTCGTACTCGCACTTTGTCGTCACTCGCTGCACTTGCCACGTTCGCGCTCGCTACCTGCAACTTTTGTAATTTTACTCACTATATGTATAATAATTTTCTTTATAAAATCACGTAAGTTAATTAAAAAACAGTTTTTTTGATACGACTTCAAAAGAGTTTCTGAATTTATCTGCATGTTTTTTTTCTTTTTTTTATATGTCTATTCTGATATATATTGCCTTCTATACTGCCTATTATGAACGGATTTTTATGTTTTTTTTGTTTGGTTGTCTCACATAAATTTTATTGAAATTGATTCAACTTTTTGAAAGTATCAACAATAACAAAAAATGTAATACGCGGATGACAGTTATTCCAATAAAGTGCATTGAGTGTCATTTCAAGTTTCACGCAAACGTTTGAGCTATAAACCCCTTTGATAAACTCGTGATTTTAGTTTGCAGCAGCAATAATATTACGATTGAGGTTGTCAAAATAATTTGAAGTCATTTTTAACTTTTTGTAAAAAGATAATATTATGTTCTGTATATACACTTGCGTGCAAAAAAATCGACCCATCCCGCATAGTTAATAAAGCTTGGAGTGGGCCGATTTTTTTGCACGCAAGTATATGTATTTTCGCATGGTACGCATCTGCCAACTGCCGTGGAAATAACCTGCCTGGGTGTCTTGCTTGTTGTTTTCAATTCCGAATATTATAAGTAGTTTTAACTAAACTATAACCAAAGTAATTCAAACTATAACCAAAGTGATTATCAAACCGGTTGATAAATGATTATGATCTCAGCTCGCGCCGAGGTGATCCATCTTAAAGTTAACGGTTAGCTTAACCATGGATAAACTAATATTACTCGTGCTAAACTAAGCTCCGGCGGTTAACGCGACTTCGAATTGATGATCTCTCGGTTAAAATTAGACAGTTAGTACATTGGTCGGTTTATTCAACGCAAGGTATTATAGAAAAGGCTCTGATAAGTCTAGATAAGCTAGAATAATGTTGGGATCGTACTAGGATTCTAGGTGTCAATTCCATTCCTTTCAGAGTCCAGTCCTAGTCAGAGTTTAGGACTGGAATTGACACCTAGAATCCTAGCATGTAAGACGATTCAAAATTGACCTCAGTGGCGCAGTGGGCGAGTGTCCGTCTGCGACGCTAGAGGTTGCGGGTTCGATTCCCGCCGCGGAACAAATTTGTGTACGATCTGCAGGAATTTGTTCCGTTGGTCTGGGTGTTTTCTATGTATGTATAAGAAAAATATCTATCTATGTATATAATGTATTAAATATATCAGTTATCTAGTATCCATAACACAAGCTTTGAGTAGCTTACTTTGGGGCTAGGTGATGCTGTGTGGATTGTCCAGCATTATAAAAAAAAAAAAAAAAATGATCCCCGTGATTTCACTGAATAAAGTTATTTGAGTAATGAGTATTGAGTATAGTATTGTGATTTTCATCTATATAAAACTCATACATTATTGACTGACTCACTCACTGACTGACTGACAATAAATCGAAAGTTAATCTTAGTATCCTACCCTACTTATAAATACTATAAATGCGGAAGTTTGGATCGATGGATCTGGGTGAAATTGGGTTTTAGTTCTTTCAAGTTTCCGCTAGAGGCGCTGCAGTTAAACGTATTAAATGTAAAACTCGTACTAAGCCCCCAGAAAATCTCTATACGATTCTCGATTGATGTAAGCAAGCCAAATTTTCCCATGGATATTTATTTTAAAGTATGGAATACTTTGTAGTTGACGGAAATATTGGTACATAAAAAAACATAGTCGTCCTTGAACCTTTTTTGAGTCGGTTAATAAAAGGTGTCCTTTCTCACACCATAGGGCATTGGGTCAACACATCAATACAAAATTCCCACTCACGGCCGCGTAACAGCACATTTATTTGATTTGACCTCTTATACGTCGTAATAACGCCTCAGAATTCTAATTTCTGGATTGTAGCACAGTATATTATAACAACCAGTAGGTCTACCATGAGTTTTCACAATCTACACTCGCTAGCGACTGTAGTTAAAAAATGTATGAAAACTTGTCTACAGCGCCTCTAGCGGATAGTTGGGTACTAAAACCTCACGTAGCTAACTATTCTACGTCACAGCGTACTACAGCGAGCGACTGTAGTTTGCGCTCATTAATTTGCTTAGAATTTGGTACCATGAGTAACAGTTTTGACAAATGTCATAGTAACGTACTATTACTACTGTAGTAACGTCAGCCAATCTAAATGTGACAACTCATGGTAGACGTACAGTAAGGCAGCTAGGGCATTCGGTAGTTTAGTATTGATCACGGATAATGTAATAGTACCTGGACCATAGCTCGGTCTTTTTTTTAAAACGATGTTTTCTAAAAATGAAACCTAGCTAGATCGATTTATCGCCCCCGAAATACTGCATACTAAATTTCATGAAAATCGTTGGAGCCGTTACCGAGATTCAGATTACAGTAACCGTGTGTGTCCGAAACACGCCCACTATTTCACGAAGCCTCTTGAAAATCTGTCAAATTGTCACGCTTTTTTATTACAGTACGGAGACATAGTCACGGCAGTTTGTCACTAGTGCGAACGCGTTTTTACACACTTTGTTTAAAATTATCGTAACATCATAGTTGCTTTTGATTAATTGACTGATTATTTCTTTATTTATTATATTTAACCGTACATAATCAATTACAATAATTAAAAAAGGCTTTCTGGCTGTATTTTAACAGGGTTTAATAGCCAGGCAGATTTAGGAACAATTTAATTCATTTCTTCTATTCCCACGAACGGCACAAAATGTGATTTTGATTTGTGCAGTAATGGGAATAAAAAGTGTGCTGAAGAAATTTGTACCGTTCGTGGGAATACCGTAGATTTTTCTATTCGAAAAACATTACCTTTCTTGTTCGCAGTTAGGTAAAGACTTGCGCTACTGCAGTGGTATACTGTGGAGGAAGGCCGCAAGCCATGTTAATATTTTCGGGCGCGGCTATACATCGCCGGGGCATAGATCCCTTGGGTCGGCCTGTATCGCATCCCTTTCTTGAGATTGCCCTTCTTGATAAGCCTACAGGCGTCTGAGTGAGACAACAAGTTGGTAAACATGTTTTTCCCTTTTCTTTTCAACCTAGGTATATTGTTCCAATACCGGGAAAATGCTGAAAAAGTAAAAATAAAATAAATAAATAATTATTTTAATTATTTATTTATAATAATAATAAAAAATAATTATAATAAATAATGATCACGACTGTAATCCCCGGGCTCGGTAGATATCTCCTCAGATCTTTGAAAAGTGTCGTGTAAAATAAACATTTGCCAGTCCAGTTATTTAAGAAAAATATAGGTACATTATCTATATTTATAAACACAAAAAAAATATTTTGACAGGCTCGATAGATATCTCCTTAGATCTTTTTTTGAAGGTATCTTTGTACTAACCACTGTACTGAATGTGGGCAAGTGCCAAATATCATGTTTTGACGTGCCTTTGACTATCCTCTTTAGATATCCTTAAAAGTAGATATAAAATATGTTCAGCATTCCGTTTGTCTGTATGTCACGTAACTCCGTCCGTAGATAAGAACCGTCGAAGAAATTGAAGTAATATTGGTGCCTGTTACTTGTTTACCGCAAACAGTGGGTAACTCAGCTTTACAGGGAAGTCATCACTTCACCGAATACAACCAGGACCTTCCAAAAACAGGAGCCGTTATTTGACGATCGTTATGATACCAATGTCAATGAAAGATGATTACCTATCACGGGCGGGCGAGAGTCCGCCTGCGACGCTAGAGGCATGGGTTCGATTCGGAACAAATTTGTGTACGATCTGCAGAAATTTGTTCCGTTGGTCTGCGTGTTATCTATGTATAATAAAAATATATCTATCGATGTAATATAATATGTTAAATATATCAGTTATCTAGTACCCATAACACAAGCTTTGAGTAGCTTACTTTGGGGCTAGATGATGCTGTGTGGACTGTCCAGCATTATTTATTTATTATGAGTAAGAAAGAAGTGAGTACTGAGATGACGAATGATAGAGGGAAATGAAGGAAGAAAACATGTGTCAAGACAAGAAGAAGAAGAAGAAGAATGATGTCAATGTCAGACTTGACGTCAAAGTGGATGTAGGTAGGTACTTTGTTATATTAGACATGAGCTTGAAGATGGCTTGCAAAGTTTTCTTACGAGTTTATGAAAATTAATTTAAATAGCTATGAGATACGCGAATCTAATTAGTACTCGTAATATTTATGTTAAACATCATTATAAAATGCGAAAGTAACTCTGTTTGTTTGTTACCTTTTCACGATTAAACGACTGAACGGATCGTAATCAAATTCGGCAAGGAGATAGATTATATTCATAATATTAGACATAAGCTATCTTTTCCTCAAAAAATAAATTTTCGCGTTTTACATTAGTTTAAATAGCTCCGTAAAAAACTGGTATTGCGCCACCTAGTTATTCTTTTTCACACTAAAGTTATGATGATTTTCTTGTGTAGTAGTAAATAAAAATTGGAATGGCATACTTAACTCAAATGTTACATTTTCTATGTCACGACAGCTTTAAGAGGATGTGCGAATAAAATTACGATCAACATATGCCGGTCGCCTGCTTTTTAGGAAGCAAAAAGCTTTAGTCAGCGATTCCATGATGGACTTGGTAATCTTAAAGGCAACACTATACCTCGTACAGTATAAACTGACGATTGACAATTTTGTAAATAATAATATTAATATAATTATGTATGAATACAAAATTTAAAATAATGTACGAGTAATATAGTATGTTTGTTAGCTAATTATTTAATTTAATTTAATAATTGTTTTCTATATAATTTATTTGTTGCTGGTGTAATTAATTAACTTTAAGAAAAGTAAAACTTTGGTGTAAAAAAGTATGTAGACCTAATTTTACATATGATGATGATACATGATTATAATAGTGAAATAGCTTATACCCCTCAATAAAGTATTTAAGTAGAACATGGTCGAAAATAGTCTTGTAAAAAGTCTTGATCGAAAGGTTTACTATCGAACACTAACGTATAATGCACCAACCATTTAAGGCTGTTTGTTCTCCTTTTCTAAGGATTTAGCTTGATAAGTGAGATAAGTGGAACCTTTTTTGTTATCGCCGAAACGTCCTTAAGGACTAGTATGGTTTCCTCAATGTTATCTGTAAACTAGGATTGTGGAATTGTAACATTTTGGCGGGAAATCTTAGATTGTGTCACGAGGCATTCCTTTTGGGGTTTTGTTGTGGGCGGAATATAAAAAAGAACTGGTGGTAGGACCCCTGCCTTACGGCCCGAAGGTCGTGGGTTCAAATCTGGGGCTTTTCGCTCTTCGTCAATATCAAAGTAATATAACTTAGATATTTCATACCATGATCTATAAAAATGTTATTGAATTAGTGTTATTTCAAGCTCGAAACTTGGACGTTTCTGAAAAGTTATGGTTTGTAAGAACTTAGATAAGATATTTGAGGAGATATCTACCGAGTCTGAGGGTTGCAGTCGTGATCTTTTTATTTATCTAAAGAGAGTAGTCAGAGGCATGTCCAAACATGATATTTGGCATATGCCAATATTTTAGATAGTGGTAGCGATTTTCATGATTTTTAGGTTTATCTCCGCCCCAAGCAGTGTTGCCAGATGAGACAGTGTTTGATACAAAATTATAGTAAAAGTAAAAAAATACAGTGAATTGATTTTTGCCCGTTGAAAAATTACAGTGTTCCCATAAACTGTAATTTTTTTTAAGTATTACAGTGTACAGTGGATCGTGTGAAAATACAGTAGATCTGCTGTAATTACAGTGTATCTATCAACACTGGCCCCTAGAAGCAAGAATGACCATTTAAAAAACTGGAAATTAATTAAATACGGATTCACGGGCAAAAGCTAGTATAATAATAAATTTAAAACTAACAAAGCATGTCCTCAAACTTGAAATAACAACATCCAAAGTACCACTTTATTAACAACAGCGTTGAATCTAATCCGATAAAACATGTTAACTTATTAAGTAATCTGCGGTGAGCATTAATATATGAAATTCAAACAAAACAAACGTAATTTCGAAGTTCAGTGTTAGGGCGTGTCTATAGCCCTTAGGCGCACTTTACACCAAAAGAACATGAAAAGAAGATATTTACCTATTGACTTTTTGAACGGTCTAACGGTGAAGGAAAACATCGTGGGAAAACCGGCATACCCTAGAACCAAAAGTTCGAAGGTGCGTGTCATAGGTTAGTATTCTTATAAGCGGCTATGGGCTTGCAACCTGTCACGTACGAATACTACTGTGCAAAATGTGGGCATGTGTCAAATGTCATGTTTGAACGTGCCTCTGATTAACATCTTCAGATATCCTCAAAGATCAAAGTAACTAGAGATCTAAGGAAATATCTACCGAGCCTGGGGATTACAGTCGTAACCATGTTTTTATTCTAGTTACACCAACAATAACAAGCATCATCTAAATGTATATAATTCAAAGGTGACTGACTGACTGACTGACTGACATAGTGATCTATCAACGCACAGCCCAAACCACTGGACCAAATTTGGCATGCAGGTAGATGTTATGACGTAGGCATCCACTAAGAAAGGATTTTGATTAATTCTTCCCCCAAGAGGATAAAATAGGGGATGAAAGTTTGATTTTGTTTTTCAAGGTACCACGCGGGCGAAGCCGTGGGCGGAAGCTAGTTTACAACATAATTTACAAGTGAGATTATATCGACTGACTCCAAGTAAATATAAAAAAAAATAACAAGAACATGATCAGCCCTGCATCCCCAAGCTCGGTAGATATTTCCTCAGATCTCTAGTTACTTAGATATTTTGAGGATATCCTGGGGGATATCTAAAGAGGGTAGTCACAAGTACGTCCAAATATGACATTTGGTACATGCCCACATTCTTGCATTGGGGTTAGTATACCGTAACTGACAGGTTGCAAGCCCATCGTCGCTAATAAGAATACTACTATCAAGGTACGTACGCCGAGGTCTTCCCTGTCCCATTAACTCTCTCCTTATGCACCTGTTTCGTCAGTCTCCTTTCATCCATCCTTACAACATGCCCAAACCATCTTAACATAATCCTTTTCAACTTTCATCACTACATCTTCTTTCACTCCACTACGTTCTCTTATCACACTGTTCTTTCATCAATCCACCCTAGAAGGTGTATTTTAATTCTGAATAAAAAAAAACGAGAAAGAAGTAAAAAAGTTCTACTTAACGCTAAAGTAGACGCAATAAAGTATGAGAATAAGAATCTAAAGTGTATAAGAATCAATGCGGAATGAAATTTAAGATGCTAACGGTTTGTAAGTACGTGTCACGGCGAAATGTGTGTGTTTTTCACGAAGTCCGCTGAAAATCATGATGTCACTCGTGTTACGGTGTAAAGCCACGGTCACACGGTCTATACAACGTTGTGTTCAAAAGACACATCAACAATCTATCAACAAATAAAGAAATAATAAACACAAACACACATCGTACATTACGAGAATTAGATAAATAAAATTAAAATCCATTATGAAATTGCAATTACATTAAGTTCATTGCCAATGATCAATACTGGTAAGTTTATCAGTTGATATAGTCGATATCACCGATTCAGAAGAGCATTGAAATTAAAATTCAAAATATATTTATCATATACTTTTTATATAAAATGATCGAGGCTCCGCCAATGCATAGGATTCGCGTAATACCCAGATATAAACAAAAAACAAAGTATTATAAAATCATGGAGATCTATTACAAGTTCTTACATATTTTCTGTTTTCTGGATTTTGGATTTTTTGAATGGAAGTCGTATAAAATAAGAGTTTTTTGGAAGTTAGTCACAGTCATCCATTTCATTGCATTTACATATGTGAACATCGTATTACTTGAAATGCCGTTTGGCATTATGCTTTATTTCTGGGTTTTCGCCACACTGTCACACAACTTCTTTAGTGTTCTTGTCTTGGTCCTTATCGATCCCAAGAAAACATTCTGTAATCTCTTTTCTACTTTAGAATTGATTGACTCTCAGTTACAAATCGACAGTTCATCGTTTAATTTTGAAATGAAAATTTTGATTGTAAGTGTCTGTCATATTATGTTTAAATCTTTCTCAACTATGATCTATATCATATTAGAAGATAACTTCCCGTTTGTTGGTGTTTCTATTTTATGTACATATTTAGGGACAGCTTCGCAATTAGTTCACATAACCTATTCGTCAATATTCTATTCGATAAACCTCCGACTAAAAAAACTTGCTTCATGTTTAAACACAGCCAATTCAAATATTTCTTCATTACAATCAATATACATGTCTATCGTAGAACTGGCTGAGGATTACAAAGCTTCGTTTGGTTCTCTGGTGAGTTATTACTGTCACAGTTTTAGAAGGAACATATTTCTTTAATCTAATTATATATAACTCAAAGGTGACTGACTGACTGACTGACTGACTGACATAGTGATCTATCAACGCACAGCACAAACCACTGGACGGATGGGCTGAAATTTGGTATGCAGGTAGATGTTATGAATGACGTAGGCATCCGCTATGAAGGATTTTGATTAATTCTACCCCCAAGGGTATAAAATAGGGGATGAAAGTTTGTTTTTGTTTTTCAAGTTTTACCACGCGGGCGACGCCGTGGGCGGAAGCTAGTTATCTATACTTACATAATAATAAAATCGTTGATAAGCCGTGTCTGTACTATTGATATTTTCAAATAAAAATTAGTGTTACCTAAAGAAGACACGCTACTTAGCCCAAAACAACCGTTTTTCAAAAAAATGTCTGTCTGTTTGTCTGTGCGTTTGTGTACGCCAATCTCCGCAACGGCTGAACCAAATCAAACGCAGTTTTCACTAATGTATTGAGATAAGCTTAGATTAAAACTAAGGCTTTGTTTCATCGAGATCGGATGACAAATAAAAAGATATGATGATATTACTTTATTACCGCGCGCGCTGGACGCTATGCGAGTAATCTAACGCGTACGAAGTCGCGTGTAACAGCTCATTTGTAATATTTTCTGATTTCAGCTTATTATTGGACTCGTGTTCAACGTTCCTCAGATAATGGTGTCCTTATATACGTCAGTGCAATTCATTTTTGATGTAAATTTACAAGTATGTATACATAGATCTATTTTGAAACACACATTTGAGGATGAATGACAAAATATAATTTTTAGCTCTATTTTCTCAGAATGGCTACAAAATATATAATACTATGGAGTGTAGGAATAAGGCATAGCCCATACCAATGGCATCCTACCCTTCGTTACCTGCGCTAGAGCATTCAGCGTCAAAATAGTATATGTTATCCATAAAAAGGCAAAACACTCGAGCCCAAATATAAATGTCCCAAGCCAAATCACTGTAGCCAAAAAATATTTTTTAATATACCAACATACGCACAAACGCTTGTATAATTTATGAACTAGTTAATTGTGGCAAAGTTCAAATCTACATCACCCATGAAATCAGTTATGAGGCATTTTCCCTTCTGTCACAAATACGAATCGAACTCGCACTTGTACTGACAATACAATATTGTTGTCTCCGGTGATCACAAAAAACATTGTTAATATATTTAATGGGTACTATTTAAACTTATTTAAGGAATTTCCAACTACAGTGTATGTGGAATATCTGATGATAGCAGAGAATCTGTTGGCATTATTATTACCAGCTATTATTGCGAGCACGCTTGCAACACAAGCGGAAATTATAAAAACCATACTACACGACAAATTATTACTACAAGAAGTTCAAGGTAAGCAGATAAAAACTATCTCTTCAATACCATCAAAGTTAGTTATAAACATATTTTAGGTTCGAGATTTTTTGCAAAGATCTAAAACAAATATTATTGTATAATGACATTACATTAATTATTTATCTTTTTCTGTTTCCAGAATCCAGTATACAAGACGTTTCAAGGTTCATCTGGTATGTAGAGGCGCGTGGATGCCGATTTCGCATATTCAAAATTATCCCCTTCAACGCAGAGTTGCCTGGGATGGTCCTTCAATTCTGCGTAACCTATGTTATAGTCATCATACAGTTTATATACAAATAAAGGCATTGTATAAAAGCATTGAAAATAAAAATCTTTTAAAATTGTGTAGAGAAACAAGAAAGAATCACCAAATCAAGAAGAAGAAGGCACTAAATCTGGCCACTGAATCCGTTAACGCATTTGTTCTATACTAACAGTATTAGATATATAGTATAGATATATAGTATTAGATATATAGTATAGGATATTGTGAATCTACAAAACTAAACGCTTTGTGATGTTTTGCTAACATCTATAAAAATGTAGCACTATTCAATATACAACACAATAAACTATGTTTTTATTTCCAAAGCATAACTCTGCATGGTCTTTAGGATTCGCTTTTTAAACTAATCTGAAATCAATACGATCCGAAATAAACACAGCGCATGTTGGTAACAAACCAAGTGGGTAATCAACTGACGAGTTTCCTAATCAGATCCCATAATAAAACAATAATGTGTTTTATGTCTTTTCATAAGTTGAATTAGTGTCTTCGTTAGTTTCACTCGTATGATCACGAGTCACTTTCATTAAAATTTAATTCTTTATTACTACCTCAAAATGATGGAGTTTCCTTCAGTTCGAAGAATCAATGTATTATCCAAGCAATTACACAAATCCAAGTGCTTTATTCTTATGGAAATATATTATAAAATCCTGCATATTTTCTTCTTCTTAGACTTGGGATTTTTTGAGCATAAATCATTGAGTAAAAGAATATTCTGGAAATCAATTACTGTTATCCTTTTCATGATATTTGCTTATGTGAGCTTTCTTACCTTAGATATTCCGTCTACTATCTTTCATCGTCAGTTTAATTACTACAGTATCATGCTATATTACTTCTGTAACGTTCTAGGCTTAGCCCTAATGAATCCTAGCAAAACGTTGCATAGATTCTTCTTTGATTTACAATTAATCGATATAATGATGCGTACAGATAATTCATCATATAATTTGGAAATAAAAGTATTACTAGTAAGTTTTTTGTATTGTCTGGGCAAAGTTCTTGTGGATGTTATATATTGTGCATTTGTTGGCATGTTATCTGGCATATGGATTGTAATAAATGTTATTTCAACGAGTTTGAACTTAGTGCTTATTTCGTATTCATTTGTTTTTTATTCGATAAACTGTCGATTAAAGAAATTTGTATCAATTTTTAAACAAACTGATTCAGATTTTCTAACATTAAAGTTAATATACAAAGGAATTATAGAACTGGCTGACGGATATAAAAATGCATTTGATCCATTGGTAAGTTATATTTTAGTACGAAGTTTGATTATAATTATATGAATACTATTCGGGTATTCATATAATTATATAAATTTTACTTTGTTTCAGTTTATTTTTGCGGTTATGTTTCATGTGCCGCATATAATGGAAACTATTTTAGATGCGCTGACATTTTTGTACGATACAAGTAATGTAAGTATGAAATTCATAATATCTATAACCGTTTCATGAATGTTGGAATCACTGGTAAAAAGTTTGATGAAAATATTTAATCCCTATGTTATTTTTAGGGAGCCTCGGATGGGTTTAAAATAAATTACTTTTTAGCTGCAGAAAGTTTATTATTTTTAGTCACTCCAGCTTTAACAGCCAGTCTGCTTTTGACACAAGCCCACCAGCTAAGGGTCATAATGCACAACAAGTTGTCGCACGTCCAAGGTAAGTGTCTATATGATGACGTTTTGCAAGCTGATTATCAAGTAATCCTTAAAAAATATCCCAACACCAAGCAGCCAGGAATAAACCAGATAGATAAAAGATTTAGAATAATATCTTCACAAAATTTTTATGTAAAAAGGGTACTTCATGTAGATGTACAGATAGATTTCAAATTAGTTACTTTGATAAGTGGGGTGGTGTGATCTATCAACCAATAAACCATGTATCATTCACAAAAGGATGAACTTACCAAGAGAATGAAGTTATAAAAATTGGTTGAATACTATATTACCAAAACGAATGAACAATTACTTAGTAAACTCTTGGGTCTCGCGTTGTTTCTTCTATCCTTATATTTTTTTCAGATGAATTCATA
Source organism: Cosmorhoe ocellata (assembly GCA_963675405.1). NCBI lineage: Eukaryota > Metazoa > Arthropoda > Insecta > Lepidoptera > Geometridae > Cosmorhoe > Cosmorhoe ocellata. The sequence goes on along the minus strand of OY776264.1, from coordinate 1,675,030 downwards.
ATCGAAGACATTGCAAGGTTCATCCGGTATGTGGAGGCGCGAGGGTGTCGGTACCGAGTGTTCGAAGTGATCCCGTTTGATGCAAGCCTGCTCGGTTCGGTCATCGACTTCTGCGTCACATACGTTATCGTCATATTACAGTTCCAAATGAAGACTTCATAATCGTATTTCTGTATTTATTTTATTTTGCTTAAAAGAAACAAAGATGAACAGAAAGAGACCTATAATTGATCCCTGGGGGACACCCCACGGATAATAATAAAATGATTAAAATAATATTTATTTTTATTTTGTTATTTTGTTATCTTATTGGTTATGATAATATTATAATCTTTTTGCGATGTTTTGACAGAAAGAAATTTATTTATTAAAGTTTTGGGAAAACTTACAGCTTTTAATATAAAACATGCCAAAGGTCATGTACGCTGAGGGCCAAGTTTCCGCATATATTTACTTAGATAGAATAGAAAATTATAAACAGTTAAAGTAGACGACTTTAAAGAAATAAAATGATAATGTACAAAACAAAGTGAAATCGAATGAGGTTATCATGTTATTAAATTAGGTTTTAAATGTACTAAATTGTTTTAAAGAGAAATCATCGTTAAGCAAGCCTTGAGTTGAAATGTGAGAGTACTTAGCTTTAGGTAAATGATAGGTACCTACTTAGAAAACTAAATGGTGAGAAAGTAGATACTTATTTGAATTATATACTATTATATTATTAAATTACATTACAGGAAAATGTTAATCTTTTTAGATATATACCAGTATTTCCAAAAATAAAGAAACGTGATTTATAGTAATTGAAAATGTAGATCCTTGGATCTTTTGTCATTTTATCTAGCTGGATAAATTCAACATCACCTTATTTGTTAAAACCCGTCCAGCCAGTAGTGCCTACAGTGATAGCTGAAAAAACTCACATAGGTAAATTTCTCCGAATCTCTAATATAGCTTTAAATTATGTTGTGAAACTTATTTATTTATTTATTCATTGTTCACAAAAAAATATTATGCCAAGATGGCATTTTCTGGCAACCAAACCAATCCAGATGAAAGCTAGCTCCGCGTACAACAAAACAAAACTACTTACTAATTTGGTTCAATACGAGTATATAATTCTAGTATGAGTTTATCTGGGTACGCAAGTAGAGAAGGCCGACGAAAAAGTGGTTGGATGGTGAAGAGGCGTAGACTCAGACTTGACGAATGATAGGAGTAAGTGGAAGAAGATAACATCTTGTGCCGACCCCACATAGCGGCAGGAGAAAGTAGCTAGAGCGGCAGGCGCAAGGGTAGGAGAATGATGATCTAATGAGGCGCCATCGAAAATCAGCGCTGCAATCTGCATCATCCACTATGTGTGATGTTGCAGCTCATGCTGAATGGTTGCCTGTTTTATTGTCACCTTAGCAACGCTTTATAATTAAACCTAAGTTATCTGTAACGTGACGTAAAATAAATGATTTCTATTCTATTCTATTCTAAAATAACTAGATATCTACTATTAGATTTAGAGATTAGAGAGATTACTAGAGAAGATACTAGCCATAAGTAATATACCGAGCCAGTGGATAATTAACAGTCGTGATCATGTTTGTTGGTTTGTATTTAGGGATATCTAAAGAAGGTTCTTCTACACATTTGGCATTGTTTGATTTAATATTGAATTGATGTTTGGCATTTTTTTAAATCAACAGCAGATGAAATTAGCAGCAAAAATTTACAGAGAAAATTAAAATTACATCAACAATAAATACATTATTAGCACCCCTGCCTCGTTGGTTCAAGCCTGGTCGTGCACCATGAATTTTTTTATTCGAAAAATGTTAGTGCGCAATGCCAGTGTTCTTAAAAGGTGAAGGAAAACATCGTGAGGAAACCAGCATATCCTAGAACCAAAAATTCGAAGGTGTGTGTCAAAGGTTAGTATTCTTATAAGCGGCGATGGGCTTGCAACCTGTCACGTATAGAATACTAGGTAACTGCTGTGCAATATGTAGCAAATTTCATGTTTGGACGTGCCTCTGACTACCCTCGTTAGATATCCTCAAAGACCTAAGTAACTAAAGATCTGAGGAGACATCTACCAACCCTGGGGATTACAGTCGTGATCATATTTAGTATTTTTATTTATTCAATAATTACATTATTTATAGGAAACACAGTATATTGGAAATAGAATTTGTACACCCTGTTTACTAAAGATATTATCAACAAATTAATAAATAATGTGACCGCAAATATGCATCGTACCTACATTACAAGATTTATAAAATTACTAGCTGTACCCGCGACTTCGTTCGCGATTGCCGTTTATATCTCTCCCTACCTCTAGAATTTTATGGCATATTGGGTAAAATATTGTATTATTTAGAAAAAATCTGCTTTTTGGGTAAAAGTGATTTGGTAAAAATGTACGCTTGTCGCTAGAGTTGGGCACATGGGCAATTATTATTTTCCAAAAACATCAAAACAGATCACACGAAAATGATAATAATGAAATTTTCTAATATTCACCTACGTGGTACGTCAATTCTGTTCTGTATTTTTTACATAGCAACCAAAGGAACCTACTGCTCGTGGTAGGGCAATTCAGTTCTGTGTTTACTTACTGAGTGAGTGCACCTACTGAGTCTAATTATTCAGTAAGTACCTACAATCTACTAAGTACAAATTAATAATACACCAACAATAAATACGGGAAACAGAGTAAATTAGAAATAGATTTGTGTTTTCTAAAGATATTACTCGTATCAGCAATATATCAATAAATTAATAAATAATATGACCGCAAATATACATCGTACATTACAAAATTTAGATCCTATATAAAATTATAATCCATTATGAAATTGCAATTACATTAAGTTCATTGCCAATGATCATTACTAGTTAGTTTACCAGTTGATATAGTCGATATCACCGAGTCTGAAGAGCATCAAAATTCAAATTCAAAATATAGTTATAAAGCCTTTTAATATAAATCGACACACTGTCCCACCAGTGTGTCAAATTTGTGGGACCACGAGTCGCGACCCAAAATGATCGAGGCTCCTCCAACGCATAGGATTCTCGTAATACCCAGATATAAACAAAAAACAAAATATTATAAAATCATGGAAATATATTACAAGATCTTACATATTTTCTGTTTTCTGGATTTTGGATTTTTTGAATGGAAATCGTATAAAATAAGAGTTTTCTGGAAGTTATTCACAGTCATCAATTTCATTGCCTTTACGTATGTGAACATCCTATTACTTTATATACCGTTTAGCGTTATGTTTTATTTTTATGTATTCTTCACGCTATCACACTACTTTTTTAGTGTATTAGCCTTAGTCCTTATCGATCCGAACAAAACATTTTGTAAGTTATTTTCTGCTTTAGAATTGATTGACTCTGAGTTGCAAATCGACAGTTCATCGTACAATTTCGAAATAAAAATTTTGATTGTAAGTTTCGGTCATATTATATTTAAATATCTGTTATTTGTGATCTTTCTCTCATCAAAAGATAGCTTTCCGATCATTGGTATTTCAATGTTATGTACTTATTTAGGGATTTCTGCGCAATTAATTTTCATAACCTATTCGTCAATATTCTATTCGATAAACCTCCGACTAAAAAAACTTGCTTCGTGTTTAAACACTGTCAATTCAAATTTTTCTTCATTCCAATCAATATACAAGTCTATTGTAGAACTGGCTGAGGATTACAAAGCTGCGTTTGGTCCTCTGGTGAGTTATTTATTACTGTCACAATTTGAGAAGGAACTTATTTCTTAAATTATATGTAAAATTTTCTGATTTCAGCTTATTATTGGACTCTTGTTCAACGTTCCTCAGATAATGATTACCATATATTCGACAGTGCAATTAATTTTTGATGAAAATTTACAAGTATGTGTACATTAAATCTATTTAAAAACATACATTTGAGGATGAATAACAAACGTGACCAACTTAAAAGTCGACCGCATGTCGCAATATCCAATATAATTTAATGCTCAATATTATCAGAAACGCTACAAAAATGAAAACATCTTTATTATGTATGAAGTGTAAGAATCGGACATAACCCATCTCAATGGCATCCTACTCTTCGTTACCTGCGCTAGAGCATTCACTGTCAAAATAGTATAGTTATCCATCCATATGAAGGCAAAGCACCCGAGCCTTAATATACTCGTAAATGTCCCAAGCCAAATCACTGTAGCAAAAAAATCGATTATAATATACCAACATACACACAAAGTGAAGGTTGGCAAAGTTCTGACCTACATCACTAATGAAATCAGTTCATAGCCATTTTCCCTTCTGTCCCAAATACGAATCGAACACGCTCTTGTACTAACAATACAATAATGTTGACTCCAGTGATCAAAAAAAAAACAGTGTTAATACATTTAATGAGTTCAACAGAGTATTGATATATTGTTCAAGGCATTTTTAAAATCAGCACATTTGGAATATTTGATGTTAGCAGAGAACCTTTTGGCATTACTATTACCAGCTATTATTGCAAGCACGCTTGCTGAACAAGCGGAAATCATAAAAATTACACTACACGATAAATTGTTATTTCAAGAAGTTCATGGTAAGCAAATAGAACCATCTCTCCAATACTATGAAAGTTAGCTATAAACATATTTTAGGTTCGATTTATTCACAAAGATATATAATCTAATGAAATCTTTGAAATGAATAGGCTCCGAAACTACTGAACCGATTTGAAAAATTCTTTCACCAATGTGTAGAATGAACTTTCAGGATGAACATAGGCTATATTTTATGTAGGTACTTCGCGGGCGACGCCGCGTGCAGAAGCTAGTAATATTATAAAGAGGAAAGTTTTATATTTTTGTATTTTTGTTTGTAACGAATAAACTAAAAAACTACTGGTCTGATTTCAAAAATTCTTTCACTGTTAGAAAGCTACATTATCCCTAAGTAACATAGGCTTTATTTTATATAGGTACCTCGCGAGTAAAGCCGTGAGAGGAAGCTAGTAATAAATAAATAGTTTTATAATATATATTCTCTTATTATACTATTTTATCTTCTCTTTGTTTCCAGAAGAAGACATTTTAAAGTTCATCAGGTATGTGGAGGCGCGTGGGTGCCGATTTCACGTATTAAAAATGATTCCCTTCAACGCAGAGTTGCCTGGGATGGTCCTTCAATTCTGCGTAACCTACGTTATAGTCATAATACAGTTTATAAACAAATAAAGGCGTATAGCTGTTGTATAATAATATTCTTTGAATATACATATAAATATTGGTGGACAGTTCACACAACATTTAAGACTAATAAGAAACCACAACTCCCTATTATGTTCTATAATGATAGTCGTGAGGGTATTATGAATCTGATTTTCTATCATTAAAGTTAAGTTTTTTTATAAGCGGTGATGGGCTTGCCACCTGTCTCGTACGGAATACTAATTGTGTACTAAATGCTAAATGTGAGCATGTGTCAAATAGAATGTTTGGTCCCTCTGACTACCCTCAGGAGATATCTACCGAGCCTGGGGATTACCAGTAGTGCGATTACGGAACTCTGATACAATCAACACTTGTCAAAACTGGCTAAAATTTATTGAATAAACACTCTTATGTAATACCAAATCACTTGATTACAATGAAAACGTATTGACATTGATCGTAAGCAAAGAATCTTCTTCTTCTTCTTCTTCTTCTTCTTCAATTATGGCATCTGTCTCTTAGAGAACAATTTTGCCAGTGTCAAGTGTATTTATTTATAAGTATTGTCAACGTCACAGAGTCATAGTCAAGTAGTCAAGTCAATTTTAAACAAAAGATGGCTGTTTTGTTGAAAATTTTCGGGATTTCCTCCGATGGAATTTGAAGAGAACTATTCACTCTAATTCACATACTTTACACTCGCGTCAAGAACCCGGGCTTTATTGGCAAAATAACCACCAAAATTACGCAATAAAACTCAAAATAACACGAGAAAACATATAAAAACCAGAGCGACGTAGTTGTCAGGCAAATACACCGCAGAAAATCCCTAAGCAAAGAATCATAATCGCCCCACTGTTGTGATCATTGTTTTGACATTTCTTTTTCCGACAACTGACATGTTTCTCAACATCTCTCCCGCCAGCTTTAAGGCCCAGAATACTCGTCACACTATTCCTTACGTAAAAGTTACAAAAAAAGTGACATAGGTCCGTATAGCAACGCGGATCTCCGCGGAATCAGACATAGCACGAAGCGAAATACCCAAATGACAAGTAAGTAGAGTGCGGCATGATAATATGGCTGCTCTGAATTATATAACGAAAGCGACAATTTATAAAAAACATAATGATGTTCAAGTAAATAACTTATTTCAAAAAAAGGGCTGGGTTGATTTGTTTCAAATTAACTGATTTACATTCATAAGAAATAGAAATTCAAAATACTTTACTGTTCTGGATAAATTAGGGAATTTCTGAATTTTCAGAGGTGTTTTTGACATGATTTTTAACCAAGGTTTTGTAACTAATTCGTGTTTTAGCTCCGGTTGATTTTTCACTTATATCGTTGAGTATCGTGTAGTTCAATTTCAATGTAATCTATTAAGCGGTAATAGAATGATTAGGGTTGCAAAAATTGCAATTTTCAAAATGCTGGACCTTAAGGTCGTAGCACACATATCAACTCGGAAAGAGATCGTCACCGTATCGCCTCGCCGTCAACCAAGCGTCAACCTAACGTAAGCGCGTTACCAAGCGATCAGCAGCTTCGAGTCGGCTACGGCTAGGCTACGCCGCGCTTACGGCTTTTGCTAGTTCACGGCGATATGTTCGTCAAAGCAGCGCAAGCCGCGCCGCGGGACATAGATGAAGAAAGGTAAGTTGGGGTACTGAGAGTCGTAAGATAGCGTACGGTGAGACGTGAGCGCGGGAACGGCAAGTCGACCACGCACCGTTTCGCGGTTCGTGAGCTTGTCCCGAGGCGAGGCAATTACGTAACGATTCCGATTAGTGTGCGTTGCAGTAGGGAGTTTCATACAAAGAATACTGAACTGCTAGAGTTGATACGTTTACGTTCAGTTGAAACATGAAGATTCGTGAAAACGTGCGTTTACGAGTTACAAGTTAGACAAGTTAACAAGTTAGACCTTAGGCTTCAATATAATATCCTAAGTTTTAAGATGAAATTATATTTTAAAGTTGTTAAAAATATTTCATATTGTTATAAATAAGTTTTAGGACAGACCATTGTACTTGGCACCCGTTTAGATCTCACTTCTTTTGTCGCTGAAGACAACGACTAAAGCATACCTACTTATTGAACTTGGCTCTCATTTCACATTTATGTTTTTGATGGGATACAATGTTACTCTGTTTATCAAACGCTGAACTTTTATTTAGATTTCGAGATACTTACGCCTCGCCTCTGGTTCACTCGGGTTAAAGAATTACTTTTTACTGGTGGCATTTTTTGGCAGCCAAACCTATCCGCGTACAACAAAACAAAACTACCTACTTATTTGGTTTTGTACGAGTATTTAATCCTAGTATTAGTGTATATGGGCTACGTACGCAAGTAGAGGAAAGAAAAGAAAAAGTGGATGGATTGTGTGAAAGATGATATGAATGTAAGAAGAGTAGATTCAGAGATGACGAATGATTGGAGTAAGTGAAAGAAGAAAACATGTTTTGCCGATCCCACGCGTGGGATAATGTCAGCAGAATGATGATCTGATTTACTAGAGATCTGAGGAGATATCTACCGAGCCTGTGGGCAACAGTCGTGATCATGTTTGTTTTTTTGTATTTGAGGATATCTAAAGAAGGTGACTACCTTCTTTAGATATCCTCAAATACAAAAAAACTTCCAAAAAAAGGGGCACTTCCAAACATGATATTTCGCATTTTTTTTAATCAACAGCAGATAATTAATTTACAGAGAAAATGAATACTCGTCATACACCAACAATAAATACAGGAAACAGAGTAAATTGAAAATAGATTTGTACACTCTGTTTTCCAAAGATATTATCAGCAATATATCAACTAATTAATAAATAATACGACCGCAAATATACATCGTACATTACAGGATTTAGATCCTATATAAAATTATAATCCATTATGAAATTGTAATTACATTAAGTTAATTGCCAATGATCATTACTAGTTAGTTTACCAGTTGATATAGTCGATATCACCGAGTCTGAAGAGCATTAAAATTCAAAATCAAAATACAGTTAACATAGCCTTTTAATATAAAATGATCGAGGCACCGCCAATGCGTAGGGTTCCTGTTCTTTCTACATATAAACAAAAAACTAAATATTATAAAATCATGGAAATATATTACAAGTTCTTACATATTTTCTGCTTTCTGGATTTTGGATTTTTTGAATGGAAATCGTATAAAATAAGAGTTTTTTGGAAGTTTGTCACAGTCGTCCAGTTCATTGCATTTGGTTATGTGAACATCGTATTACTTGATATAACTAATCATTTATATTGGATTTCCGTTTCGCTGTCATACTACTTCTTTAATGTTCTTGTCTTAGTCCTTATCAATCCCAACAAAACATTCTGTAAGCTCTTTTCTGGTTTAGAATTAATTGACTTCGAGTTGCGAATCGACAGTTCATCGTACAATTTCGAAACTCGAATTTTGATTGGAAGTTTCTGTCATATTATTATAAAATTTCTTATGACTATGACCTATCTCAAATTAGAAGATATTTCGTCCCCGTTTCTTGGTGTTTATATTTTATGTACTTATTTAGGGACTATTTCGCAATTAGTTCTCATAACCTATTCGTCAATATTCTATTCGATAAACCTTCGACTAAAACAACTTGCTTCGTGTTTAAACACTGTCAATTCAAATTTTTCTTCATTCCAATCAATATACAAGTCTATTGTAGAACTGGCTGAGGATTACAAAGCTGCGTTTGGTCCTCTGGTGAGTTATTACTGTCACAGTTCGAGAAGGAACATTTTCCTAAATTGTATGTAATATTTTCTGATTTCAGCTTATTATTGGACTCTTGTTCAACGTTCCTCAGATAATGGTTGCCTTATACTTTTCAGTGCAAAATATTTTTTATCAAAATTTGAAGGTATGTATGCATAGATCTATTTATAAACACACATTTGAGGATGAATGACAAACGTGACCAACTTAAAAGTCGACTGCATGCCGCAATATCCAATATAATATTATGCTCTATTTTCTCAGAATCACTACAAAACATTTTTATTACTATGGAGTTTAGGAATCAAGCATAACCCATACCAATAGCATCCTATTTTTCGTTACCTGGACTAGAACATTCAGCGTCAAAATATTATATGTTATCCATAATTATAAGGGCAAACCACTCGTGCCCTAATATAAATGTCCCAAGCCAAATCACTGTAGCCGAAAAATTAGATTATAATTTTTCGGCTACAGTTATTCTGTCAAGAAAGTATCGGGAAAAGATCAATAACACACAAAATATTAGTTACAAATTGAAATTTATTTTATCACCATAAAAATAATAATACTCTTTCAGAAACGATACACACAAGCTTACAAAATAATACAAGCATTAAAAAAAATTTAAACCTGTTTTCGGAATTGAGTTCGTAATTTGAATTTATAAAACAGAAAAAAATCAGCTGGAGCCATACCTGGTGATTAAGGTGGTGATTGCTCGATGGTATTTTTGAGTTTTTGGACAAAAATTCGTTCACAATAATGGCCTTTCTACAAATCTGGCTTTTTTCGCAACTTGATTGAGGATTTTTAATCGCTGTTTCCTTTACTTTTGCGATGTTAACTTGACGTTGATGGGCTATCAAAGCCATAAGCTCGTGTTTTTGATAAAGTCGATTCACTATAAGCCTTCTGTAACATTTTCAGTGACTCCGAACACGAAATCCCATTGGCGATGCAAAACTTAAGACTAACTTTTGTTCGATTTTTTTGTCCATTATGAAATTTGAAGATATAACTAAGAAAAGCAGTGTATTTAATCTAAATAACAGATGCAACTAAAACTTCACGCATAAATAGAAAACAGTCAATCAACAATAACAAAAAAAATATAAATTGAATTTGAAATCATAAAAAAATCATTCATTCCCGATACTTTCTTGACTAAATGTATAACAACATGCACACATAGTTAATTGTAGCAAATTTTTAACCTACATCACCCATGAAATCAGTCAATAGCCATTTTCCCTTTACAAATAAGAATTCACACTCTTGTACTGACAATACAATATCGTTGCCTCCAATGATCACACTAAAATCTTTTTTAATAGATTTAATGGGTTAATCAAACTGTTATAATTATTTAAGGTGCCTCCAGCAACAGTATTTATGCAATATTACATACTAATAGAGAACCTGTTGGCAATAGTATTACCAGCTATTATGGCAAGCATGCTTGCTACACAAGCGGGAGTCATAAAAACTATATTACACAATAAATTATTACTTCAAGAAGTTCATGGTAAGCAAATAAAAACTATCTCTTCAATACCATTTGAAAATTAGATATAAACATATTTTAGGTTCGAGGTTTATTCACAAAGATTTAAAAACTAAATTGTATAGTTTCATTATATTATTTTATCCATCTCTGTTTCCAGAAAAATATATTTCAAGGTTCATCAGGTATGTAGAGGCGCGTGGTTGCCGATTTCGCGTATTAAAAATTATCCCCTTCAACGCAGAGTTGCCTGGAATGGTCCTTCATTTCTGCGTAACCTACGTTATAGTCATCATACAGTTTATGAACAAATAAAGGCAAAGGCATAGCAGCTGTAGTATATTCTTTTAAGACAATTATGAAAGTATTTATTCATTTAAAAATGTTAGCTAACTCCCATTTGTTCTATAGTAATAGTCTTGAGGATATTGTGAATATACAAAACCAAACGCTTTGTGATGTTTTGCTTGCATCTATAAAAATGTAGCACTATTAAATATAAAAACATTAAATTATGTTTTTCATTTGCAAAGCATATTTCTGCATGGTCCCTATAATCAAACTAATCTGAAATCAATACGATCTGACATAAACACAGCGCATATTGGTAACAAACCAAGTAGGTAATCAACTAATTATTTTTCTAATCAGATCCCATAAAAAAACAATATTGTGTATTTTGTCATTTCATTAGTTAAATTACTGTCTTCGTCAGTACCACTTGTTGTGATATGAAACTAGTCACTTACTTACATCATAAATTAATTCTTCAACTACTTACCTCAAAATAATGAAGTTTCCTTCAGCTCAAAGAATAAAATAATCAATGTATTATCCAAGCAATTACATAAATCCAAGTGCTTTATTCTTATGGAAATATGTTACAATATCCTACATATTTTCTTATTTTGATCTTGTAGCGGCTAAAGTCGTGGGTTTGAATCCAGTCGTGTGCTAATGAATTTTCCCGATAGAAAAATAAATTTGCGCTATTAAAAAGTATAAGAAAACGTGAAAAAATCGGCATACCCTAGAAGAAAAAAAATCAAAGGTATATGTGTCATATGTAAGTTTTCTTGTAAGCGGCGATAGGCTTGCAACCTGTCGCGCAACTACTGTGCAAATTGTGGGCATGTGCCAAATAAAATGTTTGGTTGCTCTGACTACCCTCAAGAGATATCTACCGAGCCTGGGGTTTACCATCGTGATTATGTTCTATCATTTTTTTGACTGACTAACAATAAAAAATTACCTACTGACTACGTAGGTAAGAACTCATAAAAGTAAACAAACTGTACGAAATTGCAGGTATCAGCTAGTCTCGAATAAATAAATCATAAGACCACAAATACACATCGTACATTACAAGAATTATATAAATAAAATACATTAAGAAATTTCAATTACTTCGCAGTGTATTGCTTAATGATCGATACTAGTTAGTCTATCAGTTGATATAGTTAATATCACCGAGTCAGAAAAACATTGACATGAAATTAAAAATATATTAGCCTCTTATATACTAAGAGGCTATTATATTTTTAATTTCATGTCAATGTTTTTCTGACTCGGTGATATTAACTATATCAACTGATCGAGGCACCGCCAATGCGTAGTATTGGTGTACTAACCAGACGTAAACAAAAAACGAAGTATTATAAAATCATGCATATATATTACAAGTTCTTACATATTTTCTGCTTTCTGGATTTTGGGTTTTTTGAATGGAAATCTTATAAAATAAGAGTTTTCTGGAAGTTTGTCACAGTCATCCAGTACATTGCATTTAGTTACGTGAACATCGTATTAATTGATGTACCGATTAACTCTATGGATTATTACTGGATTTCCGTCACGCTGACACACTGCTTTTTTAATGTTCTTATCTTAGTCCTTATCAATCCCAACAAAACATTTTGTAAGCTCTTTTCTGGTTTAGAATTAATTAAAATTTTGATTGTAAGTTTCTGTCATATTATATTTAGATTTATAACATCTATGATGTATCTCGTATTAGTAGATATGACGTCCAAGTTTTTTGCTGTTGCTATTGTTTGTACTTATTTAGGAACTGCTTTGCAATTAGTCCACATAACCTATTCGTTAATATTCTATTCGATAAACCTTCGACTAAAAACACTTGCTTCGTGTTTAACCACTGCAAATGCAAATATTTCTTCATTACAATCAACATACAAGTCTATTGTAGAGTTGGCTGAGGATTACAAAGCTTGGTTTGATCCTCTGGTGAGTTTTTATTGTCACAGTTTGAGAAGGAACACAAAATATTTCCTAAATTGTACCTATGTAACATTTTCTGATTTCAGCATATTACTGGACTCTTGTTCAAAGTTCCTCAGATAATGGTTACCTTATATTTTTCAGTGCGATTAATTTTTGATGTACAAGTATGTATACATAGATCTATTTATAAACACACATTTGAGGATGAATGACAAACGTGACCAACTTAAATGTCGACCGCATGCCGCAAAATCCAAAATAACTTATATTTTTTCAGAATCGCTACAAAATATTTTTATTTATATGGAGTGTAGGAATCGTGCATAACCCATGCCAAAAGCATCCTACCCTTTTTTACTTGCGCTAGAACTAAAAACAGCATTGTATATAGGTATAAACTAAATTTGAATTTGAAACCATAAAAAAATTATTCATTCCCAATACTTTCTTGACTAAATTTATACCAAAATACACACATACTTCACGATGGCAAATTTTTAACCTACATCACCCATTAAATTAGTTCATATAACCATTTTCCCTTCTAACCCAAATACGAACCGAACTCACACTCTTGTACTAACAATACAATATCGTTGCCTCCATAGATCACTAAAATCTATTTTAATATGTACATTAAGTGGGTTCATTCAATCAAACTGTTATAATTATTTAAGGCATCTCCAATAATAGCACAATATGTGGAATATTTCATAATAGCAGAGAACCTTTTGGCGTTAGTATTACCAGCTATTATTGCAAGCATGCGGAAGGCATAAAAACTATACTACACGATAAATTAATACTTCAAGAAGTGCATGGTAAGCAAATAAAAAGTATCTCTTCAATACCATTTGAAAATTAGGTAGCATATTGTAGGTCCGAGATTTTTTTGTAAAGATCTAAATCATACATTTTATATAATGTCATTATATTCTTTGATCTCTCTTTGTTTCCAGAACAAGGCATTTTTAGGTTAATCTGCCCGCTTAGCATAAACATATTGTAGGTCCGAGATTTTTTTGTAAAGATTTAAACAATACATTTATATATGTCATTATTCTTTGATCCCTTTTTGTTTCCAGAACAAGATATTTTAAAGTTCATCTGGTATGTAGAGACGCGTGGATGCCGATTTCGAGTATTCAAAATTATCCCCTTCAACGCAGAATTGCCTGGAATGGTCCTTCAATTCTGCGTAACCTACGTTATAGTCATCATACAGTTTACGAACAAATAAAGGCATAGCTGTAGTAAATTCTTTTAAAACAATTTTCTATGTATAATATGTATGTATTTACAAAAAAAAATGTATCTATGTAGTTTATCAGTCATGTGGTTCCCATAATACAAGCTCTGCTTAGTTTGGGGCTACATGATGCTGTGTGATAGTGTCCAGCATTATTATTATTATTATTATTATTATTATTATTATTATTAATTATGAAAGTATTTATTCTCTTAAAAATGTTAGTTAACTCCCATTTGTTTTATTAATAATAGTCTTGAGGATATTGTGAATGTACAAAACCAAACGTTGTGTGATGTTTTGCTTACATCTATAAAAATGTAGCACTATTAAATATAAAAAACAGTAAATTGTGGTTTTTCATTTGCAAAGTATATCACTTCATGGTATCTATGATTCGCTCCTCAAACTTATCTGTAATCAATACGTTTTGAAATAAACACAGGGCCAAGTGTTCAACTGACGAGTAACAAACCATCAACTGATGAGTTTCCTTATCAGATCATCATCATCATCATCATCAGCCTATAGCAGTCCACTGCTGGACATAGGCCTCCCCTAATGAGCGCCATTGCGCCCTGTCTTCAGCTCGACGCATCCAGCCTCCACCAGCAGCCTTTCGCAGATCGTCACTCCACCTTATCAGATCCCATAAAAAAAACAATAATAAATAAAAAATAAATATGGTCATGACTATAATCGCGGGCTCGATAGATATCTCCTCAGATCTGTTAGTTAGTTAGATCTTTGAGAATATCTAAAGAGAGTCAGAGACACGTCCACATGACATTTGGTACATACCCACATTTTGCACAGTAGTATTCCGTAAAAAAAACTTTAAGAATTGTTTTCTTTCGTTATGTTCTTCTTCTTGGAATTTTTGAGCATAAATCACACCCAAATAAGACCACATTTTGCACAGAGATTAGTATTCCGGTGAAGGAAAACATCGTGAGGAAACCGGCATACCTACCCTAGAACTAAAATTTAGTGTAGGTACTTAGTATTTTTAGTACCTGTATGAGCTTTGCTGTGTTATTTTTTTGGTAAACGACATTTTCTAAAAATGGAACCTAGCTTGATCGATTTATCGGCCCCGAAATCCTCTACATATTAAATTTCATGAAAATCGTTGGAGACGTTTCCGAGATTCAGATTTTAAAAATACATATTATATTACAACTAGCTTCCGCCCACGGCTTCGCCCGCGCGATACCTTGAAAAACAAAAACATATTTATCCCACAGGAACCATACATTTTTTCGGGATAAAATGTAGCCTATGTGTTATTTCAGACCATAATCTATATCTGTGCCAAATTTCTTTCAGATCCGTTCAGCCGTTTTAGCGTGAAAGAGTAACAAACATACATCCATCCATTCATTCTTACAAACTTTCGCGTTTATAATATTAGTAGGATTGCAACCTGTTACGTACGGAATACTGAACACTTTGTGTCCATGCTAAATAATAAAAAAAGGTATAAATGCAATAATATTTTAAATTCAACAACAGATAAATAGTTTTACAGAGAAAATTAATTAATTATAAGTACACCAAAATAAATTATATATAGAAACAGAGTAAAATTGTAAATAGAATTTGCTTGAAATTGTATGCTGGATGAAGTACTAAAAAATGGGTTTATATCTGGTGTTTCAGCTAATTAATAATTCGCTAGCTCCTGAATATTGAATGTGTTCCGACGGGATGAGGGATTATTGCGAAGTACTAGCGATGCTGAATCGGGCTGTGAGCAATGTGATGTGATTATATAAATAATATGTTATCAAATCAAGGAGCGCTGGTGGTGAAGTGGTAGCACCCGTGCCTCACGATCCGAAGGTCGTGGGCTCAAACCTGGGTCGCGCATCAATGAGTTTTTCTATTCGAAAAATTTATGTGCGCAATGCCAGTGCTCTTAAACGGTGAAGGAAAACATCGTGAGGAAACTGGCATACCCTATAACCAAAAATTCGAAGGTGTGTGTCACAAAAAAATCGCTATCCCACGGAAACCATACATTTTTTCGCGATAAAATGTAGCCTATGTGATATTCCAGACCATAATCTATATCTTCTTACGTCATCTCATACTTTATCTGTCAAAATCTCCCCGTCAATTTAGTTCAACTCGCTGACACGCTCGCAAGAGTGGCGCTAGTGTAATTTCGAATTATCAACCGAGTTTTTAGAATACCAATCAAGAAACTCACAGCGGATTCAGATTCGAAGCTTAGAATGAGGTCTTACAGAATCACACGGCTGTGCCAAATTTCATTCAGATCCGTTCAGCTGTTTTAGCGTGAAATAGTAACAAACATCCAGACATCCTTACAACTTTCGCGTTTATAATAACGGACGATACGATAATTTGAATTTGACAATTTGATGAAAATGTCGTTCCGATTAATATCGTTGTCGTTTTGTAGAGTAGACTCTCTAATAGACACACTAATCCTTTCACCACACTGGGTTTGACTAGTGACATAATACGAAGACAGTAAAGTGGGTTTTCATAATGCCTATAAGTTAATACTTCGATTCGAAGGGCGAAACCTTATCTCCAAAGTCTTGCATTCATTTAGTTAGCATAGTACAATCGATGTGTTTGTACGTAGTCAGGGGGAACCTGAAAAAAGGGGCAAAAAAATATACACCGTGAAATTTTAATGGTTGTTTTCCCGCAGCGAAATGGTTTTGTCTTGGTAATACAATCGTTGTATAAACAAATTAAATATTAGAAACAAGAAATACAGATATACCATTGTGAAAATATAATTCGAAAGTGACCACGAACCAATAGTAATTCATCCCGATACCTACGCGAAAGTGGCCGGCGGCGCGTGCGATTCGAATAGTACCTACAAGTTATGTCTAATGTTACTATCGTTGCTCACGTTTTCGAGTTGATGAATATTATTTAAATTATTTTAGAACAAAAACTTCTTTGTTTTTTTACGTTTACTCTATGTTTCGAAAGTACTCCTTAAAGCAAGTTGTTCTGCCGCGGGAAAACAACCATTAAAATTTCACGGTGTATAAAAAAAATACCTAAATTAATTAATTAACTAATAGCTAAAAAAAAATAAAAAAAACATGCTTCATGTTGTCCAGTCGAATACAACATAGGCACGTAATGGCGTCGCCACGTGTCACGTTACGGCACCGTGACACAACACATCGTACAACCATATTATGTCGTGACAAAAATTTACGATGCCCATCGTAAAAGCTATGAGACAATGTGACACCGTGGATATTTGCGACATTTATCGTATTTTGATGAAATTTGGTATGGGGATACGTTACTATGGGGCATAGGCTACTGAACTATGTACTTACCATGCGAGTGAAGCCGCAGCAGTATTTTATTATACTTATACTAGATAGTACTTATTTTAATATATTAAAATGTTGTATCATCATCAACATCCTCCTGCTCTTATCCCTATGTTGTATAATATGCCATTTTAACCCATCTAGCAATAACCTGCTCTTAAAGTGTGTTTCTATTTTATTATTAGTATTAAACTTTACACCGCGTTTTTTTACCTATTTTTCCCGACGTTTCAACAGGTTTACACACTGTCGTGGTCACGGGATGACTGGAGTACAGGAGTAGAATCTAATACTAATAATTATGTGTTCAGATCGCGTAAGTTTAAAAATATATGTTTCTACTAGCTGTCCCGCCCGCGACTTCGTTCACTTAATTAAAGTATCTAAACTGAGTTTCAAACACATCACACAACTCATAAAAATCCCATACTAACTTTGACACACCATTTTACCCCTTTTTGAAGGTTATATTGAAAAATCCTGAAACACGTGTTTATCCATTTTACATTTACAGTGCACAAACAAAGTTTCATGAAAATCGCTCCACGCGTTAAAAAGTTTCATACTAACGTTTTCACCCTTTTTCACCCTCTTAGAGGTAGAATTTCCAAAAATCCCGCCTTAGTGGGTGGTTTTGTTATAAAAAGAAACCACCTTCCAAATTTCAGCTTTCTAGCTTCAGCGGTTTTGGCTCGGCGATGATAAATCAGTCAGTCAGTCAGTCAGTCAGTCAGTCAGGTTAAGCTCTTATATAGATATAGATTTTGCCCTTATTTGCCCCTTATGCCCCATTTTACCCCACCTTGCTACGTACAGATGAATTCCGATCATGTCCTCAGTACGTGACCCATAACATAAATAACGCCATTAGGACATTCGATCAAATTAGGGCTGTACCGCAAGACTTTATTATCTAAAAGAGTTCAGCTTTTTCATTGAAGACTTGGTTGATTGTAGATATGTGCCTAGAGATATTATTTGTGTTTTTGTTAAAGCAAGTTACACAATGTACAGATACAAAGCTACAAAGACATCTTTTTAGTGAACAACAAAATATCATACTTATTTAATCATTTTTGAACAGAACCAATATCAAAATCCCTCAACACTCACTGACTGGCCTCACAGCTCAGTTGGTAGTAGCCCTGCCTTCTGCGCTGTAGGTTGTGGGTTCGATCCCCACCCAGGATAAACATTTGTGTGATGAACACAGATGTTTTTTCTGTGTCTGGGTTACTTAAAATAAAAAGTAATAAGTATAATAAGTCTATCATAGTATAAGCTTTACTTAGTTTAGGGCTAGATGGCGTTGTGTGAATTATCCATCGATATTTATTTATTGAAATTGATAAATTAACGTTACAATTGCAATATACCTAGTAAAAAAAATTGGTGGTGACGCTTTTTAGCTAAAATCAGAATGAAATGTTCCGTATTACTACGGTGGCCGTTTCTTAGGAAACTGCTTACCCCCTGGGGGTACTAGTAGTTAACTAGTGTAAAAGAAAAGCTAATTAAACTAGAATCCTATTGGCGGAGATTTGTGGTTTAAGGACGAGCCAATGTCACAGATTAGCCAACCTAATTGAGTTTACAGGGCCTTACCATAATCTTCAGGCAATATCTAAGTAATATAACTTTGATATTTCGTAACTTTTATATTTATAGAGCGCTGGTGGTGTAGTGGTAGCACCCCTGCCTCACGATCCGAAGGTCGTGGGTTCAAATCTGGTTGTGTACCAATGAGTTTTTCCTTTCGAAAAATTTATGTACGGCAATGCCAGTGCTCTTAAACGGTGATGGAACATCGTGAGGAAACCGGGGTACCCTAGAACCAAAATTCGAAGGTGTGCGTCATAGGTTAGTATTCTTATAAGCGGCGATGGGTTTGCAACCTGTCACGTACGGAATACTAAATACTGCGCAAAATGTGGTCATATGCCAAATGTGGGTATAAATAAAATAAGATAAATTGTATTGAAGTACTTCGAAAGCTTGGAATGTGACGTTTCTGAACATAATTGTTTGTAAGAGCTTGTGGTGAGACCCCTGGTAAAAACGCAGGTTCGAGTTCCGTTAGTTGGAAAATTTTTAATCACATTTAAATTACTAATTATTATTATTGATCCATTTCCTGAGTATGAGACGTAAGTAGGTATAGGGTACCTAGTTATACTAAAACATAAGCGGCGATACGCTTGCAACCTGTCACGTCCAAAATCTTTTGCAAAACGTGGGTATGTTTTTTGTTAAATCTTTATTATTACCCTATTTGCTGTGCAAATATGGAGCTAAAATAACGAAAACAAATTAAAATCACTTCAAATATTACCTACCTACCAATTATTTAAAGTAATGGACATACCCTTAGTGGTCTTCGATAATTTCAATGTAATTAAAACAAACGCGAGTTCGAACGCAATTCTAGAATAAAAAATATACGATCTAGATTGTAATCTAAGGGCTTATATACTTAAAATAATGAGAAAAGTCTATCATTCCAGGAGCCAGCCAGGATTCCGGTTATTCGGGTATTTTAACAAAACAATTTACTTACTCGCTTATGACGTCAGCTACACGTGGAGTCACAGTTACCAAGGGAGCAGTTCTCATTGAAATCGACTTCTTTTCGACTTGTTATCGACTTCTTTTCACAAGAATGGATGAGCTGGTCTGAGCCCCCTGAGGTACCTTAAGAGGCAGCTCAAACGACAAAGGATGTCATTAAATGTCATAGAAGATGACATGATGAAGAGCGCTAGTGGTGTAGTGTACCCTTGCCTCACGATCTTATATATCACGGTCGTGGGTTCAAACCTGGTCGTGCACCAATGAGTTTTTCTATTCGAAAAATATATAAGCGCAATGCCAGTGCTCGGAAAACATCGTGAGGAAACTGGCATACCATAGAATCAAAAATTCGATATTCAGTTAGTATTGTTAAAAGCGGCGATAGGCTTGCAACCTGTCACGTACGGAACTAAATACTGTTCAAAATGTTGTCATTTTTAGACGTGCCTCTAACTACCCTCTTCTGCAAGCAATTGCAAGTTTGGCAAACCACGTTAGAGATACCGATTTGAGGCATTTTACTTTGTAGGTGTTTTAAATGTGAGTTATAATCCTTCAAAATCATTTTGTGGCGTAGGCATTGCGATTAAAAAGGCTAGAGATCTCAGAGATCATGCAAGTAACTAGAGATCTGAGGAGATATCTACCGAGCCTGGGGATTACAGTCGTGATCATATTTGTTTTATTGTAATTAAAATTAACATTGGTAAGACCCAGAGTCTAGGCTTTTTATTAGGCACACTAGGTATGCGCAGTAGTTCCGTATTAGTTTGGTTCCCATTGTATCCATCCCGGTTTGGTTGGCTCGACTGCAGTACAATTCAAATAGCTAGGTCATAAGAATAGGGATAGACTTCAGAAAAACTGCGATGTACATGGAATCAATACTAGGAACAAACATAAATTATTAATCCCTAAGTTTCGGTTACAAAAAGTGAACGGGTCATTTATGGGGAACGTGATACGTTTCTATAATAAACTTCCTATAAATGCAACTAAACTTCCTGTTAGAAAATTCAAAGCCTTCATTAAAAATAATCTCTTAAAGAAAGCATATTATAATATAAATGAATATATTGATGATAGGAACTCATGGCCCGATGTCGCTCCGCCTTCCGACAGCTAACCAATTTGCAATGTAAACGCTGTCCTTTTGTTTTATGTATTTATGTTCTGTTTTGTCTTTTGTTTTTATGTTATTATTATGAGATAATCTTGATTACATTTTTTTGTAAGAAGGATCATACAAAAAAGCGCTAGGACCGAGACGAGTTTCTTGCCTGTTCTTCTCGTACTTGGGTTAGGTTGGAATTGGCACATAGATTCACCTAGCATGTAAGACGTTTCAAAGTGATCCTTGTGATTGTACTGAATAAATATTTTTCAATTTCAATTTCAATTTCAATTTCAACACCGCACAAACTAGATAGAAAAACGCGCCACATCTCTCCACATCCGTTTTGTGTAATGTATTCTCCCGTTTTTGCAACAGTTTTTATTGTTGCTAAGCTCCTATTGGTCGTAGCGTGATGGTATATAGCCTATAGCCTTCCTCGATAAATGAACTATAAAACACAACTATCATATTTCAATTCGAACCTTGTAGTTCCTGGGATTAGCGCATTAAACCAAACATAACAAACAAAGTCTTCAGCTTTATAATTTTACTACAGACTAGCTTGTACGTAGTACGCATTCTCCCCATCCTTACATACGGTGCTCAGACTTGGTCTCTGACTAACCATCAGAAGTTCTCACTAGGGGTATGTCAGCGAGCCATAGAGCGCAGCATCCTAGAATAAAGCTGTCAGACCGCGTGCGGAACAGCATGATGCGCTCCAAAACAAAAATTGTGGATGTTGGGCAGAAAGCCGGAAGCCTAAAGTGGAACTGGGCCGGACACGTCAGCCGCATGACGAGCGACTTGTGGGCGAACACCACCACCGAGTGGAGCCCACCCAACGAGAGACGGCGACGTGGCAGAGCCAGGAGGAGATGGCGAGACGAGCTCGACGCGTATTTACCATCTTGGCCTACAACAGCGTTAAATCGCGAGGATTGGAAGGAAGGAAGGGAGGCCTTTGCCCTGCAGTGGGACAATAATGGCTGAAAAATAAATAAATAATAGACTAGCTTCCGTTCGCGGCTTTGCTCGCGAGGTACCTACATAAAATATAGCCTATGTTACTCTGGGATAACGTAGCATTCTAACGGTGAAAGAATTTTTGAAATCGAACCAGTAGTTTTTGAGTTTATTCGTTACAAACAAAAATACAAAAATACAAAACTTTCCTCTTCATAATATTAGTATAGAAATATAAGTATAGATAAGAGGAACTACTCGCGACCTTGTTCGCGTAATGTTTTTTCATACGAACTCCAACCTCCCGCTGCAAAACATCTGTGTTCATCACACAAATATTTATCCTGGATGGGGATTGAACCCACAACCTGCAGCGCAGAAGGCAGAGCTATTACCAACTGAGCTGTGAGGCCTGTCATATACTCGAAGAATGTAACAAAATAACTATTTTTAAGTTGTAGGCAACGCACGATTGGTATCTTTGTTATTCTAACGAAGAAGTTAAGTTAGAAGTTTTAGTTTAGTGGTAAAGAACCAGCTGTTCAGTGATAAGCTGTGGCCCGAGCTATGCCAACTATTTGGGCATATTTACTGTAGAACCACTAACAAATGTAATTTAAGGCGCCTCCAGCGTTTGCGCTGAATACTTTCTGATATTTGAATTCAAATTACAAAATAATATTTGCAGATGAATTTAATTCATATAGTTTGCTTGTTTTTACACAAAGAATTACAAATCTTATACCTATAAACCAGCACTAATTTTTATTTGAAAATATCAATAGGTAGTATAGACACAGCTTCTCTACGATATTAAATTATATATATAGATCTCAGCTGATTGTATCGGAATTATTAACTTAGATCCTACCTACCAAACACTCTGTCACTTCATACCTTTGAAATATAGCAGCAGAAATCGAACCAATCTGTCATATATGTCATGAGCGTATTGGAACGTCCATCTATTAAAAATAGTATTATTAACTTAGATCCTACCTACCAAACACTCTGTCACTTCATACCTTTGAAATATAGCAGCAGAAATCGAACCAATCTGTCATATATGTCATGAGCGTATTGGAACGTCCATCTATTAAAAATAGTATTATTAACTTAGATCCTACCTACCAAACACTCTGTCACTTCATACCTTTGAAATATAGCAGCAGAAATCGAACCAATCTGTCATATATGTCATGAGCGTATTGGAACGTCCATCTATTAAAAATAGTATTATTAACTTAGATCCTACCTACCAAACACTCTGTCACTTCATACCTTTGAAATATAGCAGCAGAAATCGAACCAATCTGTCATATATGTCATGAGCGTATTGGAACGTCCATCTATTAAAAATAGTATTATTAACTTAGATCCTACCTACCAAACACTCTGTCACTTCATACCTTTGAAATATAGCAGCAGAAATCGAACCAATCTGTCATATATTATGTCATGAGCGTATTGGAACGTCCATCTATTAAAAATAGTATTATTAACTTAGATCCTACCTACCAAACACTCTGTCACTTCATACCTTTGAAATATAGCAGCAGAAATCGAACCAATCTGTCATATATGTCATGAGCGTATTGGAACGTCCATCTATTAAAAATAGTATTATTAACTTAGATCCTACCTACCAAACACTCTGTCACTTCATACCTTTGAAATATAGCAGCAGAAATCGAACCAATCTGTCATATATGTCATGAGCGTATTGGAACGTCCATCTATTAAAAATAGTATTATTAACTTAGATCCTACCTACCAAACACTCTGTCACTTCATACCTTAGAAATATAGCAGCAGAAATCGAACCAATCTGTCATATATGTCATGAGCGTATTGGAACGTCCATCTATTAAAAATAGTATTATTAACTTAGATCCTACCTACCAAACACTCTGTCACTTCATACCTTTGAAATATAGCAGCAGAAATCGAACCAATCTGTCATATATGTCATGAGCGTATTGGAACGTCCATCTATTAAAAATAGTATTATTAGCATAATTTTTCCGATTTAATGTAAATTGTGACGTCACCCGACCATCAGGTATAAATACAGCCGCTCTGGCGCGCTCGCATCATTTTACGGTTGGATCTCGAAGAGTAAGGTCGTTGAAAAGGTGATCGGTGCAATTTGCAGTAAGTCTGTTATCTTGTTATTGATGAACATATGTACCTAACTATTTGTGTGATTTACTGAGGGTAGTTTTGTTTGAATCGATGGCTTTTTGTTATTTCGATGATTGTGTAAAATAAGTTTGAATTAAGAAGTAAAATAGTTTTAGTTGTCAAATTATTGTTTTTTTTTAATTAAATTCACTCCTGGTTCCTAAAATCAGAAGTGGGATAGGTCTGTGCCCACATACAGCCTTCTCTTCTCAATAAAACTGATAACAAACAGCCTTCGATTTAAAATATTGTGATGCCACGTTCGTCTCGCTCGCGTGAGAGATCTAGTGAGTCGCTGAGCCACAAGGCAAGGCGGACTCGTAGCAAATCGCACCGACACCGTCATAAGCCTCGCTCACGGTCTCGTCACCATAAGTCTCGCACACGTGATCGTGACTGTTCTCTTAAACTAGCGATAGGATCTATAGTGGATAGGTTAAATGCTATTGAAGAAAGTACCGCGAGTGTATCACAAACCCCGTTACCTCCTACTACGCATGTAAACACACCTCAACGTGTTGATGACACCCCCTGCATGACAAAAACTTTAACAGATGCACTAATCGCAGTGACTAAAGTAAAATCACACGACTATTATGTGTCCAACTTCGATCCAACCATCAGTAACTTTGAGGTGTGGTGCGGCGAAGTAGAACGTGCTAGGATAGCCAATGGCTGGGGGGATTTAGAATGCCTTTCGCGAGTTGGTCATTGTCTTAAGGGAAATGCCAAAACTTGGTTAGGTGAATGGACAACTAACGATCGCTCATGGTCCAACTTCACAAAAGATTTTAAGTCCCTTTGTCCACAAAAAATTGACTACGCTCAGATACTTTATGAAGTGATAAACACTACTTCAGACAAATTCCCCACTTATGCTGAGTACGCGCGTCGAACCTTGCTACGTCTACGTACGATTCAGGGTCTAAGCGAGGAATTGATTGTCCAAATAGTGATACGCGGCATAAATGATGCACAAGTTAAGGCAGCAGCCGTTAATGCTAACATAACTACAGACAACTTGGTGTCATTTTTAGCCATATATGTAAAGCCTGGCCGTGGTAAACTAGATAATCGTCAGTCATCTCAATTTCACAATGTGGCAAAGAAAAGAAACGTCGAAAAAGCCGACGGTAAATGCTTTAACTGCGGCCAGACTGGACATATAAGAATTAACTGCTCTAAAAAGCTTAAGGTCTCCGACAACAACACGAAAACCACGACATGTTCTTTTTGTAAAAAAATCGGACACAAAGAAAGCGATTGTTTTGCTAAAGCTCGATCGGAGGGTCAAAATAATAATCAACGAAAAGTTAACTTGTGCAACGAACTCGCGAATTCCCCTCACAACAGCGATATAATCACAGCAGTGATACAGGGTATTCCTGTAGATGTTTTGATAGATAGTGGCGCACTTAACGTTTCTCTCATATCATCAGCTGTTCTAAAACATTTTGCTTGCCAACGAAAACCAACTTATCGTGTTTTGAAGGGAATAGGTAACACCGATGTTATCGCTCGAGAATATATTCCGCTTACGATCGAGTTTAGTAACATTGCGCTTGATGTCGATTTTGTCGTAGTACCCGCATCATGTATGAACACACCGATCATTATTGGAACCGATGTCCTCAATAGGGACGGTGTTACTTTCATTCGGACAAAACACAAACAATATTTAACGCATACCCTCAATCCAGTTTCGAAAGTAAACTCTGTTGAAGCTAATGAGCCCAACACAGTAAATACGCCTCTTCAAGGCGAAGAACTCTCTTCGCTCATGTCCGTAATAAATGATTTCAGTTCATTCCTTATTTCTGGCACAGCCACTACTACCGTAACGACCGGTAAGATGCACATCAATTTGACGAGCGATGTCCCAGTAGCTTATCACCCTTACCGTTTGTCGTACCAGGAAAAACTTAAAGTTCGCGAGATAGTTAGTGATTTACTGGACAAAAAAATAATAAGGGAGTCTGACTCAGAGTACGCGAGCCCGATAATCCTGGTTAAAAAGAAGGATGGTACCGATAGGATGTGTGTTGACTTTCGAGCACTCAATCGCATCACTATCAAAGATCGATATCCACTGCCGCTCATTGAGGATCACATTGATCGCCTTGGATGCTCGAAATTCTTCACCAGCCTAGACATGGCGTCAGGCTTTCATCAAATACCGATTGATGAAGCCTCTATCCATAAGACTGGCTTCGTAACTCCCGAATCTCATTATGAGTACCTCAAAATGCCTTTCGGCCTATGCAACTCGCCTACGGTATATCAGCGTATCATTAACAACACTCTTCGTAGGCTGATCGAGTCTGGTAACGTCCTAGTGTACATAGACGACGTTCTGATACTGAGTATGTCAGTTAGTGAGGGAATCAACCTATTGCGCGAAGTATTAGAAACCCTAACCGAAGCCGGATTCTCGATCAACCTCCGAAAGTGTACCTTCCTTAGTACCGAGGTGGAGTACTTAGGTCGGGTCATTTGTCATGGTCAGGTTAGACCGAGCCCCCGAAAAATCGAGGCGTTAGCAAACTCTCCCATCCCAGCTAACGTTAAACAGGTTCGTCAATTCTTAGGCCTGGCGGGGTATTTCCGACGCTACATTGAAAGCTATGCGACAAAAACTGCAAGTATTTCACGGCTTACAAAAAAAGACGTAAAATTCGAATGGGGATCAGAACAAGATCAAGCCCGAGAGTACCTTATAAAACAATTAACCAGTGCTCCAATACTTGCAATTTTTGATCCAAGCTTACCCACCGAACTCCACACCGACGCCAGTAGTATAGGCTACGGTGCTGTTCTTATGCAAACGCACTCTGACAGTACAAAAAAAGTAGTGGCCTACTTTAGCAAGGCTACACAAGGAGCTGAAAGCAGATATCACTCGTACGAGTTAGAGACGCTGGCGGTCGTCAGAGCGCTGCAACATTTTAGACACTATTTGGTTGGGTTAGAATTTAAAATCATTACCGATTGCAACGCTCTGAAGGCCACCGAGCGAAAAAAGGATCTGCTTCCAAGGGTTGCTCGCTGGTGGATTTATTTGCAAGATTTTAACTTCAAGATGGATTATCGAAAAGGTGTAATGATGGGTCACGCAGATTACCTGAGCAGAAATCCACCAGTGACGCAAGTCAATCACATAGATAGACCTTTAAATTGGGCACAAATGGCTCAATCCGCCGACACTGAAACCCAGGGTCTAATACAGAAACTAAATGATGGTCTTTTAGATTCGCGTCGCTATGTGTGTCGAAATGATGTACTGTACTACCGACACACACCGGTAGGAGAAGAGTCACGTTTGTTGTGCTATATCCCTAAAGGACACCGACTCAGTTTATTGCGGGTCTTCCACGACGAACATGAGCATATTGGAGCGGACAAAACATTAGACCTTATTTTGAAGCACTTTTGGTTTCCGGGCCTTAAGCCCTTTGTCCGAAAATATACCGCACATTGCTTAATTTGCATTTCCAAAAAGCGTGTTCCAAGAGCCCCTCATCAACCCATTACTTCATGGGAAAAGCCCGATGTCCCCTTCAATACGGTTCATGTCGACGTACTAGGACCGTTGCCAGAGTCGAACGGGTACAAATTTGTTTTGGTACTGGTCGACTCATTTACAAAGTTCTGTTTGCTGTATCCTATGTACAGACAAGATACCGTCGAACTCAAGCGTGTCTTCAACACCGCAATTTCATTGTTTGGCACCCCAAAACTGTTAGTTTGTGACCGTGGTCGCATGTTTGAAGCCTCTAGTTTTACCAGCTGGATATCTGAACTAGGTTGCGAAATCCACCACATAACGCCCGAAATGCATCATGCAAATGGACAAGTCGAGCGTTATGTGCGCACTGTACTCAACCTGATTCGGGTAGAAAGTTCTAATAAGAATACAACTTGGTCTGAAGCCTTACTTAAAATTCAGTTAGTACTGAACATTACTAAACAAAAAACCACCCAGTTTTCAGCTCTATATTTGTTAATTGGTACTAATGCGACTACTCCTGTGATCCGCGCACTGATTCGTGACATTGCCATTGAAAACACGAGTCCTAACCATGAGGCAATGAGAGAGCTCAGTAGAAGTCGAGCCAAGGATTTGTTGAAGAAAAATCAGGATAAACAAGATTCCCACGTGAATCGTCATCGACACCCTCCCAAAGTTTTCAAGATGCATGACCAAGTATTCGTCATAAAGTATTCTCAGTCCACAGGAAAACTTGACTCGGGTATGAGAGGCCCGTACCGTGTAGTAAAGGTCTTGCCAAGTGACCGATATGAGCTGAAATTATTAAGTGGGGCACGTGGTAAAACCACACAAGCAGCATCTCAATACATGGTGCCCTGGAAAGGAGAGTGGTGTCCTGAGAGTTGTTCGGCATTTTTTGAAAGTAGGTGTAATGTTGTTTTTTATGTTACAGAGACACTTACTTGGTTACCGACGCATGCATGACGCGTGTATGCGAGTGCGTGCGTGTGAACGGTTATGGTATGGAGCTAGTCATCACAAGACCTGCTTCATGCATCGGGACAGCTGGCAGACGCATTCCTCAATGCGTACAGACTCCGGTCTGGCAGACGTGTCTAACGCGTACAGGTGCTGTCCTGGCAGACGCATTTCTCAATGCGTACAGACTCCGGTCTGGCAGACGCGTCTAACGCGTACAGGTGTTGTCCTGGCAGACGTATTTCTCAATACGTATGGACTCATGTCCGGCAGACACGTGTGGGGGGGTTTTAGTAGATTTGTACGTACAAAGTAAGAGAATGTATGACACTTGTCAGAAGATGTATGTTGACACGAAGAATGTTAGTGAAGGACTAGGTACCTAGCTAAGTGTGTTTTGTTGAAAGAGGGCCTCGCCAGATGATGAATGAAAGAATAGGCAATTGCTTGTGATGTTATAACTTAACCCGTGTTTTACATCAACAGACTCTGACGATGATGACGATTCTGAAGCTGGGCCATCATCCGCTCCTGACAACCTCATGGGTGCCTCCAATGATAACACCTCTAACAATGCGTCCGAGGACGGCGCATGATCAGGAGAGGCCGTATTAGCATAATTTTTCCGATTTAATGTAAATTGTGACGTCACCCGACCATCAGGTATAAATACAGCCGCTCTGGCGCGCTCGCATCATTTTACGGTTGGATCTCGAAGAGTAAGGTCGTTGAAAAGGTGATCGGTGCAATTTGCAGTAAGTCTGTTATCTTGTTATTGATGAACATATGTACCTAACTATTTGTGTGATTTACTGAGGGTAGTTTTGTTTGAATCGATGGCTTTTTGTTATTTCGATGATTGTGTAAAATAAGTTTGAATTAAGAAGTAAAATAGTTTTAGTTGTCAAATTATTGTTTTTTTTTAATTAAATTCACTCCTGGTTCCTAAAAGTATTATTAACTTGGATCCTACCTACCAAACACTCTGTCACTTCATACCTTTGAAATATAGCAGCAGAAATCGAACCAATCTGTCATATATGTCATGAGCGTATTGGAACGTCCATCTATTAAAAATAGTATTATTAACTTAGATCCTACCTACCAAACACTCTGTCACTTCATACCTTTGAAATATAGCAGCAGAAATCGAACCAATCTGTCATATATGTCATGAGCGTATTGGAACGTCCATCTATTAAAAATAGTATTATTAACAAAATACCGGTTATATAACTCTCGTAGCATAGAGGTAACTTAATTGAGATGAATCGAGGCGCGACTACAAAAGCGGTGACACCGCAGCGGGGGTCTGATTGGCTGGGATTTGCCGGAAAATGCCGGGATTTGCCGAAATTTGCCGGAAAACTGCCGCGAACAGCCGCGACGCTGAGTCGGCGGAACGGCTTTTAAGGTGCATGTCACAAGCTGAAGCGGGCACAAGCACTATTGTTTTTGTCTAAGTGATAGCGCGCACGAGTTACT
The DNA here is from genome assembly GCA_963675405.1 of Cosmorhoe ocellata. Taxonomy (NCBI): domain Eukaryota; kingdom Metazoa; phylum Arthropoda; class Insecta; order Lepidoptera; family Geometridae; genus Cosmorhoe; species Cosmorhoe ocellata. Next base: position 1,644,933 of record OY776264.1, on the reverse strand, counting down.
TTTGTCGCCGTGACTATTTCGTCACTCTTATCAAGTCCGTGGTTATGTATAGAGATGCGTCCATGTCCATGACGTGACATCTCCATACATAACCTTAGAGTGACGAAACAGTCACGGCGACAAAAGTAACCCGTGCGCGCTATCACTAAGGTACAATCCTATTGTAATATCTCTAAATCGTTTGTCGGTCCTGTCACGTACTGAATACAAACCACTGTACAAAAGTGAACATGTGCCATGTCATGTTCGAACTTGCCTCAGACTACCCCCTTTAGATATCCTCAAAGATCTAAGTCACTATAGGACTGTGGAGATATCTACCGAGCCTGGGGATTACAGTCGTATAGCATAGCTCTCATGTTTAGATAGCTCTCAGAAGAAAGAATCTCATGTTTCTTAAACTTTCGCGATTATCACACCAAAAGTGGCTTGTCTCGTCAAAAGATCAAATGAGGGTAGTGTCGATGCCTCTGGTTTTGTTTCATCTAAAAACACGCCCATATTTAATACAAATGTCACGAGGTGTATATCACGCCAAAACTTATGTGCTTTCTCACAAGAACCATTGCATTTATCCGCGTGTCAATCCGTGCGATTGTCACGCGATAGCCTGTCACTAGTTCTAACTTTGCCTCATCTTAATACTGTATAACGTAGTTCGCCTGCACCTTGGCCCGCCGGCAAACGAATTAGCGAACAATAGGGTGATGTTTACCGAAAGTTCCTGTCTGAAATAATGTGGATTTTATAACGTTCCGTATGAAAAGCACTGAACCTGGATAATTGATGTTCAACGAGCTAGCGGTTCAATAGAAAGTATGGAAGCTTTATCAAAAAGGGTTTATTCAACATCTCGGTATGTGGAGAGCCTTAGGGTATTGTGAAGCTGCACATTTTCATATTTTCATACAAAAATCGATAGCTTTTTGCTCCCCTTAAACTTAGTCGAATATTTATAATTTTTGGAAATCTTGTAGATAAGTCTACTAAATATTACTTATCATAAAAGTTATTAGCATATTATACCCGTAATATATTATTTAGATCCATAAAGTTTATATTATTTATTTTTTTACGGAATACTAACTACTGTGCAAAATGTGGGCATGTACCAAATGTCATATTTGGACTTGCCTCTGACTACCCCCTTTAGATATCCTCAAAGATCTGAGGAAGATATCTACCGAGCCCGGGGATTACAGTCGTGATCATATTTTTTTTTTTTATAAAGTTTATTTTAAGCAATATTTAGTAGTATCTACAACATTTTCAAAAATTATAAATATTGGTATAATAAAAAATATCTATCTATGTACCTACATCATGTAATAAATATATCAGTTATCTAGTACCCATAACACAAGCTTTGAGTAGCTTACTTTGGGGCTAGATGATGCTGTGTGGATTGTCCAGCATTATTTATTTTATTTTATTTATTGCACACGTTATCGCTTTTTGTATGAACATGTACTTACAGCTTTACAAACATCTTAGGAATTACTTATCCTTTACTAGTGGAATTCCCGTGACTTTGTTCGCGTAATATTTTTTTCATACAAACTTCAACCTCTCGCTGCAACCTATAAAAGATGTCAAGAATTCGTTTCTTAGTGCACATTTAGGCTTCAAATGGAACTTGTTCTCGAATCTAGCTCTCAGCATTTTTAATTATTCCTCTTATTTAGAAAGAATTTGTGTCTTGTGTTTGGATTATTCAAAAAGTCTCTACCATCAATGTGTAACTCGTAATATGCTGTCAATTATATTGTAAGATTGGTTGGTATTTTAACTAGAAATATTTAGCGAACAAATTTTAACCACTTGGGTATATAATTCCTAAACGTGGGACCAAAAAATCCAAAAAGTATCCCTTATCCTTTAGCCTTAATCTATTTATTGCTACATAGAAATCGGTTTTGCTATTGAAAGCCATGACATGAAAGAAACCTATTAATGTAATCGATTTTTAGAAAAGTTAGTATTGACAATGCTACGAGTATCATCAAAAGACAATCAAATACATACTCCAAAAGAAAAAACCTAATAGAAAATTACTTTAATTATAATTAGGTAATTTAAGTTAATATTTAAATAGGTTTGTTAACACAAAAACTACAAATAAGTTAAAATTAAAAAATGGAAGTTACTGACCGCAGATAATGTACCCAAAAAGCTGGCAACATTACTTCGTTGGAAATAACCTAATACTATATAACATAAAAAAATATATAACAGCATTTTTTAGCCTGGCCTCAGCTCAGTTGGCTCTGCCTTCTGCGCTGTAGGTTGTGGGTTCGATCGACTTATTCGTCAACTGGCGAGCGTGAATCTCGCGAGTGCGCGCGAGTAGGCACCTTCCGATTTTACCTACTTTTTCTGTCGTCAACTCGCGCGCACACATTTTTAAGTACAGTCATGCTAAAAAACTGATTGAAACCAGTTAAGTACCGACTATCTAGTAAGAAAGAGAGAAGAAAATATGTTTATCTCTCATTCTCTCTCTATTAACCGAGTCTTCGGTCGCCGTACCCGTCCCCACCCAGGACTAACATTTTTGTGATAAACGCAGATCTTTGTTCTGTGTTTAGCTGTTACTATGTATTCTATGCATGTATTTAAAAAAAGTATACAGGGTGTCCCAAAAAGTAGTGTCAAGCGAAAGTCCAGAGATAGAACACCCCTTGGGGTACCCGAATCACCCCCATGTATGTTCCGCGATTTTCTATAGTTTTCGAGTTATTAATTTTTTTCCCAATTTTTGAAAAAATTACGACTTGAACAATTTAAAACATTCTTACAAAAAAAGTAGAAAACTTTCTTGAGATTTTTTTTTTGCTACTGAATTTTAATGAGTTGTTCTTTTATGCATCAAATAATCAGCTACGTGACTTTGATGAAAACTATGAAAATGTTGGTGTAAAGTCAAATAATTACATTCGGTGAATTACGACTTAAATTTTCAACTTTAAATTAAAAATCTTAACAAGTGATTTCATGGTTCTTAAATAAATCCAAAGAATTCTACAGATTCTCAGCTTTCATAATCATTAAAAAAAAGTAGTACTTAATAGGCTACTTTGGCTAAAATCGGCTTTCAAAGACGGTAAGGTGGAAAATTCTTAAAATTAGCTACCTGATTAAAAAATAAATTTTGGCCATTTTATCATTCCTAAGCTTAATTTGTTTGTTAACTAACCAAAAATGACTACAAAGAATTAGTTTATGCTGAAAAATTCAGCAATATGGCTGAATTAGGAACAAAATTAAGTGGGCCGAAAAAAAAAATTAAGGCACTTAAAATAGCTTTCATACGATTAAAGGAAACCTTTTTAAGACGATGTAGGATTTGTATTGACTAAGAAGGTTGACATTTTGAAGACTTTTTGTAAAAAATTAATAAATTTTACTAGTTGTTTTATTTCACAAATTTAGCTAAACTAAATAAATAAAACCTTCAAATATTAATGAAATCTTACTTTCCTGCAGTCATTTTTGGTTAGTTATCAAACGAAGTAAGCTAAGGAATAATAAAATGGCCAAAATCTATTTTTTAATCAGGTAGCTAATTTTAAGAATTTTCCACCTCACCGTCTTTGAAGGCCGATTTTAGCCAAAGTAGCCAATTAAGTACTACTTTTTTTTAATGATTATGAAAGCTGAGAGTCTGGAAAATTCTTTAGATTTATTTAGGAACCATGAAATCACTTGTTAAGATTTTTAATTTAAAGTTGAAAATTTAAGTCGTAATTCACCGAATGTAATTATTTGACTTTACACCAACATTTTCATAGTTTTCATCAAAGTCACGTAGCTGATTATTTGATACATAAAAGAACAACTCATTAAAATTCAGTAGCAAAAAAAAAATCTCAAGAAAGTTTTCTACTTTTTTTGTAAGAATGTTTTAAGTTGTTCAAGTCGTAATTTTTTGAAAAATTGGGAAAAAAATTAATAACTCGAAAACTATAGAAAATCGCGGAACATACATGGGGGTGATTCGGGTACCCCAAGGGGTGTTCTATCTCTGGACTTTCGCTTGACACTACTTTTTGGGACACCCTGTATAATTATTCTATCAGTTATCTGGTCCCCTTTCATATAGCTTTATATATAGCTTTCTGTTTCTTGTTTTTGTGTTTTTTTTTGTCTTTTTTTATTATTATAGCTTTCTGGTTCATACAGCTTTGCTTAGTTTTGGGCTATTTTGTGAAATGTCCAACATTATTGATTTTTTTACAGGAAAAAAAATACTTAATATGCTAATGGATTGTATGAAAACTTAAAGTATATATACCTAAGTATAAACCAGTTAAAGTTTACTTTGCATATTGAGTTGGTAGAGAAACTAGTCTAAATTAATACAACGAAGTAAACTTCGGGGGTAGCCAGACAATTATAATAAATCTAAGTGGAACGTACGCGGAGGTAAGTCGTAGAATAACTTGTGCAAGCCTTATTGTGGGTCCCTGGGCACCGCTGAGGTTAGAGTACAGTCAAGTACAGTGCTCGATTTTGAAAAAATACACTCACATTTTATACAAATGTCATGCGGTGTTTTAGGTACGTGTTAAGACAGGCCTCATAGCTCAGTTTAGTGTCTAGTTGTTATTAGTATGTATTTACATAAAAAAGTATAATAAGGTTTCCATAAAAAACAAGCTTGCTTAGTTTTGGGCTAAAGGCGTTGTGTGAAATGTCCACCAGTATTAATTTAATTAATTTATGATGATAAATGTTTGTGCTTTTTCCATCCCTTGACAATTGTAACACGAATTGTGACGTGTGATTGTAACACGTGTTCGTTACGGTTCCGTACCGTAACGAACGTGCCACGGTCACCGTGTAATGGCACAAATATTAATTATTTTATAACAACTTAAAATATCATTTCCTTTATAACTTAGGATAATTATATTAAAGCTTTAGGTCTGACTTGGCTAGTTCTCATACGAGAATGCAGTTTGAAAAGAGGCTTTTATTTAAACACTTCTGTACCAGCCTGTACACCCACGTTCAACTTAAATTAAGTCCACGAACATCAGTTGTCGTTAATCTGGCATCTACATATGTCGAAACGTACCCTCTGACTCTTTCTGGCGCATCTATCTCTCTCTATGATGTATTAACTGAGCCAATCTTCTCAAGTTGTTCAGTTGGAACTTTTATAGTTAGCTAAGTACCTCGAGTTTTGACGACTTTAGAAGGTAGGGAGTTCTGATTAGACAAGTGCGTGTTGGCGATATACTTTTGATAATCGCATTCAAAGGAAGATTTTGAACGTAATACACAATGGGTCCGTATCAGAAGGACAATCTTGTATAACGCCCTTGTGGGATGAATGGCATAAAAGTACAAACTACTAAAGTACTACTAGTAAAACGTCTGGAATTTATTTCATCATTATGGGTATTACTAGAGCGCTGGTGGTGTAGTGGTAACACCCCTGCCTCACGATCCGTAGGTCGTGGGTTCAAACCCGGTCGTGCACCAATGAGTTTTTCCATTCGAAAAATTTATGTGCGCAATGCCAGTGCTCTTAAACGGTGAAGGAAAACATCGTGAGGAAACCGGCATATCCTAGAACCAAAAATTCGAAGGTATGTGTCATAGGTTAGTATTCTTATAAGCGGCGATGGGCTTGCAACCTGTCACGTACGGAATACTAACTACTGTGCAAAATGTGGGCATGTACCAAATGTCATGTTTGGACTTGCCTCTGACTACCCCCTTTAGATATCCTCAAAGATCTAAGTATCTAAAGATCTGAGGAGATATCTCCCGAGCCCGGGGATTACAGTCGTGATCATATTTCTTTTTTTTTTTTTTTTTTATGGGTATTAATTATGTCTACAAATTATAACACCATATAGATAAATGACTACTTTGCTTAATAGTTAAAATTTCTTCAGTAATTATTTCACTTTGTCATAAATGCTTGACTGTGTAGAACAATGTCATTTGTAAATTGAATGTTTTTCGGCCTACACTATGTTATTACCTACCCATCATTAGAAACTGTTTTGGCTACATTTAACATTAGTAACCGAAACATTTGTAATATTTACGTGATGCTTTTAAAAAAATACGTAATTTTAGAGCCGTCTGAACAAGTCAAAGTGCAAGGTAAGTTGTGGAAGCAGAAATTAAAAAAAATTGATCTCGTATTATTTATCAAAAATAACTTAAAAATAATATTTAACACCACAATCATTAAAAAAAAATTGCAAGTAGGTATTACCTACCTATAATATTAAATATGTGAAAGTTCGGATTAAGTTTATTTAAATAGATAAATCGCGACCTAGATTGAAATACAATATTCTGCTGTCATACTGTTTAATATTATTACAAATTTTTACTGTTTGTTCCAAAAAATATACATTTAAACAATGGAGTACGAAAAATAAAAATACACGTTATCTTTATAGCATGTAAATACAAAAAGATACAAGAAATAAAAAAACTATCATTTTGCATACGTGGCGCCATCTGGATAAAAGATTGAAAAATGAACCTCAAACAGTATTATGATCACTTGCTGGCTTTTCCTTCTTAGGACAGTCTTCTAGTTTCACACACTTTTTGGACACTGTGTCCCTAACAGTGGGCGCGTCACAGTAGCAGTCAGAATAGTCACATATTATGTCATAGTCATCTGTCACTGGGTTCGGTTCGTCACAGGTCGGTTCTGGTGTTTTGGGACCACAGCCGGTGGTGTAAGAATGGGTTCCTTCCGGGCAATCGAACATACCTGAAAATTAAAAATAAAGTTATAATCATTATCATAATTATAATCTATCTATATCATCATCTTCCTGCCCTTTCCCACATTATGTGGGGTCGGCGCAACATGTGATCTTCCATTTCTCTCTATCATTCGCCAACTCAGTACCTACTCATTCCTTTCTTACCCATGTCATCTTTTACACAGTCCATCCACATTCATACCTAACACTCTCCTTGTTACATGACATTCATCTCATCTCATAACATGCATATTACCACGTTAGCCTATTACTCCTCATCTTTTCTGTCACCGGTGCCACTTTCAGACTTCTTTTAATCCTATTAATATTATAAACGCGAAAGTTTGTTAGAATGTATGGATGTATGATGGATGTCTGGTTGTATGAATGTATGTTTGTTACTTTTTCACGCTTTTGGGATACGGTTTTTGTTTTTCAAGGTACCACGCGGGCGAAGCCGTGGGCGGAAGCTAGTTGGAAATAATATTGAATAAAATAACTACGTATTGTTGTTCAACTATTCCGATTGTTATCAGAAAGTTATTTTTTTAACAATGTCATTAGGCCTTTATATTGAAACACGGCTATTTGATTGCATCGTGTATTTTAGTTTTATTTAGAAACTAGCTGACCCGGCAGACTTCGTACTTATTTAGAAAACTTTTCCCGGCAGTTATTCGAATGTTTCTTACCTTTTAAACCTTCCCTAGACCTCTACGAACATTTCAAGACCAAGATAAGATAAATCCGTTTAGCCATTCTCGAGTTTTAGCGAGACTAACGAACAGCAATTCATTTTTATATGTATAGATAGATAAATGGTAATAATCAATATTTTACTGGCAAACAAAGCAAAACCAGTTCATAAGTCTTAAATTATCTAGGTATCTTCATTTCAAGGTCAATATGGACACTCAAAGAGAAAAAGAGTTTTAAGTTCAATACGAGAGTGTAGCGAACAGAAAATGTTTATAATAGGGTTAATACTAATACTAATTTACAATTTTATTTTCATTGCAGAGAAAATTAATTAATAATACTACAACAACGAATAATACAAATTATTAGGTATCTATACATGAACATGATCAAGACTATAATCCCCAAGCTCGGTAGTAATCTCTTCAGATCTTTAGTTACTTAGACTTTTTTTGGGATATCTAAAGTCCCTTTCCCACGCTATGTGGAGTCGGCACATGACATTGTGATCTTTTTCCATTTTCCTCTGTCATTCGTCATCGCAGTACTCACTCCTTTCTTACCCATGTCAAAAGGTAGGTACGTCCAAACATGATATTTGGTACATGCCCACATTTTGCACAGTAGTTAGTATTCCGTACGTAACAGGTAGCAAGCCCATCGCCGCTATTTTAATGTTGTAAATAAATAATAGTTTAAAAAAACTAAAAAACACGCTTTTTGTAGAAACCGAACTAAAAAATAGAAAATAAATTTAAAAAAAAGTGTGGGGTGCATGGTGTCAATAGTTATAAATATTTTATTGACAGATATGAGTAGAGTGATTTTCATTTCGATAATATCTTAAAGAGCACCCCACGCTTTTTTTTTAATTTATTTTCTATTTTTTAGTTCGGTTTCTATAAAAAGCGTGTTTTTTAGTTTTTTTAAACTATTATTTATTTTCTATTTTTTAGTTTGGTTTATTTATAATAGCTTGTTTTTTTAATTTTAAACTATTGCACGACTCATGATGCGAAGCATCAGAGAGTGCTATACGATCGAAAAAAAATGTTTAAATTGAAAAATGGAATAATTTTATCAAAATAGTGTATTGTCATCGGTCCTCGATAAATCTACAAAGTTTGAACGAAATCTGGCCGTTTAAAGTGGGTCAAAATCGCGCCCAAAGAAGTCGGTTATAAACAAACATACAAACATACAAACATACAGGTGAAGCTAATAAAAAGCGTGTAAAAAGGTATGATATAAGATCTAAGATTATATATTTTTGACTGACAGCTCAGTTGGTAGTAGCTCTCCCCTGCGCTGCAGGTTGTGGGTTCGATCCCCACTCAGGACTAACATTTGTGTGAACACAGGTGTTTATTCTGTGTCTGGGTGTTACTATGTATTCTATGTATGTATTTATAACAAAAAGCATGATTAATTCATCAACTATTTGGTTTCCCTAAAACAAGCTTTGCTTAGTTTAGGGCTAGGTGGCGTTGTGTAAAATGGTTACCAATATTTATTATTTTATATATAACTAGCCTCCGCCCACGGCTTCGCCCGTTTACCTTGAAAAACAAAAACAAATCTATCCTGCGAGAATCTTATATTTTTCCGGGATAAAAAGTAGTCTATGTGCTAATCCAGACTATAATCTATATCTGTGCCAAATTTCATCCAGATCCGTTCAGCCGTTTCAGCGTGAAAGAGTTACAAACATACATCCATACTTTTTAACAACTTTTGCGTTTATAATATTAGTAGGATGTTATACATAAGTTATCTATAGGTAACCTTTATATATTATCAAACACAACGATAAACTTTGGCCTGAATGCTATTTTCCTTATCAGGGTTCTTCATATCACTAAAATTCTTTCAAAATAAGTGTAGTGAATGATTAAAATACATCGCATAGGCTCTTTTAGGTTAGGTTCTAGACATAAATAAACATAAGTATTGGTGGACAATTCACACAACGCCATCTAGCCCTAAACTAAATGCAGCTTGTACTATTGGAACCAGATAACTGATAGACTAGTTATATTCTATTTTTATTAAATATGTACATGCATAGAATATATATTAACATCCAGACACAGAATAAACATCTGTGTTCATCACACAAATGTTTATCCTGGGTGGGGAACGAACCCACAACCTACAGCGCAGAAAGCAGAGCTACTACCAACTGAGCTGTGCATGAATTTTTTTCCGGTTTCCAAGCCCTTAACCCCTCTTAGCCCCAAGGTACTTACATATACCATCGATGTAAATACAGCCCCTGGAGTGGGATTTCACGGCTGCTGTTGAGAAGGTGACAATACCAAAAAGATACAACACCAATAATTTCATTTTAAGGTTTTAAAAATATACTTTGTTAGGTTATCTTTCGTTAGCGTCCAAGCGCGTACTAAGTAGTATTAAATATATCAGAAATACCCTACTAATATTATAAATGTGAAAGATTGTAAGCATGTATGGATGTATGTTTGTTACTCTTTCACGCTGAAACGGCTGAACTAAATTTGGAGATTTTATCCCGGAAATATGTACGGTTCCCTTGGGATAGATTTGTTTTGGTTTTTCAAGGTACCACGCGGTCGAAGCCGTGGGCGGAAGCTATTTATAGCATAAAGTTTAACTATGTATCATAAAATTGATTTTATTATTATTATTACTACCCGCCCCGGCTTCGTACTGAAGATACTAATGTTGTGTAAAGGTACCTTACCTACCTCCAAACATACATACCTACCCCAACCACATTACCCTCCTTCTTCGCTTCGCGGTCGGGTAAACATAATACTAATGCTTCAGCTGGCAAACAGCCCACCTAATGGTTAGTGGCTACCGTCACATAACATGGACACTTTACCACAGTAACAATAAGTAGCGTAGTTCATCTTCAGCCAAAGATCGTCCACTGCTGGACATAGGCCTCCCCCAGAGAACGCCGCCATGACCGGTCCTGCGCCGCCCGCATCCAGCGGACTCCAGCGACCTTCACCAGGTCATCAGTCCACCTTGTGGGGGGCCTACCCACGCTGCGTCGTCCGGTGCGTGGTCGCCACTCGAGAACTCGATGGCCCCAGCAGCCGTCGGTACTACGAGCGATGTGCCCTGCCCATTGCCACTTAAGTTTTGCTATCCTTCGGGCTATGTCGGTTACCCTGGTTCTTCTACGGATCTCTTCATTTCTGATTCGATTTCGCAGAGAAACTCTGAGCATAGCCCTCTCCATTGCTCTTTGAGTGACTTTGAGCCTTCTTATGAGACCCATCGTAAGCGACCACGTTTCAGTTCCGTAAGTCATCACTGGCAACACACACTGGTCAATAAGTAGCGTAGTGCTCCCGCGAAATTACAGAAAAACTTGAACTTTGTACTATCAATAAAAAAAAATATTATTGATCACGACTGTAGTAATCCCCGCGCTCGGTAGATATCTCCTCAGATCTTTAGTGACTTAGATCTTTGAGGATATCTAAAGAGGGTAGTCAGAGGCACGACCAAACACGACATTGGTACATGCTCACATTTTTTACAGTAAGTACCTAGTTAGTATTCCGTACGTGACGGGTTGCAAGTCCATCGCCGTTTTTATGAATACTAACCTATGACACACACCTTCGACTTCCCAACAACCAACAGCATTTATTTTGTGTATTATCTTAAATCCAAGATGCGAGTGACTTTAGTAACTCCACTCATCTTGATATTAGTTGATAGGTACCTAAAGGTCATTTGTGTTTGTTTACTGGCTCACGACTTCAATAAATATTTAATCGAGAAACCAATAGTCATTGAGCAAAACAAGTTTGTAGGGTCACAACACAACGGAAATCAGTATAAAGAATAAAGGACCTGCTGGTTCCACTACACTTAAAGCATTTTTGGGTTATAATAGGGTTAATATTGACTGGCCTCACAGCTCAGTTGGTGGTAACGGCCTTTTTCGCTAGGTTGTGGGTTCGGTCCCCACCCAGGACTAACATTTGTGCGATGAACGCAGATTTTTGTTCTTGTCTAAGTGTTATTATGTATTTTACGTATGTATTTACAAAAGTACACAAACAAAAAAAAAGAAATAATAAATTAATGACTACCTAGGCCCAAAGAAAGTATTCCAGCCCAAAAACATAATTTGGGTTCAAATCCCAAATATGAAAGTTATTTGGGTTTACGCAAAAATCTGTAAGTATCCATTTATTGTGTTCCAAAACATCGTGACAAAAATGAAGAACTAAAAATTCAAAAGACCACAAGTCTTTGCGGTGCCTTCTACGTCTCTATGGTCCTTCTTTACAATAGAAATAATAAAATTACGTGCAGCAATAAAATAAAAAAAAACCCGGCTATTGATGATCACAGGCATCCTTAATAATCCAAACTGGTTTAAGCAAACAACTACCACTTTGTATAGCAACAAAACAAACTAATTGTACCTATATTATCTCTATAAAAATATATATGTATAGTTCTCTAGCTAATATTTTAAATGCGAAAGTTTGGATGGATGGATGTTTGTTACTCAACCACGCTAAAACGGATGAAATTTCGAATACCTACGCGTAGTTTTTAACCTGAAAAAATAGGCTACTTTTTATCCGGATAGGTTCAACGCGAGCGGAGCCACGCGCAGAAGCTAGTATATAAAATATATATAATACTAGACCTATATCTCGTAAGGTCAGTCATAGCTTGACCGTTGAGTTATCTTGTGCGTTGAGAAGATTTGAAAAGTAAAATGAAGTTGATTCTAGTTTGCCTTTTTGCTGTTGTGGCCCTTTCTCTGGCCACTCCGCATTCCAGGGGATGCATTTATATAATGGGAAAATGTAAGTATGTGCTTATTTACAAAAAGTAATATACTTTTCATACTAGGTAAGTATGTATAAAAATACACAAAGAAGTCCGTTTGTAGTTAAACTAAGTTGAATCAAATTTTTGTTAAGACATCACGGGAAACGATGTTCGATGGATACCTAATGTTTATCCCAAAGACATTTTATCTACTGACGTAGAACTCCTTTTAGTTACTCTAGAACGTCCTTGGTTTATCCTACTTCTTAAAGCATAGACAATATACGCAAGATTATATTACTTTTTACAGAGACGAGCTACGTGGTCTAGTTTTCTTTTTAGAAGTGTTTATGTCAAGTAGGTAGGTCCAAGGAGGTGTATATCCTGTAGGGTGTATATTATGTATATCCAAACAGGTTGTATGTATGTGAGTTTATAGGCTTTTGTTAGTGTGCATAAAACACAGAAAATATATCCAAGATTATATTACTTTTTAAAGAAACAAGCTAAGTGATCTAGTTTTATTTTTATAAGTATTTATATGAAGTAGGAATTTGAAATTTTTTGAATTTTATCGAACGGTTTAATTTTGGTTTGTGTTGGTTTGTTCAAGAGTTAAGTTCCTTCCTACTAACTATAAGTTTGGAAAGATGGATGGATGGGTATTTTTTAATCAATTACTTTGAAACGGGTGAACGAATCTGAATGAAACTTGGAAAACGCGTAGTTTATGATCTGGAACAACACAGGCTGGTTTTTATCCTGGCGACCGCGAGCGAAGCCGCGCGCGGTAGTATTATGTTTCTATGTAAAACAGGTTTAGCAGAACTTATGGTACGAATGATTTCATGTTGATGAGCTATTTAGTTTGATTGCTTGCAATTATATTTTAATGATATATTTAATATTTTATAAATTTTAATGATATATTGATTATATTTTAAAAACATTTTAATTGCATATCGTATTTTCCGTGTTCAAAGTATGAACCCTTTTTAAGATTTTGCTCAGTTATTTGTGGTGATTGATAGGTGGCGAAGTGAAAGTTCTTAGGAGATGAGTTATTCGTCCTGAATCCTTTTATTTTTCCTGGCTGCGTATTACGCCAATGACTCTTTAGATTTCCTCAAAGATATAAGAGATCTGAGAAGATATCTACCGAGCCTGGGGATTACAGTCACGGTACCCGGTCTGCCCTGACTACGTCCGAAAATCAAAGATAATATTTTATGACTCTATCATTACTTAAATGCGATAGCGTATAGTTAAAAAAACAATTTTAAAAACGATTTCAAAAAGGAGGAGGATCTCAATTCGTCTGTATGTTTTTTTATTTTTATAGGATTCTTATTTTGCACTTAACTTTCATCCCTTATTTCAAGGCGTTCATGCATTTTTTCGCGATAAAAAGCAGCCATGTCCTTTCTCAAACCCTAGTCTATCTTTGTACCGAATTTCATCAAAATCGGTTAAGCAGTTTAAACTTGAAAGCTTAACGAGAGTTATTTTTGCATTCATAATATTTGAATGGATAAATACCTATATATTATTTAATTTCTCAGGTTATCGCGAGTGTGAAGAAGGAACTCATGCATACACGACAGGATGTGGACGGAAAACACCAGAACCGACCTGCGAGGAACCGAACCCGGTCCAAGAAGAAGCAATGATCTGTGACTACTCCGCCTGCTACTGCGACCCTCCCACCGTGAGGGACCCCGTATCCAAAAAGTGTGTTAAACTGGAGGAGTGCCCTAAGAAAGAGTAAAGATTTTATAAAAGAATCATGTAAGATTAAATAAAAAGTTTTCCAAATTTAGTAATTATTTATTGTGTACTTATTCCATTAAATTTAGTTTATAGCTATCATCAATGAAATATTATCACTGTTATTGACTGACACAGCTCAGTTGGTAGCTCTGCCTTCTGCGCTGTAGGTTGTGGGTTCGATGGTTCCTGGGTGGGGCCCAGTATAAACATTTGTGAGATGAACACTGATGTTTGATCTTAGTTCATCACAAAAATGTACCTACTTACAAAAAAAGTTTATAATTAATCTATCAACTATCTGCTTTCCCATAGTGTTAAGTAGTAGTTATAAGTTTATTTTTTTCGGAAGTACCACGATATTCGCTCATAGAATTAACAATATTTATGTAAAGTAATTATTATAAGTAGGTACTTAAACATTTAATTACAAATCTTATCTTATAATCTAATCGTCTAATTATAGATAGGTACCTAATTGGTATCAAATAGGTACCATTTACTTATACACTGCGTAAAGTACCTACCACTTAGGGAAAACAATAAAAAAACCCTTTTTCTTTAATAACTTTCTAATAGAAGTTATTTTTATTGTTTCTTTCTAAGACTAGAAATAATATTAAAAATAACCGTACTGAACGTAACTGAAATTAGTTTTTATAGCCGTCATATTAGATTTTTTAACTATGTGTATAGCCAATGGTGGTGATTCGGTTGTTTTGCAGACTAACTTAAAAAATGCTACCATAGGTACGATCTTATTTGTACGACATTATCTTCCACATTCGCAGTCGGCTAAAAAAACGTTGGCCCTACATGCATGATTTATTTTTAATAAAAAAAAGGTAAGGATTTCTAACTCGCTTACCTACCTCCTATCTCAATGATAATGCGATATAAATATTGACACAATAATAAAAAGTAGTTAAGTTGTCTTAAAATCTTAAAGTGTGCCTTTAAACTCGGTCGTATTTAGGCCGCGTGGTCACATGCGACGATAAACATAAGCGAGTACACACATACTGTATGTAGATGGTACGTGGGTATAATGAGGAGATACCGTTATTTGGATCTCGGATGACATTGTACCGGTATCGCGGTATCAATAACTTGTTGCAGTAGGGCCACGAAACATACGATTAGGAGCTTACTTTTACTTGTACGAGTGAAACTTTCCACAATTTTTCCCACGAATACACCGCTGCAAAAAAAAAAACTATAGGTTGAATTTTAGGAATTCCTTTTTTAATTTCTGCTCTCAAGGATGTTTTAGGCTGTTCATTGATATGGCAGTCGGTCAGTCATTAACTTAAAAGTTTTATACCTTCATCATTTCTTTATCCCGCGCTGTGGGGTCGGTATAACATAAAAAGCTAAAAGTTTTATATAGGTAAGTATTTCGATTATTACACGTAAAATTGGCATTGTAAGTACTGGAAACGAGACAGGCGTGGTACGTGGTTAGTGTGTGTGAGATAGTAGTTATGGTACGCAGGTACTAAGAGTAAGGCCCAGTTATGATCGTTACAATCACACAATAATGGCTGAACGAATTTGGAGAACGGCAAACAAATAGTTTATAACCAGGTGCCTTACCACGAAGTCTTCCAGAACGATTCCGTTCTAGAAACGTCACGAAGTAACACTACTTCAATACAATTTGCATGGTAGAAATAACAATGTAATATTAATTCGGTAATGTATTATGAATTCGTGGTGAGGCCCCTGGATAAATACATAGATTTTTTTTTCCACGCAGCCGAAGTCACGGGTAAAAGCTTTAATAAATTTAATCTAATTCAAAGTATAGGCGACCAAAAAATTGGATTACATTGGACAGATTAATAACTGCTACGTCAGAATCTGTCATAGTAATCCTTAGCGAATAATTATGTTACTGGGAGATGTCATCAAAAGTGGTAAACCAATTTCTTGGTCGCCTATACATTACCGCTTATTTTATGGCCTCAAAGTGTGATTGTTTGTTATGATTTTAAAATGGCCTTTATCTGATGACACAGTTTTGTCATGAATATTAACGCGTTCTGCTGGTGTAGTGGAAATGCGGAACCTTTCAATCCTAAAGTCGTGGGTACAAACTGGTGAAGAAAAAATCACACATCAAATAGTCTATACTAAATTATAAAGAGGAAAGATTAGATTGTTTGTTTGCATTGAATAGGCTCCGAAATTACTGGACCGATTTGAAAAATTCTTTCACCAATTTGTAGGATGAACTTTCAGGATGAACATTGGCTATAATGTAAGCAGGTACTTCGCGGGCGACGCCGCGGGCGGAAGCTAGTTTGAGATATCTTCGTAGTCGTATTTTGTTTGTAAAAGCGGCAATGGTTTTGCAACCTGGCGCCGTACCACGAACCACCAACCATTATGTTTCAGAAACGTCACATTTCAAGCTTGAAGTAACACTACTTCGGTACAATATTTCTATCTTATGGTACGAAATATCAAAGTTATATTACTTTGATATTACCCGAAGAGCCTGTGCTCTCATTGACGTCACCTAAAGATCTGAGGAGTCAATCCTGGAGATCAACACGACCTGGGAACCTTCCACAAAGCCATGCCTGATGGCCACATCATCTTTCTGTCCTTATCCCACTAGGTGGAATCGGCACAACAGGTTCTCTTCCTCCACTCTCCCCTATCATCCGTCATCTCAATACTCCCTTACACATATCGTCTTTCACACAGTCCATCCATTTTTTCTTAGGTCTACCTCTACCCTTATAACCATCCACATTCAAATCCATCACCCTTCTTGTAGAATGATGCCTTATGGCTTGACGCAGCAAAACCGCTCTGCGCCCGCGCACGCCAGAAACCCGCAGGTGAACCGCTGATGTTGATTAGGTTCTGGGTTTGTCTATGCATGCTCGAACTCAATGTTAGGCCATTAGCATTTGACACACAAACCTGTTTCGAATGTGAGTAGGATAATAATGTGAGTAAATATAATGTTTTGAGCGATTTTATAAAAACATACCTACATAAAGAAAGCGACCAATGTTTCGGTAAACAATTAGGTATTCTTCTTCTTTGCTGGAAAAAGATCGCTGGTGGTGTAGTAGTAGCACTCCTGTCTCACGACCCGAAGGTCGTGGGTTCAAACCTAGTCAAAATTAGAAATTTGGACGAATTTAGAATGGAACGGATTTCACATTCATTCTCATTATTTCACCGAAAACTTTGGCTTTATAAGAAAAATACCACCGAGATAACAATGAAACTTAAACTATGATTAAAAAAAATATAAACTTATCTATCAGACGTCTATACCTACTTTGCATCTATAGGTGATAGAAAAGAGTCTGGACAACATTAAATTAAAACTCCTTTCGATTATGTAAATTATTTTCTTTTCGAATGTCCTATTGTAGGCAACACTTTCACTCGTGCTAGACTTGTTATAAATAAACCATTAATTAATTTATTCCGGTTTTGAATAACCTAGAAGATTTTTATTATGATTTAATTCACGATTTTGTAGACATTGCTACTATTTTTTTTATAAGTACATAAACATTATAGAGGTAAAGTTTGTAAGTTTATTTCAAGTGGAATTAGGTATTTAGAACTTCGGAACTATTTCTAATATACATTACACTCAATTGTACCTAGTGGTTTGCTAAAACTTATTTGAGAATATTTTCGGGATTGCTGTATAGGTTTAAATAGGCGTTATAGTTTATTCAAGTTTATAATTGTCTAGATTTTTTTAAATTCTGTTTATATTTTGTTGCGTCAATTTTGAGGGAACATAACGTTAGTTTGGATTATTCATAAATAGCTTAGGGGCTAGTATCATAAGCTATGTTAGCAGTACCTAAGTATTTTATCAAATAAATTATATACTTACAACTTTAATAACCTAGTCAGGAGTCCTAAAATATATGTATTATCCAAAATAATGTATCAAACAAGACAAAACACAAAATAACGTTTTAAAATTTTTAATACTTATCAAAACAATCAGTCGCACACATAACCTACGGAAACCTTAAATATATCACAAATAAATTGTCCGCATTTGGATCACGCACTGTTGCCTAGCCCTAAGTTCATAGCATTCAATATGTCGCCGTTGTCCGCGTCTATTTCCCATGCGAATAGACCCCCCAGCTTATTATTTCTCACATATTTCCCTTTGGCGATGGTTGACCTTGCGTCGTCGTACGTGATCAGGTCCCCAGTAGCCTCCCGGAACACGTAAGGAGCTTCCGCAACACTATCGTATTTGTACTCCCATTTGCCTTGAGCAATTTCTGTAGCTATCTCCCTGTAGTCAACCACTCCATCTTGCCACGTGCCTTTGACGGGTCCTGTAGCGTTGCCATTAAAGGGATTCTTGCCTTCGTAGTTGTGGACTCCGGTCCAGCCACGGCCGTACATTGCGACGCCTACGACTATCTTCTTCGGGCTAACTCCTTGTGCAAGTAAAAACTTGACACCGAAATCGGTAGTGTAGGTTTCTTTAGGTTTCCACGCAGGCGCGTAGAGAGGCGTCTGGTGGCCTAGGGTGTCGTTCGACCATGCGCCCTTAAAGTCGTAGCTCATTAAGAAGATGTGGTCCATGTATTTCTGGGCAGCGCTGTAGTCTACAACTTGGATCTTGTCCCATCCGGCGCTGATGGCGGATGTCAGCTCGTATTTCTTGCCAGTTTCCGCTGATAGTTCATTGAGCATCTCGCGCAGTTCTTTCATGAGTTCAACGTACACATGGCCGTCCTCTGGGCCTCCTAAGTCAGGGTTAGCGCCTTTACCCCCAGGGAACTCCCAATCGATATCGACACCATCGAAGAACTTCCATGTTTGTAGGAAATCTTTTACTGAACCAACGAAACGGTCTCTCTTGGTCTTGTCGGTGAAGAAAAAGAACGGATCAGCTAGGGTCCAGCCACCGATGGAAGGTAGGATCTTCAGATCGGGCTTGGCTTGTTTCAACATCATGAGCTGGCCAAAATTACCCTTGTAAGGTTCGTTCCACGATGACAGACCTTTCTGAGGTTTCTGCAACGCAGCCCAAGGGTCATGAATGGAGACTTTAAAGTCTTCTCGGCCGCTGCACGAGCGTTGGAGAGCTTGGAAACTACCTTCAATTTCCTTCAAACTGTCGTTGATACCATCACCTCCACAGATCGGGATGAAACCATACAACAGATGAGTTAGGTTCGGAACTGGGATGCGGTCAACTGGATACTTTCTAGGATACACACCCCATTCTACAAAGTACGCTCCTACAACCTTCCCTGATGTTTGCTTGAACGGCTTGTTCTTTTCACCAATAGACCATTCGAGAGGCGGTAAGTGGCTTCCATCGGTGTCGGCCACGATAATTTCAGTCGCATCGCTCGAAGAGCATCCGTCCTTATTGCAGAGTTCCACTACCATCTGGTACCTTCCTCCCTTCTTGATCTTGAACGCGGCTGACGTTGCTGTTCCAGACCCGGACCAGACTTCATTACCGCTCAGCAGCACTCTGGCCTTCTCAGCTGCATCTCCAGACCAGGTGTTCCAAGTGACGGAAACATCGGCCGCGTCTCGCTTGGTTACCAGCTGGTTGTAAGCTGTGGCTGCTTGGTTGACTTCCACGATCGCGAAGACGCGTTCCCCCCATCCGAGGTTGGGCTTCCCCGGGGGGCTGGCGGCTGCCACAGCCAGGATGCAAGCCGCGACGAACAACATCGCAACCGGTTCTAGAAAGAAATGCGAAAGTTGGTATTATTGACACTGGTTTCTCGAGTGCCGAATCGAGACTGGGGATGTGTGGCTCTGGTATCTTTATATACGTTTGGCATTGTAGGGCAACCGCTCGGAGAAGCCCGCATAAGTACTGGAATGATTTTGAGATAGGTAGGTGTAGATAATAATATCGTTAGCACAGTTTCGCTGGATCCCGGTTAGTGGGTCAGTCAAGGTGATGTTACTAATAGTCTTTTATTGTTTACCGGAGGCGTGGTCTGTGACTAAGGGATTGAGGCTGAACGTACCCTCATATCTAGCTAGGTGATTTGTTTATATCAGTGGAATTATTATGACTAAAAGATAAGAAAATCATACTGCCGTCTCTAATCTTTTTTTTTGTAGGTCAAACGATGTACTTGCCTAATTAAGAAAAAGCGTACATGCTTCGGTGCCATAATTTTCCAGTAAGAATTTATAAAATCAAAGAAGGACCTAAGTATTCTAAATAAATCAAAAAATACTTAAAAACAAATCTATCCCACGGGAACTGTACATTTTTTCGGGCTAAAAAGTAGCCAATTTGCTATTCTAGACTATATCTATATTTGCCGAATTTAACTCAGATCCGTTCAGCTGTTTCAGCAAGAAAGATAACAAACATACCTACATCCAGACATCCATATATTCTTACAAACTTTTACGTTTATAGGTATATATAGGATACCTACTACCCTACAGTTAACATGACTAAACATATTTCTTTGTTTTCTCTTGCTTATACTAGTAGAACGCTATCTGCGTTTACATGCTCTGTAGGATGCTGTGTAGGAGATCTGGTATTTTTCTTACCAGTATCAATATATGACCGGACACAATCACAGTTCCATAAACACTCACAAAAATCTAAAATATACAAGAAGAACTAGTTATGTGACTTTTAGTAAGTATTTGCCCGCATAAATATGTGTTTATACCGACAATGTGTGACATACTGGAAGAATTCCCATGATAAGATAATTATGATTCATTATTGATTATGAAAACAGTGATTGTTGTTTGTTAGTAAAAGTTCTTTTGAACCAGTGATGGTAGGATTAAAGTAGTAGGTACATTAACGCTTGCGTACAAACGAAGATCGTTTAAGGGCCACTTGTGCATCCCTAATTACAATCAAGTTTAATCACTGTTTTATTTTTTACCCAACTTACTGCAAAGAAGGGTGTTTGTGTGTGAGAGTTTCCTTTTGTTTTTTTAGAGTTCCGTATCAAAAGGACAAAAACGGACCCCTTATAGGATCACTTTGTTGTCTGTTAAGATCCTTCACCGGGAACGCGTGGAAATATCGAGTTGAAATTTAAACGTTATCACAGGTCTACAGTCTATGAAGCTTAAAAAAATTAAACTTCAAGTGAATGTAAAACAAGATACAGCCGTTTATGCCGCAAAAAAACTTATATTTTGACACTCTCAAGGTAATAAAAATTTATAGGGTATTTTCCATTGACCTAGAACAATGAAATTTAGTAAACTAATATCTCCGTATACTACAAGTATAGGGAAAAATCTGAAAACTTTATTATAAAATAATAAAAAAAAATACAAATTTGTATGGAACACTCGGTGGGCGAATCCGACTCGCACTTGTCCGTTGTTTTTAACGGCTATAGAACATTACCATAATATACCATCTAACCTTACCCTTGTTCCGAAAGTTTCCAATCACAGTTCATCGACCAATATCTAAAGTCTATTGTATGGTAAATTATAACCCCAATACAGACATACAAACGAACTAATCTCACAGCTACAATCAGATCAGCTTGTTAACTCATAAAAAAGACAAATATTTGATTAAGATAATCCTACTAATATTAGAAACGCGAAAGTTTGTAAGAATGTATAGATGTGTGGATGTAAGGATGTCTGGATGTCTGGATGTCTGGATGTCTGGATGTATGGATGTATGCTTGTTACTCTTTCACGCTGAAACGTCTGAACGGATCTGGAATTTGGCACACATATAGATTAGGTATAGTCTGGAATAGCATATACGCTCCTTTTTATCCCGGTAAAAGGTACGGTCGGTTCCCACGGGATATTGTAATAATATTGGTGGACAGTTTACACAGCGCCATCTAGCCCCAAACTAAGCAAAGCTTGTACTATGGGAACTAAATATCTGGTAGACTAATTGTACATACTTTTTTCTTATAAATACATACATAGAATACATAATAACACCCAGACACAGAACAAATATCTGTGTTCATCACACAAATATTTGCCCTGGGTGGGAATCGAACCCACAACCTGCAACGCAGAAGGCAGAGCTACTTCCAACTCAGCAGGTCTGTCTTTAGGTTTTAGAACTGTTTACACATTGATTACAATTTTCTTTTTTAATCTCTGTTTATTGTGTCTATATTTTCATTTTAACTTTTTTTCTATTTGTTTGTGCCAGTGGTGAATAAATATCCGTGTCTTTGATTTATAATGTGTAACCAGGTCTGTAAATATAATTTACTAGCTGAGACCGCGAATTCACCCGCATGGATGTCGAAAAAAAGAGCTGTTCCATGCAAAAGTTCAATACCTACTGGTGAAAACGTCATGAAAATCGGTGCAGTAGTTTTTGAGTATTCTTATATATAAAAATGAATTGCTGTTCGTTAGTCTCGCTCAAACTCGAGAACGGCTAAACGGATTAATCTTATCTTGGTCTTGAAATGTTTGTGGAGGTCTAGGGAAGGTTTAAAAGGTAAAAAAAAAATCAAATAACTGCCGGGAAAATCCTAAAAATAGCCCTTTTCTATTTCCCATACAAACGTTTTCTAAATAAGTACGAAGTCTGCCGGGTCAGCTAGTATTATTATATTTTTGAAATTAAGTATCGAAATCCGTACTAAGGCTGTGATGTGTCACTTTCCTCGTTATTGTTTGCGTATTAACGAAAATTAGTCCAGTAACTTTAGTCAAACAAAATCCAATGAGTCACTCTCAAATATAGGTTTATTAATGTGTCATTATCGATGAGTCGGAAGGGAAGCCTTTTCAAGGCTAAGATGAGGTTTCTTTTGTTAAAAGCGCTAATAGTCCCATTCGTATACAGGATGATTCAGATCTGAAGACAGCGATTCAGACCATAGACACCCTGTATAACACTATACGCGCTTCTGACCACCCCGTTTAGATATCCTCGAAGTTCTAAGGAGATGTATAATTGTCTACCAAGCCTGGTTATGTATTTTTACCCGACTGCGAAGCGAAGGAGGGTATTCGGGGTGTATTTATGTATAGTAAGAGCGCTGGTGGTGTAGTGGTAGCACCTGTGCCTCACGATCCGAAGGTCGTGGGTTCAAACCTGGTCGTGCACCAATAAGTTTTTCCATTCGAAAAATTTATGTGCGCAATGCCAGTGCTCTTAAACGGTGAAGGAAAACATCGTGAGGAAACCGGCATACCCTAGAACCAAAAATTCGAAGGTATGTGTCATAGGTTAGTATTCTTAAAAGCGGTGATGGGCTTGCACGTACGGAATACTAACCACTGTGCAAAATGTGGGCATTTGCGAAATATCATCTTTGGACGTGTTTCTGACTACTCTCTTTAGATATTATACTCAAAAATCTAAGTAACTAAAGATTTTATCTACATATTAAACCTATGACACTACCTTTGACTTTTTGTGAATTTATGCAAATTTTGACTAAAGTAAATATTTATAAAACAACGTGAGATCATTGACCTTTTCAACTATAAATTACTTAGAGTCATACGAGCACGTAGCTATTTCTATTCAATTAGAATCGATACGAAATCTAATAAATTAGTACAAATGGCATGGAGTCTATAGCGAGACCTTTTGAACCGAATGGCAGTTAACTAGTAAAATAACTTCAATCAGTGGCGGATTTGCCACCAGTCTGAGTATGCAGCCTTGGGCGGCAAAATTTAGGGGGCGGCAAATTTGGCTCAAAACTTTATTTTGACTTACATAAATAACAATTACACATAAATGTCCGTCTCTTGATTCTAAGCTACCTCCCCACCAATTTTCAGCCAAATCGGTTCAGCCATTCTTGAGTTAGGTATAAATAGTTTAACTAACTTTCTTTTAAAAATATATAGATAGATAGATTTACCCAAGAATTGCTCGTTTAAAGGTATAAGATATCTATACAACATTTTACTTGTATTACCAGTAACTTGTTTATCTCTTATGATGTGCCATAGCGAAAGCCGAATACTGCTTGGTATTTAATTTAATTTTTAAACAGAATTTTTCATTCTCCATATTTTTCTGTGACTTAGTCTGGGTTAGATCCGGAGTTTGTATTTAAAATGAAGTGAAACAATCATTTTGCAATATTTTAAAACCAGATTACCATTTTTGTTTATTTATTTATATTTGTGCAAAATGTGGGCATGTATCAAATGTCATGTTTGGACTTGCCTCTGACTACCCCCTTTAGATATCCTCAAAGATCTAAGTAACTAAAGATCTGAGGAGATATCTACCGAGCCTGGGGATTACAGTCGTGACCATATTTTTTTTTTTTTTTTTTTTACTTTATTGTACACAGATAATGAATATATATTAATTGCAATGCATAAACAATAAATAAATAAATATTAGTGGACATTTCACACAACGCCATCTAGCCCCAAACTAAGCAAAGCTTGTTTTATGTGAACTAGATAGTTGATAGATAAATTATATACATTTTTTTTGTATATAAAATATTATATATACATAGAATATCATAATAACACCCAGACACAGAACAAACATCTGCGTTCACACAAATGTTAGTCCTGGCTGGGGATCGAACCCACAACCTACAGCGCAGAAGGCAGAGCTACTACCAACTGAGCTGTGAGGAAGTTTTACGAACTTCCTATGTTCAAAGTTTCAACCAAGTTATGTAAACAATAAACCTTGAAGCCAATGTCCACAAGCCCCGGTCAATACCCTCTAAGGTCAAGGCTTATAACTTGTAATGCAATTTCTTAGACCGCCTTTACGGTAAAAGCCGGGTGCCGGTGAACGGAAAAAAACATGGAAGCATTTCTTCTATGCAAACATGACACCAAGTTTCATATATCGAAACTTCTTCGTGGATTTGCCAAAAGTTGACTAATGTCGACTTTATTCCCTCGAAGTTTGAGTTTGAACTGCTGTGTGATTCTGTAAGACCTCATTCTAAACTTCGAATCTGAATTCGCTGTGAGTTTCTTGATTGGCATTCTAAAAACTCGGTTGATAATTCGAATTTACACTAGCGCCACTCTTGCGAGCGTGTCAGCGAGTTGAACTAAATTGACGGGGAGATTTTGACAGATAAAATATAAGATGAAATAAGAAGGGCATTCTATACGGTAATTCCCAAGTCACTTCGACTTCGAGAAAGTGTCGAATAAAAAGGTCAATGTCAAATGTCATTTTGAACCCTAGGCGAAGTGAGAGTGAATTGCGATGTGAGATGCGAGTCGATGTTTGAATTTTACAGAATCGACGTACTGGCGTGTAACGTGTACTTAATAAGTTTATGTAAACTTTTGATATAATTCTTTGGCATAATAATTGATAAGCCCCGCCTACCAAAGCATATTTTTTGTGGGGTCACTTTTTACCTCAAGGAATGTTTCCATGTATTTTCCGTTCACTGCCGTATGGTAATGTTTACCGGGGTGTTTGATTCATGTGACGTCGCGTTTGAACATGGCGTCGCGAATATACAGGGTGTCTAGAACTAGTTGTTATGCTTCGTGATTGAGGCCATGAAAATGAACATTAAAAAAGCTGTAGAACATATATTTGTTCGTGTAAGTGTCAAAAATCCCCTCCCCTCGGGATAACATACTAGTTCCGGGACACTCTGTATATTCGCGACGCCGTGTTAAAACACGACGCCACGTGATTTTTACCACGTCCTGAATGGCAAAGAAATTAATGATTAGTTTACGGACAGTGAGTTTTGAGTTTAAAATATGTTTTTTTAGCATTGGAAATATATCTTTGCTTACGATAATGTTAGGCGTGTCGAAGTGTCTTGTATCTTCCCCCGTTACCAAGAGAAGGACAAATGGAACTTTTTAGTTTCATCTGTCCCCCCAGAGCAGGCAGGGGGACAGATGTAAATAATTCGTCAGTTTCACCATAATAATATAAAAAAATATGATCACGACTGTAATCCCCAGGCTCGGTAGATATCTCCTCAGATCTTTAGTTACTTAGATCTTTGAGGATATCTAAAGGGGGTAGTCAGAGGCAAATCCAAATATGACTTTTGGACATGCCCACATTTTGCACAGTAGTTAGTATTTCATACGTGACGGGTTGCAAGCCCATCGCCGCTTATAAGAATACTAACCTAGGACACATACCTTCGAATTTTTGGTTCTAGGGTATGCCGGTTTCCTCACGATGTTTTCCTTCACCGTTTAAGAGCACTGGCATTGCGCACATAAATTTTTCGAATGGAAAAACTCATTGGTGTACGACCAGGTTTGAACCCACGACCTTCGGATCGTGAGGCAGGGGTGCTACCACTACACCACCAGCGCTCTTAGTTTCACCGTAAACGCTGTTAAACAAGCGTAGAAAACCGGCTTGCTACATGAATAAGGCCGTAACTTGCAAATTAGATGCTGCACTCAAGATGCAAACGATGTAACTGATAAAAACGATTTAAACAAATTGGTTTTGAATATTGTCGAAAGTCACCGCGTGAAAAATGTTGATTACATTTTCGCTTCTTTTGACCATATTGTCGAAAACGGCGTGAAAAATGCTGATTACATTTTAGCTTCTTTGTTTTATTTTTAAACTGCTAATTTTCGATAAGTTATCAGGAAACGCCAGGGCGTCTACCATGAGTTGTCACATTTAGATTGGCTGACGTTACTACAGTAGTAATAGTACGTTACTATGACATGTGTCAAAACTGTTACCCATGGTACCAAATTGTAAGCAAATTATGAGCGCAAACTACAGTCGCTGTAGTACGCTGTGACGTAGGATAGTTTGCTACGTGAGGTTTTAGTACGCAACTATCCGCTAGAGGCGCTGTACAAAGTTTTCATACATTTTTAAACTTCAGTCGCTAGCGAGTGTAGATTGTGAAAACTCATGGTAGACCCTCAGGAATAAACAATCGAGCTGCACTAATAGTAGTTTGTATTTTGAACACGTAACCGCTCATCAAGAAAATAGCAATAGAAAAATGTAAAAATTAAATAAATATTATACCTATTTCGTGTTGTTACAGCGAGAAATAACTGAATCCGAGGTCAGCCATCTTGTATCATAACATTAATTACACACATTCAACAGAAATATTTTAATTTACATAATGCACTTCTTTCCTTTGTTATAGAGCTCAAAATCCAAACGAAATTTTCATCACAGCATTATAATTTTAATGTAACGAATAGAGTTTATTTTCGCATATTTTTGCAGGGCAATAGTAAAAGGCTTCGAAATTCAAAAGGGACGAGAATAACGGTACTGGCTGGTAACGGTAAAACAATAAAATGTAGTTCCAATTTTAAATCTCGACTTGCATCGCGGACTGGATTCAAATCGATTCCAGAGACGATCTCAACTATTTCGTTTTATTATTTTTGAATTTAGAACTCGAGTTTTTCCAAAGATAAAATGTATCATTGAGCGAAATTGTTTCTGCGTTACATTTTAGTTTTTGAGCAAATAAAAAAGTAAAATGTTTTTGTACCTAAATGAAATTTATGGTTTTGAATTCTTACTAATATTATAAATGCGAATGTAATTCTGTCTGTGTGTGTTACGCGATCACGCCTAAACTACTAAACAGTTTTTGATGAAATTTGGTACAAAGATAGAATAGAGTCTGATAAAGGACATAGGTTACCTTTTATCCCGAAAAAATGATATGTAGAAAGATATGTTTGTTTTTCAAGGTAACGGGCGAAGCCACTGGCGTAGTTAGTTTCAAATAAAACATGAACACTTAAAATATGAAACTCAAAAACTAATAAAAAATAAAAAAAACTCTTACACTGAAAATATAGTCGATCGATTGATACAAACTCGATCTAATCCGAATGAAATCCTAGAATCGGTGACCGATATCGGCGCGGCACTTGCGCGTACGCATGCCCTACCGACACTAACGCTAGCCGCGCTAGTGCTACCCAGGAAAACGTTGGAAATACGGATCAAAAGGATGCCATTAGAATTACAATCGCGTATGTCCCATGTAACGCGTTACATTTGTTGAGGAGACCATTGTTTTAGAGATTTTATAGTACCACACATGCATACGGCCTTTGACGGTGAGTGGTTATTGTGATCACTTGCTTCAGTGCTCTTTTATGCTCATCAAAAGTAACTAGGATCATACAAAAAAAGCGCTAGACCCAGCGAGTTTCTTCTCGGGATAGGACTGTAATTGGCACCTAGCATGTAAGACGATTAAAAATGATCCCTGTGATTGAATAAACGAGCTGATGCCCGCAGCTTCGCCCGCGTGAATGTCGATTATAGTGATTTTTCATAAAAACTTTCATCCCCTATTCCCTTGGGGGTAGAAATAATCAAAATCCTTTCTTAGCGGATGCCTACGTCATAACATCTACCTGCATGCCAAATTTCAGCTCGATTCGTCCAGTGGTTTGGGCTGTGCGTTGATAGATCACTATGTCAGTCAGTCAGTCACCTTTGAGTTATATATATTGAGATATACATATATTGAATAAATATATTTTGATTTTGATTTCATAAACACAGTACTTAATCTAAATGCAATGTTACTGTTGACTATTTTGTAGATAAGTACTCGGTAAAAAAGTTACTACAGATAAACAATAAGTTAATACGTATTACGTTCTGCACTGCACTAATTGTGTTACAAAAAAGATTCAGTTCATTGCGCACACGCAACTTTGTTTAAGTATTCTCTGTACTTAGATAGGTACCTGTTACTAAAGGCGAGTCAGCTAGCAAGTATCTAACCTGATAAATATAAATAACTTATTTACGAATACATAATATTACTAATTATGTGTTTATAAATACGATATACCTATGTAGGGACTAGACTAAAGGGCCTTACCTCGAGCTCTGGAGCAATATCAAAATAACTTTGAGTGTGTTACTTCAAGCTTGAAACTTTGACGTTTCTGAAAGATACTAATGGTTTGTTAGAGCTTGTCTTCGGTCTGTATCAGAAGGACAATGATAGTATAACGCCCTTGTGGGATGAATGGCATAAAACTAAAATGACTTACTAGTAAAGCGTCTACAAAATTAAAAACGTCTTATTAGTTGAACGTCCGAAACGACAAATGGTCATGTCAGGTAAAATTGAGGCCTCAGGACAAGTAAATCCAGTATCTAAATCCGGTTGAATGAATGAATGAATGATTATTCAGTGACTGACTGGTTGTTTACAATAGTTCGTTCTTTTCACGATTCCCCCATATGCGTAACGTGGCGCAAGGTTCTTGCCCTGCGGAGTGCCATACTATCTAATACGTCTTCTGCGCGCGCGCATGAGTCTTTGTCTGTCTGTCAGTTTGTATTCAACACACGTCGCAAGGTTGGCTTGCGGTGTGAATACTCACCATACGATGATCTAAAAAAAATTGCGAATATCAAGCGAAAATAGCAATTAAAATTTTAGTAACAGGGTTGGAGTTCCT
Source organism: Cosmorhoe ocellata (assembly GCA_963675405.1). Taxonomy (NCBI): domain Eukaryota; kingdom Metazoa; phylum Arthropoda; class Insecta; order Lepidoptera; family Geometridae; genus Cosmorhoe; species Cosmorhoe ocellata. Next base: position 1,615,534 of record OY776264.1, on the reverse strand, counting down.
GTGACAAAGCAAGTCAAAATGATATCAAAGAGTCGTTTCAAGCTGAAATTGCATTTGAGCTGATATATTATTAGGTTCAAATTTAACTGGCAATATAAAAAATTGTGATAAAAAAAAAGATGGATATAAGCAATGTTTATGTAAAGGGTATAGGGTTGCGAATCCTGTGGCACAAAATTACTAGAGAAGGGCAGAAACTTATGGCGAGTTCCTTATTATTGTTCGCGACATAAGAATTAAGAGGAAATGAAATATGTTATGAGGCTCTTTATTGTTAGGATAATGGTTTATTATCGCTGCGGAAATAAAAATAAAAGTATATGATCATTTGGTTCAGTCCATGCACAAATTACATACCTTTCTATTGTCTGACTGGCCTCACAGCTCAGTTGGTAGTAGCTCTGCCTTCTGCGCTGCAGGTTGTGGGTTCGATTCCCAGGATAAACATTTGTGTGATGAACGCAGATGTTTGTTCTGTGCCAGGGTGTTAATAAGTATTTTTTGTATGTATTTACTAAAAAAAGACAATTAGTCTATCAGTTATCTGGTTTCCATAGTACAAGGTTTGCTTAGTTTGGGACTGGGAACTACAACGAACTCTACCTTACTATTCTCTACTTGCTATTAACTAGTGAAATCCGTGAATTGTTTGCAAAATTTTAGTTTTATGGGAAGTGACTTTGTTTTATACCATCTATACTAATATTATAGACATAAAGATTTGGTTTGTTTGTTTGGTTGAATGCGCTAATCTCAGGAATTACCGAATTGAAATACCATTGTTGTGTTGTATAGTCCATTTATCGAGGAAGGCTATAGGCTATATAACATCACGCAACGACCAATAGGAGCGGAGTATCAATGAAACATTTTGCAAAACGGGAAAAAATATATTACTAAAACCCCACAGACAAAGTTGCGCGAGAGTCAGCTCGTGTAGAGACAAAATTCGTACATTTTCCGAATTTGTAAAGTCATGAAATTGCGAGCAAAACCACGGGCAAAGACCAGTTCGTAGCGCTTCGAAAACATCGTTATTTTGAATTGAATTGTAATAAATACCAAATACCAGTGAGATAGCAACCGACCTACTAATATTAAATATTATGCTGCAGCGAAAGTGTTGAACCGGCTACAGTGATAATGACCCCAGCTTTGGATTATTCTCTTAGTACAGGCGCAAGCAGGACGCCGATAAACGATACGATAGTATTCCTTAATTTGTGGCATTTTATGAAACACCCCTCATTATAGTGGCAACACCAGTATGTAGTCCTAAACTACTTTAATGATGGCAACATGACTATTGACAATCAACACTTCCATAAGCAAATCTCTGAAAAAAAAAATTGATTCTAAACATTAACAAATGTTCGAAAATTTTATCGATTGTCGAAAACATAGGTAAGGCTGGAATTGGCACTCAAATTCACATAAAAGATGTTTCAAAATGATCCTTGTGGTTATTATAAATAAAAATATTTTTAATTTGAATTATTAGACAATTATTTTAGTTTTTTAGAATACCCACTTAAATGTTTTTTATAATGCTATCATTAATATAAAAAATAAAAAATAAAAATAAAAATAGCCTTTATTTCCCTCATAATAATTAAGGTAATATTTAAATAGCATGCAAATTATAACAATTTTTTTATCATATTATTTCATTTTTGGATTCCAATGTATATATTTATCATTTAATTCCACATCATTCATTAGTTCCATTTTCATTCTTAAATTTTCAGTGTATTTCTTCAATGTATATATATTTATTTATTTATTTCATCTTATTAAGTTCCTTTAATTTTTTCATTCAGTTTATATATTAAATGATTATTCATTAGCATTACTTACTAAATTGTATAATTATTTTTGTAATTATGTATGATAGATTAGATTAAACAATTTGTGTGTTATTTATTTCGAGGGCTATTCATTGCTGGATAAAGGCCTCCTCCATCTTGCCAGTTGGTTCTAGTATTTTTTGACCATAAAACCAACGCCGTTTCTCCCTCTTTGCTCTCCATTATTTAATAATATGTAATCTCTGTTTTCTTCTATCTGTTGTCCTGACTTTTTTGTTTCGGAAAGCCCGATTATGTCCCATTTAATCTTTTTAAGGCTGTTTTCAAGTTGTATAATTCTGGTTTTTTCCACAAGACATTGTACATTGTATGTAAGGATGTATAGGCTCTCATTTTTTCGAGATGGAGGGTTGTGGTCATTTTCCCCCGCGGCGACCACCCGTGGTGGGAGAGGATGAGGAAGGAGATTTTCCTCGTTTATTAATTGCTATTGACTATGGGTTAAATCAGCCGCTGACGTCAGCGCCAGCATAGAGGTGCGAGAGGTTGTATTCCAGTAGGACGATATTTTATTTTTCTTGTTAGTTTGTTTGTTTGCTCCGTTGTTGTCTTTTTGGCTGTGCGCTTGGTATGCTTGCGGAGGTGTTTGTGGCAGTGTTACTACGGATTGTGATCTTTGCTCATTCGGGTAAGGAGGTAGCACCACTAATTTGTCATATTTAATAATCACTCTATTTCCTTTTTCTTTTTATATTTTTGCTTGCTCGTAGAGGGTTTTTCTAATTTCTAAGATCTTGGTTGGAAAATCTTCTGATATCGCGTATTTTGTAAGATAATGCTATCATTAGGTACAGAAAATAGATATCCTAGAAAAAGAAAAAGGCTAACTCTAACTCGCGTGTGTTTGCTTGAAACTGGCCAACGAACTGCCAACTAGGTATACCACAGATCAAATAACCCTATCAATGAACATTGGATCTTTGGTTAGAATCTATCGGAAATTAGTAACAGCGCCATCTAACGGATTACCGCGGAATATTACGGAAATTGATTCATGAAACTCGCTAGTTTTACTGCAACATGTTTAATTTAATGTAGTGTTAGTGGCGCAGCTCGCGCAGGAAGACATCGTCACGTACTGCCTGTCCTCGGGAACGCGCGGGTCCACTGTTCGACACGATACGATATCGTATCGTACTCAAAGAATTTACCGGTATGTTGTAGAACCTAAAAAGTTCGAAGACATATATCGAGTGGACAAAAGAAGCCTTTGAGGCGCACTTTAATCCTTTCGCCACACTAGTGACACGATAACAAGATCAAAAAATTTAAAGATATATTTATTAAGCTAACAATTAAATTATTTAGTGAAATATGTACATATGCATTCAAAAAGTACATACCTATTTGTATCGTTTGATAAAAACGCATGCTGCTTAAGTATTGTGTGTGGTCTGAAGTAACAGAAATGTAGGTTCTATTGTCGCTGCATTTGCCTACGATACCGGAAATGTTGATGTGCATAAGGACTTTGAATGATAAAATATTTCACGATATTATCATTGTACGCGACTGTGTAAAAGAGTCTTAAGAGTTAGGTTGTAGGTGTCATAATCAACAGTCTACTTATTTCGGTCGTGCAATAGGTTCTAAGTTTAAAAACATATCAATAACACGCAAAGAGGTAAGTTAAATAAAAATAGATTTTACTTAAAATGAATTTAAATAAAAGGTAATGTTTATGGGTTTTTATTTGTTTTTCAGATGTGAAGTGCTTTTAATTTGTTTGTTGTATTATTATATTTTTTTGTTAATTAAAGAATAATGTTCGCAAAGAGAATAAGGTTTTAAATAGAGATAAAAAGAAAAATTAAATTAAAAGGACGTCTGAAAAGCCTGAACCAAAGACGTCTGTAAATCAAATTTCACGTCTTCTAATGTCTAAATAAAATAGTATAGAACACTCTGGCTAGATGAAATGATATCCTCCGTTTAGTGGCGGGTAGAGTAGATAAATATTTAAGGCCGAAGGTCAGCTCAGGAGGATAATGATATTTATTTATTTTTTGTTCACAGATAATTACCTACATTAAAAGCTTAAAACTAATGGCATGTATACAGGCAAGCTTAACCCTAAAAAGAGGTCTCTTCCAGCAAATCCTGGGATACTTATATACATTTTCAATTATTGGTTGGTATATTGCGTACAAAAAAATGAATACAGAAATTAAAATTAAATGAAAAAAATGATGAACGATAATGACGTGTGATAATGAAAACAAACCCCTTTGAATAGTAAACAAGATATCGGATGTAACAGCGTGACAGTGGAACTGTATCCCGATTATGCGGATGCTACACAACTCAACCGGATTATACAAACACTTATGTATTCTATACACTAATGTATTCTATACAAATGTTATCTATACCCTTGCGTATTCTACAATATAACTGAATTCTACGCGCGATACACGAATAAACCAAATCCAAGCGATTGAGTTTGGTTTAAAGCCCGCTACGGCTGTCAGATGGTAAAACGCTTGAAAATTAATCGGCCAGGTGTGTGTCTTGCCATGTCTAGAGCAGATCTCTTTAATCTTGGTAGCTATGTAGCTAATTTTGGTAAACTTTGCCTTTTTCTAGACTGGCTTTGCAGATTTTCCAACAATAAGCTAGTCAGAAATTCTAAAATTATCTAAGTCTAAGAGAAATGTGGAAAGTTAGACTGCAAAAGAAGACTTTAAACGCTTACACCAAGGTATAAAACAAGTAAGTAGGTATTCTACATGTTGTATCAAACTTGTGTCTTTAAAAATAAATTGTGAGAATAAATGAGTACAAAACTTGTAGAAAACCGTGTCAAAGACTGTAAATAAATATTTTTTCTTGTTATTTTGCTTATTGATTATTGATTTATTTTGCTTATTGACATTTTGTATTTAATTATTTAGCTAGTTAATTTACGTATTTATAAGTATTTAGATGACTACTCTGTTGTATTGTAAAAAAAAAAAAAAAAAATATGATCACGACTGTGTAATCCCCGGGCTCGGTAGATATCTCCTCAGATCTTTGGTTACTTAAATCTTTTGAGGATATCTAAAGGGGGTAGTCAGAGGCAAGTCCAAACATGACATTTGGTACATGCCCACATTTTGCACAGTAGTTAGTATTCCGTACGTGACAGGTTGCAAGCCCATCGCCGCTTATAAGAATACTAACCTATGACGCACACCTTCGAATTATTGGTTCTAGGGTATGCCGGTTTCCTCACGATGTTTTCCTTCACCGTTTAAGAGCACTGGCATTGCGCACATAAATTTTTTGAATGGAAAAACTCATTGGTGCACGACCAGGTTTGAACCCACGACCTTCGGATCGTGAAGCCGGGGTGCTACCACTATACCACCAGCGCTCTAATTCTGTTGTATTGTTACCTGTAATTATAGATAAATATAAAATAAATATAATAAATATATGATAATAATAAATGTTTAAAAAAAAAAATGTTTAAAACTCTGACGTTTTGTTTTTAAAAATGTAAACGCGGGGTTAGGCTTGGTAAACATCTCAGATCAGGGGGGGTAGTAAGAGGCACGTCAAACAATAGACTTGGCATATGCCCACATTTTGCACAGTAGATAGTTTCCCGGATAGCATTAACGAAATTAAAACACGATCTACACTTTCAATCATAAAAACTACTTGAATCTCCGTTCGTACACAGCACAAAGTAAGCGAGCGAAACGCATTTGTATTCCATATTCGCGCTGTAGAATCACTAAAATCAGTCGTATCGAAAATATGGATAAAATTTCATTGCTGTTCTGTCGACTCGCACGAGATTATCTGGCACGCTGTGGATAGAATTCACCGAAAATCAGATGCTTAGTATTCATGACCTCACAGCTCAGTTGGTAGTAGCTCTGCCTTCCGCGCTGTAGGTTGTGGGTTCGATCCCCACCCAGGGAAAGTGTGTGATGTTTGTTCTGTGGTTCGTTATAATTGATCTATCAAATAGTTCTCATATCTTTGCTTACTTTGTGGCTAGATGGCGTTGTGCGAAGTGTCCACCATTTTTTTATATAATTTTAAAAAGCAAGAAACTATTTTCGTAAATTCATTCATAACAATCGCAATATTATTTCTTATAATTTATATCTATACTTAATAGTATAAAGAGGAAAGATTTGATTGTTTGTTTGTTTGCCTTGAAAAGGCTCCGAAACTACTGAACCGATTTGAAAAATTTTTTCACCAATGTGTATGATGAACTTTCATGATGAACATAGGCTATATTTTATGTAGGTACTTTGCGGGCGACGCCGCGAGCAGAAACTAGTATTAATTATATCTATTCTGTTGTAAGAAATACTAAAATTACTGGGGGCGTATTGCTCCTTCGGCTTTTTGCCTTGACGTTTTGCTCCCATGACGTATTACGTTAAAGCCGTTTTACTAACGAAAGCATTATTCCCTGCGGATAATCTGGAGCTTTACCACAAGCTCTTACAAACCATCATGTTTTAGAACCGTCACACTTCTAGCTTGAAGTAACTGCTTCAATACAAGTTTTATAGGTCATGGTATGAAATATCAATGACAGAGGGAAATGGAAAAGATCACAATTTGTGCCGTCCTCACATAACTTGGGAAAAAGGGCAGGGGCCGTACCACGAAGTCTTCCAGAACGATTCCGTTTCAGAATCGTCACAATTGAAGCTTGAAGAAACACTACTTCAATACAATTTGCATAGGTCACGGTACGAAATAACAATGTAAAATTCGGTATGTAATGCACGAATATTATTAATTCGTGGTGAGGCCCCAGGAAGATGATGATGGTATGAAGAATCAAAGTTATACGAGTATTACTTTGATATTGCTCGAAGAGCTTGTGGTGTGATTCATAAAACGCATAAAATTGCGTTTTTGACGTGGCGTGATATGATTCATTTACTCTTGGACTAAGAAAAAATCTTTTTACTACCTCGTTCAAAAGTTGATATCGCCCACACATAACTCAATCCGGGATCAAAGTTATGATTAGGCTATCAGGACTCAGGAGCTGATCAGGAAACTTTTCTCGTTAGGTACTCCGCTCATTTGACAACTTAAAACCTTCGATGTTTGCTCTCGTAGCCTTTGGAGTATGGATCCTGTATCTCATACCGTTAAACGAGCAATTCTTGTATATAATGTCTGAATCTCGGGAATGGCTCCAACAATTTTTATGAAATTTAGTATGCAGGACGTTGCGGGGGCGATAAATCGATCTATCTAGGTTTCATTTTCCAATAAACACGATTATAAACGTGAAAGTTTGCATGTATGCATGTATGGATGTATGGATGTTTGTTACTCTTTTACGGTGAAACGGCTGAACTGATCTAGATCAAATTTGGCACAAAGATAGATTATAGTCTGGAATAGCACATAGTTTTTTTTTTTTTTTTTTTTTTTTTATACCACTTGGGCTAAGCCTAGGTCGGAAGCTAGTAATAACATACTTCTCGTCATACTACTCGTCTTTTCTCACGTTATCATCATCATTGCCATTATAACCATCACTTATGTCACTTATGGGATCGGCGTGGGTTCATACCTGTGACATTTTGGAAATTCAAAAATGTTATTAAACAAAAACTGTCTCGCAAAGCTTATTATAGAATATCAGACTACTTAGATGACAAAAAAGCTTGGGACGAATCAGCTCCAACTCTAGGTGTCCCCAACAAAATTAACAAGGATCATAATACAAAAAAAGCGCTAGGGCCCTGCGAGATTCTTGTCAGTTCTTCTCGGCCTGGGGATAGGACTGGAATTGGCACCTAGACTCGTCTAGTATGTAAGACGATTCAAAATTATCCCTGTATTTTACTGAATAAATAATTATTGACTATTGACTATTTGACGTGACTGTAACCGTATTTGTGTTTGTTACGGTACGGAGACAATCACGGCAGTTTGTCAATAGTGTGGATGCGTTTTTAGGTTTTTTATTTACATTACACTTACTTTTTGCCACATAAATTGTTGTATCTATTTCATGAACCATTTTGATTCTGTTCCTTATTTCATTAAATGACATTAATGTATTTCGGTCTAATTCCATCGTGTTTAAGCTTCCGTACAATTCGGGATTCCTATACAGACAGCACCTAGTTATAGCGTCATACAACGAAATCTTCTTAACCGGTTATTATATGGAAACATACGGGAGTACAGTTTGAGAGAAAACGCTGCATTTTTCAAATAATCACATGCTGTTTTTTGCGCTTGCTTAATGATAATTCAAAACTCTTTAAAGGCGTGTACAAGTAAACATATGTATATTAATTAAGGTACTTACTTACTTTTAATCGTTTTAGAAACTATGCTGTTCTTTACGAGATATTTAAAGACAAAAAAATCTTTATATGCAGTCTGTTTTTATCAGTCTTGTTCTGTGCTTTGCAGGTTGTGGGTTCGATCCCCACCCAGGATAAACAATTGTGTGATGAGCGCAGATGTTTGGTCGGTATCTGGGTGTTATAAGTATTTTATGTACATTGTATTTACAAAAAAAGAAGTTTATAATTAATCTATTCGGTATCTGGTTTCCTTGTGACAAGCTTTTCTTAGCTTGGGCGTTGTGTGAACTGTCCACCAATATTATTATTTATGTTCTAGCTGTCGGGCGATAGCAACGTGGATAAGTCAAACACGTTTTGTAGCCGGCACTTTAGCGCGTCGCGAGCTTGTGCGGATTTCTAGTGGTTGTAAATCTCAAGGTAAATAAAATTATCTTTGAAATAAAATATTTGTGTCATACACATTTGTGAATTTGTGAAATGTTATGCGATTGCGAATGAAATACTGAAGGACGCTGCGGTCTCGCCCCGCGTTCGCTCCCGTGTATCGCCACTGCGCGCTACAATGCCGGCCGGTAACCGTAAACGCCTACACTGCGAGACATAACGGCAGAATTAAGCAGAATTTGCGCTAAGCACTATGCACTTTATTGTGACTACACGCTTCGGAGATTCCGGACTTTTGTCTCCTAAACCTAATCGAAATACTTATTTGTATAACATACTTGATTTTACTCTGCTATATTCTATCCTACAAAATGCGAAGTCCTTCTGATACCACGTTTTTTTCGAACTTGACTTACGCGGCCGATGGCACTCTGCATGAGAAAAATTTAGATATTTTTTGTTGCCAAGAAATCTATTTTTCTGAGATGGAACTTAGGTACTAAAACTGATCCTCATATTCTCACTCAAAGTTGTTACGACAACACAAAACTTACAAATAGTTTAGTTCAGTTAATTAATATCTTAAGTTACTAAGTTCCGTAAGCATATCTAAAGCTGGGTAGTCAAAGGCACGTCCAAACATTAAATTTGAAACACATAGATACTACGTTTTACGTGACAAGTTGTAGTCTGCTAAGTAAACCAATGAAAACATCTAGTTTTAGGCTCTGTTTCCATATTTTATGGTGTTTTCCTTCACCGTTTAAGAGCCCCCGAGCTGGTAGACACCCTACTAGATATAGACTGACGGAAGCACACTTACAAGTTAATATTGTCTGTACTTCGGTGAGATAAGCTCTAATACTGGCCAAAACAGACCAAAGATTAATAATTTGTTTAATATGTTAAAGTTAATTTTGTTATATTACAGTCCAGCTAAAAATCTTTATATAAGAACGATATTATTCGTCTTAAATATTAAATTAGCATAACATTTTTCCAAGTCTACTCAATCTATAAACTGTCCAAGGTTTTACAGTGTCTTGTGATTAAAAAAACAAAAGTCCACTTGACCCTCTATAATTATGTAGGATAGAGGCAATAGGCGATCTCATAAAAGCTTAGCCTAGAGAATATGTAATACATACAATATACATAAAATCACGTCACTTTCCCGACGGGGTAGTCACCACGAATCTCCATTTGCTACGATCCTGACATACCTCTTTTGCTTCATTCATTCTCATTACATTCTTCATACCATGTGCGTCGGTGGTACTCTTGACCTGGCCTTTCTCTAAAACGTCCCCAATTTGATCGAGGTACGTACGCCGAGGTCTTCCCCTTCCAACTATCCTATTCACACTCGCCTTATGTACCTTTTTCGTCAGTCTCCTTTCATTCATCCTTTCTACATGCCCAAACCATCTTAGCATACCCTTCTCAATTTTCATCACTACGTCTATTTTCACTCCACAACGTTCTCTTATCACTGCGAATATGTCGGCCGTTTACTTTTGCCCTATTGTTTATCTTTAATCTACTGCCAAATTTTCCCTGAAAATAAATGATTTTTATGTACACAGAGCGATCATAACAAATTTTTACACTGCTATTATAAAATTAATAATTTTCCCAGTTACTTTTTTCGTGCTATTTACAAACTCCCTCTTTGACCCCCTTGTTCTACTCGCTTTGGTGGATATTTTCCTTAAAAATTTAATTTGGAATATAGAAAATAAAATAAGGAACTTTTAGATTACGATACAATTCATTGATTCCTTCGAAAGCACAAGTCAGATTTCAGAATTCAATATTTAGCACACACATTTTGCACACAATAATTATTCTGTATGTGACAGGTTGCAAGCCCATAGCCGCTTATAGGTATACAAACCTATGATGCTCACATATGAATTTTCAGTTTGAGCATGTAAATAAAAATAAATAAATATTGGTGGACATTTCACACAGCGCCATCTATCCTCAAAGTAAGCAAAGCTATGAGAACGAGATAACTGATGAAACTTTAATATCGTAACAGGATCCCTAAAACGACAGACGTGACGATATGATAAAGGTTTCGTTTTCGCCTTTTACTGCAGAACCCCAAAAAGGATATAAATTATAATAAAACCCTTGCTAGCGAATCTACATCAAGATAATGAATTTTGGATAGCCATTTCCCGCTCCGCAACATTCGGATTGGACTACACTGCATTACATTTTTCAGCAACGCGGTTTTTTCATCAGAAAAAAAAATACAATATCAAATTCATCCCAAGATAACATGAAAACGATCATCATTCTCAATCGTATGTATATCCTTTCACTTAAAAGAATCAACCCAGGCGCCTTTGAGTAATCGGGGAATATATAAGAAATGATTCTGACAAATTGAGAACCTTTTTTGAAGTCAGTTAAAAAATTAATGGGAATGTAACGAGGAGAGTGTTAGGTATGGATGTGGATGGATACAGGGGTAGAGGTAGACCAAAAAAAGATGACTGAGTGAAAGATGTAATGGGCATGAAAGGACTGAGTACTGAGATGACGCATGACAGAGGGAATTGGAAGAAGATCACACGTTTTTGCCGACCCCACATAACATAAATGATTGATTCAGGCGTGACTTTGCGGAAATCCATTACAAATACTGAAAAGGACGGAAATTTATAGTACTTTCCCGCTAAAACTATTATCTAATGAGGTTATTAATTAAGCTTATTAATATTAATGAGCCCCACAAAATGCCTTATAGAAATATTAATAATCCCAACACCACACCTCAAATAGAAACTCGACACGTGTTTCGCTTCTCCACGAAGCATCCTCAGGACCGTTGACTCGCTCCGCACTAGTGTTGCTCCACCGAGCAACTTTTCACTTTTCTCTCGGCGCTCGGTGGAGCAACACTAGTGCGGAGCGAGTCAACGGTCCTGAGGATGCTTCGTGGAGAAGCGAAACACGTGTCGAGTTTCTATTTGAGGTGTGGTGTTGGGATTATTAATATTAATAATATTTCTATAAGGCATTTTGTGGGGCTCATTAATATTAATAAGCTTAATTAATAACCTCATTAGATAATAGTTTTAGCGGGAAAGTACTAGAAATTTCCGTCCTTTTCAGGACCCCACATAACGTCAGTAAAGAGCAGGAAGATGATAAAAGCGGAAAATTGTTGCTTGTAGCGTGCCCCTAGTAATCGTTCGACCCCTAAATTCATACATTTAACAGCTTCGAAATAATTGAGTTATATCTCCTACTTCTAATTTCTATACCCAATTATATTTTGCCAATTTCATTTTCCACTTTTGTTGGTAGCTTAATGGATTTTCGTATGGGTGATAGCAATAATTTTAATTAGATTTCCTCTTTGTGGCGTCTGTTGTTGCTGAAGAAAATGTTATATTGCAACTTTTCAGGGGACTTTTGATAGGTTTTGATTGTCCCTAGCGGACACTTACGGCAAGAAAACGTATGGAACGAAACGAATAAAGTTTTGTTAACTATCATAACTCGTCCTAAGCTTTCAGAGAAGCAGTCACAAAAAGGTTTAGTGGTAATACCACTGCTTCATGATCCAACGGTCGTGGGTTCAAACCTGGTCTTGCACCAATGAGTTTTTCCATTCGAATAATTTATATGCGCAATGCTAGTGCTCTTAAACGGTGAAAGAAAACATCAAGAAAAACCATAGAACTAAAAGTTCGAAAGTGTGTGTCATAGCTTAGTATTAATCTAAACTAATATTATAAAGAGGAAAACTTTGATTGTTTGTTTGTTTGTTTGTTTGTTTGAAATGAATAGGCTCCGAAACTACTGAACCGATTTGAAAAATTCTTTCATTGTTGGGAAGCTACACTATCAGCGGGTGACATAGGCTATATTATATTTTTAAAGAAATTAGGGATCCTTACTAAAACTTCAATAATGTAAGCCAAGGTGTAAAAAAATTACCTAAAATATTCTTTATATCGCGTGCGCTGCGAAAACTATTGACGATAGAATAAAATAATGTACTACGACTTTGTAGAACACATCATTATTTACAAAAAGTGTCGCGATAGCATATGTCCAACTATTATAGTTATGCCACAATATGAGTTCTTTTATTTTAAAATTTTAATTGAAAGGCTACTCTTAGAAAAATGCTCTTTATTTGTATCTTAGTATTAATCATTATCAAAATAAATCACATCATATTCTAGACTGCTTCAATACCTTTATATAGTTTTTTGAATTACTCAATTCGGACATTCCATTCAAAAGATACCATTAAATTAAAAATGTAAGCAATAGAAAAAAGTTGCGTGAGAGCCGCGCTAGCTTATGCGCTGTAGGCGTCACGGCGTCACTGGTGTACAGGATGTGTACAGGATGGAGTCAATGTGAAAAAATAAATATAAAATATAAACAAAAAAATACATTATACCTAATAAAAAAAAAGTTCATTAAAATAATAATACTAAAACTTTCTATACCTACTTACAATTTTCTTTTTTTAGTAACCTGACGTAGGGTATGGACGTGTATGTATTATAATATTGAATTTTGAAATTTTTGTTAAATTTGAGAGCACTGGTGGTGTAGTGGTAGCACCCCTGCCTCACGATCTGAAGGTCATGGGTTCAAACCTGGTCATGCCTGTGTTTTGTTTTAACACCAATGTGTTTTTCTATTCGAACAATTTATGTGCGCAATGCCTGTGTTCTTAAACAGTGAAGGAAAACTGCGTGAAGAAACCGGCATACCCTAGAACCAAAAGTTCGAAGGTGTGTGTCATAGGTTAGTATTCTTATAAGCGGCGATGGGCTTGCATCCTGTCCTGTACGAGTACCTGCTCAAAGATCAAAGTAACTAGAAATCTGGGAGATATCTACCGAGCCTGGGAATTACAGTCGTGACCATTTATAGGTATATATAAATACCCGTGCGAAGCCGGGGCGGACTACTAGTATATTTATAAGCGGCGATGGGCTTGCAACCGGTCACGTAAGGAATATTAACTACTATGCAAAATGTGGGTAAATGCCAAATGTCATGTTTGGACGTGCATCTGACTACCCTCCTTAGATATCCTCAAAAATCTAATTACTAGAAATCTGAGGAGATATCTCGCCGAATCACAGTCGTGATCATGTTCTTGTTTAATTATTATAAGTTCTATGTACTTAGTAATCAAAATTTGTGCCACCCCTTATAATCGCAGTTCATTCGTTATTTTTTAATATTATTAGTGGGTTCGAACCCAGTCGTGCACCAACGGCACTGTATGTCATGACGAAATGTCTGATTTTTCACTAGGTCCGTTAGATTGTCACGCGTGACGGTCACGTAAACACGGTCACAGCAGCCATAAGTGTGAACAGCCCTTTAGGTAGGGAGTCTATTTTGTCGAAATTGTGAAAGTTACAAGTTTTAAGTGGGGGTAGGCAGTAAGCAAGCACGTGGGTTGTTGAGTACCACTTAAAAATTACTTTAGGTATACTTACTGTGAGTGGGCCAAACAATATCTTTTACCTACACGTTTATACTTCAGACCTCAAAGTTTATTATTAGACCAGTAAATTCCACGCATATTTCGAAATGCTTAGCATCGTTTGACAATACACATAATTTGTATGACTTTACCCCTTTTAAACCCTTTTTATTTTTGAAAATAATGTTAAAATGAAAAAGTTGACATTGGCAAAATTGATATCAGAAAAGACTGATGCCATGAATAAGGAAGACTTTAACCCCCTTTATTTACCCCCTAGAGGGTTGAATTTCAGGAATTCGTTTATAAGTGAACGCCTATAATTTGTAACCCCATGTTTACACCAAAGTATAGGTATTTTACATTTATTGTTTACCCCTAAAACAAGTTGTTAGACTAAAGGTTTACATAACTTGTAGAATACGTGTCAAAGACTGTCTAAAATGTTTTTATTTGAGACAAAATATGTATAGGACATTTTATTTTATCTTGTACCATACATATGGTGTATTTATGTGGGTTAAAGGCCACAACCAACACAACTGAAAGTTAATCCTTATGATAAACATACGAACAAAGTCACCGGCAGTTTCTATAGTGATATCACAATAGTACGTGAGTAGTACCTAGACATTGCAAGGCAGAATTCATTCGGCTCTATTCAGATAACTCTACAAGCTATACCCAGCTGTAGCTAGCGACTTTGACTTTTTTTTTTCCAAAATCAGATTTCGATTCATGAAACAATGCTTAAAAATTATTTGATCTAAAGAAAATCGTATGAAATTGCAAAAAATCGTAGATCGTAAACCGTGATCAGATAGACAGACAGACAAACATATTGTTTTTTTTTCTTGATTGCCATTTCATGGTAGCAACAATTAAAAACTGCCAATTTACTGGCTTTAGAATTTACTATTTAATATTTTTTTGGATACGGATGGTTAGCTTGATTTGGGTGAGACCTTTCTCCAGCAGTGGGACAAATAAGATTAAAAAAAAAGATTTATATTTTACTTTATTTACTTTTTCAATCAACATTTTGCTCTGTAGATGTTTTAAATGTGAGTTATTTGCGACTACGTCGTTTCCCGGCGTAGGCATTGTGATAAAAAAGAAAAATAAGATCTACATATAACAGAAATATCGCAATTAACATCATTGTACAACAGACACGTGGATTCTACGATTTTATTATATGTATAGAGTCACCGAGGGTACCTACTCTAGCTTTTCTATTTGAATATCCGCAGTGCATAAAGGAAGCCTTCTGCGCATTATAGCCGAGGTGGGACAAAAGGAAGCAAAGGCAGGTATTATCTAAGATCGATTACGGCTGATCTAAAATAAGATCTCGTTTGGACCACACAATGATGCTGGGAGACGCAGCAGGGGATGCTGGGAGGGGTGCGGTAAAATGCTGCTACACAGACCTTTGCATCTATTTTTTTTTAAATCTGAATCTCGGAAATGGCTCCAACAATTTTCATGAAATTTAGTATCTAGGGGGTTTGGAGGGCGATAAATCGATCTAGATAGGTTTCATTTTTAGAAAACGTCGTTTACCAATAAAAAACCGAGCAAAGCTCGGTCCCCCACTACACGGTACTTTACGTTATGGAACTAGCTTCCGTCCGCGGCGTCACTGCGAAGTACCTACATAAAATATAGCCTATGTTCATCCTGAAAGTTTATTCTACACATTGGTGAAATAATTTTTCAAATCGGTTCAGTAGTTTAAGAGCCTATTCAATGAAAACAAACAAACAATCAAATCTGTCCTCTTTATAGTATTAATAATATTAATAGTTAAGACAAAAAACAGCGTATAGTCCTCAAAGAGACAATCTGGAAATGTAATTTATTTAATTTATAATATAAAAATTAATAATAAATACACCAACAACAAATCCTACTAATATTATAAACGTCAAAATTTTGTATGTTTAGATGTTTGTTGCTCTTTCATGCTGAAACGGCTGAATGGATCTGCATGAAATTTGACACAGAGACAGATTTTAGTCAGCAATAGCACATAAGCTACTTGAATACCGAAAAATGTACGGTTCCCGCGGGATAGATTTGTTTTTCAAGAATGTAATAGTGTTTCAAAAAGTGAAGAAGAGAATTTTTACTCTATTGTTAATCCCCTTTCCCACGACGTAAAAATGCAGCATTTTAGTCCCGTAATAGCATAGAGATTCCCTCATTAGCAATTTTGTGCCAGCTAAATGTGAATACGGATTATAACCACTTAGAAAGGCTGAAGTTTACCAACATCAGCTAACACCTGTTTAGTTTAACCGATATTTTTAGCATAATAAAAAATGATTACGACTTGGACAAGATTTGGAATGAGTATGTCAGGGGAAGTCTGTAAGTAGCGCCTATTACTGAAAAGATGAAGAGTGCTAGATTAGCATGGTATGGACACGTGATGAGTAGGGATGAAAACCATGTCACCAAAAGAGTTATGAGTATGAGTGTGGCTGGGTGCGCTAGTAGAGGAAGGCCGAAGAAGAAGTGGTTGGATTGTGTGAAAGATGATATGAATGTAAAAGGAGTAGTAGATTCAGAGTTGACGAATTATAGGAGTGAGTGGAAGAGGAAAACATGTTGTGCTGACCCCACTTAGCGTGGGATAAGGGCAGGAGAATGATGATAAAAAAATGATTACGACTGTAATCCCCAGACTCAGTATAATCTCCTTAGATCTCTAGTCACTTAGATCTTTTGAGGATATCTAAAGGGGGTACTCAGAAGCACGTCTAAACATGATATTTGGCACACGACATAGTTTATAACACCAAAATTCGAAACGGTCATAGATTAGTACTCTTATAAGCGGCGATGGGCTTGCAACCTGTCACGTACGGAATACTAATCACTGTGCAAAATGTGGTCATGTATATATATATAATAAAATAAATATATTATCTATATTCTGAATAATATAAAATAACTAGTAAGTATTTATTACGAAAATTAAAAAAACCCGACTGAACGTAGCTGAAAACAGATTTTTACAGCCGCCACATTAAGGCTACCACTGACGATACGTCCATTTAGTAGACGTCCTTTTGGATGCCAAATGGACCAAATGGCCAAATGGCCAAATGGTCCAAATGGAAATTTATCCAGATACGGTACCATTCACAATACTTCCATTTGGATGCATGGCGTCACTTCGAACTTTGCAATCGTACGGAACGGAAATAAATAACACTATGGATAATAATACTTTACTGGTGGCAGCAGCTGTGTGTATTTTATTAAAAAGACAAAAAAAACCTAGGAGAAAGTGGATGAAGGATTGGTTGAAACAAAAAAATACTTTTTATATATATATATTTATATATAATTATATTTTTCTATTACTTCCAACACAAAGTCACGTGCGGACAAAGACATAATAAAAAAAAATTATAACGCTTGACAAATACACAGCACATGCACCACATCAAAACATAAACTGAAACAATAACCTCAAAAAAATGGACGCCGTTTCGCCCATTCACAGACCATTCGGACTGCTCCCATATGGCGTGGCGCACGTTTCTGACATTATGAATGGTAAAAAAATATTCCATTTGGCCTGGACGCATGGATTTCAATCCGTTTGGAAATCCAGAGCTGCCTGACGTCCATCCAAATGGAATATTTTTTTACCATTCACGGGACGATTTTGGACGACGACTACTCCATTCGGATTAATGGACGTATCGTCAGTGGTAGCCTTTAGGTTATTTGAAGTTTTGTATAGCCTATTTCACATTTGTGATCGAGACAAATCCAACAACACCTCATTTGTCAAAATGTATCCAGCCGTTCGAGCTACAGCGACGGAATTTTCTGCGGTGCATTTGCCTGACAACTACGTCGCTCTGGTTTTGATATTTTTTCTCGTGTTATTGTTAGTTTTATTGCGTAATTTCGGTGGTTATTTTGCCAATAAAGCCCGGGTTCTTGACGCGAGTGTAAAGTATGTGAATTAGAGTGAAAAGTTCTCTTCAAATTCCATCGGAGGAAATTCCGAGAATTTTGAACAAAACAGCCATCTTTTGTTTAAAATTGACTTGACAACTTGACTATGACTCTGTGACGTTGACAATACTTATAAATAAATACGCTTGACACTGGCAAAATTGTTCTCTAAGAGACAGATGCCATAATTGAAGAAGAAGAGAGCTACAGCGACAGCTTAAGCAACTCGCATACATACAAACATACAATATTCGTACATAATGTACGCCAAGCACATTACCCATCTTGACTTTGAAGTCGGTTAAAAATAAGGTGAACTTTTCCCTTGGAGCATAATAAGTAGGTAGGCACTCGTTCGATTAAGCTCTCTGAAAACGGTTATAGATTTCAAGGGTTTTTATTGTTTTTAGGCATAATTAGGATAATGCCGGGATTAAAAGGCCGTAAAGGTGTTTTAGTTAAGTCCCTTAATGTGCTGTGATTACAGTTGAAACAGGAACGGTCTAAACGAAAGACTGTCTTCTTCACTTCTTCTTTATTTATGGCATCTGTTTCTTAGAAAAATTTTTGCCAGTGTCAAGTGTATTTTTATGAATAGTGTTCTAAACGTCAATTTTGACACTTTATATAAAAAAAGGCAATTTTTTTAAATTCTCGGGAAGCCTTCAGATGGACTTAGAAAGGAATTTTTACTTTAAATCACATATTTCACATAATGTTCTTACACGAGCTCTTGACACATTTCCGTAGCAAGACTCGGGTTTTGTTAGAAAACAACTACTAACACTACAGGATAAAACTCAAAAATATACAAAAATTAAAATGACTTTAACTTCAGTTTTGCAAATATGCGCGACAAATAATTAAAAGGACATAATTAATTCTAAAAATCGCTAATTTTGTTTTCTATTGCTCTTCATTAGTTCCGTTTCTTTTTATAACTTTTATTAAATATACAGACACACCGAGTTTTACTATTTTATTAAAATGTACATGCATAAAATCACGCCTGTTTCCCGACGGGGTAGGCAGAGACCACGGATCTCCACTGGCTACAATCCTGACATACCTACTTCTCTTGCTTCATTCACTCTCATTACATTCTTCATACATGCGTTTCGGTTTCGGGTAGGTACTCTTAACCTGAGCCCTTACCATTATAAACCATCATGGTTCAGAAACGTCACATTTCAACCTTGAAGTAACACTACTACAATACTATAGGTCATTGTATGAACTATCAAAGTTTTACTTTGATATTGTGTCCAAAGAGCTTGTGCAAGCCCCTGGGCTTTCTCTAAAACGTCCCCAATTTGTACTTTTAAACTTACGCAATCTGAACACATTATTATTAGTATTAAACGGATAAGAAAGAAAAGAAAGAAAGAAAAACCATTTATTTACCACCACACATTAAAACGGAGTAAAAGTAATTAAATAAAACTACAAGTAACTAATAATGAGTTGAACTTAAAATAAGAGTGGCGGTAAATTGGCCCACAGCTCAGCATAATGCTACAGCATGTTTCCACACTGTAACGCTGGTCTTCCGCTGAGGCCAGTGATGACTCCACGGACATCTATAACACAGGCTACACATACAACATAGTACCTACTCAAACATTACAGTATCATTAACAGTTATTTACCTAGTCACAAAAAAAAATAATTAAATAATAAAACAATATAACGAGTAAAAGAAGACGTAGTGATGAAAATTGAGAAGGGTATGCTAAGATGGTTTGGGCATGTAGAAAGGATGGATGAAAGGAGAATGACGAAACAGTTGTATAAGGAGAGTGTGAATGGAACAGTTGGAAGGGGAAGACCACGGCGTACGTACCTCGATCAAATTGGGGACGTACTAGAGAAAGGCCAGGTCCAGAGTACCCTTAACCGACGCGCATGTATGAAGAATGTAATGAGAGTGAATGAAGCAAAAGAAGTATGTCAGGATCGTAGCAAGTGGAGATCCGTGGTCTCTGCCTACCCCGTTGGGAAACAGGCGTGATTTTATGTATGTATGTATGTATAACGAGTACCTAACAACAATTATTGAATTCATCAACCTCATACCCTGTACCTTAATAATAAATAATATAATATGGGTAGTTATCGCGTTCTAATTACCTATTTACCTATTTATTTTCCCGACGTTTCGACAGGTTTACACGCTGTCGTGGTCACGGGTAGATCAGTCTACCTACTCGTAGTAAATAGGTAATTAGAACGCGATAAATACCCGTTTAATACTAATAATAATGTCCCCAATTTGATCGAGGTACGTACGAATAATATAATGTATATTATATAGATTTATACTCAGTGTTATTCTACCAATCCTTTTACCATCACAGATATTATTTACACATTGCATTATCCCTACACGACGTAATTAGATTTGTCTGAGCTAATTCCTTCCGCGTTATTGTGTTACGTGTTATTATTAATGACTAGCGGCGGCACGCGGTTTTACTTGCAGTTCTGCAGTATTATATTTAAACCTCTCTTCAATTCTCAATTAGATAAGGAAAAGAGGGGTATAGTTATTATATTATTCAATACTAGCTTCCGCCCACGGCTTCGCCCGTGTCTTACTTTGAAAAACCAAATTATATCTATCCTGCGGGATCCGTACATTTTTCCAGGATAAAAAGTAGCCTATGTGCTATTCCAGATTATAATCTATCTCTGCGCCAAATTTCATCCAGATCCGTTCACGCATTTCAGCGTGAAAGAGTAACAAACATACATCCATCCATACATTTTTACAAACTTTCGCGTTTATAAAATTAGTAGGTTAGGATTATGAAGTAAAAAAATAAGTGCCTTCTTTGCCTTCAAGTGCCTGATTAAAATATATTGCACAGGTACAGGGGCCTTACCACAAGCTTTTACATACCATTATGTTTCAGAAACGTCAAAGTTTCAAAGCTTGAAGTAACACTAGGTACTACTTAACTCATGGTATGAAAAGTAATAGCTCTTCAAGCAATATTACAGTAATTTAACTTTATATTAAAGTATTATAACTTTATATTACTATGATATTGAAGTAATATAACTTGTGGCAAGGCCCCAGAACAATACAGGAAACAGCATACCAAAACAATCGAAGAATCGTAAACCCTGAGTACGTACTCAGGGTTTACGCTCCAGTACGCGTTCTCACTTTTTAATCCCCTACTATTCTTTCTCAATAGTCTTCTATTATCTCGTCACCAGTTCTTTTGAAAAGATTTAATTCCACTTCCGACGTTTCTTTCGAGCGCTTGACACCATATCATCGAACTTTTTACCCGACTGCGAAGCAAAGGAGAGTAATGTGTTTGAAGTGTATGTATGTATGTAAGTTTGTATGTGTGCAAGTTTTTTTGTCTTTCGCTGTAGCTCAAACGGCTAGATGGATTTTGGCAAATGAGGTATACTTGGATTCGTCTAGATTCTAGATCACAAGCGATTGACATTAGGTTATACAAACTAATATGGCGGCTGTAAAAATCTTTCTAAAATCGAATTACTTATGTAGGTATGTTAGTTTATAATTACTTATATATTTTCAGTTTTTCTATCTGGATTGGATAATTTTATCTGTTTTGTTATTGTGAGCTTAATAAACTGACTTTAAATTTGAATTTTCAGTTACGCTCAGTCCGTTTTTTTATTTTTGCAATAAATACTAGGTACCTAACGACTTCGCAAAATGTGGGCATGTACAAACTATCATGTTTGACGAGCCTCTCCTTTCACCGCACTGGTTAAAGAAAAAGACACGAGGGTTGTAGACAGGAAGGTGGTAGTGGCAAATTCTTCACTTTCTTACGTCTCAGCATTGATTACCACACGGCGTCTCGCTGTCGATTCCGAGCGAGTGACGATCTAATCGAATCTAAGGATTTATTTTACAACACCATTTTTTACTATGCTTCTTCTTCTGTCTATCGAACCGATATGGTGAAAGAAAACAAAAAAAAACTGATAATAAAAAAGAGAATAGAAAAGTATTATGCAAATTGGTAAGTTAGAGGAGGGCAGAGCGAAATGGTCTATGAGTTTTCACTATCGTTACAGCTCAGTTGGTAGCAGCCCTGCCTTCTGCACGAATGGGGGGGGGGGGGGGTTGTGATCGAAACCACAACTATAGGTTGTGGGTTCGATCCCCACCCAGGACTAACATTTGTGTGATGAACGCAGATGTTTGTTCTGTGTCTGGATGTTATTATGTATTTACAGAAAAATATATAATTAATCTATCAGCCATCTGGTTCCAAAAGTACAAGCTTTGCTTAGTTTGGGGCTAGATGGCGTTGTGTGTAATGTCCCACCATAAGCACATTACCCTCCTTCTAAACAGTCGAGTAAAAAATTAAATCATGAGCCTACAACAGCTGTAAATACAGATAATGAGCTTTTGAAATTGTCTTAAATACACGCAAGAATGGATTTTATCCTTTTAACTGACATTTACCGTGAAGGCGGGTAATTAAAAAAGTTTCAAACAACTCACGTACCCGTGTGTAGGTATTGTGTTTGTCTCGCATTTCGCTAAGTAAAATTTCATCCATTGGAAAGTAATAAATTATTCATTGGGCAACCCCAGAGTGGAAAAACTAGCTAGAGACTAGTGTGCGAACCGTAAGCACAGGTAATTCTTCTAAAGATTTAAAACTACTTCAAAAAGTAGGAATTATAAACGGATTTTGATGATTCTTTTTTTGATATGTTCTTCACAGGTTCTATGTATAAATTTTATCAAAATTGATCAGCACTTTTTGAATAAATTAACAATAACAAAAAGTACCTATAATACAGATGACGTTTTCGTTCGTGGGTGTGAAGACAAAATGTCTCTATGCTACATAAAACTCTTATTTTTTTATGGCATCTAAAAGATAAAGATAAAAGATAAAGATAAAGATAAAGATATACTTTATTTGTAGCTGAAGTAGGCATTAATATAAAAAATCCTGACTTACTAAACTAATTAAATTACCAACACCATTATAAACTAAATAACCCACTTATTATCATCCGCATCTGTTTCTTTTTAGATAAACTTTCTAGTTTCAACTGTTTTAATCAGTATTTTCAATGTCACAAAGTCATTGTTAAGTCAATTTTAAACAAAAGATGGCTGTTTTATTAAAAATTATCGGGATTTCCTCAGTTTGATTCCGAAAATGAACTCATCATCTTCCTGCCCTTATCCCACGTTATGTGGGTTCGGCACAACAGTGATCTTCTTCCATTTCCCTCTATCATTCGTCATCTCAGTACTCACTCCTTTCTTACCCATGTCATCTTTCACACAGTCTATCCATCTTTTCTTTGGCCTACCTCTACCCCTGTATCCATCTAATAAATAAATAAATAAATTTTTAATTCATCTCTTCTCATAACATGTCCACGCTAACCTATTACGCTTCATCTTTTCTGTCACCGATGCCACTTTCAGACTTCCTCTGATATACTCATTCAGAAAATGAACTATTCACCTTAATTCACATATCCCTCACTCGCATCAAAAACCCGGGCTTTATTGGAAAAATAACCACCAAAATTACACAATAACACGAGAAAAAATATAAAAAACTAGAGCGACATAGTTGACAGTCGAATGAATCGCTGAAAATCCTACTTATTACTCCATGGTCTATTTCTACTTACTGTGATTGTACCTCGTTTCAACCAACGTCAAATATACCAAAAACGATTTCACAATCTTGTTATGTCAAATCATGTTCCTCCTAACAATGTCACCTAAACAATTTTCCGCTACTTTCTCAATCATTTCGTACATTTCACGATAACTTATCCGTTGACTTTTATGTCATAGATTTAAGGATCAAAATGCAATAATTCACGCATTTCGCGCTACTGTAAATTATCCCTCTTCGTTCGGGTATCTTCGCCAATCGATCGGACATTTTCGGGAGCTCATTAATGTTAACTTTCCTGAACAGAAATTCGACACCGGAATTAAACGCTTTTTTGGGAACCTTACCTCTGTTTTGATCGAAACAGAAAACGAAAAATTTGCAAGGAAAAATCAGCAACACGACAATGATCTAATTTATAAGGAGTTTCAGTTTTGTGTGAATTTTAAAGTTCGTGCATTGATTCCACTGCGCTAAAAAAATTTTAAGTAATAAAATACTTAATTGAATATTTGAGCTACACCGCGCTTCAAAAAATTTTGAGTAGAGTTAGCAAAAAAATAAACAGCATGATACATTATGTAAAATAATGTACTTACTTGTTTTTTATAGTGTCACTCTGTCGATGTGCGTAAGTTACACCTTTTCAAACTCGAGATATCTTGAGAATTCACGAACTTTATGAGATTAACGGGTTTTGGAACGCAGTGGAACTATCCTACCTATTCCTTTATTACATTATACCCTATTTATTCTTGTACGAGTTTTTATCAATTTCGTAAGTATAAATGTTTATTGGAATATTCCAAGTAACGTTGGCAACACAAACTTTACGCTTGTTATTGTTTAAGCGACGGTCGGGTGATGCCAACTCGCGGCGTCGCTCTCCCAAATATTTATTGAACAAGATATAAAACAATATTTTGTTTCAGCTCGGTTGACTTACACAGTTATAAAAGCAGGGTATATTCAACTGGATAATAAGTAAATTTTGTACTTCGTGGGTCCGCCACAGTTCTTGTATGCAAGCTAGATTAACAAATCAAATCAATTTATTAAATCAGACATATTGCAAGTTTATTTAGTGTTAGTATTTTTACGAATTATATAATTACGCATTTAAAAAAAATGTAGATAATGTTTCATAATTATGCAGTTAATGAAATAATGATGCTAAATGAATATTGAACTGTCTGGTAATGACATTTGTTCATTTGATTATTTCATTACATTTAAACCTTAAATCATGTAGGGCGGATTCGACCAAACTGGTATACAGGGTTAAAAAAAATTCATTGATTTTTTCCACATGGAGGAAAACCACTTTAAATCCTTAAGAGATTATTTGACTTAGAGGAAATATTCCTTTATTAAAAAAAAAAAACCGGCATTCAAAGATTTTTTAATTCGCTCGCCTCACTCGGAAATTGAACCAGCTAAAAATTCAAAAAATAATCACTCACATACAATTAAAGTCCGTTCATTTGATACACCACTCAATAAATAAAAAAAAAACAACTTTGAAACTTAATTCTTTTCAACCCCTTCGCCGATTATACTCATATGCTTGAACTTAATTATTTTTAACGCCTTTGCCGATTAAACTCATATGCTTCCCAGCAAATCTACATAGCAGAATCACTAGACCTTCCAAGTTTAATGCAGATTCAATTAACGGTTCTTAAGTTATGCTCTAGTAAACACACAAACATGCCAAATGGATACTCGCCGCTGAGATGATCCCTCGCTTCGCTCGCTCAATCAATAATATTGGTGGACATTTCACACAGCGCCATTTTGCCCCATTAGTCTCCAATCTTCATAAATCGATAAGCCTATTACAATTTACTGCCTGTAGATAGTGTGGCAGCCATTTAGAAAGTTTTATGTCAAGCCTCCAGGGTGTTCTTAGCTGGTAACTTACGTTGGGGTGTTTTTTAGGGTTCCGTACCCAGAGAGTTAAACGGGACCCTATTACTAAGACTCCGCTGTCCGTCCGTCCGTCTATCACCAGGCTGTATCTCATGAAACGTGATAGATAGTTGAAATTTTCACACATGATGTATTTCTGTTGCCGCTTTAACAACAAATACTAATAAACAGAATAAAATATATATAAGGGAGCTCCCATACAACAAACGTGATTTTTTTACCGTTTTCTATATTTATACTCAATATTATAAAGAGGAAAGTTTTGTATTTTTGTTTGTAACAAATAAACTCAAAAACTACTGAACCGATTTTAAAAAAATCTTTCACTAATAGACTGCTACATTATCCCTGAGAAATGTAGGTTATATTTTATATTAAAAAAATAGAGATACTTTTGCTACCCGTGTGAAGGCGGGCGTGTTGCTAGTTATAGATAATGGTACGGAACCCTTCGTGTGCGAGTCCTACTCGTACTTGGCCAGTTTTTTTTCAAAATTAATGGACGTATTTGCTCTTCAGCCTTTTTGTAACTCCAGGAGGACTCATGGTGCTTACTTATCCGACTGCGAAGAGGATGGTAATCTGTTTGGAATGTATGTATGTTTGTATGTATGCAAGTCGCTGCAGCCCAAACGGCTGGAGAGATTTTGACAAATGTCGTCGACAGGTGTTGTTGAATTAGTCTGGATTAGAAGAGTGATAATATGTATTTGGCTATACAAATAGTCAAAAAATCCAATTGGCGGCCATAAAAAGCTATTTTAAATTATTCTCAGTCGGTTTTTAAAATTGGCAATAAATACTAGGTATTTATTTATTTAAAGTTGGTAGTTTAGTGGTGCTAGTGGTCCCGGCTTTCGATAAAAATCGTAGGTTCTTAACAGATCGTGCACTAATGGATATTTCTGTTCAAAAAATGTGTATACCAGTTCTCTCAAACGGTGAAGGAAAACATCGTGAGAAACCCACAAAAGTGCAATGCACGCTCTTAATTACCAGATTCCGAAGCATTTGAATACGTAAAATCTGCGAATAATCTACGAAATGAATGAGTGAATTAGAGATAGAATTAAAGTATTAACGCAGGCAGCTGTGAGTACAGTCAGCCTCAAATGTTGCTTATATCTTGTTTTAGGTTGTTAGATGAGCGTAAATTTTACTGTTGATTTGTAGAATAATAATAACAATAATTGTCTATTTCTTAGTATTTTATTGTAGGTCAAACTCAAACTCAATATAACTTTATTCATTGAATTTATATTCAAATTTAAAATATTTTTGTATAATAATCTATACTAAAATTATAAAAAAGAAAGATTTGATTGTTTGTTTTTATAGCTCCGAAACTACTGGACCGATTTGAAAAGTTCTTTCACTAATGTGTAGAATGAACTTTCAGGAACGTAGGCTATTATTTGTGTGGGTATTTTCTGGACAACGCCGCGAACGAAAGCTAGTATAAAATAAACAAGGATCATATTGAAACGTCTTAGTGCGGTGACGAATTTACACTAGATTTTTGCGATGACAATTACCCGGTGACAAATTTACCCTAACCCGCCAATTCCAGCAAACCCAAGTTCCGTCTAAAAACTCGTCTCGATCCTAGTAGCGCTTTTTTGTATGACAGATCAGGGAGTTGCAACTTTTGTCGCTGACAGTACTACATCTTTTCAGGCTGTATTCGAGAGCTCGTGACCTGGTTCCATTAAGAAATAAATTATATTTTTATTTTAACTTGCGAATGAAATCGGCGTGTTGGATTTCAGTCTCGTTTCCAGCGGTTACTACAGTTGCCACTGCCTACACGCCCTGCGGTTTCACTCGTATACAATTTCTGGATTTTTTCTTGATGCATTCGAATTTATCACTCTAGTTTTTTTCGTGTTAATTTAAGATTTATTGTGTGGTGGCTATTTTCCAATAAAGCCAGAGTTCTTGATATGGATATAAAATATGTAAATTAAAGTTCTTTTCTATAAAAAAAAAAATATATGATCACGACTGTAATCCCCAGGCTCGGTAGATATCTCCTCAGATCTTTAGTTACTTAGATCTTTGAGGATATCTAAAGGGGGTAGTCAGAGGAGTAGTTAGTATTCCGTACGTGACAGGTTGCAAGCCCATCGCCGCTTATAAGAATACTAACCTATGACACATACCTTCGAATTTTTGGTTCTAGGTTATGCCGGTTTCCTCACGATGTTTTCCTTCACCGTTTAAGAGCACTGGCATTGCATTGCGCACATAAATTTTTCGAATGGAAAAACTCATTGGTGCACGACCAGGTTAACCCACGACCTTCGGATCGTGAGACATGGGTGCTACCACTACACCACCAGTGCTCTTAAAAGTAAGCTACTCAAAGCTTGTGTTATGGGTACTAGATAACTGATATATTTAATACATTATATACATAGATAGATATTTTTATTATACATACAAACACCCAGACCAACGGAACAAATTTCTGCAGAGCATACACAAATTTGTTCCTCGGCGGGAATCGAACCCGCAACCTCTTGCGTCGCAGGCGGACTCTCGCCCGCTGCGCCACTGAGGTCGTCTACATAAATCCATTGGAAAATTTCCAAGACTTTTTAATATAACAGCCATCTTCTTTTTTTATTTATTTGTCAATTTGACTGTGATTTTGTAACATTGAGTTTTATTTAAAAATCTCGACACTGGCAAAATTGTTCTCAAAAGAGACAGATGCAAAATTAAAAGTAGAAGAAGAATAATTTCTAATCTTAAAACTGAGTTTATTCTAGATAATAAGTACTTGGCGAGTTTGATTGAATTCAAGCTAAATAACTCTCTCAAGAATAGCAGACACTGGAACACAATCTTTGCATCAAAAGTATCTAATAGGCGATTAATCATGCAAAAACAAGATCCAATGCAATTTCAAATAATCTAAACAAACAAGTGATCATTATTATTAGTATTAGACGGGTATTTATCGCGTTTAAATTACCTTATATTTTCCCGACGTTTCGACAGGTTTGCACGCTGTCTACCCGTGACCACGACAGCGTGCAAACCTGTCAAAACGTCGGGAAAATATAAGGTAATTTAAACGCGATAAATACCCGTCTAATACTAATAATAATGTGTTCAGATCGCGTAAGTTTAAAAGTACAAACAAGTGATCACACTGAACGTAGCTTAGTATAGCTAGACAAGCAACATTGCTAGCGTTCATACATAAATAGTTTCTTATCTAAGAAAATTCGAATTGCATAGCTATGTTAATTTTGTCGATAAAATCTAAAAGAAATTACGACCTAATTCACAAGACACAAAGTGAGTTCGCCATTTCGGAGAGATTACAGAGAAATCCCCGTTTCCCCATATATTTTCCGACATGTTTTATCCCCATTTTGTCCCATAACAAAACCCCAAAGTACCCTAAAAAGCCGATCGGAAAAGAATGTCGGTATTAGATAGTAATATCATTTCCTTATACAAAAGCTTGGGAAGAAAAGTTTTTTCTGAATAGGTATAAATATTGCAGATAATAGATAGATAGAGCGCTGGTGGTGTAGTGGTAGCACCCCGGCTTCACGATCCGAAGGTCGTGGGTTCAAACCTGGTCGTGCACCAATGAGTTTTTCCATTCGAAAAATTTATGTGCGCAATGCCAGTGCTCTTAAACGGTGAAGGAAAACATCGTGAGGAAACTGGCATACCCTAGAACCAATAATTCGAAGGTGTGCGTCATAGGTTAGTATTCTTATAAGCGGCGATGGGCTTGCAACCTGTCACGTACGGAATACTAACTACTGTGCAAAATGTGGGCATGTACCAAATGTCATGTTTGGACTTGCCTCTGACTACCCCCTTTAGATATCCTCAAAAGATTTAAGTAACCAAAGATCTGAGGAGATATCTACCGAGCCCGGGGATTACAGTCGTGATCATATTTTTTTTTTTTTTTTTTTTTATTGCAGATAAATAATTACTTCTTATTCATAACTTTCTATATAACTAAACCTCTAAACTAAACTAAAATTACTTATATATTACGTTGCCATCATAAAAAATAGTACCTGGGTGACCGAGCTTTGCTCGTTTTTTTTTATTGGTAAACGACGTTTTCTAAAAATGAAACATAGCTAGATCGATTTATCGCCCCCGAAACCCTCTGCATACTAAATTTCATGAAAATCGCTGGAGCCGTTTCCGAGATTCCAATTATATATACATATGTATATATATATATATACAAGAATTGCTCGTTTAAAGGTATAAGATAATGATCACGACTGTAATCCCCGGGCTCGGTAAATATCTCTTCAGATCTTTTAGTTACTTACATCTTGAAGGATATCTAAATAGGGTAGTTAAAGGCACGTCCAAACATGGCATTTGGTACATCTTTTATCACTGATGATGATAAGGGTTGACTGTACATACGGGTGTAATAAAAAGGTTTTATTTTAGAGAGCACTGGTGGTGTAGTGGTAACACCGCCTTGCGATCCTTGTGGGTTCAAACTTGGTCGAGCATCAATGTAATTTTCTGTTTGAATAACGTTATGTAATATCTGGAGCTCGAAACGGTGAAGGAAAACATCGTGAGGAAACCAGCATAACCTGGAATAAAAAATTCGAAGGTGTTTGTACATAGTTTAGTATTCTTATAAACGGCGATGGGCTTGCAAAATGTGGGAATGCGCTAAATATAATTTTTAGACGTGCCTCTGACTACCCTCGTTTGGTTATCTTCAACGATCCAAGTAACAAGAGTCTGGCTTACCAAGCCTAGAGAATACATTAGTGATAATGTTTTCTTTTGTTATTGTTAGTAAAAAATACGATGAGATACCAGAATTTACAATACAAGTTATAATAACTCAATATACTAAGAAATAACAAGTTAAAACTGAGATTTGCCTTCAATTTGGTTCAGCCATATAATAAATACTTTTTTTTGTAAGAAGTATCATACAAAAAAGCGCTAGGTCCGAGACGAGTTTCTTGCATGTTCTTCTCGTACTTGGGTTAGGTTGGAATTGGCACATAGAATCACCGCATGTAAGACGTTTCAAAGTGATCCTTGTGATTTTATTTAATACATTATTTTTCTTTCTTTTTTTCTATCTCATCATCTTCCTGCCCTTATCCCACTAGGTGGGGTCGGCACAACAAGTTCTCTTCCTCCACTCTCCCCTATCATCCGTCATCTCAGTAATCACTCCCTTCTTACACATATCGTCTTTCACACAGTCCATCCATCTTTTCTTAGGTCTACCCCTACTCTTGTATCCATCCACATTCAAATCCATCACCCTTCTTGTAACATGGCTTTCCTCCCGCTGCATAACATGCCCATACCACGCCAACCTATTGCTCTTCATCTTTTCTGTCACAGGCGCTACTTTCAAACTTCCTCTAATATGCTCATTCCTTATCTTATCCATTCTCGTCACTCCACACATCCATCTCAACATTCGCATCTCCGTCGCATGCACTTTTCTTTCATCCGTCGCCTTAGTTGTCCAACATTCAGATCCATACAATACGACAGGTCTAATGATGGTCTTGTAGATTTTTTTTTTTTTTTTTTAGATTCTTTTTTTCTATCTATTATATGTATATAGACTAGCATTATCATTAGATTAAAACGGGTATTTATCGCGTTTATTGACCCATTTTTCCCGACGTTTCGACAGGTTTACACACCGTCGTGGTCACGGGTAGACACCCGTGTCTACCCGTGACCACGACAGTGTGTAAACCTGTCGATGTGTTACCGAAAACCCGAATGTGTTCAAATCGCGTAAGTTTAAAAATATAATAGACTATCATTATTATCATGTAATTGAAGCGTCGTAAATCAATATTCAAAGCCACCGGCGTACGTATAGTGTTTTAATTTAATACTGAGGTGTTTTCCGTAAATATTGGTATAATTTCGTCCGTTCATTCAGTTCCCGTCCGCCCCTTACAAGGTTCTCACTGAATATTTAGATCAGACATCGGCAATCGAATGGAGAGGAGCGGGCGGACGAATAATTGATTTGTATCGTGGGACTGGCATGAATAAATCAATGAAATTCCATGATGCATAAAGAGTTTAATCTATAGGCCATGTTTTGGATAGTAAGAGCTTATTCAATACATATTATTGAATCATAATTGGAGTATTCATAATTATGAATTTAAAAATAAAATATATTATGATCACGACTGTAATCCCCGGGCTCGGTAGATATCTCCTCAGATCTTTAGTTATTTAGATCTTTGAGGATATCTTAGTCGAAACATGACATTTGGTAGGTAGGTACTGTCTACATTTACCACAGTAGTTAGTATTCCGTACGTGACAGGTTGCAAGCCTATCGCCGCTTATAAGAATACTAACCTATGACACACCTTCAAATTTTTGGTTCTGGGGTATGCCAGTTTCTTCACGATGTTTTCCTTCACCGATTAAGGGCACTGGCATTGCGTACATGAATTTTTCGAATGGAAAAACTCATTGGTACACGGCCAGATTTGAACCGATGACCTTCGGATCGTGAGGCAGGGGCGCTTCCACTATACCACCAGTAGGTCTACCATGAGTTTTCACAATCTACACTCGCTAGCGACTGTAGTTAAAAAAATGTATGAAAACTTGTACAGCGCCTCTAGCGGATAGTTGAGTACAAAAACGTCACAGCGTACTACAGCGACTGTAGTTTGCGCTTCATTCATTTGCTTACCATGAGTAACAATTTTGACAGATGTCATAGTAAAGTACTATTACTACTGTAGTAACGTCAGCCGATCTAAATGTGACAACTCATGGTAGACGTACAGCACTCAAATAATTTTATTAGGATCAAAGTAAATTAAAACTAAAAAGAAAATTTAAACGATAGAGACGGCAAAAGTAACTAGTATTTACCTTATGTATAACCTAGTCACATTTGTGATCTAGACGAATTCAACGACCTAGTTTAAATTAATTCCAACCTCATTTTTCAAAATCCGTCCAGCCGGAGTACAGCGACAGCCAAAGGGACTCAAAAAAAGTGTATTTGCAAATAAAACAAAAATACATAAACAATAAGCTTTATTTCAATGATTCAACGTTAGTTTACATATCTTACATAAATTCCATGTCTATAAATTTAAATATGATTTTAAATCATCAAGAAATCAATACCTTATTTAGTATTTACACCAATAAAATATTTAAATTTAACATTAAGAGCGGTTTTGCACTACGTCCGATCCGAATCCGTGAAAATTGGATCTAGAAAACTCGGACCGAATTCGGATATTGCTTACGCTTAGTCCGATCTCTGATACAAATCCAAGCAATTCAGAAGCTACCGTTTGGCATACGTCATTTTACGTGATGAAAATGACGAATGACGGAAAGAAATCGGATGACGTAATTCGGATCTAGTGCGTAACTTACCATAGAAATAACATTTCGGATCAGGAGGTTTTGGAAGCTAAACGTTCTTGGGTGCACATCGACTGTAATATAAAATGCTCTGACAGCAAAACGTTCTCAATTTAAAATGGTTTGAAAGCTAAATGGTATTTCCAATAGTTAGTTATCTAGTCATAATGTAATAATAATTCTACAACTAGACTCACCCTAGTATGTAAGACGATTCAAAATGATCCTTGTGATATAACTCAATAAAGATTATTGACTATTGACTATTGAACTTCTCTGAACCGTATTTTCACGGGTTCGGATCGGATTCGGATCGGGCGTAGTGCGAACCGCTCTAACTGTACTTTATTTTTGTACATTAAACATTTTAGATAGACTAAAGATTTAATAACTATCAAAATATAATAATAATTAATCTAGCACAACAATTTACCTTCACAAGATTTAGTATTTTTTTTATATAATTTGATATTTCTTGATGATATTTGGGTACTTTGTATAACGGTATGGAAGAATTGACTACTTTTAGTATTATTTTTATCTTATAACTAATCATATGTACTTAAATGTTGGCATTTCATTAAATTTACAATTACTTAATTTAATTTATCTACTATTATTATTTACACTAGTCGATTTTTGGGTTCCTTCTGTTATCTTTGTGGCATCTGAAAAAATAAAAACAAAAATATTTTTTGAAACTTGAGTGATGACCTTCCCAACGACATTATCAAAATAAATCATTTTCAAATTCATTATTATGTACTGGAGAACAAAATAAGACACTAAAAAGTGTATGTACAAAAGTTGGGGCTAGATGGCGTTGTGTAAAATGTCCACCATGTGAAAAATGCGTGTACATGGTTTGAATTAGCTTCCAAATAATTATAATTCCAATTATTTGGAAGCTAATTTTAATAAGTAGATACCATAATAAGTATCTATAGTCTGCAGTATCCCACTTAATCTAGCAAAAGTGGTGGAAATACTCGGTCTACATTGGCAAGCGCCCAATCCCAACCCACAATATTTACTCCCCACGTGAAGCCTTAATGTTTTTAAAATTAGATGTAGAGTACAGTCAGCTACTAAATAAAAAAATCGACTTAGCTTAGATTAGACCGAGTTTAATTATCCCCGGAAAAAAATATAGTTATCGTAAATTGACATTATACTTGAATTTAGCATTACATTAGTCTGAGTATAATTTTACCAGAAATAGGTCAAATCCACCCTTAATGATTATAACATGAACTTATAGCAACAAAAATGATACATACAGAATCGTAACAGAAAATAAATTTATGGAAAATTAAAATTAAAAAAGTGCATAAAATTAATTATACAGAGCAACTGCAGACTACAATAAAAACAAAAAAGAACTTATCTCAAAACACGTATTACAGTACAGACGTGATCTTTACTTCTTTTTGTAGCTGACTGTACATCTAAAACGTAGGAGCGCAGAGCCGCGCTCTTAATTGATGAAGGAAAACACCGTAAGAAAACTAACATCAGAACTTGGAACCGGTTAATAATTTTCAAAAACCGGTATTTCGATAATAGCGTTCGGAGATTAACCGGTTCAATCGAGCTTCGTTTGTCATCGTAAGACCGGCGCGTCGCGGAGGATCACTAATATGGAAAATAAAAACGAAAACATTTCATTTTAATCGGTTAATTGAGCGATACCTTGGATTTATCGTTCTTGACTAACCGTTTGGTTACGGTAAAACGTAACCGAAAAGAAAAGGTTGTAGGTATTTAGAGCTATACCGGTTTAATTTTTTTTCCGGTTTTCAAGCCCTGACTAACATATTCTAAATTCAAAAAATTAATGGGTTTGTTGATGATTTTCTGACGTTTGATGATCTTACCATCTCGTCGTCTGGTCGGAGTGGGTTGTAATGTGACTTTTGGCCGTCAGTCGCCTCTCGTATTGTATAGCTCTTATTGTCACTTGACTCCAGTACCACTCGAGGCGGCTCGCTCTCTGCCAAAACATTATTATAAATAATTAAGGAATTAAATCTGAATATAGGGTATTACCAAAATACTTCCGAAAACTTCAGGGGGTTAAAGTACCAATCAATATAAACAACTTTTTCTAAGAAAAAAATAAACAAATGTTTCACACATTTCAGCCAAGAAGGTATTGAGCTTTTGCATAGAACAGCTGTTTTTATTTCGCGCTAAAACGGCTTGACCGATTTTCATGGTTTTTGATCAGTTGTATTTGTCTGTTAAATCCATCCAAACTTTAAAATGTGAAAGTTACAAAATCACGCTAAAACGACTTAAAGGATCTGGATGAAATTTGGAAAAGCGATAGTCTGAAATAGCACATTTAGCAAGAATAAATACAAAATTAAAAATTTTAACAGCCCCCGAGTTCTAAACCTAACCTAACATGTCATATTTAAAGTCATGGTTGCCTTACCATGTTCTTTCAATATCATTGAAGTAATACGGTACCAAATTTCGAATCGATCGGACATAAGGAAGTTAGTCAGATCTCCTCATCAACTAGAAAAGAGATGATGATCTTCAAATGGCTGAACAGATTTTACTCAGAGAACACTCGGGTTAAAATTATCTATGACACAAATAAAACTAAACGAAAATCGGTTCGTCCGTTTGGGAGCTACACAGATACACACACAGTTAAACTTATATCACCCCTCTTTTTTTGGGGGTTAAAAAGAAGAAGAAGTAGTCTCAAATTATTGTAATTAAAGTCTTACTCACCAGGCTTAGGGTTGAGAATGTCCGGCTTGGTCTCAGGCTTATCAGCAGGGTAAGCTATGAGGTACCTTCGACCCTGAGCGTCCACCTGGACCACACTCTGCGATGGACGCTTGCTTGAAGAGCTGGTCTCACTTCGCCTGTACAAATTAAAATCTTCAAAGTTCAAATATGAGTATTAGAATCTTCGTTACATTCTACTTAACAAGTTATCAATTCTGTAAAATTTAAACATCAACTCGCATCTCACATCACTATTCACTCTCACTTCGCTTAAGGTGCTTTTTATTTGACACTTTGAATCGGGTTCTAGTGCGAAGCGAGCGTCGAAGTGACTTGGGAATTACCGTATAGAATGCCACTTTTTACGTCATTTCATACTTTATCTGTCAAAATCTCTCCGTCAATTTAGTTCAACTCGCTGACACGCTCGCCAGAGTGGCGCTAGTGTAAATTCGAATTATCAACCGAGTTTTTAGAATGCCAATCAAGAAACTCACAGCGGATTCAGATTCGAATTTTAAAATGAGATCTTACAGAATCACACGGCAGACTAGATTTTTTTTCAACTACTGTGCAAATTTTGATATTTCTTTAGAAGCTTTTGATACCACACGCGTGATATCATCCCAATCACGTCTTTTTCTTACCTCATTCTCTTCTACAGTTTTATAATTGTTCTCCCTATTTGTCATTAATCGTAAAGTAAGCGTATAGTATTTAGTTAATTTTAAATGGACCCTACGTGAAATAACTTACTATCAACCAATCTTTTATCGATTAACTTTCATGCTATCAGCTTGAAAGACGAGCTTTAAAATCGAGATTAAAGGTACGTGTTGGCAGCGGGTAACATGAGGCGGCGGCGGACGACGTGTCGCGGCGACACTGCTGGTTTCTATGAATTTCTATGAAATGCGTCGCTAGCTTCGTGTCGCTAACTACGGAGGGAATTTAATAGAAACACATAGAAACCAGTAGTGTCGCCGCGACACGTCGTCCGCCGCTACCTCACGTCGCCCGCTGCCAACTCGTACCTTAAAAAAATTCTAAAATTTAGACGAAAATAATAAATTGAGAAGAACCACCCACCTCCTCAACACTAAAGCGGCGATGGCCCCAGCGGCTGTCAAGATGGCAGCCAGGCCAGCCAGCGCCGCGGCAGCTGGGAACTTGCTCTCAGCCCGAGCAGTGCTCTCTGGAAAGAAATAAAACGTTACTTGTGGAACCCCAGTGGCTTTGTTCTCGTCAGTGTTTCTATTTGAAGATCCAGTGTGATCAGTTAGATTGTAATTTGACATTCAGCATGGACCTTTTCTTCTCCTTCTTCGTTGATGAAACAGCATCAGGCAGTAGAACATTGCAAGTAGAATCTAAACCTAGTTTTTCTAAACCTCACCAGCACGCTTAGCAGAGTCCCTGAAGGTCAGGTCCCGGAGCAGCACGGGTTCCGAAGCACCCTTGCTGTTCCGCGCCGTCACCGCCAGGTCCTCGTCTTCGGAGAGCGTCTCCACCGCTGACCAGCTGATATTCAGCCATACCACTAGATCTGAACAAATGGAAGCTGTTAATATTTGTTGATATTA
This sequence comes from Cosmorhoe ocellata, assembly GCA_963675405.1. Taxonomy (NCBI): domain Eukaryota; kingdom Metazoa; phylum Arthropoda; class Insecta; order Lepidoptera; family Geometridae; genus Cosmorhoe; species Cosmorhoe ocellata. The sequence goes on along the minus strand of OY776264.1, from coordinate 1,578,190 downwards.
CAGAGAATTGGCTTGGAAATATTGCCCAATTTTTTTAAATTTTCTTCTGATAACTCCGTGATGAAGAAGAAATTGTATACGATGGTGTCTTTCTACAATTTTTTTCGTCAATTTGTTTCATCTGTCGTTAACTTCTTGGTGTTTTAGAAAGAATATAATTAATATAAGGATAAAGGTAGGCCAAAGAAAAGATGGATGGACTGTGTGAAAGATGACATGGGTAAGAAAGTAATGACATGACGAATAACAGAAGGAAAAGGAAGAAGATCAATGTTGTGCCAACCCCACATAACGCTGGAAAAGGGCAGGAAGATGATGATGATGATGATGATGATAATTACGAAGTACAAAATATATAATACCACGAAACTTGGATGATTATATTGGAAGGTATCTTATACCTTTAAACGAGCAATTCTTGTATATATTTTCTGAATCTCGGAAACGGCTCCAACGATTTTCATGAAATTTAGTATGTAGGGGGGTTCGGCGGCGATAAATCGATCTAGCTAGGTTTCATTTTTAGAAAACGTCGTTTACCAATAAAAAAACCGAGCAAAGCTCGGTCACCCAGGTACTATCTATTTATTTGATAAATACCTTGAATGGCAGATACATTGGCTAGACTCCTAGTGTCTTCCCCCATAGCATCCAGGGTGAAGTGCTGGGTAAGTCCTCCGTCATAGCCCGCCATGCACCGCACGGTCAGCATTGGCTCCTTGTTCTTCAGGATCCTGTTGGAAGAGCAGTTCCGAGGCGGCGACGGCCGGGCTGGTGGAATCAAAATTTCAAAACCCTCAGCCTGTCTTTTTCATTGAAATAAAAACATGCTTTTCAATAGTCAATAGTCAATCTATACTAGTATTATAAAGAGGAAAGTTGTGTATTTTTGTATTTTTGTAACGAATAAACTCAAAAACTACTGGTCCGATTTTAAAAATTCTTTCACCATTAGAATGCTACATTATCCTTGAGTAACATAGGCTATATTTTATGTAGGTACCTCGCGAGCAAAGCCGCGAGCGGAAGCTAGTAGTCAATATAATCACATGGATCATTTTGAATCGTCTTAGATACTAGGTGAGTCTACGAGTATGTGCCAATTCCAGTCCTATCCCCAGTCCGAGACCTGACGAGAAACTCGCTGGGCCCTAGCGCTTTTTTGTATGATCCTTGTTAATTTTGTTAGGGACACCTAGCAGAGTTGGAGCTTATTCGTCCCAAGCTTTTTTCAATTAGTGTGGTTATGAAATTTTTAAAATCCTTTGTCTCGGCTCAGCCACAAGTCTTTGTTACAAGATCGTATCTCTTGATAATTAATGTGTAACTACCCTACATTTAAAGGAATTTAATGCCTTTTCAGTGTATTGTCACTAGTGTGAAGTTAAATTAAGCTTTTGTTAATTCTGTAAAGCAAAGGAAAAATGTACAGACTAGTGAAATTGCCGAGCAAAAACGTGCCTGGTTGGTGAAAATGGTGTGTTCATACATTCGATGTAATAATGTGGTTAGGTGTGTTGCTTGATCCTTCTCAAACGGTTTTCGATTCAAGATTAGATTTTTCCCTCACACATTCACAGCCGAAACTTTTGCTTGTATTTTTACTACATAGATTTAAATAGCATTCTCAAAAATTGGGACCTTTATTATTTTTTGCGTTTGTAAGTCCTACATATTTAAACAAAACTAAAAACGGTGTTTTAAAAATATAAGTACTACCTAGCGCTTTTATTTTGAGTTGATTGTGCTTTGTGTTCACAAAGCTTCATTTTCACTGTAACATAAGTCGCTTCCTAAAGATACTTTTGTGTTTTTCTACGCGTCCCATTCAATTATTAATCCCATAAAACGTAATCCCGCAAATCTACAACAACTTTTAGCTGACGAAGTTTTTGTTCAACCAAAATCGTGCAACACAACACTCACGATAACCACAAAACTCCGCCTAATCAAACTCCATCAGCAAGATAAACGTAAATTAATGATTTGGCAAGTTAATTAAAACACCCCGCGATCTATCGTTGTGATTGGCGAACCGGGAATATTCGCATTTAAAATACGGCCAAAGTTCTCGAGTTCCAAATCACGATCCCAGCCAATACGGGTAACGAGGGAACTTATGTTACAACTTCCTCCATTCGGTTCGGGTAGTTCCTACTTTTTTATGTGCTCGATTTTAGAACGCCTTTTTGGGTGGCCAACTTTTGAGAGAGCGAAGTTTTTACTAAATCGCTCTAATTGAGAGAAGACGAAAGCTATCGACATTTTGTAGCTATTTCAAGTACCTAATTGCAATGTATAACTAAGCTTAAATCCAAATAAGACAACAATGCTACTAGCCTTAGTCCAAATTGCTTTATATAATTAGGTAGGTAGGTCATCATCATCATCATCCTCCTGCCCTTAGCCCACTAGGTGGGATCGGCACAACAGGTTCTCTTCCTCCACTCTCCCCTATTATCCGTCATCTCAGTAGTCACTCCCTTCCTACACATATCTTTCACACAGTCCATCCTAGGTAATATTATGAATTTTTATTTTTAAAATGTGAAGTGTTTTTTTATTTCTTTTTGTTTTATACAGGTTGTTACCAGACTTTCGAAAACAGAGGGTTGAAGTACCCATCAATATAAACAACTATTTCTAAGAAACCAACACTGTAAGCGCGAAGATAATCCTTTGTCAGTACATGGTGGAAAACAAAACAACTTTAACAGGCGATTAAAAGGCTACGAGCTGTAAGTTTAATTAACAGAGCATGGTGAAACTACTCATAAGTGGAATACTGAAAACTATAGACATTTGTATGGTTAGAATTAACTTCCAATTAATTGGAATTATAATTATTTGGAAGCTAATTTTAATAAACCAAGCGAATTATAACTGATGTCACATTTGAAAGGTGCAAGAAAAGAACACCTGAGTCAAACCCTAATCTTTTCACCACACTGGTTCGAAAGAGCTAGTGACACGAGAAGAAGAAGAAGAAGAATTTAAAGGTGTTTCGGAGTGAGCCAAGCCCCGAATCAGCGTAAGTTGAACAAGTTTCAAAGATATTAGACAGGTTTGATTGTCGCGCTGTCGCGTCAATAAAGTTTTAATCGGGAAACTAACGGAAATCGTTAGCAAAGTGAGTTCTACAAAAAAGTTCTGCTTACAATTCGCAACTTTAAAAAGTTTTTTGAGTTTTTTGAACTTTTCCGATTGGAACACATTTTTTATGGTATAGCTAAGCTATCCAAAGGACAATACATTAGTGTTCCTTGAGCTAAAAAATAATGACAAAAATAGAGCCTTGGTGGGCGCGGCTTGTTAGTTTTGCAAGAATTATACCAAAAATTTACAGAAGCTTATGTTTTGAAAATATGTTTTGATCTTTACATATAAAGGGGGTAGTCAGAAGCACATGTCACACACTAATTTTGTTATATTGTAAACTTTCCTCATATTTTATAATATATATATATATGATCACGACTGTAATCCCCGGGCTCGGTAGATATCTCCTCAGATCTTTAGTTACTTAGATCTTTGAGGATATCTAAAGGGGGTAGTCAGAGGCAAGTCCAAACATGACATTTGGCACATGCCCACATTTTGCACAGTAGTTAGTATTCCGTACGTGACAGGTTGCAAGCCCATCGCCGCTTATAAGAATACTAACCTATGACACATACCTTCGAATTTTTGGTTCTAGGGTATGCCGGTTTCCTCACGATGTTTTCCTTCACCGTTTTATATTTTATAAAGGTGTATTATACCGAGAGAGAGAGACGAAACATTTCTCTTAGCAATAAAGTAGGTAATAAACAGACGTCGCTCAAACCAACCGTTTTAACATCTTACAGGTCAAAAAGAAACAGAAATCTCTAATTAGCAATAAAAAGTACTAGGTAATTTTCCCGACGCGAACAAGACGTTAAAAGAGAACCCGATATTTTTCCCAACTGCCCCGGTATTTTTCTCATCTGCCCACCGTGGACGGTAGGTACTTTTTTTAGTGTTTTTTAGGAATTCTTCAGACTCCGCCCCAGGCTATAAACTCGATTAAATTCTACTTTTTACGATGGCAAGTGTACGTGAAAGTAGTTGGAGGGGTCTACTCTACACCTTTTTCTATGAGGGATATTAGATGGAATTTTTTAAATTGCTCGTAGATTGCTGAAACTTCATATTTAAATTCTTAGGGCATTTTTTCAGAAGCATTGCTTTTGTATGAGATTTGATGTTAGTTTTTTTAGTGGACAGTCATTAATAAAATTATAATAAATGCAAAAGTTAAGGTCTGTAACGGATGAACGGATTTTGGTTATTGGTCATTGGTTATTGGATTGGGAATTTTTTTAGTTAGGTACTAATAGAATTTTTTTGAGGATATCTAAAGAGGGAAGTCAGAGGCATGTCCAAACATATCATTTGGTACATGCCCACATTTTGCAGAGTAGTTAGTATTCCCCCAATATTAATATTGATTACACAATTTTTTCATGAAAATACCTACTTTCAGCCGGAAATCTCTGAAACAATGACGTAAAATGAATTTCTGCCGTGAGTTCTGATGGTAAAACGCGGTTACCGTAAATTTAAATACGGGATTAATTGAATTTATGCTTCATACTGATAAATTTGAGTTTTCCACTCGTGAATTGGTTTGGAAAATTTCCAGGTGTTGATTTCCAATGATGCCAAGGCCGGTATTACGACCGTTATAAAGCGGTGATTGCTGATCTTTTTTTTCTAGTTTGTTAGTTTTGAATCCACACCTACGGACCGCGAGGCAGGGGTACCTACTATAGTATACTAGCTTGCCATGCCAATGCTAAGCCCATGGCTTCACCCGCCTGGTACCATGAAAAACAAAAACAAATCTATGCCGCGGGAACCGTACATTTTTCCGGGATAAAATGTCTATTCATGCTATTCTATAAATGCCTTTATGCTATTCCAGACTATAATCTATATTTGCTCCAAATTTACATCCATATCCGTTTAGCCGTTTCAGCGTGAAAAAGTAACAAACGTACATTCTTACAAAATTTCGCGTTTATAATATTACGAGTAGTAGGACTATATACTATAAGTAGGCACGCTATGTCAAATTTAAATTCAAGATGGGGCAGCTACCACAAAATGGCGAATAACTTTTTTGTTTAGGTTTCTTTTAATGCGGATGAAGTCACGGGTATTAGCTAGTGCATTATAAACTATGCTCTTTAATATAAATGCAGCCAGCAGCATAAATTTAACTGTCCCTTGGCACCCGTTAGCTTTCCACTCGTATCTTACTTTCAGGAGAGTGCCCGGGTGAAGTGGTGGCCCTGGGGCAATACCAAAAAGTCTTCTTCTTCTTCTTTTAATAGCATCTGTCTCTTAAAGATCATTTTTACCAGTGTCAAGTGGTTATATTATTAGTATTGTCACAAAGTCAGTCAAATTGTCAAGTCAATTTTAAACAAAAGATGGCTGTTTTGTTCGAAATTCTCGGGATTTCCTCCGATAGATTTAGAAAGGAACTTTATTTCACATATTTTACCCTCGCGTCAAGAACTCTGGTTTTATTTGAAAAATAACCACCAAAATTACACAATAAAACTCAAAATAACACGAGAAAAAAATATATAAACTAGAGCGACCAAGTTGACACAGTCAAAATGCATCACAGGAAATCCCCACGAAGTCTTCCAGAACGACTCTGTTTTAGAAACGTCACATTTGAAGCTTAAAGTAATACTACTTCAACACAATTTGCATAGGTCATGGTACGAAATAACAATGTTATATTAATTCGGCAATGTATTATGAATGCGTGGTGAGTGACCTTAAATTCTAAGGTCGTAAGTACGAATTTGATATAAAAGTATTACTAGTTTCCGCCCGCGTCTTCGCCCGCGAGGTACACCTACCTATATGAAATATCGACTATATTTATCATGAAAATTAATTCTACACAAAAAGATTTGCTAAATCAGTCCTATCCGAAGCCTATTCAATTCAAACAAACAAATCTTTCTTCTTAACTTTAATAGTGTAGATGATAGTTAAGGTACGAGTTGGCAGCGGACGACATGAGGCAGCAGCGGACGACGACGTGTCGCAGCAACACTACTGGTTTCTATGTATTTCTATGAAATTCGCTCCGTAGTTAGCGACACGAAGCTAGCGACGTATTTCATAGAAATACATAGAAACTAGTATATAAACGACGATTTCAATATCACATGTGAAAATCTGTATTTATTCTTACGACAGCACGTTTTGAAAAGTCTTTCCATTAAGAACATTTTTCCGCATAATTTTGCTTTAAATAACTGTTGGAGATTTTTTCAAAATTCACTGACTTTTCTCAGTTTTTCTATCCGGTGAACATATTGATATAGCCCATTATGAAACACCTTCTTTATAGTCAATACTGGTTAGTAAAACTAGTTGAGACTTACCAGCTGGGACGATCTGGAAGACGCAGGGCCTCGCCTGCGGCCCGACGGAGTTGGTCGCGCGACACAATAGGGCTCCGTAGTCGCGCTCGCTCGCCGCACGGTACTTCAGCTCGCTGGTGGTGCCACCTTTGGAAGCTGACCATAAAACATGCTCATAATTATACTAGTTACTAGCTTTCACGCACGGCTTCGCCCGCGTGAAAAACAAAAAAACAAGTCTATTCCATGGGAACCGTACATTCTTCCGGGATAAGAAGTAGCCTATGTGCTATTCCAGACTATTAATCTATATCTGTGACAAATTTTATCTAACGTGAAGGTAAACGTCGGTATTGTGAGGAAACCGGCATAACCTAGAACCAAAAATTCGAAGGTGTGTCATAAGTTAGTATTCCTATTAGCGGCATTGCAACCTGTCACGTATGGAATACTAACTAAAGTGCAAAATGTGGGCATGTGCCAAATATTATATTTGAATGTGTGCTATAACATCCTCAAAGATCTAAGCAACCAGAGATCTGAGGAGATATCTACCGAGCCTGGGGATTACAGTCGTATCACGGGATTCTGTGACCACGACAGCGTGTAAACCTGTCGAAACGTCGGGAAAAATAGGTAAATAAAACGCGATAAATACTAGTAGTAACACCAACGCTCTTTTAAATATGTAAATATGTTACTAAATAAATAAATAAATGTATCTACTTGGTATACCTACCGTATCTAGCCGGCGAGACTTGGAAGCTCTCTCCACTGTTGTTGAACTGCCAGCTGAAGGTGACGTCCGCTGGGTCAGCGGACACGGTGCAGCGGACACGCAGCGGCTCATCCAACCTGGCGCCGAGCAGCAACGGCTGTGCCCACGCGCACACTGGAGCGTCTGTATTAACAGAACAGATCATAAAAAGCTTATGAAGAGTTTGTTTGTTTGTTTGGTTTATCGCGCTAATCTCAGGGATTACCGGGAACAGTTAAACTTAAGAAAATGGAAACCACAGCCAAAGAAGACGCTCTAATCGTCAGCCTAAGGGTACGAGTTGGCAGCGGACGACACGAGGCAGCAGCGGACGACGTGTCACAGCGACACTTCTGGTTTATATTATACTAGCGGTCCCGCTCGCGACTTTGTTCACTTAAAGTATGTATATAAACCGAATTTCAAACAAATCGCACCACCCGTTAAAAAGTTCTCATACAAACATTGACCACACATTTGACCCCTTTTTGAAGGTTATATTGAAAAATCCTGAAACACGTGTCCACTCATTTTGCATTTAAAGTACACAAACAAAGTTTCAGATCAATCGCACCACCCGTTAAAAAGTTCCCATACAAAAATTGACCCCACATTTGACCCCATTTTGAAGGTTATACTGAAAAATCCTGAAACACGTGTTCGTTCATTTTTTATTTACAGTGCACAAACAAAGTTTCATGAAAATCGCTCCACGCGTTAAAAAGTTTCATACAAACGTTTTCACCCTTTTTCACCCCCTTAGAGGTGGAATTTCCAAAAATCCCGCCTTAGTGGGTGGTTTTGTTATAAAAGGAAACCACCTTCCAAATTTCAGCTTTCTAGCTTCAGCGGTTTCGGCTGGGCGATGATAAATCAGTCAGTCAGTCAGTCAGTCAGTCAGGTTAAGCTCTTTTATAGATATAGACTAGCTTCCGTTCGCGGCTTTGCTCAAGAATAACGTAGCATTCTAATCTAACGGTGAAAGAATTTTTGAAATCGCACCAGTGGTTTTTGAGTTTATTCGTTACAAACAAAAATACAAATATACAAAACATTCCTCTTTAGAATATAGAGATAGATTTCTATGTAATGTGTCGCTAGCTTCGTGTCGCTAACTACGGAAGGAATTTCATAGAAATACATAGAAACCAGAAGTGTCGCTGCGACACGTCGTCCGCTGCTGCCTCATGTCGTCCGCTGCGAACTCGTACTTTTACCGTGACGTCTGGCGGCACCTCAGAGAAGTTCAAAGAAGGGCTTTGAATTAGTATGGAAACACTTACATTGAACTCTAAGATATGCCGCTGTACTGCTGGATTCTCCCATGTCATTGGCTGCTCTGCAGGTGTACAGCCCGCTGTCCTGTCTCGTCACCTTCTGCAGCACCAGAGACTTGGTGCTGATGAAGACCCCAGAAGACATATTCTGACTCACTTGCAGGTCCTGAAAACAGATCTTTTCTTCTTAATGTGTCACCAGTCTCTCGAAGTGTAGTGAACGAAATAAAGAATCTAGAATCAAGAATGATTATTTTACTGCAGACTCGTGGTAATACCAGATTGTAACACTGGTGTGACTAGCATGAAGTGAAAGGAATTAAGAATCAAGAAGACTCGTGGTCACACCATTATTGTCACATTGGTGTGACAAGCAGGAATTTATTTTACTCGAGGCCACACTGTGTGGTGTCACCAATTTGCTAAATAAGTGGTTAATAAAGATTAAGGTGCACTTTAAGCCTTTTTTTGGAATTAGACCGATCAATGGCCAAAGCTCTATGGGCAATATCAAAGTAATATAGCTTTGATATTTCGTATCATGATTTATGAAAGTTGTATTGAAACAGTGTTACGTCAAGCTTGAAAGTTTGACGTTTCTGAAATATGATCCCAAAGACTGAAATGATTTAAAACCGATTCTTTACCCCACGCCATGCCTTATATAGACTCACTCACGTTATGGTACCAAGATATCCTGTTCTCCCGCGGGTTGGCCTTGATGTTGCATTCAAAGTACACATCGTCACCTTCTTTTATGTCGTTGGCGTTCAGGGTACTGCCTAGTGCCATCGTTAAAACTGGTCTATCTGTGAAGACGGCATTAATTATAACAAAAACGATGTATAGTCAGTGTTTATCACTACAAAGGATTGTAATTAAATGAATGAGTGAATGAATTTGCCAATCATTGAGTGAATGAATAAATGAGTAAGTGAGTAAGTGAGTCAATGATGAGTGATAGAGTGTGTGAGTTAGTGAGTGAGCTAGTAAGCGAGCGAATATACAAAGAACGAACAATGAATGTATTCATAATTTAATTAGGGAGTGTAAGAATGAATAAAAGATAGAGTGAATGAATGAATGAATGTATGTGTGATTGAATGAGTAAATGTATTATGATTGAATGAATGAAAGAAAAGTACGTTTTTAAATAAAAACCGGAAAAACGTACTTTTCCTAGTTTAAGTAGGAAATGTGCTATTCCAGACTATAATCTATTTCTGTGCCAAACATCCTATAGATCCTTTCAACCGTTTCAGCGTGAAAGGGCAACAAACATTTATACATCCTCACAAACTTCCGCGGGCTCCGTACGGACTCCGTTTAACTCGCAACGGCTTTCTTCATAGGAGTGCTTCCACTGTGAATGAGCGGATTTCAATACAATTTCAATCCGCTCAGACCATTAGCTCAGTTTCCGCTCATTATCCTTTTTTAGTGGAAGTCGGGCATTATAAGGATGTGCATAGCTTACAAACAACGCTCATTCTGAAGGAGTCTTCCAGCGCTATCCTGAGCACGGGGTTGTCAGCGCGGCACCTGATGACCGCGCCGTCGTCTTCTGGCTGCGGCAGCATGTGGAGCCGCGACACCGTCGTCGTCTCATTCGTGAACTCGCTGTGCTGTGGCCATTTATTATGTCAATACATTTTATTTACAGAAAAAAATAATAATAATAATAATTTCGACCTCAGTAGCGCAGCGGGCGAGAGTCCACCTGCGACGCAAGAGGTTGCGGGTTCGATTCCCGCCTCGGAACAAATTTGTGTATGATCTGCAGAAATTTGTTCCGTTGGTCTGGGTGTTTTCTATATATAATAAAAATATATCTATCTATGTAATATAATGTATTAAATATATCAGTTATCTAGTACCCATAACACAAGCTTTGAATGGCTTACTTTGGGGCTAGATGATGCTGTGTGGATTGTCCAGCATTATTTATTTATTTTTATTTTTATAATAATACTCTAACAACAATTACTCTATCAGTTATCTGGTCCTCATAGTGCAAGCTTTGCTTAGTTTGGGGCTGAATGGGATTGTGTGAAATGTCCAACAAAATATTTATTAATTAACTTCTGCCCACAGCCTAACAAGAGATAGTATGGAAATTAATACGAGTATTGTTAAACAGTTGAAATATTTCAGGAATATTACACAAATCGTTTTCGCCCACGGCTTCGCCCGCGTGGTAGTTTGAAAAACAAAAACAAATGTATCCCACGGGAACCGTACATTTTTCCGGGATAAAAGCAAGAAACCTACGTGCTATTCCAGGTTATAATCTATATCTGTACAAAATTTCATCCTGATCCGTTCAACCGTTTCAGCGTGAAAGAGTAACAAACATACAATTTCATACATCCATACATTCTTAAATTACAAACTTTCGCGTTTATAATAATTAGTAGTGTTGCGTATGTGAGTAGGTTTCGAGCTTCAGCCTCCAATAAACGGACTTACTGAGCACACGTGTATTATTATCAAGCAAGTAAGATAATTATTGTTTCTTTATTTTCCTCAAAATAAACATTAAGTATGCTATTATAATACTACTTATTTCAACGGAAGTCCGTATTGTGAGACTGGTCACGCCAGGATCAGCAAATATCCAGGTCTTGATTACCTTTCCTCTAGTGAACTTCCTATTCTCCCTGAACCAGGTGATCTGGGCTGGGGGACGGCTGCCGTGGGAGACGCACACGATGGTCATCGCCACGTCAGCAGACATCTGCCCCGGCTTGTTGGTGATGGCCACAGATGTTGGACGCACTGCGGGAGATCCACATTTAAATATCATCATCATGTCGTCTGCTATAACATAAAAAAACCATGACTATGACTGTAACCCTCAGACTCGGCAGATATCTCCTCAGATATCTAGTTACTTAGATATTTGAGGAGTAGAGGGTAACCAGATGCTCGCCCAAACATGATATGTGGCAGATGTCCACATTTTGCACAGTATTTGGTATTAGTTGTACGTGACAGGTTGCAAGCCTGATAAGAAAAGTAACCTATGACAAACACCTTCGAAATTTTGGTTCTAGAGTGTTTATGATTGAGATTACACATGATTATTGATACCCTTGATAAATGATAATGACCCATGATGATTGATGATGACCTATGTTTGACGATCAAAGGATGACTTACGCCGCATCTCGACCCTGGCAGTCTTCTTATGCGGGATCAGCAAGTTAGAGTTGGTGGGCTGGTGTTTATGATTGATGATGACACTTGATGATTGGTGATGACACATGATGATTGATAATAATTGATGATGACTCACGATGATTGATGATAAAAAGATTACTTACGCCGCATCTCGACCCTGGCAGTCCTTTCATGCGGGCTCAGCAAGTTGGTGTTGGTGGCTTGACAGCGTATGCTGGTGTTGAGCCAACTTCGCTCAGCACCACTGATGCTGATCTTGCTGACGATCACCTTGCCGTCGTTCTTGAGGATCGTGTGTTCGTCTACGAGCTTGTCGTTTATCAACCACGTGAGAGTTGGTTGCGGACGACCTGCACAGAACAAAAAATACAAACTGGTAATTATTTCGAAACTTAAAAAAACAGACTGAACGTAACTGAAAATACATTTTTACAACCGTAATATTACTTTATTTGATATTTTTTATAGCCTATATCACTCTTGTGATCCAGGTAAATAAACAATACCTCATTTATTAAAATCCGTCAAGCCATTTGGGTTACAGCGACAGCCAAAGGAACTCGCATACATAAATATATCCCAAATCCAATACCCTCCGTCGGTCGCTTCAAAAAAATATGATCACGAATGTAATCTCCAGGCTTATGCCTTGATCACACGTACCGAGCAAACCGGCGAGACAGTAAAATGTTTCTCGGCCGAGACAGTGTAGTAAGCGAGTAGCTGTTCACACACGTTTTGAAATAAGCACAGTCAGTTCAATAAAAAACCACGTGCGGCGACGCGACAATCATGTGGCCGAGTGGCGAGCGGCGAGACAGTGCACGTTCAAACCTGCCGAGTGAGTGAGCGAGACAGTGCGGGGAAGCGGGAAGGTGGTACCTCGGTCTAGTAGGTAAAACGGCAGCCGAGCTGTTGTCTCGCCACTTTGTTCGGCCGAGCGTTCGGCCGTGCACTCGGCGCTATGTTTATACGTACCTACCGTGTACTCGACCGAGAGCACTGTCTCGCCGGTTTGCTCGGAACGTGTGATCAAGGCATTAGTAGACCTCTCAAATCTCTAGCTACTTAGATCTTTGAAGATATAAAAAGATATAAATAAGTTAGTCAGAGGTACGTCCAAATGTCAAAATCTGTCTAAATAACCAAAGAAACTAGCATACATTCATACATTCACCCCAAACACTTCTTTCTTCTCGGGTAAAAAACACAAGCACAATTTCACAGCATCACTCAAAATATATACCTACATAGTTACAAAACAACGCAAAAACAAAATGGACACAAAAACTGTAAAAACAGTACTGAAAAATAACAAGCTGCCCGCCTGACACAGCAGGATAGTGTTTGGAACCAATAGGATGAATAAATTTCATATGAATTCATTCCATATTGTGAGGGAGGCAAGTGGAAATGGATTTTTCAGTGTTTCAGTCAGTTTAGCACGAGGTTCGATCGATAAAATATCCATCTCACAATTTCTCCTAGTTTTATCACGACATCTGAAATCCTACTAATATTATAAAAGTGAAAGTTTGTAAGAATGTATGGATGGATGGATGGATGGATGGATGGACGGATGTATGTTTGTTACTCTTTCACGCTAAAACGGCTAAATAGATCTGAATGAAATTTGACACAGATATAGATTATGGTCTGGAATAACACATAGGCTACATTTTATCCCGAAAAAATGTACGGTTCCCGTGGGATAGCGATGTTTTTGTTTTTTAAGGTATCACGTGGGCGAAGCCGCGGGTGGAAGCTAGTATCTATATACATGTTAGTATTGTGTCTGGGTGTTATTATTTATTCTATGTATGTATTTTCAAAAAAAACTGCTATCTGGTTCCCAGGGGCTAGAGGGTGTTGTGTGATTGTTCACCAATATTTATGATTATTATTATTATCTGGGCCTGTTCTCCTCAATGGTTTCAACATTTCACTATTATTATTACGCTTTATTATTAGTATTAGACGGGTATTTATCGCGTTTAAATTACCTTATATTTTCCCGACGTTTCGACAGGTTTGCACGCTGTCGTGCGACCACGACAGCGACAAACCTGTCGAAACGTCGTTAAAATAAAAGGTAATTTAAACGCGATAAATACCCGTCTAATACTAATAATAATGTGTTCAGATCGCGTAAGTTTAAAAGTACATATTATTACGCTATTATTTATATTTTTCTCACTACAATTTTTATAGAAAAATTGTAGACTGTCAACATTTTTTTCTAAGATGTTTTGCTGTTAGCTCGTATCAAAATTATTAACAAAAAAATCATTCGATTTAAGAGCGATTGTCTAGCCATTCTCTATAGAGAATGGACTCTAAACGATATAATATAATTAAGTATCATTAATTTGTTAAATCCCTTTTTCCCCCTTCTTGTATTATAATTGTAACACGGAACTGTCTAGCCTTACTTTTGTTATCATGCTGTGTACACGTGCTTAGACATACAATCTAGTTTATAATCTTGTAATTTCTTTGTTTTGCTTCTATTTGGTTGTATTTTGTTTTGTGTGCCTTAATAAATAAAAAAATAAAATAAAATAAAAAAACATATTTGTAAACGTAAACGTAAGATGAGAATACGACAAAAAGTTGTGCTAAAGACAATGATATTAATATGTACGTAGGTTGGCCCGTATAATCTAGTTTTGACTATTTTGTAAAAAAAATGGGGTCCATTGATGTTGCCTTCCTGCCGTAAGTTCAAACTTGGGGCCTTACCACGAATTCATAATACATTACCGAATTAATATTACATTGTTATTTCGTGCCATGACCTATGCAAATTGTATATTGAAGTAGTGTTACTTCAAGCTTCAAATGTGACGTTTCTAGAAGGAAATCCTTCTGGAAGACTTCGTTGTAAGGCCCCATTGAATATTGTGGCTTGCTGGTAGTTTGAAGCTACGATTGATAACTGTTGGAGCAGTTGATACCAACTGCTCGTCATTCAAATCAACAGCAACATGGAAGGAGGTGACTGCGCGAGAGCAGTCGACAGCTCGAACAGTTAGAGCGGTTACGCACTGCGTCCGATCTGAATCCGATCCGTATCATATCCGATATAACTATTTCTATGGTAGCTTTCGCACTTCATCCGAAGTAGCCATAGTATTATTTGTATTGAACGTAAAATGACGTAAGTATGCCAAAAGGTGGCTCTTGAATCGCTTGAATTTGTATCAGAGGTACGATTACGGAACTCGGATACAATCAACACTTGTCAAAATTGGCTTAAATTGATTGAATAAACACTCTTAAGTCATACCAAATCTTTTGATTACAATGAAAACGTATTGACATTGATTGTAAGCAAAGTTACATAATCGCCCCACAGAGATCAGACTAGTGCGTAAGCAATATCCGAATTCGGTTCGAGTTTTCTAGATCCATATTTTATACGGATCGGATTCGGAAAGGACGCAGTGCGTAACTGCTCTTAGTGTATGCTTGGCGACTGGTTGATCGTTGCAACTGCTCTAGCGTTTTCTTGTATCGCACAACACAGTAGTTTGCTATGCATTGCTTGAAGCAGTCGATAATGACTGCTCCAAACTGTCCGTGTATAGAGGCACTATGAACTTTCTTCATCTTCTTCTTCTTCAATTATGGCATCTGTCTCTTAGAGAACAATTTTGCCAGTGTCAAGTGTATTTATTTATAAGTATTGTCAACGTCACAGAGTCATAGTCAAGTTGTCAAGTCAATTTTAAACAAAAGATGGCTGTTTTGTTGAAAATTTTCAGGATTTCCTCCGATGGAATTTGAAGAGAACTATTCACTCTAATTCACATACTTTACACTCGCGTCAAGAACCCGGGCTTTATTAGAAAAATAACCACCAAAATTACGCAATAAAACTCAAAATAACACGAGAAAACATATAAAAACCAGAGCGACGTAGTTGTCAGGCAAATACACCGCAGAAAATCCACTAAGAACTTTAAATGTCTATCTACGCAGTGACATCAGTAAAAACCGGCCGGGCCTAACATACATCAAAAGGCTTAGCTCCGTGCGAAATAAATGAATTATTTATAAGGAATGTAAAATTAAGATGTTCCGTAGAACGCTAAATCACCTGGCGAATGCGGGACTTTTACAAACTTTCTTAGCGCCGTTCAGATTGTCCCGGGATAGTTAGGAAGTGTCGGAAGTGAACATTTGATATTACGATCTTAATGAGGTTGTTTTTAAGAGAGTTTTGCGCCGTTAAAGAGAGTGCTTCTATGGATTTTCTGCGGTGTATTTGCCTGACAACTACGTCGCTCTGGTTTTTATATGTTTTCTCGTGTTATGTTGAGTTTTATTGCGTAATTTTGGTGGTTATTTTGCCAATAAAGCCCGGGTTCTTGACGCGAGTGTAAAGTATGTGAATTAGAGTGAATAGTTCTCTTGAAATTCCATCGGAGGAAATCCCAAAAATTTTCAACAAAACAGCCATCTTTTGTTTAAAATTGACTTGACTACTTGACTATGACTCTGTGACGTTGACAATACTTATAAATAAATACGCTTGACACTGGCAAAATTGTTCTCTGAGAGACAGATGCCATAATTGAAGAAGAAGAAGAAGAGTGCTTCTATTTAAATATTTCAACATTAAATTTTTATCCAATAAGTATTTGTGAGCACTGGTGGTGTAGTGTACCCCTGCCTCACGATCCGAAACTCTTGGGTTCAAACCTGGTCGTGCACCAATGAGTTTTTTCAAACTTACGCGATCTGAACACATTTTTATTAAAATTAAACGGGCGTTTTATTTTCCTATTTTTCCCGATGTTTCGACATGTTTACACATTGTCGATGTCGTGGTCACGGGATGACTAAAATAGGTAAATAAAACTCGATAAATACCCGTTTAATACTAATAATAATAAGTTTTTCATTCGTAAAAAAAATATGTGCACAATGCCAGTGCTCTTTAACGGTGAAGGAAAACATCGTGGAAATCGGCATACCCTAGAACCAAGAAACTCAAAGGTGTGTGTCGGGTTACGACGATGGGCTTGCATCTATTTTTCTTTTTACGACCAAGTTTGAACCCACGACCTTTGGTGAAGCAAGGGTGCTACCACTACACCACCAGTGGTCTTTTATTAAAGATACCTATTATAATATTTAGTTTTATACAGTACACTTACGTTTTAATACTATTTACATAGATTAAGTTTTATAACAATCTATAACTTTTTATAATGTTGTCTGTAATAAATACCAGTTAGTTTATGAAGTGTCTATGAGTCTACTAATCCATAGACAAAGTCTTACGAAGGAAATATTTCGTAGAGTAGGGAATATAGGGATTTCCCCGGGGACCCGGTAAGACCCGAAACATATCTCGGACATGCGTACGTAAGCTCAGCATCATATGTTTATGACTATTTTCGTCATGACAAATAATATATTATTTTTATCATAAACTAGCTGACCCGGTGAACTTCGTATCACCTACTATTCTTCGCAATTTTTTTTTATTTTCTCACCATTTAAACCTTCCCTGAACTCGAACAAACATTTCAAAACCGAAATTACCCAAATCAGTCCAGCCGTTGTCGAGTATTACCGAGACTAACGAACAGCAATTCATCTATATCTATATAAGAGCTTAACCTGACTGACTGACTGACTGACTGACTGACTGATTTATCATCGCCCAGCCGAAACCGCTGAAGCTAGAAAGCTGAAATTGAAACTTTTGAACGGGTGG
The DNA here is from genome assembly GCA_963675405.1 of Cosmorhoe ocellata. Lineage (NCBI taxonomy): Eukaryota > Metazoa > Arthropoda > Insecta > Lepidoptera > Geometridae > Cosmorhoe > Cosmorhoe ocellata. Next base: position 1,560,826 of record OY776264.1, on the reverse strand, counting down.
TGCGATTGGTCTGAAACTTTGTTTGTGTACTGTAAATACAAAATGAATGGACACGTGTTTCAGGATATTTCAATATAACCTTGAAAAAGGGGTCAAATGTGGGGTCAATGTTTGTATGGGATTTTTTTAACCTGGTGCGATTGGTCTGAAACTTTGTTTCGTGTTTCAGGATTTTTCAATAAAACCTTTTAAAAAAGGGGTCAAATGGGGGGTCAATGTTTGTATGGGAACTTTTCAATGGGTGATGCGATTGGTCTGAAACTTAATTTTGTGTTTTAGGATTTTTCAATATATCACTAAAAAAGGGGATCAAATGGGGGGTCAATGTTTGTTAACGGGTGGTGCGATTGGCCTTAAACTTTGTTTTCTGTTTCAGAATTTTTAAATATAGGTAACTCTTAAAAAGGGGTCAATGTTTGTATGGGATTTTTTTAACGGGTGGTGCGATTGGTCTGAAACTTTGTGTACTGTAAATACAAAATGAATGGATACGTTTTTCAGGATTTTTCAATGTAACCTTCAAAAAGGGGTCAAATGTTGGGTCAATGTTTCAATGGGTACTTTTTAAAGGGTGGTGCGATTGATCTTAATTTTAGTTTGGATACTTTAAATGCAAAATAAATGGAATGGTATTCCTGGATATTTCAAAATAACCCTCTAAAAAGGGTAAAATTGGGTGTAAAAGTTATTATGGGATTTTTTTATGATTTGTTTGAAACTCAGTTTAGTTAGATACCTACTTTAAGTGAATGAAGTCGCGGGCGGGACAGCTAGTTTTTATATATAAGAAAAGAAGAAGAAGATAATAATTTAAAAAAAAGTTGTGTGTCTTATGTTCGTATTCCAATCGGCGATGTGCGTCTAATATAATGTGCCAAATGTATTATTTAGACGTGCCTCTGACTAACCTCCTATATACATTCTCAAAAAAATACTACCTACCAAGGCTAAACGATTATTTTTTGTTTTTTTTTAAATGAACAGATTTTTACTTTTGATGTTGACTGTACTTCAACTGATACCTACAAAGAAAACTATATTGTGAAGGTATTTTGAGGTCCGTCAACCTTTTGAAGCCATTTATTGTACAGAAAAAAAGATTACCTAAAGATATTACTACACAGTTTCCACGCGATGTTTTCCTTCGCCATTCGTACACTGGCGTAATCGAATTTTTAAATGAAAAACACCGACGGTGCCGACTGGGATTCGAACCCACGCAAAATAAACAAGCTAGCTGTTAAATTTTCGTCAGATTGGCCATTACGAAACTCTGTTGCAACCAATATAGATCACTTTCTATAAGAAACAAAGCTGCCATTTCGTAATTCTGATACTAACAATGAATTAATCTTATTAATCATAAGATACAAAACAAAGTCGTGTTAGTTAAACCATTTATAACTCGAGAACGGTTAGATAATTTTTTTTAATTTTATTTGTTGACAATTGTAAATGAATTAAATGCGTAGGTACAAAGTCGCGGGCAACATCTAGTAATATTATAATGATTATAAACCTTCTATAATACAATTTATCGATAGTAACTAGAAGCTGTTAGTATCAATGTTTTTTTTTATTAACAGAGTTACGTCATCGCAGGGCTGGTAAAGTTTGTGACGAGCGAACGAGCAAATGAATAAGTAATTCGTACGAAATTTTAATCACAAAGTTGATTGCAGTAGGTACCTACGGCAAAGTTCAGAGGCTCTAAATAAAAGTTGAAGCGGACATTTCCGCTCACCAGTTTTTTTGTCATCTTGCTCCATGTTTACTCCAACTATAGATCCGTATTTTTTACTCGACTGCAAAAACTTATTTAAACTCTACTAGCTGATGCCCAAGGCTTTGCACACGTGAATGTCGGTTATAACAACTTAAAAATTTGACAAATTATATATTAAAACCTTTCTCAAGATCCACTCTATCCATTGATGAAAACAGCATGAAAATCGGTGCAGTAGTTGTTGAGTTAATCGCGAACAGACAGACGGACGCGGCAGAGGACTTTGTTTTAAATATTTGTGATAAGCGGCGAAGAAAAAAATTATAATAGTATTGGCACCTGCCGACCTAACATAATGTTCATAGAAATAGTAAAACGCTGAGAAAGATCTTAGAGAACTTTTTGTTCGTCTGCGTAAATATGTAAAACCTATTATGGTCAGTCATTCGATACCTCCAGAGATGGCAAACCTTTTAAACCTAGTGCTCACCTGCTTAGCTTAATATACGACTTTTTCATGATTTAAAAATAAATAAGAGCACGGGAACTTCGCACATGACTACATACGTATTGTGTCTAATGTAGTTTTGTTGCGAACCATTAGTTCGCCATCCCTTGCTTAGTCCAATACAGGGGATATTGGCTTCGTGCAGACCGGAGGGCCAGCAGACCGTTAAATCGGGACAAGGTGACCGTGACGCCCTAATGTCTCCAAAAATTTATCCTTAAATTCAAATCTATTGACTCTCGTAAAAAATAGAACGCTTAGGTAATTTTCCTGCAAATATTGTCGGAGCAAGCGCAATTATGTAATTGCTCTTAACTTTCATCAGGCGCACGGAAGTGAATGATTCACTTCCATTATTCTTATTATTTCCTCCTAACTTGCAGAAACTTGAGAGGCGCTAAACTTGGACTTTTAAATCGCTCGTTATCTCGTCAGGATAAAGACTTGAATTTATTCTGAAAGTTGTTTGTCTGAACGTGAAATTAGCCGCGAAACTCGAGTAACGTGTAAACAAGAGATGAATTAATACAGTTAGTAGGTAGCGTAGATACATTGGGTAGGTATGCATATCTAGGTATCTGTTATGTTTAGACTAAGTAGTGATAATAGACGGCGTAGTAGGGAGGTAGGTTCTAAGAGGGTGAATGGCTCATCCATGTTAAAATATCTTGGAATATTAATTACTACGGTCTCACCGCAGTTTCACTCGCGGTTATGCAATTTTGAACTTTATCCCCTTGTTCATCCCCTTGGGAGTATTTTCCGTGATAAATTCCTATGTGTTAATCCAGGATACTATCTTTATTCACATACAATTTCATCTAAATGCTCTAAGCTATGTGTAAAATGTGCCAAATATCATGTTTGGACGTGCCTCTGACTTTAAATATCCCCAAAGATCTAAGTACCTAAGTAAAGATCTGAGGAAATATCTACCGAGTTGTTTTTATATTTTGGTCATATCAAAACATAAGTGGGTAGTTTACAGAAAAAAACAAACCAAAATCGACTCATACATAACCAAATTACGACGACAATGGCCCATCATACATTTCACCGTATTGACACACCCCAAGACCGTGAAAACTATGAAAAACTGGCGTTTATGATATTACTCACACAGACAGCCTTACAAAGCGTACTGGAGCGGTAATGGCGGAGCAAATTGAGGGAAGGGGGTGGTTTAAGGGATGGTTTTTGGGCACGCGATTGTATTCAAAGTATTCTGTAACATTCAACACTTAATCAAAACGTCAGAAATTGGGTTGAAACGGAAAAAATATTTAATTAAAACTTATAGTGGGTTGAAGCGGGATCCATTGACTCCAAACACGGTGAGATATTAGGGTAAAAAAAATAGTGAGAAACTATAGGTTGAAACAGAGACGCCATGAATATATATAAGTTCATAATTCTATAATAAAATAAAAATATTGTGTTTTTACATTAGCCACGACAAAATTTTGACTACTGTTTTGTCTCTTTTTCGTGCGAATATGAAACAAATGCACGATAAAACTTTGTCGCGGCTGCTATGTTAGCCCAGCTGCTTTTTTTTTAAAACTTGTACGTATTCTCAATTCTCCTCCGTATAGAAAGTCGATTTAAACAGTTCCTAGAAACTGAACCAATCCCCTCATCTGTTCATTTTTGTGGTCCGAAATTCTTTCTTGTAAAAAGTTTCTTACGTTCAATTCTTATCTTTATCTTTTTCGTAAAAGTGAGTACTGAGATGTCGGTTGATAGAGGGAAATAAAAGAAAAAAATAATATTTTTTTTACAAAAAATCCAAATGTTTACCTTGTTTGATAAATAAAAAAGTAAAATCATTCACAAAAAATGTTTCAGCCAGTTGCGATTCCCAGATACGGTTTTTTTAGGTTTTACAGGAAAACGTTTTTAACCGACTTCAAATAAGGAGCATGTTCTATGTTCCTGTATGTTTGTTCACCGATATCTTCGTGAATTGAGTAGGTAACTGATTTAAAAAAAAAAGATTTTTAGTTTGTAAGGTAAAGAAACTTTTTTTTTGTTTGATTGATCTAGGTGGTCATAGACATTTCTTTCTTGAAGTATTGATACTTTTCCTGTAACACTTGTAAAACCTCATTCTCGCATGTAGTTGTCTACAAAGTAAAGAAAGTTATTTTTTTTCCTTTTCGGAAGTCATGAAAAAACGAGTAGATGATAATGGTCTCTTTTGTCTAAGCCGCTCCTTAAAGAGTGAAATCGGAAAACAACTATTAGTGTTACAAACGATGCGTCTGCTGCGACAGAGGAACAATTTTTCATGAGTGAAGTAACAGGAAGAATATAGCTGCGGGCAACGCTACAGGGTGTACTATACCTACTTGAAAAATAGCTTATCATGAGTGCTTTTCAGTTGAACCGATTTTTTCAACGCAGTCAAAGTCAAAATATATGTATTCAATGAATTCACAAGCTTATCACGAATTCACGAGTTCTTTTCAACTGAATTGACATTTTTTCAACCTAAAGTCAAAGTCAAAAATCTTTCACATTAATCTTTTCACAAATAATTTTTATTTAGAGAGTGTTAATTATTAGTTGGATAATTATCTTGTGTTGTTACTTAGCTACTTTTCCTTTGTCATCTCTGTGTGTGCTACAAAATATTTTTCGTATTATTTATTATATTTAGTAGGCATATAGACTAGTAGTAAAGTAACTAGAACACACCTCACAGCAAAATTAGTACGAGTAATAGTTAATTCCAAGTTTTAACGTGTTTTATCACGCTCGGACGCAAAATTCAAAGAGTAATTGTATTTCTTTATATTTCCTGTGTTCCGTAGGTAGTGTGACTGCAGATATGTAGTTTTGCGACAATCATAAGCCATTTTCTACTTCTCCGTCTTTAGCAGACTTTTATTTTTATAATCAGTTTGGTAATTATAGGTCAATTATTAAGAAATTCAGCCAAACAATAAAACTATCTAGCGCTTTTTTGTATAATCTTTCTTATAAAATAATAATCATATTAAGCTTTGAAATTTTGACTTTGACATCCATAACAATGCACAACCTAAAATTTACCATAGGTCCTAAAGAGCGAATTGTTCGAGGGTGTGTGCTATAGGTACATTTAAAAAGACTTCTTACAGACCAAACTTTAATAGGTGCCGGTTTTGATATTTGTATGAAAAAACACGTACGAAGTCGTGGGAATTCTACTAGTTTTTTTTACCTTAATTTTTTTCTAGCTAATATAGTTATAACAGTGCTATATTTACACCCTGTACCTTAAGTAGTTCGTACCTAATGGAGTCCCTAATAGTATTGTCTTGGGAATTGGTGATTTAGTCGGGATGGGTAAAGTAGATACACATATGTAGATAGATGTTGACATGGCCACGACTTTGGTCGTTATCTATATTAATAAAAATTAAATACTGTTTGTTGGTAAGTTGGTGATTTTATGGTGAATTTTATAAGTTTGTGATAGTCTGAATAATTGAGGTTTCCCAGAAAATAGAAAAATATGAAAAAAGCAGTGCTTTTTACCCAACTGCTAAGGAGGGTAAATGTACTTATGTATGTCAAAAAATCTAATATGGCGACTATAAGAAATTATTTTCAATGATATCTTTTTATCGGGGTTTTTGAATTTTGTTCTAAAATATTCTAAAATTCTTTCATCATTAGAATGCTACATTATCCCTGATAATATCTAACATAGTCTATATTTATTACTAGAATATAATAAATTAGGGATCCGATATTACCTTTAGATATCCTCAAAGATCTAAGTAACTAGAGATCTGAAGAGATATCTACGAAGCCTGGGGATTAGAGTCGCAATCATGTTTTTTAACTAAGGATCCATACCAAAACTTCAATACTGTAACACAAGGTGTAAAAATCAAAATGTTTAAAAAATAAATTTCCACCCGTGCGAAACTGGGACGGGCAGCTAGTTAAGTATAAATTGTTGTTTTGGCTGTAAATATGTTTTGTTTCATTTTTTCATACCTCCTCGCAGTTCACAGAGCAGTGTGAAGTTGCCTCCTTCTTCTAAGGGTCCCACCACACCAGCTACGTCACGCCCTGCCTCGTCATACAGCAGTAATTGATGCGGAGGAACTATAAAAAAAACACCAATACATATCTACTACTATATGTGACAAGGAGTTAGGTATGAATGTGGATGGATACAGGGGTAATAAGCCAAAGAAAAGATGGACTGTGTGAAAGATGACATGGGTAAGAAAGGAGTGAGTACTGAGGTGACGAATGATAGAGGGAAATGGAAGATCACATGTTGTAACGACCTCACATAAAGTGGGAAAAGAGCAGAAAGTTGATTATGACTTAAATATCTACTAATATATTTTGATCAGAGAACTGAACTGAACTGAACTGGTGGTGAAGTGGTAGGACCCTTGCCACACCATCCGATAGCCGTAGGTTCAGGCCTAGTCGTGCAACAATGAGTTTTTCTATTCGAAAAATGTATGTGCGCTCTTAAACGGTGTAAGAAATCGTGAGGAAACCGGCATACCCTAGAACTAATTCGAAAGTATGTGTCATAGGTTAGTATTCATAGAAGCGGTGATGGGCTTGCAACCTGTCATTACAGAGTAGATACTACTGTGTGAAATGTGGGCATGTGTCATGTCATGTTTGGACGTGTATCTGACTACATCGACTGATCTACATCATCAATGGTCATGCTTTTTTTTTATTTTACCAACGTTTAGCATTCCATTATTAAATTTTATATATTATATATATATATATATATATATTTTGTTTGTTAAGGTACGATTTATTTTGTGTTACCATGATGTTCGTGTTCACATTTAAATAGTTTATTTAGTTTCTATCAGTGAAAACCTATTATTATTATTATCATCTGTTGTTAGTTATAGTTCTATTGTAATTAGTTTAGCTGATGGTGTTCCAAAATAAATTATATTAATTTGTTTATCGTTCTCTTGATTCAATATCAAGGAGATAAATTCGGTGGTGATAAATCGATCTGGCTAGGTTTCATTTTTAGAAAACGTCGTTTACCCCAAAAAAAAACCGAGCAAAGCTCGGTCAGCCAGGTACTTATATGAATTTGTTTATCAATTTTTATAAATTATTTTTATGAATTTTGTTTTTTTTTAATTAATATTAGTTTATCGTTCTCTTGATTTAATATCAAGGAGCGTCAGTAAACTAAATTAAAAGCTCACTTTTATAATTAAATGTTATTTTCATCTCCGCTGAGGCTTCGCCGCGACCGTAACTTCTAGTTTGAGTAGTATTTTTATTTCGTGTTCCAAACTTTTCCTAACAAAAACAGGAAAATAAGCTAATTAAGTAGTTCTTCAGTTGCTCGGCCTTTCCAATAATTGCTTTGGAATTGGATTTTTTTTAAATACTAAGTAATTTGTACTTACGTTTGTCTACGAATTCTTGAGTAGTTACCTTAATTGGTTCATTAATTATTTTATCAATTCCATTTCTAGACTTAGGTCCAATTTCACCAAACTTTTTTTAACAAAGCATTACTTGATCAGGCATCAAAATAATGTTAAAGTATCGTTATCTATTTTACGTCATTTTATTTTACGAAAGATAATTCTTTGTCAGGAAATGGTGGAACACAATACAACTTTAACAGGCGATTAAAAGACTAACAAGCTGTTAGTTTAACAGGGCAGGAAGAACTAGCCTTTAAATTATAAAGCGAGGAGATTTAGTACCTTTAGACAGCAATTAATCTACTTTGTGTATGTAATTGTATGATATGTGGTCAATGTGCCAACAAAACATTCACGCTATCATTTCAAAAAAACGTGTAAAGCGAAGCGAACTGCGTAATTCGAAAAATAAAAGCGAGCGAAGCGAGTGTTGACAAAATCGAAAATTGCGTCTCTTACCTACAACATTGAGCCGTATTTGAAAGTTTCTTGTTGGCGAGTTCTTGAAGTCGACCCTACAAATAAAAAGAAATATAATCGATGACCTCTCGGAAAAACTCTGAAAAAAACGAAACACTTTCCCACTCAAAGAAACGACCTTTCAAACGGTGGAAGAAAACATCGTGAGAAAACCGAGCCTTTGCAAGGTAAGTGACATGCCCATTACCAACTGAAGAAACATTAATATGTTATACTATAGGTAGTCGCGACTTTGTTCGCTTAATGTTATTTTTTCGTACAAATCTCAACCTTCCGGGTACTACCCTTAAGGGTTAAACTTCAGGATTTTTTTTCAACTTCCAAAGGAAGTCATGCAGGTTTTATACGTGGTTAGGCCAAATTCAATATCTAGGACTATATAAGCCACAATTTCCTAAGGCTTCCACGTTATAATATGCAGGGAATTAAGCTATTTTGCTACCTAACCAGACCCTATTTTTCGTAGTGCATCTTGCGATGATAAAACCATATTTATATGAAAATGTTGTATAGTACGGCCCAGTTTTTATTGGCTACCTGTTGAAATGAATAAGTATGACCTTTAATTTGATACCAAAACATCTTTACAGTTGTGATTCTTGGTACTTTAAATGGCTAAAACCATTGATTTTCGTAATTTCACCCTTAAAGTCAACTGTATAGAAGCTTTTCAACAAAATGTTTCTCAGTATGAAGGTTACCTGCAGCGGTAGATGCCTTCGTCGTCTAGCTGCACGGCGTCCACGGTCAGTGAGGATGGGCGGGACATGGTGGTGAAGTGGGCGCGCCGCCCAAACGCGGCCGGGTCCGACCAGTGCAGAGCGGTGTTGAAACTCCGGCCGCGCACGTCAAAACTATAAGCAAAACAAAAATATATTACAAGCTTTTTTTATGGCGATAGAAGTGGACAAAACACAAAAACAAAGTATTTTTATGTAAGTCTTTTGAAGAAAATATGGCATGTAGAGCTTTGAAATTCATTATATCCTGTTACACATAATTATGTTGAACTAATGTCTAACGAATCCAAGTGCCTGCTATTACATTCAAACTATGTATTTACTACCTGTAAAAGTTGTTTTGCAAAAATGTGTAAAAGAGACACGTTTATTTTCGTTATGTTCAATTTTCTTAGTACCAATCTCTGCACAGTTATTCTTATAGATCGTATTCGTTGAAGATTTATTTGTTATGAAAATTAATTTAAAATAAGATTTTTAAGAAAACCAGATTTACGGATGCTGCAAGTCTACTAGGATGGTTCTTCTCAATGTATGGTTTGTCCTTATTTTTAAAAACTTTTTTGTCGTTACTTTATATAAACTTTTTTGAGCTCGTCTTTAAAGCTGATAGCATGAAGATGAAGCAATAAAAGATTGGTTTATAATAACTTATTTCACAAAGTTACACAATAAAACTCAAAAGAAAACGAGAAAATTACTAAAACTAAAGCGACAAAGTTGACAGTCGAATGCATCGCAGAAAATCCCCGCCAAATATTAAAATAGAACACATTCATCCAGAATTGTGGTATGACTGACAATCAGAATGGATGGCGTTGACTGGCGTCGACAGATATTTTTTCATTTCTACCTGCGATACAATGTCACAAATGATTGACAGCTTACTGAGGTGTTGTGACGAATAAACAAAAATAAATAAAAAAACAAACATCACGTCTGTAATCCCCAGGCTCTGTAGATATCTCCTCACATCTCTAGTTACTTAGATCTTTGAGGACATCTAAAGAAGGTAGTCAAAGGCGAGTTCAAGTATGATATTTAGCACATGCCCACAATTTTCACAGTAGTTAGTATTCCGAAAAATTCAAAATTCAAAATAATATTTATTTTCAATAGAATCACATGGATCACTTTGAAACGTCTTACATACTAGGTGAGTCTAAGTGCCAATTCCAGTCCTATCCCCAGTACGAGAAGAGCTGTCAAGAAACTCGCTGGGCCCTAGCGCTTTTTTTGTATGATCGTTGTTAATTTTGTAAGGAATACCTAGCAGAGTTGGAGCTGATTCATCCCAAGCTTTTTTATCATCTAAGTACTCTGATATTTTATAATATATCCGTACGTGACAGGTTGCAACCCCATCGTCGCTTATAACAATACTAACCTATGGAAATCACCGCGACTTTGTACGCGAAGTATTATTTTCTAAGAAACTTCAAACTACTTAGAACTACAGTTTTACAAAAAAATCTACACCCCAAATTTCAGCACTAAACGCCTTATGATTTAGACTGTGCGTTGATCTGTCAGTCAGTCAATATCCAAGATTAGTTACAAACTATCTGTAGATAGCTATAATAGCAATTTATTTTGATATACAAGAAGAAATAAAAAACTAGCTAAGTGCGAGTCGCACTCACGCACGAAGAGTTCCGTACCATATTCTACGAGTATAAAAACTGCAACAAAAACACGTTTTTTTATGGGAGCCCCCTTAAATATTTATTTTATTCCGTTTTTTAGTATTTGTTGTTATTCAACTGTCTAACTATCACGGTTCATGAGATACAGCCTAGTGATAGACAGACGGACGGACAGCGGAGTCTTAGTAATAAGGTCCCGTTTTACCCTTTGGGTACGGAACTCTAAAAATGTGCTGACTGTACTACGAAGTTTGCATTAAAAAAAGATGTAGGTACTAACCAAAATATCTCAACGTTTATATCAGTTCGATGGAATACATAAATTAGGATTTATCGGAATATCCTTCCATTTGTCATACAAATGGGATATAAACGTGATATATACCGTATCCCCAGCAATGTATTGGGATAATCATAACTAGATACATAGAAACTAATCTTCCCGAATCTCCTGAGATTGTATAACTGAATTTACTATGTATACTATAAGCCCTGAACACATCAATTATGCATGTACGTCCATTTATGTATATAGTTATACACACAGCTAAATATTACATTGTTACAAAAAAATATAGTACCATTTAGTTGTAGTGTTCACAAGACTTTTTTTACTATTTTTACAGAATTATACGAAAAATATTTTATTTTATTTGATAGAAATTTTTTTTAGTGAAATATTAGATCTAGATGGTGCTATGAAATATAACGACTAATTTTAATTTATTAGTAGCTGCTTCGTCCCCAGCGCCCTGCGGTGTTACCAACAATTACGAATATATAACTTTAACTCCCTTATCATCCCAGGTATATTATAATCTACATTCATACCAAATTTCATCGAAATCCGTTCAGCCGTTACAGATATAAAGAGGGACACACAAACTTCGCGTTTATCTATCTACGAGTAATAAGAGTACCTTTATACGAGCAATTAATATAAATAATCTGAATCTCGGAAACTGCTCCAACGATTTTCATGAAATATAGTATGCAGGGGGTTTCAGAGGCGATAAATCGATCTAGCTAGGTATCATTTTCCAAAAAACACGATTTACCAAAAAAAAAACCGAGCAAAGCTCGGTCATCCGAGCTTTGCTCATCATCAAATATTTAAAGTAGGATAATTTTATTCAGTCTTGCTTTTCTCGGGGCTTAGTACGACTTTTCGTAGTTTACATAACTTAATTTCGTTTCGTTTCCTTTCAAACATTCACCTGCAGCGCCTCTAGCGGAGACTTTCAGCAGTACAGTAAACTATCAAAACTCGCACTAAGCCCCGGCCCTATTTTTGCAAAATATGATTCAAGTCATCCCTTAACCCTTATAACCAATAGTTACAAGGGATAGCTGAACACCTTTGCAATTTCCACCTGGCTTATCCTGGATTCCGGATGGTAGATTAGGAACTATTTCTGCAAATACCTTGCCAGACCTGCGTGGTTCGTTACACGATTGTGGCAAGCGTGAAAGCGTGGGACCGTGAAACTGTGAGATGGTAAAGGACAGTGTACAATATAATATACTAGCAACACTCCCCGGCTTCACTCGTAGCAAAAATATGTCTTTTTTTTATAAAAATTTTGAGCAATAATAGCAAGACAACTTTTTCCACGCACCTGGCATCTATTCTTATAAAATTCTGCAATTATTTCGTCAACATTGCTTTTTAATGTGTGTTATTCACACTCAAATACTGTTTCTGAACAGAGAAATCTATTGGTGCACGACTGGATACGAACCCACGACCTAGGCGAGGCCCAGCACTAGACTACCAAAGCTTCTTTTACTGTATTTATGGCATCTGTCTCCTATACACTTTACCAGTTTCAAGTGTATTTTTATATGTTTTGTCAAAGTTACAGAGTTGTCAAGTTAATTTCAACAAAATATGGCTGTTTTGTTTAAAATTCTTGGAATTTTTTCGATACATTAGAAGGATTATTCACTTTAAGGCCCAGAATTTTGAAAATTGCAAGTATTGCAACCCTAATCATTCTAGATTACATTGAAATTGAACTACACAATACTCAAGGATATAAGTGATAAATCAACCGGAGCTAAAATACGAATTAGTAAGAAAGCCTTGGTTCAAAATCATGTCAAAAACACCTCTGAAAATTCAGAAATTCCCTAATTTATCCAGAACAGTAAGGTATTTTGAATTTCTATTTCACATGAATATAAATCAGTTAATTTGAAACAAATCAACCCAGCCCTTTTTTTGAAATAAGCTATTTACTTGAACATATCTATGTTTTTTATAAATTGTTGCTTTTGCTACATATATAATTCAAAGCAGCCATATTACCATGCCGCACTCTACTTACTTGTCATTTGGGTATTTCGCTTCGTGCTATGTCTGATTCCGCGGAGATCCGCGTTGCTATACGGACCTATGTCACTTTTTTTTTGTAACTTTTACGTAAGGAATAGTGTGACGAGTATTCTGGGCCTTAATTCACATAGTCTCACACCTATTTCAAATACTCGGGCTTTATTGAAAAATTAACCGACAAATTACACAGTGAAACTCAAAGTAATACCAAAAAATATATAAAAACTAGAGCGATACATTTACAGACGAAAACATCAAAAGAAAATCGAAAGCTTTCATTAATTAATGGCTAATACTCCGTTTCATTTTTTTCGTTTCTAATAGAAATGTATAGACTTTCTCAGAATCTAAGGCCGTGTCCCCATTATGCGAACAGTGTATCTGTCGCGATCTAGCGTATTAGCTGCGAGACGCTTGCGAACTCTTAGGAGGGAATGTAAACCGTAGTGACTTTCGGAATACTGGAGCCTTACCACAAACTATTCGGGCAATATCAAAGTAATATTTATATTTTGTACCATGACATACAATTTTTACTTAAGTAGTGTTACTTCAAGCTTACCGTGATACAGTCGTGAGTGAACTTCGCTGCCAATTAACCACTCTCTGAATGAGTAAGCAAGCAAAACGTCGCAAGCTTCGTACCTAACGCGTTGATAGGGTCAACGGGAATAGATCGTTGTATGGACTCTCTATTTAAAAAATATAGGGAGGCAAACTGGAAGCAAAGAGTTTGCCGCTCATTTTTCGCCTAATGGGGAAACGGCCTAACGTTGGAAATAAAAATGGCGACATACGAAAGAGAATGTAGAGATTCTACGGTTTGCATATTCATCGAATTCCCTTTGAAGGTACAGTAGCCATAGCACAATCCGAAACCAACCTTACTATATTGAGTATAAGATGTGTATTCCCATGCATGCACGGTGAATACATCGTAATGCAAGCAGCAATGCAAAACATATCTTGCGTTGTTGATTTACAGTTGATTTTGATTTACTGTTTCTGTGTTTCCAGTAGTTAATAATTATGTTATTGGAATTTGAGGTCTATTCTGTTGGTTTAAGGTAGGTTATGTGTTATTGGATTAATTTTGTTGTATGTTGCGAGAATTGGGATATGATAGTATTAAATAATTCAGGTTGTATTAGATATTTCACTGGGTCGCTGTAATATACTCGTAGATACAGGTAATATAAATAGTAACGGTATGCATATTCAGTAGAAAGTTCATACTTACAAAGTCCACTCAACTTTAAAAAAAAACTACTATTCGTAAATTGACTATGGGAAAAATGTAGGCTTGACACCCGGACCGTAATAAGGCATCGATAGACACCTCATTTATCAAAATCGGATGAGTTTAGGCTGGTTACAGTGCTTCACTGACTGTCGGTGCGTATGTCGGTCGCGCTTGTCATTAATATGAAAATCCATAAAATCGTACAGTGCTGGAACGACCGTACGCACGCGTATATTGCTACGCACTGCGTACGAGGACCGTCGGTCGAGCGCGTCCGCATACGGCCGTCGGTCGGCCGACGCGCTATGGAAACGAATGAACGCGTTCAGTGCTGCACCGATCGTTGGACCGACCGTACGGACCGACGACGGATGTCTGTATCAATTTTCATCTGGTCAGTTTATTGGTCAGGAGAGCACTGAATGATACAAACTGACGGCCGGTCCGTGCGTATCGTCGTACCGACGATCGGTCGAGCACTGTAACCCGCCTAGGCGATAACTAGTGATGCGATCTGGCCCCTATTCAATAAACATTACAAATTGTAAAATACAATTAATTGTAAGCGGCTACAATTCTACAAGTTTCTGTTTAATAAAAATTACGATTTACAAATTTTTCATAGTAGAAAATTTACAAAGTTGTAAAATTGTACCTACAACTCGACATTTTTCTGTTCAATAAACATTTTTACTTGACAGGCGATAAGTTACATATTTGTAGGTCAAATCGTTTTCATCATCATCAGCCTATAGCAGTCCACTGCTGGACATAGGCCTCCCCTAATGAGCATTCCTCCAAATCGTTTTATTGAACACTAATTATAATTACAAGTTTACAATTCGGCCCCTATTCATTGAAAATTATAAATTGTAAAATACAATTAATTATAACCGGCTACAATTTTAAAAGTTTCTGTTTAATAAAAATTACTATTTACAAGTTTTTAATAGTGGAAAATTTACAAAATTGTAAAATTTTACCATTAATTCTACATATTTCTGTTCTATAAACGTTTTTTTTTGACAGACAAAAAGTTACATATTTGTAGGAAAATTCGTTCTTTTGAACACTAATTGTAGTTACAAGTTTACAAATCTACAAATTTGTAGTACAATTCTGACAGGCGGGCTCACCCTGTGTAAAAACTTTACAATTTTTATTAAAGCAGAAAAATTGCGCCAACGAGTAGTGAAAGTAGTGATGATGATGTATGTTTGTGTATATAAATGTTTGTTAAGGCATAACTGAAAAACCGTTAATCAATCTTCATAAAACTTGGAACATAAATATAGAGATTCTGTTCAGTAGATTTGCTGGGAAGTGTATAATATAAGCTAAATCGTCGAAGGGGTTGTAAAGATATTGGGTTCTTAGGTTGAAAAATAATAATATTTGAATTTATTGAGTAGGGTGCCAAACGAAAGGCCTTTTTTTTTTTTTTTTTTTAGTGCTTTTGATTAATAATTTTTATTTCGACACTGTTTTTTTTTTTGGCGTCGCGTTCAAAACTCAATCCGACTTTATTCAATGAGGTTGAAATCACTAAAAAAAAGCAAATACTTATTAAAATTGGAATGTCTCGAAAGTCACCGTACTATTTAGTAAGTACCTCATTTGAACGCATAGAGACGTAGAGTTCGAAACTTGAAATGGTAAGGACTGGTTAAAAATTTATAAGGAGGTAAAGTTTGTTTGTATGTAGCAGGTAATCTCCAAAACTACCTACTTATCTGATTTAAAAAAAATATTTCCATGTTTAGAATGAACTTTCAGGATGAGCATCTTCTTAATCATAATAATAGGTTCATATTACGTCTATGTATATAAAAATGAATCCCTATTTCCCTCGGTTACGGCGTCTAGCGTGAATTGAAAATTATAAAAAACATTCATAGAACTAAGACAGGACAACGTCTGTCGGTCAGCTTATCCTTACTATTCTTACTATATACAATTTATATAAATATAATATTCAAATTCTAATGTAACTCTGTTTCTGTGTAACGCAATCACGCCAAAACTACTGAACTGATTTTGATGAAATTTGGAAAAAAGATAGAATAGAGCTTGAGAAAGAACATAGGCTTTTATCCCGAAAAAATGTATGGTTCCCGTGGGATAGATATGTTTTGTTTTCAATTACGTATTACTCTGTGGTATTACACTGCACTGCTACCAACTCAACAACTAAGCGCTGGTTCAGACATGCGGGAACCGCGCGTTTACTAATCGCGTGGTTTGAAACCGCAAAATTGTGATGCTATTCAGACACCGCGGTTATTATGCGATATTCGTAACGTCAGTAGTCAGTTTGAAAATAGAGGTCGACGAAAAAATGTGTTTACTGTGGTTGCTCCTTAAAAAAATAAAAGAAAAAGGCGGTATTGGGTGCATCCAATAAATAGTATCAATATAATATCATCAATAAATAGTTCAGTGTCAAAACGATCCATGGCGAACTCACGAGCAACTTCTTAACCGCGCGGTATCCGCAACGCAACTGAACGCGACGTAAAGAACTCACGAGCAACTTGCTAACCGCGCGGTATCCGCAACGCAACTGTACGCGACGTAAAGACTCCATACTAAAAGAAACGCGCGGGAGTAGTGCGATTCTATTTTCTGGCGGTTGGGTTGCGGTAACCGCGCGGCTTGATCAACCGCGAGGTTATGTCTGAACGATTACTAAATAACTCATACAAATAAGACCCGCGTGATTTCCATGCGATTCTGAAATCGCGCGATTCCCGCCGTTTCTGAACTCAGGCTAAATCTTCCCTCATCAATTAAAAATCTAAAAATACTTCCATATTTATTATTATGTAAATTGTAATTTACTGCTAAATGCTAGTGATTACAAAATTGTCAGAAAAAACTACAGTTTTTTACAAATATGTAATCTTTATTGAACGCACTTTTGGGCATTACAATTGTTAGAAATATACTTGTAGATTTTTTACATATTTGTAGGTTTTATTAAACAGCACTTGTCATAAACTTCGACAATATTGTAAATTTTTTACAAATTTGTAGACTTGTAACGTTTATTGAATAGGGGCCTGGAATCGTAAGAAATTTTAAAATCGGTTCAGTTTTTTTTTGTAAAAATTGCAACTAATCATATAAGAATAAAAAAAAATCACGACTGTAATCCCGGACTCGGTAGATATCTCCTCAGATCTCTAGTTACTTAGATCTTTGAGGATATCTAAAGAGGGTCAGAGGCACGTCCAAATATGATGTTTATCATATACCCACATTATAGCTAGGTAAGTGACAGGTTGCAAGCCCATCGCCGCTTCTAAAAACACTAAGCCTATGTCATACACCCTCAAATTTTGGGTTCTAGGGTATGCCGGTGTCCTCACGATGTTTTCTTTCATCGTTTAGGAGCACTGGCATTGCTCACATACATTTTGCAAATGGAAAAACTCATTGTGCACGACCAGGTTTGAACCCACGTCCTACGGACCGTGAAGCAGGGGTTTTACCACTTTGTGTTACCAGATCTTCCTACTTCCTATCCTACTAATATTATAAACGCGAAAGTTTGTAAGAATGTATGGATGTAATAATATAATGTAATGTAAACATGTAATGTTTTTTACTCTTTCACGCTGAAACAGCTGAACGAATCTGGATGAAACTTGGCACGGATATAGATTAGTCTGGAATAGCACATACACTACTTTTTAGCCCGGAAACAATGTACGGTTCCCGTGGGATAGATTTGTTTTTCAAAGTACCACGCGGGCGAAGCCGTGGGCGGAAGCTAGTTTGTCATAATCCTAGATCGCCCTTATAAAATTACACGGAACGTTGTGACTTCATTATCCAATTTGCTTTTAATGTGAACTGCCAGTTTCCTCACGATGTTTTCCTTCAAAAACTCATATTGGTGCGCGATCTGGTTTGAACCCACGACCTTCAGACCGTGAAGCAGGGGCTCTACCACCACCAGTGATCTTTACATAATAAATTCAAGTTCAGCTAAATTATTCAGAAATCATGCTATTTACTTCTAGTGCTCATTTATGAGCGGGTCTGTAGGAACATTGTGATTTTAATCAAAGCTGAATTTCAATTTCAATAACTGAATAAATACATTTTGTAAACTAAATCCACCATCGAATTAATGTTGACTGTATTTATAAAGGTGTGAGCTCACTGTACTGTTTAATATCAACACAGATCAATTTATAATGCAGCCCTGCCTCTCGACCCGAAGGTCGTGGGTTCAAACCTGGTCGTGCACCAAAGAGTTTTTCCATTCGGATAATTAATGTGCTAGTGCTCTTAAACGGTGAAGGAAAAAATCGTTAGGAAACCGGTATACCTTAGAACCAAAACTTCGAAGGTGTGTCTCTTATAAGCGGCGTTGGGCTTGCAACCTATCATGTACCGAATACTAACCACTGTGCAAAATATGGGTATGTGCCATGTTCGGACGTGCCTCTACCCTCTTTAGATATTATCAAAAAAATCTAAGTAACTAGAAATCTATAAAAATATCTACTGAGCCTTGGGATTTTTTTTGCACGAAAGGACAGGCTTAAGAGACACACTTAGTCCGTTCATCACACTGGTTCTAAAGAACTAGTGACGTGATAAGAGGAAAATCTGATTCAATTACGAGTTCTTCTAATATGTTATATGTCTTCCAATTCTTCTAATATGTATGTTTTCTCGATGTTTCGACAGTGTGTAAACCTGTCGAAACGTCGGTAAAAATAGGTAAATAAAAATAAAATAAATAAAATAAATAAAATAAATAAAATAAATAAAATAAATAAAATAAATAAAATAAATAAAATAAATAAAATAAATAAAATAAATAAAATAAATAAAATAAATAAAATAAATAAAATAAATAAAATAAATAAAATAAATAAAATAAATAAAATAAATAAAATAAATAAAATAAATAAAATAAATAAAATAAATAAAATAAATAAAATAAATAAAATAAATAAAATAAATAAAATAAATAAAATAAATAAAATAAATAAAATAAATAAAATAAATAAAATAAATAAAATAAATAAAATAAATAAAATAAATAAAATAAATAAAATAAATAAAATAAATAAAATAAATAAAATAAATAAAATAAATAAAATAAATAAAATAAATAAAATAAATAAATATGATCACGACTGTAATCCCCAGGCTCGGTAGATATCTCCTAAGATTTTTAGTGACTTCGATCTTTGAGGATATCTAAAGAGTGTAGTCAGAGGCAAGTCCAAACATGACATTTGGTACATGCCCGCATTTTGCACAATAGTTAGTATTCCGTACGTGACAGGTTGCAAGCCCATCGCCGCTTATAAGAATACGAACCGATGACACATACCTTCGAATTTTTGGTTCTAGGGCATGCCGGTTTCCTCACGATGTTTTCCTTCACCGTTTAAGAGCACTGGCATTGCGCACATAAATTTTTCGAATGGAAAAACTCATTGGTGCACGATCAGGTTTGAACCCACGACCCTCGGATCGTGAGGCAGGGGTGCTACCACTACAACACCAGCGCTCTAATATCTTCTAATATGATCACGCCCTTACCTCGAAACGTAAGCATTATTTGGCTACAGCTCATTAATCCAATCTACAAGCTGCCTACGCCACGGTGCTACGCCGTAGATGAGTCGTAGCAGTATAGCTACGTCTACGAAATAGGGTTGCCATGTTACTATAATTAAAGTATTTCCCGCTGAAAAGGGAGATATGAACCTTCAAAAGATAATTCAGCTGATTGCGTAGTACTGAAGTTGAGGATATTATCAGCATAAGATATTCGTTTTTTTAGTTAAAAGGTAATTCACTTCGTTTTAAGACTTGTTTAGATAGTTTGCCTTTTGGTTACCACAAAATATCAAGTTTAATGGTAATTATTAATAAAAAAATAATAAATAAATAATCTAATTGTAACATAGTAATATGACGACCTCAGCGGCGCAGCGGGCAAGAGTCCGCCTACGACGCAAGAGGTTGCGGGTTCGATTCCCGCCTCGGAACAAATTTGTGTACGATCTGCAGAAATTTGTTCCGTTGGTCTGGGTGTGTATGTATAATAAAAAATATCTATCTATTTACCTATATCATGTATTAAATATATCAGTTATCTAGTACCCATAACACAAGCTTTGAGTAGCCCTAAGGCTAGATGATGCTGTGTGGTCTGTCCAGCATTATTTATTTATTTTATTTATTTATTTATAGTAATAGTCACTTCAAATTTTTTACCCGACTACAAAGCAAAGAAGGAGGATAATGTGTTTGAGGTGTTTGTATGTATGTATGCATAAGCATCCGAGTTCCTTTGGCCGACGCTGGAGTCCAAACGGCTGGACAGATTTTAACAAATGTGGTGTCATACGATTTGTCTGGATTACAAGAGTGATATAAACTATAAAAAAAGTCAAAAAAAAAGTTCAAAAAGCCAATATGGCGGCTGTATGAAACTATTTTCATTTAATTTCATTCGGGTTTTTGAAAATTATGCAATATACTAGTTTCGATATTCTTTCTTCGTTGTGCAAGACTACGAATAAAATCGGGGTCTTTAGTCAACTGAGGCCGCTGTCAACTTATCCCGCGGGATGAGTTGACCGAATGCATTTTTGAATCGGTCAACTCATCCCGCTGTCAAAAAAAACAAAAAGGAATGAATTAGTTGAAATGTATGTACACACGTGAACAAAAACCAATACTAGCTTCCACCCGTGAGGTAAATACATAAAATATAGTTTATGGTGTAAACGAGGTTTTAATCGCTTGTCGCTCTCACTCGCACCCTCAGCCAATGTTCAGACGCTACCTAATTGATAATATATATAGCTCAAATTACCACCTCCTTTCAATTAAGGCTACGCTGCAAATATTTGGTATATTGTGCAGTGGAGAGTATGCTTCTAAGATAGTTTAAGGGTATGTTATGGGGGTATAATAATGCTGACACGTGAATGTATGCGCACTGAAGTATCTTCTACATTCAAAGGGTGCCTATTCTGTTTATTCTGGAATTTAGTTATATATTATATTAACTATTATATCTATCTTTTGCTATTCTAAAAATAAAAAATAAAAAATGATCACGACTGTAATCCCCAGGCTCGGTAGATATCTCCTCAGATCTTTTAGTTACTTAGATCTTTGAGGATATCTAAAGGGGGTAGTCAGAGGCAAGTCCAAACATGACATTTGGTACATGCCCACATTTTGCACAGTAGTTAGTATTCCGTACAAGCCCATCGCCGCTTATAAGAATACTAACGTATGACACACGCCTTCGAATTTTTGGTTCTAGGGTATGCCGGTTTCCTCACGATGTTTTCTTTCACCGTTTTAAGAGCACTGGCATTGCGCACATAAATTTTTCGGATGGAAAAACTCATTGGTGCACGACCAGTGCTAAACTGTGTCTAAATATGTATATTTATTAAAAACTAAATAAATATTTTGATTTTTTCAGCACCTTAAAGTTTACTCCTATTTTATATTTTTTGATCTCTTTATCAAATCGTTCGAGGCAAGTTTTTGTCTGTTTGTTATTTTTGGCATGAATCCAAAATAGGTTGTATCCAATGTATTTTTTTATTTGGCTCGTGAGCCGTGATGTTCGGTCTCTTTTGGAACAAAATAAATAAACGTATTCGAAAGCCGACCGTTCGGAAAACATTCAATTTCAACCAGTTGAGAATTTTCACAAGCAGAGAACTATTTTATAGTTTACTAGCTTCCGCCCACGGCTTCACCAGCGCGGTGCCTTGAAAAACAAAACAAAATCTATCCCACAGAAACTGTACATTTTCCGGGATAATAAGTAGCTTATCTGCTATTCCAGACTATAATCTATATGTGTGCCAAATTTCATCTAGATTCGTTCAGCCGTTTCAGCGTGAAAGAGTAACAAACATACATCCATACATTCTTACAAACTTTGACGTTAGTAGTATTATGGGTGCCTACTCTACAAAACGATCAACGATAGTTACCTAAGCGCAAATAATCATGTAAAAATATCTAAGATCTTCTATTTTATTTAAGGCATTTATCTTTTTTGAAATGAATTTTGTCAGTGTCAAGTGTCTAAATTAGTAGTATTGTCAATGTCACAAAGTTATGATCAAATTGTCTATATTTGATTGCGAAGAAGCAAGCGAAGGATGTATGCGAGCTTCTTTAGCTTTATATTATTGTATGTTAGTCACAATTTTTTTTTGGAAGTTGGATAAAAAATAAGTAAACAAACAAGCGCAAAAATAAATAAACGCTATAGCGTTCTTATTAATGTTTGGGCGTGCCTCTAACTCCCCCTTAGTAGAAGACATCTGGTGGCTTAGTACGGGCTTTGATAGTTACGAAAGTTTATTTCGTTCCGTTTCTTTCTATATCCCTAGAAGATTATTATCAGAAAAAATCGTAAGAAAGTTTTTTTGATAATTCTAAGAAATTCCTAGCTCAATATCAAGGGCGAGAATGACAATTTTTTTTTTCTATTTTTGTGTGCGGTTCACAGAATACATCTACTTACCAAGTTTCAGCATTGTTCTAATAGTTTCGGAAAAAATGGCTGTGTCATACGGACATGACGAATCCATAAGGGTTCCGTTTGGCTACGGAACCCTAAAAATATAAGCCGTATTACTTTTCCCAGGTAACATTTTTGTATTTGATTGGTACTTATATCTACGTGTTCCTCTGACACCGCTGCCACCTACAACTCGTATCCACACGAGGTAACGAGCCGTGAGGACACTGTCACTTCTCTCTGTATGCTGCGATGAAATTTCAATATCCACGCCACACAAAAAGCACCCTTACCCAGCAGTGTTAAAGTCTAGTTCGGCATGGGATGGATAAGTTTCAGTATGCCTCGTCAACTATTTTTTGAAGAGTTTTTACGGGAAGGTTATTTAGAGTATCTTATCAATCTTTTTCACGGAATTATTGGAGCAAGCTATAGTTCACACAGTGCGAACAATGAAATGTCATTGTCAGCATTGTAACGTATTTAGACGATTCAAAGTTATCTCATCTGGATGTATGTTGAACGGATCTGGATGAAGTTTGGTACAAATATAGTTGTACATTATAGGCGACCAAGAAATTGGTTTACCACTCTAAGGCTGAATATCATTTGCACGTACAAAACATCAAGGGCTATTTTCGCTTGACAGATTAATAACTGCTACGTCAGAATCTGTCATAGTAATCCTTAGCGAATAATTATGTTACTGGGAGATGTCATCAAAAGTGGTAAACCAATTTCTTGGTCGCCTATACATACATTTGGTACTGTCTGGAATAACTCAAAGTGTACTTTTAATCCCGGAAAAATGTACGGTTCCCGTGGGATTGATTCATTTTTGTTTTTCATGGTACCTCGCGGGCGAAGACACAATGAGGAACCTAGTTTAAAAATAATGTGTTGGTTTTAAACACAAAAAAGAACATTTAAAACTACAGAACGGCTGGACCGTATTTCATGATTTTTATTTTTTACATTAGTCTTCGCTCCGAATAGTAACCTTTAGAGCATTGCGGACGAAGTCACGGGTACCAGCTAGTTTACCCTATTTAGCTCGACGTATCAGTGTTGCCATTTAACAGGGTAATGCCGGCAGTGTCTTGGGAACGCTTCCTTCTGGCAATGATCTATATCAGTTGATCTATAAATCGTTTATAATGGTCCTTAGCTGAACTGTTTAACATGTATTTTATAGATGACGAGCTGTAACCCGCGACTTTGTTCGCAAAAATCCATCAATTAACATTTAATTATTACACCTTGAGTTACACTATTGAAGTTTTAGTAGGGTAATCTATTTTTTTCTAATAATAATTATAGCTTATGTTACTCAGAAATAATGTACCATTCTAATGGTGAATTGTTGTAATTGGTCCAGTGGGTTTCAAGTTATTTGTTACAAATATACAAAAATAAAAATCTCTCCTCTTCATAATATTAGTGTAGATAACATTTTCCTTCACCGTTCAAACATTGCAGGTGGCGTAAAATATGTTTTTATGTTATTTTTGTCTATCAAATAATTATTTTTAAGGCAACGCTATGTAACTGCCGTGCACTTTGCCTGTCCTCGTACCGTATGCGTCAAGCTGTCAATTTATTTGACAGTTTGAGCTGCAAAATCATGATATTGTCCGGAACGCTTTAAAATTAACTATCTATATATATAAAAATGAATTGCTGTTCGTTAGTCTCGCTAAAACTCGAGAACGGCAAATGTTTGTGGAGGTCTAGGGAAGGTTTAAAAGGTAAGAAAAATTCGAATAACTGCCGGGAAACCCTAAAAATAGCCCTTTTCTATTTTCCATACAAACGTTTTCTAAATAAGTCTGCCGGGTCAGCTAGTATCTTTATAAATAACTGATGAGTAGTTTCTTTCTTATTTATTAGACTATATTTCACTAGCTTTAGTTCTATTTGGAATAAAATCTGATCCAAAATGTTAGATTAGTCAGTCTAACAATTTGGAATACTTCTGTCCAAAAAGTTAGATAATCGGACTACTAGTAGGACTGGATGGAATAACTGTGCAATTTTGAATTTAAGTTATCATCATCATCTTCCTGCCCTTGTCCCACTAGGTGGGGTCGGCACAACAGGTTCTCTTCCTCCACTCTCCCCTATCATCCGTCATCTCAGTAGTCACTCCCTTGTTACACATATCGTCTTTCACACAGTCCATCCATCTTTTGAAGTTTGTGTTAGGTACTTTCTCAATATTTTATTATTAGAATTAAACGGGTATTTATCGCGCTTTATTTACCTATTTTTCCCGATGATTTGACTTACACACTGTCGTAGTCACGGGATGACTCAACTGATGAATTTCTCAATATTATTAAGTCGTACATTTGTTTGTATATATTTTTAAACTTACGCGATCTGAACACATTATTATTAGTATTAATCGGGTATTTATCGCGTTTTATATACCTATTTTTTTCCGACGTTTCGACAGGTTTACACACTGTCGTCACGGGTAGACTCACTACCTACTAAACGGGTCTACTCGTACATTTGTGTTCGCGCGCGCTCTATATAATTTCATTACTTCAAGATATCAATCTTTTTTAGGTAAAAATATTCCTAAAGCGGGATAAAATATTCGGATACGCCGTAATTTTGTTATCTTACGGTTATGGGGGCATCAAATAAAACTCAAGTTTACTGAACGTTGTAGATCGCTTTATCGCCGGAATATTTCGTCTGTAATATTCAAATAGTTTTATTTCGTTTTTTATTATTGGATAGAATTATTGGATCGTATTGATGCGGTACCTACAACGGACGAGAAAAGAGTGCATGCGGCGGAGATGCTAAGGTTAAGATGGATGTGTGACAAGGATGGATAAAATACGAAATGAGTATAATATAGGAAGTTGAATGTTGAACGGATGTGTGGAGTGACAAGGATGGATAAAACACGGAATTAGTATATTAGAGGAAGTTTGAAAGTGGCACCGGTGACGGAAAAGATGAGGAGTAATAGGGTAGCGCGGTATGTTATGAGAAGAGTGTTAGGTATGAATGTGGATGAATACAAGGGTAGAGGTAGGCCAAAGAAAAGATGGACTGTGTGAAAGATGACATGGGTAAGAAAGGAGTGAGTACTGAGATGACGAATGATAGAGGGAAATGGCAGAAGATCACATGTTGTGCCGACCCCACATAACGTGGGAAATGAGCTGGAAGATGATGATGATGTCTTTGTTACAGTACTTACTAAATATGGTTGATTTTCCGCGATCAAAATGCAAAATGCAAAACATAGGTATAAGATATGCTGTAACTGGCCATCTATGACTGTTGGCCAATTTATCCATATGTATTTATATTTATTATAAATGCGAAAGTAATCTGTTTGTTACCTTTCCACGACAAAACAACTCAACGGATCATAATAATATTTCGGCAAGGAAATAGATTGTGTTCTGGGGAAGGACAGTACACTTTTGTCAATGCGGACAAAGTCGCTGGTAATAGCTAGTTTACTTTGAATGTACATTAAATATTATTGTCTTCTTTTATGCGTGCGAAGCTGCGGGCAAAAGCTTGTGGGTAAAAAGAGACGCTTTCGAAAAGTCGTTCCAACTTTTAACTCGACTAACAGTAAAACTACTGGTACTTCGACTTTTATATACTTAGCTCTAACTCGGCTATAACTTAGCTAAGGATGCCGGCAGTGAGTTCAGAGCTCACTGCTTTGTTTTAGACCGACATAAGGAAAGCCTTATTGAGCTAACCTGGCTATAGAGTTATTGATTGGCGAGCGAAAATCTTAGTGGCAGCTAGGGCGAATCAGTAGGTACGTCTACCATGAGTTGTCACATTTAGATCAGCTGACGTTACTACAGTAGTAATAGTCAAAGACATTCTATCTACTGACGAGAACGTCCTTGGTAATAGTACGTTACTATGACATCTGTCAAAATTGTTACTGTAGGTCTACCATGAGTTTTCACAATCTACACTCGCTAGCGACTGTAGTTAAAAAAATGTATGAAAAATTTGTACAGCGCCTCTAGCGGATAGTTGGGTACTAAAACCTCACGTAGCTAACTATCCTACGTCACAGCGTACTACAGCGACTGTAGTTTGTGCTCATTAATTTGCTTAGAATTTGGTACCATGAGTAAAATTTTCGACAGATGTCATAGTAACGTATTATTACTACTGTAGTAACGTCAGCTGATCTAAATGTGACAACTCATGGTAGACGTACTGATGGTGCCAAATTCTAAGCAAATGAATGAAGCGCAAACTACAGTCGCTATAGTACGCTGTGACGTAGGATAGTTAGCTACGTGACGTTTTAGTACCCAACTATCCGCTAGAGACGCTATACAAGTTTTCATGCATTTTTAACTAGGTACAGTCGCTAGCGAGTGTGAAAAGTCATGGTAGACCTACTGTATTATTTACATTACTAATGACTATTATTAAATGTTTGGAGTAATTTGAGAACGAATTTATGAGATAGTTTTTTTTGACACCAGTAGGGTGGAGTTGAATTAATCTTAAAAAAAACACTAGTTTGAAAATATTTTTTCGAGTAGGTACTTTGGGAACAAACGTGGAGTACTTTGGGAACAACCCGATTTGGTGTTGTATGTTTGTTAGAGTACCTATAACTTCAGAACCGTTAATCTAATCTGCATGAAACGGAAGATCTAGAGATTCTGTTATATAAAGCTGGAAAACATGAGCTTAATGGGTGAAGAAGTTGATACTATTAGTTGATTAATGATACTATCCTCTGTCAAAGTTGCTGTAAATAACAGGTAGGTAGGTGCTATAAGGTTTTATTTTTATTTTTAGAATGTGAAGTGATTTTTGTTGTTTTTGTCGTATGTAGTTCAATTTTCGTACAGTAAACTATAAAAAAAATTAACGCGAATGAAGCAGAAATGTCAGGATCGTAGCAAGTGGAGATCCGTGGTCTCTGCCTACCCCGGCGGGAAACAGCAGTGATTTTATGTATGTATGTGTGTATAAAAAAAAGCGTATTTCGGACACGGTCACGGCAGAATGCCACAAGTGTGGACGCATGTTAACACAATTGAATTGTAAAGTTCGCCGGCGCACTTACACACCACTTGCAAATCGAACTGACCTCAATTTGCGAACACAAAATCGTTTCGTGAATTCACGAGGTATTTTGTACACGATACATGAACGCTGGTGGTGTAGTGGTAGCACCCCTGCCTCACGATCCGAAGGTCGTGTTCAAACCTGGTCGTGCACCAATGAGTTTTTCCATTCGAAAAATGTATGTGCGCAGTGCTCTTAAACGATGAAGGAAAACATCCTGGGCGTCTACTCCGAAAAACGATCAACGATATATCGGCACAATAATAGTGCAAAACTTACTCTTAGTAACATTGTTTATGCTATTATTTGAACAATGGAACGACCGACATTACTTTTGATAACCGATCTCGTAAACCAATTTCCAATTGGACAACGAAACAACTGTTAATTCGACTGAATTCGACGAACATTCGACTCCGATAGTATCGTTGTCGTTTTGCAGAGTAGACCCCCTGAAGAAACCGGCATACCCTAGAACCATAAATTCGAAGGTATGTGTCATATGTAAGTATTCTTATAAGCGGCGATGGGCTTGCAACCTGTCACGTACGGAATACTAACTACTGCAAAATGTGGGCATGTACCAAATGTCATGTTTGGACTTGCCTCTGACTACCCTCTTTAGATATCATCAAAGATCTGAGGAGATATCTACCGAGCCCGGGGATTACAGTCGTGATCATATTTTTTTTATTTTTTTTTCAATTACCTAGGGATCTAAACCATGTCACCACTAGGTATAGTGTTTTGACCACTTTTTCGGTCCTTACCACAAGCTATTCGAGCAATATCAAAGGAGCCATGTTCAGTCATCCAGGTATGTAGTTTTATCGAGCTATTCTTCAGCATTACATCGTTTCATTACAGGAGGGTATTTCAAAAGTGGTTCAATCATCATCGTATTACCTTGTATGATTACTGTTACAGAACCTACATTGCCTATTCAGCTACACCCTACCGATAATGAACTGAAGGTCAAACTACATACACAAACGTGCACTTAAAACAAAATATTTATTTCACAAAAAAAAGATGTCATTTCTCCTAATCATGTTTATGTCTAAGGACAACAGTTAAAATAGTATTTGAAAGTGCGATTAAGTGTAGTTTAACCCCATAGAAGCTATAATCGACCTGCGTCACTCACCTCTCCCCACACAAAGCTACTTTGAATGCAAAATGAGCTCTATCACGTGGACTTTAGATTGAATATTGATCGGGTTCTGCCTTCAATACTACACATGCCACAATATGATCGTAGTAAGGTTAGTTTTGGAGAACAATTTCAGAACAATTTGTGTTTAAACCAACGTAACCCAAATATGTATATATAAAACCGTTAGTTGACTGACTGACACGCAATAACTAGTATTTATTGCAAAAATAAAAAAACCCGAATAATCGTAACTGAAAATATATTTTAACAGCCACCATATTAGATTTTTACGAATTTATAGACACTTCATTTGTCAAAATCTGTCCAGCCGTTTGGGCTCTAGCGACACGAACTCACATATTTAGATACATATTTATGTATAAGTATATTATGATATCTATAAACCCCAAACACATTACCATCTTTCCCTTCCTAGGCGGGTAATAAAAAATATTATAGCACTTACTACAGTTTTTTTTAGGTTTACTTATTTTTTTACCCGACTGCGACGTAGGAGGGTAATGTGTGCGAAGCCGCAGGCAGAAGCTAATCACAAAATTCTTTTAAGTTTCACTATGTATCAGACTCACAAGCTTTATATAAATACTAGCTGACTCGCGTAACTTTGCGTGTTTTAAATAGAAATAGAAAAAAAAAAAAAAAAAAAAAAAAAAAAAAAAAATATGATCACGACTGTAATCCCCGGGCTCGGTAGATATCTACTCAGATCTTTTTTAGTTACTTAGATCTTTGAAGAGCGCTGGTGGTGTAGTGGTAGCACCCCGACCTCACGATCCGAAGGTCGTGGGTTCAAACCTGATCGTGCACCAATGAGTTTTTCCATTCGAAAAATGTATGTGCGCAATGCCAGTGCTCTTAAACGGTGAAGGAAAACATCGTGAGGAAACCGGCATACCCTAGAACCTTAAATTCGAAGGTATGTGTCATAGGTTAGTATTCTTATAAGCGGCGATGGGCTTGCAACCTGTCACGTACGGAATACTAACTACTGTGCAAAATGTGGGCATGTCCCAAATGTCATATTTGGACTTGCCTCTGACTACCCCCTTTAGAATAGAAATAGAAATCATTTATTTTACGTCACGTTACAGATATCTTAAGTTTAATTATAAAGCGATGCTAAGGTGACAATAAAACAGGCAACCATTCAGCATGAGCTGCAGCAGCACACATGGTGGCTGATGCAGCGCTGATTTTCGATGGCGCCTCAGAGCAGCGCAGCAATGACTGCGACACGCGTTCCCATATTTACTAATACTAGGTTAAGCACTTACTTACTGCTTATCATGACAGAAGTAAGTAATATATTTTTCCCCGTTTTGGCAACATTTTTTATTGATGCTCCGCTCCTATTGGTCGTAGCGTGATGTTATATAGACTATAGCCTTCTTAGATTAATGGACTATACAACACAATAATAATATTTCCATTCGAACCAGTAGTTCCTGAGATTAGCGCGTTCAACCAAACAAACT
The DNA here is from genome assembly GCA_963675405.1 of Cosmorhoe ocellata. NCBI lineage: Eukaryota > Metazoa > Arthropoda > Insecta > Lepidoptera > Geometridae > Cosmorhoe > Cosmorhoe ocellata. The sequence continues at coordinate 1,530,428 of OY776264.1, read as the reverse complement.
CTTCAGCTTTATAATATTAAGTACCTATAGATTATATATTGTATACTTAGATAAATTGTATATATAGAGAAGCAGTTGTACTGTTTGTTAGTTTGTGATGTTCAAGCAATGCTGGATCATGTGTGTATCAGTGGGTTTCATGAGCATAATCCATACTAATAATATAAATGCGAAACTCTGTCTGTTTGTTTTTTACCTTCTCACGGCTGAAGATTATCGTAGCGAAATTTGGCAAGGAGATAGAGATTATATCCTGGAGACAAATATAACATATCTTTTCTCTCAAAAAAATATCTGAAAAGAGCTGAAATAGGGTTGATTGAAAGTTTCTATGGGGTAACGCTTGGTTAAGCGACGCTGGGCGCGGTCAGTTTTTGGATGGGTGACCGCCTCCTTTTGCACTCCATAGAAATTTCCCAATTAACCGATATCAACAAACAAATCTATCCCAAAGAAACTGTACATTTTTCCGGCATAAAAAGTAGCCTATGTGCTATTTCAGACTATAATCTATCTCTGTATCAAATTTCATCCAGATCCATTCAGCCATTTCAGCGTTAAAGAGTACCATACATCAATACATACAAACATTCACATTTATAATATTAGTAGGATATTGATGTATTTTTGAGGACGAAGCCGCAGGAAACAGCTAGTATATTATACGTAGATAAATTGTATATACATAGTAGTTGTATTGTTGTTAGTTTGTTGTTCAAGCAATGCTGGATCAACTTTGGATCAATGGCTTCCATGAACATATATCTATAGTTCAACTATGCAATACTGAGGGTCTACCATGAGTTTTCACAATCTACACTCGCTAGCGACTGCAGTTAAAAAAATGTATGAAAATATTGTACAGCGCCTCTAGCGGATAGTTGGGTACTAAAACCTCACGTAGCTAACTATCCTACGTCACAGCGTACTACAGCGACTGTAGTTTGCGCTCATTAATTTGCTTAGAATTTGGTACCATGAGTAATAATTTCGACAGATGTCATAGTAACGAACTATTACAACTGTAGTAACGTCAACCGATCTAAATTGGACAACTCTTGGTAGACCTACTGTAGCTTGCAGCATAATATCGAACGGTAAAGCAATATGCTTTCAAAATTCGATACGCGTTACAGCGATAAGCGACATGCTTGATTTATCGATTGGAAAGTTCAAAAATGTAATTAAACAAAAACTGTCTCGAAAAGCTTATTATAAAATATCAGAGTAGTTAGATGACAAAAAAGCTTGGGACGAATCAGCTCAAACTCTGCTGTGTCCCTAACAAAATTAACAAGGATCATACAAAAAAAGCGCTAAATTTAATTTGTCACAAATCCTAGATCGCGCTGACGAAAACGCACGGCGCGATACGAATTTGTTAGCCAAAAGTAGTTAAGAAAAGCAAAGTATCATATTTATAAAAATGATGTTTAATTTTTTTTCTCTGAGTACGTTTTGTACACATCTGTACATGGATTTGAAATTAGACAATAGATTTTATGTTCAAATTAGTAATGGGCCCAGTTGACAAAAAAAAGTAATAAATTAAATGTATTAGGTCAACTGGCCCCGTAGGGCCAGTTTTTTCCGGGGCCAGTCGACTAAAGAGCCAATTGTATGCAACTGTTTTGTAAGAAGCATAATTTTGTCACTCTACATAACAAGTTGTTTTTTGCACGAGGCCCACCTCTCAGTTGACTCTAAATGAGTGTACATCGTTGTATAGTTGGCTCAACGAATCTAGGCATTCGTGAAGTTAGCCGCGAGAGCTGCGCAATATCGTTTTTCGGGAGCAATTGGAGGTATGAGGAGGGGGGGAAGGAACTGTACATACGCAAACTAGCACCTGTGACTAACTTCACGAATGCCTAGATCCGTTGGATGACCTATTACTCCGGGTTTTTTATTTTTGAAATATTAGCTTTGACTTTAACTGAAATGAGCTGAATAAGGTTACTTAGAATATTTAAGTAAGGGCCATGTGATGTGCCTAAGGGTCCTCGAGAGATCGGCTTTAGCTAACGGACAGCTATGGTAATGTAGGACAAGTATCTACCCGGGCCTTATCCGAAGGTGGCCGGAATCCAAAATGGCATCATATACAACAAGCTTCCGGTTATGGTAAATATATAACACGTCATCACTTGCTGATCATCTAGCTTATGATCTTCTTCTTCGTCTTTATTTTTGGCATCTGTCAAGTTTTTTTATGAATAGTATTGTCAATGTCACAATGTTAGAAAATTTTCAAGTGAATTTTGAAGAAAAGATGGTTTAAAATTCTTGGGATTTTTTCTCGATAGATTTAGAAAGAACTCGGGCTTTATTGAAAAAATAACCACCAAAATTACACAATATAACTCAAAATAACACAATATAAAAAAAATAAAAACTAGAGCAATAAAGTTGACAGTCGAATCTATCACAAAAAATCGATATCCATACTCATCCTACTATGATGATGATGAAAGAATTGCACCTTAGAAAATTTCCTTTGGTGTCATCGATATAAATAGTTACTTTGGTGCAATGAAAACTTCAATAATTAATGACTAAAATGACAAACATTTTCTATCAAAGCCGATATTTTGTAAAAAAAACAAATCGGAATTTTTGCCGGGCATATATTAAGAAAACATATTATGATACACCAAGTTTTTTGCTTTTTAATTTTCCTTATATCCATTTTACCCTTTCGTCCGTCGTCCACCCCTCAGGACTCAATATGGACATTTTAATTTCCTACCCTCTATTGCAACTGCTCTCACAAAGCTACTCATTACGGAGCAATCTGGTTGGTAACTAAGTACAATATAATCGATTAGGAAGCATTCTTCTAAGCACAAGGGCTTGTTAAATCGATTTCCGGGTTGTAATCGATTGTTTATCCTGAAGTTTGTTTTTATTTAGGGTGGATTCGACCAAGCTAAAATTCCCGTAGTTCAATCGTAGTTTTCAATGAGTAAACTGAGATTTTACTTGCATTTGACATTAGATTATTCTAAAAAGTTATAACCAGAATTTGGTCAAATCCATCCTTAGAGCAAACTAATTTTGGGTGGATTCGACCAAGCTAAAATTCCCGTTGTTCAATCGTAGTTTTCAATGAGTAAACTGACATTTTACTTGGATTTGACATTAGATTATTCTAAGAAGTTATAACCAGAATTTGCTCAAATCCATCCTTAGGGCAAATTCGGCCAAACTAGTCTAAAGTCTTATTCGTATAAACTGTAGTTATCAAAGAGTAAACTAACATTTTACTTGCATTTCATTACATAATACTTAGTTACCAGAATTTGGTCAAATTCACCCTTCGATTGATAAAAATGTAGATAGTCATTTATTTTCAACTAACCGACCCGAAAGACGCTGTCCTGTCCAAATACTAATATCATAAAAAAATACTTAGATTTCCGTATTTTCCAATGGGTAACTGTACCATTCATAGGTCAAAATCAATCCAATTGGGTAAAAATATAATATATCAAATATCTGGGCTACGATTGCGTAATTTTGATACTAACAAAACTTTATTACTAATAGCTTCTAGTTTTTAACGGTGAATTGATTATGGAAAGTTTTTTCCATAAAATTATGATTATTATATTTTTAGTTTATTGCCTTGGGTATATTGTTTGTAAGTATCAGAATTACGTAATCACAGCACTGTTGCTAATAGACATTCATTGTAATTGATTGCAACTAGAGTTTCCTAATAGCAACTCTGGTTATCATATGACAAGCTTTGCATAGCTTTAGAGGCAGATGTCACTGTTAAATATCCTCCAATTTTGGCTTCTAAAATATGCTTCAGGCGTTTAGTGAGTATTGGCGCAAGAGGTTTTAATAACATTTCGTCGGTCAGGACGGGAAAATGACGCGACTAATTTAAATCGACTATTTCCATGTAGATTATCGTAACCACAAAAGTACTTACTTCATTTTATCGTGTCAGTGTGGTGAATGGATTATAATGAGTCGAGTCTTTCGGAACTTATTAAATTATTAAAAAAAAAGATTTTTAGATTCTACGGCATGGTAAAGTGCACATAATATTTTGAAACAGAAAAAAATATTAGAAGATAGGGAAAAACTTAGGTTTTAAGCGCGCGCTGGACGCTACACGTAAAAGCAAGTAACTACGAAGTATAACAATTCACTGCGTAAAAGTAATCTAACGCGTACGAAGTCACGGGTAACAGCTAGTCCTACTAATATTAAAAACGCGAAAGTTTGTAAGAATGTATGGATGGATGGATGGATGGATGTATGTTTGTTACTCTTTCACGCTAAAACGGCTGAACAGATCTGAATGAAATTTGGTACAGATATAGATTATGGTCTGGAATAACACATAGGCTACATTTTATCCCGAAAAAATTTACGGTTCCCGTGGGATCGCGATGTTTTTGTTTTTCAAAGTATCACGCGGGCGAAGCCGTGGGCGGAAGCTAGTATAAAATAAATTCGCAAAGTATTTTCATTACTAGAACTAGATTAATGTACACAAAATAAATTACCTACAACTCGCATCGCATACAACGATGATTATGTTACGATACCAGTCATTGTAAAACGATTGGCGTAGAGAGAGAGAGTTAGTAGAGCGTAGAGTTGGGCTCTTCTCTACCACAACACTAGCAAGTTATGAAGTCATGTAGCACCGTCAGGGATACACTTATAATGGCACACGCATACTCTATTCTGCCACATTATGTCCCAGTAAACCTTTTTAAAACACTCGGAGTAGCGATTTATGACATAGGAAAAGTAGACTCGTTTTTGGTATGAACGGGATGATTAGAGCTAGGAATCACATGTGCAGTATGAGCAGAAACAGAAACTAGCTTATTCATGTTTTGCTATAAAAATCTTACGTACTCCATTTTTCCTATTTATTATTTATACTTTACAAGCCATGAATGTTTTCCATTTTTTAACCTATAATTGTCCTACTGCAAAGGCCTAATATATATTTTCCAATACATCATTTAAATTTAAAAATCATGTATGATTCTCTTTTCTCATACATCATTATTATTATTATTATCAACTGTCCAGTGAAATTAATTTTTTGAAAAGCAGAAGAGTTCTTCTGTTTTTCGTATTTCCTTTGATACCTACCTATCTATTTTATAAAAAAAAACATGATCAGACAAATAACTTCTCAGATCTCTAATTACTTAGATGTTTGAAGATAATATCTAAGAGGGTAGCCAGAGCCACGTTTAAGCATGCCCACATTTTGCACAGTGTTAGAACTCCATACGTGACAGGTTACAAGCCCATCGCTGCTAATACCAATACTAATTGCACATGACACATGCCTTCGAATTTTGGGTTCTAGGGGATGCCGGTTTTCTCGCTATATTTTGAGCATTTTTTATCAACTTTGTTTTACAATCATCATAAAAATATTGCGCTTTAAGTCATAGTTTGGTCTCCACCACTCTCAGGCCCCATATTTGCTCCAATTTCTTCGTAACGTGCACCAGACGATTAAGTTTAGTGTGGCTTAAAGAATTTATATCGATGGAATTAAGACGTTTTGCCCTTTTCGCAGTAATGTTCAAGTTTCCGTGCGGGCTTTTGTAAATTGTTGGTTATTTTCACTTAAACTGTTGTTTTAATTTAAATTTCAGTTTTAAGGGTGACAAGGAAGTTACTTACATTTATGTTTGGGGAGTGACGAGTGAATAGAGAATCTGCATCTGGTCTCCAGATAATCACTAAATATAAAACAAAATCCCCCGCCGCGTCTGTCTGTCTGTTCGCGATTAACTCAAAAAGTTCCTCACCGATTTTTATTCTATTTTTAACAATGGATAGAGTGGTTCTCGAAGAAGGTTTTAGTATATAATTTGTGAAGTTTTTGTATAAATTGCCTAAAATATAATGATATTTGTTGGAGTCGGAAAAAAATAAGCCGTCCTATTCACGTGAGCAAAGCCTAAGAGTTAAAGGTGGGCAATGAAAATGAATGGCCTAAAAAACTTAATTTTTTCATGCAATAATCAACTTATGGAATGTTCAAACCATAATAACTAGCCGGTATTGCAGTCGTGATCATGTTGATTTGTTGTAATAGTCAATAATATATTTATTCATTAAAATCACAGGGATCATTTTGAAACGTCTTACTACTAGGTGAGTCTAGGTACCAATTCCAATCCTATCAGAGAAGAACTGACAAGAAACTCGCTGGGCCCTAGCGCTTTGCATGATCCTTGATAATTTTGTAAGTGATACCTCTGATTCGTCCCAAGCTTTTCTGTCTTCTAAGTATATTTGTAGCGACGTACCTGTACAACGGCTTGCCTCCTGAATGCCGAAACCAGAGCACCATGTAGACCCGGTCCTCGTGGGAGTCGGGCTCCACGTCGCACGGCAGGCTAGCCCTCCGCCCCACCACCGCCTCCACATCCATTGTCGCCACTGGTACAAAGTCGACTGAAACAATATGATGAGTCAGTGGTCAAATATATAGGTAAATAAATAAATATTAGTGGACACAACGCCATCTAGCCCCAAACTAAGCAAAGCTTTTTCTATGGGTACCAGATGATTGTCAAAAGTCAAAATTCACACAACGCCATCTAGCCCCAAACTAAGAAAACCTTATTCTATGGGTACTACCAGATGGTTGATGGAACCTTTTTTTTTGTAAATACCTACATACACAAAATACATCATAACACCGAGACACAAAACACATCTGCGGGTATCACTCAAATGTTTGCTCTGGGTGGGGATCGAACTCACAACCTTCAGCGCAGAAGGCAGAGCTACAATTAACTGAGCTGTGAAGCCAGTCGATAGTCGACAGATATCTTTAAATATCTAAGTAACTAAAGATCTGAGGAGATATCTACCGAGCCTGGAGATTAGGTACAGTCGTGATCATGTAAATTTTTTGGTGACACACAACATTTTTTGACGCGAGTGTAAAATATGTGAAATAAAGTGAATAGTTCTTTTCTAATTCCATCGGAGGAACTCCCGAGAATTTTGAAAAAAACAGCCATCTTTTGCTTAAAATTGACTTGACAATTTGACTATGACTTTGTGACTTTCACAATACTAATGATTTGCACTTGACACTGGCAAAATTATTAAAGAAAAAGATAAGAAATAGGTATGTAATATGAACAAAGATAAATTGTATAACAAAATAAATGATACAAAATTGTCGTGTGCTAACACAGCTTATAACTTGTATTTTCTTTACAAAATATGAAATTAAACGTACAAAATGCGTACGAAAATACCCGCAAAGTACCCGCAAGCTCTCACACTTGAGTGTGTTTCCAGAATTTTCCTTCCTCTAAAGCCTCTGCCAAACAACGCGGTGCGGTTTTGCAGCGCACATGTTAGAGGCTGAAATTGCATCAAAATAATATTTTATGAGAGTTCTTCTGAACTTGAAAAACTAAATTTTTCTTATATTTCTCGTATCATTAATTTTTGAGAACGAGTGTAGTTACAGGGCTTAATTATTTCTTTGTAGTGCTTATTTCGTCCGTAAATATCCATCAATATACAATATAAAAAATTACACCTTGGGTTACATTATTGAAGTTTTAGTAAGGACCCCTATTTTTTTCTAGTTATAAATATTGTCTATGTTACAATGAAATAATGTAGCATTTAAATGGTAAAAGAATTTTTGAAATTTATCCAGTACTTTTTGAGTTTTTTTGTTACAAACATACAAAAATGCAAATCTTTCTTCTTAATATTATTATGTACAGGATAAAATTGCAGGTATCAATTTGAATCGTCCTACGTGCTTAGTGAATCTAAGTGCCAATTCCAGTCTTATCCCCAGTCCGAGAAGAACTAACAAGAAACTCGCTGGGCCCTAGCGCTTTGTCCAGTACGTAAGTAATTTTAGTGTTAGTGCTCATACATATCTATACATTATTAAGATTATGATTATCTACCTACTTACAAAGTGTCCATTAAGGCCTTTAGAAAGAGGGGACTTTTCTAACACAGGTATTCTTACCTAACGGAAGAGCTCCCAACCCTAGTTTAAATATTTTACTTGTAAGAACAATAAATACTTTTTTACTTTTTACTTTTTACTTTTTGTAAGGTTCGAAAGAAAAAGGGATATGAAAAGAATTGAAGTAATACACTTGCGAGCTTTAAACTGGAATCGCTTTATGGCAGGTTATTCAAGACTAATTTTTACAATGTCTATGTAGTCAACTATGTATTGTGGTATATTATTTAAAAGGTAATTTTATTAGCTTTCAATTGATATAAGGAATATTAAAAATTAATTTAATTTCTTACCTAAGTTAAGTAAAATCGGTATCGTAACCGCACTGTGTGGTTCTATATTTAAGGCTTAAGAAATATTTATTCTTCCTCTAAATAAATATGATACAAGTTGAACGATTTTTGACCAAGTTTTTCCGGGGTACCTTTTTAAGAGGCACACAAAGTAGTTCCATCTTGTTTTCTTTATTTACCTATGTTTTCTTTATTATCTATGGCGAATCGAATGAAATAAACAAACATGAATTTCTGTTGAGCCGAGATATTTTTTTGCTTTTGGCAAAATGTATTCTATTTATTTGTAAGCACAATATTTGAAAGGACTTAGTGAAAGAATGATTTTATCTGTTTATTTCATTCGCCTTAGAGCTATAGAGCGCTGGTGGTGTAGTGGTAGCAGCCCTGCCTCACGGTTCAAAGGTCGTGGGTTCAAACCTGGTCGAGCTACAACGAGATTTTCTATTCAAAAAAATTGTGCGCAATGCCAGTGCTCTTAAACGGTGAAGGAAAACATCGTGAGGAAACCGGCCTAACCTAAAACCTAAAATCAAAGGTGTGTGTCATAGGATAGTAGTCTTATAAGCGGCGATGGGCTTGCAACCTGTCAAGTACGGAATACTAATTACTGTGCAAAATGTGGGCATGTGCCAAATGTCATCTTTGGATATGTTAGGATTTTTATTGTTTTTTTTTTAATAAATCCCCTTTTGTCCCAATTTTATTGATCATTGAGATGTTAGAGATGTCTAGAAATTTCGTAAGCCGTTTCATTTCGCCATCAATTACTTGTATCAAATCAAATACAATCGATCAAAAGCACAAAGTCGACTTAAAACTGAAAATACAAATACAAAACACAAAACGACAACCGTTTCATTTCTTCCCGGACAGGTAGAATTGAAGGTAAATACAGATTTAATCTAGCATTACTCCCACGCGAATATCACCTGTATAACGAGCGGGTAGAGTTGAAAATACTGAGGTCGTAAAAAGCAAGATATTCTGCCAATAAATGCGGGTTAGAACAATTTGTTATCCGTGACACACGGACATAAAGTCCGGCGAGCAGTAAATAGAAACTGCACATTTCAATTTGCCGTTATGGACAATCGTATTGAGGTTTGCGTCTAGAATTTAAGTGCAGTGATACACAGAGCAATGGAAATTGCTAGTAGTTTGAAAGTACATTTCGTTTTATTTGCTAGTACGGTGAACGAACCAGTAACTGGCCTATTTAGTGCTTCGGCCAGTTACTGTACCATATTTGGTTTTGTCAAAACTTAGATTATTACTAAAAACCGAAATGTGTCAAAAATACACAAACAAAATGCTTAAACAAATGTGTCATACGTCGTGATCATAGTCCTTACCATAAGCTCTTCAGGCAATATCAAAACAATACAACTTTGATATTGCGTACCATGATGCATAAATTTGTATTGAAGTAAGTAATACAACCTTCAAATATGACGTTTCCTAAACATGATAAAAGCTTGTGGGCAAAAGGCCCCAGATTCGAACCCACAAAAGTGTAATATACACATTAGACATTTTAGTTTCAAATTCATTCTATAGCTACTCGTAAAAGTTATGAAACTATTGATAAACATCTCAAATAATAGGTTATGACACTACGTCCGTACAGTACTACGATTTAAATTTGACGTCCGTTTATTCGTTTATCATGATAAATATGATAAATCAGGCGTTATATCAGGCTTGTGCCTGATAGTTACATCTATCTAGAGCTGTTACAAAAATCTATACTAATATTATAAAGCTGAAGAGTTTGTTTGTTTGTTTGGTTGAACGCGCTAATCTCAGAAATTACTGGTTCAAATTGAAAAAAAAAATGTGTTGGATTATACCAATAGGAGCGGAGCATCAATAAACAATGTTGCAAAAACGGGAAAAAATTTATTACCTACTTAAAAAGCGCAAACAAACGAGAGTCAGCTAGTCTATACTATAATAATAATATTATAAAGAGGAAAACTTTGATTGTTTGTTTGTTTGTTTGTTTGTTTGTTTGAAATGAATAGGCTCCGAAACTACTGAACCGATTTGAAAAATTCTTCCACCAATGTGTAGAATGAACTTTCAGGATGAACATAGGCTATATTTTATGTAGGTACTTCGCGGGCGACGCCGCGTGCAGAAGCTAGTTTTATATAATTTTTTTGTGATCGGATTTTAAACAAGACATGTATTAAACGTAAAAGCTGTCGAGACGCCAAATTTAAATCATAATGTTTAATGCAGTACAAAGCTGTTTGGATATCCAGTCTCGTATATCGAAGGCTTCGCGGGTAGCCTTGCGGAAAGCATCATATAGCGAGGGAGTGAATTTAAATTCTTCCTGAGCCTCTCATGCAGCTTGCTGATAAACTTTAAATTCGATTCGCAAATTGGTTTCTATTTAAAGTCTAGTTAACACACTTCTTGACGTAGTGTGTGAAAAGAGCATTTGAGGCGCACTTAAATATTTTCAGCACACTGTCAAGAAAGCACTAGTGCACCAGAAGAAGACACATAATAAAAATAACTTTATTGCAGGCAACATTAAGTCTAGTACAAGATGGAAAATACTTAGAAAATACGGCCCATGTAAATATACAGTACCTGGATGACCGAGCTTTGCTCGTTTTTTTGGGGGTAAACGATGTTTTCTAAAAATGAAACCTAGCTAGATCGATTTATCGCCTCCATAACTAAATTTCATGAAAATCGTTGAAGCCGTTTCCGAGATTCAGATTATATATATGTATATATACAAGAATTGCTCGTTTAAAGGTATAAGATAACGCGCGCACGATCAGAATGGGGTGGAACCTTGTCAAAATAACACATTCCCGTATTGTGTCTGAGTTGGATTGTGAAAAAAAACACGATCACGACTCTAATCCCCAAGCTTAGTAGATAATTTCCTGAGATCTCTAGTTACTTGGCTTTGAGAATATCCAAAGGGGATAGTCAGAGGCACGTCCAAACATGATATTTGGCACGTGACCACATTTTGCAAAGTATGCGTATTCCGTACGTAAGCCCATCGCCGCTTATAAGAATACTAATCTATGACAATCCTTCCTAATCCTTCGAATTTTTTGGTTCTAGGGTATGCCGGTTTCCTCGTGATGTTTACCTTCACCGTTTGGAATTTTAATTTCATGAATTGTGGATTTGGATTATAGAAAAAACCGAAATATTTTAAACAAAGCTCAATATTGAAATAGGTCTAAAAAGTGTTGCCATCTCTATTCGCTGACGTTGTCAATGCTGTGGACACACTGTCGAGAAATATAGGAAGCTTTTTTCACCTTGATTATGATAGAAAGAGTAACATTACAGTTTTATGGTCGTAATGTTTCAATTATACGTGGGAATTGCCCATTACTGGACCATTTCGTTGCTCAATAGAATGAGGTTTGACTCAACTATAGTTTTATTTTTATCAAAATGGCGTTACATTATTTATATAAATGTTATAATATTATAGAGTATATGGATAATATTATTAAGAGCACTGGTGGTGTAGTGGTAGGTAGCACCCCTGCCTCGGAATCGTGGGTTCAAACCTAGTCGTGTACCAATGAGTTTTTCCATTCGAAAAAATTATGTGCTTTTAAACGGTGAAGGAAAATATCGTGAGGAAACCGGCATACCCTAGAAAAAAAAATTCGAAGGTGTGTGTCATAGTTAAGTATTCTTATAAGCGGCGATGGGCTTGCAACCTGTCACGTACGGAATCACTGTGCAAAATGTGGTCTTGTGCCAAATGTCATGTTTGGACGTGCCTCTAACCTCTTTAGATATCCTCAAAGATCTAAGTGACTAGAGATCTGAGGAGATATCTACCGAGCCTGGGGATTACAGTCATCATGCTTTATTTTGTTTCCATCATACTCGTATACCTACTCTTAATGTAATCTAAACTAACTACTAAGTAATGAGAAAGTATGTATGATGTTTGTTACTCAACCATGCTGAAACGGCTGAACGGACCCGGATGAAATTTTGCACAAATATAGATTATATTGTGGAATATTTATTTTTGTTTATTTGGTACCTTAAGTTTTCATACTTAGAGGCCGTGTGTTAGTTCCACCACCCGCTGGTAGATGGCAGCTCGCTATTAGAGCAGACGCTCCGTTACGAATGTGCAGACGATTGCGCTTCAGTTATATTCAAATACAGGTAGCGGCAGTCGATGTGGCACATGGGAAAACCATAAGGCCCAATTTCACCAAACTTTTTTTGGTATAAGCTTGAAGCGTAAATCTAGCGTGGTCACTATATGTCCTGCACATTAAATAACAACTTCTTTACTACTTTTAAGCGATTTCAATAAATATGACGCTTCGAATTAACAAAATTTCGGTTAAATTGGACCATATAAGGTCCAATACAGCATTTCCTGATCGGGCATCAAATTTAACAATGTTAAAGTTTCATTATAGAAGTGAATTATATATTAGAGAGTGAAGAACAGTTTGATAAGAGAACGTTGTGGAGTGAAAGAAGACATAGTGATGAAAATTGAGAAGGGTATGTTAAGATGGTTTGGGCATGTAGAAAGGATGGATGAAAGGAGATTGACGAAACAGTTGTATAAGGAGAGTGTGAATGGGACAGTTGGAAGGGGAAGACCTCGGCGGACGTACCTTGATCAAATTAGGGACGTACTAGAGGCCAGGTCCAGAGTACCCTAAACCGACGCGCATGTATGAAGAATTTAATGAGAGTGAATGAAGCAAAAGAGGTACCTATGTCAGGATCGTAACAAGTGGAGATCCGTGGTCTTTGCCTACCCCGTCGGGAAAAAGGCGTGATTTTATGTATGTATGTATGTAAAGTATCATTATCTATTTTACTACATTTCATTTTAAAGGCGATAATCGTTTGTTAGGACATGGTGGAACACAACACAACTTTAATGGGCGATTAAAAGACTAACGAGCTGTTAGTTTAATTAACAGAGCATGGTGAAACAGCCTTAATTCTAACACAGATAGTTGAGTTGAACCCTTTTTCAAACGAAAGAAGATGACAAAATATTAGGTAGTGTGTATATTTTGTAGTGTATAATCTGTATAATTGAAATTTTTACCTATTTATTTAAATGTGTTCTGGTGAAAGTTGTCTTTCGCCATTACTATTAGTTAAATTAATAAACATAACTGTTTACAATTTAAAGTATAATGAAACTTATGATTGTAAATACAAGCAAAACCGGATAAAACTATATAGTAAGAAGACATCTGTAAAAGTAAATCAAACAAACGCATTTTTTTCCACCACTGCGTGCGCCACAGTCATAGCCGAACGTTGTACGAACTGTGTCAACCATATTTACATTCAACTTAGTGTCGTTTAGCGTTGGAATTCGCATTTCTATCGTTTGCGTGCCATAGCTACAGGCGAAGATTATACGAGCGCCAAGCATTCTTATACTGTCGAAGAATGCTATACTTGCATATAGTTGTATGCAAGCATATGCAAGTTAGTGTCATCTTGCATTTTGCAAGGTGCGATAAAATTGGGTTAAGTTATTTGCGCAATATGTATTGTGAGTATTATTAAACTAGCTTCCGCCCGCGACTTCACCCGCACGATACCTTGTTAAATTATAGCTTATATGCTATTCCCGACGTTAATCTATCTTTGTGTCAAATTTCATCCAGTTCCGTTCTGCCGTTTCAGCGTGATTGAGTAACAAATATCTATACATCCATCTATCCAAACTTTCGCATAAGTATATAATATTACTAGCTATCGTCCGTGGCTTTGTCTTGTATAGATAATGTGCTATTCCAGATTATAATCCATCTCTGTGCCAAATTTTATCCCGATCCGTTGGCCTGTTTCAACAAAAAAATGATTCTGTAACAAATATTTATACATCCATCCATCCAAACGTTCGAGTTACATTAGTAGCGCGCACGGTAGGTCTACCATGAGTTGTCACATGTAAATCAGCTGACGTTACTACAGTAGTAATAGTACGTTACTATGACATCTGTCAAAATTGTTACTCATGCTACCAAATTCTAAGCAAATTAATGAGCGCAAACTACAGTCGCTGTAGTACGCTGTGACGTAGGATAGTTAGCTACGTGAGGTTTTAGTGCCCAACTATCCGCTAGAGGCGCTGTACCAAGTTTTCATACACTTTTTTAACTACAGTCGCTAGCGAGTGTGGATTGTGAAAACTCATGGTAGACCCTCGGGTTAATTTTGTCGCCATGACTGTTTCGTCACTCTTATCAAGTCCATGGTAATGTATGGAGATGCGCGCATGTTACGAAGTGACACTGGGTCACATCTCCATACATAAGAGTGACGAAACAGTCAAGGCGACAAACGTAACTCGTGCACTCTATCACTTAGATATACTAGATTTTGATTAGAGAAGTATATTATTTATAGTAGGTATATTATTAGACGACCTCTGTGGCGCAGCGGGCGAGAGTCCGCCTGCGACGCAAGAGGTTGTGGGTTCGATTCCCGCCGCGGAACAAATTTGTGTACGATCTGCAGAAATTTGTTCCGTTGGTCTGGGTGTTTTCTATGTATAATAAAAAATATCTATCTACATGTACATATGTATTTATAATGTACTAGCTTCTGCACGCGGCGTCGCCCGCGAAGTACCTACTACATAAAATATAGCCTATGTTCATCCTGAAAGTTCATTCTACACATTGGTGAAAGAATTTTTCAAATCGGTTCAGTAGTTTCGGAGCCTATTCATTTCAAACAAACAAACAAACAATCAAAGTTTTCCTCTTTATAATATTAGTATAGATTATATATATCAGTTATCTAGTACCCATAACACAAGCTTTGAGTAGCTTACTTTGGGGCTAGATGATGCTGTGGATTGTCCAGTATTATTTATTTATTTATTATTTGTTTTGCGCCCAGACGACTAATGTTATAACTCTCTTAGACGCCGGGTAACATATAACCCAAACCTCATTTACAAGCACTCTCGACTGGATATCGCATTGGAATCGTATGTCGGCAGCGAAACAAGCTTTTGAATACCGTCCTGAGTGACGACCCATTCAGTTTCTCGTAAAATGTAACGGTCCTCCAAATGACTTGCTCGATAAAGACCAGTGTAAAGGTACGGCGCAACCGACGCGGAAACGCGCTACCGCCCAGCGAGTTTCTTGTCAGTTCTTCTTGGACTGGGGATAGGACTGGAATTGGCACCTTTGACCTAAGCAGCATTTAAAACGATTCCATTCCTTATTATTAGTATTAGACGGGTATTTATCGCGTTTAAATTACCTTATATTTTACGAACGTTTCGACAGGTTTGCACGCTGTCGTGGTCACGGGTAGACTGAAAAATAATATTAGTATAAATACCCGTCTAATACTAATAATAATGTGTTCAGATCGCGTAAGTTTAAAAGTACATAGATTCCATTCCTATCCCCAGTCCGCTGTTCACTCGCTAAACAGTAGATATACGACTAAGTATATAAAAGTGGCTTCAATAACTTAATTTTTGTCAAGTGTGCAGTATGGTGAGATGTCGTTATTTACCTGCTCGTTTCGCGCAGCGGTTTGAACGTAGCTTAATATTACCCTAATATACCTTTTTAAGTGCAAGGAGGTTATGTAATGTATTTTGCATTGCTATTTCAGCGGGGAGTTTTGGTTGAGTTCGCTAGTTTCATTTAAGGAAGTCCGGTGAATACGATTTTAAATCTTATATCTTTTACTGGCTTCCGCCCACGGCTTTGCCCTTGTGGTACCTTGAAAAACAAAAACAAATCTATCCCACGAGAACCATACATTTTCCGGGATAAAAAGTAGCCTATGTCTAATAGACTATAATCTATATCTGTGCCAAAGTTCATCCAGATCTGTTCAACCGTTTCAGCGTGAAAGAGTAACAAACATACATCCAGACATCCACACATCGATACATTCTTACAAACTCTCGCGTTTATAATATTAGTAGGATTAATATTTCACAGTGCTCCTTACCTACTTCTTTGCAGTCGGGTTAAAAGTACAAAAAATACTCGTATTGCAACGTTGTTTTCCTTGTAAATATTATAATCTGATTTCACCTCTTCATATTTTTGTAGTCATTAATTTTATATACAATTTAATTGGTTTTAGTTTACGCGGCGTGCAATTTTTCTGATACGATTTTTAATTGAGCTTTGTTTGAACAAACAAATTGGGGAAACTGGTTAGTGGTAGGTAAGGTGGCAGGTTACCTGGGTTAAATACAAATCTACCCCTAAACGGGGGAAGATTTCTATAATCCTTCTAATATTATAAACGCGAAAGTTTGTAAGAATGTATGGATGTATGTTTGTTACTCTTTCACGCTGAAACGGCTGAACGGATCTGGATGAAATTTGGCACAGATATAGACTATAGTGTGGAATAGCACATAGACTACTTTTAATCCCGGAAAACGTATGGTTCCTGTGGAATAGAACTGTTTCGTTTTTAAAGGTACCACGCAGGCGAAGCCGTGGGTAGAAGCTAGTTCATAAACCCACCGTGGTACTTAAACATCTTAGTACCTGGGTGACCGAGCTTTGCTCGTTTTTTTGGGGTAAACGACGTTTTATAAAAATGATGCTAGCTAGATCGATTTATCACCCACGAAACCCTCTGCATACTAAATTTCATGAAAATCGGTCGAGCCGTTTCCGAGATTCAGATTATATATATATACAGTCGTGGTCAACTAATTAGGGACACTCTTTGGTTAAACCGAATTGTGAATTTATTTTTTATTTTCCAACGAGTCTAAACCATATTCCATATCTCTTACATGTAAGTATAATTAGTCATTTATGTGCCCGATTATACAAACAATAACAACTTCTTAAACATTAAACCTCTTTACAGTATAGCTGATAGATTATCGTAGTGCTATTTGTTCAAATAATGCTGGCTGGCCATTTAATTAGGGACACTGAGATATTGCGTTCTATTTTCAAAATTTGAATCTCAATACTTTTTTACTTCTTCTCTTATTGCTTCGTGGTAGTTTTGGCGGCAATCCCGATATTTATTTTAAGTTTTGAAAAATATTTTGAAGAAAAATGGGTAAAAATAAAAGTTGCGATCCAACACTACGAAAAATTATCATGAAGTTTGTTGTCGAGCATGGTTGGCCATACCGAAGGATAGCAGAACATTTAAATTGTTCAAAAACTATGGTATACAATGCAGTGCAACATGTCAGACGCAATAACACAGATTTAAATGTGCCCAGAACAAAAAGATCGAGAAAAACAACTCCGCAAGAAGATAGAATGATAGCCAGGTTAGCTAAGAAAGATCCGTTCCTAGGCTCTATTTTAATTAAACACGAAGTGTTTGGGACAGACGAAAGAGCTGGTGTCTCAGCTAGGACCGTTCGACGACGTCTGGTAGAAGCAGGGTTGTTCGGAAGAGTGGCTCGCAAAGTACCGTTGTTGAAGAAAGAACATAGAAATGCTCGTTTGGCGTTTGCACGTAAATATGGACATTGGACCTACGCCCAATGGCAACATGTATTATTCTCTGACGAGACCAAGGTTAATTTGATTTCTTCAGATGGAAGGCAATACGTACGGCGTCCAGTAAAAGCGGAAATGAATCCAAGATTCACAAAAAAGCAGGTGAAACATGGCGGTGGAAACATTAAAATGTGGGGTTCATTTTCTGGACGTGGAGTGGGACCTGTGAGGAAAGTTCAGGGTAACTTAGACCAACATCAATACAAGGCAATATTGGAGGAAACGATGCTTCCCTATGCTGAGGAGCATCTCCCTATTATATGGACGTTTCAGCATGATAACGACCCAAAACATACCGCCCGTTCAGTCAAGTCGTTTCTTACCAGTCAGTCAGTATCGGTGCTAGATTGGCCAGCAAATAGCCCGGACCTTAACCCAATCGAGCACCTTTGGCACGAAATCAAGAAAAAAGTAGCCACTTATCGTACCACAACTTTAGATGAACTTAATGAAGCTTTTTGTGAGGCATGGGCAAACATTCCTGTCGAAACATGCCAGAAACTGATAATGTCTATGCCACATCGGTGTCAAGCGGTAATTACTAACAAAGGTTTTGCTACTGGGTACTGATTTTACACGTAATAAAATGGAGCTGTTAAAGATATTATAATACTGCAGATTATTAGTTTTGTTTAACTCTATTTTTCATTATAGTTTACTGTCCTTAATTAAATGTCCAGCTACAGAATTATACCTTAAAATTGAATACATGTTCAACCTTTGATATTAAATACTTTTTTCTATTTATTTATTCTTTTATTTACAGCCATTTAAAGCATAATAATCGGACCAAATTATGCAAATAATAGTTACTGAGAAATCAATAGGGTTTTATATTTGTATGTACATAACCGGTTATTGTTCTTCACTATCTTGCATGTCCCTAATTAGTTGACCACGACTGTATATATACAGGGTGTCCCAAAAAGTAGTGTCAAGCGAAAGTCCAGAGATAGAACACCCCTTGGGGTACCCGAATCACCCCCATGTATGTTCCGCGATTTTCTATAGTTTTCGAGTTATTAATTTTTTTCCGAATTTTTGAAAATTTACGACTTGAAGAACTTAAAACATTCTTACAAAAAAAGTAGAAAACTTTCTTGAGATTTTTTTTTGGTTACTGAATTTTAATGAGTTGTTCTTTTATGCATAAAATAATTAGCTACGTGACTTTGATGAAAACTATGAAAATGTTGGTGTAAAGTCAAATAATTACATTCGGTGAATTACGACTTAAATTTTCAACTTTAAATTAAAAATCTTAACAAGTGATTTCATGGTTCCTAAATAAATCCAAAAAATTCTCCAGATTCTCAGCTTTCATAATCATTGTTTAGACCAATATCTAAACATATAGATATATTGATTATTATTATAAATGTCCTGCATTTTTTCTACTATTAAAATATACTACTATAAGTTATTTTATACCATTGGACTTGCAACACTGTATCGTTCATTCCATATTTTGTGTTATGGCAATAATACTCTCTTCTGTTTCTACGACTGATATAGCGAGCAAGTTCCGAGTGTTAAATATTGTAATTTAATTATAATAAACACCAATCAAACGTTCTCACGCATTTTATTTCGTACATGCGTGCTGTGGTCCTTCGAGAAGTAATTAAAATCAGTGCCGGGCAGTATAACGCGCGAGTTTTCGTGGAGTTCCCTGTTGGCCGAGGACGGCTTGCCATACAAGTCGCCAAAGTTGGGCTATTATTCCTGGCCCGCAACTTCGTTCTATGCTATAATAGAACGAAAATACAAGAAGCATCATCAAGAAACGGCAAGAAAATCATCGTTTTATCGTGTGATTACGATAATCTGATCATCGAGTTTGGCTTTTATTCAAACACCCTCATTCTAAAATTGAGAGGTTTGTACGAGTGTGTTGGCTGCATTGGAGATTGGTGGTCATACTCCTGTCAATGTCAGTGAGCGACTTGCCCGAGCTGTCAGTCATTCACTCTTCGAAACTGTCAATGTCAGTGAGCGACTTGCCCAAGCTGTCAGTCATTCACTCTTCGAAACTGTCAGTGTCAATCTGTCAGTCAGGTGTCATAGTGAAATCGGTTGGTTGTTTGTAAACAAAGCTCCGAGTTATAAAAGTTCTTCAAAGTGCAAGTTTTAGCTTATAAGAAAGTGCGGGGGTGTTCGCAAATCGTAGAAATTAAGGCGTTTCGTCGTAATTACGGTCTACAATGGCGGAGTCCAAAGAAATACTGCGTAAACATCGTCTTCTTCGTGGCCAGTGCAAGGCCACGATCACGCGCATTGAAACATTCGTCGATGACCCCATAAGTTTTGCATCTGCTACGGTGGATATACTGGAGGCGCGTAAAGAAAAGCTTATCAGTGCGCTCAAAAGCTACGAGGCAGTGCAGTTGGACATACTAAGTATCGACGAAAGCGACTGCGAGCAGGTTGGTCCCATAGAAGAAAAATATTATTCTGTGCTTGCTAAAATCAATGCCTCTCTAAAGCAAATTGGTAAAAAGTCTGTCTCGGAATGTCACAATGTTTCTACTTGTAAGTTACCAACTATTGATATAACCCCGTACGATGGAAAAGATTTCACAAAATTCAAGCCTTTCTATGACTTGTTTATGGCTGTTATAGATAATAACAGATCTTTGTCCGATGTTCAAAAATTGTTCTATTTAAGAAAGTATGTAACAGATGATGCTTTGGCTGTCATTGTTAACTTGCCGCTAGTAAATCAGTCTTACAGAGAAGCATTAGATTTATTGAAAAAACGTTTTGATAACAAATCACGGTTGATTGGAAGTCACATCAACATTCTATTAGATTTACCTACAATGCAAAAAGGCACTGCAGCCTCTATAAGGTCTTTTGTGTCAGAAGTGCAGCAACAGTTGCACGCATTGAAAAATTTTGAACAACCCATCGATAAATGGGACATGTTGCTGATTTCCATTCTATCCAGAAAATTAGATCAAATCACAAATAGGGCTTACCAATTAGATAGAAACTTAGATAAAATGCCTTCCATGGTAGATTTCTTAAGCTTTCTTGAAAAGCGCGCTATAGCGTTAGAAGATAGTTTGCCCCCTAAGAGTACTTGCTATGAAGGTACAGGTAGATTCTATAAATCTACACCCTCGAAGGTGACCAATGTTGCCTCACAAGTTAAAAAATTGTGTGCAAAATGTAACAAAGGTGAACATCCCCTTTTCAGCTGTCCAGAGTTCAAAACAGCAGCATTAGAGGACCGGCAATCATTTGTGCGGGACCATGAGCTATGTACCATATGTTTAAAAACACACAGTGGAAAATGTAAGTTAACTTTTAAATGTAAATTATGTAAACAAGGACACAACACATTATTACATGAAGAAAAAATCAGTCAGCCTAGTGCGACGGCTGTGACTTTGTTGTCAAACCCTGTTTCCAATAATATCTTACTACCAACTGTAAAAGTTAATGTGTTAAATCAACTTGGTGAAAAAATCTCTGTCCGAGCATTGCTAGACACTGGCAGCCAGGCATCCTTTGTTACAACAAACCTTATAAACAAACTAGGGTTGATTGCTATAAATCAACACCATAATATTATAGGTATAGGTAATAACCCAACACAAATAAACAAACTTGTGAAATTAAGTGTGCTTTCATGCCACAGTAATGTAAAATTTAACTTGAAATGTCATGTAGTAGACAAAATAACTTCAAAGTTGCCCCAACAATTGATAAATGTATCCGAGTGGAATTTACCCAAAAATATAAAACTTTCAGATGATGAATTTAATATCCCGGCTGAAATTTCTTTATTGCTGGGTGCTGATATTTATTTCAATGTTTTATTAAATGGGTGCATAAAAATTCATAACGGTCCTGTGTTACAAAATACCCTATTTGGTTATGTAGTTGGTGGCAACATTCCTGAAAAAATGTGTAATGAAGTAAGTAATACTGTTGAAATTGTATCCAATTTTGCCATACATGATAACATAAAATTAGAAAAAGTAATGGAAAATTTTTGGCTTTCTGAAAAAATACCCGAACCTGCAAAACCGAATTGTGATGAGTTACAAAAGGCTGAAGAAAGTTTTCAAAGCTCAATGAGGCTCAAAAATAGTCGGTTCTATGTTGACATGCCTCTCATCACTTCTCTGGATGAATTGCAGCTCGGTGACTCATTTTCAGTTGCCTACCAGAGATTTCTAATGTTAGAAAAAAGATTTAAAACAAAGCCTTTGTTACTAGAGCAGTATAAATTATTCATAGATGAGTATGTACAGCTGGGACATGCTAAGGAGGTGGATATTGCGAAATATGATATTGAAAGAGATCCTGTTTATTTTCTAGCACATCATGCTGTTATCAACGAGGCTAGTAAGACAACCCGACTTCGTGTTGTGTTTGACGGGAGTATGAAGTCTCGAAACCAGGTGTCCCTCAATGACGTCATGCTGAATGGCCCCGTGGTACAGAGTGAGCTTTTTGACATTCTAATATTATTCAGGACATACCTATACACATTAATTTGTGATGTTCAGAAAGCGTTCCGGAATGTTTTTATTAACAAACATCACACTTGCCTTCAAAATATTCTGTGGCGAGATGACCCGAGAAAGCCTATCAGCTGTTTAGAGCTACAAACTGTTACTTATGGACTAAAAGCTTCTACATTCTTGACCACTCGATGCCTACTTGAGTTAGCTCATCGCTATAAAGGTGAATTCCCACTAGCCGCTCAAACAATGAGTAAAAATACGTATGTTGATGATGTCTTGGCTGGAGCTGATGATGTAGAGAAAATTCATGAGCTGAAATTTCAGTTGGTAGAGCTCCTCAAGTTAGGTAGTTTCTCTTTACACAAATGGTGCTCAAACTCACCCATGGTTCTAGCTGACATTCCTGATGAGCAAAAGCAATTTGAAAATATAGATATGAGTAGAGATAATTTAGTCAAGACTCTAGGTTTAATGTATAACATTACTTCAGATACATTCACTTTTTCAAGCCCTAATTTAGATGAAGGGCATAAGTTAAATACAAAAAGAAAAATACTGAGTTTTATAGGAAAAATATTTGACCCGCTCGGCTTGGTAGGCCCAATAGTAGTGGTAGCCAAAATATTCATGCAAGAGTTATGGTCTATGCAAATAGGATGGGACTCTATAGTACCCAATGACCAGTTTCTATACTGGACCAATTTCCTAAATAAACTAAAGCTTATGGGCAACATTACAGTAAATAGGTGTGTAAACAGTAAAGAAATTTCTTCTGTAGAGTTGGTGGGGTACTCTGATGCTTCTATGAAAGCATATGGTTGCTGCCTATATGTGAGAATTCAAAAAATTGATGGTTCAGTGCAGACAGAGTTACTCTGCTCTAAGTCCCGTGTTGCTCCGCTAAGTAAAAACCTTACAATTCCCCAGCTTGAACTCAATGGTGCTCTTCTTTTGTCCCAACTGGCACATAGAGTCGGTAGAGCATTGATGGGTAGGTTCTTTAAGGTAGAGACATTTTTATATAGTGACTCGCAAATCGTGCTAGCTTGGATAAAATCAGGCAATGTGAAGTCCAATGTTTATGCTAATAATAGAGTCAATCAAATTATAGAGCTGACTGGTAAAACCCAGTGGGGTTTTGTTAGGACTGGTGACAATCCTGCTGATTTATTGTCAAGGGGAGTCTTGCCGCACAAACTGCAGCAAAACCAGCTATGGTGGCACGGGCCAACCTACTTATTAGATCAAAAGTATACACACACTAGCATAGAAAATGTTGTATTGGCTGATTCACCCCCACTTGTTGTGGAAGAAAATGATGAACAAATTATATCATGCAATGTTTCAAAGGTAGAGTCATCCTATTCAACAAAATTATTTGAAAAATATTCTAATATTTATAAATTACAGAAAGTGATAGGCTTTATTTATAGGTTCTATAATAACTGTTCAAAAAATAAAGTTACAATAAAAGACAGAGACCTAAAGCCTCAGGAGCTACGTGACTCCATGTCAGTCATAGTGCGTTGCACTCAAAGGCAATATTTCGGTAGAGAGGTAGAGTTACTTTCTGCTGGTAAAATAATAAAAACAGGAATAGGTAGTCTTTTTCCCTTCCTTGATAAGACAGGTGTTCTTCGGGTAGGAGGTAGACTCCATAATGCCATGGAGATGTCATTTGATAAAAAACATCCCACTATTCTTCCAAAGAACGCGCACATAACAAATCTCATAATTGAAAGGGAACACTTGCGACTTTTGCACGCGGGTCCCAGGCTAGTTTTGAGCTCTCTCACACAGAGGTATTCGATAGTAAGTGGCATAAGGGAGGTCAAGAAAGTGGTACGCAAATGTGTCAAGTGTTTTCGAATAAAAGCTGAGGCTGCTAAACAGTTGATGGGCTCCCTCCCGAAGGAAAGAATTACGGCGTCCAGGCCATTTCAGCATGTCGGCGTTGACTTCTGTGGACCCTTCGACATGAAGGTTGCTAGGGTTAGAAAGCCTATCGTAAAGAAATGTTACATCGCGCTTTTCGTTTGCTTTGCTATAAAAGCAATCCATGTAGAGCTAGTATCTGACTTAACAACTGAAGCCTTCTTAGCATGTCTCAAGCGCTTCATCTCGAGGCGTGGCATGCCCACAAACATATTTTGTGATAACGCTAAAACCTTTAAGGGAGCGGCAAATGAAATGAAAAAATTGTATGACTTACAGTCTTCCAAAGTTCACAGAGATAATGTTAATGGGTTTTGTACACAAAATTATATAACATTCAAATTTATACCCAGTTATTCGCCTGAATTTGGAGGATTGTGGGAAGCAGGTGTCAAAAGTGTGAAACACCATTTAAAGAGAGTAGTAGGAAATCTATGTTTAACATATGAGGAGCTCAATACAGTCATTGTACAAATCGAAGGGATTCTGAACTCTAGGCCTCTACTCTCAGTAAACTCAAGTGATTGTAGTTATTTAACTCCAGCACACTTTCTAATTGGAGCAGCTTTGGCTAGCTATCCTGAAGTTGATCTCACAGATGTTTCAGTTAATCGTTTGAAGTTTTGGAATCTTTGCACTAAATTAAAACAACATTTTTGGAAATTATGGTCTAATGACTATTTAACACAGCTTCAAAGCCGCCCCAAGTGGAAATATCCTCAACCAAACCTCAAAGAAGGTGACTTGGTTATTGTAAAAGATTTTAACACAGCTCCATTAGAGTATAACATGGCCCGTATTGTAAAAACTTACCCTGGTAGGGATGGTAGAGTAAGAGCAGCCGATGTATTAATGAAAAACAAAGTGTATAGAAGGTCTGTAAAACGACTCTGTCAACTACCTGTAGAGTAAGTTAAAGCCGGCCCCAATTATGTTTAGACCAATATCTAAACATATAGATATATTGATTATTATTATAAATGTCCTGCATTTTTTCTACTATTAAAATATACTACTATAAGTTATTTTATACCATTGGACTTGCAACACTGTATCGTTCATTCCATATTTTGTGTTATGGCAATAATACTCTCTTCTGTTTCTACGACTGATATAGCGAGCAAGTTCCGAGTGTTAAATATTGTAATTTAATTATAATAAACACCAATCAAACGTTCTCACGCATTTTATTTCGTACAATCATTAAAAAAAAGTAGTACTTAATAGGCTACTTTGGCTAAAATCGACTTTCAAAGACGGTAAGGTGGAAAATTCTTAAAATTAGCTACCTGATTAAAATATAAATTTTGGCCATTTTATCATTTCTAAGCTTAATTTGTTTGTTAACTAACCAAAAATGACTACAAAGAATTAGTTTATGCCGAAAAAATCAGCAATATGGCCGAATTAGGAACAAAATTAAGCGGGCTGAAAAAAAAAATTAAGGCACTTAAAATTACTTACACTAGCTTTCATACGATTAAAGGAAACCTTTTTAAGACGATGTAGGATTTGTATCGACTAAGAAGGTTGACATTTTGAAAACTTTTTGTAAAAAAATAATAAATTTTACTCGTTGTTTTATTTCATAAATTTAGCTAAACTAAATAAATAAAACCTTCAAATATTAATGAAATCTTACTTTCCTGCAGTCATTTTTGGTTAGTTAACAAACGAATTAAGCTTAGGAATGAAAAAATGGCCAAAATCTATTTTTTAATCAGGTAGCTAATTTTAAGAATTTTCCACCTCACCGTCTTTGAAGGCCGATTTTAGCCAAAGTAGCCCCTTAAGTAATATTTTTTTTAATGATTATGAAAGCTGAGAGTCTAGAAAATTTTTTAGACTTATTTTAAAACCATGAAATCACTTGTTAAGATTTTTAATTTAAAGTTGAAAATTTAAGTCGTAATTCACCGAATGTAATTATTTGACTTTACACCAACATTTTCATAGTTTTCATCAAAGTCACGTAGCTAATTATTTTATGCATAAAAAAACAACTCATTACAATTCAGTAGCAAAAAAAAAATCTCAAGAAAGTTTTCTACTTTTTTTGTAAGAATGTTTTAAGTTGTTCAAGTCGTAAATTTTCAAAAATTCGGAAAAAAATTAATAACTCGAAAACTATAGAAAATCGCGGAACATACATGGGGGTGATTCGGGTACCCCAAGGGGTGTTCTATCTCTGGACTTTCGCTTGACACTACTTTTTGGGACACCCTGTATAAATACAAGAATTGCTCGTTTAAAGGTATAAGATATTTTTCGCGGAAAAAAAGTTCAACTCATTCTACGTTTAAGTTGTTTAAAAATAGTCTTAGTTTCAACCGATTAAAACAAAGTTTGAACGGAATAGTGTCCTATCTTTTTTAAGGACTGTAATTTCACTTAGCAAAAGTCTTTTAGCTCCTGTAGTTTGGCAACTGCTGTTCCATTGTGCTCGTTTTTGCATTAACTGATACAGGAAAGCGTATTTGCTACCTACTTACTAGGGATGTACCGAGTAACAAGCCTAGCTATATCGATATCGATGAACGCGGTTAAGGCCCAGCATTTTGAAAATTGCAAGTATTGCAACCCTAATCATTCCATTACCGGTTAATAGATTACATTGAAATTGAACTATACGATACTCAAGGATATAAGTGATAAATTAACCGGACCTAAAACACGAATTAGTTAGAAAACCTTGGTTAAAAATCATGTCAAAAACACCTCCGAAAATTCAGAAATTACCTAATTTATCCAGAACAGTAAGGTATTTTGAATTTCTATTTCAAATGAATGTAAATCAGTTATCTTGAAACAAATCAACCGAGCCCTTTTTTGAAATAAGCTATTTACTTGAACATTTTATGTTTTTTATAAATTGTCGCTTTCGTTACGTAATTCAGAGCAGCCATATTATCAGGTCGCACTCTACGTACTTGTCATTTGGGTATTTCGCTTCGTGCTATGTCTGATTCCGCGGAGATCCGCGTTGCTATACGGACCTATGTCACTTTTTTTGTAACTTTTACGTAAGGAATATTGTGACGGGTATTCTAGGCCTTAACATAAACTACGCTAACCTAATGGGTCTTATGTTAACTGAGGCCGCTGTCAACTTATCCCGCGGGATGAGTTGATCTAATGCATTTTTGAATCGGTCAACTCATCCCGATGTCAAAAAAATACAATAAGGAATGGTTTTATTTAAAATTTATGTACACACGTGAACAAAAATCTTTGGGGAAAAAAAGACACAGCACTGGTTATACTGATACTAGATTCCGCCCGCGAGGTACCTACATAAAATATAGTTAACTAGCTTCCGCCCACGGCTTCGTAATGATATGGATTATGAAGTCAAAAGAGTAAGTAAAAGTAATTGACTGACTAACCTAAAATTACCTACTGCACTACGTAGGTAGATACAAAAAAGTATTCTGTATTTGCATCCGTCCCGTAGTCTCTACCGTGCTTATGGAGTTTCCTCGTGTGAGTTATTTTTAGAGATAAAAAGTATAATAATATGTATTAATCCTGTATACTCTTTCATCATACCGTAGCGGGCCGGACCTGGATGAGGCTAGCAGCAGACCGTGGACAATGGCATATGCAAAGAGAGGCCTATACCCAGCAGTGGGTGAAATCGGGCTGCGGATGATGATGATGATGACTCTTTCATCACAATCTGTTCAGCCGCTGGAGCATGAAGATGTAAGAAACAACACGCGCCCGTGCACGTACAAACTTTCGTATTTATAGTCTTAGTGTGACTATGATCGCAAGAAATTAATATTAGTAGTTTCTCCTGCATTTTTTTTTCATTTTAGTTAAGAAAGTTTGGTAACTAGAGCTATAAGCTTGCAACCTGTTGCTATAAGTTTATCATCGCTTATCGATAAAACCATCGACATTGTCCCAGCACTACAGCACTGTACACAACATCTTTGAATACGTAATGCAGAGGACAAGTCTAATGCAATTTCGAATGGTGATATTCTGTTTAGCTTCCGGCCTGCATTCCTGTCGACAAGTCTTATCGATATTATGGAAGAAGAAAACGTGTTGTGCCGATCCCACATAGCATGGGAAAAGGGCAGGCAGAACAAGAAGCAGAATATTTCGATAACACAATATCGATAAGACTTATTATCGATAATGTGTTATCGATATATTGACAACACTACGATAAATTCTGTTCGAATCGTTTTCTGTAGTTCCCAAGGCAGAGCGCTGGTTCTCTTATTAAAAGACTTGTTTACACGGAAATGATTTTTCGGGAATAGTATCTTATAATGTTATAAATAATAATCGCACATTTATTGTTCTGATTGCGAATATTGTAGAAAAAAAATAAGACGTAGAGTTTCGTATTGAAAAATACATACAGACGAATTGAGAACCTACCCCGTTTTGGAATCTTTTTAAAATAGGAGTTTTGAAGTATTGCAATGGATATCATCCTGATCTTCCTGACGACGTTAGGAAGATTGATTCCAGAGAACGTTTCAAAAGACGGACTCGGGAGTTATTTCTTGAATTGTCTCCATCATCCTCTTGCTAAATTGTAATATTTAATTACATAATGGTTTGTATTACTGTTTTAAATTTTCAATCATGTTAAATTTTAGGTTTAATGTTAGATTATTAAGGTTATTTTTGTTGTTAGCACGCTTTCTGTATTTTTCCTACTTTACTTTGGTCAGCAGGTAGAAAATGCCTTCGGCATTATGCTCGCCAATTGTGCATATTTTGTATTTTGTGTGCAATAAAGAATTTAAATAAATAAATAAATATCATAATATCGTTCACTTAAAATTTAAGTACCTGGGTGATCGGTTTTTTTTATTGGTAAACGACGTTTTCTAAAAACGAAACCTAGCTAGATCGATTTATCGCCGCCGAAACCTCCTACATATTAAATTTCATGAAAATCGTTGGAGCCGTTTTCGAGATTCAGAAAATATATATATATATATATACATATATACAAAAATTGCTCGTTTAAAGGTATAAGATGTCGCAAAACGACTCTTTTTAATCGACTTCAACAAAAAAGGAGATTTGACTGTATGTTTGTTACGAGACAATTCCGCCAATTATGAATGGATTTGGTGAATATTTTTTTGTTTATTAGGCCATACTTCAGAGGTGATCCCATATCAATTTGATTCATCAGGAATCAATAGTTTGCCGTAAAACTCAAACAATTTAATTCTAGCTTCTAATATTCTACGTAGTGAAATATCGAGTCGGTTTTATTTTTAGTTTTCAATAGTTATTGAAAAGACTGAAAAAAATCACCGCATATACCTAACCGATGTAACTTTTATATTGGATACTGAAACTTTTCAGCTTTTTAATGACATTATCACGGCTGAAATCCCCAGAGTAGGTAGACATATTCTCAGACTTCTAGTGGCTTAGATCGTTGAGGATATCTAAAGAGGGTAGTCAGAGGTACGTCCAAACATGATATTTGGCACATGCCCACATTTTGCACAGTAGTAAGTATTCTGTACGTGACAAATTGCAAGCCCATCGTCGCGCGCTTATAAGAATTATAACGTAGAATAGAATAGAAAATACTTTATTGCACCATAAATATTACAACAATATAATAAATTATTTAAAACTATGTTATACAGCGGGCGGTCTTATCACTGGAAAGCGATCTCTACCAGACAACCTTGGGATGGAAAGGACTGTACGTGTAATAACATGGGGTAACATCAGTGCCAATATGAATAAAAAACGTTAAATCAAAAAAACGTAAGACACACACCTTCGAATTTTTGGTTCTAGGGTATGCCGGTTTCCTCACGATGTTTTCCTTCACCGTTTAAGAGCACTGGCATTGCGCACATACATTTTTGGAATAGAAAAATTCATTAGTGCACGACCAGGTTTAAAACCACGACCAGCGGATCGTGAGGCAAGGGTGCTACCATTACACCTCCAGCGCTCTTTTAATATCAGTATAAATAAATTTAACCAGTTGATATCCTGCTGTTCTACGACTTATATCGTTTCTAGTTATTTCGCATACACAACACATCCACATCATAAAATAAAAGTGCCGAGAAAATGTGTGAAATCACGTTGGCACAACTTAAAATCTTTATGAGTAGCATAAAAAGACTTTTACTTTTACACACTGCAGTATGTTTTTATGACTCAAAAATGTGACTTATCTCACTATGAATACTAGTTCTCCCCATAAGTCAAATTAAAATCGTAGGTGCTAGACATCTAAATACAAAGTCCTAAGAGTAGCGTCTAAATTAGATATATCTATCTCACTTAGATACACGTCTAAAGTAGTGTATCTAAGTGAGTAAAAATATCCATTTTACGTTGTAAAATTTAAATTTAAAATTGTAATTGTAAAATTTGTCATTAAAGAAATCATCAAAAGGAGTTTGTATGCATGGGCTTGCAACCTGTCACGAACGGAATACTAACTACTGTGCAAAATGGGGCATGTGCCAAATGTCATGTTTAGACGTGCCTCTGACTACCTTTAGATATTTTCAAAGATCTAAGTAACTAGAGATCTGAAGAGACAAGTTTTGGGATGACTTTCGTGATTATATTTTTAGGGTTCCGTACCCAAAGGGTAAAACGGGACCCTATTACTGAGACTCTGCTGTCCGTCTGTTATCATTGTATCTTATGAACCATCATCATCTTCCTGCCCTTATCCCACTAGGTGGGGTCGGCACAACAGGTTCTCTTCCTACACTCTCCCCTATCATCCGTCATCTCAGTAGTCACTCCCTTCTTACACATATCGTCTTTCACACAGTCCATCCATCTTTTCTTAGGTCTACCTCTACTCTTGTATCCATCCACATTCAAATCCATCACCCTTCTTGTAACATGGCTTTCCTCCCGCCGCATAACATGCCCATACCATGCCAACCTATTGCTCTTCATCTTTTCTGTCACAGGCGCTACTTTCAAACTGCCTCTAATATGCTCATTCCTTATCTTATCCATCCTCGTCACTCCACACATCCATCTCAACATTCGCATCTCCGTCGCATGCACTTTTCTTTCATCCGTCGCCTTAGTTGTCCAACATTCAGATCCATACAATACGACAGGTCTAATGATGGTAGTCATTGTATCTCATGAACGGTATTAGTTAAATAGTTGAAATTTTCACAGATGATGTATTTCTGTTGCCGCTATAACAACAAATACTAAAAATAGAACAAAATAAATATGTAAGGAGGCTCCCATACAACAAACGTGATTTTTTTGCTGTTGTTATAGACAACTAGCTTCCGCCCACGGCTCCGCCCGCGTGGCACCTCGAGAATCAAAAACAAATCTATCCCACGAGAACCGTACATTTTGCTGTAAATACTACATTTATGGAATAAAATGTAGCTATGTGTTAATGTGTTATTCCAGACCATAATCTATATCTGTGCCAAATTTCATCCAGATCCGTTCAGCCGTTACAACGTGAAAGAGTAACAAACACACATCCACACATTCATACAACCTTCGCGTTTATAATATTAGTAGGATGGTACGGAAGCCTTCGTGCGCGAGTCCGACTCGCACTTAGCCGGTTTTATTTTATTCATTATTTTCAAGATGACTTTAAGAAAAGCGCTAAATTTACTTGTACCTGTAAATAATGTCTATAACAGCCAAAGTCACTTACCTATTCCATTAGGTTATCTACGATCTAAAAGGTACATTTTTAATTAAGCATTAATTAAGTCCCGCTAAAAGGGGTAAGCTTTAACATCGAGCTGTTTACCTAAAGGCTATGCTAAACATTGCGGGGAAATTGCCGGTTCCTTGCTACCTCATAACGTTAGCGAAAAAGAATAAAAAACCCGACTAAAAGTAATTGAAAATAGCTTTTACAGTCGCCACGTTGGATTTTTTGTCATTTTTTATAGGCTATGTCACTAGACCAGAAAAATCCAACGACATACTTCATGTCAAAATTTGTCCAGCTATTTAGGCTACAGTGACAGTCAAAGAAACTCGCATAACTACATAACACCCTAAACACATTACCCTCCTTTGCTTCCCAGTTGGGTAAAAAACATGTTATTTACTGTAATCCCTAGTCTTAGTAGACATCTTCTAGGATATCTTTAAGAATATCTAAACAGGGATAGTTAGAGGCATGTCCAAAAATTATATTTGACACACCCGCGCATTTTTATAATAGTTAGTAATTTATAAAAAAAAATTATAAATGCTAAGTAAATATAGTTCCAACATAACCCAAGTCCAAGAAACACTGGCAAGAATTTCATCTCGATCTTGATACACAGTTAGGTTAAAATATCCGCGCCGCTGCAGGACCTGTATGACCGAGGCTTTATTATCTCGCCCTATAAGCCATGTCCGTGAATTTAACAATAAAAAGTTTCACTTTCGCAATCATTTATTTCCTTTTTAAAGATTTACCTGCATTTTTTTAGATAAACAGTTTAAGGAAACTTGTTTTTTTCGAGTTTTTGGCGTTTACTGGTACCTGCTTACATTGATGGGAATCTAATTAATGGTAAGTATTTTTTAAATCGTAAAATAAGTTTTCCAATTTCAAGGAACCCCGTTTTTAGATAAGCCCCAGTCTCCAATATAACCCAACAGTAGGATTACCCGAGACTCTAACCTCACTAAACTTTGGTTTTCTATAAAACAGAAACCGTTATGTGATGCTGCTTATAGCGGAGAAGGCGGATCAATTTACAAACGAACAGCAATATATAAAGAGAAGAAATAGATAAAATTGTGTAATAATGTATGGATCAATAATAGTGGGACTGAAATAAATTATTTTTATTTTATATAATTTTTATAAGTTTTCAGTCAATCATATATCAATTTTATTTAATTTTAAACTATTACCGTGCCGAGATTAAGGTATTTTACGTTACAGCATAAACGTATGTCATATAACGGCGGCAGTTTGTTAGTAAACTAAAGTCTTACGTAAAGCTTTGTACACACCCATTTTTCTCGACAAAAGCCATTGCTTGGAAATACGACGTACGTACACTAAGGCAGGTGCACACTTTCGAACGGCCGCCAATGTATTGCCAGCCCAATGAACCAGCTCCAGCAATGGTTAAGATTAACTGGATGCGATCTAATCATTAATCCTATTCTATAAAAAAATATATGATTACGATTCTTCAAGCTCGATAGATAATCTCCCAACTTAGATCTTAAAGATAGACTATAATAATATCTTAGAGGACATAGGCTATCTTTGGTCTCAAATAATAATCTTGAACGGGCTGAAAGAGGGGTTGAAGTTTATATTAAAAACGTAAAACTAATCAACGCTGGGCGTAGTCAGTTTTTGGATGGGCTACCGCCTCAT
The DNA here is from genome assembly GCA_963675405.1 of Cosmorhoe ocellata. Classification (NCBI taxonomy): domain Eukaryota; kingdom Metazoa; phylum Arthropoda; class Insecta; order Lepidoptera; family Geometridae; genus Cosmorhoe; species Cosmorhoe ocellata. Next base: position 1,496,817 of record OY776264.1, on the reverse strand, counting down.
TTTGCACTCCATAGAAATAATAAATTATGTTATATTGATGGATTTTTGCGGACAAAGTCGCGAATAACAGCTAGTACTAAAAAATATATTTGGACTTTTTTGTATAACAAAAACGCAGTTCTAATAGTGACCTGTCGTGGTCACGGGTAGACTGGAGTACTGGAGCTACCGCCTCCGCGAAGCGGGGGTCGCATTATTTGCAACTACCCTCACTTCGTTCTCGACAATAGGGATGTCCATCTGTACGTCGGGAAAATATAAGGTAATTTAAACGCGATAAATACCCGTCTAATACTAATGATAATGTGTTCAGATCGCGTAAGTTTAAAAGTACATATTCTAATAGTGAATCATAATAATAAAATATCTATAAAACTCAGTGTTTGTCTATTTCAAACCTCCTGGCATTCATACAAGTAATACTTAAGATATTTATACGTTAGTTACTTCATACCATTTGGCATGCACCAATCAGAAGCAGTTTCAGTACTTAGCACGGTTTTTGAAGACGATGTAGCCAATCAGATAACTACAAAATGCATAGAAATGGTCACGTGGCAAGCACGTGGTTAATCGATTACATGTCAGATTTTAAGTTTTCTATGATATTGGTGGTGATTCTGTTGTTCTGCAGACTAAATTAATAAATGCTATACGTAATATACTAAAAAAAGGATCACGACTGTAATTTTTAGGCTCGGTTATATACTATTATATTTTTAAACTAGCTGTAATCCGCAATTTGGTCCGCAAAAAGCCACCGATAACATATTAATTCTGACATTATTGATATCGGTTAGAAAATTTCTATGGAGTGCAAAAAGTGGCGGAAAATATAAAGTTTCAAACCTTATTCCAACCTCTTCAAGATTCTTTTTTAGATAAAAGACAGCCATTGGTCAATGGCCAATGAGGATGCTTCGTGGAGAAGCGAAACACGTGTCGTATTTCTATTTGAGTTTGTGTTGTTAAGCTCATTAGATAATAGTTTAGCGGGAAAGTAGGTACTACATAATTATTTCCGTCCTTTTCAGTAAGTGTCCTTGGTGCCCTTAGAACTATACGTCTACCATGAGTTGTAACATTTAGATTGGCTGACGTTACTACAGTAGTAATACGTTACTATGACATTTGTCAAAACTGTTACTCATGGTACCAAATTCTAAACAAATGAATGAGCGCAAACTACGCTGTCGCTGTAGTACGCTGTGACGTAGCATAGTTAGCTACGTGAGGTTTTAGTACCCAACTAACCTCTAGAGGCGCTGTAGGCAAGTTTTCATACATTTTTTTAACTACAGTCGCTAGCGAGTGTAGATTGTGAAAACTCATGGTAGACCTACAGACCTACTGATGCTAGAGGCACACTTGCAAGCATGTATCTTAAGAGCACTTACTAGATCAATCGTATCCAGCTAGCTAGATCTTGGCACGGCGGACGCGGTACAAATGCTAAATGATCTTGCAGCGTAGTGGTGTGGAAACTAGACTCAGACTTGCTTTTAAACTTTAGCGGAATAATGCAATGATCACAAACAAAAAAGTTGTGTAACATTTTTGTTTTTTTTTCTCCAAGTTTCTTTTTACCGATTATTATTAGTATTATACGGGTATTTATCGCGTTTTATTTACCTATTTTACGGTAAATACCCGTTTAATACTAATAATAATGTGTTCAGATCGCGTAAGTTTAAAAATATAGATTACTTTTTACCCGCTTAAAAAAAGAGGTGGTTCTCAATTTGTCTGCTAGTATTTTTTTTGTACGTTAGTTACGCGATTACTCCGCCAATCATTAACGGGTTTTGATGATTCTTTTTTCGTATGGTAGATCATATTTCAGAAGTGATACTTTTTGTAAAAAATAAATGATATTAACTCAACCTTTTCTTCATAATGTTTTTATTCAATCTCACAATGCCCCCTTTAGAGGTTGAAATTTAGGAATTCCTATCCAAATGCACCTCTAGATAAATTATATAGGTATGTACAAAATATAAAAGCCAAACTTTCAATCAGTAAAGAACAGAATAGAATAATTTTAATCGAACACACGGGGCACACACAGGAAAATAAAAAAGTAAAAACTAATTAGACAGAAAAATTAACACAAAGGAGATACACAAAACAAAAAAGATTCAATCAGTCAATCAGTAACGTAAAAGTTTTAGAACACCATCATCATTATCATCTTCCTGCCCTTTTCCCACGTTACGTGGGGTCGGCACATGTGATCTTCCATTTCCCTCTGTCATTCGTCATCTCAGTACTCACTCCTTTCTTACTCACATCATCTTTCACACAGTCCATCCATCTTTTAGAAGACCATTATCATTTAAATATGTACATGCTCAACTTTTGCATAGCAGTTAGCATGTGACAGGTTGCAAACCCACCGCCAGTTATAGCATGGACACACTGGGATGTAATGACATGTTACCGACCATTATCGTCTAAATATGTAACATGCTAAACTTTTGCATAGTAGTTAGCATGTGACAGGTTTCAAACCCACCGCCAGTTATAGCATGGACACACTGGGATGTAATGACATGTTACCGACCATTATCGTCTAAATATCTAACATGCTAAACTTTTGCATAGTAGTTAGCATGTGACAGGTTTCAAACCCACCGCCAGTTATAGCATGGACACACTGGGATGTAATGACATGTTACCGACCATTATCGTCTAAATATGTAACATCCTAAACTTTTGCATAGTAGTTAGCATGTGACAGGTTTCAAACCCACCGCCAGTTATAGCATGGACACACTGGGATGTAATGACATGTTACCGACCTTTATCGTCTAAATATGTAACATGCTAAACTTTTGCATAGTAGTTAGCACGTGACAGGTTATTGCAAACCCATCGCTTGTTATAGCATGAACGCACAGGGATGGAACGACATGCTTCCGTACATTATTAAAACTACCAAAAGTGGTTCCATTTCCGTTCTATCGAACCCGCCCCTCCCTAGACTGAGTGCGCTAATGTGCCACACATTGTTCCAAAATTACCTAATGCACTGCGCTGCAAACTGTGGTTATCCACCGACTTGCATCATTTACGATAGTTTATTTACCCACCACAAGCTTTTCTTATCTTGATGCTTGATTTATCGATTACGAAATTCAAAAATGTAATTAAACAAAACCTGTCTCGTAAAGCTTATTATAGAATATCAGAGTACTTAGATGACAAAAAAGCTTGGGACGAATCAGCTCCAACTCTGCTAGGTATCCCTAACAATGTTAACAAGGGTCATAATACAAAAAAAGCGCTAGGGCCCAGCGAGTTTCTTGTCAGTTCTTCTCGTACTGGGGATAGGACTGGAATTGGCACCTAGACTCACCTAGTATGTAAGACGATTCAAAATGATCCTTGAGATATAACTGAATAAAGATTATTGACTATTGACTATTGACTATCGGGCGATATCAAACGCATCACTTACGATAGGTTATTCGCAGGGGCCTTACCACAAGCTTTTCGGGCGATATCAAAATAATATAAATTTGATATTTCGTACCTTCTTCATCTTCTTCCTGCCCTTTTCCCACGCTATGTGGGGTCATGGTAGGCTTGTGTAAAAGGTTTGTGGTAGGGCCTCAAATAGCTGATAGATTAATTATATACTTTTTTTGTTAATATTATATTAATTAAAGAACTAGTGAACCCGATAATAAAAAACCGCTTTGGTCGATAAAGTCTTTAAAAAATATTTGTTTAGGTACTGGCCTCACAGCTCAGTTGGTAGTAGCTCTGCCTTCTGCGCTGTAGGTTGTGAGTTCGATCCCCACCCAGGATAAACATTTGTGTGATGAACGCAGGTGTTTGTCCCGTGTCTGTTTGTTATTATGTAAGTATGTAACTCGAGCTCTTTTATTTGATACTTATGTATATTGAGGGATTTGTGAAAAATTTTGTAATCCGCCATTTTGTGGTGGCGGCCATTTTGGACCGATTTCCATCAAACATAGCTAAGAACACTCCCGACTAATTCAACGCAATCAAAATCGGTTCATGCGTTCGGGAGCTACGATGCCACAGACAGACACAGACTTATAAAACCCCTTTTAACGTTGCCCGACTCTCAGGGTTCGGAAGTAAAACACTCACTAACACTTTAGGAGTATATTTAGGTAAGAAAAGTACAAGAAAACACATAAAATTACAATTTGCACACGTTATAACCACCGAATAACCATCAAAGTCCGTTAGCCGCGCACGCACAAGTAGCTTCGATGCCGCACACTTGCGTTCCCGCTCGCTACTCTAGAAAGCGCGCCGGCCGCCTAACTCTACGTGCGTGCCGTGAGGTGGCGCTAGTTGTAGGCGTCGGTGACGCGTCACCGTCACCGATGCGACATGGTCCGTTCGCGGCGGACAATTCAAATGAGGTAGGTAGGTAAATAGGTAGTCGCGCTATACCCTTCGCATCGGGGGTTAAAAATACTTACTCGAATGTTGACAAGTGTATCTAACCGATACCACCTATTACCATTCTTGTTCACATACAAAATTCCACATTGCTTATGCACGGACAAACGGACTGCGGAAAATATTTAATAATTGAGTGGACAGATACCGATTTATACCCAATCCGCTGAATTATTCGTTAGATTCGAATTCGCATCGAAAATTTATGAAAGTAAACCATGTCAAACAAGTAAAGCAGGTTGTAGTTGTGACAGGTTGCAAGCCCATTACCGCTTATAAGTCTGGATGTGTAGGTACATGATTATGTTTGTTACTCTTTCACGTAAAAACTACTGAATGGTTTTTGATGAAAGCTACAGAGATCAATTATAGCACTGGAATAGCACGCTACTTTTTATAACGGAAAAATGTACGGTTCCCGTGGGGTAGATTTTTGTTTTTCGAGGTACCACACGGGCGAAGTCGTGGGTGTATATTATATTAATTTTGCTGGAGCCTAGAATGAGTGGCCTAATAAATATGAGGCCTATTCTGCCGTGCTAAGGGTGACCAACTGAAAAAAGCCTTTAGAGACTTTATTTTAAAAAACTGTCAAAGAGAAAGTTATAGATCTCGACACGAGGATTCCGAATATGGTACTAACTCAATTTCAGAAAAAATGTTGCTTACGGCTGTCCCCCTTAGCACGGCAGTATTCCCAACAGTGGATTCAAACGGGCTGAGTGATGATGATGATGAAGGTATACCTCCTTCCTCATGATGTTTTCCTTCACCATTTAAGAGCACTGGCATTATGCATATATTTTTTCAAGGCAACCTCAGTAATAATGTTTTCTGATTACACCCAACACTCCTGTGAAACTAAAAGTTTCTAAGAAGCTAGCGATCCATCATTAGATATACTACTTCCCAAAGTTATCGCTAAAGTTTGTAACAGAAGCATAGCTCAAACATTTATGTCAAAAACAAAAACTTATCCTTTTTTACTCGACTGCAACGGGTGGTAAAGTTTTTGGGTGTATTATTATTAACTAGTAATTTTTGTATTTATTAAAAATCAATAAAACTATACCTACTCAATGTAATTGAATTGTTGCTTCTCATAGCCGCCATATTGGATTTTTGTATTTTGTATAGCTCAATGTCAAAATCAGATTCGACATAGGAAAAAATTGGTAAGGCATGTTCTAGTGTACGCCGCTTTTTGAAAAAATGACCGTTTGTCTGTTTATCTGTGCGTTTGTGCACGCTAATCTCCGCAACTACTGAACCAAATCGAACGCAGTTTTCACTAATGTACTAAGATAAGCTTAGATTAAAACTTAGGCTTTGTTTCATCGAGATCGGTTAGCAAATAATAAAAAGATATGACAATTGGAACGAAGTTCCTTATCGCGCGTTGTGAAAGGGGGCTAGACGGAAAAAATTCTGACGAAAAGTTGTAACGACACTTTTTGCTATAGTTGTAAGCCGTGCGGCGTGCGCATGTTTCTGTCTGTCTCTCTCTCTCACAAGTTATTCGAAAGGAACTTCGTTCCATCCGGGTGTCCCTTGACACCTCTCAAATTTTTTTAAATTATTCCTCGCGTGCCTTGGACCCTACAAGTATGCGCAAAAGTAATCTAACGCGTACAAAGTCGCGGGTAACAGCTACAAAATAAAAATGCCATACATAAAAAGCTAATTAAAAGACAGATTTATTGATAGTCCCTTGTAGTCAGCGGCGCGTGGCCAATATCCGGCGACACACGAATTGCTGTCTTGCGCCTGACGTGAGCCAACGAGACGATCAAATAGACGGTCAAAATAACTTTATTTGTCTTGCGCCTGACGTGAGCCGACGAGCCGATCAAACGTTCTTCTTCTTCTTCTTTATTTATGGCATCTGTCTCTTAAAGAAAATTTTTGCCTGTGTCAAGTTTATATACGTGTTGTCAACGTCACAGAGTCATAGTCAAGTTATCAAGTCAATTTTAAACAAAAGATGGCTGTTTAGTTCAAAATTTTTGGGATTTCCTCCGATGGATTTAAAAAGGAACTATTTACTTTAATATTTTACACTTGCGTCGTGAACTCGGGCTTTATTGGAATAATAACCACCAAAATTACACAATAACCTCAAAAAAAAACGAAGAAAAATATAAAAATTTGAGCGATAAGTTCTAAGCCGAAAAATATAAAAAAAATCCTTTCAAACCGAGTAAGTGTCCGAGAATTCGATCCGAGCCACTTTGATCGTGTTAACGCGGCTTTATTAAGTCGGTTTGAACTTTATTCTTGGGGCGATTGAGATTAATATCGGTAGTCAGATCACCGGACGCTATCCGTGATTGAGTCGACTCTGAGCCATTTTTCGGATATCGTGCCACAGTTCTTTCAAACTAGTGAAGTGAAAAATAATTACCGGCAGAATACGTTTCTGTGCTGAGCAAGTGATAACTTCAATGAACTGTGTAGGCGTTTTGACCTTGACCTATTCTTTACTAGCTCAGCGGCGGCGGCTGAAAAAATATTTTTTTGGTAATAATTACTTTTATTATGTTAACAAGTGTAATTTTTTCCGATACTTTGTTATGTTAGGTATCATTTAAGTTCACATTTTTATTATAATAACAAAAAGTTTCATACAACCGTTTTTAGCCCTTTTCACCCTCTTAAAAGTGGAATTTCCAAAAATCCCGTCTTATTGATCGCCTACATACCAAGACGAACATACCCTCCAAATCTCAAGTCTGTACGACCAGGGATTTGGGCTGTGCGGTGTATCTATTAAAATCAGTCAGGACTTATCCTTTTATATAATAGATGTTATACCTTGAAACGAGCAATTCTTGTATACGAATTATATAAATAAGAGAAAGGCCAGGTCCAGAGTACCCTAATACGACGCATTGATGAAGAATGTAATGAGAGTGAATGAAGCAAAAGAAGTATGTCAGGATCGTAGCAAGTGGAGATCCGTGGTCTCTGCCTACCCCGTCGGGAAACAGGCGTGATTTTATGTATGTGTCGTTTCGAAACGGCTCCAATGATTTTCATGAAAGTTAGTACCTATGCAGGGGGGTTTTGGGAGCGATAAATCGATCTAGCTAGGTTTAACTTATAGGGAACGTCGTTTACCAAAAAAAACCGAGCAAATCTCGGTCATCCAGGTATTGTTATGCGAAGATTTGTAAGCTGTTGGTTTTCCAATAAATAAATAAAAAAAATAATTAAAGTGTGCCTCATTGTTTCGTGCACTTCTTCGAACATGCCGACTTCCTCACGTTGTCACGGATGTTTTTCTTCACCAATCTTTTGTTGTGAAGTTACACCAAACATAGGAAGTAATACATAAACATTACGTCCAAACAATGTTTAAGTGATGGAAATAGTTATCTTTTTCCAATGATGTCAGTAGTTTAAACCAGTGTGATGGAAGGATGTGATGAAAAACGGTTACCCCGGGTTAGGTTTCTTTTTTTTCTTTATTTATGGCATATGTCTCTTAATTAGAGATCAATTTTGTCAGTGTCAATTGTTTTATTGTCAACGTCACAGAGTAAAAAATTTACACGTAAATTTTGTTATTATTATTAGAAATATTAGATTATTTCTTTTCCATTTTATTACTATAGTACCTAAACTTATGCATTTTTATAAATGAAGTCAATTAATTTTTCAAACAATTTAATCAACGTTTGTTTTAAATTCTCGGGAAATCTTCATAATGGATTGTAAAATGTCTGAAGAGCAAAATCACTAGGTGAAAAAATAAGTTAATTATACGTCTTGAAGTGGTAAATAGTCTAACTTTTAAAATGCCATGCTTAAAGTTTGGCGGCCTATGATTTTTATTCCTTTACGGCTTAGGAAGACAAAACTTTTTGATTGCAAATAGATTTTTTTGTAAAAAGGCTGGATTGAAAAAGTTTAATACACAAATTCTTAGCACTCTGGATGATACTCGAATCAAAGAGTTTATCTAAAGATCTCAAGAGACTCAAGCAATTTAAAATTATCCCTATAATTTCACTGGTTAATAACTACTTTCCTTACTACTTATCCTTTTTTTACTCGACTGCAAAGGGTGGTAGTTTTTGGGTGTATTATTATTAACTAGTAATTTTTGTATTCCTTATTAAAAATCAAAAAAACTATACTTACTCAATGTAATTGAATTGTTGCTTCTCATAGCCGCCATATTGGATTTTTGTATTTTATATAGCTCAATGTCAAAATCAGATTTGCCATAGGAAAAAAAATTGGTAAGGCATGTTCTAGTGTACGCCGCTTTTTGAAAAAATGACCGTTTGTCTGTTTATCTGTGCGTTTGTGCACGCTAATCTCCGCAACTACTGAACCAAATCGAACGCAGTTTTCACTAATGTACTAAGATAAGCTTAGATTAAAACTTAGGCTTTGTTTCATCGAGATCGGTAAGCAAATAAAAAAGATATGACAATTGGAACGAAGTTCCTTATCGCGCGTTGTGAAAGGGGGCTAGACGGAAAAAATTCTGACGAAAAGTTGTAACGACACTTTTTGCTATAGTTGTAAGCCGTGCGGCGTGCGCATGTTTCTGTCTGTCTCTCTCTCTCACAAGTTATTCGAAAGGAACTTCGTTCCATCCGGGTGTCCCTTGACACCTCTCAAATTTTTTTAAATTATTCCTCGCGTGCCTTGGACCCTACAAGTATGCGCAAAAGTAATCTAACGCGTACAAAGTCGCGGGTAACAGCTACAAAATAAAAATGCCATACATAAAAAGCTAATTAAAAGACAGATTTATTGATAGTCCCTTGTAGTCAGCGGCGCGTGGCCAATATCCGGCGACACACGAATTGCTGTCTTGCGCCTGACGTGAGCCAACGAGACGATCAAATAGGCGGTCAAAATAACTTTATTTGTCTTGCGCCTGACTTGAGCCAGGAATTGCTGAAGACAGGGCGCAATGGCGCTCATTAGGGGAGGCCTATGTCCAGCAGTGGACTGCTATAGGCTGATGATGATGATGATGATGATGATGATGACTTGAGCCGACGAGCCGATCAAACGTTCTTCTTCTTCTTTATTTATGTCATCTGTCTCATAAAGAAAAATTTTGCCTGTGTCAAGTTTATATACGTGTTGTCAACGTCACAGAGTCATAGTCAAGTTATCAAGTCAATTTTAAAAAAAAAGATGGCTGTTTAGTTCAAACTTTTTGGGATTTCCTCCGATGGATTTAAAAAGGAACTCTTGCGTCAAGAACTCGGGCTTTATTGGAATAATAACCACCAAAATTACACAATAAACTCAAAAAAAAACGAAGAAAAATATAAAAATTTGAGCGATAAGTTCTAAGCCGAAAAAAATAAAAAAAATCCTTTCAAACCGAGTAAGTGTCCGAGAATTCGATCCGAGCCATTTTGATCGTGTTATTAAGCCGGTTTGTACTTTATTCTTGGGGCGATTGAGATTAATATCGGTAGTCAGATCACCGGACGCTATCCGTGATTGAGTCGACTCTGAGCCATTTTTCGGATATCGTGCCACAGTTCTTTCAAACTAGTGAGGTGAAAAATAATTACCGGCAGAATACGTTTCTGTGCTGAGCAAGTGATAACTTCAATGAACTGTGTAGGCGTTTTGACCTTGACCTATTCTTTACTAGCGTTAGCTCAGCGGCGGCGGCTGAAAAAATATTTTTTTGGTAATAATTACTTTTATTATGTTAACAAGTGTAATTTTTTCCGATACTTTGTTATGTTAGGTATCATTTAAGTTCACATTTTTATTATAATAACAAAAAGTTTCATACAACCGTTTTTAGCCCTTTTCACCCTCTTAAAAGTGGAATTTCCAAAAATCCCGTCTTATTGATCGCCTACATACCAAGACGAACATACCCTCCAAATCTCAAGTCTGTACGACCAGCGATTTGGGCTGTGCGGTGTATCTATTAAAATCAGTCAGGACTTATCCTTTTATATAATAGATGTTATACCTTGAAACGAGCAATTCTTGTATACGAATTATATAAATAAGAGAAAGGCCAGGTCCAGAGTACCGTAATACGACGCATGTATGAAGAATGTAATGAGAGTGAATAAAGTGAATGAAGTATGTCAGGATCGTAGCAAGTGGAGATCCGTTGGTGCCCCCGTCGGAAAACAGGCGTGATTTTATGTATGTGTCGTTTCCGAGATTCAGATAGTCATGTTATTTATAATAACATAGTCATGTTATTTATATAATCTGAATCTCGGAAACGGCTCCAATGATTTTCATGAAAGTTAGTACCTATGCAGGGGGGTTTTGGGAGCGATAAATCGATCTAGCTAGGTTTAACTTATAGGGAACGTCGTTTACCAAAAAAAACCGAGCAAATCTCGGTCATCCAGGTATTGTTATGCGAAGATTTGTAAGCTGTTGGTTTTCCAATAAATAAATAAAAAAAATAATTAAAGTGTGCCTCATTGTTTCGTGCACTTCTTCGAACATGCCGACTTCCTCACGTTGTCACGGATGTTTTTCTTCACCAATCTTTCGTTGTGAAGTTACACGAAACATAGGAAGTAATACATAAACATTACGTCCAAACAATGTTTAAGTGATGGAAATAGTTATCTTTTTCCAATGATGTCAGTAGTTTAAACCAGTGTGATGGAAGGATGTGATGAAAAACGGTTACCCCGGGTTAGGTTTCTTTTTTTTCTTTATTTATGGCATATGTCTCTTAATTAGAGATCAATTTTGTCAGTGTCAATTGTTTTATTGTCAACGTCACAGAGTAAAAAATTTACACGTAAATTTTGTTATTATTATTAGAAATATTAGATTATTTCTTTTCCATTTTATTACTATAGTACCTAAACTTATGCATTTTTATAAATGAAGTCAATTAATTTTTCAAACAATTTAATCAACGTTTGTTTTAAATTCTCGGGAAATCTTCATAATGGATTGTAAAATGTCTGAAGAGCAAAATCACTAGGTGAAAAAATAAGTTAATTATACGTCTTGAAGTGGTAAATAGTCTAACTTTTAAAATGCCATGCTTAAAGTTTGGCGGCCTATGATTTTTATTCCTTTACGGCTTAGGAAGACAAAACTTTTTGATTGCAAATAGATTTTTTTGTAAAAAGGCTGGATTGAAAAAGTTTAATACACAAATTCTTAGCACTCTGGATGATACTCGAATCAAAGAGTTTATCTAAAGATCTCAAGAGACTCAAGCAATTTAAAATTATCCCTATAATTTCACTGGTTAATAACTACTTTAGATTAAAACCTAACTTTTCCAATTTTGTATCCTTCGATTTAACATTCTAGTGAGTGTTTGACCGAACAATCCCGGGTATTTGATCGTTAATTTTATTACGTTCAAGAATACTCCAGGCATACACTTATGGTTGAATGGTTTTATTAAAATCGGTTTCTAAGGTCACACCTACAGATTCACGGCAAATCGCGTAACAAAGGGTTGCGAAAATATTTCAAACGTTCAAGGAATGTCTAGTCGAAAAACATCATCACTCTTCTTGGTTGCTAATGGTACGTCTGAGGCGCACTTTTAACCTTTCTCCACACTGATTCAAAAGAAGAAGAAGAAGGTAGAGGACAGACTTTTGCACTCAGATCGTGGAGCAAAGAGGACTCGACAATACAGTATTACGATTTAAATTTGGTGCTTCGGTAATTTTTGGTAAATTATCAAAAATTTTAACGCCCGATAGAGATATTTATATAGAGCATCTGTTACAATAATTTTGTGATGTATAAATGTTTGTTAATCACGCTAAAACGACAACACGGATATAAAAACACTCACACGACTGTAATCCCCGGGCTCGGTAGATATCTCCTCAGACCTCTAGTAACTTAGATCTTTGAGGATATCTAAAGAGGGTAGTCAGAGGCACGTCTGAAGACATTTGGTACATGCCCACATTTTGTACAGTAGTTAGTACTCCGTAAGTGACAGGTTACAAGCCCATCGCCGCTTATAAGAATACTAATGTATGACACACATCTTCGAAAGTTTTCCTTCACCGTTTAAGAGCGCACATAATTTTCGAATAGAAAACTCATTGGTGTGCTACCAGGCTTAAACCCACGACCTTTGGTTCGTGAGTCAAGAGTACCACTACACCACCAGCGCTCCTCACGGATATCTGAGGTTTCCTAGAAATCTGAGGAGATATCTCCCGAGTCTGAGAATTACAGTCGTGTCCATCAATATTTTTTTTGTTAAACTTAATGCTAACTAACTAATTTTTGGAAGGAATTGGGGGAGACCTTTGCCCAGCAGTGGGACAATATAGGTTAATAAAAAAAAAACTAAATGCTAAGTCGGTTTTAATGACATTCTTCGCCACAATGAAATTAAAATTGAAATAGAAAAATATTTATTCAGTAAAATCACAAGGATCACTTTGAAACGTCTTACATGCTAGGTGAATCTATGTGCCAATTCCAACCTAACGACGTACTAACCCAAGTACGAGAAGAACAGGCAAGAAACTCGTCTCGGTCCTACCGCTTTTTTGTATGATCCTTCTTACAAAATGGCTCCCACTTGCCGTGAATCTGTCGGATCACTGAATCGAAATCTCATGGATTCTATAGGTAGGACACTTGACACAGGCTTTGATCGGTCCCATACCTCGGTTTCTCGGGGATGTACCTACTAACGAGTTGTACAGTTACCGGAAATTGTAATGGCACTTTAAAAATATCTAAATACTTTGTTTATCTTTATATTCTGCATGAATTTTTTATCAAAATCAAATTTAAGCGGCGGGTCTAGCTTAAATTATCCGTTTATAATTAGCGTAGTAATCGCGTTACAAATATACAAAAAAAACATACAGACGAGTTTAGAACCTCTTCTTTTTTTGAAGTCGGTTAAAGAACTTATGTTGGGTCAGCCTTAATAACAAGACATAAACATTTTAACGACTGTACTCCCCAGGCTCGGTGAACATCTCCTTAGATTGCTAGTAACTTAGATATTTCAGGATATCTAAAAAGGGTAGTCAGGGGCACGTCCAAACATGATTTTTTGCACAGTTGTTAGTATTCCGTAGGTACGTGACTTAATGAACACAAGCCTAAGACACACCTTAAAATTTTTGGTTCTAGTGTATGCCGGTTTCCTCACGATGTTTTCCTTCACCGTTTAAGAGCACTGGCATTAGACACATACGTTTTTGAATGGAAAAACTCATTGGTGCACGACCAGGTTTGAACCCACGACCTTCGGATCGTGAGGCAGGGGTGCTACCACTACACATCTAAAGCTCTAATAACAAGACAGACAACATAAATAATAACTAGCCCCATATTGAAAGACAATGTAATTAAAAAACCTTTGATTGCGACCTGAATTTTTTAGAAGTTGATTCTCCTTGACATTTCGCTTTCCGATATTCTTCGACGGAACGAAGCAACCTTTACGCTTTACTGGTTTCAGCCGGTGGCTTTACTCGTGTGTAACATAGATAATTGTAAAATATTGTTTACGAAAAGCTAGGAGTTCTATTGACAGAAATATAAATACTTTTATTAAAACTGTAACAGGTCAAATTTAGTGGGGCGATTATGGATTTTTACTTACAATCAATGTCAATCCATTTTGATTGTAATTAAGTGATTTGGTATTACATTTACGGCTGTTTATTCAATCAATTTGAGCCAGTTTTGACATGTTGATTGTATCAGAGTTCCGTAATCGCACTACTGTTTAGTGAAAATATTTAGTTTTTTTTTTTATCGATACTGAAACCAAAACTGAATTTATTTAAATGTTTGTCTGTCTGTCTGTCTGTCTGTCTGTCTGTCTGTTTGTCTTTCTGTCTGTATCTGCCTGTTTGTCTTCTGTCTGTCTGTATTTTTTATCGAAATTGATTAGCACTTTTCGAAAGAAATCGAGAATAACAAAATATATATACCTACACAGATGATGTTTTCGTTAGTGAGTGTCATGTCAGTGTCATGCAGACGTCATTCGAGCTATACTCCTTCGATAAACTCGCTATTTCGGTTTGCAGCAACAATAATTACGAATGAAATTGTCAAAAAAGAAAGAAAGAAATGTGTATGAAGCTGGTATGAAGTCGTTCAACTGCCGCGAGAAAACGACTACCTATCGGCTATTTTCTCGCTCAAGAAACGTACAATAGATATACATTCCGTGTAAACAAAAGAGATGCATATACAAATAGTAGATCGCTGACTGTTCACACTGCCGGCGAGGACTCGTTTCACTAGTTTGTCGCTGGGCGACAAGAGCCAGGAAAGATAACACTCGCTCAGCGAGGACCATGAGTTTTCACAATCTACACTCTCTAGCGACTGTAGTTAAAAAATGTATGAAAACTTGTACAGCGCCTCAACGGATAGTTTGGTACTAAAACGTCACGTAATTAACTATCCTACGTCACAGCGTACCTACTACAGCGACTGTAGTTTGCGCTTCATTCATTTGCTTAGAATTTGGTACTATGTCATAGTAACGTACTATTATTACTGTAGTAGCGTCAGCCAATCTAAATGTGACCACTCATGGTAGACGTACTGAACTCACGCCGAGAGAGCAACCAGCGGTCGTTTCAATCGCCGCGAGCGAGTGATGCGAGTAATCGCTTGTCACTCGCTTTTAGCCGAGCTACACAAATATCGGAACTACGCACTCGCTCCTCGCGGCATGCCAACTCGTTTCTAAATTCTAGCTCTGCTCGCTACTAGATGGGACAACTGCCTAACTATTGTAAAAAATATACTATGGCTTTGGTAATACGTTAAAAACATGCGCGATCCAGCACTGACAGCAGCTAAGTATAACTCAACAAGTCGTGTAATGGAGCATTTGGCATGTCACAGTCGGAATAGCCTGTCCAGAGACGATTTAACTTTCTAGGTTAATTCCTAAGGTCGCTGTGATCCGTCGTTTAATTAACTCGATTGGGGTAGAGGTACTTTAACAAGGGTAATTTTAGACTCGCAAAAAGAATAATTTACTGTCCGTTTTAAAAGAGTTTTAACTGAAATACTGTTTCTGGGGATGTTGGAAAGGGATTTTATGTCATTTTGGCCAATCGTAGCTCTGTCTAGAGCTTCGTGAGCTACGTTAGTACCTATAGGTGTTTTGTTTCAATGCACAGTTTAACATTAAAGCTTCTTCTTCTTCTTCCTGCCCTTTTTCCACGTTAAGTGGGATATGCACAACATGTTTTCTTCTTTCATTTCCCTCGTATCATATATAACCTTAAAGCTTAAACATTATTATATTCTATAAGTTTGACGTGTTTGTCCAGTGATCTGTAATAGTTACTAAAGTGTCTGTCTGTGTGTGTATGTCTGTCTGCGACATCGCTCCCGAACCGATTTGATTTTGTTTTTTTTGTTTGAAAGGTGAATTAGTCAGGAGTGTTGTTAGCTATGTTTAATGGAAATCGGTTCAAGATGTCCGCCGCCACAAAATGGCGGATTACATATTATTTCACAACTTCCTCTATAATATAAGCAAGTATCAATAAAAGAGCTTGAGTAGTAGGATACTATACAAACTTTGAATTTTTGGTTCTAGGGTATACCGGTTTCCTCACGATGTTGAGATTGCACACATAAACTTGCCGAATGGAAAAACTCATTAGTGCACGACGAGGTTTGAACCCACGACCTTCGGATCGTGGGGCAGGGGTGCTACCACTACACCACCTAAGACATAATTAAGCACAATGGAACTTTAGTAATTTTTCTGTTTAGGTTTTCTGCAAAATAATCATTTTACATTTTAGGCATTTTAATTCCTAGGCATTTTGGAAATTAGACTTTCTGACTTTCGGGCTATATTTCATCGTAAAATGACAGACTCCTGTATCCCTTATTTCAGACAGCACAATATACTAACAGTGACCAGTACCCCTAGTATGAGTTTTTGATTTACGAAAACTTTTTTCGAATAGTATCTTTTCATACATTTACCTCCATCGGAAATGTTAAGGAACTAAAATAAGGTCGATAATATCGAAAATATTATCTAATCGGCAGTCCCAACAATGATTTTCAAACCAAGTTTTCACGATATCGACTTTATTTTAGTTCCGATGGAGGTAAATGTATGAAAGGATACTATTCGAAAAAAGTTTCCGTAAACTATCAATAACTCATACTAGGGGTACTGTCTGTACATACTTGAAACTGCGATGTTTGTAAAAAATAATCCTGATTTGTTTCCTCGACCCTCAGAAATTGTAATTCGCAATAGAAGAGACCAAAGTAAGGTATGTGTGCATTCATCAAAGACCACAATGATGCGCAAGAGTATCTTTTGCATGGCACCTTCCTTATATAATAATCTGCCTAAAACGTTAAGGGAACTACCGACCCCACTGTTTCGGAAAAAATTAAAGGACACATTAATAAATAAATGTTATTATAAAATCACTCAATTTATGAATGATAGACATTTCCTTGATAATTCTGATGCATAATTTTATTCTGATATAATTCGACTTTTTTTTTTTTTACTTGTGAATTCGACGTTTGTTTTTGTATTCCTCTTTGACATTTGTTCCTCTTTTATAATTATTATTTTAATGTTTTATGTAAATGACAAAATAATGTACACCACAATACGGTAGAATACATTGATGCAAAGTTTGACATTGTTACCATCTATATTTTTAACATGTTTTCATCAATTATTCATTACTTTACTTTACTTTACTTTACTTTACTTTACTGATCAGGAAGCAATGCCTTCGATAAACGATTCCGCATCACTGCAGTCAAATGATGTCAATATGTAATTCGAACCGAATCCAGGTTAAAAGGTCTGCCAACCACACCGGTACAGTCGGCACATTAAAATCAGCGCCGAGCTCGACACACGTATCGCTGCTATAAAGATAAAACATGTCGAGACTGCGGTACGCAATTATTTATTTCGATGACGCTAAGTGGTAGGGATGAGCGGTTTTTTATCCATAACTAATAAGGGATGGTATTGCGTTGAACAATATATTTTAGACAGAAAAAACAAACATGATAAAATGACTGTATTTCCCGGGTTTGGTATAGATCTCCACGGATCTCTAATTAGGTACCAAGTTATTAAATTAAAAATATAAAAAACCCCCATGACATGAAAAAAAAAGTTATTCGCCATTTTGTGGTGGCGGCCATCTTAGATTTGTAATTTAAAAAATAAAAAAAATAAATAAATAAATATGATCACGACTGTAATCCCCGGGCTCGGTAGATATCTCCTCAGATCTTTGGTTACTTAAATCTTTTTGAGGATATCTAAAGGGGGTAGTGAGAGGCAAGTCCAAACATGACATTTGGTACATGCCCACATTTTGCACAGTAGTTAGTATTCCGTACGTGACAGGTTGCAAGCCCATCGCCGCTTATAAGAATACTAACCTATGACGCACACCTTCGAATTATTGGTTCTAGGGTATGCCGGTTTCCTCACGATGTTTTCCTTCACCGTTTTAAGAGCACTGGCATTGCGCACATAAATTTTTCGAATGGAAAAACTCATTGATGCACGACCAGGTTTGAACCCACGACCTTCGGATCGTGAAGCCGGGGTGCTACCACTACAACACCAGCGCTCTTTTGTAATTTGTAATTCGATATAATTGATACTAATTACTTAAATTAGCGAAAACTTTCAATTATATTTATATTTCATTTCACAAGCTTTGCATAGTTTAGGGTTATACGAGTATAGTGTGGAAACTCCATCAATAAAATATTTATTACTAGCTGACTCGGCAGACTTCGTACTTATTTAGAAAACGTTTGTATGGGAAATAGAAAAGGGCTATTTTTAGGGTTTTCCCGGCAGTTATTCAAATTTTTCTTACCTTTTAAACCTTCCCTAGACCTCCACGAACATTTCAAGACCAAGATAAGATAAATCCGTTTTGCCGTTCTCGAGTTTTAGCGAGACTAACGAACAGCATTTCATTTTTATATTTATAGATTTAATCATCAATTGGATTATAAAACAAATCACCGTTAGTTCGTTACTCGAATGCTCATAAATACTACAGGTACTGAGCTATATTTGATAACATACACAGAGTGATATTTCCAAAGTGACCGTTCAGCCCTTGGAAACCCTGAATAAGTAATTACATAAGGGACTTCGTAAAAGCAAAATCCAAATAAGTAGTTAATGTGGGCTGCTGGCGTACATTAGATTATATTTAACTCATAATTTACATCATTTTCTGCTAAAGACTGCTTTGTAATTTTATGAAAAATGTATAGAAAAAATATTTTTTTGATATTATATTTATAGCGAGAGACGTGCGTCTGGCTCGGGTAAAATTTTTCAACTGTCGGGTAACAGGCGGACATGACGCGTTAGGCCCGGTTGCCACCAAAGCGGAGGGGAGAAGAGACGAGAGGAGATATGTATGTGCTTCAATAAACCAATCAGATTTCGTTATTTCCACATCTCTTTTCCGCTTAGCTTCGGTGAAAATGGATCATGCGGAGAATAGAGGAGCATGTCTTATAGATACATATATCAAACTAATTTAACTATATACTCAGTTATATCTAAGTACCTACTTACAATTTTAAATTATCAGTACACTTCTAAAATTATATAATAAGCTTGTGTATGTATTATTTTAGTAACTCTATAAATCTGACAATTAAATAAAATAAATAAATAAATAATGCTGGACAATCCACACAGCATCATCTAGCCCCAAAGTAAGCTACTCAAAGCTTGTGTTATGGGTACTAGATAACTGATATATTTAATACATTATATACATAGATAGATATTTTTTATTATACATAGAAAACACCCAGACCAACGGAACAAATTTCTGCAGATCATACACAAATTTGTTCCAAGGTGGGAATCGAACCCGCAACCTCTTGCGTCGCAGGTGGACTCTCGCCCGCTGCGCCACAGAGGTCGTCAATCTGACAATTATGATAGATTTTAAACACTATGCTATTTCCATTAGCAAAAATTCCCAAGGGGTTCAAAAACGGGAGTTATTCCAAACGCATAACGGAATGCTTCTCGTTAAAATTTTGTTTGTATTGTAAAAATTAATGCGAATGGGACGGTGGGAAGGAAAAGACCTCGGCGTACGTACCTAGATCAAATTGGGGACGTTTTAGAGAATGGCCAGGTCCAGAGTACCCTAAACCAGAATTCAATGAGAGTGAATGAAGCAAGTGGTTTGTCAGGATCGTAGCAAGTGGAGATCCGTTGTGTCTGCCTACCCCGTCAGGAAACAGGCGTGATTTTATGTAAGTATGTAAAATGTATGTAAAAGTCAATAATTCCATCTCGCTCGCTCCCTTCCCTTGGCCCACCACCATAAGTGCCGGAAAAAAGCGAACGGTAAATTTGAGGTCATAAATAACATTTACATCCTTATCTTTCGCCGTATATTTGCTTACATCACACCTGATTTAGTGCTGTGTAAACTCGGCACAATTAATATCTGAGTAGGGCGAGGTAAAGTAAGAATTGTGCTTACAATTTTTTTTCTATGCATCACATTTTGTTTGTAACACGGAAAAAGCTCAGTAACAATCATTACAGACATAGATTTATTCACACAAACTATACATAAAAAAAAATCTTGTACAGTGACCAACAAAAATCAATGAATACTTTTTAATATCCATAACTCTTATTACACATTAAACCTTAAAAGTAGCTGATAAGCACAAGATGTTGAACGTCGAATATTAAACTTTTTACGACTAAACCTTACTTATCTACTACACCTATCTGACTTGTACGGACAATTAAAGAAAAAACAAAAACAACAGTAGCAAAAGAAAAAAATGTAGGTGGTTCAAATTCCAAAACAAAAAAATTACGTGTCCGAGTGAGAAGTCTACCTTAAAATAATATTTTTGAATAGAAGTTTTTTTTGTTGCATAGCTTGGCCTGTAAGCTACCTTGGGCACTCAGAATTATTTCTCTAGCATTGTTGTAAGTATATTAAAAAAAATCGGAAACCTCGAAAACTTGATTGCTCTGGGCTGTCCTGACTACAGATTGACTTAAAAAAATTATCGTAACTTTTTTGTGTTGAAACATTACGACATTTTCTTTATTTATCTAACATAAAGGAAAGTTATTATTTAGGAAATTCAATAAGATTACAATAATAAATGCATAATTTAGCTTCAATTCGAAAAATAAGTTGTGTCCGCGTGTTTTTGTTTATCGCTCGCTCTATCGACACGAATTCGTGCTCACATCTCCAACTGAACGCTTTGGACAATTGGTTTTCGCCGTGCGCGCTGCTAACAGGCTTGCTCTGTCTACCGAGGGGAACGAGCATGTTCTGCTTTGCCAAGGTGCTGAGATAAAGAGGTAAACGTATGACTACTCTGGCTTTCAATTTGTAAATGTTTGATTGCTATGGTACATTTTTCTCATTTGATTTTCACTTTTGTTTTAATTTAATAATTAGAACAGTTTTAGGAATATATTTAACCTGTACAAGTGATAGCTTTCTATCTTTTTGCATCTCTGCATTATCATTGAATTAGTAACTTTTTTTGATTGATATGGTATTGATTACTGTGGTCAAAAAGACCAGATCCATCAAAAAATTGCATTTTTCTTGCTATAAATTCATAAAATATTACAAAGTGCACATGCTGCCAGATTCTCTAGGCTGAAAATGTTATATTTAATCATAAACTACTTATATTTTTAGATCCTATTGCTTTAACTTGTTTATTTTGTTTACTAATTGATGCTACAAAAATTACCAACTAAGTGGTTGTACCACCTACATTTTACTTTTTTTATAATCCTATTAGAATTAAGATAATATCTGAATAATTTAATAAACAATTTAACTGTTTTTTAGTTTTTTTTTCTAATACAAATCCTTCTTTTATTGACTGCTCTCGAAATTTTCACACCCAAATATTTCGAAAACTGGTTGAGAAAATTAGGGGCGAATATGAAAATACGCTTATTTAGACACCTCCTTTTCGATATAAAAATACAGAACAGCTGTAATATTAGTATTCAAAAAGCACCAGAGAGGTCAACCGAATACGCTGATTTTGAAGATTGTCCCAGGTAAGTTTATGTAAGTAAGTATATTTTGTAGACAATTTGAAATATGGCCTAGTGTGGATTGGAATTTCTTATGCTTTATGTACTCATAGGTACCACAGACTCATGTCGATGTATCTGCCTTAATTTTAGGTGTGTGTAGGTCCACAGCATCGCCAAAACAGATTCCATTATAGGCAAAAAAATATCATTTTTTTTAAATTAAAACATAATATTTCCTGATTGTAAGAGCATCCGAGCCAAAAATACAACATTTATCACCCAACCATCCTGGCCAAATTGTAACCGGGTACAATTCTATCAGTTTCTGTTTAATAAAAAATTACGATTTACAAATTTGTAATGGTGGAAAATTTTCAAAATTGTAATATTGTTCCTACAACTCAACATAATTTGTAGGTTTTCTTACACAGCAATTGTCATAAAATTCGACGATACCTACTCGTAATTGTCACTTTTTTTACAAAGCAGACTTTTAATATTTATTTAAGTGGCTTACTCGCACGGAAAACATTACTGTAGCAATATCTCGCTTAGCTCGCTCACATACACTCTATAAACCGTCACAGAGACGCAGTTTTATTGTTATTATTAGACGATATTCCTGTGTTCAGACATGCGGAGGCCATTTTCCAAAGTCCGCAAGAGGAATGGTATGGCCTTATTTATTTTATTGGAATTCCAAAGGAGATTCGCGAAGTATTCATATGAACTGGTTTTAGTTTGAACGTTTATTTCAGGATACAAACCACTTTCTCAGATTGTTTTCGCTTTCCGTTGAGTAGAATTAGATGCATACTTACATAGAGTAGGGTTACTTCGCACAATCCAATCTCTATTTTGAAAATTGTTCTCATCGGTAATGTGCCCATACGCTTATATGTACAGTGGCTGTGATTATTTAGGCCTCTGAGTAATTATTTTCACTCATTTGACAGAGTGGTTAGTCTATGAATAGATGTGGCCATTTTCGTAACTGGCCACTACCTAGTCAAAAGTAACGAAAAATCGAATAGTATAAAAAAATGTTACGTAAATTTGGCAAATAGGCTAATTTTGTTTCAAAGAATTTTCTTGAAGGGGCTTAAATAAAGGTTAAAAGTTGGTTTTGGGAATGCAACGCTGGGCGCAGTCAGGTTTTGGATGGGTGACCGCCACTTTTTGCACTCCATAGTAATATCCCAATTAACTGATATATCAATAGTTTCAGAATTCAAATTGCTATATTGATGGCTTTTTGCGAGCAAAGTCGCGGGTAACGGCTAATTTAATATAGAGGTAAGTATGTTTTAGCCGAAATATTTCCTCGCAGAAAAATATAATATTTCGACAGAAAACGTCGTACATTTCCATATTATGCGTCAGTCAATCATCATAAACACAGAGAAATGTTTGATTGACACAAAGATGCGCGAATTTCCCGACAAATTCTTTATCATTGACGACAAAAGGCGGGAATCGTGGCTTTATGACAGTTGGATCGGAAAATTGGAATTTGTCAAAAAGCTTATGTCATTCAGGATCTTCTTCTTCTTTGTTTATGGCATCTGTCTCTTTTGAGATCGATCTTGGTCAAGTTTTTTAAATTAATAGCACTGTCAATGTCACAAAGTCAGTCAAATTGTCAAGTCAATTCTAAACAAAAGATTTCCTCTTAATTTTTTTCTGATGGATTTAGAAAGGAACTTTTACTTTAATTCACATATCTCACACAATCCTACTAATACGAGTATTATTAACGCGAATGTTTTTAAGAATTTGTGAATGTCTGGATGTACCTATGTTTGTTACTCTTTCACGCTAAACGGCTGAACGGATCTGGATAAAATTTGGCACAGATATAGATTATGGTCTGGTATAACACAGGCTACATTTTATCCACGAAAAATGTACGGTTCCCGTGGGATAGATTTGTTTTTGGTTTTCGAGGTACCACGCCGGCGAAACCATGGGTGGAAGCTATTTTGAAATATTATTCTGTAAAAACACAACATTCATAGCGCGGAAACAGAATAAACAAACTTTATACGACGTCAAACGCAATTTTACAAAACTAACTGCAAACTTTCCATGCGAATAAAGTCGCATAGAAAAGTACTCGTACTCGTAAAACGAAATGCACACACGGCTAATATACAGCCGCTGTACAAACGTAAACGTACTTCACGTACATACTTACACAAATAAGTACGTAGGAACGTACGTTATGTCGTAAAGTGACGTCGTAATGTGAATGTTACTACTTCTTTGGTACAACATTTGACATTTGTGACATTATTGTACGATTAACTATTGCTATCCATATTTCTCAACATAGTAACTACGAGTATGGCAAAAATTATATTTAAAATATATATTATTTTAAAAATATGGTATTATAGCAAAAATTTAAAAAAACGTGGGAGAACGTAACTAAATCTAAAACTGATCGATGTTTTTAGAAATGTAAAAGTAACGAAAAAAAGCGTTCCGTTTGTATTCGTTACTGTAACAATTAGTACTCCTTCCTATCGTATGCTATGTTAGAGCAACGAATGATGTAATGTTTAAAATGCGCCACAGAGCCTCCTTCAACTATTATCGTTTCCTGTGAAACTGTGTGAAGATGTGACCGGCGGTACAAATTACCATAATTTAGTTAAAGGTTAATAAAATAAACCCTTTGTTTTATTTGGAATAGTTTTACATACCCTTTGAAGTATCTAAAGGTAGGGTCATATAGGCAAACAAAAACATGATCACGAGTGTTATCCCCAGGCTCGGTAGATATCTCCTCACATCTCTAATTACTTACATCTTTGAGGATAACGAAAGAGGGTTAGTCAGAAGCACGTCCGAACAAATATCATTTGGAACATGCTCACATTTTGCACAGTAGTTAGTATTCCGTGCGTGACAGGTTGCAAGCTCATCGCTGCTTATAAGAATACTAACCTATGACACATACCTTCGAATTTTAGGTTCTAGGGTATGCCGGTTTCCTCACGATGTTTTCATTCGCCGTTAGAGCACTGGCATTGCGCTCGTAATTTTTTCGAATAGAAAATCTCATTGTTGCACGACCAGGTTTGAACCCACGACATTCGAATCGTGAGGTGGGGGTGCTACCACTAGTGCACTCTCAGAGCTACTTCCATCAGTGCACTCTCAGAGCTACTTCAAAACCCGGTACTTTCGTAAAAATCTTTTGATAAAAACCTCTAGATCAATTCTTCTTCTTCTTCTTCTTCTTCTTCTTCTTCCTGCCCTTTTCCCACGCTATGTGGGGTCGGCACAACACGTTTCTTTTTCCGTTTCCCTCTATCATCAGTATTTCTTACTCATATCATCTTTCACACAGTCCATCCATCTTTTCTTTGGCCTCCAGTTCAATTCATCTGTTTATTAAAAGTTGTTTACGTATAACAAGACCTACTTTGTCCTTATTGTGAAGTTGATCTGCCTATTCGGGTATCAAAGTAATAAGAGCCGTTTGAAGTATTTGTATTGGAAACGGAGTGGCCTACGGGAAATTTCATTGGGAGTAATTTCCGAATATTTGTCGAGTTTTTCGAGTGTGGGTCGGGCATTGCTAGGGATGGGACGCGTTAAGTTTCGGCATTTTACGTTTTTAGAGCGAAACTTAATGATTTTGAGTAAGTACTACGATATCGTTTGATTTCTTCCACTTATTCGACCTACATTCCAAAAAATTCTGCTTTTGCTTTATGTCAAATATATTTCTAGTTTCCCACATTACAAAAGGGCACAGTTGACATATAAACCCAGCTAGGTTTCATTTTTAAAAAACGTCGTTTACCAATAAAAAAAACCGAGCAAAGCTCGGTCACCCAGGTACTATAATATTATGTAATAAAACATAAATCACAGAAGTTTTAAAGAATTAGACTATAATACAAAAATGAGTAGTTTTAAACAAACTTAGACGTCCCATTATATAATTATAATTATATATAGATATAAATAATCATGTTTTAATCAAAAATATATATTTTTTTTTAAATTAGTTTAGCTGTTACAACCTGATAAAGTAACCAATTATATCCAAATCTGCAAACTTCCTCATTTATAATAAGTATAAATGTAATCATGACGAAACTGAAAGAATCATAAAATGTAGACAAAATAATAAAAATTCTATTCTAAAAAAGTTAATAAGTTATATCTGTTGTTGACTTAAGCCGAAAACTTTCAACTTTATACCGAATATGCTTAACATAATCAAGAAATTAAGGCCGAAAGTTTGAAAATAAAGTTAGCCTTGCTCATCATAAGAAACCACTAGTACATACATAAATCCCTTCCTAGTACTATAAGGTTTTTCTGAGCCTAAATCCTTCAAATATAAGTCCTTTGAAATTCAATGTAAAGACCGAGAAGAACGGGCAAAAAAACGTCTCGGTCTTTAAATGATCCTTTTTAAAAAAATAACAAAGTGTCACTATCATATCGGAACCAGTGTGGTTTGAGTCAAAGTTGAGACGGGAACTGCAGGAAGTGAAATATCATAATCTTTCTGCCCTTTTCTCACGTTATGTGGTCGGCACAACATGTGATCTTCTTCCATTTCCCTCTATCATTCGTCATCTCAGTACTCACTCCTTTCTTACATGTCATCTTTCACACAGTCCAACCATCTTTTTTTTGGCCTAACTCTACCCCTGTATCCATCCACATTCATACCTAACACTCTCCTTGTCACATGACATTCATCTCTTCTCATAACATGCCCATACCACGCTAACCTATTACTCCTCATCTTCTTTGAAGTGAAAATATTATGAGCGAATGCAATCCATACTAATATTTTAAATAACTCTGTCCGTCTGTTACTTTTTCACGACTAATCGGCTGAACGGATGGTAAAGAAATTTGGCAAGGAGATAGATTATATTCTAAAGATGGACAAAGGCTATATTTTGTCTCAAAAAATAATCTCGAAGGGTCTGAAATAGGGGTTGAAAGTTTGTATGGGGAACGTATGATTAAGCAATAATAAAATAAAATAAAATAAAATAAAATAAGCAACGCTGGGCGCAGTCAGTTTTTGGATGGGTGACCGCCTCTTTTTGCAGTCCATAGAAATCAGAATAAATGTTTTGGTTTGTTGGATTTTTGCGGATAAAATCGTTGGTAACATCTAGTACAAAATAATATCTAGCTAGTACCTTTATAACATACGATTGACACCTGTATTGTTGAAAGAATATCAATATTATATCAATGCTAAAATACATATCAATGTTGAAAGTACTTTTAGCTTGAATACCGGTATAGAAGACAAGTAGACCGTAATTTTAGTTACCGGTTGCTATGAGCACAGTACGTCGATTCTGTAAAATTCAAACATCAACTCGCATCTCACATCGCTATTCACTCTCACTTCACGTAAGACGCTTTTCATTTGACACTTTGAATCGGGTTCGAGTGCGAAGCAAGCGTCGAAGTGACTTAGGAATTACTTTATAGAATGCCACTTCTTATGTCATCTCATACTTTAACTGTCAAAATCTCCCCGTCAATTTAGTTCAACCCGCTGACACGCTCGCAAGAGTGGCGCTAGTGTAAATTCGAATTATCAACCGAGTTTTTAGAATGCCAATCAAGAAACTCACAGCGGATTCAGATTCGAAGTTTAGAATGAGGTCTTACAGAATCACACGGCAGGTGTTATAAGGGGTACAGCTTCCGATTCTTAGGTTCGAATTCGAACTTGGAGGCATACTCCGCAAAACGATCAA
This sequence comes from Cosmorhoe ocellata, assembly GCA_963675405.1. NCBI lineage: Eukaryota > Metazoa > Arthropoda > Insecta > Lepidoptera > Geometridae > Cosmorhoe > Cosmorhoe ocellata. The sequence goes on along the minus strand of OY776264.1, from coordinate 1,469,562 downwards.
CGATATATCGGCACAGTAATCGTGCAAAACCTAAGTACTTTAAGTTACATCGTTTCAACCATTATTTGAACGATGGAACGGCCGACATTACTTTTGACAATCTATCTCGTAAACCTACTATAGCGTTACTTACGGACGACACGAAATTTTCAATTTCACAACGAAACAACTGTTAATTCAACTGAATTTAACGAACATTCGATTCCGATTATATCGTTTTCGTTTTTCGGAGTAGACACCCTGGTCGCACTTATGGCTATTTATTAAAAAAAAATATAGTGTGTGTCATTGGTTAGTATTTCTATGCCATGATGTCTTAACTATCAACTGAACTTAAACCGCATATTAAAGAATAGTTTGAAAAACAAAAACAAATCTCTCCCACAGTAACCGTACATTTTCCGGGATAAAAAAGCCTATTGCTATTCCAGACCATAATCTATCTCTGTGGCAAATTTCATCAAAATCCATCATATTTTTGGAGTGAAAGAGTAACAAACATACATCCATACATTCGTACATACTTTCACGTTTATAATATTAGTAGGCTAAAGATTGTAGTAGGTAAACAAGCACCGACAATCAGCGCTCTGTCCAAATGCGTTATAAGCCAAATGATTTATGTATGAAATTCATACATCGGGCATTTGGTTGCCAAAACAATGGAACCGCCAAGAGGCTTTAATGTATGCAAAGTTCTATCCCAAACAGTTCAGCGATGATAATATTCAAGTGTCCGTCGACGGACAAAGCCAAATTAGCATAGCACCTTAGCAAGGGTGATCTGCTTTGTTAAGCTTCTTATGTTGCCTTTGCATTAATTGCTTTTCTAATCTAGAACGTCGGATAGTTAAGCAGCGTTCAGCGCGGTCATCATGGACCATTTTAGCGTTTAAATTGGGCTTTAGAATTATCTTTTTACGTATGGAGCAGAAATTTTAGCTATAATTACATCACATCGTAGTGTGTAATACAAGTAGTACCTATAAAGGGTTTAGGTGAAATTTATATTATGAAAAAATATGACCTACCTAGGTTTAAAATAGGATAGATAGAATACTTTTTACCCCGAAAAACAACTTTAAGTGTGTTAGTACATATTAGTTTATCATCGGAACCTTTATTAGATTAACAGTTTTTTTCGTTTACGTTTATAAGCTGATTTTATAACAAAATGAAAATGAAAACTACTCTTGTGTAGGTACCTCGCGAGCGAAGTCACGGGTAGAAGCTAGTAAAATGCCGCATACGATGCAAGTGCCATTCGTCGATGCACGATATGAACGATGAAAATGCAATGGCCATCCGAGATGAGACTTGCAATTGACATTGTGACACGTAAATGGTGCCCTCGTCAAAGTGACAGCTTCCCTAGGCGAATGTGGTAATTTGTGAGGGACGATTTGCCCCCTGACTCCCCATTACACTAAAGAGGAGAGGAGAGATGTAAAATCAAACTCAGTCGTGAAGAAATTGTAAAATGATAGTGATGATTCTATTGTATCGATGGAATAGATAAAAAAATCTATATAATATAATCTGGTTTTGTTCACCTCTAAAAAAACTCACCATTCTCTGTTAATTAAACTAACAGCTTGTCAGCCTTTTAATCGCCTGTCAAAGTTGTTTTGTGTTCCACCATGTCCTGACATTGGATTATCTTCCGTAAAATAAGCGACGTAAAATAGTTAACGATACTTTAACATTCTTGTTAATTTTGATGCCCGATAAGGTAATACTAATAAAAGTTTGGTGAAATTGTACCTAAAGGTTAAACATAATTTTAGATAGAGGATCGCGTCGGAAATTGTATTTCAAAGTTTACATACTGCCCATCTTGTATTACCGAAATCATGTATCAGACTATCAGATCAGCACTCGAGGGTATAAGAGCAATGAATACTAAACCGTGTATGAAAAGGTATTCATGAAATAAGATGCCTTCAAATCTCAAAGGCATTCCAATATTCTTCTTCTTCTTCTTCAATTATGGCATCTGTCTCTTAGAGAACAATTTTACCAGTGTCAAGTGTATTTATTTATAAGTATTGTCAACGTCACAGAGTCATAGTCAAGTTGTCAAGTCAATTTTAAACAAAAGATGGCTGTTTTGTTGAAAATTTTCGGGATTTTCTCCGATGGAATTTGCAGAGAACTATTCACTCTAATTCACATACTTTACACTCGCGTCAAGAACCCGGGCTTTATTGGCAAAATAACCACCAAAATTACGCAATAAAACTCAAAATAACACGAGAAAACATATAAAAACCAGAGCGACGTAGTTGTCAGGCAAATACACCGAAAAAAATCCATTCCAATATTCAGAGGATAAAATTAATTTGAAAACTATCTTCCTAAATTTTGACAATGTAAAATTTCTTTTGCGTTTATTTCTTTTTCGTGGATGACAAATGACAATAACAAAATCAAAGTCTGTCAAAATATTCTACAACCTAACATGAAGGAGTAGAATCCACGAATCTGAACATTTATTAATATTTATTTTGCGAAAATAGTTTTATAGAATACTAGCTTCTGCACGCGGCGTCGCCCGCGAAGTACCTACATAAATTATAGCTTATGTTCATCCTGAAAGTTCATTCTACACATTGGTGAAAGAATTTTTCAAATCGGTTCAGTAGTTTCGGAGCCTATTCAATTCAAACAAACAAACAAACAAACAAACAATCAAATCTTTCCTCTTTATAATATTAGTATAGACTAGCTGTTCCCCGCGAGTTCGTCCGCATCTTTTTGCATCAAATATTCGGAAAGGAGACAAATCAAAAACCATGATCCAAATCGGTCCAGCCGTTTAGATCGATTTAGGTGACAAACACACGTACAGAAGAATTATATATTATTGTATACTTATTAAAAAAATATTGTATAAAGTTTTTAACCTTTTAAGTTGGGTAATATAACTGGAAATCAGTGTAAGCGATTCAAAACTGTGCAAATACAAGCATGAAAACATCAAAAAATACAGTGGTTAAGCGATTTAATACACAAAGTGCCTGGAATACACATCACTTACCATCAGGCGAGCTGGTGGTCAAACGTTTGCCTACAACAAAAAAATACATTTTAGACTGAAATATTTCTCTAGTTTTGGTGACTTTTGAATAATATGTTTTTTTACAGTTCTGTCAATTTAAAAACTACTAGCTAAATTTGCTCTCATAATTTGTTCCAGTATTTGGCTAGATTTTCAAACGAATTTCAAGGCAGGATTTGGTCCAGTCAAATTTGACAGAATTTCCGAGTAAGTTTTTTGCATTTCAATGCACAAATGCTTATCCGAATAATACAATAACATTCATCAAAACTCTTGTGAAATCAATGAAAACCCAGACGAAGTCAGTCATTCAGGCTAGAGGGAGGAAACACTTCGCATTATTAAAACTTAATGATTTTTATTATTTTTACCAATTCTCGAGCAACCAAATTCACGCACTTTGGTTACTGACCACCAAAAGCACTTTCTTGGCATGATTCAAAAACAAATGAGATACCATTGGAAAGGAATTGAAATAGACTCAACTTAATATTTTTTGTTTATTTCATCAGTTTTTGTTAATAAGTCATGCATGTGCGATTTTTTTGCTCTCAAGTGTAGGTTATCAAATGTCACTGAGGCCTAGAATTCTTGAACCATTACTCTCAGTCAGTAGCCTAGCTTTATATAAAATTGTCTGATCCACTTCATTCAAACCAAAATGTAAATTCAACAAAATCAGCCAAGTTCTGGCTGCCATCTGTGAATACTAATAGAGTACACTTGGCCAGAACGAAACGGAGATTATAGGACTAGCACCCTAGAGCATAAACGAAACGCAATGAATACTGAAACGCAAAGAAAACTAAATCAAAAGTTGAAGCATCGGTCATACGTTCCTTTGATTAAAACTGGGATATACTTTGACGGAGAATATCTTTGGGAATAACGTTATCAAAGGCTTGGCTTATCTTGGATCTAGGTCTGTGTGCTCACTCTTATAATATTCAACAGCTAGTTTTTGACCGCGGATTCGTGCATAATTTATAGAGGGCGTATTTGACCAAAATAGTTTGTGTACTATCCGGAGAATTATCGATTAATAAACTGACATTTTACTTGTATTTGACATTATTATTCTGGTAATAGTTAAACGAGAAACTTGTATTCCATACTTAGTATTAATTATTACTAAGTTATGAACTTTGATAACAATGAACATTACATAATTTTAACCGACTGCAAAAAGAATGAGTTTTTCAACTCAATGTTTTGTATGATTGTTGCTCCATTGATTTTGATGATTATTTCGTTCGGTAGGTAAAATTTCAGAGGTAGTCCCATATTTTGATTCCTGAGCGATTGATACTTTTCCCGTAAAACTTAAAAACCCCCAACCTCGCTTGTAATTTTTTACGTAGTGAAACACTGAAGTCAGTTATATTTTTAATTTATATCGTAATTATCTTCAAAATCGTTGAACTTTGTACATTCCTAAAACTACATATGATTTAAATATCTGCTGTAGAACTTATTGCAAATACTTTTATCGAGCAAAAAAAGCAATCATTCAGTTTTCGTACATGGTTGGGCCCAAAATGCAAAAGTGACTAACAAAAAAAAGGTGTCAACCGACACTTTGGGGTTTTGGGCCTAACCTCCTATTGGTGCACGACGGGATTCAAACCCGCTATAATCGTAAGGCCAGTGCTGCCATCTAAATACCTTATTGAATATTGATTTAACTTCAGGTTAGCGACAACGTAGGTAATCACCTTGTAAGTAAATAAGTAGAAGGAAAATTACCATATTGTTCGATAGGTCTTGAAAGCTAGTAGTTACATCAAGGTCGGTAACCACTAGATTTAACTGCGCGATGAATGGGCATCGTAAACTAAAAATAAGCTCATGGCAATTCCAAACTAGAGTCGGGTAAATAAAGTACATTATTCAAATGTCCGTTTGTTCGTTGGCTCTTGAACGAAAATATTGTGAGGTGACTTAATAATAAAATATTCAATATTTCAGTTTTTTTATTATTACTCCTATAATCGGCAGTGAGCTTAGCACCTGTCACGTATGGAACCATTATGTAAAAGGCGGATAGGTAAATACCAAATATACCTAATGCTTGGATGTGTCTCTGACTATCCTCTGACCTCTGAGCACACTTCTACCAAAGCCAATTATGATCATGTTTTTCGCTGTTAGTATGATTGTCAACGCTAAATACAATTGAGGTAATTGACTTGACAAATAGAAATGGCTGTAGAAATTCGAGAAAAATAAAAAATTAATCTAAAACAAATTCTAAAAAGAAATCGGGTGCCTCCACCACGGGGGCGTCACACACCGGGGGCCTAACCCACGAACCCGAAATTCTTAGCACGCGTGTGCTATAAAGTACTTAATTGGTTAAATTTCACTCAAATTTACACCATAATTAAAATAAAAACCTTTTTTTTTCGGCAATGGCCAATACTGTCTTTTATATACACCAACTTCATTGTTGGCAATAATCAGCAAAATTTTAACCCTAACTTAATCATACACCCTACTGAGTAAATGAAATGGCGCGCTACGCAACTATTGTCTCTTTCTAAAGCTTGTTAGATTTTATTTATGACACTGTAGCTAGTGAAAAGTAAGGGTGAACCCGGCTGCAGTAACTAGTGTAATAACCCCACCGGTACCATATTTCGGTGTAATTGAAGGCGCGAGCAGGAAACTGCTAATGCGATACACACGGACATAGAGAACTGCCAACATATCTACATATATCTATACCTAATATTAAAAAGAGGAATGTTTTGTATTTTTGTTTGTAACGAATTAACTCAAACGCTACAGACGTGTGATTCTGTAAGACCTCATTTTAAACTTCGAATCTGAATCCGCTGTGAGTTTCTTGATTGGCATTCTAAAAACTCGGTTGATAAATCGATTTACACTAGCGCCACTCTTGCGAGCGTGTCAGCGAGTTGAACTAAATTGACGGAGAGATTTTGACAGATAAAGAATGAGATGACGTAAGAAGTGGCATTCTATACGGTAATTCCCAAGTCACTTCGACGCTCGCTTCGCACTCGAACCCAATTCAAAGTGTCAAATAAAAAGCGTCTTAAGCGAAGTGAGAGTGAATAGCGATGTGAGTTGCGAGTTGATGTTCGAATTTTACAGAATCGACGTACAGGACCGATTTCATAAATTCTTTTACCATTAGAATGCTACATTATCCCTGAGTAAGATGTGGGTTGTGTTTTAGATTTACTAAAATATACCTAGATATATTTTATAGAAATAATTTACAACCAAGAAAATAATATATAAGTACTAACTGTTACCCGCGACTTCGACTACAATATCTACAATATTTTATAACATTGTGGACTTTTGTGGTGACATTAATTCTGAAATTATTGTTATCGGTTGATTGGGAAATTTCTATGTAGTGCAAAAAGAGGCGGCTACCACTCCAAAACCATAAAAAAAAAAAAAAAAAAAAAAAACAAACTTTCAATTCTTATTTCGGCCTCTTCGAGATTATTTTTGACACAAACAATAGCCTATATCTGTCTCCAGGATATAATCTATCTCCTTGCCAAAAATTACGATCCGTTCAGCCGTTTAATTGTAAAAAGTTAACATACAAACAGAGTTACTTTCGAATTTATAATGGACTATATGACTTTCGCACAACTTTGTCTGCGCTTTTTGAGTATGCTCCGCTCCTTTAGGCCGTAACGTGATGTTATATAGCCTATAGCCTTCCTCGATAAATGGACTATACAACACAACAATAATATTTCAATTCGAACCAGTAGTTCCTGAGATAAGCGCGTTCAACCAAACAAACTCTTCAGCTTTATAATATTAGTATAGATGTAGGGATATAGAAATGTGAATATATTTGTTTCCTACAACACCAGCTACTGTACGTAAAAATTTGCACATTTCACAAACGTCTGCGCACGTGTATATAGATCTAAGGCACCTAGTCAGAAACCATATCAATTCGCCTTTGTAATTACCCAACTGGGTTGATTTTTCCAGGAACACAATACAAACCGCAAAATAACTCGCTTCTTTATGCTCGCCCAACATTTACCCTTTGTGTAATTTAAAAAGAAATATGGACATTTTGTTTACGGCTTCGGCCGCCAAACGAAAAATTTGAATAAAAGAAAATACTTCATTCGCACAGATTATATATTCTGACCCCGGCGGGTATTTATGATATTATTAATATTTAACTTGCATCCGGTTTTTGGGTTCCGTTGGATGAAAAGTGAAACGTTTGAAACTGTGATCATTCTGCTTTTTCGTTTAATTGAATGTTAAAATAAAAAAAATAAAAAAATAAATATGATCACGACTGTAATCCCCAGGCTCGGTAGATATCTCCTCAGATCTCTAGTTACTTAAATCTTTGAGGATATCATAATTACGGTAGTCAGAGGCACGTCCAAACATGATACTTGGCACATGACAACATTTTACACAGTGATTAGCTACTTGAGTGTCCACGTTTGACAGTTGGGGCCCCCCTGACACGTCCGCCCGTATTCCGTACGTGACAGGTTGCAAGCCTATCGCCAATTATAAGAATACTAATCTATGACACACACCTTTGAATTTTAATTCTAGGGTATGCCGGTTTCCTCACGATGTTTTCCTTCACCGCTTAAGAGCATACATTTTTTGAATATAAAAAGTCATTGGTGCACGACCAGGTTTGAACCCACGACCTTCGGATCATGCGGCAGGGGTGCTACCACTACAACACTAGTGGCATAAAATTGTAATAAATTGGTTACAAGTCCTGCCAAAATATTGATGTAATTACGAAACAGCATTAGAGAACCTTACTCCCCCGTGATGCTGAACCAATTTCAATCATCAGGTATTCCCAGGGAGCGATGCCGTTACCTTATCCCGGGAATAGTTTAATCAGTACTTGCTCGAAACGACCCTTAGAGCCTTAGCACATGGCGTATTTTATACGCGCAGGTGACGCGCGTTAACGCAATTCAAACGAGATTCAGTTGCAGCCTTGTAACCTAAGCACACGTAAAAAAGTGCTCTTAAAACGCGCGTTCGTGAAACGCCTGTCTTCTGCGTGTATTAAATACTAGCTTCTGCACGCGGCGTCGCCCGCGAAGTACCTACATAAAATATAGCCTATGTTCATCCTGAAAGTTCATTCTACACATTGGTGAAAGAATTTTTCAAATCGGTTCAGTAGTTTCGGAGCCTATTCATTTCAAACAAACAAACAAACAAACAAACAATCAAAGTTTTCCTCTTTATAATATTAGTATAGATATAATTATGCATTTATTTTACGCGCAGATACAGCGATAAAAACGCGCTGTAAGCGCGGTGCGGTGGTGTTCGCGCAAGCCCCTGCCCCTCCCCACCCCTTCATCACTTTTGTATCAATTCAAACGTGCTAGAGAATCGCGTTCGAAACACGTTTGTATCGCTTTTGACGAGCGTTTGAATCGATACAAACGCAACAATCTTCTTTCTGGGCATTTACGGCGCGGCGCCGTAAACGCGCATCGTCTGCGCGCATTAAATACGCCGTGTGCTTAGGCCCTTAGAAAAGACTGGGACCTAACTTGCAGAAGTGGCCATAAATCTATAATGCAACGTCAAGTTAAATTAAATCCAGTAAAACAAACTCGCTTCTCGGTTTATTCGCGGCGTTCCGTGGGGAATACACTAATGGCTTGATATAGTGTTTCCAGATGGAGTTGCATTGGAATAAAAAAACGGCCAAGTGCGAGTTGGACTCGCGCACGAAGGGTTCCGTACCATTATCTATAAAAATGGCAAAAATACCACGTTTGTTGTATGGAAGTCCCCCTTTTATTCTGTTCTTTAGTATTTGTTGTTATAGCGGCAACAGAAATACATCATCTGTGAAAATTTCAAGTGTCTAACTATCACGGTTCATGAGATACAGTCTGATGACAGACAGGCGGACGTACAGCGGACCTTAGTGATAGGGTCCCGTTTTACCCTTTGGGTACGGAACCCTAAAAAGTTTACAAGTGCGAGTAGGCTACCGACTTGGGGTTTCTGTAGTTTTAAGTTTCAGCTATTTCTTATTCTTTTCTCCAACTTGGACGGAAATTGCTGCTTTATTAAAAAAAACAACAGAACAATCGGGTATGATACGCAACGTCTAACACGACAATAATGAAATTTGGTGCTTTGATGCTTTTAAAAGCACCAAAGGGTTTAAGTTAACCTTCTTCTTCCTGCCCTTTTCCTACGCTAAGTGGGGTCGGCACAACACGTTTTCTTTTTCCATTTCTCTCTATCATTTGAGTACTCACACCTTCCTTACTCATATCATCTTTCACGCAGTCCATCCATCTTTTCTTTGGCCTACTACTTGACCTACCCCTGTATCATGTACCCCATCCACATTCATACCTAACACTCTCCTCGTCACATGACATTCGTCTCTCCTTATAACATGCCCATACCACGCTAACCTAAGGAGTAATTTACTCCTCACCTTTTCCCACACCAGCGTCACTTTTAGGTAGAAGTGTAAAAGTAACGAATTAAAAGCGTACCCGTATGCGTTCGTTACTATAACAATTAGTACACGTTACTATCGTATCGATACGTTACTCGTTTCTTTTGATACCTTATAACATGCTATGCTATGCTAGAGCAATTAATCGAGTCGTATTGTGTATGCGTACGTAGTATGACGAAATGTAAGAAATGAGATGCATTCGGAGTTAATAAAAAGAATATGGAATGTCTGTGGACACAGTTGTAGTTGTGAAGAACAGAAGAGGAAAAATGATTGGCCATCTTATATGACATGACAGTTTCATCAAGAACATTATAGAAGGAAAAGTGGAAGGAAAGAGAGGAAGAGGAAGATCAAGGATAAGCTTTATGAGCCAAGTGAAAGAGAAGGTAGCTGTCATGTCGTATAAAGAGGTCAAGGAGATTGCCCTGGAAAGAACTAAATGGAGAGAGATTCATCAGTTATGCCGACAAGAGTCAAACTCTTAAATTAAGAAGAAGTGGACACAGTGTTACAGATAGCTCTGACCGTAAATGTAGCCTACATACATGTAAATACATTTCGATGTGAATACCTGAAGCTTATGACGACACGTGATATTTGCAGGAGCGAGTCGGACAAATTCAATTTAAAATTCTGCGCTGCGTCATGAACTTCTGGCGAGTAGATTGCCTGGGCGTTTTGTCGCAAAGTTATGTGAACAGTTAAAGATACTGTGCATGAAATGTTCTGAATTTTACCTTCTACTGGATGTTGCACTATTATTTTTACTCGATTGCGAAAAAGGATTTATGTGAGCTCTTTTGGCAGTTGCTGTAACCCAAACGGCAGGATGGATTTTGAAATATTAGATGTTGAGTTAAGATGTCCTTACAAAATTAACAAGGATCATACAAAAAAAGCGCTAGGGCCCAGCGAGTTTCTTGCCAGTTCTTCTCGCACTGGGGATAGGACTGGAACTGGCACTTAGACTCACCTAGTATGTAAGACGTTTCAAAGTGATCCCTGTGATTCTATTGAAAATAAACATATTTTGATTTTGATTTTGATTTTTTGATTTTGTTGGTTTCGTTTGAATCACTAGAGTGTCAGACTATTTTTGTCGGTCAAAAAAACATTTTTGTTGTAAACATTTTAGTCAACCGACTATATTTTTATGTAATATCTTCACTTAGTCTATGACACTAGTAAGAATACGGACATTTGCAGTATTGTGACTTAAGCCACAGAGGCCAAAATAAAGATGTAAAGTGACATAGAGTATACAAAATGTCAAAAATCCAATATGGCGGCTAGAAGAAGGTGTTTTTACCACGGTTTTGTGCGAAACTCGATTCTTCTCGACTCTTTCTGCATTATTTATAAAAAAATACTGCTGTCTCTCATCATTAAATAAACAAAAGAGATGAAGATACCTTAGCCATTAATAGCCACAGATAAACCATAAAAATGTACATAAATTAGTCTACTGTATTCGCTTTACTGTGTAGCTTCATGGGCTTTGGTGCACACTTACGGCTATTTCTGTCCGGTCATAACTTGAAAAGAAGGTTGAAATGTGTCTTGTCTACTTACTTCTTTTAATGGCTACTACTTTGCGTAGTCTACTTACCTCGTATGCAGATTTAGTACTTATGGCGTGACACACATTTGATATACAGATGCTTGTCTACATCTAGGTATTGTACTGTAAAAAAGGTATATAAAAATTTCAGATAATGAACGCTGTGAAAAATATGTACAGACGCTTTATCATGCATTTGTTATTTATACGAGAAAGAGATAAAGCAATACACAACATATCGGAGCACGTATGTTAGCCGAGCAGGAAGGCAATGTTTTTTTGTTTGCCAATCTATATTAATAATTAATAACTATATTAATAATTTCGTCAAGGGGTACGGTAGACACGATCGAAACATTACCTGAGTAATAAAACATAAAAAAGTAAAGATTTCGAGTCGACAACATACATCCGCAAAATTCGGATTGTCGAGTATTTTGTAAATTTCTAATGGTGCTGAGAGACAAATCGCAGTCGCCATATTCGTCACTGACAAGTGACACCGGATGACATCTTGGGTAATAAAAACTCAAGGTAGGTAAGTAGGTACAATCAACAGTGCAACCAACCTCTTTGTTCTACTGCACTACGTAGGTTGGTAGGTAGGTACCTTGGTAATCGCAAACTTGGTAGTATAATATCCGTTATTATTTGTTATGTTAAATTCTAATGGTGCTCAGAGACACATATTGTGTATTATGATGAGGCTCATTTCACCCGAACGAAGCCGGGTTTTCATCTAGTGTTTGAATAATTTCTAATAAAATGGTTTTAGGTTATAAACGCGGTAAAAAAAACTTTAAAAAACCCGGCTGAAAGAAACTGAAAATAGAATTTTACAGCCGCCATATTCTATTTTTTGACATTTTATATAGCTTAAGTCACTTTTGTGATCCAGACGAATCCAACGGCACAATCATTTATCAAAATCTGTCCAGCCGTTTGGGCTACAGTGACAGCCAAATGACATAACGACATACATAATGTTTTCGAATGTATTTTGGCTTTTTTTAAATTACGCCATTACCCCAGGTCAGCCATTTGGGGCTACTATCTAGCCCCAAACGCTTTGAGAGTAGTCTACAAATTTTAGGTTATTTAAGTAATTAGTGGTTTAGCTATCACTTAATTAAGTAGCCGGTTGGTACACAGACATTAATTTTGATAAATTTTCCAACCTAATCACTAACTTTCACAATTTTCGGCTCTCGATTAAATACTACATGCTTCGTAAAACTTAATTTGGCCAGCGAATGAAGTACAATCAGTAATATATAATGTTTATGCACACCGAGCAGACAAACTATCACCCTGTTTGTCTAAAAAAATCCAGGCTTGGTATATCTCAGCATACATCTATGGTAAATATGGCAGTCGTGACAAAATTTTATCGAGTTTTTTTTCGTACATTTGTCTCACATACGCACGAGAAAGAGCGAGACAAAACAGTTGACAATTTTTGTCGTGGTGCTCATGTTACCTCGGCAGATGTCATTACTTACATCTTTGAATATATCTATAGTGTGTAATCAGAGACACGTCCAAATAATATGTAATCATTTAATTTTACTGGACAACATTTGTAGGCGGATCTAACATACTCACAGGGCTATACTAGCTCTCGTAAGCGGACCATCCGCTGTCAAAGCGGACAAAACCTCTACACGGACTTTTATTTTATGTACATAAAATCTAACGGCTTAATTATTAGGTACGATGTACTCCCAACAATGTGAGAGTACATCAGCTTATTATGGTTAATCTGACCGCTTGATAGCAATATGTAATTTGGATGGGCGAATTTCATGTGGTCAAAATTAATCTAATTATTTTAATGCTACTAACTCTGAACGTTAATTTTGTAACAAGCATTTATTTTAATAAAAAAAAACCTACCAAAATAAATTAAATTAGCTACTATTGTTTTTTTACATGAATTAGTAAAATTTTAGACTAATTATTGTACTATATAAATGACAAGATTACAAAATCAAGCCCTCAAGAATATTTTTTTATGAAACCACTTCGAAAATACACTTTCAAACAAAAAATTCCAAACCAAACCATAATCTATCTCTGTGCCATATTTCATCCAGATCCGTTCAGCCGTTTCAGCGTGATCGAGTAAGAAACATCCATACCTACATCCATCCAAACTTTCACATTTATCATATTTTATGATACTAATTGAGCGCTGGTGGTGTAGTGGTAGCACCCCTGCCTCACGATCCCAAGGTCGTGAGTTCAAACCTAGTCATGCACCAATGAGTTTTCCATTCGAAAAATTTATGTGCGCAATCCCAGTGCTCTTAAACGGTGAAGGAAAACATCGTGAGGAAACCGGCATACCCTAGAACCAAAAATTCGAAGGTATGTGTCATAGGTTAGTATTCTTATAAGCGGCGATGGGCTTGCAACCTGTCACGTACGGAATACTAACTACTGTGCAAAATGTGGGCATGTATCAAATGTCATGTTTGGACTTGCCTCTGACTACCCCCTTTAGATATCCTCAAATATCTAAGTAACTAAAGATCTGAGGTGATATCTACCGAGCCTGGGGATTACAGTCGTGATCATTATTATTATTATTATTATTATTTTATGATACTAAAAAGTAGGATTAGTACGATACATACAATCGAACATAGAACCTCCCCCATTTTGAAGTCGGTTAAACGTAAAAACTAAGCAATTTCAGCACGGATGCTGCACGAATAGAACAATATTATCTTTGGTAACAAAACCCCGAAACAAACGTTGCTACACAAAAACAAACAACCTGCTACGGCGTAGCTCCACGCCGCTACGCCGTAGCACGTAGAGGTCGATAACAAAAAAAAAATACGTTTTCTTAAAATGTCAACCGTAATATGGCGTTTGTAATTGAAGTTTTATTGCAAACTAGCCTCCGCTCACGGTTTCTCCCGCGTGGTACCTTGAAAAACAAAAACAAATCTATCCCACGGGAACTGTACATTTTTCTGCGATAAAAAGTAGCCTATGTGCTATTCCAGACTATAATCTATATCTATGACGAATTTCATCCGGATCCGTTCAGCCGTTTCAGCGTATAAGTGTAACAAACATACATCCATACATTCTTACAAACTTTCACGTTTATAAATTAGTATGAATATGATATGATGATAACAATTATTTGATTTGGTGGTCTTAAATTGGTCTTTAACTTTCGTTTCCTAGCAAATTTTTTACTCTCTGTCCCTCTCACACCCCCGGTATCCTTCAAGCGCTGTCTCTGTCGATGGAACACGAAATCTGTCTTAAGGCGCTCAGGCGCCCTTTTAACTCATCATACACTCAAACAGGCCAAGTACTCGTAGCTTTCCGCCCCTAGAGCCTATATTACCCCTTGATTTGTTACACATCCGCTTTACAATAGCCCTCGCGAGTACCGACCCCTGTTTGTTACCCCTAGACATTTCCGAGAACAAAATACTGAAGCGAAAATCGTGTATACATAGACTAGATGAAAAAGGACAATAGTTAAAGTAACTTCAAAAACTATCACTTAGTAAATAAATGAATAAAAAAAAAAAAAAAAAAAAAAAAAAAACATGATCACGACTGTAATCCCCAGGCTCGGTAGATATCTCCTCAGATCTTTAGTTACTTAGATCTTTGAGGATATCTAAAGAGGGTAGTCAGAGGCAAGTCCAAACATGACATTTGGTACATGCCCACATTTTGCACAATAGTTAGTATTCCGTACGTGACAGGTTGCAAGCCCATCGCCGCTTATAAGAATACTAACCTATGACACATACCTTCGAATTTTTGGTTCTAGGGCATGCCGGTTTCCTCACGATGTTTTCCTTCACCGTTTAAGAGCACTGGCATTGCGCACATAAATTTTTCGAATGGAAAAACTCATTGGTGCACGACCAGGTTTGAACCCACGACCTTCGGATCGTGAGGCAGGGGTGCCACCACTACACCACCAGCGCTCTTATAAATGAATAAAAATATTATAAATATTGGTGGACATAATATGTCCACCAATATTTATAATATTTTTTTTATTATCACACAACGCCATCTAGCCCCAAATAAGCAAGGCTTGTACTATGAAAACCAGAAAGCTGATAGATTCATTATTTACCTACCTGGTTTTTTTTTGTTAATACATAAGTACCTGGGTGACCGAGCTTTGCTCGTTTTTTTGGGGTAAATGACGTTTTCTAAAAATGAAACCTAGCTAGATCGATTTATCACCCCCGAAACCCTCTGCATACTAAATTTCATGTAAATCGCTGGAGCCGTTTCCGAGATTCCGATTATATATATATATATATATATACAAGAATTGCTCGTATAAAGGTATAAGATAACATAATTATACATAATAAGGGGGAGACCTTTGCCCAGCAGTGGGACGAAATAGGTTATTAAAAAATAATAATAATAACCTAACCGAAAAATTATGTTAGTAGGCAATACCAACGAATATTGCCTTTGTATTGCCATTAACTGTTTAAAAAATATACATAATATTCGAACCTGCATTGAACTAGCCAATTACTAAATAATAAAATTTCACTTTATTTTTTTTTGGAAATAATTTTGACGAAATTTTGGAAACCACAGTCAACAGCCGATATTAAAAGAAGAAGAAGGCTCACCTGAATCTTCATTCTGCTGAGTGATGCCAAAATGACAGAGGACGAGGTCCAAAATAACAGCCAGGATCAGCATCCGCCAAGCTTCTTTCCCGCCAACGCCCGCCATTTTGTTTTCACTTGAGCACCGCCATTTTGTTATAGCTGTTCACATTTTACTCTCTTTTTATTCACTTTCTGTATTTTATTTTACCTGTAAATAAAGAATTTTTTTTATAATGATTACATTTATTTTTCAAAATTTTACAGCTCAATAATTAGTTAATAACATTATTTCTAACAACTATAGTTTTTCTCGTCTGCCGATCTATCTTTTAGTTATTTCACAAATATTTTAAGCCGCATATAAATGGGAACTTACTATGTAGGAACACTTTTCAAATATAATAAACTATGTATTTCGATACGAACCAACTCTCATTGAATTAGTTAAAGGCAAAAGTGCATTATCTAATACAATAAACTTAGAAATATTTACACAAATAGAAAACTTCACGTCTCGGTTTTCAACTAAATTTGTACCGGAAGTTTCGAAAACCTGTCATAACTCAAAACTTGATAAAATGAAATATGAGAACTATTTTCGTAATAGTTAGGAACCACGAATATAGTTAACTTCTGACCGCGGTTTTACTTACATGGTACACTATAGGATACAATACAGGGTGTTCCGGAACTAGTATGTTATCCCGAGGGAAGCGATTCTCAATAGTAACACAAACAAGAAATGTTCTGTTATCTTTTGTGAATCTGATGGTTTTAATTGGAAATTTTGTTCAGCAAAGCTTAACCCCTAACTTTGTCAAAATAACTATCTAATCTAGCAGGTTTAGGACCAATTTCACCAAAACTTTTGTTAAACAAAGCATTACTAATCTACATAGCTTGCACTATGGGAACCACATAGCTGATAGATAAATAACTTTTTTTTGTATATGAATGTAAAAGGAGTAGATTCAGATTTGACGAATGATAGGAGTGAGTGGATGGGGAAAACATGTTGTGCCGACCCCACTTAGCGTGGGATAAGGGCAGGAGAATGATGATGATGATACATACATACATACATAGACTACACAATAACACCCAGACACAGAACAAACATCTGAGTTCATCACATAAATATTATGTCCTGGGTGGGGATCGAACCCACAACTTAGCGCAGAAATAAGAGTTACTACCAATTGAGCTGAAAAACCAGGGGCTTTACCACAAACTCTTCGGGCAATATCAAAGCAATATAACTTTGATATTTCGTAACATGACCTATAAAAATTGTATTAAAGTATTACTTCTACTTCTGTCACTTAAAGGAATTTTTAAGTAAAACTTCTTTACGCACGCTTGACTTGGGGAATAAGCTGCTGAATGCGTGACGAGAGCGTTACGAAAAGTGTGATCGGGTGAAGCGAACGGAAGTTGAGAGGAAGATATAAGTTAGTAAAGATGGTACTTCAGGGGCAAGAGAGAGGTGCGAGCACACATTTTCTTTCTCTCTTTGTCTCATAGCCAGTTACGTTACATATAATCTAAGACACAGTGCAGGCCGACATACATATAGATCGAGCTAAAGAAGTTTTACTTCAGAGGGTCTACCATGAGTTTTCACAATCTACACTCGCTAGCGACTGTAGTTAAAAAAATGTATGAAAACTTGGTACAGCGCCTCTAGCGGATAGTTGGGTACTAAAACCTCACGTAGCTAACTATCCTACGTCACAGCGTACTACAGCGACTGTAGTTTGCGCTCATTAATTTGCTTAGAATTTGGTACCATGAGTAACAATTTTGACAGATGTCATAGTAACGTACTATTACTACTGTAGTAACGTCAGCCGATTTAAATGTGACAACTCATGGTAGACCTACAGTTGGATTTTCTGCGGTGCTTTGCCTGACAACTACGTCGTTCTGGTTTTTATATGTTTTCTCGTGTTATTTTGAGTTTTATTGCGTAATTTTGGTGGTTATTTAGCCAATAAAGCCCGGGTTCTTGACGCGAGTGTAAAGTATGTGAATTAGAGTGAATAGTTCTCTTCAAATTCCATCGGAGGAAATCCCGAGATTTTCAACAAAACAGCCATCTTTTGTTTAAAATTGACTTGACAACTTGACTATGACTCTGTGACGTTGACAATACTTATAAATAAATACACTTGACACTGGCAAAATTGTTCTCTAAGAGACAGATGCCATAATTGAAGAAGAAGAAGAAGACCTACAGTTGTGTGGTCTAAAACATACCGTTTAAACGTTTTTTCAGTGGCGTACTGAATAATGAAACAATAACATTATAACTTAGATTCAGGGCATCATAGCAATAACGATGATAAATATCGGGTACAAGTACAAAATAGCTGTGCAAGAACTAAAAGTGCCCATAAAAAGATGTAGCGATAAGAGCGTGGTCATTCTGATAGCGGATAGCGAGTTGTGCACTTGTACCACATCAGATAACGTCGTCAGACTTTGAAGAACAGGCCTTACCACAAGCTCTTACAAACCATGATGTTTCGGAAACGTCAGTTTCATGCTTGAATTAACACAACTTAAATACAATTTCTATATGTCATGGTACGAATTATCAAAGTTGTATTACTTTGACATTGCTCGAAAAGCTTGTGGTAAGGAAGATAAAAATTATAAAATAGGTAAAATCGAAAAGTGCCAACTCGCGCGCACTCGCGAGATTCACGCTCGCCAGTTGTCTTTCCAGAACATCCTGGGGTGCTCTGGAAATTATTAAATTATATTTTTTTTTTATTTCGCAATACTCTAGAACCAACATTTTGAAGGTCTACTAATAGATGTAGGTTACTTAGATTCTTGATGGGATTGTAATCTGTCACGTTAGGATTACTAACTCTCTACTGAGCCTAGGGATTCCAGTCGTGATCATGTTTTTTTATGTACGTGTGTTAAATTAAACCTTTGTTCGGTGTAGGACAGATTCTGGATTGGACAGATTCGTAATTCCGCAGATTATCTGCGATATACGCAGAAAAAATAGGTCCAATTCTTACCATTCTTATCGTATTTTTGAGCTTTCAAACCGCTGTTTCAAACCCTTGTAAAACCCGCCCTAACTGGCACCGAACCCCAATCCAATACAATGCAAATAGCGCCTCTGTCCGACAGTGATAGGCGCATTAACATACATCGCGGCAGTATTCCACATTAATCTACCACAAATGGGTTTCGCTCAAAAAGAGGGGATAAAAGCCGTGAAGTAAGGAAATTGCAGGTCGTTTTATAACTAGAGCAGTGTGGTTATTAGAGAAGAGCGCTGGTGGTGTAGAGGTAGCACCCCTGCCTCACGATACGAAGGTCGTGCGTTCAACCCTTGTCGTACACCAGTTTTTCCATTCGAAAAGTTATGTACGCAATGCCAATGCTCTTAAACGTTGAAGGAAAACATCGTGAGGAAACCGACATACTCTAGAATATTTAGTTGCAATCTTTCTGATCGCCTCTATAACATATCCGCATCCCTATTAGCTGCAAAATGATTGTCCATACTCTCTGGTCACAACTTAACAAAGATCATTCACGTGTTTCAGATATAAAAAGCTGTGAAATTATAGCTTTGCCGGTGAACATACAGCATCCCGCCCCCCCTCCCCTTTCTCTTTCCCCCTTTTACCTGGAAATTACTGCAGCATGTAAAGTTTGCATTATGAAATGAATTTAGGGGCTCTGTGTGACGGTCGGACGATTATTTTAAAATATTGGGTTATGCCGCGCTTGTTCAAGTTTTTAGCTTAAGGGCTAGTTTCACCATCATCATTCTCCTGCCCTTATCCCACGCGTGGGGTCGGCACAACATGTTTTCTTCTTCCACTCACTCCTATCATTCAACTCTAAGTCTACTCCTCTTACATTTATATCATCTGCCACACAATCAAACCACTTTTTCTTCGGCCTTCCTCTACTTCTTCCTCTACGCTCCAGATACACTCATACCCATAACTCATTTGGTGCCATGCTTTTCATCCTTCCTCATCGCGTTTCCATACCATGCTAATCTAGCACTCCTCATCTTTCCAATAACAGGCGCCATTTTCAGACTTTCCTTGACATACTCATTTCTTATCTTGTCCAACCGTGTCACCCCACACATCCATCTTAACATTTGCATCTCCGTAGCATGCACTCTTCTTTCATGCGTCATTTTCTTTGCCCAACACTCTGTTCAATCCATACATTTCACCATACTCTGTTAATTAAACTAACAACCTTTTAATCGCCTGTTAAAGTTGCTTTGTGTTTCACCATGTGGTGACTAAGAATTATCTTCCGTAAAATGAAATGACGTCTTTGATAAATTTGAAGCTTGCATGAAAAAACATTACGCTAGCGAAGTAGCAAAGAATGACTGAATCATATAAAAGGAGTAGGTAAATATATTAAATTCCAAAAAAACATATAACCACAAACAACCCCAACATCTTCATAAACATTTATATATATGCTGTTAAGAGTTTCCGCAGCTATAACAAAAACACTATCCAATAAAATCCCGTATTAGGAAAAACAATAGGCAACTAATACGAAACAAGATATCTTCGAAATACTAAAAAGGGATAACAGATACCTATTCAATATTATGCCTGTCCCTTTGTAATCAGGTACGCCACGTATTACCAACAAAAAACATGGTTTATCCCAAATAACGGCTTAAGCCGCAGTCTTTTCGAATGGCCGACCGTAATAATACAACAGTACTTTATAGTTTGTTGACGCAAATGCACATAGCGCGATGATACTGAAAACCTGTGTACTAAACTTTATTAGCACCTTCTTTTAATGTCACAAGTCAAGGGTATCATTTTATCTCGTAAAGCAAAATCACAAAAGTATAAATATTAACATATTTTGTGTCGCAAAAGATGGTTGTATACATGGTCTTTAAAAAACTTCAACGTATACAATGTTGTAACTATATTACACCACGTTACATCTAGGTATAAAACAGGTATTAAACATGTTACATCAAAATGTTTTAATCTCTTATTTGCACCTTAAAACAAATAGACAGAATAAATACAAAAAAACTTGCAGAATACGTTATCAAAATGTCAAAAAAAATTTTTTATTTGAAACGAATTTATATATTATAAAACTTTTTTACACGTTTTGTTTTTAGCGTGTATAAAACATGTTTGAAGATGTAAATAAGAGGTCCCTACACTGTTAGTACCAAAATTTTTCAAAACAATAAAAACTTTATCACAGGTAAAGACGGCCGTCGCTTTTAGCAAAATAGGCTTCTAAGGAAAATAGTTTCAGCACCCAAACCCCAGGACGGCAATATCCTTTTCACATATACTACAATAACTAGCTGACGGTCACCTGCATTGAAATATTATCTTTTATATTAAAACCAGTAGAACTTACCGTGACTTCGCACGTCTAATGTTTTCTTTAAAACGCAAAATTAAGATAACCAGAAAGAAAGCAAAAAAAAAACAAGCGTTATTTCAAAAACCAAAAATATGCCTGATAGTAATTGAAAAAAGCTCCATTTTTAAACACTATTTTTTTGACATTTCAATGTTTATCAAAATCTGTCCAGCCGTTTGGGCTACAGCGACTGCTAAAAGTACTCGCATACATATATAAATAAATAAATAAATAATGCTGGACAATCCACACAGCATCATCTAGCCCCAAAGTAAGCTACTCAAAGCTTGTGTTATGGGTACTAGATAACTGATATATTGAATACATTATATACATAGATAGATAATTTTTTATTATACATACAAAACACCCAGACCAACGGAACAAATTTCTGCAGATCGTACACAAATTTGTTCCGTGGCGGGAATCGAACCCGCAACCTCTTGCGTCGCAGGCGGACTCTCGCCCGCTGCGCCACAGAGGTCGTCATATACATACATACATACAACCCAAACATCACTCTTTATTCGCAGTCTTAGTGGTAAAAACATGGTAGCGACTATAACTTAGTAGACATCTCCTCATTAAGTATTTTGTTTGGACTTACCTCTGACTACCCCCTTTAGATAAATGATTGATTCAGGCGTGACTTTGCGGAAATCCATTACAAATACTGAAAATTACCTTTTCAGTATTTCCCCTTTAGATATTCTCAAAGATCTAAGTAACTAAAGATCTGAGGAGATATCTACCGAGCCTGGGGATTACAGTCGTGATCATATTTATTTATCTAAACTAATATTATAAAGAGGAAAACTTTGATTGTTTGTTTGTTTGTTTGTTTGTTTGTTTGTTTGTTTGAAATGAATTGGCTCCGAAACTACTGAACCGATTTGAAAAATTCTTTCACTGTTGGAAAGCTACACTATCAGCGGGTGACATAGGCTATATTATATTTTCAAAAAAATTAGGGATCCTTACTAAAACTTAAATAATGTAAGCCAAGGTGTAAAACAATTACCTAAAATATTCTTTATATCGCGTGCGCTGTGAAAACTATTGACGATAGAATAAAATAATGTACTACGACTTTGTAGAACACATCATTATTTACAAAAAGTGTCGCGATAGCATATGTCCAACTATTATAGTTATGCCACAATAAAAGTTCTTTTATTTTAAAGTTTTAATTGAAAGGCTACTCTTAGAAAAATGCTCTTTATTTGTATCTCATATTCTAGACTGCTTCAATACCTTTATATAGTTTTTTGAATTACTTAATTCGGACATTCCATTCAAAAGATACCATTAAATTAAAAATGTAAGCAATAGAAAAAAGTTGCGTGAGAGCCGCGCTAGCTTATGCACTGTAGGCGTCACTGGGTGTACAGGATGTGTACAGGATGGAGTCAATGTGAAAAAATAAATAAAAAATATAAACAAAAAAAAACATTATATTAAAAAAAAGTTCATTAAAATAATAATACTAAAACTTTCTATACAATTTTCTTTTTTTAGTAACCTGACGCAGGGTATGGTTAGACGTGTGTGTATTATAATATTGAAATTTGAAATTTTTGTTAAATTTGAGAGCAGTGGTGGTGTAGTGGTAGCACCCCTGCCTCACGATCTGAAGGTCATGGGTTCAAACCTGGTCATGCACCAATGTGTTTTTCTATTCGAACAATTTATGTGCGCAATGCCTGTGATCTTAAACGGTGAAGGAAAACAGCGTGAAGAAACCAGCATACCCTAGAAACAAATAAAATAATAATAATAAATAATAATAAATAATGCTGGACACTATCACACAGCATCATGTAGCCCCAAACTAAGCAGAGCTTGTATTATGGGAACCACATGACTGATAAACTACATAGATACATTTTTTTTTGTAAATACATACATATTATACATAGAAAACACCCAGACCTGAGACAAATATCTGCAAATAATGCAAACATTTGTCCCGCGGCGGGAATCGAACCCGCAACCTTCTGCGTCTCAGGCGGACCTTCGCCCGCTGCGCCACAGAGGCCGTCAGTTCGAAGACAAAAGTTCGAAGGTGTGTGTCATAGGTTAGTTAAGCGGCGATGGGCTTGCATCCTGTCATGTACGAGTACTAACTACTGTGCAAAATGTGGGCATGTGTCATATATCATGTTTGGACGTGCCTCTGACTACCCTCTTTATATCCTCGATAACCTCAAATAACAAAGTAACTAGAGATCTGGGAGATATCTACCGAGAATAGGAATTAAAGTCGTGACCATTTATAGGTACTTATATATAAATACCCGTGCGAAGCCGGGGCGGACTACTAGTTTATTTTAAAGACATTAATGTGTCAAGTGAACGAAATATAGATAATGCTAATATATAAAAGTGGATGATAGAATAAAACGTGAAATGGAAGAATAAAACGTGTTGTGCCAACCCTACATAAAAAAGGCAGGAAGGCGAAGCAGAATGTGTCAAGTGGACGAATGGAGCGAGGCGCAGCTTATTAAAATACAAATTAAAAATAAAACAATTAAAACACCGCCATCATTTTGAGCAGAATCTAGGTGTCAATTCCAGTCCTATCCCCAGTCCAAGAACTGACAAGAAACTCGCTGAACCCTCTTTCTTGTATGTAATACTTTCACCACACTTGTTCGAGGGACCAGTGACACATGAAAAAAAACATGAGCTCGACTGTAACCCCAGGCTCGGTAGATATCTACTCAGACCTCTAGTGACGAGGCACGTCCAAACATGACATTTGGCACATATCCACATTTTGCACAGTAGTTAGTATTCCATACATGACAGGTGCAAGCCCATCGCCGCTTGTAAGAGTACTAATCTATGACACACACCTTGGAATCTTTGGTTCTAGGATATGCCGGTTTCCTCTCGATGTTTTCCTTTACCGTTTAAGAGCACTGGCATTGCGCACATAAATTTAAAAATATAATAGTAAAACTCAATGGTGCACAACCAGGTTTGAACCGACTTTTGGATCGTGAGGCAGGGGTGCTAGCGCTTCACTACTAGCGCTCTTATAATAATGTCCAAACGCAATTTTATTTTAAAACACCCTGTATAGGTTGAGTTTTCTTGTACGGAAGGCAGTGAGCGTTTGTAATTTTTTTTCAGACATTATCTTGCCACAACGTAGCCTTAATGGATATGGCAACTTCGCTCCCTGAAATTATATTTAACCCAGTTTCAACTTTAGTAAATGTTGCCTTCATAATAATAAAATTTTAGACGATCTTCGTCGAGATAAAACAAATTAGGTCGACTCTCAGACCAACTTACTATACTGACTTATTATGATTAAGGTAATTATATTGCACATCTTATGACGAATACATAAGGTTGGTAAATACAATCACGCCTGTTTTCCGATGTAGGTAAGGACCACGGATCTCTACTAATTATAATCCTACCATAGCTATTATCTACCTATTTAGAATAGAAAATATTTTATTTGACACACACACACACAAACATAATATTAAAAAATAAATAAATACCATGAAACGAATAAAACTACTTTGCTTCATTCACTCTCAACTTCAATAATTTCTTCTAATCACGGCGTGATGCTACATTTTGTGAATTGTGACCGATTTCCATTTTGTTTTTTTTATACAAAAAAGTCCAATGAGTGGCTAGTGTCAGTCTAATGTCACGTAAACGTCCGAGCTATAACCTCCATCGATAAACTTGCGGTTATAAAGTTTACAGCACAATTATTGCGATTAGAGACAGATGCCATAGAGAGAAAGAAGAATATAAATTTAAATTAATAATAATAATAATTTAATTTATAATAAGGTTATATAAATGCTATAAATTTATTACATACCTGACTCGCTTTTCATTAATTATAAAAAAACTTTTTTTACATGCTTCTAACTCACTACCTACGCCTGTTGTAATAAAACTATAGCCAGTGAACGGATGATTGCCAGATAATAAATAAAGAAAAAAAAGAAAGGTTTATAAAAGATCTATTCAGGGTATTTGGTACAGGGGACTCGGTTTTCACTAATTATAAAAAAAACTTAGTATTTTATTATAACTCAACCTGTTAAAATAAAACATTAAAGTAGTTCCATTATCTATACTAACATTATAATAAAGCTGAAGTGTTTGTTTGTTTGGTTGAACGCGCTAATCTCAGGAACTACTGGTTCGAATAGAAAAACTATTTTTATGTTGGATAGTTAATTAAACGAGGAAAACTTTAGGCTTTATAACATCACGCTGCGAAGCGGAGCATCAATGCAAAATATTGCAAAAACGCGAGTAATTATTATCACTTAAAACCCGCAGACAAAGTTACGCGCTGGTCAACTGGTAACTAAATAATCTGATAAATTGGCATAAATTGGCATAAGTCGAAAATTGCCATGACGCATAATGTAGGCAAACCTACTTTTTGTAAAATTCTGAATACCTTATACGTGTACATACCCGGACTGCTAAACTAAACTAATTTGTACCTGTTTTTCCATTTTAGAGTAAAAACTAATCGTAAGTAGCAAACTTCGTGCCAGTATTAACATAAAATAATCGAAAACTCACCTAAAATAAGCACTTCCATTTCAGCATACTCCAAAATTATCGAACTATGGCCACACGATAAAATCTCACATTAACTCACTTTTTAAAAGTTTCCGATATCGTAAAATTTCCGAAAATCCGACCGAAAAGCGACCGCCGTCCGCCGTGGTCGGATGCGCACTGAAATAATATAAACCATCCTATCGTACACCTTCTTCAGTACCGTAGTATTACACGGCCGGGTTAAAACGACCCTTTTACTTTAGCTAGGTGAGGCCCTTTTCATTTCGGCCAGGTTATATTAATGTGTGGACATGGGTAAGACTTTCTACTCTTGGTAATTTTCTGATATACAAACAGCTTGAAATTAGTTACATTCAAAAGTATTTTTACATTAGTATTAAAATTATAGAGCACTGGTGGTGTAGTGGTAGCGCCCCTGTCTCACGATCCGAAGGTCGTGGTGTCAAACCTGATCGTGCACCAATGGGTTTTCAAATTCGAAAAATTTATATGCGCAATGCCAGTGCTCTTATACGGTGAAGGAAAACATCGTGAGGAAACCGGCATACCCTAGAACCGATAATACTAAAAAACTCATTGGTGCACGACCAGGTTTGAACCCACGACCTTCGGATCGTGAGGCAGGGGTGCTACCACTACACCACCAGCGCTCTATATTTAGCTCTATTTAAGTTATATATATTTAGATATAGTAGGATTTGACTCATACACAATGTACATCTTGTACATACTGTCTATATTTGACATCTAGCAATAAGAATTCTATTATGTTCCGCTCTTCTGTGTTCCGGTTCGACAACGAATGGTGTGTGGGCATGAGATACCTTATTAATATCTGAAGGGCACGAATGCAACGCCGCGCTGTGTTGATAGGAAACAGTCCCCTTATTCGCAAAGACCGCGTCGAGATCGCAAGCTTCTACATTCAAAAAAAAGTGGAGTCTCTCCGCGCGGAAGAAGTGAAACTTCTCGTTGCTAACGCTCGCGCTGGCCTGTAACAGGTATACTACGCGCATGCGTTGTCTCTCGCTGTCTCTTTCACACCCCCTTCATGGTAGCGTCAAACGTTTAACGCAACCTTGTTGGAAATCGCATCAGGAGTTTCAATTCAAAAACATGATCACGACTCGGCTCGGTAGATATCTCCGAAGACCTCTAGTTATTATAGCTTTTAGGATATCTAAAGAGGGCCCACATTTTGCACAGTAGTTATAGTTAATACGTGACAGGTTGCAAGCCCATCGCCGCTTAAAAGAATATTAATTTACGACACATACCTTTGTGTTTTTAGTTATAGGGTATGCCGGTTTCCACAAGATATTTTCCTTCACCGTTTAAGAGCACTGGCGTTGCGCACATTATTTTTTTGAATGGAAAAACTCATTGGTGCACAACCAGTGAACACACAACGTTATCCTTACCACAAGCTCTTCGGGCAATATCAAAGTAATATTACTTTGATATTATATCGTAGCATGACCTATAAAAAATGTATTGAAGTAGTGTTACTTCAAGCTTGAAACTTTGACATCTCTGAAACATAATGGTTTGTAAGAGCTTGTGGTAAGGCACCTGAGATGGCGAATGACAGAAAGAGATGGAAGATCTTTCGTTGTAAAGAATTTTGTGTGATTTCTTAGTGAATACGGGGGCAGGACAGCTCGTATCGTGTGTGATAGTCATAAATGAGGAAACCTTGGAATAATGTTGAGTGCTAGCTTTCATCGCATCCGTATTATTTTGTTTAAGTATATTATTTTTAATATTATTGTTTTAAAAATAATTATTTACAACTATTTTAAATACAAAACAAAAAAACTTTTGGAATTATCTTCATAACTCTGGTAAAAAAGATAGAAAAACAGCTATATCTATAACTATATCTTTTGTTGACAATTTGACTGACTGTGTGACATTTACAATTACTACTAATTTAAACTGGATTTTTTTTAACTAGTGTGGAGATAGGATTAATCTCCCTTTCGTGTTCTTGACACATGTTTTCGAATTTTGATACGTTGTACGAAACGCCGGTTTCCTCACAATGTTTTTCTCACCGTTTGAGAGTACTGGATATAGCGCACAATAATTTTCAAACAGAAAAATCGATTGGTGCACGGCTGGATTCAAACCCACGACCTCAGGAGTTATTACCCCTAGAGAAGCAATGCGTAGCAGTCGCTTAGTGGGAAAACGCGTGAAATATTTGAGTTTTAGTTATTTAAAAGCGAAGTTGCGTGTCATAGATTAGTATCCTTATAAGCGGCGATGGGCTTGCAACCTGTCACGTACGGAATACTAATAAAATATAATAATATATGATCACGACTGTAATCCCCAGGATCGGTAGATATCTCCTCAGATCTTTAGTTACTTAGATCTTTGAGGATATCTAAAGAGGGTAGTCAGAGGCAAGTCCAAACATGACATTTGGTACATGCCCACATTTTGCACAGTAGTTAGTATTCCGTACGTGACAGGTTGCAAGCCCATCGCCGCTTATAAGAATACTAACCTATGACACATACCTTCGAATTTTTGGTTCTAGGGTATGCCGGTTTCCTCACGATGTTTTCCTTCACCGTTTAAGAGCACTGGCATTGCGCACATAAATTTTTCGAGTGGAAAAACTCATAGGTGCACGACCAGGTTTGAACCCACGACCTTCGGATCGTGAGGCAGGGGTGCTACCACTACACCACCAGCGCTCTCTAGATCTGAGAAAATATCTACCGAGCCTGGGGATTACAGGCGTGATCATGTTTTAATTTAAAAATCTCCATTTTTGTTCTACATACGTGCATGGACCGCAAAATCTTATTTTTAACAAAAAAAAGTATTATTTCAGCACGCTCGCCACAGATTAATTCTATTAGTTTGATGGCCGCCAGCGAAGCGAATAATTGACCTCTGTCTAACTAAAAAGTTAATAACCTTCACGTTTTTAAAATCGGATAAAAATATATTTTGCGAGAGTTTTTATTCAGGCTGAGGGTACAATACAACAGATTTAATATGTATTCGTAACATTTAAATAAACAGTTATCTACATAAAACATTATAATTGTTTTTGAGATACTCGTAATTGTTATTTGAGAATAGTAAAAAAAAAAAAGTAACCTCTAAATAATAGTAGGTAATCGTTTACGTTTTTACTTTTTTCTGGAATAAATAAACAAATAAATAATGGTGGACAGTCCACACATCATCTAGCCCCAAATTAAGCTACTCAAAGCTTGTTATGGGTACTAGATAACTGATATATTTAATACATTATATACATAGATCGATATTTTTTATTATACATAGAAAACACCCAGACCAACACAAATTTGTTCCGCGGCGGGAATCGAACCCGCAACCTCTTGCGTCGCAGGCAGACTTTCGCCCGCTGCGCCACTGAGGTCGTCAAAAATAGCACATAAACTTCTTTTTATCCCGTAAAAATGTATGGTTTTTTTGTAGATTTGTTTTTGTTTTTCAAGGTACGGGCTATGCCGTGGGCGGAAGCTAGCAGCAAATAAATATTTCCGTCGACGGGCCACTAACACCGCGTGCTATCTCGTCCGCGCCCGCCTCAGCTCACTCACCCTATCCCCAGCCCATCTCACGTAGGAACTGTACCTCTTAGACAAGCCATTTGGTACTCCGTAAAAGGGTATGAGTTACCGTATGGCCGCCAGCTCTCGTAAAACCACACGGAACCCTAAAACAAAGATCGTTGACCGGCGAAGTCGGCAATCCTCAGTTCACTGTTGTTGTTACGTGCTCGGCAAGATCTGCAATAATCTGCATCCAGTAATTGGGTGGATACTTTTACTGGTAGCCATCGTTTGCTGGGAAGCGGTGGCCTTATTTTGACGGTCGACTTTAGTAAAGTATTGGAGCCTCACAGCTCAGTTGGTAGTAGCTCTGCTTTCTGCGCTGTAGGTTTTGTGTTCAATCCCCATCTAGAACTGTAAAAAAATAAAATAAATATGATCACGGCTGTAATCCCCAGGCTCGGTAGATATCTCCTCAGATCTTTAGTTACTTAGATCTTTGAGGATATCTAAAGGGGGTAGTCAGAGGCAAGTCCAAACATGACATTTGGTACATGCCCACATTTTGCACAGTAGTTAGTATTCCGTGTTTTTAGTACTTCATCTAGAACTATTTGTGTGGTTAACACAGTTTTGTGTTTGTTCTGTTTCTGGGTATTACAAAAATGTATTTACCAAAAATTTATACATAATTAGTTACAAAAATATATCAGTTCCCATTACACAGCTTTGCTTATTTTGGGGCTCGATGGCGTTGTGTCAAATGTCCAACAATATTTATTTATTTATTCCGCTAATCTTTATCTTTGTCTAGTTCTTCTTGGACTTGGGTTAGGCTGGAATTGGCATTTAAATTCACCGCATAACGTTTCAAAGTGATCCTTGTGATTTGATTGAATAAATATATTTTGACTTTGACTTTGTTCCTATAAACAATCATTATTCTGTTCTCTTTTAGTTGGCCAGTTCCTTTGGCTGTCGCTGACGCTAAAACGGCTGGACAAATTTTGACAAATTAGGTTTCATTGGATTTGTCTAGATAACAAAAGAAAATAGGCTATACAAAATTTCAAAATTTACTTACCATAATGTTCAGTCGGGTTTTTTAAATTTTTGCAAAAAAAAATAGTTTATAATAGCTATAAGACGGTTGCCAGTTTTTTAGAAGCCGTATCTTCTCTGGGTGTAGTTCACAGGTCGTTGGGATTCATTTCATGTAATTGGAATGGAGATGGAATGTTTCTGTCTTAAGATATTTACTTCCGAGTTACTTTTACAGTATGTGCTCGGAGGTATGTTCACGACTGTAATCCCCGGGCTCGGTAGATATCTCCTCAGATCTTTAAGCATATCTAAAGGGGGTAGTCAGAGGCAAGTCCAAACATGACATTTGGTACACATGCCCACATTTTGCACAGTAGTTAGTATTCCGTACGTGACAGGTTGCAAGCCCATCGCCGCTTATAAGAATACTAACCTATGACACATTACCTTCGAATTTTTGGTTCTAGGGTATGCCGGTTTCCTCACGATGTTTTCCTTCACCGTTTAAGAGCACTGGCATTGCGCACATAAATTTATCGAATGGAAAAACTCATTGGTGCACGACCAGGTTTGAACCCACGACCTTCGGATCGTGAGGCAGGGGTGTTACCACTACACCACCAGCGCTCGGAGGTATGAGTAATATAAGGTAAAATATAAATAAAATAAAAAAAACAAACACAACACCAAATTAAGGTTACAATAAAGTTTTAATAGAGCGCTGGTGTAGTGGTGGCACCCTTGCCTCACGATCCGAAGGTTGTGGGTTCAAAGCTGGTCGTGCTCCTTGAGTTTTTTTTTGAAAAAAATAAGTTTTTTTTATATAATATTAACTGACTCGACAGACGTTGTCTTTAACTATGAATATTGATTTGACGACCTCAGTGGCGCAGCGGGCGAGAGTCCGCCTGCGACGCAAGAGGTTGCGGGTTCGATTCCCGCCGCGGAACAAATTTGTGTACGATCTGAAGAAATTTGTTTCGTTGGTCTGGGTGTGTATGTATAATAAAAAATATCTATCTATGTACCTATATAATGTATTAAATTTATCAGTTATCTAGTACCCATAACACAAGCTTTGAGTAGCTTGCTTTGGGGCTAGATGATGCTGTGTGGATTGTCCAGCATTATTTATTTATTTTTTTATTTTATTTCTCTTTCAAAAGAACCTTCTCCTTACATTAACTAACACAACAAAAAAATAATTAGCGAAATTAGTCCAACCGTTCACGTGTGATGCCGTGACTAAGGGAAATAGGGATTCATTTTTATATTTATAGTACCTGGTTGACCGAGCTTTGCTCGTTATTTTTTGGTACCTAAATGACGTTTTCTAAAAATGAAACCTAGCTAGATCGATTTATCGCCCCCGAATCCCCCTGCATGCTAAATTTCATGTAAATCGCTGGAGCCGTTTCCGAGATTCAGATTATATATATATAATACATAATATATATACAAGAATTGCTCGTTTAAAGGTATAAGATAAGATAATGTAGATTTCAGAATACAATTTTAGAAATATACAACATTGAAGCAATAAGGAATACCGAGGTCAATAGTCAATAGTTAATAGTCAATAATTCTTTATTCAGTAAAATCACAGGGATAATTTTGAATCGTCTTACATAGGTACTAGGTGAGTCTAGGTGCCAATTCCAGTCCTGTCCCCAGTGATCTGTAATAGTTACCCTACCCCCAATACGAGAAGAACGACAAGAAAGGAACGTAAGTAAGGTAAGTCAATAACTATTATAGAGAAGTCCGCAATATTGACTCCAGACCCCTAATTGTACCACACAAGTACGAGGCTAACAAGCTGTACCACTTCCAAACGGCAGTTGTAAACCTCACATAATTTTAACGACCCAACCAAGTTATAATGCTCGCAACAATATTATACCTTTACTGCTGTAACAGACTTGAGTGTGGTTTTAGGTAGAAAGCAGCTCTTTTAGTATGAACACCGTCAACTATGGAAGAGATGACAATAAATAAATAAATAAATAAATATTATTTATTAAAAAAAAAAACAAAGGGTACATAAGGTGCACTAAACGACTAAACAAAGCTAAGTAAACTAATTGAGCCTGAACTAGGAAATCCTGTGTTTCAGGCGATAACAGTACTATATTATAAAATATAAAAAAAAAAACAAAAAAAAAATGATCACGACTGTAATCCCCAGGCTCGGTAGATATCTCTTCAGATCTTTAGTTACTTAGATCTTTGAGGATATCTAAAGGGGGTAGTCAGAGGCAAGTCCAAACATGACATTTGGTACATGCCCACATTTTGCACAGTAGTTAGTATTCCGTACGTGACAGGTTGCAAGCCCATCGCTGCTTATAAGAATACTAACCTATGACACATACCTTCGAACTTTTGGTTCTAGGGTATGCCGGTTTCCTCACGATATTTTCCTTCACCGTTTAAGAGCACTGGCATTGCGCACATAAATTTTTCGAATGGAAAAACTCATTGGTGCACGACCAGGTTTGAACCCACGACCTTCGGATCGTGAGGCAGGGGTGCTACCACTACACCACCAGCGCTCTTCCATATTATAAAATAATCACTTACTATTACTATTAAGGCATATTAATTTAATGTTGTTTAAGTTACAAGTGACGACATAGCATCCATCGCGGGCCGGACCTGGATGAGGCTAGCAGCAGACCGTGGACAATGGCATATGCAAAGAGAGGCCTATACCCAGCAGTGGGTGAAGTCGGGCTGCGGATGATGATGATGACGATGAAGTTACAAGTGTGGCGTGTGAAAGCTGTGACGTGAAAAGTGTAAATTGGACTGGCTTCACAGTACAGTTGGTATTAGCTCTGATAATGCTCGCAATAATATATACCTTTAGTGATAGCGCGCACGGGTTATTTTTGTCACCGTGACTGTTTCGTCACTCTTATCAAGTCTGTGGTTATGTACGGAAATGCGCATGTTACGACGTGGCACTGGGTGACATCTACATCATCATCATCTTCCTGCCCTTATCCCACGTTATGTGGGGTCGGCACAACATGTGATCTTCTTCCATTTCTCTCTGTCATTCGTCATTTCAGTACTCACTCCTTTCTTACCCATGTCATCTTTCACACAGTCCATCCATCTTTTCTTTGGCCTACCTCTACCCCTGTATCCATCTACATTCATACCTAACACTCTCCTTGTCACATGGCATTCATCTCTTCTCATAACATGTCCATATTATGTACATAATCTAAGAGTCACAGCGAAAAAAGTAACTCGTGCGCGCTATCAATTACTGTTGTTACAGACTTGAGTGTGGTTTTAAAACTCATTGGTGCATGTTTAAACTTACGATCGGAACCTTCGGATCGTGAGGCAGGGGTGCTACCACTACACCACCAGGGTTCTAGAGTTTCCTATCCAGGGACAGCCAAGCGGGCCCGGTTTCTACGTGAATGCCGCGGGCCGTATCTAACAAGAACCGCGGGGAAATGACCCAATCTCGGTATAACGAATAATAACTGATTTGTATTTTGCACAGCAGCATTTTGTGTGTTCATTTAAATTAGGAGCGGTGGTATTGAATCCAGTTGCGAGGAGCGAACGTAGATTTACCTGTAAGTCTTGGTTTCTATGAAATAACGACCGCCATATTACAGAGCGCTGGTGGTGTAGTGGTAGCACCCCCGCCTCACGATCCGAAGGTCGTGGGCTCAAACCTGGTCGTGCACCAATGAGTTTTTCCATTCGAAAAATTTATGTGCGCAATGCCAGTGCTCTTAAACGGTGAAGGAAAACATCGTGAGGAAACCGGCATACCCTAGAACCAAAAAAATTCGAAGTGTCAAAGGCTAGTATTCTTATAAGCGGCGATGGGCTTGCAACCTGTCACGTACGGAATACTAACTACAGTGCAAAATGTGGGCATGTACCAAATGTCATGTTTGGACTTGCCTCTGACTACCCCCTTTAGATATCCTCAAAGATCTAAGTAACTAAAGATCTGAGGAGATATCTACCGAGCCTGGGGATTACAGTCGTGATCATATTTCTTTTTTTTTTTTATATTACATTTGGTTGTCTACACCGCAATACGAAAACGATATTTTAACCTTCGCATTGACAAATAAAATCTAATAACTTTAGGAAGTTGTCCCACCGCCGGCGAGAAAACGACTAACTATCGGCTATTTTCTCGCTCAAGAAACGTACAATAGATATACATTTATTTATTTATTTAATTTTCGGAAAACCAACGGAAAAAAAGAAAAAATAGAAACAGCAAGCCAATTAAAGGTCTTCACAAATAGAAACGGGATAGAAATTAAATGTGAACACTTACTAAAACTACGCGTACCTAAACCACAAACAGATCAAGCACCATGCTGCCAATTACAAACTAGCTACATACTGGTTGTAATAATTATAATTGAATAACGGGTATTTATCACGTACCTATTTTGTTTTTATTCCCGACGTTTCGACGTTTTTTTACTGGTTGTAATTTAAATAAAATTAACCTACACACTAAAAAAGTTAAGGGACAGGCACCGCCTTGCCTTGGGGACACTCCGTGTAAACAAAAGAGATGCTATACAAATAGTAGATCGCTGACTGTTCACACTGTCGGCGAGTACTCGATTCTCTAGTTTATAGTAAGTACTAGATAAGTTTTGGAAAATTAAAAAAGTTCCATTCAGTGTAGACGAGTGACATTACAGAACCCACACCTCTAGCGTCTCGGATATCCGCCACGCCATCGATGTTGTCAAAAAATGTGAAATTATTTTTTTTTGTTTCGTAAAAACTACCGTATCAACGTATTTTGTATAAATTACGGTTGTCGATTTTAAGAAAACCAAATTAATAAGACGATTCAAAGTTATCTTTGTGATTTCAATTATCAAAACGGCATATTGACTTTAAATTTGAAACTGATTTAACAAGTCAACAGATTATGTAGGTAGGGTATTTTAACAAAATACCTACCTAGTTGTGTAAGATTGAAAGTTTTCCCGAAAAAAAAAAATTTTTTACTAAACTTTGAAATTGAAGTGTACCTACTAGAGATTTTTATGAAATAAATAAATAAATAATGCTGGGCAATACACACAGCATCACCTAGCCCCAAAGCTTGTGTTATGGGTACTAGATAACTGATATATTTAATACATTATAATACATAGATAGATATTTTTATTATACATAGAAAACACCCAGACCAACGGAACAAATTTCTGCAGATCGTACACAAATTTGTTCCGAGGCGGGAATCGAACCCGCAACCTCTTGCGTCGCAGGCGGACTCTCGCCCGCTGCGCCACAGAGGTCGTCGAAATCATTTGATATGCACGATAATCCTTTCACAAATGCCACAAATGGTCACCCATCCAAATTTTCAAGCTAGAAGCGAACGACTACGAATATTATAATATACTAGCTTCTGCACGCGGCGTCGCCCGCGAAGTACCTACATAAAATATAGCCTATGTTCATCCTGAAAGTTCATTCTACACATTGGTGAAAGAATTTTTCAAATCGGTTCAGTAGTTTCGGAGCCTATTCATTTCAAACAAACAAACAAACAATCAAAGTTTTCCTCTTTATAATATTAGTATAGATTTATTTATTAATACCTACTTTATCGACCACAGATATAATTATAAATGTGATAAAAGGAGAGCTTAATGTCAAGGGAGCAATTTCTGCCAGCCAACCCAATCTGGACGAGAGTTAGGTCAGAGATTTATCTAGGTTCCTACACCAAACAAATAAAATGTTAGGCTTTAGAATTTCAGTTTGCTTCCTTCCTTGTAAAGAAGGTTTTAAACAAAACGTGACTCGCCGCGGGCTATGGCTTCTCATAATGTTTTTAAAATACTCACAATTATATAAAACTTTAATGGAAAAATTTCTGGACACAATAAATTGTCATACGTTTTTATTTTTTCACCGTTTATTCCAGTGCTCTTAAACGGTTAAGGAAAACATCGTGAGGAAACCGGCACACCCTAGAACCAACAATTCGAAGGTGTGTGTCATAGATTAGTATTGTTATAAGCGTCGATGGACTTGCAACTTGTTTTTAATTTGTTTTTGTTGTATATTTTCCTATAATCCCAAATTCGCACAGCAAACAGATAAATAAATAAATAATGTTAGACATTATTATTGGACACAGCATCATCTAGCCCCAAAGTAAGCTACTCAAAGCCTGTGTTATGGGTACTAGATAATTGATATATTTACTTACTAAATTAAATACATAGATAGGTATTTTTTAGTATACATAGAAAACTCCCAGACCAACGGAACAAATTTCTGCAGATCGTACACAAATTTGTTCCGCGGCGGAAATCGAACCCGCAACCTCTTGCGTCGCAGGCGGACTCTCGCCCGCTGCGCCACAGAGGTCGTCTAAATAAAAACAAAAAGTCGTTGTGTAGGTTGGCTGTTTAATTTTGTTTCCGCGTCGCATCAAGTAGCTAGTTTTTTCGCTAAAATACAATGAAAACTTTGAACTGGGCGAGTCATTCCGGCGAGGTATTACTCTGGCCGACGATCGTGACTTTTTTCCCCTTTTTCCGAAACAGCAAAAACTATGTCTTGTTTATTTTCGAAACGCCAAATCAGGAAGAACGTAAGATAACAAAATAGAGTTTTATTTTAGACAGCGTGCCCATAGCACTAGTTTGTAGAATCTTTTTTATTTTTGTTTTATTTTTCAGAGATTATTGTTAGGTATTCATTTAAGACTGGTGTTCCTAATGCGGAGGTAAAGGTAGGCCAAAGAAAAGATGGATGGACTGTGTGAAAGACGATATGAGTAACAAAAAAGTGAGTAAGTACTGAGATGACGGATGATAGAGGGAAATGGAGTAAGAAAAAATGTTGTGCAGACCCCACTTAGCTTGAGAAAAGGGCAGGGAGAAGAAGAAGTACCTATGCTTAGAGGGACTAAGTCGCGTTATGACTAAATGTCATATTATGTTAACTTTATGTCTATGACGGCGTTAGTCTTCTAAGCAGATAGCTTACTTCGTTTAAAGACTTATATTTATTAGTGCCGACTTCAAATCTCGCCCTCTATATGAAAGAGGATTTCTGGCCGAAGGGTGTCATATTTCGGCGATTCCGTGGAAGGCTTGGTGACACCCCCCCACTTCCAGCTCCCAATAATTAGTATATTATATGTATGTTAGACTGTAAGGTATATATTTTATATGGGCCGTAGTTTTTAAGTATTTTCCATCTTGTACACTTAGACTAATGCTGCCTGAAATAAAGTTATTATTATTATATTATTATTATTATTAGACCTTAATAATTCATCAGCCTAAATAAAGCTATAGATATACTTTATTCGTAGCTGTAAGTAGTAGGTATTAACTGAGCATAAATATCCTAACTTACTAAACTAATTAAATTACTAACACCATTATAAACTAACCCACTTAAAAATACCTTAAAGCTACAAAATGGCGTTCGACTCAGCATGTTGTGATAGCTATAAGTTATAGCTGAACACTGATCTTCCGTCGAAAGAATTGCGTCTTACTAGATAGTATTTTGTCTAAAAATTCACATATAGTTAAGGCCCAGAATACTCGTCACTCTATTCCATACGTAAAAGTTACAAAAAAAGTGACATAGGTCCGTATAGCAACGCGGATCTCCACGGAATCAGACATAGCACGAAGCGAAATACCCAAATGACAAGTAAGTAGAGTGTGACATGATAATATGGCTCCTCTGAATTACATAACGAAAGCGACAATTTATAAAAAAACATAAATATGTTCAAGTAAATAGCTTATTTCAAAAAAAGGGCTGGGTTGATTTGTTTCAAATTAACTGATTTACATTTCATGTGAAAAATAAATTCACCGTAGCACCTTAACTGGTGCTAAGAACACTGTTTTGTTTTGTAAGGTGGAGGTGAATAGACGGGGGGCAGTCGCTTGGAAAAGTGATATGCCTCTGACTTTTGATCAATGGTCCCGCGGGGAAACTTTCTTGAGTTTTGTCGACGAAAAAAAGTTGGTTCCCGTGTCGTCGTGGCACATTGCGTCGCGAATTGAGCTATTGTTATGCTAATAATTCCTACTGCGTCGTGATTAGCAAAGGTTTTAATTTTATTTAGAAAGGATTATTTATTTCTACCTTTGTTTAAGTAGGTACATACATAAATAATATATTATACAGATCTATCTTAATATTAGACATTTTACACACTTAGATGTAAATAACATGTGAAACAGTTGAGCTATCTAAGGATCGTTACAAACGACCTATAGATAACTCAAGTGACCCAGATTACTGTTTTTTTATGTTATTTCTAAATACCAAACATGATAACGACTGCGATCCCCATGCTCGGAAAATATGTCCTCAGATCTCCAGTAACTTAGATCTTTTAGAATATCTAAAGAGGGTAGTCAGAGGCACGTCCAAACATGATATTTGACACATACCGATATTTTGCTCAGTAGTTAGTATAAATACTTTACCAATAATAGATTATTTGCCACGTAATTCATTAATGTGTTAACCATAGCAGTTGGTTAGTTCAGTCAAATTAATAGCTATTATCTAAGTTTCAAACAATAGATATTCAATAAACACAACCAGTATAATTGTTATAGCAACATACCTACTTAATAATTAACCTGTATTGCCTAATTGCTTATTAAATTAGGTAGCGTGTGATGAGTGTTAATGAGTTACTATTATTGATTTAGTTAGAGAATAGTTTTGCGGTCAAAAGTAATAAGTTTACTTCAATAAAATAAAAATAAAAACTTGAGAGGTGTCAAGGGACACTCGGATGGAAGGAAGTTCCTTTCGATTAATTTGTTTGAGAGAAAGACGGACAGAGAAACATGCGCACGCCGCACGGCTTACAACTATAGCAAAAAGTGTCGTTACAACTTTTCGTGAGAATTTTTTCCGTCTTTCACAACGCGCGATAAAGAACTTCGTTCTTACAAGTTTACTTGGAATATTTGTGCTGTAAATTATTTAATAATCGATAGAAACTGCTTAATTAATTAATAAAATATGGTTTAAATAGTTTGAAATTGGGATGACGTTTTCGTACGTTTTTTCTAGCTTAATCCACAGATAAGCCAAATTTTTTTGATTCTTTCTAAAATTTCTGGAAATATCTGGTTAGTTCAGAGATTAACTGCAATGTTAACAAAAAAATGACATACCTAAGTAATCCAGTTAGTTAAAAAAAATTGAAAAGTATTGATTTTACATACGTGTATCAATAAATTCATAATTATTTTATCAGTCAGTATAAGTAAATCTACTTGCTGTTGCGTAAAAGCTACGTGTTTTGAACTTGACTGTACCTTAAATCGATACACCACACGTATAAATTTCTCTGTCTGGTAGGTAGGTACTCCGGGATATTTTCAGATTCTATTTAAAGCAACGGAAACAGAGACATAAATTATACGTTGCATGAAAAGTGAGCTAGTATCATGCTAGTATGATCAATCCGTAGGTATGAACAATCTGCAAGTAAAAAAAAAATATTACAAAGTTAAGGATGTTTTTGCATAATCTTACTAATATTCTAAATGTGAGATTTTGTGAGTTTGTACATAATACTATATTTTTACAAAACAGTTTGAAGCTTCACGTAGGTTTGAACCTGCATACCTTGTGAAGGGGGGACGAGTTGATGACGCTGTATGTACTTACCTCTAATACCTCTTTCGGCTGAGTGGATTTGGATAAAACTTGGTCAATAAATATAGGAATTTAGAAACCAGCAAAGTGCGATTTGGATTCGCGCATGACGGGTTCCGTAACTATAAAAACGGCAAAAAAAATAAGTTTTTTGTATGGGAGCCCCCTTTGACGACCTCAGTGGCGCAGCGGGCAAGAGTCCGCCTGCGTTGCAAGAGGTTGCGGGTTCGATTCCCGCCTCGGAACAAATTTGTGTACGATCTGCAGAAATTTGTTCCGTTGGTCTGGGTGTGTATGTATAATAAAAAATATCTATCTATGTACCTACATCATGTATTAAATATATCAGTTATCTAGTACCCATAACACAAATAAATAAATAAATAATGCTGGACAATCCACACAGCATCATCTAGCCCCAAAGTAAGCTACTCAAAGCTTGTGTTATGGGTACTAGATAACTGATATATTTAATACATTATATACATAGATAGATATTTTTTATTATACATAGAAAACACCCAGACCAACGGAACAAATTTCTGCAGATCGTACACAAATTTGTTCCGCGGCGGGAATCGAACCCGCAACTTCTCTCTCAACAACTCTGGTGATATTTCTTTTTTTAATTCAATACTCTCAGGAGGATGCTATTAAAATACATCATTATTACAAATGACTAACCACTAATTAGAGTCACTGATAACTTTATGATTTAAGATGAAAGGGAAACCAATTCGTTTGGTTTCCACATTACAACGGGTTATTTTTAAAAATACTAATAGCGCCATCTAGTGTCAGTGAGAAACATAAGCTTACGGGTTTTGATAGTTTACGAAAATGTATCTATACATATACTAGCTTTAGCTTCTGCCATATTACCTTGAAAAACAAAAATATTATCTATCCCACGGAAACTGTACATTTTTTCGGAATAAAAGGTAGCCCATGTTCTTTCTCAAGCTCTAGTCTATCTTTGCACCAAATTTCATCAAAATCAGTTCAGTGGTTTAGGCATGATTGCGTAACACACAGAGTAACTTTCGTATTTATAATATTTATAATTTTTATGTAATAAGGATTTATAAAAAGGAGGAGGTCTCTGTCGTCTACCATGAGTTGCCACATTTAGATCGGCTGACGTTACTGCAGTAGTAATAGTACGTCACTATGACATCTGTCAAAATTGTTACTCATGGTACCAAATTCAAAGTAAATGAATGAAGCGCAAACTACAGTCACTGTAGTACGCTGTGACGTAGGATAGTTAACTACGTGACGTTTTAGTACCCAACTATCCGCTAGAGGCGCTGTACAAGTTTTCATACATTTTTTTAACTACAGTGGCTAGCGAGTGTAGATTGTGAAAACTCATGGTAGACCTACTGTTTGGTTTGGCTTACTATCTATTTTATATGGGACCACAATACCTACTTAATTCACTAAAATTTTGGATTGCGTCAGTTTAATACTGAGGGTGCAATATATTAAGATTCCTGAGGTGTTGACACTTTTACCGTAAAATTTAAAAAAACCACAGAAAAATGTATTCAAAATATTGAAGTCAGTACGTAGATACTATCGGTCTGTCTCATAAAAAATGCTTAAAGTTGACTCCAAGTGTTGTTTAGTAAAAGCGTACTTTAAGTCGTTAAAGTATGTAAAGTATGTCAAGATAGAGTAAAGATAAAGTACACTTTAGCGCTAAAGTACGTTTATGAAACAACTAAAATTGCTTCCTGACTTTAACAAGACTTGAAGTCTACTCTAAGTTTTTATGAGACAGACCGTACACTTTTATTTTTTAAAACACAATTATTATGTGGACTATTGAATATGGGGCATTGCAAAAGACTTATATTCTAGCAACACTTATGATAATAAAGATATTATTAACGTTGTGCCTAGTTTATTTATTTATTTGTACTAAAACCAATAGCTTTTACATTTAAATTTGTAACTGCTGCTAGATAGCCAATGAAAGGTTAGTCATAATAGTTGTGTCATAATGTCCAATAAAAGCTTTATCAAGCATTTATTAAATTGAATTTTAGATTCTAATAAAAACATCTTATCGCCTAAAGTCGTTTATTACGGATAAAACCGAAATTTTCTTGACTGAGATAACTTTTATTGATATTCGCCCTTTCGCGAAAGGATTCCCACTATATTCGTCTCTTTTACTTATCAAGAAAAATACTAAGAAGTGAGAAAGACGGCTATAGTTTATGACGGGCAACATAGATAGGGAATGATTTTCATTAGTGTAATATTTTTTATTATGACAGTATTTAAGGCTTAGGTATTTAAACGCAAGGTTTTTTAAAGTGAAGAAAATATTGCTAAGGTAAGGTAAGGTCAACAGGGCATAGATAAAGTATATTTGCACATAGCTATGGAATAAAAACTGTGAGTAAGGGAATTAGCACGTGATTTTAAATAATTAGTCGTGATCAGTTTTGTTTTTGTAAATAGGGCTCTAACAAGTGTAGATCATTGTCCAGGCGAAATAGAATAAGTTTATACTTATGTAAAGGCAATTGTATTTTCCCCTAACATGCTGAAACTGAAACGAAATTATCTTTCCTATTTCCGTACGTTTGAAAGTTTCAGTTCGAGATTCCGTCGTCTAAAGTTGATCGTTTGAGACCTCGCAATTTCGTAGCGTGGTTTCAGCTATGCGGGCCTACGGGTCAAGAGCCTAGACTATCCTGTACGTCTACCATGAGTTGTCA
This sequence comes from Cosmorhoe ocellata, assembly GCA_963675405.1. NCBI lineage: Eukaryota > Metazoa > Arthropoda > Insecta > Lepidoptera > Geometridae > Cosmorhoe > Cosmorhoe ocellata. The sequence goes on along the minus strand of OY776264.1, from coordinate 1,426,803 downwards.
CATTTAGATCGGCTGACGTTACTACAGTAGTAATAGTACGTTACTATGACATCTGTCAAAATTGTTACTCATGGTACCAAACTCTAAGAAAATGAATGAATCGCAAACTACAGTCGCTGCAGTACGCTGTGACGTAGGATAGTTAACTACGTGAGGTTTTAGTACCCAACTATCCGCTAGAGGCGTTGTACAAGTTTTCATACATTTCTTTAACTACAGTCACTAGCGAGTGTAGATTGTGAAAACTCATGGTAGACCTATTGTTGTCATGTGAACGACAAACGCGGGCTACGAAACGCGATGCCATGGTGTCGGTATCATGTTCATATACAGAGAATCCTAGTGTGAGGTAGTATCCTAGTAGTTCGCCCCAAACTGAGATTTCACGCGCGATCTCTACAATCATTTGTATTCATGCCCTGTGCCTGTGCCCACGTGAGATGGTCCTAGTCATAAACAAATATTTGATTACCCTACCTATAATTTATAGATAGGTCCTTTTGCTCGTGGTATGACGTCAGTGGTTTTCTTAATTATCATTTTTTTTTTAATTTCAAAAACTATCCATCCTAGAATAAAAATAAAAACCATTTTGGAATATAGGTCTTTCATTTGATACCCACTCAAAAAAAATGTTTAACTTCGAAACCCAATCTCCTTACAACTTCTTCACCGATTAAGCTTATATGCTTCCCAGCAAATCTACATAGCAGAATCTTTAGACCTTTTGTTTCATGTAGATTGAATTAACGGTTCTTAAGATATACTCTAACAAACATACGTACATACAAACATACAACGCCACATTGCCCTACTTGCCGCTAAGATTTTCGCTCGCTTCGTTCACCAATCAATTATTTAAATATTTTATTGACATGAGTCATTCTTCTTTGTTTATGGCATCTGTCTCTTTTTTGCCAGTATTAGTAGTATTGTACAAAGTCAGTCTAATTGTCAAGTCAGTTTTATACAAAAGTTGGCTGAGATGGCTGTTTTATTCAAAGTTCTCGAGATTTCTTCCGATGGATTTAGAAAGGAACTCACCATCATCATTATTCTGCTGTCCTTATCCCACACGTGGGGTCGGCACAACATGTTTTCTTCCACTCACTCCTATCATTCGTCAATTCCGAGTCTACTCCTCTTACATTCACTTTAATTCACATACTTTACACTTTTATCGAGAATTCGGGCTTTATTGGCAAAATAACCACCAAAATTCCACAATAAAACTAAAAATAACACGAGAAAATATATAAAAACTAGAGCGACAAAGTTGACAGTCGAATGCATCGCGAAAAATCCATTGACTTGAGTTTATCGACCCGCAAAAACTGAAATTGATGAGAAACAAACAACATCGAGTGATCCGATATTCAAAGAGCATACACAGAAACTATGATCCATAAATAACTTACAAAGGAGCCATTGAAACGATCCCTTGCAACTTGTTCGATTGTCTTTGATATTTTTTGTTTGATGTTTTGGGTGTGGATGTTGTTGTGCTGAGTTGTAAGGTCTCCTCAGGCCTTACCACTAGTTTTTTGGGCAAGATCAAAGTACTATAACTTTGAAATTTCATACCATCGTTACTATCCTTAACGGCCTCTGTGGCGCAGCGGGCGAAGGTCCGCCTGAGACGCAGAAAGTTGCGGGTTCGATTCCCGCCGCGGGACAAATGTTTGCATTATTTGCAGATATTTGTCTCAGGTCTGGGTGTTTTCTATGTATAATATGTATGTATTTACAAAACAAAAATGTATCTATGTAGTTTATCAGTCATGTGGTTACCATAATACAAGCTCTGCTTAGTTTGGGGCTACATGATGCTGTGTGCTAGTGTCCAGCATTATTTTATTTATTATCCTACTTCCTACTAATTATAAGCTCGAATGTTTGTAAGAATGTATGGATGTATGTTTGTTATTCTTTCACGCTGAAACGACTGAACGGATCTGGATGAAATTTGGCACAGATTTTACGTAGGTACCTTGTGGGTGAAGCCGCAGGCGGAAGCTAGTAACCTATAGAAATTGTATTGTAGTAGTGTTGATTCGAGCTTGAAACTTATCGTTTCTGAAACATGATAGTTTGTAAGACCTTGTGGTAAGACCCAGGAGATGTAAGTGATGAAAGTCTGTACCCCTAGTATGAGTTTTTGATTTACGAAAACTTTTTTCGAATAGTATCCTTTCATACATTTACCTCCACCGGAAATGTTAAAGAACTGAAATAAGGTCGATAATATCGAAAATATTATCTAATCGGCAGTCCTAGCAATGATTTTCAAACCAAGTTTTCACGATATCGACCTTATTTTAATTCCTTAACATTTCCGATGGAGGTAAATGTATGAAAGGATACTATTCGAAAAAAGTTTTCGTAAACTATCAAAAACTCATACTAGGGGTACTGAACGAGGTATTACAGTCTGAAAATTAAGTTATCCAAATATGTAAAACTCTCTCGTTACTGACTGACAGAACAACGCATAGGGGTAAAAATTAATATAACTGATATTTCGTACCATGACATAGAAATAACATGATTTCCATTTTAGCATGTATGTAGATAAAATGTGTCAAATTCATGGGTCAAATCACATACATTGCGTGCTATCTTTTCGTGGAAATTAGCGACGTGAATGGTAAAAAAGACAACTCGATGTTGTATTATGTTGATCCCCAAACGGGTCTCTAATTATTGCTTATAACTATTTCAGCTTTTATCTTGATTTACGTCGTAGCGAAACAAACGTTTTGTGTATTGTGTAGCGTTAAACAGAAGATACAACCAAGCCGCCCATTGCTCATTCTCTTCGTGCATTCTAAGATAAAATTAACAAATATAAATTTTACAAAATAAAACGATACTTTTAGTTTCTTCACCGTGAAAGGCAGACACGCCGTAAATTGAAATTAATTTGTGTTGTTTATACAGGGTGTCCCAACTGCACCGTTTGCCGCTTCGCTGGCGTCGCCGTTTGGCGCACTGCTGCAAACTTTACGGAAATAAGGATAAATTGATGGGCTAAGTGCCGAATATAAATAAATTACGCCGCTCAATATTCTGAGGGAGTAGTAAAAGTTAATTTGATTTATTCAATTTATGTTATTTCAAAACAGGATAATCAAGAAAAATTCGTATACTATGACGGGGTTGTTAGCTAAATCCGCGCCTGTCGTTTCCGGTCTGGAAATTCATATAGTACTAGATGTTACCCGCGACTTTGTCCGTAAAAATCAATCAATATTAAATTCTATCATCTATAGTTTCCGCAGCGCATGCGCTGAAAGACATTTTATGGCAAGAAAATTACACCTTGTTTATTTATACACCACCATTATTGAAAGTTTAAGTAAGAAACCCTAATTTTTTTAGCAATACATCTAATGGTAAAAGAATTTTCGAAATCGGACCAGTAGATTTTTTGTTTATTTGTTACAAACAATAATACAAGAATTCAAAAATACAAAACTTTCCTCTTTATAATATTACTCGTAGTATACATATATAGCTAAAGAAGTGTAGATTAATCTCATGTTGTACAAATCCCAAAATAACTAATTTTCTAAATGTGTTTCGTTCATGAATGTCAAATTGGTGTACAGTCAGTATCAAATACGTAAATTGGGGATCTAAATTCACGCCAACAGTTTTTAAAAACAAAATACACACAACTATTGTATACAAAACCCTTTCAAACACTCTAAAACAAAACACACTCCATATTCCTCGTTTAAATTTCACGTTCTTTATTTAAAATTCCAGTTCTGCCAACCTATCAGAACCGCCAACCGCCGATACTTTGCAACGCACCGCGCCAACTGGAGCGTACTCTTATCTCGCACATCGATCATTTAGCATCCCCCTGTGGATGCACTATGTACGGGAAATCACCGCTTAATTGTTTTTAAATATTACTAGGAAAAGCCCGCGGCTTCACCGGTCTAGATGGCCTGTTGTTTTACCACCTGTGGTATTGCAGTTATAAAATTATGTATTTCTTAAACTTTCGCAATTATCCTACTTATTAATATTATAGACGTGAAAGTTTGTATGTATGTTTGTTACTTTTTTTCACGCTGAAACGTCTGTACGGATCTGGATGAAATTTGGCACAGATAAAGATTATAGTCTTTAATAGCACATAGGCTACTTTTTATCCTGGAAAAAATGTATGGTTCCCGTAGGATAGATTTGTTTTTCAAGGGGCGCGGCCGATGCGGGCGATGCCGCGAGCGGAAGCTAGTCACACATATTTATAACACTATAACAGATCACGCGATATATAGTGTCATAATATTACCTTTCAAACGCCAGTTTAAACCTGCATGCCTCGTAATGAGGGGTTACCAGTTAGTGACGCTGACTGTACTTATACTACTTTATAGGTTACTTACTTATTTTACTTCTTATGGGTTAAAATAGAAAAAAAAGTTAAGTTCAAAAGTTCAACCATTTGCTGATAAAAAGGTACTTTACAAACAAACAGAGGTATTCACCTAGTTAATTATATTAGTATTGTTATATTATTTCAATATTGTTTACCTTTCCGGCAGCTATTGAATTATACCAATCAGAGAGCGTTATTGATCTGCTAAGTGGGAATCCCGTGGGATGAAACTTAGGATGAAACTCGCATTATTGAAATAGCAAGTTTATATCAAAACAATTTACCTAGTACCAACCTTATAAAAGGTGTCCCAAAGCCAATGCATCATACAAATATATTCATTATAAGTCTACATAATATAAAACAAAGTCCCTTTGTATTTACGTACGTATGTATGTACATAATATGTACGTACACTATGAATGTACGAGTTTGTACCTACTACTCTATAATTCGCAACGGATTTTAATGCGTTTTCATCAATAGATAGAGTGTTTCAAAAGGAAGACATACATTTATTATAAACATTATACTAGGTACTATATACACAACATTAATATCATCATTGCACCCATGGCAAGTCGCTAATTCGTTTATATATTCTTCTTCTTCTTCTTTGTTTATAGCATCTGTCTCTTTTGAGATAAATTTTGCCAGTGTCAAGTGTTTTTTAAAGTGTTTGTCAACGTCACAGAGTCATAGTCCTCATAGTGATCTATAAGAGACAATGCCGGATTTTCTGCGGTGCATTTGCCTGACAACAACGTCGCTCTGGTTTTTTATATTTTTACTCGTGTTATTTTGTGTTTTATTGCGTAATTTTGGTGGTTATTTTGCCAATAAAGCCCGGGCTCTTGACGCGAGTGTAAAGTATGTGAATTAAAGTGAATACTTCCTTCAAATTCCAGATTCAGATTCAGATTCAGATTTATTTATTGCATACATATACATTACTAGCTGTCCCGCCCGCGACTTCGTTCACTTAAAGTAGGTATCTAAACTGAGTTTCAAACAAATTACACTAATAAAAAAATCCCATAAATAACTTTGACACCCAATTTTACCCATTTTAGAGGGCTATTTTGAAATATCCAGGAATACGTTTCCATTTATTTTGCATTTAAAGTATCCAAACCAAAACTAAGACCAATCACACCACCCTTTAAAAAGTAATTACCCATAAAAACATTGACCCCACATTTGACCCCTTTTTGAAGGTCATATTGAAAAATCCTGAAACACTTGTTCATTCATTTTGTATTTACAGTACACAAAGTTTCAGACCAATCGCACCACCCGTCAAAAAAAATCCCATACAAACATTGACCCCTTTTTTAGAGTTATATTGAAAAATCCTGAAACACGAAATTAAGTTTCAGACCAATCGCACCACCCGTCAAAAAAAATCCCATACAAACATTGACCCCCCTTTTTTAGAGTTATATTGAAAAATCCTTTAACACGAAATTAAGTTTCAGACCAATCGCACCACCCGTTGAAAAGTTCCCATACAAACATTGACCCCCCCCCCCATTTGACCCCTTTTTAAGGTTTTATTGAAAATTTCCTGAAACACGAAACAAAGTTTCCGACCAATCGCACCAGGTTAAAAAGATCCCATACAAACATTGACCCCACATTTGACCCCTTTTTGAAGGTTTTATTGAAATATCCTAAAACACGTGTCCGTTCATTTTGTATTTACAGTACATAAACAAAGTTTCAGACCAATCGCACCACCCGTTAAAAAGTTCACATACAAACATTGACCCCACATTTGACCCTTTTTTGAAGGTTATTTTGAAAAATCCTGAAACACGTGTCCATTCATTTTGTATTTACAGTGCACAAACAAAGTTTCAAGCCAATCGCACCACCCGTTAAAAAGTTCCCATACAAACATTGACCCCACATTTGACCCCTTTTTGATGGTTATATTGAAAAATCCTGAAATACGTGTCCATTCATTTTGCATTTACAGTGCACAAACAAAGTTTCATGAAAATCGCTCCACGCGTTAAAAAGTTTCATACTAACGTTTTCACCTTTTTTCACCCCCTTAGAGGTGGAATTTCGAAAAATCCCGTCTTAGTGGGTAGTTTTGTTATAAAAGGAACCCACCTTTCAAATTTCAGCTTTCTAGCTTCAGCGGTTTCGGCTGGGCGATGATAAATCAGTCAGTCAGTCAGTCAGTCAGTCAGTCAGTCAGTCAGTCAGTCAGTCAGTCAGTCAGTCAGGTTAAGCTCTTATATAGATATAGATACATAGAAGAGGATATAATGCTATGTCAGCTACAAGAATCAAAACAGTTGTAACAATAAATCTGTAAGTATTCCATCGGAGGAAATCCCGAGAATATTGAACAAAACAGCCATCTTTTGTTTAAAATTGACTTGACAACTTGACTATGACTCTGTGACGTTGACAATACTTAAATAAAAATGCACTTGATAGGTACTGGCAAAATTGTTCTCTAAGAGACAGATTCCATAATTAAGAAGAAGAAGAGACAGATGACACAAATAAAAAAAATAAAAACTACAATTTGGCAGCTAAATCTGCTTTCTCATTTACTCTGATAATAAATGAGAGAGACACGTACACGTTAGAATGCATGCATGTTAGGTACCTACTCAAAATCGACTTTACCCCTAACGGACACTGTAAGTATGTTACCGGTATAACCTCATTTGAGAGTAAACTTAGTTTTATCTGGTAGAAACTAGTTTGACAAAATAGATGGAAATAAGGCTAAGTTTACTAAACTAACATTATAGAATACAAGTCATCATTCTCCTGCTCTTATCCCACGCTAAGTGGTCAGCACGACATGAATACCTATAGAATCCAACCAATATTTTCAAAATAGAAAAAACTCGACTGAAAATATTTGAAAATAGCTCAAATTTCATCATTGGTTTGAAAGTGTGTTACTTGTCCGTCTTTCACTTACTTCTTTATAATAATACTAGCACTTACCATGAATTTCGTCCATAAAAATTCATCAATATAATACATTAATTACCTTGGGTTACATTATTGAAGTTTTAGTAGGGATCCCTTATTGTTTTAGTAATAAATATAACTGAGATAATGTAGTATTCTAATGGTGAAAGAATTTTTGAAATCGGTCCAGTAGTTTTGAGGTTTATTTGTTATAGCTTCCCAACAGTGAAATAATTCTTCAAATCGGTTCAGTAGTTTCGGAGCCTATTCGATGCAAACAAACAAACAAACAATACAAATGTTTCTCTTTATAATATTAGTATAGACAAACATACAAATCTTTTCTCTATAAAATAATTAGTATAGATTTTCATATCAATTCGAATAGTTTATTCAATCTAGTAACAACTTAGTTTACCCCAAATGGGGTATCGTCGGTAGCATATAGTAATGTCCGGTCATTATGAATTTGGTTGCAATAAAGTATATTTATAGTACCCCCACTGTAATTACGGGTAGGATTCAAACAGTTTATATGCAAAACAGGTATTGTACCGGTCAGTTTCAGCATCGTACGCGTACTAAACTACCATTAAAACTGCCCTAGTCACTATTTCTTTGGTGCCGGTGTGGTGAAAGGTATTTGACACATGACGAACTCTTTAAGTACCACGATGTATAACGGCTAGTACCTGGGTCACCGGTTTTTTTTGGTAAACGACGTTTTCTAAAAATGAAACCTAGCTAGATCCGAAGATTTAAATTGTAGATATGCCCGGACGCCAAAAACTGTGGTTTCTACTTGTCTGTGTTAACAAAAATAAATGCCGATGCACGCACACCATTTATTAATGAGCGAGCTATCTCATTTCGTGTGGCAACAAAACGGCGCGGTCTCAGTACCGTACGGGCATATCTCGGTTTAAAGATCTTTATTTATACTCAAAAAAGAACAAACTAGTCCACTTAGAATGAGTATACATTGGTATCTAAAGATAAAGTATTACTTAAGCAAAGTTGCGGTAGATCTACGGCGTTAACAGTTAGGTATAGATGAAAGCAGTACCTACCCAAAAAAAATAAAAAATAAGTGACCCAACAAAGGAAGGTACATAGTTAGGATTAAAATAAAATAAAGTAAAGTAGGGTAGGCGTAGTAGATAAGACAAAAAACAGTGTGTGTCGCATCTATATCTAAGATTTAAGGCCCAGCATTTTGAAAATTGCAAGTATTGTAACCCTAATCATTCTATTTGAAATTGAACTACACGATACTCAAGGATATAAGTGATAAATCAACCGGAGCTAAAACACGAATTAGTTAGAAAACCTTGGTTAAAAATCATGTCAAAAACGCCTCTGAAAATTCAGAAATTCCCTAATTTATCCAGAACAGTAAGGTATTTTGAATTTCTATTTCACATGAATGTAAATCAGTTAATTTGAAACAAATCAACCCAGCCCTTTTTTTGAAATAAGCTATTTACTTGAACATATTTATATTTTTTTATAAATTGTCGCTTTCGTTATGTAATTCAGAGCAGCCATATTATCATGCCGCACTCTACTTACTTGTCATTTGGGTATTTCGCTTCGTGCTATGTCTGATTCCGCGGAGATCCGCGTTGCTATACGGACCTATGTCAAAACAAAATCTGTGATACACAGGCAGATGTGATATCCAGTAATCCCGAATTACGAATGCACAAACGCATTGTTACTGTGACTGTAAACATTGCATATTGGGTTAATACACCGGCACTGGACGCTCGATAATTGTTTTGTAATTACTGCGAATACACTACGGATTGCATTGGCTAGAGATGGAAGTCAATTCGGCCAAGCGATTCGGTATTCCGAATGATCGGCTGGCTGGTACAAATGTACAATTTGTGTATAGGTAAGGTCGAAATTTATTTATTAAAATTAAACTATTTTTACACGGGCACCTAATACAGTGTACCTAATGTTATAAATATGAACTCTAAAATTTATGAATTTATAACTTTAGTCTCACAACTTGTTTTAGGTGTAAACAAAAAATGAAAACAGTTTGATAAAAGTGTTTTATAACTTGGTGTAAACGTAGGGTTAGAAAAACTTCGGTCGACGATTACCCGAAGCCGAAGCCGAAAGCTCTTTACCCCATCACTAGCTTTAACCGGCAATAACTGGTAATGGATGTGTTTGCTTACTGTTTATTTGTCGGGCTGTGGTTTCGTTCGAGTGTTGATTCAGTTTGAACTATTATTAAGTTGAAATACGAGGAGATTCATCGTGTCTCATCCCACTGCTGGGCAAGGTCCTTTATTGACTTTGTGCGATCTAGACAATCTCGGGGAGAGGTTTTCAATGGACTGTATGAGGTATGTGAAAGAATTAGGTGAGGAACAGATATTCAATCTCTGCAAACATTTAAAGGGAATATGGACACTCCACCAACCTTTTATCCACGACCGTCCAGGGCAGCAGAAGTCCTTGGCAGCACGGCAGGCTTGCGTGTTTATTGTCCCAGCACTTTAAAGTTGCAACACTCCTAATTTGGTAATAAGGAGAGGTCCCGAAAGTTCTTCAAACAATTAATAGAGATTCACCAAGGACACCGGCAGGTAGGAGCGAAACGTTCACTCGGCGCAGCGTGCGGTAGCGAAATCTTACTACTAACTGAACGGCAGTAGAATATAAAGAAATTGATGGAGTTTATTTTCCAACTACCCTCAGTTATGCTTGCAAAGATCGAACATACCCCCCACCGAATTCATCATGAATGAATTCCCTACATCTAATTATGCATGTAGAGTGTGAAGGATATAATTCACAAATAAACAATAAATAATATAAACTAAATAAACTTACGAAGCTTAATAGCGAGGTGTACCTATATAAGGATAAGTGTAGAAGTGTAAATAAAATAAATACGAGTATAATTAAATTATTTATGAGGTAAAAAATTTTATATAAGAGGTAATTAATTTGCATAAGGTAACGGGCAAATTTTATTAACTGGTCGTTTGATGAGACCAGTTTTTGTTCTCAATGTGACAACACGAACTATTTTATCAACGCCATGGTGTAATTTTTCAATGCGACCTAGAGGCCACTGTAACGGTCGAGTTAGATTAGATTTTAGCAAAACTAAGTCTCCAGCCTTTAGGTTGGGCGGTGAGGAAAACCATTTCGCTCTCTGTTGAAGAGTGTGAAGGTAATCATCAGACCATCGCCTCCAAAATGATTGGGAAACCTTCTGAATTGATTGCCAACGAGACAATCTATTCTGAGGAACGTCCTCAAATTCATATTCCGGTACGGCTACTAAACTTTGACCTATTAGAAAATGACCGGCAGTTAAAACATCAAACTCGTTCGGATTGTCAGACAACGTGCACAAAGGACGCGAGTTTAGCACGGCTTCTACTCTACAAAACACAGTTGTCAACTCCTCAAACGTGAGAGATCTATCACCTACTGCACGGAGTAAGAGATGCTTAGCAGATTTTATTCCTGCTTCCCAGAGTCCACCCATGGACGCAGCGTTAGGCGGATTCGTTCGCCATTCAACTTGACGTGTTGTCAATTGATCAAGAATTACATCTTGATTATTCCTATTATTTAAGAAGCTAGTCACTTCTTTCAAATGTTTCGCGGCACAAATAAAATTAGAACCGCAGTCCGAGTATAAACACGAACATAGTCCGCGACGAGCCACGAAACGATCAAAAGCGGCTAAAAAGCAATCACAAGATAAATCGGTCAGGACTTCGCAATGTATAGCCTTCGTTGAAAAACATATAAATAGACATAAATAAGCCTTGTGAGTCTTCGCGTTACGCCGTAAACTTTCTTTCACTAGAAATGGACCGCCTAGATCACAACCAACGTGGTTGAAAACCTTATCGGGCATGAGTCGAGATGCGGGTAACGTACCCATTTGAGGTTGTAACGCGGTAGGTTTACATTTAAAACAAATTTTACATTTCGATAAAATCGATCTAATGATGCTACGAGCACCAATAAGCCAATACTGTTTACATAATATGCCTTGTAACGTACGAGGACCTACATGTAAATACATTTCATGATAATATTTTATTAATATATTACTTGTATGGCATTTCGGAAGTAACAACGGATGCTTCGTATTGTATGGTAAGTCGCCTTGTAAAATGCGACCCCCCACCCTGAGAAATTCATGGGAATCCACGAAGGGTGACAATTTGCGCAGAGAGGTAACAAACTTATTTTGTTTAAGTAAAGAGATTTCCTTATCGAAATGGTTAATTTGGATAACATGAATAATTGTGCTATGAGCATGCTTCAGCTCGGAAGTTTTCAAAGGTCCTACAGACCGCTCTGAAGGTTTGCATCGTAGGTTGTTTACAAACCTATGACACCACGACATTACACGTTGTAATCTTTTAAAAGAAGAAAACTTCTCGAAAGTTTGTTCAAGGTCATTAATTAAAATGTTTTTATCGTCAGATGAATGAAAGGCAAACGTTGCATTATTCGATTTAAGCTCTTGAATATCAAATTCCTTTTTAATATAAAATGCCTCAATAGGCCATTGTCTTTGGTCATCATAAAGCCACGCAGGACCGTGAATCCACTCTGCGGCTTTCTCCACAAAGTGAGCAGGCAAAGCTCCACGCGAGCATATGTCCGCAGCGTTATTCTCGCTCTTCACGTGATGCCAACAGCTGGGTGGAACCACAGTGGTTATCTGACTAACACGGTTAGCCACGAATGTTTTCAACATATACGGCTGTGTTTGTATCCACGCCAATACATTTTTTGAGTCGCTGAGTGCGACAATTGAAACATTAAGTTCATTTAAGTTTTGTACGACAAAATTAACGAGTTTAGTAAGCAGCACGGCTGCCTCGAGTTCAAGCCTAGGTATTGACAGGAGTGGATTAAGAGGTGCTACTTTCGATTTACTAGTCAACAACCTAACCTTGACCTTGCCTTCGTTATCTAAGCTTCGTAGGTAAATACAGGATGCGAACCCACGCGATGACGCATCGCAAAACGCAATCAGCTGTACCTCACAGAAGTTCGGTATTAAAACATGACGCTCAAAACGTAGTTCGGCTAACTTAGGGAGATCAGAGATAAATTGATTCCACTTAGAGCACGGCTCCGGTGGTAATTGATCATCCCAACCAATGCCTAATTTCCAAAGATCTTGCATTATGCACTTAGCAACAAAAGTAGCTGGGGCAATTATGCCAACAGGGTCAAAAATGCTTGCGAGTAGTTTTAAAACGGATCGTTTGGTTTGTTTTGCGTCAGTTAAGTTATAATTGAAAGCGAAACTATCACAGGAAGGTAACCATGTCAAACCTAAAACCTTAAGAGATGACGATAACGTATCGTCATGAAAATCTATATTCGAAACTTGGTCCGATTGCATTCTACTGAGCAAATCAGGACAGTTACTTGCCCACTTTTTTAATTCAAACCCACCACTTTTAAGAAGCGCTAACAAGTCGTCTTGCAACTGGCAAGCCTTTTCCCTGGATGGGCATGACCACAACAGGTCATCTACGTAAAACCCATTGGTCAGAACACGTGCAGCTTCTGAGCGAGGCTTCTCAGCGCGAGACAGCTCGTCTTCAGCCAGCTGTAACAGCGTTCGAACGGCGATATATGCACTGCTGCGAAGGCCGTATGTATTAGTTCTAAGTTCATAGATGCGCACAGGTTCCGTCGGAGACTCACGCCACAGAATATGCTGGTACTTTCTATCCAAGGGATCGATAAGTACAGCCCTATACATCTTTGACACGTCAGCAGTAAAGCACACATCATACAAACGAAAGTTTATGATAATTTTTAATAAATCCTGGTGTAGCTTTCTACCCGTCAAAAGAGCATCATTAAGTGGGATTCCATTTTTTCCCTGGGCGGAACCGTCAAACACGACGCGAAGAGGCGTACTAGTCGAAGAAGGACGTAAGACACAGTGATGAGGTATTAAATAACCAGAAGGTTCTGAACCTGTATATAATTCCATGTGTCCGAGGGCTTCATATTCTCGCATGAAGTCAATATAGGCCTTGCAAAGGTCTGGAGATCGCGCGAGGCGGCGCTCGACCTGGTTGAGTCGCTTTAACGCAACATCATAACTATCACAAAGAGGTTCGTGGTTAGGTTTTAATAAAATAGGCGAAACGTAACGACCGGTTTCATCACGATAATGTTTTTCTATATATATATCTTCCGCTAGCTTATCTAACGGACACATTGGAACTTCGCACGGCAAAGCTTCCAACTCCCAAAATCGTTTGAGAGTATCATTTAAAGAGGTACTTTCGATAGTGTACGACACTAACGTTGTTGTACATGGTACAACGTTGAGGTTGCTAGAGGATTCCATCTCTAGTCTTCCCGTTATCACATATCCAAACACACTACTTAATGCGACTGGCATATCACTACTAACAATAAATTTCTTCCCGTCATAAATGTACGGAAATAAATCACTAGATAAAATAATATCAATCTGAGACTTCTCGTAATAATACGGATCAGCTAATTGTAAATTCTTATATTCGTCAATCACCTTATTAGGAACAGGTACGGTTGGCAAGTCAGAGGTAATTTTCGGCAAAATAACGGCATCAATATTGAAAGTCGGCATTGAACAATGACGCGGCTGAATTGCAAACGAAACCATCCCGTGGTTCTTTACGTGTTCACCACCTAGTCCATAAACATTGTAAGGACATTTCACAGAAGATAAGCCTAAGCGTTGATAACAATCCGTCGTAATAAAACTTGATTGCGCGCCGGAATCAATAAGAACGCGGCAAGTCTGAACGTCATTAAATGCATCTAAAACATGAACGACGGCAGTACCCAGAATAACTGCATAATTTCTATGAGTCGACGTCACGTGACAAGTGTTGACAACAGCTGGCGCATCTACCGTGCACGGCACAGGTACAGGCGGAACTGGAATCTCACTCGATACCGGTTTGTTATTATCAGAGACGCTAACTTCGCGGTGCAATAACACGTGATGTGGTGAATGACAAATTAAACATTTAAAGTTACTTTTACATGTTTTTGCAAAATGGTTTGGTTTCAAACAGTTGTGGCACAACTTTAATTCATTAGCACGGCTAATGCGCTGAACGTTTGACAATTTACGAAATTGATCACAACGGAAAATCATATGATTTTCTCCACAATGTAAACACATGAGTTTAGAACATGTAGAAGCAGCATGCGAGAAATTTTTTATATTACTTTGTTTTGAATCTCCTTGTTGACGTTTGTTCGGTGCTACGTTAGAGTTTGAGTATGACGTGGAATGATCTAAAACCTTTATCTGATTATGTATGAATGACATAAGTTCATTGAAACTAGGTATAGTATTTTGATTAAGTTTTTGTTCGAAACATTTTCGTGTTTGCGGGTCTAACGCTCTCAACGCAATATGACACATTACATAACTATTTAAGTCGTCGATATTAAGCGCTTTTATCGCTGTATATGAATGCTCAAAGTTTTCGATAAACAAGTTTAGTTGAGTAGAAGACTCTTTTTGCAGTGGAGTAAAATTTAACATTTTATCTAAATATCTACCGACCAACAATCTGTTATCTTGGTATTTATCAATTAAACTTTGCCAAACTAAATCATAATTGTTAGCGGTAATCGGAACGCTTTTAACTATATTCAACGCGGAACCTTTCGTACACGATAACAAATAATGAAATTTGTCTATTTTAGGAATATGTTTTTGATTATGCACCAAAGAACAGAATGTCTCGTAAAAGGTATTAAAGTTTTCTATATTTGAGTCAAACGTAAACAACTCGAGTTTAGGTAGGCGAGGTCTGGACTCCGCAGAGTGCGAGCGATTTTCACTCTTAACACTATCGAGGTTCGGTCTAATATTGGATGCACATAACTTCACTCGAAAGTATATATCATCGAAACTCTTTAATTCATGCCCTCTAAGCGATGCATTAGAATCAATTTCAAGTTCTTTTTCAAAGATTTCAAAGATTAATTTTTCAAATGAACTACGTAAATCACTTAACTCAGATACGTGCATTAAAAACAATTGTTTTGATTCGGGATCGCATAAATCACGCGACATATCATAAATTGTTTGCATTTGTTCAAACATACGTTGTTTACGATAAATTAACACGGTTAATTCCCTGGGGGTTTCTACGGCAATATCTTTACTTTTAGGCGGCGCCATTTTGTGGCACGGACACTACGCACATGTAACGAACACGACACACGTGGCGATTGACAAAAATATTTGACTATTTTTAATAAATCACGTTATTTATTATGCAAATAAATCACACAATACATATATAAATACTTGTACGACAAGAATATGTGTATTTTGTGTAAAAATGTGTATGTACTTGTCCAATCTAGTCGATTAAATAGGGGATGTGTAGAACGTCTACACGTATGAAATTATAAAATAAATGAATTTAACGAGGTTTTAGAGGTAATTTGGCACGGCCAAATAGTAGTTATGTATGTTAAGAACGTCTTAACATATGTAACCACGACGCAGCGATAATTACGTAAGAGGTATTCTAACGCAGTCAGAGGAATTTAGGTACAGAACGTCTGCACGAAATGTTTATGAATCACGGATTCAAAAGGGATATGAGATTGGTACCACGAATTGGTACTTATACAAAAAACAGATTTTATCCGGCTCGAAGGACCAAAAAAAGATTGTGCGATCTAGACAATCTCGGGGAGAGGTTTTCAATGGACTGTATGAGGTATGTGAAAGAATTAGGTGAGGAACAGATATTCAATCTCTGCAAACATTTAAAGGGAATATGGACACTCCACCAACCTTTTATCCACGACCGTCCAGGGCAGCAGAAGTCCTTGGCAGCACGGCAGGCTTGCGTGTTTATTGTCCCAGCACTTTAAAGTTGCAACACTCCTAATTTGGTAATAAGGAGAGGTCCCGAAAGTTCTTCAAACAATTAATAGAGATTCACCAAGGACACCGGCAGGTAGGAGCGAAACGTTCACTCGGCGCAGCGTGCGGTAGCGAAATCTTACTACTAACTGAACGGCAGTAGAATATAAAGAAATTGATGGAGTTTATTTTCCAACTACCCTCAGTTATGCTTGCAAAGATCGAACAGACTTATACCAATAATAAAAAATAAATGATAAATATACCCGTATATTGGTGGACTACGCAAGTAGAGGAAGGCCGAAGAAAAAGTGGTTTGATTGTGCGAAAGATGATATGAATGTAAGAGGAGTACCTAGACTCAGAGTTGACGAATGAGAGGAGTGAGTGGAGCAAGAAAACATGTTGTGCCGACCCCACGCGTGGGATAAGGACAGGAGAATGATGATTGGTGGACATATTACACAACGGGAACCAGATGGTTGATAGATTAATTATATACTTTTTTTTGTAAATACATACATAGAATACCATACCCGTGTACTACTAGAGACTGTTATACCTATGCAGTAGAGCAGCCAAGCGGCCTGATTCCGGTCGGGGACCAAACAATTTTTTTTATTCAAAAAGTTTAGGTAGGTACGTTGTAACAGTACTCTCAGACGGTGAAAGAAAACATCGCACATAATATTAAAATAAATATGCTCACGACTGAACCCCGGGCTCGGTAGATATCTTCTCAGATCTCTGGTTAGATCTTTGAGGATATCTAAAGATTGTAGTCAGAGGCACGTCCAAACATGATATTTGACACAACCCAATTTTGCACAGTTTTTTGATTAGTATTTTACGTATTCCACGTATGTGACAGGCTACCTTACACATACCTTCGAATTTTTGGTTCTAGGGTATGCCGGTTTCCTCACGATGTTTTCCTTCACCGTTTAAGTGCACTGTTATTGCACACATAATTTTTTGAATGGAAAAACTCATTAGTGCACGACTAGGTTTGAACCTACAATCTTCGGATCGTGAGGCAGGGGTGCTACCACTACATCACCACTCACGTATTTTTCGAATGGAAAAATACCCTGTGGCTTAAACCTCCATTTAAAAGTTGAAATAGTACAAACAATACCGAACCGATTAGATGTTATCAAAGAAATCTATTACCAAATTACTTTTTAGGCTTTTCGTAAGCTTTAGCCATTAACAATAGTAATCGATCGAACTATCTTTCGGTAAACTAAGGGTTTGTCCTTGGTTTGTTTACGAAACAGCGGCACAAAGTATACGATATATACTAGCTATAGTGCCCGCCTGTTGCTCTGGCACACTTTGGCGTTGCGCTATCGAATCTAATCAAATCTAATCTAACTACATATACTTATAATAAAACTGTAAAAGGTCAAATTCTGTATATTGAAGATCTGTTTTAATTTTTTTTGGAGGGCGCTTTATAATCTTTGCTGTATGTTACCTTCAAATATACGAGTATAGGTATTATACAAAAGAAAAGGGCGGATTCGACCAAACTAGTATAAAGTACTATCCTCTGAGGACAGTAATATCATAATATATAAATAAATATATTTTCCTTGCATTTGACACTACATTATAAGTCGAAACTGTATTTACTCCTATTTTCTGGGCAGAGCTTCATACCAAAACAACTCAATGAAATTCAAATGAAACATGGCACGGTGTCACTTCATACAACAAGGTAGGACATAGGATAATTTTTATTCAAAGTCTACGATTATTATAGATTTAGCGCAATAGCAAAAGTCGAGAACTATACCGGAATAGATACACCCGGTTTTACGTATTTTCGAGGGGAATTGATTTAAATTGGCGGCCGTAAAACTTGCTTTGTGTCTTTGAATGCGAATGTAGTTTTAATTTCGGCGAGGGGCCACTAGAAAGGAGGGAAAGAGGTAGCCATAGTATTTTGAACCAGCTTCCACCCACGGCTTCGCCCGCGTGGTACCTTGATCAATCCCACGGGAACCGTACATTTTTCCGAGATAAAAAGTACCTAGCGTTTGTGCTATAATTTATCTCAGCTCCAAATTTCATCCAGATCCAGATCAGCCTTTTCCTGGGTGGAGAGCTGTAAAGCCAGAATACATAAAAAAAATGTTTTCATTTTTGTGTATTCTTCAATTAAACCTTAAACTAAGCAAGCTTATCGTCGTCCTGGGTGGAGTGTTGTGAAGCCAGAATACAGAAAAAAAAAAACAAAAAAAAACGTTTTGTTTTTGTGTATTCTGGCTTCATTGCTTACACCCGGGACAATAAGCTTGCTTAGTATAAGGTTAGATACCGTATTTTTTCTTCCGAAACTATGTTTATACGTAGTTTGATTAAAATCGCGTATTTCCGAGCCATTCTAGACTATTTTCTCGACTCGCGCTCCGTAAATCGGACTTGGTCGCGTGACAGACGGCCGCGACCGCACTCCTGATGCAATCACCCCTCACCCCTCACCCCTCACCCCCTACCCTGCTCGTAAGGTGAGGTTCTAGTCGAAACTTATTGCCGTTGACAGATGGAAAAATATCTTGATAAAGGTGAGCTATTGGAGATGTTTTCCAAAAGGGAAAATATTCTGACTATTCAGCAAGTAAAACTCTTAGGACGTATTCGACTAACTACTTAAAAGTAATATTAACTAACCTCAGAATAAATCGTATTATCGAAAAGTAAACTGTTGACATTGACATTACCTACAGTATTCCTTAGAATATCTACTGCAATGCCACTTACAACGGCACAGTATCTCTGGTTCAGTACCCAATGGAACTTCATAATTGGACCTTACTTATACTATAAGACCTATTCGACCTCCTATCAGAAACTTATACCCACTGGACCTTAGAAATAGGAAAGTATAGTTCATCCAACGGATCTAGGCATTCGTGAAGTTAGCCACAGATGCGAGTTCGCGCATGTATAGTTCCTTCCTCATACCTCCAATTGAGTATTTGAAAAAAAAATATGTTGATTTTTTTTATGCATTTTAAAACGTTATTTTCAATAATATTGATGTATGCAAAAAACTTAAAAAAATAAATTTTCAATTAGATATAAACAATTAAAAATTGATGAAATTTAAAAATAAGTCACGTGACTATAAACGCGCCATAATTGGGTCACACCGGATGTGACGTCCCTTATGTTAACAGTACAGGCGGATATGTAATAGTTACTAAAGAGCGGTATATAAATAGTTACTTAGGTACATCGAAATGATCTTCACAATAAAAAAAAATCAATTTTGTTTTAGGATTATCACGCTGCTTGAAACCATTTATTTCGACGTTCGTCATCTTGGGGAACATATAAAAACATTTTGTTAGGAGTATTTTTCGTAGTATTCGTACATAATGGTACATCATTGTTATCATTGTGACGTCACGCGCGCTCGGGAGCTGTCGGCGTGTCTTCGGTACTGGATTCAAAGTATAATTTTTATTTTGAAATAACTTTTGAATTATTGTGAAAATATAAAATAAAAATTAGTTTTTTTATAAAACTTTCCATTTATCACAAAAAAAAAACATTCAAATACTCAATTGCTCCCGAGAAACGATACTGCGCAGCTCTTGCGGCTAACTTCACGAATGCCTAGATTCGTTGAGCCAACTATACCTACACGATAGGACCAATTAGACCTATCAAAAACATGGTACCCACTGGACCTTCATAATTATAATGTATTTATTTTATACCCCTTGGTTTTTTCTAAACGACATGTCATGTTAATTTTAAAACGAATAAATTCAGACTTGACGTATGATTTTTTAATGAGAGCTGATGAAGTCTGGATGCCCACGTTTTTAATAGCTTCCAATTGAGCAAATTCTGGTACCACGTTAGTAATATTATATGTACGTGCACAGCTGATCATGAGAAATAGTTGGGACACTTTATGTAATTATACAATTACCACTAAACAATAATCCAAACTAATATTATAAATGCGAAAGGAAATCTGTTTATTTGTTACCTTTTCATGACTAAACGACTAAACAGATCGTAATGATATTTGGCAAGATAGATAGACGTAGAGACGGACGGACATAGGTTAACTTTTGTCTCAAAAAAATAATCTTAAAGGGGCTGAAATAGGGATTGAAAGTTTGTATTGGGAACGCATGGTCAAGCAACGCCGGGTGCAGTCAGTTTTTGGACGGGCAAAACTCCAAAAACCGATATCAATAATTTCAGAATGTAATGATGCATTTTTGCGACTAATTTATCGCGGGTAATCGTTAGTACTTAATATATACTTTTTTACAAAAAAAAACTCAAAACTAACTTCAAATAATACCCAGAATATCTTCACTCTCAATCGCAAAAAATACAATAAAAAAAAACGTGATCACGACTGTAAAGGCTCGGTAGATATCTCCTCAGATCTTTAGTTATATTTTTGAGGATATCTAAATTGTAGTCAGAGACTGTGGCATTATGCCTACAATATTGTCTGTGGTTCTATGTTTGCTATCTCTATCAATAATCTAAATCTCTAAAATAATCTAAATCTCTCTCTTTCATCTATGTCGCGATTCGAGTTGTTAACAAAATATAAAAGAAAAAACATTTTAATAGTTTTTTGTCATTATAAACAAAAATTGGTGCCACACCAGGGATCTCAATTAAAAAAAACTAGCACTAGCATGAAAGTGCACAATAAGAGCCTCATTCTTTCAATCCTTTTCAGTACACTGGTATGAAATAACTAGTGATAGATATTAAAATAGGAAGCAGTATACAAATACTGAAAAGGACGGAAATGTCTAGTACTTTCCCGCTAAAACTATTATCTAATGAGGTTATTAATTAAGCTTATTAATATTAATGAGCCCCACAAAATGCCTTATAGAAATATTATTAATATTAATAATCATTAATATTAATAAGCTTAATTAATAACCTCATTAGATAATAGTTTTAGCGGGAAAGTACTAGACATTTCCGTCCTTTTCAGTATTTGTAATGGATTTCCGCAAAGTCACGCCTGAATCAATCATTTTATAGCAGTATACAAGCTGTTCCTGCCAACCTGTAACATTTCTCCAGCTGGTCTGCACGGGGAGAGTTAATTCCTTCCATAATTTCGCGTCAGACGTCAGTAATGGGAGGTAGCCACTACGTCAGGGAAATTACCGAGCTTAGTGAGGAAAAATATAGCTGATACCACTTAATTTGATAATATTATGTGGCTTCTCCGGATTTTGGTCAAAACAAATTAATTAAAAGCCAATTTAGTTAGTTTAATATGAATTTAAATGGCAATTGGCTTGCAACCCGTCACGTAGATTTCTGCTAAGTGAGTGTGTTTGGTCGTGCCTCTGGCAATACCCAGGCTCTAAATAATTGGCACACTTACAGATTTTTTTCTAAATGAATGTTTGTTTCCATTTCAACTCAACCTTGTGCTAACTAGGTCATTGACCTACAGGTTGCCCACAAGACAACCAGTGGCAGGTAACTAGTATTTCTGAACGCACAAAATTACATAAACCACGTTTTTTAGGGTAGGCTAAAGGGAGACTAGAGATTCACACTTCCTATACTTCCTATGCTCCTTATGGTTTTCTTTGAAATTTCTGATATATAGCAGAAATACATTCATTTTTGGGCCAATTCCGCGTGACAAGTGTTCTTTTATATACTCAATGAGGCAGTTCTATATGATTGACTGGAGAGAGGAAATTGAAGGTTGAAGAGTTGTGAGTCCCCAGTTACAGCGTTACAGCGTATCCGCTCGAATTGCTGTGAAGCGTCTCCTGTAGGTCTACCATGAGTTTTCACAATCCACACTCGCTAGCGACTGTAGTTAAAAAAATGTATGAAAACTTGTACAGCGTCTCTAGCGGATAGTTGGGTACTGAAACGTCATTAACTATCCTATGTTACAACGTACTACAGCGACTGTAATTTACGCTTCATTAATTTGCTCAGAATTTGGTACCATGAGTAACAATTTTACAGATGTCATAGTAACGTACTATTACTACTGTAGTAACGTCAGCCGATCTAAATGTGACAACTCATAGTAGACGTACTGAACGAAATTATTATGATAATTCAAATTCAAAATGACCGTTGAATTCATTTTACACAATTGACTGGCCTCACAGCTCAGTTGGTAGTAGCCCTGCCTTCTGCGCTGTAGGTTGTGGGTTCGATACCCACCCAGAACAAGCATTTGTGTGATGAACGCAGATGTTTGTTTTGTGTCTTATATGTGTTTACTAAAAAAAGTATATAATTAGTCAATCAGTTATCTGCTTCCCATAGTAAAAGCTTTGCTTAGTTTGGGTCTAGATGGCGTTGTGTGATTGCCCACCAAAAAAAAAATAGCGAAGGTTTAATTTTAACACAAGCCTGGAATAAAGAAGGTAGGCACATACCTAATAATGTATCCTATAAAGTAACTTAAAAATCTTTTTTCAACATAACATTAAGTAAGTAAGAACTATTTATAAGAATAGGTAACTACATTACTGATTCTGTAAGAAATATGGGGTAGTACTGCTATTTTTTGATCAATTTAATACAAGAAGTCACAAACATTTAGCGATATTTTGTGTAATGTATGTAAATATAAACACAGCCTGTGTGTCGCCCGTTTCTTTTCCTAACTCAACTGACACACTGTAGTGTCCAGATCGGTAGTGATACAAACATTTGAAGTCATCTTTTCAATGATTCGTCACCGCACGATGGCTAGACCACAATCAAAGACGCCTTGGTTTGTCGTCTTTCTGCTACCCGCTACGCTATCATCTCCGCTCTCAGTATAACCACAAACCAAGGCGTTTATTTACATGATTGTGGATAGGAAATGAAATACGGTAAATGTCCAACATCAGACGAAAAAACCTTTAAACCTTGTGGTTTAGCCAATGAAATAAAATCGTCAGAGTTATTACAACTAGTGTCTACCCCTATTTTTGGTATTTTCATACTTTAAAACGCATTTTTTTACGAAGAAGGAGTTTTTGGGGTTTAAGTTATGTAGGTATTATTTGTGCCAATTTCCAACGTGATTGATTAATAACATCAAAAATCAAAATCAATTTTTTTTCTATACATACTAATAATATAAAGAGGAAAGTTTTGTATTTTTGTATTTTTGTGTTTCTGTTTGTAACGAATAAACTCAAAAACTACTGATCCGATTACAAAAATTCTTAGATCGTTAGAATGCTACGTTATCCCTGAGTAACATAGGCTATATTTTATGTAGGTACCTCGCGAGCAAAGCCGTGAACGGAAGCTAGTATTCAATATAATCACACGGATCATTTTGAATCGTATTACATACTAGGTGAGTCTAGGTGCCAATTCCAGTCCTATCCCCAGTCCGAGAAGAACTGACATGAAACTGGCTGGGCCCTAGCGCTTTTTTTTCAGTTATTGCCCACCGTCCACCTCCTGAGTGCACCTGGGTGAACTGTATATGATACTTGTTAATATTGTAAGGGACACCTAGCAGAGTTGGAGCTGATTCGTCTTAAGCTTGTCATCTAAGTACTGTGATGAATAATGTTTTTATATATTGGTATTTATTTATGGAGTAAAGGACACCCATTTTTTAGGAAATTTTAATAAATCAGTGAACAACAGAATCACCACCAATAACATCTATACTATAATATTATAAAGAGGAAAACTTTGATTGTTTGTTTGTTTGAAACGAATAGGCTCCAAAACTACTGATCCGATTTGAAAAATTCTTTCACCAATGTGTAGAATATACTTTCAGGATGAACATAGGCTATATTTTATGTAGGTACTTCGCGGGCGACGCCGCGAGCGGAAGCTAGTGTTGAATTATAAAGGTTGTAGAATGTATCGCTAAACTTAGTAGTTCAGCAAAAGGCTACAGAATAGAATACAGCAGATAGATAATTAATGCTAAATACTGGTGGTTATGTACTCAGTAACGCGTAGATCGATTGTACCGGCGCTGGGGAAAGTACGGATGACTTGTAGAGTATTCTAAACTGTTAAAAACCGACGAGTAATGTGGAATGATTGATTTAGTGAAGCTATCGAGAAAATTTCAGTGTCAGGTAGGGCGATTTACCGTTGTATGTTTGTATGTGGTGTTATTTGTACTGGTGGTGTAGTGGTAGCACCCTTGCCTCACGATCTGAAGGTCGTGGGTTCAAACCTGGTCGTGCACCAATGAGTTTTTCTATTCGAAAAAATTATGTGTAAATTATGTGCGCAATGCTAGTGCTCTTAAACGGTGAAAGAAAACATTGGGAGGAGACCGGCATACCCTACAACCAAAAACTCGAAGGTATGTGTAAGATAACCTGTCACATACGTGGCATACGTGGCATACTAATCACTGTGCAAAATGTGGCCATGTACCAAATGTCATGTTTGGACGTGCCTCTGACTACCCTCTTTAGATATCCTCAAAGATTTAAGTAACTAAATATCTGAGGAAGATATCTACCGAGCCCGGGATTACAGTCGTGATCATATTTTTTTTATTCAACTCTAAATAACAGTGTTATCAAACTTCTGAGAAAGCTCTGGATTGATGATTCAGCATCTTAACACAACGCTCAGTGAATATTTTTCACAGAAAGAAAATCTCTCGTACCGCTATATTACTACTATTATATTACGGCACCCGCTTTGTTGGAAAATCAGGCTTTTACAGTAAAAGCAAATATTTTGTCAAAGCGTGTAATATTTTTGCATAAAACCTTTAGATTACTGATGATTCATAGAAAACAAAAAACAAAAACGCTTTAATAAAACATGATAAAAACTAAAACATTCCATTTTCCCCATCACCGGTGCGAACAGGTGCATACACGGAGACATAATATACCACAGAGCACTGCTCGACAGCTCAGATGTATGACAGCCGAAATTGTGTTACAAAATGTACGGGCATTTGATGCATTATATCATACATATTTTATTACGAAGGCCAGTTCTAGGGTCATTATTCAAACAGTGCTAGTTTAGAACTGCAATAAAAGACACTTGTAGGACCCGTACTCTTAAACGGTGAAGGAAATCATCGTAAGGAAACTGGCAAGGCCTAGAACTAAAAATTCGAAGGTCTTCTTAGTATTCTTATAGGTGGCGATGGGCTTGCAACCTGTCACGTACGGAATACTAACTACTCGTACTGTGAAAAATGTGGGCACGTGCCAAATATCATGTTTGAACGTGCCTCCGACTACCCTCTCTAGATATCCTCAAAGATCAAAATAACTAGAGATCTGAGGAGATATCTACCGAGCCCGGGGATTACAGTCGTGATCATGTTTGTAGGACCCGGTTTAAATTCTTACTCTCCGAACCATGGTTTATTGATGGCCAGTATCCATTGACACATCGATACGACACTAGCGGCATGTACTTTCATCACTTATACCTACACAATCCAGGTCACTTTATTCGCGTTTAAATTTTGACGCACGCGCGCTTTTGATGTGACTAGTTGAGTGCATGTAATACAATTATCTGTTCGTTTTATGACGCGAATCTATCTAGCAGTGAAATTGTGGTTCTCGAATTAAGTTCTTAGATTAACCAGTAAAGTTCTTAAATTAACCGGTTAAATTCTAAAATTAATCAATGTAATTCTAAAATAAACCGATTGAGTTCTAAAATTTGACGGTTAATTATAACATCTCGTATTAACACCCCGTGACCACGACAGTGTGTAAACCTGTCGAAACGTCGGGAAAAATAGGTAAATAAAACGTGATAAATACCCGTTTAATACTAATAATAATGTGTTCACGCGTAAGTTTAAAATATATTTTGCCGGTTAAGTTCTTAAATTAACCAATGCAATTCTTAAATCAACCGGTTAAGTTCTTTTCAATTTAACCTGTTAAGTTATTCTAAAGCTATTGATAATTTGATCTGGCAGTGATCTGGATCAGTTGAGTTTAATCGACCAACGATGAAAGCTAATGATACTATCAGTATTTTGTAACGGTCTAAAATAGGCTACGAATCGTACCCTATTTCGTACCGTAAGATATTAAGTGAGTTCACTCATTCGTGATCGCAACATGAAATGTAGGTCGACTATGTCCAAACTTTACAATCTGTTTCAATTTTACAGAACGTTGTTTGAAACCGTTAAATTACAACCCTAAAGCAAACCATTACATACAAAGTAACCGCGTTTCAGTGGAGATTAGACTTGAAGCGAAGCGAGAATTAATCAAAGCCGCGACTTATTGACGCGACTTTGCATCGCAATCACAAAACTATTTGTATTATTTTTATTTATTTATTTAACAGTTAAAATTGCTAATACCTACATATTGGATATAATTTTTTGCGTCATAATTTAAAGAGAACTTACAAATTTAAATGGCAGGACTCGAACCCAAAGATTTAAATCGTAGATAATTATGCCCGAACGCCAAAAACTATGGCACTGTTTTTACTTGTGTATTAACAAAATGCCGATGCACGCACACTAATGAAACAGTAAACAGTAAAAAATGAAACAGTTATTTCGCCATTTATTGTGCAATTACCTTTCGTAAAAAGTATACTTATTCCTTTTGTACCCTGAAATTAAAAATATTTGGTGTGGCAATGAGCGAGCTATCTCTTTTCGTGTGGCAACAAAACGGCGCGGTCTTAATACCGTACGGGCATATCTACGATTTAAATCTTTGCTCGAACCCACTTTTTTAGCCATTGACTGACTTCATGCTAAAGACGCGGGTATTGTTCCCGTTTGAAAACTTTGAATCAATTTTAAATTTGATGTTATAATGTTATAATATTAGTTATTGAAATTACCACGAAAGAAAAAAATTGGCTAATTTATCCGCATTCAAAAGTCGCGTCTTAGAAAACGCGTCGCTAGGCTTCGCGCATACGATCCTTACGCATGACCGGGGCGCACGAATCCCCTTTATCCGATTAAGTGCAGTGTGCAAACGGCCTAACCGCGATTTTACGAATTGATTGCACAGATTATGAGTGGACAGTGTTATTAATAGCTAAATCTAAGCTTAGGGCTTAACTTAGCAATGGAACTCCATTCGTGAAACCTTTTACGCGACGACACGGGAATTTTTCAAAATCAAAGGTAACTTAGCATTTTTAAACTCTTAGAGATAGCGCGCACGGGTTTCTTTTGTCGGGTAGCTCCACCGCGCTCCAAAAATGCGTTATTCGGTATTTATTATCCAATATTAATTTAAAAATTACAAGTACCAAAATGCTTCCACAGCTTCTAAAATAAAAAAGATAGAGTCAGCATAAAAGGTAATCCATAATTTGTTTATGTTTTGTACAAGTATCGTTAATATCGTGGGAAAAAAGCAGGAAGATGATAATGTTTCATCCTAAATTTATTTTTTGCTAACTCTACTCGAAATTTCGTAGAGCGCGGTGGAACTTAAATATTAAATTATTTTAACACCGTGACTGTTTCGTCACTCTTATCAAATCCGAGATGTCAGCCAGTTGTCACACATGCGCGTCCTCCGCCACGTCTGTCTGTCTGTTCGCGATTAACTCAAAAACTACTGCATCAATTTTCATGCTGTTTTCACCAATAAATAGAGTGGTGCTCGAGGAAGGTTTTAGTATATCATTTGTCAAGTTTTTAAGTCGCTATAATGGACATCAGCTACTTAATTAGCAGGCTTCAATATGAGTGTGGACACTTTGCTAGCGCACAGCTGAATTTGAATTCATAAAAAATGAAATTACTTCCTTAAACATCAAACCCACATCATCCAGGCACTCGTCTTTCACAATAATAATAATAATAATAGTAATAATAATGCTGGACACTATCACACCGCATCATGTAGCCCCAAACTAAGCAGAGCTTGTATTATGGGAACCACATGACTGATAAACTACATTGATATATATATATTTTTTTTGTAAATACATACATATTATACATAGAAAATACCCAGACCTGAGACAAATATCTGCAAATAATGCAAACATTTGTCCCACGGCGGGAATCGAACCCGCAACCTTCTGCGTCTCAGGCGGACCTTCGCCCGCTGCGCCACAGAGGCCGACAATGAAAAGCTTCCAGCTGTAATGACGTAACGTATACCTACACAACATATAACTACTTAGCTTACCTACTGATATTTTGTGAAATAATAATTCATCTATTATGTACCCAACAGAAACCATAACATAATTATTGTGAACAGTAAAATCAAATATTATTTTGGGTTAAATAAATAAATACTTTTATTCATGTTTCCGATAACCGCCCGGAAAGCAGAAATACATTTTCCATTAAATTTTCATAAGTAAATACTTTGTGCTATTGCAATATCAAACGCTCTGAAAAGGCAGAAACACATAAATTTTTACCTATTCTATTCTGCGCATAAGACAATATTGCCGCGTGTCGGTCATAATCCCCACCAACTCAGGCCTGGTGGGGATTATGACATACGACATTTCTGCGACAATCACATCCCCGGTATTATAGCGTAATATGATTCGAACATTTTCTTACATATCTACCCGCCGCCATTTTGATTTTTATCATCGTACGCGGATAAATATGAAAAAAACTATAAAAGCTGTAAAGACGCCATTTTGAAAAAAAAATGGTGACGTGTCGATATGCCACAAAGGTTTTTTCAACAAAAACATATCTATCCCACGGGAACCGTACATTTTTCCGGGATAAAAAGTAGCCTATGTGCTATTTCTGACTCTAATCTATATCTGTGCCAAATTCATCCAGATCCGTTTAGTCGTTTCAGCGTGAAAGAGTAACAAACATACATCCACACATCCATCCATTCTTACAAACTTTCGCGTTTATAATATTAGTAGGACTATACAGGATACCAAATTACTCACACGTCTGTACATGAAATAGTAGATTAGTAGCCAAGGGCTGTAAGGCATCAATTGCAGCCCGAGATATTTAGGCGCACGAGCGCAGCGAGGGCGCCTATAGTTCGAGGGTGCAATTGATGCTTACACCCGAGCTAACTACTCTGCTTTACATCTCGATTGTGAGGTAAGTAGAAAAAAACCGGCATTACAAGAATAAAAAAAAAGAACTTTAAAGTAAAAGTTTTCTATTCCCGCTTTTTTTCATCTTTTTTTAAATTATTTTTTTCAAGAACGAATTTGAGCTTCGCCGTTCGATATTTAAAATTGATGACTATTATACTCATACGAAGACAAGGCTGAATAGCGAAGCGACCTCTTTTGTCATTGGGCTGAATGCATGATGTCTATTGCCAGTATGATGGTTAGATGTAAGTACGCGAACTTTTTGAAAGAGTGATTTTTTTTTCAATTACTTACCGCCCTAGGGCTTTTCTAGCTACATTATTACCCTAGAGCGCTAATTGGTCACCTACAAGCCCCATTTGGGGGTAATAAGGACCTACTTACCGAATATGAGAGATGTAAAATTACTAAACGCTAAATTGAATAGCCTACTGGCGGCAAATGTGTAAATCCGCCACTGTGCAAAGATACGTCGTGGCCCTTAAAACAAGCATATTCCCAAATCGCATAACCCCGATCCTATATCATTCAAACGACATACAAATCATCACTAGATTCATACCGCACGAGGGCTCATAACGTAGCTCATAAAACGGCCCTAGGGGCAACCCTATATTAATGGGTCACAAATCCTCAGATCGGCCTATCTCAGAGACCCATCGGACGGCCGAGCCTCGACAGATGTCGAATAAATCCAAGGTAACAAAAGTTACTGATTTGGTGCTATTTGGCCTGAATGAAAGTCGAAATGGCGGTTTCTTGAAATAACTTGGTTTGGGTCTGCGCTGGTTGGATTTAGAGGTCCATTTTCAAGTTTTTGAGAGTTACTATGTGTAGGTACTTTCTTTTTGGAATGTCGAACGCTGAAAAACCAGGGGCCTTACCACGAAGTCTTCCAGAACGATTCCATTATAGAAACGTAACTACTTCCATACAATTTGCATGGGTCATGGTACGAAATAACAGTGTAATAATATTCGGTTATGTATTATGAATTCGTGGTAAAGGCTCTTCAGTCAACTGAGGCCGCTGTCAACTCATCCCGCGGGATAAGTTGACCTAATGCATATTTTGAATCGGTCAACTCATCCCGCCTTATCATGGATATCGTGCCATTTACAAAATATGCATTAGGAAATTAATATTCTCACAGTAGCGGCACAATATATGTACGAAAATTTACTGTACGCTCATAAGAATAGGGATAGACTTCAGAAAAACTGCGATGTAATCAATACTAGGAACAAACATAAATTATTAATCCCTAAGTTTCGGTTACAAAAAGTGAACGGGTCATTTATGGGGAACGTGATACGTTTCTATAATAAACTTCCTATAAATGCAACTAAACTTCCTGTTAGAAAATTCAAAGTCTTCATTAAAAATAATCTCTTAAAGAAAGCATATTATAATATAAATGAATATATTGATGATAGGAACTCATGGCCCGATGTCGCTCCGCCCTCCGACAGCTAACCAATTTGCAATGTAAACGCTGTCCTTTTGTTTTATGTATTTATGTTCTGTTTTGTCTTTTGTTTTTATGTTATTATTATTAGATAATCTTGATTACATTTTTTTGTAAGAAGGATCATACAAAAAAGCGCTAGGACCGAGACGAGTTTCTTGCCTGTTCTTCTCGTACTTGGGTTAGGTTGGAATTGGCACATAGATTCACCTAGCATGTAAGACGTTTCAAAGTGGTCCTTGTGATTGTACTGAATAAATATTTTTCAATTTCAAATTTCAATTTCAATTTCAATTATCGATTATGAAGTTTTTGGAAATACTGAACCACCGAAATAAAAAAAACATGATTTTTGGCACATGCCCAAATTTTGCACAGTGGTTAGTATTCCGTACGTGACAGGTGGTAAGCCCATCGCGGTTTATAAGAAAACTAATCGATGACACACACCTTCGAATTTTTGGTTCTAGGGTATGCCGGTTCCCAGATGTTTTCCGAGCACTGGCATTGCAAACATACATTTTTCGAATGGAAAAACTCATTGGTGCACGACCAGGGGTGCTACCACTACACCACCAGCGCTTTTTTAATCATTCTGATTCAAAGAACCCGATAAAAAGAAGATCCAATATTTATTCTAAACCAGTTGCCCTAAATGTTAACTGTAACGGTTAAATTGCAACCGCAGAACTCGTTGGCTCATGCACAACAAACCAAGCTTCTGAGCTTATCACAAATCCATCTCCCATCCCTTCCCCGTTTAACGTGAATTCACGTTATTTCGTTCTTTTCCGCATCCCCTTCGTAACTCACCCCGACACGTATGCACATTAGGGTGAGTGGAACTCGCGGGGGGGTAGTTAACTGCTAATTGGACGGTTATTTTAACTGTAACTGTTATGCGGCTTGAGGATTTGAACGCTTGGATTGACTCCTCAATTTGCTGCTGTGTTTTATCTTGAACAAGGGGGAATTCTTGATGTGTAGGTATTCTGTAGGTGGTAGTTGTTGAGTTCTGTGGATTATATTGTGACTAGCTTTCACCCACGGCTTCGCCCGCAGGGTACCATGAAAAATAAAAACAAATCTATCCCACGGGAACCGTACATTTTTCCGAGATAAAAAGTAACCTATGTACCTACTCCAGACTATAATCTTCTTTGTAATTTCATCCAGATCCGTTCAGCCGTTTCAGAGTGAAAGTGTAATTTTTTTTTACAAACTATCGTGTTTATAATATTAAAGATATATGTATATAATATATATAAGATAGATAGATAGATAATTAGATTCAAGAGTTACTGCACTTTTTCCACTCCCCAAGGACAGAGCTAATACAAACCTGACTGTTTTTCTCGTTGGTAGTCACGTAATCACGTTGCTGTGAGATTAAACCCGCGCTCTCATCTCCGCCAGTTGATTTATGAGGTGACAAACAAACTGACGAATGAGAAACGTTGTATAGTTCTATTTGGAGCCACGGTTTTGCTAAAAATGTAAATTCTAAAAAATAAAACATTGCAGGTTCTTTTCTTCTTCTTATGGTGTCATTAAGAACTAGTGTGGTGAAAGGAATAAAGTGTGTCTCGGAGGTTAGTAGTTCGCTCTGAACTGAGGGTCTACCGTGAGTTTTCACAATCTACACTCGCTAGCGACTGTAGTTAAAAAAATGTATGAAAACTTGGTACAGCGCCTGTAGCGGATAGTTGGGTACTAAAACCTCACGTAGCTAACTATCCTACGTCACAGCGTACTACAGCAACTGTAGTTTGCGCTCATTAATTTGTTTAGAATTTGGTACCATGAGTAACAATTTTGACAGATGTCATAGTAACGTACTATTACTACTGTAGTAACGTCAGCCAATCTAAATGTGACAACTCATGGTAGACGTACTGAGATCTCGCGCGCGATGTCCACTATAACAGATCACTAATGTACACATACTAATTTATATTCACGACCCTGAATTTTTTGGATACACTTTATGTAGTCAATAGTCAATAGTCAATAATCTTTATTCAGTAATATCACAAGGATCATTTCGAATTGTCTTACATACTAGGTGAGTCTAGGTGCCAATTCCAGTCCTATCCCCAGTCCGAGAAGAACTGACAAGAAACTCGCTGGGCCCTAGTGCTTTTTTTGTACTAATGTAAAGATGCCATGGTAACCTAATCAAATCACACACAAATAATTTACCTATCAACCTACCTAAGTAGCTACTTATGCCCACGCTAAAACGTCCGCGGTTTTCTTAATTTTCCTTTTTTTCGTTTGTATGTATTTCAAAAACTATCCATCTTAGAATAAAAATAAAAACCATTTTGTAATGAACAAATAAATGTCTTTCATTTGATACCACACACAATAGATTTTTATTTTTTTATTTTTCGTTTTTGACAAAAAATTAACAAAACGGCGGGCGAGTCAATATAAAAATCTTAGCAACATAATATGTTTTGATGCTAGAGATGTTACAAATCTATAAACAAATATACTTCACAAAGAGGGTAAAACCTTTGTGGCATATAACCCGCTGCAATTTTATTTTGACAAAAAATTAACAAAATTATCGAACTCCTTTCACAAACATTAGAATTATCTCCGCCTTATCAGAACAACAAAGAATGTAATTTGGTACCAATCTCCCGCTTCTAAAGTGGCACACGAATACGTACAAAGGCACAATAGATTTCATAAGCCAAGTCAGGCGCAGGTGCGTGTCTTCATGTGAGGATTATGGGTTATTTTTTTGTATAAATGTAATCCTGACTGTAATCCCCAGGCTCGGTAGATATCTGTAGATATCTCCTCAGATCTCTAGCTACTTAGATCTTTGAGGAGATCTAAAGAGGGTAGTCAGAAGCACGGCCGAACGTGATATTTGGCACATGCCCACATTTTGCACAGTAGCTAGTATTCCGTACGAGACAGGTTGCAAGCCCATCGCCGCTTGTAAGAATACTAACATGACACATACCTTTGAATTTTTAGTTCTAGGGTTTGCCGGTTTCCTGACGAGGTTTTCCTTCACCGTTTAAAAGCACTGGTATTGCGCACATACATTTTTCGAATGGAAAAACTCATTGGTGCACGACCAGGTTTGAACTCACGACCTTCGGATCGTGATACAAGGATGTTACTTCTACACCGCCAGTGCTTTTATTATTATGTATTTAGGCTATAAATTTCTGCTGGTGGCTATAATTGAGTGTAGGTACTTATTTAATGACTTGTTTAGACAGTTCATGAACTGCGTTCAAGTTATACAAGTATAACAAACTATCTAAACACTCCTTTAAAGATGCTAATCCATGCTAAGTAACGTACAATTAAAAAATAATTTAAGTCTAGTTAACATTAGCAAATCGTCTAACTATAAATCCGTAGTATCAAAACGTCTTATTCACTTACCTAGTAAGGATTATAAAATAAGCTATCCTGCCTGGATTGTCATGGGTAAAATTCCTATAAGTCAGTCACATTGTACCTAACTGGTTTTGCCATTGACTGAGTGATTGCACGCTACAAAAACTAATTTGGCAAGTAGCTAAAGAAAACAAGAAAGTATGAAAATGTTGAAAAACAGTGCCGAAAAGTTAGCCAGCCGATTGTCAGAGTTGGGAGTTGGCAACTCGAAAGAATTTGAAGAATAAATGCGGATCATAATTAAGTTGATCCCATTAATCATAGCGCGCCATCTGTCGGGAACTAAACGCGGCTGGGGAAGACCTATGTATAGTCTGTTTAGTGCTTATTTTATTACCCGACTGCGGAGAAGGCGCATAATGAATGTGTATAAAATAATCTTTATTCTATACTTCTACCAATATTACAAGGAGGAAAGTTTTGTATTTTTGTATATTTGTTTGTAACGGCTATGGGCTATGTATAAGCGGCGATGGGCTTGCAACCTGTCACGTACGGAATACTAACTACTGTGCAAAATGTGGGCATGTACCAAATGTCATGTTTGGACGTGCCTCTGACTACCCTCTTTAGGTATCCTCAAAGATCTAAGTAACTAAAGATCTGAGGAAGATATCTACCGAGCCCGGGGATTACAGTCGTGATCATATTTATTTTATTTTATTTTTTATTTGTTTGTAACAAATAAACTCAAAAACCACTGGTCCGATTACAAAAGTTATTTTACCATTAGAATGCTACATTATCCTTGACTAACGCGAGCGGAATCTAGTATATAATAAAGGTGTATGTACATTATGTGAGTCCCTTGAGCTGTCGCTGTCGCCCAAATGGCTGAACGGATTTTGACAAGCGAGGTGTTGAATTTGTCTAGATCTATTATCGATGGAAAATCATAATTACATAAATCTCATTAGTGTTTTTTGTTTTACTGTGAATAGTGGGATTCATTTCAATTATTTAATTTTGTAAGTTATTAATATGCCTAAGCTTAGATACGAGTAGGTACCTACTTAAGTCTTACCTTGTCAGTTAATAAAACCGAGAAATTATAATTCTGTGTTTTCTTCGCTGTCGCGGGCCGGATTGATGGCATTGGCGGGCCGGAGTTGGCCCGCAGGCCGTAGTTTGGAGACCCCTGGCCTAGATCAAAAGTGACATAGGCTACACAAAATAATAAGTTTTCTCATATTTAGTCACTTTTGACACAGAATATCATAAAACTTTTAATAATTATTGTATTAACTGTGACTTTTTGTTGCTATAACTTGGAAATAAAATACGATCTTGTTCAGATCTATAGATAGGACTAAACCAAATAAAAGCCACTTACTCTCGCCGCCAACTTTCCCGGCGGATGTATTCTAATTGATTATTCCTGTGAGCAGGTAACTTGCCTAATAGATCTATGTACTTAGCATAGTATATAGGTACAAGGCGGTTTTAATAATTATAAGCAAATTAAAACCTTCATAATAAATATGACATGCGCATGGTAAGCACATACCTAATAATTTAAGACGATATATAAGTTACTCTATGATTTAAGATATAGTCATTTTTAATTTTTTCGTCCACTTACAAACGATTAGCTCATTATTATACAAGGACGTTCTAATTATATGACTTTGAAAAT
The DNA here is from genome assembly GCA_963675405.1 of Cosmorhoe ocellata. Classification (NCBI taxonomy): domain Eukaryota; kingdom Metazoa; phylum Arthropoda; class Insecta; order Lepidoptera; family Geometridae; genus Cosmorhoe; species Cosmorhoe ocellata. Next base: position 1,390,964 of record OY776264.1, on the reverse strand, counting down.
ATAAATGACTTTGAAATCCATTAGAAATATTTAAAAGGACTGTCATCCTTTTCAATATTAGAAAATATAAATAAAAAACACTTGACACTGGCAAAATGTATCTTAACGAAGACAGATAAATACGAAGAAGCTAGCTTCCGTGCTTCGAAAGAAAAGATAACCTAAAAACTCGGTCACCATTTAATAATCTGTCAACAAAGTCCATACAAATCCCCGCCATCACTTATTATTGTCTTCAAGGAACCTCTAATGATAATTTATTTTGGTCCACAAAGGGCGGGAAGTCACAGAAATGGCGGGAAATCCGTCAACTCGCTAAAATAATTTGATTTCGTATATCATTTCTGGATTTAATTACCAAGCTCGCAAACTGAGGTCTTTTTTAGGGAATGGCGGCGTTCAGACAAGGTCACAGTGCCCACGATATTACTCGAAATGTTATTCTAAAACGGCAAAAGGAAACGTGAAGATCACCTGATCCCACTCAAACCGAACGCCAAGTTATTACGGGCAGCCATTTTGAAATGAATTAGTACCTAATCAATATCAATTCTCAAATTATCTACAAATAGATACTTATTACGCAATATATTTTTTAAAATGTTCCCTATAATTTTATTGAATGAAATTATTTGGAATTTGAATACACACTACTTACTGTCTAATACAAAAAAGTCACCAAATTAATACCTAACTTAATATTAGGTATTGTGGCCGTTCTGAGAATAACTTTGTAGTCAGGTAACTACAAAGTTATTCTCAGAACGGCCACATTCTGGTCCTAAAGATTCGTGCAAGTGGTTAATTAGGGACCAGGAATCACATTCACATCACGTCGCATCATATTTAGTATTTTGGACTACGAGTATAACCGAGCTCTGGCCATATGCTACTGTCAGACGATCAAGACAGAAAACCATAGATTTTTTTTACTCTCAGCTTAATACTCATTTTACTGACTTCTAATAGAACCAGCTCCTTAGCTCGGCTCTTTATTCCCATCATTAAATTCCATTTCTTCAAAGGACATTTTAAGAGAGTCCTTAAAAGTTAGGTCAAGATTTTTTTAATAAAACAAGAGAACTCGAATCGCCGCACGACATCTGGCTGGCAACTTGTATAAACCCCCTCTGACCCAAAAAGGGGGAGGGGGAGTTTTGTAGAAAAATTATGAGCTTACACCTTATAGGCGAAGTTGAGAAATTGTGACACGGAAAAGGGAATTTTGCCGGAAAGGTCATGTTTTTGGGAATAATTTAATTTTTTACTGTAAACTTATGTTAATGCGTACAGCTGCGAATCAACTAGGTACCTATGTATATTTCGTATATTAAAAATAGGTAGTTTCTACAATAACTGTTTTACGTTTTTATATATATAATATTACTAGCTGTACCCGCGACTTCGTCCGCGAAACACGTCAAAGTTGATCGTGAGTGAACGGGATTAGGTACCTACTTATCTTAGATCCTATTCTATAGTAAGTATAGACAATGGTGGTAATTCTGTTGTTTTGCAAACTAACTTAAAAAATACTACAATCTATTTGACGGCCTCTGTGGCGCAGCGGGCGAAGGTCCGCCTGAGACGCAGAAGGTTGCGGGTTCGATTCCCGCCGTGGGACAAATGTTTGCATTATTTGCAGATATTTGTCTCAGGTCTGGGTGTTTTCTATGTATAATATGTATGTATTTACAAAAAAAAAAAAGTATATCTATGTAGTTTATCAGTCAGTGGTTCCCATAATACAAGCTCTGCTTAGTTTGGGGCTAGATGATGCTGTGTGATAGTGTCCAGCATTATTTATTTATTTATTTTATTTATTAACAATCTTATTTGGCTCACTATAAAGACCAAATTAGCGTAACATTTCTGAATGACAGTTTTAAATAAGGTAAAACTTGTCATTTTAATCTAATTTTAATTAATTTTCCACCATTTTCACGTAGCTTTAGTCAACACCAATTTACATGGCTTCTAAAATAAGCTAAAACTCGTCTAACACACGTAAGTTTAGTTAGATTAAGGATTGTCACTTAAAAAGTTTCATCAAAATCCATCACGTAGTTTTGACAGTATGCGATTTAAAAAAGACAGACAGACATACATTATGTACAATTTATAATTGTTGCCCAAACATTACCGAATCTCATAAAAAAGCACTTTCAGTAGTTTCTGTTTTTCTAGTATTTTAAATGTTTCTAAAACCCTTATTCAAAACATTTGTGTGATGACACTGTATGTCCTGTGTTCGAAAAATTACGTGATTAATCTATCAATTTCCTGGTTCCCATATTACAAGTTTTACTTAATATGGCACTAGATGGCGTTGTGTGTGTTCAATAGTTATTATTGATCACATACCAGTGATCAGATCTGAAAGGCTGTTTCACAAGCTTAATGATAACGGTCTTATCATTCCTTCGTTTACAATGATTGAAAGAGAAATATCCCATAATGAGTTATTATAGCGTACCATAAAACAATATCAAACTACCTACACAAACCATTACCGCTACAATAAAAATAAAAGCTGCAGTAAAACCGTTTTAACCTCGTCAACGTCTTGTGTGCGGCCACCCTTACATTATTGCCTCTTAAGCCACTTTACTTGGAGAGGCGTTTAGCTGTGCGTCGCCCTTTTTCTTATTAATATTTCATATACATACTTACCTACTTTTAGATACTGAACGAACGCAGTTGGTAAAGTAAACGCACTTATGAAAGAAGGTAGGTAAGTACCTAATTTCCGAGTTCAGGTTAAGACCTTTGTTTCACATAAATAAATATTAAATTCACTAACATCATCATCATGTTCCTGCCCTTTTCCCACGTTATGTGGGGTCGGCACAACATGTGATCTTCTTCCAATTCCCACTACCATTCGTCATCTCAGTAGGTACTCACTCCATTCTTACCCATGTCATTTTTCACAGTCCATCCATCTTTTCTTTGGCCTACCTCTACCCCTGTATCCATCTACATTCATACCTAACACTCTCCTTGTCACATGGCATTCATCTCTTCTCATAACATGTCCATACCACGCTAACCTATTACTCCTCATCTTTTCTGTCACCGTAAATATAAATCAATATAAATTCTATATAGGTATACTTAGTTAATATTATAAATGCAAAAGTAACTCTGTCTGTATATTACGCTTTTGCGCTCAAACCGCTGAACCAATTTTGATAAAATTTGGTAAAAAGATTGAAAGAAGAGAAAAGATTGAAAAAGGACATAGGCTACATTTTATCGCGGGCAAAAGCTAGTAAGTAGGTACCTAGTCTATAAATGAGTCTTGATGGCTTAAGTGTAATTCTAAATTTTTTAGACATTTCATCCTTTATAAATCTTTGAAAATATCTAAAGATAGAGAATTTGTATCAATTTAGTGTTTTTCAGCGATCGGTCTAAATTGCATTATATCAGCTAATACTAAAATGGTGAAGTCGGGACTGAGAGGAACAACGCACATTCATACTTAACACTCTCCTCGTCACATGACATTCATCTCTTCTCGTAACATACCCATACAACTAACATGAAAAAAAAAATCTTGCGTATTGTTTTCAGACAGAATTCATAATAATATACTATTAGGTACCTATCTGTTTATGTTAGCTTTGTTTTAACAAACAGCCGTTGACTGATAAGTAATTCGTTTTTCAGTTTTACAAAAACAAAACGTCCTGTAAAAAACTGAAATACCCTATCCTGAAATTATAAATTCAACCTCATATCGCGGTCCGCCATTTTAGTATATTTTTTTATACGCGTCATAAACCTAATGTTATTTATAGGGTCATAAACGGGAAAAGTGAAAATAACGGCCAATGCCCCGGACTTTATCGAAGACTCGAACAATACTTGCCCCCGGGAATTGCAAATTTCCGGGATCAATCCACCGTGATATGAATGGTTGAAATCTTTCAAAATTACCTTATCATATTAAATGAACATTTATTTTTCATTGCGTGACGTAACCTTTGGCTATGGAAATGAAGAGAGTTCATGAAAGAAGCCGGCGAGACGCACTTTAGCATGTCTATGACTTCTGAAAGAAAGTATAAGGATTCAGTAAATGTTAATAATTAGCAGGTACATAATTGGTTTCACAATAGGGTTTTTCTGCGTTGCATTCTACTGTCAACTTTGTCGTTCTAGTTTTTATATTTTTCTCGTGCTATTTTAAGTTTTATTGAGTAATGTTGGTGGCTATTTTTCCAACAAAGCCCGAGTTCTTAACGCGAGTTTAAAATTATGTGAAATAAAATAAATTCAAACGAACTTAATTGACTCAAAATTCTTTGACGTGAGAAAAGAAACAGGAGACATGAAGCTATACTTTAATATTTGTACAACTTTTACCCAGAATCAGAGGGTCTACCATGAGTTTTCACAATCTACACTCGCTAGCGACTGTAGTTAAAAAAATGTATGAAAACTTGCCTACAGCGCCTCTAGCGGATAGTTGGGTACTAAAGCCTCACGTAGCTAACTATCCTACGTCACAGCGTACTATAGCGACTGTAGTTTGCGCTTCATTAGTTTGCTTAGAATTTGGTACCATGAGTAACAGTTTTGACAAATGTCATAGTAACGTACTATTACTACTGTAGTAACGTCAGCTGTGATCTAAATGTGACAAACTCATGGTAGACGTACAGGGCATAATTCTGAAAATATATCGTACTTAATATGACATGTGACGTATGTATTATGTGACGCAGACATCTGAAGTCTCTCTTTTCATTTAAAATTCTATCATCTCCAAAATTATAAAACGATTCTAAAAGAGAAAGTTGAGTCAGTTAAGCGGTGGCTTTAGGAACCCAAATCAAGATAACTTATTACAGTAGTCTTATGACATCAAGATTAAACAAACCGGTAAAGTTCGGAGAAAATCTAAAAAATCGGTAATACTTTTTTAATTGGCACCGATTTCACGCATCTGAGCTTTTAACTTTGTGCCTCAGAGTAATAATAACTGATAGCGACTTTCCTTCTCCAGTGTTTCGATAGAACTAAATGTCACTCTATGAGATAGCGCGCACGAGTTACTTTTGTCGCCGTGACAGTTTCGCCATTAGTATCAAGTCAGTGGTTGGGATTTTCTGCGGTGCATTTGCCTGACAACTACGTCGCTCTGGTTTTTATATGTTTTCTCGTGTTATTTTGAGTTTTATTGCGTAATTTTGGTGGTTATTTTGCCAATAAAGCCCGGGTTCTTGACGCGAGTGTAAAGTATGTGAATTAGAGTGAATAGTTCTCTTCAAATTCCATCGGAGGAAATCCCAAGAACCGCCACACCTAAAAACTGATACTTAGGTTAGTTTTCTTTTAAGAATCGATGCGCTTGCAACATGTCACGTATAGTACCTACTTAGGTACATATTAAGTAACATACAAGTAAGTACATTAAGTAACTTGAAAACATTGGGTGTGCCAAATGTTTGGACATGCCTCTAATTACCAAGATCTAAATACCTACTATATAGAAATCTCCAGATATTAAGTTCCTATCTACGAACCTTGGTTTCTAGTAGTGATGCAACAGATATCTGTTTCCGTTTCCGCAACTGCGGAACTTCCGCATGCTTTTTGACATCCGTTTCTGCTTCTGTTTCCGCAACTTTTTTAACGGAAATAAGAACGGAAGTTAACGATGGTTGAGGCGGTTGACGGCGCTGATGCACGGGCGGCGCGGCGCGTGCGTTTGGCGGTGAAGCGACCCCGTGCGGTCGTTACTTGTCGCAACTTGTTTGTGCTATAATGTTAGCGGTTTTTTTAAATTTCGAAGATTTAAATCGTAAATTTTACTTTTTACTTTATATTTCATAAACTATACATCCTAGAATTAAATTCAAACCATTTTGGAATGTTCAAGTAAAGATCTTTCATTTGATATCACACTCAATTATTATATATCAGCCGTTAGTGTCCCACTGCTGGGCAAAAAGTTTTTTTTTTTCTTGAATCCCTGTAGGTACCTTTACAACCTCTTCACCGATTAAGCTCATATGCTTTCCTGCAAATCTACATAAGTAGTAGAATCTCTAGACCTTCCAAGTTTCATGCTAATTGGATTAACGGTGCTTTAAAAAACAGCCAAATCGCCCTACTTGCCACTGAAATTTTAGTTTTTTTGCATAGTATTTACACTTCCGTTTCCACATCCGTTTCCGTTTCCGCTTCCGTTAAAATTTACTTTTGACATCTGCTTCTGTTTCTGCTTCCGCTAAGACACTTCCGTTGCATCACTGGTTTCTAGTTACATAGATATTTGAGGATATCTAAAGGAGGGAGTAGTGTGAGTCAGAGGCACGTCCAAAAGCGTCAGATCAACTGGATCAGTTGGTTTTTAAACAAATGGTGACACTGACTGTATACACGTATGGTTATACACGTCCATTCTACTCAATTCGATATTTACCGTTATTTTAAAAACTTACTAAACCTTGATTTTAGAGCTCATCTTTCAAGCTGATAGCATGAAGATGGAGCAATAAAAGATTGGTTGATAATAATTTATTTCACAAAGGGTACATTTGAAATGAACTAATATTTTACGAGATAGCCGATTGTTCTCACTTTCGTCATTATTCGCAATAAATTGTTTATTCGTCATTGTTCGCAATAAATTGTTTAACTAATATCTTACAAGATGTCGTCATTCTCACTTTCGTCATTGTTCGCAATAAACAATTATTGCGAACAATGACGAAAGTGAGAACCCATGAACGAATGCACCATAGGACTATTTTACTCAACGTTTCGTCATTGTTCTCACTTTCGTCATTGTTCGCAATAAACAATTATTGCGAACAATGACGAAAGTGAGAACACTCGGTTATCTCGTAAAATATTGTTAACTGTTATATTGTTTCTCGTTTTTTTCTCGTTTCTAAATAAAAAAAAATAAAATAAATATGATCACGACTGTAATCCCCGGGCTCGGTAGATATCTCCTCAGATCTTTGGTTACTTAAATCTTTTGAGGATATCTAAAGGGGGTAGTCAGAGGCAAGTCCAAACATGACATTTGGTACATGCCCACATTTTGCACAGTAGTTAGTATTCCGTACGTGACAGGTTGCAAGCCCATCGCCGCTTATAAGAATACTAACCTATGACGCACACCTTCGAATTATTGGTTCTAGGGTATGCCGGTTTCCTCACGATGTTTTCCTTCACCGTTTAAGAGCACTGGCATTGCGCACATAAATTTTTCGAATGGAAAAACTCATTGGTGCACGACCAGGTTTGAACCCACGACCTTCGGATCCTGAAGCCGGGGTGCTACCACTACACCACCAGCGCTCTTTTCTCGTTTCTATTCTTTTTTATATTGTTTCTCGTTTATTTCTCGTAAATTATTGTTTACTGTTTACTGTTATTATTAACAATAATTGTTTATTGCGAACAATGACGAAAGTGAGAACAATGACGAAACGTTGAGTAAAATAGTCCTATGGTGCATTCGGTCATGGGTCCGCTCTACATCTTGCTGATTACTACTCTCAGCATTAAACCCACTTCTGAAGTCGTCCAACTTAATTATAAAAGACAATTAGGTATCCCAGTCCAACTTCTACTCAATCTAAACATGCCAAAATCGCCTCTATATCCATAAAAATAAGGCGCAACTTCCTGAAAGTTCGTTTGGTATACTTAATTGTCGTATTAAGAAGGGATCACAGCAGCCCTTTGCGTTTGGAATGATTCCATAAGAAGGCGTTTGGGTATACTTCTAAAAATTAAAGATGTCGAAAGTTTAGAAACTTTTCAATAACTTTTATGGCGTTTCATAAAACATTTCAATACCTTTTACGTAATAACTTAGATTACGAAAACAAGTAAGCGTGGGTTCACACTTGTGCTGCCGTGACTGTGGCCGTGTGTCCAAAACACGCCCATATTTGTCGGGTTTGTAAGTGTTACGGTAAAATGTCTGTGCTCTTTCACGAAGTTGCTTGGATATCTGTTAAATTGTCACCCGTGTTTGTTACGGTATGGAGTCACGGTCACGGCAGTTTGTCACTAGTGTGGACGCGTTTTTAAGTAACGCATGAGTAGGTATATTTTGGTACGAGCTTCCGCCCGCGGCTTCGCTCGCGTGGTACCTACTATTTTAAATTATAGCCTATGTGTTATTCTGATGTGTAAGCTATATTGTTGTAAAGTTTCGACAAAATCCATGCAGTAATTTTTGTGTGAAACAGTAACAAACATAGGTACATCCATACATTCTTACAAACTTTCGCGTTTATAATTTGGTAGGATTATTTCGAAATATAATACGTAACTCCATAACTCGTATACCTGAATAATAGCAACTTTATTACGTACCTCCCGGTTATTTTTGATCAATTGTTGTATTGTTAAACTAAACAAGATTTCATTATTATAATTGCAAAGTTTTCACATTTGGCAAACATTAAAAAATTACAATAGACCTACCCTTGCTGTGAAAATATGATGTAATTCGAGAAAAGGTAAAAATGGAGGATTTCTGTGCTCAAACCAAATCAAATTATGTTCATTTTGTATCACAACAACATATAAATCCTACTAATATTATAAACGCTAAAGTTTGTAAGAATTTAAGGATGTGTGGATGTATGGATGTCTGTTTGTTACTCTTTCACGCTGAAACGGCTGAACGGATTTGGATGAAATTTGGCACAGATATAGATTATAGTCTAGAATAAATGTACGGTTCCTATGTACGGTTATCTGTTTTTGTTTTTCAAAGTGCCACGCGAAGCCGTGGGCGGAAGCTAGTAAAACATAGTAATAAAGATATTATTTACCTACTTACTACTTACACAACAAATCGGTTCGTCACTCAGCTGTACCTAGGTATGCTATATCCCTACCGTCTAGTCTAGACTCTAGCGTCTAGACTCTAGTAAGTAACCTGGTAATAGTTGGTCTTCCGTGAGACTCTATTATTAGTATTATTAGACGGCCTCTGTGGCGCAGCGGGTGAATGTCCGCCTGTGACACAGTAGGTTGCGGGTTCGATTCCCGCCGTGGCAGAAATGTTTGCATTATTTGCAGATATTTTTCTAAGGTCTGGGTGTTTTCTATGTATAATATGTATGTATTTACAAAAAAAAAGTGTATCTATGTAGTTTATCAGTCATGTGGTTCCCATAACACAAGCTCTGCTTAGTTTGGGGCTACATGATGCTGTGTGATAGTGTCCAGCATTAAAAAAATAAAAAAAGTATTAAACGAGTATTTATCGCGTTTTATTTACCTATTAGCTGTTTCACGTGACTTCGTCTGCAAAAATCCATGAACTATTACACCTTGGGTTACATTATTGAAGTTTTAGTAGGGATCCTTAATTTCTTCTAATATAGCTTATGTTGCTCAAGGATAATGTAGTATTAGAATGCTGCATTATTCCTGAGTTACATAGACTATATTTATTACTGGAAAAAAATAGGGGTCCCTACTAAAACTTCAATAATGAAGGTATCCCAAGATGCTAATTAATCGATTTTTAGTAACAGCTAGTACTGATTAAAGACTATTGACTATGGCTATTAGCAGAAGTAGGTAAGTTAGCACAGTATAAAATAGAGAAAAGATTCGTAAAGAGTGAAACGACAACAAAGTTGACTGAATTTCCTGTAAAACTTGGAGCAAACAACATTAATCATGAAACACAAATAAAAAACAATTTCACCGTAATTTAATTCTTTAGGCCTTCGCGAACTCTTTACTTTGTTCTGAAGGTTTTCATTTAAGGGATGAAAATGTCAAATAAAGTTTTTGGTATTTCATTTAAGGCATTCTAAAATGTTTATTTGACGTTTCAACCCTGCATTATAATCCGAGGCGTTTTTAATGAAGTCTAGTTATACTCGTATAGTGATACAAGAAGTAGCTATTATTAATACATAACTATATTAACGCATTGGATAGTAATTAAGTACTCTGCCATATTTTTAGTTTAATAAACTGAAATTGAAATTTAATTTGTAGCATGTCGTAGAGCCCAAAGCGTAGCACTCGTGCTACGCGCGTAGCCAATGCAAATAAACTTATGCCTGTATTTCGATATCAAAAAGTTTAGACCGTTCCCTTTAGATTCAAATTCAAGATTTTACTCCACTCTAGGTACCTACTCTATATTTAAGTATATCAATTTTCATCCCAATTTGTCCAGCTGTTTGAGAGTGATGTATCTAACAAACTACAAAATACACCCCCAATAAAGTACACTTAAATACACAAAATCAAAGTTTAGATAATAATAGTGTGTGTAAAATCTGCTAGTGTGATAAAATCACGTAGGTACTTAGATAATTTTGAATCGTGTTATTTCTAGGTGAATCTAGGTGTCAGTAGTCCTCCCCCCCGAGGGTTGCCCGCCTTGTCGTGGCGGGGGGGCTTAGTAACCGTGGACTGGTCACCCACGGTGAAGCTAAGAGGCAACCAACCAGGGCCGGCCTGTTTGGGTCGCCGGCTGGCCCGAGAGGGGGGCGCTCCCAGCGGGCTGAGCAGGTCCGCTGCGGACGCGCGTGGAGAGGGGACCGCAGAAGAAGAGGAGTGCCGGTATTGCGGTGCGCCGTTCTCCCTATCTTCTGCGGCCGTGGAGGGATCGCAGGGGGAGAGGCGTGTTGGTATTACGGTGCGCCACTCTCCCTACCCTGCGAGCTGGCGGGGCCGTTCCGTAAGAAACGGCAGTGGTGAGGCCGCAGAGGAAGAGGCATGTCGGTATATCAGTATATATACCAGTTATCTGGTATCCGTGGCCTCCTAGTAGCAGACTCGGAGGGAGTCTGCTACAGTACTGGTGGAGGCCGGGGAGGGAGGCGCGCCTTACCGTCTGGTGCGCCCATCGTGGAGGGCCTTCGGGCTTCCGGGATGGAGCCGCTTGTAGGCGGCTATCGCCGGTGGGGTCGCGGATGTGTGCGAGAGCGTTCCCGTGGCCCCGTCACAGGGCGGCGAAGAGGAAGATGGGGGGGTTTTAGTGGGTATACCGTGGGTCTCATTAGCCTAAACGGGAGTCCCACATAACTACTCGGGTGCCCCCTGCGCCCGGGGTATGCGTAACTCAATTCCCCCCAGGAAAAAAAAAAAAAGGTGTCAGTAGTCCTAACCCCAGTCCGAGAAGAAATGGCAAAACAGATCGTCAGCCGAGAGAGCTTCTTTGTACCTATGATCAAAAAAATCAAATCAGAATTTAATGGTTAGGTAATACTGTCAAGATGGAATCAACTCAAGTCTTCATTTTAAGACTAATTTACACAAAACAAAACATTTGACGACCTTTTAAGATGTTTCCAAAACCCATTAAGTAGATAATGAACTTAACGTCCGCCATCTTGTTGTGTTATGACTTCAAAATGGCGGACAGTTTATCGAAAGGACTTTTATAAGATGACGTTAAGATGGGACGTCTGTTTCGTTATCCGATTTAATTATTTTGATGTGATAGTCAAATTATTTAAGCTGGTTTGATGGGTGCTCAGCCTTTTAAAAGGGTTAGAGATGAGTACCTAGGTAGGTACCTACCTACTTGAAATGTGTAGATAGAAATACCTATTTTACGTAGCTACTTCACCCAATAGGTAATTATTGATTTAACAGCGCGTGTGGTAGTTTTCTACATTCCTTCATAGGTCGACTTGTAAAGTGAAATGATACGTAGGTACCTACTTAAGGTTATTTTTAAGGTTAAATGGCTCACAAGCTATTTATATAGGTTAGGCAGGCTAAGTTCTTTGGTAACAAAAAAAAATGCTGGCCAAAAAAGTATGTCTAGGTACCTACCTACCTACTGAATCAAGTAATAATAAAATCATCATATCCATCATTCTTCTGCCCTTACCCCCGTTAAGTGGGGTCGGCACAACATGTTTTCTTCTTCCACTCACTCCTCTCATTCGTCAACTGAGTCTACTCTTCATAAATTCATATCATCTTTCACACAATTAAACCACAATCGGGCACATTCCCGCTAAAAGACAACTTTCTACTAAAATAGTAGTTTTTAAATAACTCTCAGCTGGTAATATTTACTTGCACCGTAACCATGGCAACACAAGAACCCACAAGAACACAAGAAAAAAGCTTGCTAATTTGGAACAGGGAAATTTTGTAATTGGCAAAAGATGTCAAATAAAAAAAAAATTGGCGCTGTTTGGGAGGACAAGGAAGTACTATTTGATCTGCCATTCACGTGAGTGTTTTTGGCACTAAATAGGTGGGCTCTAAGTCTGTATGTTACAAGAATAATAATTAAACCACCTAAAGCCATTCATTAATTGTTTTCAGTGTAAAAGAGAAAGCATAATTGTTAATTAGTTATATGAGCTGCCAAATTAGTAATTATCGTCCCACAAAAATGTCAATTAAAGGGCCCTTTCTACTCAACAGTTTCGTCACTGTCCTCACTTTCGTCATTGTTCGCAACAAACAATTTTGTTTATCTCGTTTAATATTAGTTAATTTTAAGTTATGTATCCTTCGTGAAATTACTTATTATCAACCAATCTTTTATTGCGCCATCTTCATGCTATCAGCTTGAAAGACGAGCTCTAAAATCAAGGATAAAAAGTTTTTAAAATAACGGCAAAGTATCAAATAGATTAGAAAGCCCGAATATTTTTTATTTATTTTGCGATATTTTCAGTTAGGTAGGTACTATTTCACTGACAATGTCTTGTCTTTATTCTTTTAAAATCAAACAAATGAGACGTATAAACATACGTAAGTATCCATGTATAAAACAAAATATTTCTTTTATAATTTTTAGTCACTTGAGGCTCAGACCTGGAGAAAAAATATTCGAAAGAATAGAGCCGATCGAGGACACAAAAGGAAATAGTGGCATGAAAGGACGCCTGGTAGTTACCAGCCTGAGAGTTATTTGGCACTCTTTAGCTTCACCCAGAATCAATATGTGTAAGATATTACAGGCTCTATAAATTATAGATAAATATAAATTCTATATCATCATCATCTTCCTGCCCTTATCCCACGTTAAGGTCGGCACAACATGTGATCTTCTTCCATTTCTCTCTGTCATTCGTCATTTCAGTACTCACTCCTTTCTTACCCATGTCATCTTTCACACAGTCCATCCATCTTTTCTTTGGCCTACCTCTACCCCTGTATCCATCTACATTCATACTTAACACTCTCCTTGTCACATGGCATTCATCTCTTCTCATAACATGTCCATACCACGCTAACCTATTACTCCTCATCTTTTCTGTCACCGTAAATATAAATCAATATAAATTCTATATATACTTAATTAATAACTCTGTCTGTATATTACGCTTTTGCGCTCAAACCGCTGAACCAATTTTGATAAAATTTGGTAAAAAGATTGAAAGAAGAGAAAAGATTGAAAAAGGACATAGGCTACATTTTATCGCGGGCAAAAGCTAGTAAGTAGGTACCTAGTCTATAAATGAGTCTTGATGGCTTAAGTGTAATTCTAAATTTTTTAGACATTTCATCCTTTATAAATCTTTGAAAATATCTAAAGATAGAGAATTTGTATCAATTTAGTGTTTTTCAGCGATCGGTCTAAATTGCATTATATCAGCTAATACTAAAATGGTGAAGTCGGGACTGAGAGGAACAACGCAGGCCCTTAGCGTACTAGCACAGTACAAGAACGGCAGATACGAATTTATATTCAGAAATCTTTTACCAAATTGTGTGCGCCATTACACATCAGTTATTGGAGTGCATAAGTAAGTTTGTTTTTACCATGTTATTGGACTTTTATAACACCTACATTATCCATTTTATGACTATTACTTAGGAAACATAGGAACATTTCTTGAAATATCACACATCGAAACTCCTTCGTGGATTTGTAAAAATTTAGGTATTAATGTTGCCTTTCTTCCCTCAACGTTTGGGTTTAAATTACCGCGTACCGTGTAATAAGCTTCTGTACATTTTTGATATAATTCTTTGGTATAATTGACAATCCACGCCTACCAGGGCTCTATTTTTGTGGGGTAATTTTTTAGCTCAAGGAATACTTCCATGTATTATCCGTTCACTGAGGTAGGTACATACAATATTTTGACAAGGACAAGGCTGAGTGTGGGCGCACAAAGTTTGTTGTTTTATACCGTGAAATTGGAAACAAATATTTAAAATGTGTAAGCCAAAACAAGAACACAGCTATTAAAAGTCTCTTCATTTTCAGAGCTTACGTTGGTTCAAGATTGTTTCGGGATCTGAAACTTAGGGCTGCGTTGATACATAATAAGCAGTTACGAATGCTTCGCCATGAAAAAGTTAGTAGAGATGATTCAATCTAAAAATGAACGCCCCTCCACTTGAACTTGTACCGTATGTAGAGGAAATAGTGTAGAAAAAAAAAAGGAGGGGCGTGCATTTTTAGACTGATCTACCTCCTTATCCATATTTTTTTTTCAATTAAATAGACCATAATGAAAAACCATAAACCATATTTTTGTGAGTATTTTCTAAATCAGCTTTTACATTATTTTCATTGCAGATCTGCCTGAATGAGCAAGGTATTTGGAATTTGTCGAGTGATTCGGGTAATTTGGGAACTTTGCTGGTGACCAATGTCAGAGTTGTATGGTATGCAGATGTGAACGACGCATTCAACGTTTCTATGCCATACATCACAGTGGAAAGTGTATGTATTCTACTCACTCATAAATATTAAAAAAAACTAGCTGTGTGTCATCCTGACACACTTCTTTTGCTTCATTCAGTCTCATAACATTCTTCATACATGCGCGTCGGTTTAGGGTACTCTTGACCTGGCCTTTCTCTAGTACGTCCCCAATTTGATCGAGGTACGTACGCCGAGGTCTTCCCCTTCCAACTGTCCCAATCACACTCTCCTTATACAACTGTTTCGTCAATCTCCTTTCATCCATCCTTTCTACATGCCCAAACCATCTTAACATACCCTTCTCAGTTTTCATCACTACGTCTTCTTTCACTCCACAACGTTCTCTTATCACACTGTTCTTCACTCTATCATTCAAAGTTAAACCACACATACTTCTCAAAGCTCTCATTTCCACTGCATTTATTCTACTCTGATGCTTCTTCTGCCATACCCAACTTTCGCTACCATACATCAATGTCGGCACTAACACTCCCCCGTGCACAGCCAGACGTGCCTTTTTGGACACGATCCGACTGCTCATAAATGTGTGAAGTGCCCCATTCACATTATTTCGAGCATTCACTCTTCTTTCAATATCGTCATCATGTTTACCATCTCTTTTAAACAGCGTACCCAAAATACAAACTCTTTCACTTGTTCCACTCTTTCTCCTCTGATCATTATATTACATTCTGTCATGCATTCATCCCTTTCAAAAACCATCACTTTCGTCTTACTTACATTTATTTTCATCCCTTTCCTGTCAAAAGCTTCATGCATGCCTGTTACCATCTCCTGTAACTCCTCTGCCGACGATGCAAGTATTACCTGATCGTCAGCCAGCATAGAGAAGACATTTGACGAGTAACTCATTCATTCTTAATCCACTATTTTTCATATCTTGCAAGCAACTGTCCATGAATAGATTAAAAAGCCATGGTGACGCTACACATCCTTGTCTAACACCCTTTTGGATATTAAACCATTCAGTGTATGACCCATGTATCCTAACGCAAGCCCTGGAACCCTCATAGAGAGATTTCAGGGCTCGCACCAGGTTGCTTCTTACTCCATACATCGACAGTGCCGACCACAGTTCATTCCTCATCACTCTGTCATAGGCTTTCTCCAGATCCACGAAAGCGCAATAGACCTTTTGACTTTTGGCCAAAAACTTCTCGGCTATGCATCGCAAGGAAAAGACCTGATCTGTACATCCCATACCCTTTCGAAATCCCGCTTGAGCATCCCATATCCTCTCATCAGTCTTTTTCATAACTCTTTCGATTAACACTTTCGCATACAGCTTACCGACGATGCTGAGTAGGCTAATGCCCCTGTAATTTTTGCAGTCTTGCTGTGACCCCTTTCCTTTGTAAAGTGGTACTATGACAGCCTTGCACCAATCACTTGGTACTCGGCCGGCACTCCAACATAAATTGAAAAGGCGGTACAGCTGACTCACAATGACGCCATGTCCAGCCTTCAGCATCTCAACTGTAATCCTATCATACCCTGCAGCCTTCCCTGATTTCATTCTTTTCAATGCACTCACAATTTAATTCATGCTAATATCACTTACATCTTCGTCCTCATTCTCATTCGTAACCAAGGTAGGTGCTTGCGCCTCCTCTCTTTCAAACAAGCTTTCAAAATATTCCTTCCATCTTCTCAACACACATTCTTCACCTTTCACTAAACTTCCATTCTGATCTCTGATCGAGTTCAACTCAGAGCTCTGAATTTTGCCTCTGGCCGAGCGAATGGATTTCCAGAAAAACTTGATGTTTGTCTGGAAATCCTCAGATAATCTTCTGTCAAAATCATCCTTCTGTTCATCTTTCTTTCTTGCAATCATTTCTTTCACTAACCCTTTTATTCTCTTATACTCGCTTTTAGCATCATTCAAATCCTCAATCGTAGCTTTTTGGATTCTTTGACTAGCTAAAAACTTTATTACTATATTTATGACTATTTAAAATAAATTAACTTCTAAATTTGAAAAAATCTACAAAAGAGTACCTATTATGCAAAACTTTTATCTATGGTAATCTATGTTATCCTTTCTAGATTGCTATTCGTGACTCAAAGTTTGGTCAAGCTTTAGTGTTTATGGTCCGCCCGTCGTCAGGAGGATATGTTCTGGGGTTCAGAGCTGATCCGACCGAGAGACTGCGTCCGTTACTGATGGAGCTTGAAGCTTTGCATCAAGCTTATAATGAAAGACCTATTTTTGGTGTTGAAATGTATTGGGATCAAGAGGTATTGGGTCACTCAGATGAGATATTATTATTTTCACATTTTTGTACCTACTGTAATAGACAATAATATCATTATTCTCCTGCCGTTATCCCACGCTAAGGTGGTCGGCACAAAATGTTTTCTTCTTCCACTCACTCCTATCATTCGTCAACTCTGAGTCCAATATTCATCATACCTACATTCATAATTATCATCTTTCACACACAATATACAATAGACAATAATAGAATAGCAAAAAAAATTTAACCAAAAAGAAGAAGAAAAATAACTAGATAGGTAGGTACGTATAGTAGTTTTCCTAAAATAAAATATCTAACTACCTACTTTAAAAAAATATATTTAACTATTTTACAGATATCTACCTACACAAAGCTCTATAATTTAATAAACAATTTTAATGGATTTACAGGTGACAAAACCGATACAAGATGATATCGACGAGTTAGAGGAAATAGGAGAACCGAGAGGGGAAATGGGACCAAATCTGTACCTGGCCTCTCAGCTGGCACAGAATAAAGAAGCTAATGAAATACAGCCCGTCTTCAGCTCCTACCTAGGATTAGCTATAGAACCCCTGAAGGAAGGGTTCACTTTGAAAAGTCTGTTTGAAGTTCAAAGTTCAACATAATACAAACTTACCTACCTACTCTACATAAATATAGTAATTATTATTTTGTGCACTAGCTAGTGTTATTTTTTAGTGACAATTATTATCGGCTACTTCGCTTGCAAAATGTTAACTTTGCACAAATTTTATAGTAGGTGCCTATTAGCTCAATAATCATAAGTTAGTAATAATAGGTAGGTACCTTATCTAACTACATTTTTCCAGAACAAAAATATTTACTACCATTCATACGTGTAGTGTGTCTTGTTTGGTAGATTTTTGAAAATATTGCCTGCAACACACATCGAGTTATAATCATAGTACGATGATTTAGTAGTAACATTCAAGTAAGTTTTTGTTTCCAAAGAGAATATAATCAGGTATTACATCAATGCTGCAACATTTTAAAATATAACGCCACCCCCACACACACCTTTTTTTGAAAAGACAGAAATTACTGACAATTAATTTACACTTTGATCTTAGCCAAAAGGCCTAGAAGCGAATTAATTTAAAAAATAATTTACGACGTTAGAAATACTCGAAAAAAAAATCTTTGACACTGACATTATTGACCGATCTGAAATAGACAAATGTCAAAAATTAAGAAGAAAAAAGTTTAAAAAAAAATTAAATAACTTTGTTTGTTTGATCGGTGGTTCGCCGTATTTATTTTTGTCAAGAATTTCGAAAGCTATGTAAATAAAATCTTTGTAAGATTCGTAACGATCAGGATCCGCTGGGTACTGAATGTAAATACAGATGCTCATTTTATGGTTGTGCAAACCAACTAAGGAATAACGGACAACTCGGGCAGGACTGTATCAAGAGAAGACTCTCCATTCCACGTGATGTGGATAAAATCTTGAGAATCTAGAAAGTGAACGTTACAAAATGAATAAAGAAAACAATAAAAGTGCCGCTGGCTTGGTAAGTAACGTTATTATACGTGTGAATTCATCATTTCTTCCTTCCCTTCGATTAACACCAAATGCAAGTTATAGACAAAGATCCTACCTACTTTAAATCATTCTACTGAAATTATAAGTAAATTATTAATTCAGTTTGTCTCACCCACTCCAACTAACTTGGTATATTATTGATAGCGTCGCTCTGCAATCGTGGAAAGAATAAGACTTCAGGAAGAATGGTCAGCGCTCAAAGAGATCGACCCACAGTCTCAACCGACGAGACATAATTTATTAAATAAAAAGAAGACTAACACCAGACTGCCTTGTAAAGTGTTGCCGACAGTAAAAAAGGTGATGCAGGCCCCAGTCAACATGCAGCTTGGAAGGCTTAATAGAGTAAGTACAAAGTTGTTTTTTATGATATAAAGAAATTAGTAAGTACTCCATCGAAGATCTTCTGGATAGAATAGAAATCATATATTTTACATCACATCTATACTAATATTATAAAACTGAAGCGTTTGTTTGGTTGAACGTGCTAATCTGAGGAACTACTGGTTCAAATTGAAATATTATTGTTGTATTGTATAGTCTGAGGCTATATATGCTCACAATATAACCAAAAGGAGCATCAATAAAAATGTTGCTTAAAAATGGAAAAAATATATTACTCAAAACGTGCAGACAAAGTTGCATGAAGACAGCTAGTTAAAGATAATTGTGATTTACAATATTATAAAGCATTGCTAAGTTGACAGTAAAACAGGAACTCACTCAGCAATAGCTGCAGCATTTTAGCAAATCTTTCACTTTAGAACATAATACAGTAAAAAGAAGAAATAATCAAGATCCATATTACTTTTTTGTTGATTTGACTACATTTTCAGAATTTTTACATTATTTCATAAGATTTTATTGTTATCCATTGACAGTGGATCAAAAAAGCATGAAAAAACCTGTAAGAATTATATATTGTTCAAATGTTTTAGTTACGATTGGTTAGGATTCATTTATATTTATTTTCATTTAACTTTTCGTATGTAATTGAGGTATCTATGTAAATTAGAGGATCTTATCCGTAAACAAAATTGAAAATAGGCAAAAAAAATTGCATTATACAATTTCTTTCAATTAGCAATCAAAGAAACGCAATCTTTAGACAGATAATATCATCAAGGATCTAAGTAAAAGGCCATACCACGAAGTCTTCCAAAACAATTCCGATAAAGAAACGTCACTACTTCAATACAATTTGCATAGGTCATGGTACGAAATAGTTGTGATCATGTTATTATACATTTCAGCAATCGAATATACGCGCGCCTATGGAGGCCCTTCGCGGGGTCGTGGCGCTGGTGGAGGTCGGTAGCGAAGCCCGGGCGCTGCCGCTCCGCGCAGCCCTAACCGCGCTGGGGGCTACAGTCATGCCGGCATGGAGTCCCCTCATCACCCACCTGGTTTGGGCACAAGGTTAATATACTTTAATATAAATACATAAATGTAAATTTTGATGGACACAACGCCATCTAGCCCCAAACTAAGCAAAGCTTGTACTATGGGAACCAGGTAGCTGTTAGATTAATTATATACTTTTTTTTGTAAATACATACATAGAATACATATTAACACCCAGACACAGAACAAACATCTGTGTTCATCACACAAATGTTTGTCCTGGGTGGGGATCGAACCCGAAACCCACAGTGCAGAAGGCAGAGCTACTACCAACTGAGCTGTGAGATAAATTAAAGGTAACAACACTAAAACTTCAAATCAGGAGTTACAAACCATCAAATTTCAAGCTTGAAATAACAGTACTTAAATACGATTTTTATAGGTCACGGTACGTAATATCAAAGTTCCTTTAAAAAGCATGACTAATGTCCAATTATGAAAAAAGGCGCCCGAATATACTTGTTCCTTTTATTTCAACTTTGATTTAGAGATGGCTCCAGGCTAAATAGTATATTATGCAACTAGTGAATAAAGGCGAAACGAGCGCAGCGAGTGATTCAAGTGTTAGAATCCTGAGCAACGCGAGTGATTCATGGCCCTCGGTATAAATCCGTTTTATTCAAGAGTTGCATACCATACTATAACTTTATACCATGACTCCGAGAAAAAGAAACTAAACTAAACTCTGTCGAAAATGTCAACCAATCAAAGCTCGAGGAGTTATTTGAATAAGGAGTTGAGATGGAGTTCAAATAATTGATGTGTTCTAAATTCAAACATGCTATTTATTCACTGTTTTCGGTGAATAAAATAAGCTTTTTTAGAAGGGGAATGGTAACAATTTAATTTTGTTAGGTACTTCCCCACATTATTGTCCATCGATGCTCGATTCGTACCCTCCTGATGACCAGTGATCGGAATTGGGTGAGCTAATATACCTAAAGTTCAAAGAACAGTGACAAAAGTGGAGACTTCCTAAGACTATTTTTATCCCGGTCATTCATTTTTCCGGGCTCGAAATATAATATAAGTGTACTTAACTAAAATTAATACAGTAAAAGAACTATCGAATTAATTATAATTATCTGTTTCGTAAAAAAAACACTATTTATATCGATGGCGATTAGTAAGGAAAGAGATTTTTATCATCAGTTTACTGTATTAATAAAATAAATATTTAACTCGTAATGTCTTGAAACTCGGAAAAATATTCCGGAAAAAAAGAATTAGTCGTAAGGAAGTCGCCACTTTTAATGTCTTTCTTAGAACTTTAGGTATATTAGCTCACCCAATTCCGATTACTGCTGATGATCGTGTGCGGGCGCTGGCGTGCGCGCTGGTGTCTGCGCTGTGGGTGGAGGCGTGCGCCGCGCGCGCCGAGCGCCTGCCCGAGCGCGCCTTCCCCGCGGCTGCGCGCGCCTCCGACCTGCCCTCGCCGCCCGCGCTGCGCCGGATGCTGGTCGGTATATTACACGCTTCTTCTTCTTCTTCTTCCTGCCCTTTGCCCACGCTATGTAGGGTCGGCACAACACGTTTTCATCTTCCATTTCCCTGTATCATGCGTCATCTCAGTACCCACACCATTTTTACTCATATGATCTGTTGCCGCTATAACAACAGCTACTAAAAAACAAAATAATAGTATATTATGCAATTAGTGAATAAAGGACGGATTTAAAGCGAAGGCCATAGATGAGTCATGAGCGTAGCAAGTGATTCAAGTGTTAGAATCCTGAGCAACGCGAGTGATTCATGGCCCTCGATATAAATCCGTTATTCAAGAGTTGCATACGATACTTTATACCATGACTCCGAGAAAAAGAAACGAAACTAAACTCCTTGTCGAAAATGTCAACCAATCGAAGCTCGAGGAGTTATTTGAATAAGGAGTTTGTATAGCATTGAGATGGAGTTCAGTAATTAATGTGTTCTAAATTCAAACACCAAAACGTGTTTATAAAATGCGTGTAAGTAAAAGTGCTTTTTATTCGCGGTTTTCGGTGAATAAAATAAGCTTTTTATAGGGGGAATGGTATAAAATTAATATTTAAAGGGGCTCCCATACAACAAACGTGATTTTTTTGCCGTTTTACAGATAACTAGCTTCCGCCCACGGCTTCGCCAGCGTGGTACCTTGAAAAACAAAAACAAATCTATCCCACGGGAACCGTACATTTTTCCAGGATAAAAGTAGCCTATGTGTTATTCCAGACTATAATCTATATGTGTGCCAAATTTCATCAAAATCCATTCAGTAGTTTTTACGTGAAAGAGTAACAAACGAACATTATCACAAGCTTTCGCGTTTATAATATTAGTAGGATGGTACGGAACCCTCCGTGCGCGAGTCCGTCTCGCACTTGGCCGGTTTTATTAAGCCTGAATAATTTAACATTTCAGAAAAAAGCCGAAGCTGAAAATATATTGGTGAACCTCACTGATAGTGATGAGAGAGAGAAGGTCCCAAGACTCAGGATATCCAGTGAAACGGAACAAGACACCAGTGCAGATACCATGGATACATCTAAAGATACCTCGAAAGATACATCTATGGATTCAACTAAAGATACAACTACAGGTAAGAATGTAGTATCTAGAAATCTAGATATCAGGCACCAAAGTGACTAGATAGGTGACATAAGATGTCGTAGGCGGATGATTTTTCTCAATTTGATATTTCACCGTTATTTTCAAAAATCTGTAAACCTTGATTTTAGAGCTCGTCTTTCAAGCTGATAGCATGAAGATGGAGCAATAAAAGATTGGTTGATAATAAGTTATTTCACGAAGGGTGCCTTTAAAATTAACTAGTATTATACGCGATTACAAAAATTATTTGTTGCGAACAATGACGAATAGTGAAGACAATGACGAAACTGTTGAGGAGAATCGAAATAATAAAATAAACTAAAAAAAAAATAAAAAAAAAATATGATCACGACTCTGTAATCCCCAGGCTCGGTAGATATCTCCTCAGATCTTTAGTTACTTAGATCTTTGAGGATATCTAAAGGGGGTAGTCAGAGGCAAGTCCAAACATGACATTTGGTACATGCCCACATTTTGCACAGTAGTTAGTATTCCGTACGTGACAGGTTGCAAGCCCATCGCCGCTTGTAAGAATACTAACCTATGACGCACACCTTCGAATTTTTTGGTTCTAGGGTATGCCGGTTTCCTCACGATGTTTTCCTTCACCGCTTAAGAGCACTGGCATTGCGCACATAAATTTTTCGAATGGAAAAACTCATTGGTGCACGACCAGGTTTGAACCCACGACCTACGGATCGTGAGACAGGGGTGCTACCACTACACCACCAGCACTAAAATAAAATAGTAAATAATAAATTGAAAAAAATAAAAAAATAAAAATTTTTAATAATAAAATAATCTATATTACCATCCTTCTGGGTTCATGAAGCGAATCCGCATTATCTAATCGCTTTGACGTAGCCTTTCTCAGCAAACAAGATAATATAAATCTTAATAAGTACATATAATAAAGAGGTTAAGTTTGTTTGTATGTAAGGAGGTAATCTCCGAAACAACTCGAATTTATATATTTCAAAAATTTTTTCACTGTGTTGAATGAACTTTCAAGATGAACGTAGGTTATTTTATGTAGGTACCTTGCGAGCTAAGCAGCGGGCGGAAGCTAGTGCTAACGTAAATTGATCTCTTTCTAAATAAACTTTCATAATTCTTTTTTGTTTATGTTATCTGTATCTTTTGAGATCAATTTTGTCAGTGTTAAGTGTTTAAATTAATAGTATTGTCACAATTTCAGTCATATTGTCAAATCAATTTTGGGATTTTCTGCGGTGTATTTGCCTGACAACTACGTCGCTCTGGTTTTTATATGTTTTCTCGTGTTATTTTGAGTTTTATTGCGTAATTTTGGTGGTTATTTTGCCAATAAAGCCCGGGTTCTTGACGCGAGTGTAAACTATGTGAATTAGAGTGAATAGTTCTTTTCAAATTCCATCGGAGGAAATTTTCAACAAAACAGCCATCTTTTGTTTAAAATTGACTTGACTACTTGACTATGACTCTGTGACGTTGACAATACTTATAAATAAATACACTTGACACTGGCAAAATTGTTCTCTAAGAGACAGATGCCATAATTGAAGAAGAAGAAGAAATCAATTTTAAAAATACTGACATTTGGACTATCAAATAAAATGAATTGTCAAAATAATCCATGATTTGTAATTATATTTTCTTTCAAACAAACTTCTCAAACATACGTACCTATCTATTTCACTCTCATAATGCATTATATATAAATTGGTATGATGTCTGTCTGTCAGATATGGAGAGTCGTGTGAACACCGCGCCGCGACGCGCGCTGCCCAAGACGTCGGCGTCGATGAGCCCGCCACCCGTCACGAAGTCACGCAGGAAACTGTTCACGCACAAAGAAGCTGATATTGCGAACTCTTCTGATGATGATGGTTGGTATTCACGAAAATAGTGAAGTGCAAAATATTTAATGCCCGGTTTACATTATTCCAGTCCAGTGATCTAGCGAGATTCCAGTCCAGTGCTGGACTGGATCTGTAACGTCTACATTATTCCAGTTATTTAGAAGCCGTTGAAGTGTGAACACTATAGTGACAATGATTTCAAGCACTGGATTGGCCGTCTACATTATTCCAGTTGCACTGGATTGGTCGCACTGGATTCAAAAGTAGACCGCGAATCCAGTTACTGGACTGGAATGCTTACTGGATTCAGTTCATTCCAGTGCCGGTTTACATTTTTCCAGTAAGCAATCCAGTACTGGACTAGATCGCTGGACTGGAATAATGTAAACCGGGCATAAGTACAGGGTGTTCGCATTGTTTTTTTATCGAAGACCTCAGTGGCGCAGCGGGCGAGAGTCCGCCTGCGACGCAAGAGGTTGCGGGTTCGATTCCCGCCGCGGAACAAATTTGTGTACGATCTGCGGAAATTTGTTCCGTTGGTCTGGGTGTTTTCTATGTATAATAAAAAATATGTATCTATGTAATGTATTAAATATATCAGTTATCTAGTACCCATAACACAAGCTTTGAGTAGCTTACTTTGGGGCTAGATGATGCTGTGTGGATTGTCCAGCATTATTTATTTATTTATTTTAGCCAAGTAGGTATTGAACTTTTGTCTGAAACAGCTGTTTTTTTTGGTATTGGTTTCTTGGAAAATGTTTTCGGAAGTAGTCTGGTAACATTAAACATGTTTATAGATAAGGTATGTTTAATTCCAGCTGTAAGAAACTAAACAAGTATTTTGTCATCATTACAGATGAAAACACACAACCTCGTCCAAATATCCCGAAACCGGCTAAGCTCACTAAACGTGTGAAGAAAGCTGCGCCCGCGCATCTCACGCAGAACGACCGCAGAGAATTGGCGCGCGCGGAGCGCATGGCGAAGAGATTCCTAGCCGCCTGTACAGGGAATACGCAGAAGCAGCCTATCCAACAGAAAACACCAAGAATCGTAAGTATATTTTTTCACTCAGTTTCAAACAGTTTCTAAAAAAAATATGATCACGACTGTAATCCCCGGGCTCGGTAGATATCTTCCTCAGATCATTAGTTACTTAGATCTTTGAGGATATAAAAGGGTAGTCAGAGGCAAGTCATCATAATCATCACTTGGAGCGCTCAGTTTCAATCAAAGATTCTATAAAAAAGAAATATGATCACGACCGTAACCCCCAGGCTCGGTTGACATATTCCTCAGATCATTAGTTACTTAGATCTTTGAGGATATCTTATGGGGGTAGTCAGAGGCACGTCCGAACATGACATTTGGTCCCATATTTTTCACAGTTCACTCAGTTTCAACAAGTTTCTTAAAAAAAAGTTACCACAACTGTAATCCCCGGGCTCGGTAGATACCTCCTCAGATCTTTAGTTACTTAGATCTTTGAGGATATCTAAAGGGGGTAGTCAGATGCACGTCCAAACATGACATTTGATACATGCTCACATTTTGCACAGTAGTTAGTATTCCGTACGAGACAGGTTGTAAGCGCATCGCCGCCTATGACACACACCTTCGAATTTTTGGTTCTAGGTTATGCCGATTTCCTCACGATGTTTTCCTTCTCCATTTAAGAGCACTGGTACTACTATGGAAAAACTCATTGGTGCACGGCCAGGTTTGAACCCACGACGTTGGGATCGTGAGGCAGGGGTGCTACCACTACACCACCAGCGCTTTTCAAGTTTCTACAAAATGACTAAAATTGTTACACCGCAAAAACATTACCCTCCTTCGCTGCGAAGTCGGGTAAAAAGTCTATAATATTTTAATTCCAGGTTCTAACGGGAATGTGTGGGACGGAACGCCGCAAAGTAGCCGCAGCCATCTTGTCATTGAAGGGGCGAATACAGAAATGTGTGAACAAGCGAACCACTCACGTGGTACTCGGCTCGTTCCAGCAGAGGGACGATGAACGGACTTGCATTACTGGTATTTATCTACTTTTTAAATTTTATATTTCTGTACGTCTACCATGAGTTGTCACATTTAGATCGGCTGACGTTACTACAGTAGTAATAGTACGTTACACGTCAAAATTGTTACTCATGGTACCAAATTCTAAGCAAATGAATGAATGAAGCGCAAACTACAGTCGCTGTAGTACGCTGTGACGTAGGATAGTTAGCTACGTGACGTTTTAGTACCCTAGACCGCTAGAGGCGCTGTACAAGTTTTCATACATTTTTTTAACTACAGTCGCTAGCGAGTATAGATTGTGAAAACTCATGGTAGACCTACAGTTACAAATAGTAAACACCAGACGTTTCTACTTAATTTGATATTTTAACGTATTTAAAAAAAAAACCTTGATTTTAGAGCTCGACTTTCAAGCTGACAGCATGAATATGGAGCAATAAAAGATTGGTTGATAATAAGTTATTTCACGAAGGGCTCACCGCTATACCAATAACAGCAAATATCTTTATTTTCAGGAATAGCAAGTCTATCTCAAGAAGATTTATCTCGAGTTGTACACAGAAGTGATATCCAGAAGGCGCGCACACTTTCAGCACTCTGCGGCGCTGCGAGGGGCTGCCGCGTGCTTTATGCACAGTGGACCCTTGATTCAGCTGAGAAAAACAAGTGGTTACATCACTCAGGATATGAAGTACTACATTTGAAGAAAATATCTCAGGTACAAACATTTTTTAATTAAATAATCCTTACTAATATTATAAATGCGAAAGTAACTCTGTGTAGTACACAATCACGCCTAAACTACTGAACCGATTTTGATAAAATTTGGTACAAAGATAGACTAGAGCTTGAGAAAAGACGTAGCTACTATTTATCCCGAAAACATGTACGGATCCCGTGGGATAGATATTTTTGTTTTTCAAGGTAATATGCGGGCGAAGCCGCTGGCTTAAACCTGGTTGTGGGTTCAAACCTGGTCACCAATGAGTTTTTCCATTATTGTGCCAGTGCTCTTAAACGGTGATGGAAAACATCGTGAGAAAACCAGCATATCCTAGAACCAAAAATGTGTGAAGGTGTGTCATAGGTTAGATTCTTATAGCGACGAAGTGCTTGCAACCTGTCACGTATGGAATACTAACTAATGTGCAAAATGAGGGCATGTGCCAAATATCACGTTCGGACGTTCCTCTGACTACCGTCTTTAGATATCCTCAAAGATTTAAGTTAGTAGAGATCTGAGGAGATACCTTTAATATAGGTATCAAATAAAAGGGCTTGAGTAAGAATACTATACACTATAACTAATTTCAAATCCAGATGGCCGCCACCACAAAATGGCGGGCAAAATTTGTGTTTTTTTTATTTTTAATTGAATTTAATTTGTTCACAGAAAGCACGTGTAGAACGCGCGGCGTTAGCTAAAGTCAGATCTGAATACGCCTACGATGTTTTCTGCGGAATGCGTGTTTTAATTACCGCATCCGCTGAGCAACGAGACGCAGCTATTCAACTGCTTAACCTATGCGGCGCTGTTGTCATAAATGGCGGAAACCAAAATGGCGGGAACCAACATGGCGGAACCAAAAATGGCGGAATACAACATGGACAAGGTTTAACACAGCTCGATAAATTATTAGGAAATACACAAAAACAAACGCTGGTACCTACGCAGAGAACGCAGCACGCTTTGGTCACCCAAAATGGCGAAATACGCTATGGCGTTGTCCAAAATAGCGTGAACGATTACGATATTAAGATCGGCGTTGGGAATGGTGAAGTTAGTTCTAAATGGGTGTTTGATAGTGTGGCTGCGGCGCGGATGAGGACTACGAGACGGTATGTGGTGACTGACAAATCTGATCAGGATCAGGTGGCGGATGTAATGGCAAACTTTTGTATTGACGACTGTTGATAGTTATACAAATAGAGATGGTATAAAAACGCTGAGCTGTCAGCCTTTCTTGCCTCTGTATGTTTAGATCTTTTAAACTACGCAACGAATTTTAATACGGTTTTCATCAATATGTAGAGTGATACAAGAGGAAGGTTTATACATCATATCGACCCAGTAATTTATAAAAATTTAAACCAACCAACAAGATCACGGCTGTAATCCACAGATTTGGTAGACCTGTCCTCATATCTCTAGTTTTGAAATTGTTTAAAGATAATATAAAGGTAAAATCTTTTGATAGTGCTAACGGCGTTTTTGATAAAAATGGCGGAGTATACAAAATGGCGGAATCCAAAATGAACAACATTAGGTTAGGTGGTGTAAATTCAACATGAAAATTATTTAATTAAAAATGCGAAATCATGAACTTATTCCCAATAACTTGACTAATGTGGGTATATTTTTTTCATATATCGCCAAATAGACAATGTAACGGCCATTTTAGACCGTATTAAGATTAATTGACGACCTTAGTGGCGCAGCGGGCGAGAGTCCGCCTGCGACGTAGAGGTTGCGGGTTCGATTCCCGCCGCGGAACAAATTTGTGTACGATCTGCAGAAATTTGTTCCGTTGGTCTGGGTGTTTTCTATGTATAATAAAAAATATCTATCTATGTACCTAGATAATGTATGAAATATATCAGTTATCTAGTACCAATAACACAAGCTTTGAGTAGCTTAATTTGGGGCTAGATGATGCTGTGTGGATTGTCCAGCATTATTTATTATTTATTTATTTATTTATTTAATTATTAATTAAGTTAAAATTATAATTTTGTTTAAGTAATACCTAATTGTATTTAAGTTATTTTGTTTGTGGCATTTTCATATGCACTATATTTTGTAATAAATAACAATCAAATAATAAATCTATTATTATAACTTCACTTACCAATTAATAGGTGCAATGTCAGTAGTAAGTTCTGTCTACTTATGAAAAAAATGTTTTTGACTGATTCAATATTTTAAGAAAACTTTTCTAAAGACAACTGCCCACTGAAGCAAAAAGAAAAATGTCGAAATAGCATGCCATCTTCGCGTTTTATTATGGTTTAACTTTAAGTTATAACTTTTAAATTAAAAGACCCCTCTCCGCTGTAGTGGATAGTCGCCCTTAGTCACTTTCGAAATAATATGTTGCATGTATATACATACTTAATTTATATTAAGAAAATGAATATTAGGTGCTCATTTTTTGTTTATTTATTTTTTTTATTTAACTGAAATAAAATTTAAACAAAAACACTTTTGAATATTTTATTTATTATAAATAACGTACAAAAGCATTTGCATGTACCTTGCTTTTTTTAAAGGCTTTGTGCTGGTTTTGATAGTTAAAGAAACTTTAATTCGTTTCGTTTCCTTCTATACTTTACCCTGCCGTTTTAGTTCTTCAAAGTTTCCGCTAGGGGCACTGGTATTTATAAACGATACGAAATATCGTTTTGTACACTATTAAACCCTTAGTATAGTTCATCCAACGGATCTAGGCATTCGTGAAGTTAGCCACAGGTGCGAGTTTGCGCATGTACAGTTCCTTCCCCCTCATAACTCCAATTGCTCCCGAAAAACGATACTGCGCTCTTGCGGCTAACTTCACGAATGCCGAGATTCGTTGAGCCAACTATACCTATTACCTTACAAAAAACCATTAGATGACTATTATAAATTCGTTGGTTCAAACCATTCTACTTGAAATGCAAAAACAAATTATTTTCTGAGCCTCAAAGTATTCAAGAGTTAACACACGTATGTCATCCGCATCTCCCGGTGGGAATCAAAACAGGTTTGCTGGAAACGTATTGTGCGATACAAAGGTCCTTAGGCCTTGCGAATCGTGGGGTGGCCTCGTATTCTGGTTTCCGGTTCAGTGAATGCTTTTTAACCGACTGCGAAGGGAAAAAGGAAGGTAATGTGTTTGGGGTGTATGTGTGTGGCTGTCGCCGGAGATACATACTTATGTAAGTATAAGTAGGTAGGTAGGTACCTACATTATTACATACGTCTACCATGAGTTCGAGTTGTCACATTGGCGGGTTACAGTGCTCGACCGCCAGCGTTGCCAGAATGTTACTTTTGTAACATTTTACGTTACTTTTGACCCTCTGATGTTACCTCCATGTTACACGACTCAATATGTTACTTTTGTGTTACATTTAGGTCAATGTAATTATACGATAAAATATTTTGCAGCAACCTAAAATTTTGTGAAACGGAACGTTTTCAAGAATGTTTTTGTTTTTGTTCGTCATATTGGCGCTCTTGATATTGTGGGACTGACTGATATGACGTCGACCGCGCGAAAATCTGTCACTTCGTCGTACCGCATATTCACTCACTCGCATGTATTTCTTAATCCTCCATCTCGCTTAGGCGAGAGATTATTCGATCAACAACGATTAGTAATAAAGTGATAGTGGTGTAGCGGTAGCACCCCTGCCTGCCTCACGCTCTGAAGGCAGATCACTGTCTGAAGGTCTCGGGTTCAAACCTGGTCGTGTAACACTGAATCTTTCTATGTGAAAAAATAATGCGCACAATGCCAGTGCTCCTAAACGATGAAGGAAAAATTCGTGAAGAAACCGGCATACCTTATAATCAAAAATTCGAAGGAGTGTCATTGGTTAGTATTATTATAAGCAGCGGTGGGCTTGAAACCTGTCATGTAGGTACGGAATACTAACTACTGTGCAAAATGTGGGCATATGCCAAATGTCATGTTCCGACGTGCCTCTGGCTACCTTCTTTAGATATCCTTGAAGATATAAGTCACTAGAGATTTGAGGAGATACTACCGAGCTTGGGGATTACAGTCGTGACCTAGTTTTTTTTTTTTTAATGTTACTTTTCTCGTGAAAATGTTACTTTTTGTGCTGTCTCACGTTATATTTGACTAACTGCCACTGGCAACACTGTCGACCGCGTTCATACGTTTCCATAGCGCGTCAGCCGACCGACGGCCGCATGCGCACGCGCTCGACCGACGGTCCTCGTACGCAGTGCGTAGCAATATACGCGTGCGTACGGTCGGTCCAGCACTACGAATTATGGATTTTCATATTAATGACAAGCGCGACCGACGATCACTGAAGCACTGTAACCAGCCTTAGATCGGTTGACGTTACTACAGTAGTAATAGTACGTTACTATGATATCCGTCAAAATTGTTACTCATGGTACCAAATTCTAAGCAAATGAATGAAGCGCAAACTACAGTCGCTGTAGTACGCTGTGACGTAGGATAGTTAACTACGTGACGTTTTAGTACTCAACTATCCGCTAGAGGCGCTGTACAAGTTTTCATACATATTTTTAACTACAGTCGCTAGCGAGTGTAGATTGTGAAAACTCATGAGCGACCTAGTGGGGCCTTACCACGAAGTCTTCCAGAACGATTCCGTTTAAGAAACGTCGCATTTGAAGCTTGAATTAACACTACTTCAATAAATTTTGCATAGGTCATCATGGTATGAAATAACAATGTAAGTAATAGTAACTCGGTAGGTACCTATTATGAATTCGTTTCTTCTCAATTTGATTATTTAATTAGAGAGAATAATTTAATAATAATTTTAATAATTTAGTTTTCAAGGGTAGAGGTAGACCAAAGAAAATATGGATGGACTGTGTGAAAGATGACATGGGTAGGAAAGGAGTGAGTACTCAGATGACGAATGATAGAGGGAAATGGAAGAGGATCACATGTTGTGCCGACCACACGTAACGTGGGAAAAGGGCAGGAAGATGATGATGATGATGATGATGAGTTTAAAAAAAATAACCTAGATTTTAGATGAGTACAATAAAGTATAAATTAATAAATACAGTTATAATTTTAAACTTAGTATTTATTTACCATTTTATATCGATGTTGAGATGTTAGTTTACTCAAACTAACAGTTACCTAGGCATAGTTATACGAGTATAAGTACTTTATTATGATTAGTTAGTTTAAGTGGGTTTGTGACCGTTCTAAAATAAAAATAAAATAAATATGATCACGACTGTAATCCCCGGGCTCGGTAGATATCTCCTCAGATCTTTAGATACTTAGATCTTTGAGGATATCTAAAGGACCCCCTTTAGATATCCTCAAAGATCTAAGTATCAGAGGCAAGTCCAAACATGACATTTGGTACATGTCCACATTTTGCACAGTAGTTAGTAGGTATTCCGTACGTGACAGGTTGCAAGCCCATCGCCGCTTATAAGAATACTAACCTATGACACATACCTTCGAATTTTTGGTTCTAGGGTATGCCGGTTTTCTCACGATGTTTTCCTTCACCGTTTAAGAGCACTGGCATTTAACACATAAATTTTTCGAAAAGAAACTCATTGGTGCACGACCAGGTTTGAACCCACGATCGTGAGGCAGGGGTGCTACCACCACACCACCAGCGCTCTTCTGTGACCGTTCTAATTAATTAAATAAATAAATAAACAGTATCATTGAAACAGTTTTTAAGTAGGGCCAGTTAGGGTGGTTTGGGACAACCGTTATCATTAACCACACTCTCTTCTCTTCTTACTTAGTTGGTTCATACAAACTCACTTGAATAGTAAAGTAGTGTAGGTACTTACGTACATCGGAAAGTACAGTAAATAGTTAGATAGGAACTTTAGGTAACTTTTGTTAGTTTACGCTGCAATGACATTACAGATAAAATTGAAAAGGAATACATACTACTCAAAGTTCGTGTGTTATTTTAAGTGCTAAGCACTTATACAATGCTGGCCTCATCAGTAGCTACTATTCCAAACAAATTGCCTTTGTAGTAATTACTTACCTACTTACTCACTAAGGGAATAACCTAAAGGTAGATAAGTACACTCAACATCAATGAATTACAATTTTAGTAGATTATTTTATATAAATTAAGTATATTAATGTTACATTTAACTACCTGCACTTACACAATAGTAAATATCAAATTCACATCAAATATTGGGCTAACACACAACATTATTGGGCTAACTAGCAACAGTATTTTGGCATATTTAACTTCTCTCGCTTTGTTTTATCACTATTCATAATATTTCACTGTCTACATAGACACAGCTAGTAGGTAATATTTAAGCTACCAAATATAAAATACAATGCAACAAGGTATAGGCGACCAAGAAATTGGTTTACCACTCTAAGGCTGAATATCATTTGCACGTACAAAACATCAAGGGCTATTTTCGCTTGACAGATTAATAACTGCTACGTCAGAATCTGTCATAGTAATCCTTAGCGAATAATTATTTATGTTACTGGGAGATGTCATCAAAAGTGGTAAACCAATTTCTTGGTCGCCTATACTACCTACATAACTAAATATGGTGTGTTTAATATACCAATTGATTCAAACAAATTCGAATGAATATTTCAATGATTATAAATTCGAATAAAAACTGAATACTAACTAGGTACCTACTGTGCAAAATGTGACCATAATATGCCAAATGTCCTGTTCGGACATGCCTCTGATTACCCTCTTTAGATATCCTCAAAGATCTCAGTTACTAGAGTTCTGAGGAGATATTTACCGAGCCTGGGGATTATAGTCGTGATCATGTTTTTTCTAAAATCAATATTAAATTCAATAAGAATAAAAGAATATAATAATGCAATAGACTACTATTGCATTATTATATTCTTTTATTCTTATACCTACTAAGGTATCTACGAAATAAGGGTAAACTGGAGCATTTGGAAATAACGTGAAAATAAAGAGCATGAATGTGCTAGTAAAAAGCACTGATAATCAAAAATAATTTATTATTATTAAATTAAATAAGAATTAATGACTATAATATTGCAAGAGAAGTAGGTATATACGAAATTAGGGTAAGCTGGAGCATTTGGAAAAAGTGCGTTTGTGCGTGAATTTAAAAAGCATAAGAATGTGCAACTAGAAAGCACTGTTAATCAGTTCGGTTCGTACCGTTGAAGTTGGTGGACGTTAGTCTCAGCGTAAAATAATTTTTGAGTGTTTTTTTTTTGAGGCGTTTTATTATTGGTTGGTGGTTGTTTTCGGTGCCTCTCGTTTCTTCCTGAGCAGTTTGGACGTCAGGCTCCTCCCAGTGGGCGTGGTGGCTGAGATGCAAGATTGGTGAGACCCTGGCCTTTTGTCTTGCTACTTCTAAGCTTCGCTGGCTTTTGGACGGAGTTGCGAATCTTGCGCATTGAAGGCTTGTGCACAAAGTTGCCTTTGGCTGGGATCGAGCTTGGGGCCGCCGCGTCAATAGTGACTGTGTGGTGCGCTGGGCCAAGCAGTCGGTGACGTCAGTGGCGAAATATATAGTGTGGTTCTTCCTGTTGTACCTGGTTACCTATCGCTTAATCAATATTACTCTTCGCATAATACATTATAATGGAGTACACTTGCTGTCATAAGACATTTAACATTCGTGATAATAAAAAACAGCTTGTATCATGTGCATCGTGCAAAGATCACTACCATACCACATGTATTCTGCCACATAGAAAGGACTGGGTGCCTGATGCCGATTTTAAATCTTCATGGCTTTGTCCGACGTGCAAGCAAAGTGCACCTCGTGACAATAGAGATGACACACCAATTCGGACTACCTCAACAAAGTCGAAGATAGCTGCTGGTGAGTCTTCGAATGTCGTCACTAGATCCATGCGGTCCAAGTCCAGAGACCGTGAGCCTCAACGTGAACGTGAAACTCAGCAGTTGCAGGTCGTGCCGCTTGATCAGGTTAGAAGTATTATTCGTGAAGAAGTAAGGCTTGCGGTTGCAAGTTTTGATAAATCAGTCAAAGAATTGAAGAGTGAAGTCTCTTCGCTTAGAGAGTCGGTGGAGTTCGTGAATGACAGATATGAGAGTGTGGTTAAACGAACGGATGAGTTCTCTGAGCGCCTTAAAGCTTTACCTGACGTTAATAGCTATATGGCTGAAATCGACTCCAAGTTGCAATCATTCCAGAAAGATCTGAACGAAAAAGACCAATGGGTGAGGCGGTCTAATGTAGAGATTGTGGGGCTCCCGGACACAAAGGGTGAGAACCTACTTGAGATGGTCTCAAAAATATCTAACTTTGGTAATTTCAAGCTCAACCAGACAGATATAGATTTTGTGACGCGTGTTGCGCCTTTGGACAAGAGTAGCAAGAAGCCAAAGCCTATAATTGTGAGATTCACGTCTAGGTACAGGAAAGACGAATTCTTAGCAAAGATGCGTGCAGTGAAAGAGTTCAGAGCTTCAAATGTTGGCTTTGACAGAGATTGGAGTAAGCTTTATTTCAATGAACACCTGACTAAGTTCAACAAAATACTACTTCAGAGTGCGAAGAAAATTGCTAAAGAAAAACTTTACAAGTATGTGTGGGTGCGAAATTGCTCTATTCTTGTACGCAAGAATGACACCAGTCCAGTCCTTAACATCAGCAGCGAGGAAGATTTAAAAAAGATGAAATAAGTGCCACGCTATATTTCTACAGTTCCACGTTTTACTTGGATGGTTTTATTTTATCGTTTTTAATGATAAACATTTTCTTTCATGAGGTCATAGTTTGGTTAGATTCTATTTTTCAGGTCAATGTTTATAATGTACAGAATCAATATAGAGTTTTTAATATCACTAACGGAACAGAAACTTTTAATAATGCTGACAAATTATTAAATTGTGTTCTTTGTGTGTTATTTTATGGGGCTTGTGGCATTGTGTTTGTTGGGGTTTTTGTGATGATATCACAGGTTTTTTTTATGTTTTATCGAGATCAATATCGATGTAAAATGTATTATTACTATTGTGTTGAAGCGATTATGATTTATTATGAAGTGTTATTTCGGGTATTTAGTGTTAGAATTTATGTTTTATATCGGGTTTGTGGCATTGTGGTTGGTATAGTTCTTAAGAATTATATCCTTTCACAGGTTGTGAATTATCTAAAACTTAATATAATAGAAATTCATAATAATGTACTGTTATGGATCGATTGTGGATGGCGGAATATTTTTGAATTATCTATTTTCAGTTTTTACAATGCGTATAACTCTTTGTATTATTGTTTTAATTATTTTTATGGGTGACAACTTAAAAGTTTATTATCAAAATGTCCGTGGTTTACGAACTAAAACTGGTATTTTTTTTAAAAATATGTTACAGTCTGAACATGACATTGTATGCCTCAGTGAAACTTGGCTATTGCCCGGGATTTTCGACTCAGAGTTGTTTGACGATCGTTTCGTGGTCTACCGATGTGATAGAGATTACGACTCTAGAAGCGACAATCTGGGTGGTGGTGTTTTAATTGCGACCCGCAAAGGGACTGTTGTTACAGATATATCTATATCCCCGTCGAGTGGTGATTCCTCTGCCGACATAGTTTCGTTGCGAATTGTAACTTCTGTGGGTAATGCAAAAAGGCAGTGTCGTATTTATTGCTGCTATTTTCCTCAGTGTGCTGCACAGTATGATGCTCAAGTTCAATTTTATGAAAATGTATCTGATACAGTACTTAGGTTTCCAGAGGACGACTATCTTATCTTGGGAGACTTTAATATAAGAAATGCTTCATGGAGCTCGATGGAGAATAGTTATGCTGCTCTACTTTCGTCTGAAACAGCCAATAACCTTGTATTGTTGATATCGAATTTTCTCTCGTTTAATGATCTCCATCAGTATAATTTGATTGCAAATGTTAACGAGAGGGAGCTAGATTTAATTATTGCTAGTTGTCAATGCATTGTAACCCATTCAGAATTAAAAATGGTTACTGAAGATAATCACCACCCAGCTCTTGAAGTAAACGTATTGTCAGTTGCTAACAGCATCCTAAAGCCTCCATCTCGTATCGTGCGTCTCTATAAAAAAGCTGATTATGCTTTAATAAACGAAGCACTATCTAAAATTGACTGGGCCAGTTGCCTTTCTAATAAGTGTGTAGAGTCTGCTGTATCCACCTTCTATGCTTTAATAGAGGAGGTTGTTGAGACCCATGTTCCTTCTAAGACGATAATTGGGTCGTCTAGATTTCCAGTTTGGTATTCGCCAGCACTGGTTAAAGTTGTTCGAGAGAAACGTAAATATCACAAAAAATGGAAGATATATAATCAATTTCAGGATTACTGCTGTTTCAGCAAGCTCCGTGAGAGGCAAAACTCTCTGGAGTCTCATTGTTTTGAATCATTTATCGATAGGGCAGAAAGAAATATTATCAAATGTAGCAAGCAATTTTGGAGTTTTATTAAATCTAAGAATAAGTCTGCGGAATTTCCTGACAGACTTCATTATGATGGCATCTCGTCTTCAGATGGAGAGGTAATTTGTAAAATGTTTAACGATCATTTTAATTCAGCTTTTGATTCCAGCAATGTTTCAACACTGCCTACCTCCCCTAATGTCCTATGTTCCGTTAATTTGTCTTCTATACAGTTGTCACTTACAGTTATACGTAAATACTTAAAGCTTCTTGACGTCAATAAAGGTGCAGGTCCTGATGGTCTTCCCCCGTTATTCGTTCGTAATTGCTATAAACAGCTTTCAATACCGCTTCATATAATTTTCAATTTGTCTTTTTGTTTTGGTGTAATGCCTAAATCCTGGAAACGATCTTTCGTAGTGCCAATATTTAAAAGCGGCGACAAACATGATATTAGGAATTATCGCCCCATATCAAAATTAAGTGTTATTCCTAAATTGTTTGAACGGATTATATATGATAAAATGTTCATGGTTCTTCGACCTCACTTTATTGATCAACAACATGGTTTTTTGAGTAGAAAATCTACGGAGAGCAATTTATGTGAGCTTCTGGATTTTGTTACTGGCGCTATGGACAAAGGTTTCCAGGTCGATGTCGTGTATACCGATTATTCAAAAGCGTTCGATAAAATTTGTCATAACTTACTAGTACGGAAGCTTCTTGATTTCGGTATACATGGTGATCTCCTGCGTTGGCTTGAGTCTTATTTGAGAGATCGTAGCCAAGCTGTTACAGTTAAGGGGTTTTGCTCATCGTTCACTCCTGTTCCTTCAGGTGTGCCGCAAGGTTCTCATCTTGGGCCTCTCCTATTTAATGTTTTTATTAATGATGTTTCAATTATTTTCCAACACTCTCGATTTTTATTATATGCCGATGATAAAAAAATATATCATCTTGTTAAGGATTCCCAAGACTGTGATTATCTTCAGGCAGATTTAAACACTTTGTGTAAGTATTGTGATGATAATATGCTGTTTCTTAACATAAAAAAGTGTAATGTTATCTCTTTTTCGCGAAAAAAGAAACCGATTGAGTATTCTTATTCATTATATGGACAGCCAATTAAAAGGGTTTCTGTTGTGAGAGACTTAGGTGTTTACTTAGACTCTAAGTTGCTATTTGATGTCCATGTGGAGACTGTCGTCAAAAAAGCTTTTCGCATGCTGGGTTTTGTACTTAGAGTTGGTAAGGATTTTAAACAAAACTCTACTTTAATTACATTGTATAATTCGTTTGTCAGATCGTCTTTAGAATATGCATCGGTAATATGGAACCCACGATATGCAGTTTACATTAATCAAATTGAAAGGATTCAAAACAAGTTGATCAAACATTTGGAATATCGTTCGGCCATCAAAGGTTTTGCCCCTTCTGCGTTAACCTCGTTACGGGACAGGAGAACGGAGCGTGATCAGACATTTTTGTATAAAATTATTAATGGTTATGTTGACAGTCCGTATCTCTTAAGTAAACTTCAGTTTAGATGCCCTCGATTAAGCTCTAGAAATAAACATTTGTTCGCGCCTTCCACAAATCGTACCAATTATGTATCTAATTCATTCTTGTGTAGATCTATGACCTCTAATAATGATATGTTCAGCCATATAGATTTGTTTGACCTCTCGCTCTGTAAATTCAAACATGCAGTCAGAATTGAACTGCAATCTTTGCATGATGTTTAGCTTCATATTTAGTACTTTATTTTTTTCTTTGTTTATTCTTTATATTAATTGAGTCACGGAAACTACGAGTAGTATTTTTTGTCAATCATTTCATTTATTTTGTTTCGTGGCTCTTAGTTCGCTTTCAGTTGTTTAATGTTTTAGGTACTTACATATTTAATTTTGTAATTTTTTCTTATATTATATTTTATGTGTCCACCATTTCTTCACGTGTTAGTACTATTAACTAGTGGAAACTTAATTGGATTAAGCTCTATGTTTAGTTATTTTAGTTATAAGATTTATAGTTCTGTTTGTTTTCCTAATAAATAAAAATAAAAAATAAAATAACTAAAAAAAAAAAAAAAAAAAAAAAAAAAAAAGAATTTATTATTATTAAAACGAATCAACACGTGGTTCGCATAAATGATGACGGACGCCAGGGTAGGGGAGGCGAGGCCTTGACACAGAACCAGTAGACCGTGAACAATGTTTCACTTTTAACGAATACATGAATTAAAAATTATTACCTACAACTCAAAAATTACGTTATCTTTGTTTACAAAGTTTTACGAGTTAAACGATTTAGTACGTAGTTATTAAGACAATATAAAGCACATTTTGTCTGAAAGATTCAATTCGGATGGAGTCGCGGTCAATAGCTGCTAGTTTGTCTATAGACAGGATATTGTCCTTGCTTAAAAAAACTTTTCATCGCAAGTCCGTTGTATTATGATTACATGCTTATTTCTAAAATATTAACATCATCGTCATGACAAATGTTTAACTGTACATTGGCCTCATAAATCTTGTAAAGTCACGACACGGCAGTCGTATGAGTTTCAATTCTAACTGATGTTTTGTTCTCCATCGCATCATCCAATAGCTGTCCAAACCTGCAAAAGAAATATCATCATCATCATAATATTATCCTCATGACGTCCACTGCTGAACATAGGGCTCCCCCATAGATTTCCAGAGCGGTCGATCTTGCGCGGCCTGCACCCAACGGCTCCCAGCAACATTCACTAGGTCGTCTTTCCATCTAGTGGGGGGCAGTCCTGAAATGCGATTTCCGGTGCGTGGTCGCCACTCGAGAACCTTCTTGCCCTAACGGCTGTCAAAAAAAAAGATATATATAACACGTTAAAATGATTTTTTTACGAAGCATTTGAAGCATTCTAATGCTCCACTGAATCCTATCCTATCCTACTAATATTATAAACGCGAAAGTTTGTAAGAATGTATGGATGTCTGGATATCTGTAGGATAAACGCTAAAATTTGTAAGAATGTATGGATGTCTGGATGTCTGGATGTATGTTGGTTACACTTTCACGATGAAACGGCTAAACGGATCTGGATGAAATTAGGCACAGATATAGCTGGAATAACACTTAGGCTACTTTTATCCCGAAAAAATGTACGGTTTCCGAGGGAAAGATTTGTTTTTGTTTTTCAAGGTACCAATAGGACGAAGCTTTGAGCTGAAGCTAGTACCTTTGTGTAGGTACACAATAATAAGTAATTTCGTTTTAACGTTTTATTAGGTATATAGGTATATACTAGGGCGTGTAAAAACCGGGTTGTTTAAAAAAACCGGGTTTTCGATTTTTATTTTTCAATAACCGGTTAAAAACCGGTTATTCGGTTATTTTTCCAGTTTTTTAATACAGGTGTCTTGGGACAAAATAAAACCTTAAATTTTAGTAAAAATGAACTAAGTAATTATTTAAATAAGCAAGTACCAATTAAATTTTAAAATATTTTAATATAGGTAATTATGTTTAACTCACTCTTACTCGAATAAAGTAAAAAAATTGAACAACATGATAAAGTCTTATCTAGGTAATGTAATTCACTCCTTTATACGGCAGTATTAAAAACTCTTTCTCTCTCACTCAAATGAAACCATAGCAAGTTAAATTAAATTAAAATTTTAATAAACCTCTGACACAAATTTTAAAAACATTTCTTGTAATATAATTCAGCAAGACTGCGAAAACTACAGGAGCATTAGCCTACTCAGCATCATCGGTAAGCTGTATGCGAAAGTGTTGATCGAATGAAAGAAACTGATGAGAGGATATGGGATGCACAAGCAGGATTTCGAAAGGATATGGGATGTACGGATCAAGTCTTTTCCTTGCGATGCATAGCCGAGAAATTTTTGGCCAAAGGTCTAAAGGTCTATTGCGCTTTCGTGGATCTGGAGAAGGCCTATGACAGAGTGATGAGGAATGAACTGTGGTCGGCTCTGTCGATGTATGGGGTAAAGAGCAACCTGGTGCGAGCTCTGAAATCTCTCTATGAGGGTTCCGGGGCTTGCGTTAGGATACATGGGTCATATAATGAATGGTTTAACATCGAAAAGGGTGTTAGACAGGGATATGTAGCGTCACCATGGCTTTTTAATCTATTCATGGACAGTTGCTTACAAGATATGAAAGAAAGTGATTGTGGATTAAGAATGAATGAGTTACTCGTCAAATGTCTTCTCTATGCTGACGATCAGGTAATACTTGCGTCGTCGGCAGAGGAGTTACAGGAGATGGTAACATGCATGTAGCATTTGACAGGAAAGGAATGAAAATAAATGTAAGTAAGAAGAAAGTTATGGTTTTTGAAAGAGATGAATGCATTACAGAATGTGAAATAATGATCAGAGGAGAAAGAGTGGAACAAGTGAAAGAGTTTGTAGGTATATTTGGGTACGCTGTTTAAGAATGATGGGAAACATAATGATGATATTGAAAGGAGAGTGAATGCTGGAAATCGTGTGAATGGGGCACTTCACTCATTTATGAGCAGTCGGATTGTGTCTAAAAAGGCACGACTGGCTGTGCATGGTGGAGTGTTAGTGCCGACATTAATGTATGGAAGTGAAAGTTGGGTATGGCAGAAGAAGCATCAAAATAGAATAAATGCAGTGGAAATGAGAGCTTTAAGAAGTATTGTGTGGTTTAACTTTGAATGATAGAGTGAAGAATAGTGTGATAAAAGAATGTTGTGGAGTGAAAGAAGACGTAGTGATGAAAATTGAGAAGGGTATGCTAAGATGGTTTGGGCATGTAGAAAGGATGGATGAAAGGAGATTGACGAAACAGGTGAATAAGGCGAGTTTGAATGGGACAGTTGGAAGGGGAAGACCTTGGCGTACGTACCTCGAGCACATTGGGGACGTTTTAGAGAAAGGCCAGGTCGAGAGTACCCTAAACCGACGCGCATGTATGAAGAATGTAGTGAGAGTGAATGAAGCAAAAGAGGCGTGTCAGGATCGTAACAAGTGGAGATCCGTGATCTCTGCCTACCCCGTCGGGAAACAGGCGTGATTTTATATATGTATGTATGTATGTAATTAGGTGGAAAATTATGGCCGATCTAAATAAAGTCTGCAAAGGCGTAGTTTTAAATGAATTTGTCATATATTACTCATTAAAAAAAACTCGAAAAACCGGGTTTTTTGCCAAGAAAAAACCGATTAAAAACCGACGTAAAATCAGTCGGTTAATCGGTTTTTCGGTTAATCGGTTAATCGGTTTACATGCCCTAGTATATACCTAATAAAACGTTAAAACGAAATTTTGACGAAGCATTTGGAGCATTCTAATGCTCCAGTGAATTATTATAAAGTATAGGGTGAATAAAAAGGGTTGTTCAAAAGCGCAACTAGCGTGACGAAGTGTTTGGAGCCCTAGAGACCCATATTATGTAATGCCGTTGCAATTAACCTTAATCAACAAAACTCTTACACTAAGCACCAAACACAACACAGGGAATCCTAATGAATGCAAACCACTTAAGACCCTTTTTATCTATATTTTTTAATCATTGTTTACAGTACCTATCTTATAACCTAGTTATAATAATCTTTTCTCGACTACTCGTTTCAGAATACGATTTGAAGGATTAGGTCTTGAAAATATATGAGACTAGCTTCCGCGAGTAGCTACAACCGCTTGGTATCTTGGAAAACAAAAACAAATCTATCCCACATTTAGTCTATCTCTGTGCCACATTTCATCCAGATCTGTTCAGCCGTTTCAGCGTGAAAGAGTAACAAGCATCCATGCATCCTCACAAACTTTCACGTTTATAATAATAAGGATTAAGATGATCTCAAATAGCTAAGTGACGTTTCAGTATTTGGCCACCTATATCCATCAGACCTACACAGTTTTAAGTTCGCCAAATGGGGTATAGAGTGAGTTTGAAAGTCAATGTGAATATAGCATGCTGCAACTATTCCGTACTTGCTTGATTGCTGTTGAGGCAATCAAAGTGGCACTTGACAAAAAGTGGTTTAGCTGTACACTCGGAAAAATAAGTTACATAATATTAATTTCACTTGAAGTCTACCCCACCTACACAATTAAATAGTAGTACCTGGATGACCGAGCTTTGCTCGTTTTTTTATGGGGGAAACGACGTTTTCTAAAAATGAAACCTAGCTAGATCGATTTATCGCCCCCGAAACCCCCTGCATACTAAATTTCATGAAAATCCTTGGAGCCGTTTCCGAGATGCAGATTATATATATATATACGACTTATATACAAGAATTGCTCGTTTAAAGGTATAAGAATTTAGGAAAATATTGTTGGACTGTGTGAAAAACGATATCTGTAAGAAGGGAGACTACTGAGGTGACGGATGTTAGGGGAATGTGGAGGAAGAGATCCTGTGCCGACTGCCAACCCCTCGTGATCCAGAAAAATCCAACGACACAATTATTTGTCAAAATCTATACAGCCGTTTGGGCTACAGCGACAGCCAAAGGAACTCGCATACGTCCAACTAACCGTACTCGCAACCTTCCTTCGCTTCGTGGTCGGGTAGAAACAAGTTCACATTCTGTTAGCAGACTTTTAAAATACTGTTGAATTCGTAGCACCTAACCTGCGCCAGGTAGCAAATCCTTACATTACTTTTCGTTAAATTTTTTTGCTAAATAAATCGAACAATACTTTCCGTCCTAATACAAGTTCTCAGAAACAGATAAAAGAATACTTAAGAGAGAAAAGCATTGA
Source organism: Cosmorhoe ocellata (assembly GCA_963675405.1). NCBI lineage: Eukaryota > Metazoa > Arthropoda > Insecta > Lepidoptera > Geometridae > Cosmorhoe > Cosmorhoe ocellata. The sequence continues at coordinate 1,346,758 of OY776264.1, read as the reverse complement.
ACTAACGGATTACGAAAATAACAAAAGGTAGTGAAGTTACATCTTTGAAAGATGATCACAACGTACCTGCAAGGTAGAGGCGGCGTGGCAGAAACAATAGCTTTATGGATAGCAATGCCGAAACCCAAAAATATCTGTCCTTGAAACCATTCTGAGAAATGGCCAATCCGTCTTTGTATGAAATGTGTATTCGATATTCTCGGCTTCACCTTAGTTTCCTATTTAAAATGCTTGAGTTTTTTCAATTTGCCTTCCTTCTACGGAACCTTCATGAGAAACAGAGGAAAATGTTAAATACCTATTCAAAGTGCGCGCACGCAGTGTAATAATTCTTCCAGTGATGTTTTGTTTTGAAGTTCAATTAGCTAGTTCGTGTATTGGGCTACATCAAATCATTATTGCTTTAGAAAAGAAATAGTGGTTGTAAGATTAGAAAAATGGAATAAAGAACAAAAAAATGGAGAAAAGACAAACTAGGTAGCAGAGATACTTGAGAGTAGGATGGAGATGCAGTGACTTTGTTAATCTTCATTTCACGCTATCATCAGTCACAAGATGAGAATGTTAAAGTCATCTGCAACAGAAATAGCACACCACAAAGCACACTAGAGACATTAATCTTGCAAATACAAATAAATGATAACAATGCAACATTTCTAACAATTAATTTAAACATTAAAAAAAACATGATCATGATTGTAATCCCCAGGCTTGGTAGATATCTCCTCAGATCTCTAGTTACTTTAGATCTTTGAGGATATCTAAAGGGGGCAGTCAGAGGTATGTCTAACCATGATAATTTAGCACATGCCCATATTTTTCACAGTAGTTAGTATTCCGTAGTGAATAGGAGAGTGTTAAGGGATGAATGTGGATTGATACAGGGGTAGAGGTATGCCAAAGAAGAGATGAATGGACTGTGTGAAAGATGACATGAGTAAGAAAGGAGTGAGTACTGAGATGACGAATGGTAGAGAGAAATGGAAGAAGATCACATGTTCTGTCGACCACACATAACGTGAGAAAAGGGCAGGAAGATGATGAAGATGATGAGTTAATATTCCGTTTATTTCAACGTAATAACACACCGGAAATTATACTTACACGTCAAGAGGTGTGTACCAAGTCAAAGAGATACACTATTGTACTATTTCGATACTCATAATATCATATCTAGACCAGTTAATATCAGTAGACACGTGAGTCTACGCTCACAAAAGATAGGAGTGTCTGGTAAAACAATACATCATTCATTAACAAAGATAGAAATAGTAACATTTATACGTATGACGAACAGTTAAATAATATCATAATGTAAAATATTTTATAGACAATAACGCAAAATCAAATATGCGAAGCGTATATTTATTCAAAACTATTGAAAACCTATTAGCTTTGGCAATAAATAATGAAATACACAATGTTTTATCAAAACTGGTTTCATTCATTCTTTGAACGATATGACAATGAAGTGTTTTTTTTTAATAAATTTAATTTAAAGGTACGAAAATTACTACAGCATTATATAAAAATACAAACAAATTAAGCTTCAGTGGCCTTACCACAAACTCTTCGGGCATTACCAAAGTAATGTAACTTTGATATTTCGTACCATGACACATCAAAATTGTATTGAAGTAGTGTTACTTCAAGCTTGAAACTTTGACGTTTCTGAAACATGGAAAGATGGTTTGTAAGAGCTTGTGGTAAGGCCCTGGATCATTAAAACTATTATAAAGTCGTAAATAGTAGGTAGCTTTTACTATAAATATTGTTATTACTACAGAAATTAATAAAATACAGGTGAAACTATCTGTGAGTAGATCAAATAATCCAGATAAACCTGAGGGAAGCGTCTATAAAACGCTCGCGGCTCGATGTTACTGAATAAAGTTATTTAGTTTGACTAAGTACATAATGAAGAGCAAAATAAAGAAAACGGACAGTGAAATGGACAGATGTGACCGAGAAATACTTCATATCTTTCTAGGATTCGCAGAGGATGGTTTGAATAGTGTAGTGGAAAGCAAAAATGGGGAAAATAGACCATCAGGCGTTGTATTGAGTTGGTACAAGTATCTAACTGCTATTATACTCGTACTATTACACTCATTTTTACGTTTTTTTGTTTACTGGTCAGTACCTATTTATGCTTTAATTGTTGTAATTTTTTTTTTATTAATTTAATGCACTATAATTAGTCTTAGGATGTTTCTGGTTTTTATCATCTCATGGAAACAAAAATACTCGGGTGGCCCTGATTTTGTTTTAGTAGTAACACATGTCTTCAAAAGAAATAGTGCTGAAGAAAGAGAATTATAAGAAAAAGCCATTGTGGTAAGTAGTTAGGTACTTGAGTAGGAATGTTTTCTAATAATTGACAGAGCGAATGCTAAATAGTTTCACACAAGCAGTTTATAGCGGAAGCTCGGACTACGACAACAGAAATGCGACCCGGTGTTAATCTTAATGTTTATGTTTAACGAATAAAGATCGTATTTGCTCTGAATTATTAAATTAACGTTACTTACTTTTTTCTCTATTCATAACAATAGCAAAGCTACATTATGTATGTAGTATTTTTATAAATTATTCGTTAATAACCTATTCATTCATTATCAATCATCTCATTCATTCATTCAATTGTAACCATTATATTTATAGACTAGCTGAACGCGCGACTTCGTTCCCGATTGCCGTTTATACCCCTCCCTACCCTTTACCTGCGTGGTACGTCAATTCTGTTCTGTATTTTTTTGACGATATTCTCTTTGACGTTTTATGTCACGTCATACGGGAACGCGGTCAAACGGGATAAAAAGTATCCTATGTCCGTCTTCTGGTTCTAAGCTACCTCCCCACCAATTTTCAACAAAATCGATTCAGCCGTTCTTGAGTTATAAATAGTGTAAACTAACACGACATTCTTTCATAAATACAATATAGATAGATTGGTACGTACTGGCTGGATGCACTAACGTATTAACAATATTTTTCCTTAATTTGGAGCAACGAGTTAGAAAGAAGTCTCATGTGCCAGTAAATTCACTTCAAACTATGCGAGTACCGCAATTCGTGAGAGCCCAATGACAGCTGTAGCGATTTAAATCATAACGGTTTTGTCCATTTCTCGGGTTGCTCAGTGAATCATCTTTCCGCTTGATTCACTTGTATTATGCATATCTACATTGGCACTTACAATCTTGGCGTTATCGCTAAGCTAGTTTACATAAAAGTGTCACTAAGTGCGCTTATATAAACACAAATTAAATGTTCCGTTAGAGATAGCACGTTTGTTTTTTGAATGGCTTGTTTGAGGATTCATTCATGACTTTCATTCGAATTGTAAAAGGTAATCTATACTAGTTTATCTGGGTTTTCTACGAAACTCGTTTTGGCTCGACTATTTCTACTTAATGTCATTTGAGCTTGGTCCAATTGAAAGCCCGCCTTTATACCAATTGTTAATAATTAGTTAGCGCTAACAGATTGTCAAATTACTTTCTTAAACAACTCCTAGCCTATACGGCTCATTGTGTTTCATTTAATCAACCTATCACCAATCAGTTCATAATCACCGGTTTAACTTCAGAATAATTCTAAATCAATTGGCAGACAATTACCTACGCGGATTCGGGCAAACTTTTTATTTACAAATTAAAAGTATATTATTTACCCAATATTACCTACTATAGTCAATAGTCAATAGTCAATAATCTTTATTCAGTAATATCACAAGGATCATTTTGAATCGTCTTACATACTAGGTGAGTCTAGGTGCCAATTCCAGTCCTATCCCCAGTACGAGAAGAACTGGCAAGAAACTCGCTGGGCCCTAGCGCTTTTTTTGTATTATGAACCTTGTTAACATTGTTAGGGACACCTAGCAGAGTTGGAGCTGATTCGTCCCAAGCTTTTTTGTCATCTAAGTACTCTGATATTCTATAATAAGCTTTACGAGACAGGTTTTGTTTAATTACATTTTTGAATTTCGCAATCGATAGATCAAGCATGTCGCTTGGGATCTTGTTATAGAAGCGTACACATTGCCCTATAAAGGATTTGCTTACTTTAGTGAGCCTAACCGTGGGAACAGCTAGTTTATTTTTATGTCTGGTATTAACATTATGAAAATCACTATTTTTTTTAAATAAATTAATGTTTTTATGAACATACATCAAATTTTCATATATATACTGACATGGCATTGTCATAATGTTAATTTCCTTAAACTTATCTCTAAGAGATTCTCTGGGACCCATGTTATAAATTGCACGAACAGCCCTCTTCTGCAACACAAATATAGTATTAATATCTGCAGCACTCCCCCACAACAAAATGCTGTAAGACATAATGCTATGAAAGTAGCTGAAATATACAAGTCTAGCAGTTTCTACGTCGGTGAAATGACGGATCTTTTTAACTGCATATGCTGCAGAGCTAAGTCTCTTCGACAATTTATCTATGTGCGGGCCCCATTGAAGCTTATTATCTAGAGTTATGCCCAAGAACACTGTGGTGTCCACAAGATCTATATTTTCGTTGTTTATTTTTATATTGGTGTTTATCTGCTTAACATTTGGTAGTACAAAACGAACGCATTTCGTTTTCTTTTCATTTAGTAATAAGTTGTTTACATTAAACCATTTCACAATTTTAGAGATTGCATTATTCACATCGTCAAAATTAGTCGTACGCCGCTTTTGTTTAAATAAAAGTGACGTGTCATCAGCAAACAGTACAATCTCCTGATCATCCCTAACAAGTTTTGGTAGATCGTTTATATATATTAAAAACAAAAATGGCCCTAATATTGATCCTTGTGGTACACCCATTGTTACCACTGACCCCGGAGAACGTTTCCCATTTACTTCAACTCGCTGTAGTCTGTCAGTGAGGTAAGATGTTAAAAGATTAAGTGCAACCCCCCTAACACCATAGTGCTGGAGTTTCATGATTAATGTTTCATGGTGCACACAATCAAATGCTTTAGATAGATCACAAAAAATACCTAAGGCATCGTGAGATTCCTCCCAGGTATCGAAAATATGTGATACCAACTCAACACCGGCATCAGTGGTTGAGCGGCCCTTTGTAAATCCGAATTGTTTTTTATCAAGTAAATTATTATTATAACAATGTATTTTTTTAAAACTATTTTTATAACAATGCTAAGCTGATAAGACCTATGAATCATTATTCTATTTCAATACCATATACGAAGTTCGTAAAGTTTGTAAGTAATTTGTGAGTTATATATAACTAACGAATAGGTATCGAAAAGTATTTCACAGATAGCTGGATTGTCTCAGAGTGTTTAAGGCTGGATTATCATTTAGTGAAATGGTGTATATCTACCACGTGGGTGAAACCGCGGGGCAAGTAGCTAGTTAATAAGTTAAGGCGGCTTTTTGGAAATTTTACCGTAATTGAAAGTATTTAGTAAATAAACTTTATGCAAGTCACCACGGCCATTGACCTCAATCGATAAGGGTAATTGTGATCATGACCTTCCTAAGAGCATCTGGACACGTCACTTTTAAAACAATACAGCTTCCGGGTTCTTTAACCCGAGTTTACCCTAATTTTTAACGAATGAACGAAATTACGAAATATTTACTCGCCGAGTACGAGTAATTATGGAATCATTCAATCAGCTGTTTGACAAACTGACAGATTCTAAATTCAAACGTTTGGCGCTAACTCGAAATATTCTACAAGATTTTAATTATCGTTTGCGACATCAGTTCGGTACAACCGTTTGTACAAGCCATTGGTTGGCCTTAAGAGATAGGTATGTTATATAGGCACTTTGCATGGTTACTTATGTTACGATTTACGAGAAAACCGGTCGGGCCTGCAACGCTGTCTACATCAATTCACCCGCGACCCGTAAACTTTCTTACGAAATGAATCACTGTGTTACTACTTACCGATCTTCAACTTTCTACTGCAGCTAATATTACAACCTCCACACACGACACGGAAGTTATCTGACACACCGTGAAATTCACAATAAGTGCTAACAAAGGATCTTTGACGTAGCTCTATCGAGAAACTTAAAATTATGAGGGTAGGTGCATAACTAGTGTTCGTTCGCAGGAGCAGTGACCATAGGCAGGCCGGGATCGGTGCAATTTGATACACAAGCACAACGTTTACACCGAATCGCGTCCTATGCGTGGCCACCGCAGTGAACGACCGGCGGGCAGGCCGGCTAACGGGACCGCGCGCCTCGGATGCTGCGCCTGAGTAGCGGTCGAGCCCGCTTGGATAGGCCGGGACTGGTGCAATATCGCACTACAACCGAATATAGCGCCAGTCACCGCCCAGCCACACGGGCCCCGCGAACAAAGGACGTCGCCGCTCCTGCGCGCGCTCGTGAACTTGACTCGGACGCGCGCGGGATGGAAGCGCGAGCGCGGCCGGCGGGCGCGGGCGCCTCGCTCGGCGGCCGGCGACGGAATGGCGCGCGGAGCGGCGCGGGGCGCGAGACGCACGCGCAGCTGTCGCGCCGTCTTCCCCGCCCCTACCCGTCTTCCTCCCCGCAGGCCCTTTATCGTTCTGGGAAGTGGTTCCTGAGCTTCCCGACTGGGTTGTCAGTGTGGAATATTCCCACAGTTTGCAGGAGCTGATGGTACGGTTTCGAAAGTAGTGATCCTTGACACGTTACCTACCTGGCGAACGTGTCGGTGCGAGTGACGCATTCGAGCTTTGCTGTTGATCTTTCATGCGCTCGATTGAGATTTTGAGATAATTAGCAAATAACAAGCCCACTGATTTTGAAACCGCACATAACTGAATATTGATAAAAAACTATCTAGCCTTTATAACTTATCTTCCTTACCAATTCTAACTAGACCCACTCGTGTCAATATTAAATTTTACGCTGAGCTTGATGTTGGCCTTGGCTCAGCTCGACGCATCCAGCCTCCACCCGCATATCAAATCGTCACTCCCCACCTGGCCGGAGGTCCACCTGGCCGGTTGGATTAGCCTCTATTAGTCTTAAATTTTGTATGATTTGCAACTTGTATGTAGATACTAGGTAGGTATAGGCATATTAAAATAAAAAGTCACCGCCTCCATTATCCTTATTCCACGTAGGTCGTGAAGTTGGCACAATACAATTGTCTCTTTCTTTTCCATCATATCTCTCTACCAGCTGTCATTTTCAATACTTTTACAAAAAAAAAAGGAAAAAGTCACAACATCCTGGCATCCCCATAATATTCGACATTCAAACTGTTCATCCCAGCTACCTGCGCGATGGAGCTATAGATTACCAACTCAACTCAAACGCCGATACATAAATCCCACGAATGGGAAATTAAGTGGCCACGACATAGAAAGGACTCCAAACACGTGGTGATAAATTAAACAAGGGACAATGTGACGTCATTGTCGTTGATAATGGTCATAGGTAGCACCTATTAAACATTATTTTCTAATAATAAACTTTTATTAGCAAGATAGAAACAGATTAATCTTATCTTAATTATTTTAATCTATGGTTTTGACAGCTAGGTTGGAAGTTTCTACAAGGACTTCGCAGCTTTCCTACAAAGTTTAGAAATAATTAAAAGCCCACATTCTATGTAATGAATGAATCAAAATATTTGTTAAATTTGCATAAGACTTAACTCATACGTTTCAGGACTAGCAGAAGCGAATAGGCTAGAAAATAAAGGTAAAAAAAAGATTAGCTAGCTGTAATTATTCAAATCTACGGAAATAACTTTAACACACAAGTTCACACAACACAATCTCGTATGTTCTACGCCATTTAGGAAAAAATACTAAAAAATAAAATCCGAACCCACAAAAAACGGTTTGAATGGTGTACCTACATCAAAGGTTCTCGAACATTTCTCGAAGAAATTTCTATTTTGTCTATGGTTCCACCCTCGTAGTAGAAACTCATTCATATTCTTTGTCGTCTCCGCGCCGCGTTGTCAAATTTGCACGATGGAAATCCCAGGGGTAGATTTCGGGATGATGTCATTGAGGGGTGGGTTTGATAAATTATAGTAGGTACAAGTACCTACATTCATCATTCATTTGGCTTACGGTTTCGAATGTTGACTTGAAAAATGTTCTAAGTTGTATTTAGATTTGAGAATCGATCGAGATAGTTGCTTAATATTATACTCATAGTAGGTACTTAGGTTGCAGTTTTTTTTTAAG